>OZ023163.1:6734320-8220570 GCA_963678695.2 Diplodus puntazzo | reverse complement strand
ACGCCGCACCCACCTCGGCTCCTTACCCACAACCCCTCAGCCCCCAGGGCCGCCTTCATCACCACCAGCATCACCATCATCAGCACCACCCACATCACCCCATGCATGGCAGCCATCACCATCATCACCACCCACAGCTCGGCCAGGTACACAGGCTTCACTCATCACTCGAGACCGACTGAGACAGGTTGATAATGATAACGATGCTCGACAGGAAGTGCTCATCAGTGAAGCAGGGCAGGGTTTTTTGGAGGTGGGTGGACAGCGACACTTGTTGCATTAGAGGGCTGAGCGGATGGAGAGAGGGATCGTGTAGTGGAGGATTAGGATTAGGACATTAGAACACGGTTATTAATGTCAGTGTGTGTCTGAAGTATCACTCTGAGGATCGCTCTCTACACGGCAACAACAAGTGGAGCTCGAGCTTCGTCTCTGAGGGGGCAAAGTCTTGATTTGCCATGAAAAAAACATGCATTCATCTTCACCCCACTAAAATGAGCATTCAGGCCTATAAGCACTATATAAACACCTAATACACAGTTTATGACACTCTATAATATTGTGTTTTTAAACTTTTTAGGTATATTTATTATGACGTACATGCATTTGTCATCAATAATCACATATCTCTACACAGTATACATAGTATAGACGAATACATCTTGCTTACAGCTTCGTTATGGAGTCTTAAAGGGGCTGTGTGTAGTTTTCGAGAAGGAATTCAAACCAAGAAATTTTATATTTACAATATTAATGAGGTACTAAAACAAACTCAGAAATATTTATCTTTTCCATAACTGAATAAACAAGCTGTTCTCAGAGGAAAATAAGTTCACCAGAACACTGTTTGGAGGTAGAAAGGTGGCAGGGTCCGCCACATAGAGACAAAATAAGCCAGTATGAAGTTGTGTTGTCCTTTAAGGTCAGTTTGTTCATTCAGCCGTGAAAACAAACACATGTTTATTCAGTTTGTTCAGGCATAGAAAAAAATCTGTCAATCAGGATCTTTAAACATATTCCCAAAAAACTTCGCAGTGCACCTTTAAAAGTCCACATGCTGCTTATAAATGCTACTTGTGGGACTTTAAATGACCACATGTGCTTGGAAGAGAGGCAAATAAACTTTGGTTATCCGTGTTCTGGTTGATCAAGATGTCTGGGTGGATTTCTATATGGAGCACGGCGTGAGCTTATGATAATATCTGCTATTATTGCTGTGCGTAATCCTGATAACTGTCACCCACACTTAGTCAGATTACATGACAGATTATGGGACATGTGGTGCCGAAATGTGCCCCCTGACCGACAGACTCCCAGCATAACACGTCACATGTCCATCACTGTATCGCATGTTTCACACATTATATATTTCAAATCCACATCACACATTTTTTTTTCCCAGCATGTGTCTCGTTGCAAATTAACATTGAGCCTCAACATATTCTCTCCCTGTGTGTGTTTTTCTCCGTCTGCTCCGCAGTGCGGGTTGAACGATCGCTTCTCTGACGAGCAGCTGGTGAGCCTGTCGGTGCGGGAACTGAACCGGCACCTGCGCGGAGTGAGCAAGGACGAGGTGGTGCGCTTGAAGCAGAAACGCCGCACGCTAAAGAACCGCGGCTATGCACAGTCCTGCCGCTATAAAGCGCTTACAGCACCGCCACGCGCTGGAGTCGGAGAAACATGTGCTCACACAACAGGTACATACACATTCTCGGAGGGCTATAGCCCCCTTTCCCCCCCCCCCACGATTCTACGCCCCTGACTCTCACTGACAAGCTTGATATTTCCTGGTCTTATCTGACCTAATATGAGATTTAACCTAGAAAATCTGACATTCCTGACAGTTTACTGCATGAATAATAACAGTAATAAAATACAATAATAAACACAAATGGAAATAAATGTGGACTTTTTTTTCTCCCTCCTCAGTTGGAACAGCTACAGTGCGAGCTGACTCGGGTGCTGAGGGAGAGGGACGCCTACAAGGCTCGCTACGAGAAGCTCCTCAGCACGAACCACAGCATCGGCGGCGACGCCCCACCGACCCGCACCAGCAACCCGCCTTCCCCGCCTCCCGATTACTTCCTCTGAGTTGCACCCACGGGGAGAGGAAGAAGGGATGAGTAACAAGACCAGCCAACGTGGAGCTATCAATGATGAGTAATCAGACTTGGGGGGAAGAGAAAACAAGGGTGTGTGTGTATGTGCGTGTGTGTGTGTGTGTTTGTGCGTGAGAGAGAAAGTCAAAGTGAGAGACATTGGCAGGCAGTTTTGGGGGCTATACAACTGTGAAATCCACCCTTGGATGTTTAAAGGGGAATTGACTGTTAATTCATAGTGTTAGACTCTAGGACTCGGCTCTAGGCTGCTTCACCGACTTCATTTTTCACCTCACTGTGAATGATAGTTGCACAAACACCAGTGGAGAGCTCTCCGAGGTCTCTCGCTATGTGATATCAAACCAAACAAGATGATGAAAACAGGTGTGGGGGGGAAAAAAAAATAAAAGCTTTAAAACGTATCAATAGTCCCTTACACTGCTTAGAATATTATCTTTGCAATACTATTTAGCTGCAATGTGCTCTCTAAAGGAGTGGCTGGGGCGCGAACTGTAGTTGTGTTTTTTTTATAATAAGCTGCTAAAGCTGCAGAGGTCTGAGTAGTGCAGTGGTGCTGGATGTTGGAGTGGTATGGGCTTGGGTAAAGTATCCACGGCATGCAGTTGTATTTGCCAGCTAATATTTCACAGTTGCCTACCAAAGTGTTGAAGCTCACCAAGACTTGTTATTCTTTGTAAGATGAATAATCATAGATTCAAGAATGTACAAGGATACCTTTCATGGGAATCTTCCAGTGATTGTGCTAAATGAGTAGTGGGGGATATTGCTCTTGTGTTCTACAAGCAAAGAAATCTACCTTTTTTTTTTGCTAAAACGGTAAATTGGCAGGAGAGGACTTGCTGTTTGCTCTTCAATAATAAATGAAAAAAAAGGGGTTTTTACATACATACAGAGGAGCGGAGCTGGTAGTGTGCTTAACTAAAGCGGCTGAGAGATAGAAACCCAAATCGCAGCAGCAGGCGAACAAAAAGAGTGTGGCATGATTTGTGTGGTTGTGTCCAGTTCTCCCGGCTAGAGAAGCTATTTTTGGGCAGATTCGAACACCTCTGTAACAGCGACGATCACCAAATTAATGCAACGTGCGGCACCACAGAGCTGGTCACTGTGGGCTCGGGTACTGTGGGCTACAGGAAAAATTAAACGGTGCAGGGATTTCAAACAAACAGGAAGAAAGAAATGCAAATCTCTTCGTGGAGACACCCCTCTTAACTGTCCCATGAGATCATTGCCAGGGTTCATGCATTAGAGCTATTAATTTTGTTTGGGTGTAGGTAAAATAAATTGTTCTTTTATTTATTCACTTATTTATTCAGTATTTATTGTTTATTTATGTACTGATTCTAATTATTTTACTTTACTGGTTTTATTCCATTAGCGTGTATTTTTACTTTCCTACAGTTTATTATTTGATCCAACCGTGTTTAGAATTAACATTATTACACAAACGACGGCCATCATCATGGTCTCCTGCTCCTGTTGTAGTGTGGTTTCATATGCATATGAAATAAAACAAAGTACTTTACCATCCCTGCCGTGCTGTGGTGTGTTTTTTTTGTGCAGCTTTCCACACAGGTTTCACCTCTTTTTTTTTTTTTTGCTCTTTTCTTTCCATTCACCTATCTGAGCATCTACCAACACGGCGTTCAGTCTTCCACAGGCCTTTTTTTCTCTCTGCAGCCCCCGTGCCCTGCTCCATCGCTCTCTTTATCTCTGTCCCTCTATAGCGAGGCAGTGACCCTGGGTGTGCACTGTTTGGGATGACCTCATCTTCAGCTCTACCTCCCTCTCTGTGTCTCTCGCTCTCTCTCTGGCCTGTATAATAGGAGCAGGATTAGGGCTATAATAGCGCCCTGGCTGCTCACTGCCGGAGTCTATTGTGGCTTTGTGTGGGAGGGACGCACCACCGCTCGTGGCCACACTCACATTTTGACAGAAAACATGTCCAAACACACTCCTTGGATTCAGGGACCAGAAAAGACTCAATTAAATAAATGCAATTAAGCTGTGTGTGTGTGTGTGTGTGTGTGTGTCGTCAGGAGCACGAGGGGAAACGAGTGGAGACACTGATAGACTGTCAGACAGGTAAAGGTTGTCATGCCTCTTTCTAACAAAAGGAATACCCACATGATTTTTAACATATATGCCCCAAGGACACACACACACACACACACACGTTGACTCACACACCAGCAAAGCCAATTAGTGAGGGGAAGACTTGTCGTCTGCTGCCCCCTAGCGGCCGCTCTGTGCATCGCCTCCCATCTTCCAGAGGTCAATGAGCGCTTCGTGACACTGAGCATCTTCTGCACAGTGCTGCTGCCTCCCTGCATCCCTGCATCACCACCACCGCTCCACTTTGTTTACTGCTCAGCTCAGGCTGAAAAAAAAAAAACGCATCTCTCAGTGCGACTGAGTGAGTGAGTGAGTGAGTGAGTGAGTGAGTCCTCGGGATGGTCCATCATCATCATCATCAGCAGCAGCAGCAGCAGCATCTTTTGGAATCACAGTGAAGCGTGGAGAGCCGTGATGAATGGCGGTGCTGACTGCAGGACTGGACCTGGGCCCTGACCTGAGGAGACAGTAGAGAGAGGGGGGAGGAGAGGGAGGGAGAGAGAGAGAGAGAGAGAAGGAAGAGAGAGGGATAGACATAAACTAAAAACGAGAGAGAGAGAAGGAAAAAAGAGGGAGAGAGAGAGGGAAGAAAGAGGAAGAGACATAAACTAAAAACGAGAGAAAGACAGAGAGAGAGAGAAGGAAAAAAGAGGGAGAGAGAGAGGGAAGAAAGAGGAAGAGACATAAACTAAAAACGAGAGAAAGACAGAGAGAGAGAGAAGGAAAAAAGAGGGAGAGAGCGAGAGAGACAGGGGGAGGGAGGGGGAGAGAGAGAGAGAAGAAAGAGGAAGAGACATAAACTACAAACGAGAGAGAAAGAGAGAGAGAGAGAGAGGGAGGGAGGGAGGGAGAGAGACCGAGCTTATTCTGTAGTTGCCGGGAGCCGCGTGACAGGTGAGACATCATACTGCTGCACGAGCTCGGGGTTCACAAAGTGAGTGAAGTGGAGGTGTTGGGGGGGTATAGGTGGGGTGGGGGGGGAGTTCTGTGTGTTGTCTTGTCGGAAGTCCCTCATTCCCGGCCGCTTGATTTCAGTTTGCAGATGCCGACAGATGTGCCCGAAGACAGGCTCAACACCGCGGAGAGAGAGACGAAGGTAGGACGCAGCCCGGATGATGTCCAGTGTTTTTCCTCTGTTTGAGTGTTGTTGTTTTTTAATCAGCCAATCAGCTTCGGGTGAGAAGTGGTGGGATGGTTGATATTCTGCAGGGGTTTATTGAGCTGTGTGAGTGTGTGTGGGCCTGTATGTGTGTGTGTGTGTGTTTTAGGTAGGTGGTGGTGCAGGGAGGCGGTGTGCAGCATTGTAATCACTTTCTCTCTTTATTCACAAAATCATTGGATCCAACTTTTGTCTAATTGGGGGATTAATTTTGCTTGTTGAGCCCCTGTTAATGGCTTTAGTCTGTATTTTATTTAGCATTACACACTACTACAGACTTGGTTAGGGGGATATTGGGATAATAGTGTTTCACTTGATTGTTTATTCTGTGACATTTCTGAATTTTTATTTTGTGTTTTGGGAATGTTTTTGGTACCATTTCATTTGATTTGTATCCATGCACATGCATATATGCACCCATATCGCAACAGTCGAGCTCATTTTGAGTAGTGTGTCAAACTACAATGTGGAATGAATCCTCATAGTGACAAAATCCACAGATGACCTGATTCTGTTGCTCCCCTCAGTTCAATCATATCTATTTTAAACGTTTTGTATTCTAGACGCTGCTGCAATACTCTGTTGTTTTCAGTGTAGGGGTTTTAAATACCCACTGTATGCTAGCTACCCTGCACCAAAAGGCAGACAAAGTTAGCGATTAGCATTAGCAGGTGAACACAATGGGAGAGAGTTCACAATTCAGTATAAGATATTTCCCTCAGGAGTTGGTGGAGACCAAAACAAAGCTAAAAGTCGTAGCTAATGTCACTCTAACTGTGTACATGTAGCAAACTGTTTGCTGAAAAGCTCTGCAGAAATATGTCAGCGTTGTGTTTACGTGTTGCCCCTAAATGGCCCCAAAATGTATTTTTTATAGAAAAGCTCTAAAGACCCACTGTATGCTAGTCAGCCGAGCACCGATAGACGGACAAACGTACTGTTTATATATTATTATATTACATATTTTCCTTAGGTGGTGACGAAAAACAAAGCTAAAAGGAGAGTGAATATTGGACTTTCGTTCACAAAGGGCACAAACATGACTTCAAATCAATGCTAATGTTGCTCTGTATCTGTGTAAGTGGCCAACTGTTTGCTAACAAGTTAGAAATATGTCAGTGTTGTGAATACAGCTTGTTTCTGCTGCCCCCAGGTGGCCAAAAATTAATTATGAAGACTACCACAAAAAAAAAAAGAGTTGTATTATGTCTTCTCCGTCTGTTGAAGAGCTTTGTCGATTTCATTTGAAAATAACCCTGATGATGTCAAGATTTATTTGGATGGGTAGGCAAAGTTAGCTATTAGCATTAGCTGGTAAACATGGGCCACAGAAAGTGGATCATTTAGTATCTATGAAACCAGTTGGTGAAGACCAGTTAAACTAAAAAAGCTAAAATAGAGTAAATATTGGACATCAACCAGGAGAACACAAACATGGCTCCAAATGAATGTTGATCTAAGTGTAACCAGCCGTCTCGCCAGAGCCCTTAAATGGTACTAATATGTCAGCGTTGTGTTTACTGCTTGTTTTCCGCTGCCTCCAAACTGATTAAAGGTCAGTTTACTCACTCTGTGTCTGTGGAGGAGCTTTGTCAATTTGTTTGGAAATTCATACTCATGTCGTCATCACGGTTGTTTTGGATTGAGACCTGTTCTGTAGCCTAAACTAAGCATTTAAGAGGCAGAGAAAACCTGATGGATCAGAACTAATAATATGTGATTGATCACGAGGAGGAAATTGCGTTACATAATATATATATAATAATATATATGATACACATAATTGAATACAGAGTAGCTCTTAATATTATAAAATGAAGAGCGTGTCCCTCTCTCCTCCAGTGTGACAGTATGACTCTGTCCAGCACCCCGACTGTCCGCAGAGGAAGCACTCCTCTTCCGATTAAGCACCAGCTCAGACGGGAAGAAGCCGTCCATGACGACTGCGACTGGGCATCGGGTGCAGCTGGACCTTCTGTCTCACCGATCAGCTTCAGCCCGGCCTTGGATGACAGTCTGACTGTGACGGTGGAGGGCAGACCTGATGGTCCTTTAAGAATCGCCCTGCTGGGGCAGAACGGCGTGGGGAAGTCTTCTCTGGCCCTCGCCCTCGCCGGGGACATGGACAGGGCTGCGTCTGTGGATTCTGAAGGTACAAAGGACCGACACAGATCTGTGTAATGAAGTGGAGAGGCAGTGCTCATAGTGAGCAGCAGGTAAATAAATCACAGCACCCATCTCCCCTGTGAGACCTAACTGCTGCTCTCCCTGTCCTCAGGAGAGGGTTATGTGCGCACAGTCACCGTGGATGACGAGGACAGCACCATCATTATCTTTGACAACTGGAGACAGGTGAGCCAAACAACACTTCCCACCCTCCCTGCTCCCTCATTAGGCCACTCAGCCCTCTCTGCAGCCACACACAGCACACTCAGCTTCTTCCTGGCATTTCACTGTGGCGCATACAGTACGGATACATCTGATCTTGTCAGAAAGGCTGAAGGGACTTTGAAGAAGAAACTCAAAATGTACCTTTCTGCTTTTTATGTCTGATATGCTTTTGCTGACACCAAAATTTTATTTTATTTATTTTAAGATTTTTTCTGTGATGCACCTGAAAATAAAGTCCTTTTCCGAAGATGAACTGGGAAAATGCATTCATACATACAGTACGTTGTGAGCATATCCCAGCATGCATTCGGCAGACGGTTGAGTAGTAGAAATTCTATGTTGTGCTTGTTTATGTTAGCGGACTCCATTTCTACAGTACTGTTAGCTACTGTAGCGAGAGCACTGCTTACAGTCATGTTCTTTTGTTCATCGCGATCGCCAAGTTCTTCCAAAAAAAAACAGATTAGCAGCCTTAAACAACTTAAAGGTGCAATATGTAAGAATTGGCCACCTCAAGACAAACAGGGAACAGGGTATCACCAGAGTAACTGCTCAGTGCTGCTAAGTGTAGCTGCCATTAGCCAGTTAGCCACACAGTAAGCAGTCCAGACTGGAAGCTCACAGCACCAGGAGAGTGTTTGTGTTTACACCGCTAGCACAGGAGCTTGTAGACAGTGAAGCGCCAGGGCTAGCTGGGTTTGCCTGCTAAACATGATTTCAGTTTTGAATGTTTGCGACCAGAATTCTTACATATTGCACCTTTAAACAAATCGTCCACAGGCTTGTGATTACTACATGTAGATTGTAACAAATTGTTACGTAGAGCCCCTTTCAAAAAAGGTAAAGAAATGAGAAAAATTAAAAGAAACAGATGCTCTCTGTGTGTGTTGCACATTCAGATGTGCTCATATTATATATCTGGACTCATGGCGGCCTCAGGGAAGCGTTGTGGCCAAAAGAGTGACAATAAATCTGTTGCATCTGCTTGACTGAGGAAAGCTCATTATCAGGTTGTTTTGCACAGTTCTTACTCTTTTCCCCGGAGTGCTGTTCAGACGCATCTGTGTGTGGATGTGTGTGAATCAGTGAGAAAACAAGACAGAGCCAGAGAGAGAGAGAGAGAGAGAGAGCGCTGCCCACAGAGCAGATGTGCCAAACGACTGCATTAATGTTTTTGATTTAGGTGAAAGTGTGAGAAAACACAAATACACAAACTCGCGACACAATCTGTCTTCTTTTGATGTGTGGTTTCTTACGTGTTACTCTTTGCGCGATGAGTTATATTTATTGCGAGAGACGCTGTAATGGTCGCCTTGAAAGGAGTTTTCTTATGTAATTGTTGCATTACGCCTGCGAGTGCAACGTTGCCTTCGGTCTGGTTGCTCTATTCTGGACTTAATCAGAAATAAATGAAAAGTCAATGGACCTTGGCGGCTCTAGCTAAAGACAGGTCGAGGTTTAGTCTGTTTTCTATGTGATGGACTTAGTCCGGGAAATTGGATTTGTAGGATTTTGTCTCTTTATTCCCTGAACAGCATGAGTGTATGTGTGTGTGTGTGTGTGTGTGTCAGCTAGAATTCAAGGTGTACTGCATTTTGAATATTTCCACAGGAGTAATTTCTCACTTAGCCACAGGGGATTTCAGATAGAGCTGTTATTTTCTGCAGGCAGCACTTCCACTGTTATTCTGCACAAAAAGCTTTGACAACAGTATTTATGAGAGCAATTTATCAGAGTCTGTCCAAGCACCTCACCCACAGTATTTATTTAAACACAAACCACTGTATGGTCTCCGTGTGTCCCTCAGGACCTGTCGGCTCTGCTGTGCGAGGTGTGTGTCCTGGTGTTTTCAGTGACCGACAGGCGCAGTTTCCACCGCACCGCCCAACTCCGGCTTCTCCTGAGGGAGACTCAGCCCCAAACCCCCATCATCCTCGTCGGGAATAAGAGCGACCTCGTTCGCACGCGCGAGGTCACCTCTCAAGGTAAGACGACCGTCCTTTTGTCATCTTCACCACATTGGCCTTTTCCTCACCTGCTTCAATGTTTATTGTTATGTAGCTTTCGTCGTCATGGTTGGCGTTGACATTTTCAGCTCTGTATCTCTGTCGGTAAACACAAACGTAGGGTGAAATCTGTGAAAATGTAAATGTCAGTGTCTCAGCTTCATCGCAGTGTGGGAGTATGAAGGAAGCCACAATCACAGTTAAAGCAGGAGAGCCTACACAGCGAGTACAATCGTGTACTATTACACAGCCTGTGCACGGCTCACCTCCAACATAAAGCCTCTCTGAAATACACACAGCTTTATGAGCAACCATCAAAGGTAAAGTCTGTGAAAAAACATCTCTAGTTACTACTTTATTAAGAGTGTAGAGTTGTGATGTTATTTCGGGTGGTTGACGTAGATTTCTGCAGCACACATTCAGTCACAGAGCTTAAAGTATGTCGTGTGGTGTCAAGGGTCTGTGGAAACTAAATATTTCGGTGTTGAGATAACTGGAAACACAATATACAAGCTTTGTTGAGTTGTGTACTTACATTATCCCAAATGTTTCCAACAATGTTCAAACTCAGAGAAATCCACAAGCACACTGAAGGTAACGGTTGGTTTCATTTGGTCACCTGTTGCTACTTCAGGAAAAGGGAACTCTGAAAACAAGACTGACCTCAAGGTAAATAAAACTTTAAGACATTTATGTCATCTTTGAACATGTGACCCGGGTGTTTATTCCTCCAGAAGGTCTGACTCTGCACCCAACGATCTCTCTCTCTTCCTCTGAGCAGCTCGATGAGTGTGGCTTTCAATTCACTTTTGATTTCGGGATTCGTTTTGGATTAAATTAGCAACAAGGGCACTGCATTGAATTTGCTTCTTCAGCTCTGACCGGCTTTGTTTCTCTGGCAATGGCGATTGAGGCTCATGGGTACTGTAGTATTTGGAAAAAACATTATTTTTCGAAAACCGTGAACCGTGAACCAACATGTAAATGATTTAAACAGGTGGCCATAACAGAAACTCAACTCTAACACAACTCTCCTATGTTGTGTAACGTTTGAGGTCCAAAGAATCTTTTTGGATTAGCATGCAAAATCGGGAAAATCCCGTCTGGATAATGCCGTCCTCCTTGTTAGCAAAATGACCAAAATGCATCCCCCTGTTTATCCACCATCCCTCGACTCCATCCAACAGAAGCAGAGCGAGTGTGCAAGTCAGAATCTGTGGTGCCGACCGTGGCTCTGAAATGTCAGTGGCCTTTCTTTGATCACTCCGTTGTGTATGTGCTGCTAAAAATACACTCCCAGGCCGAGCCACCTCCGTGACAGAATACTTTAGAGATGACCACAGTGTGTTGGTTGGTGGTGCAGAGGAAAAGGGGTGCTGACATCAGGCATTGTCTGTTTAAAAAAAAGAAAAAGCAACAAATCACAGATTGCTAACAACCATGATGGTCCAAACAAACTTCATACCAGTGAGAACACAGACGTCCAGAAATCTCTATATAAAAATACCCAACTCCGTTCCACCTATGGCTGACAACAGTGTGTTGTTCCAAGACTCCATCACGACATCACAAGACGCTGATAAAGAACAGACGTTTTCATGGCCTTTAAATTAGTTTACAGTGTTTTCAGTCTCTGCCTTGAGACTCATTAAAGTGAAACTGCTGCTGCAGCTTGTCGTGGTGTTGTTGGAGATAAAACCGATGTAGCATCCTCTCCACTGATCTGCCTCAGGGTCTGTCGGCAAACAACCCCCCACATCTCTTGTTTTCGTGTTTGCTCTGTTTTCATCTGTCTCTTCCTCTGACATGTTTACGCTGACTGACAGTAACTCGTCTTGATTCTTAGATAGGCACCAAGTATAAATACACCTGGACGTCTAGAACAAAACAACCATCTGTGCTCATCACACCATAAACTTTATGATAAAAGCTTCCTGTAATTGCTTGCAAGTGTGTTTTTTTACGAAACTCGGTAGAAGATATTTCACCTAGCGTCTGGTACAAAGGGATCCTCAGTTCCCTCCCTGATGAATGAATACGGGTTGTTTTTAAACTGCACATCCACGGTCTGATTCCAGTTGTGTATGCCATGTGCCTCTCTCTCTCTCTCTCTCTCTCTCTTTCTCTCTCTCTCTCTCTCTATCTATCACTATCTTCACTATGAACTATCCAACAAAGGGGAAATGGCAAGAAATCCTATACAAAATGAATTTCACACTGTTCTACATGTTGTTTTTTGTTTAAATGCTGTTGAATTAACTGTAAAACACCCCAAAAATAAAATATAATCAATTTGATCAATTAGGGTAGATTTAAAGGGGACATATTATGCTTTTTTGTTTGTTTTGTAGATGTCCTAGCTCACAAAAAAAGATCTTGAGTGTCCGCACCCACAGAAGCGCCTCTCTCCCACAGAAAACACTGCTCCTGAAACGCCTCGTCAGTAGTCCCGCCTTTAATCTTGTGACTTTGTGACATCACACTACATAACAGAGTCACACATTTGCATTTTTTTATGCCTAGCAGCTAGTTTGATTTTGTACAGCTGCTATGCAGTTGTGGCTCGGGCGTGTGTGAGCTGACCAATCAGAGCAGACTGTGTATCCAGGATGATGGCCCTTAAAGAGACAGGAGCTAAAATAGCGAGAGAGAGAGAGAGAGAGAGAGCGTATGAGAAAAAGGATGTGATTGAGCATTAAAGCACTCAAACCTATTCTAGTAGTCTCCAAAATTAAAGTGATCATCCTGAACATTTGTCAAAATATGTCTTCTTTAAGATTATGTATTTCTTGCTGTATTTAACCCTTTTTGGCTTATTAAATTTTCATTATTAGAGTCATTTAGCGCTGGTCACTGTCACCCTGAATTTAAACTTCAAAGCAGTGACAGCTGACGTTCTCCTTATTCTCCCCTCTCCTCCCCTCCTCTTCCCTCAGAGGCCATGTCCAGTGCCGCCCTCTACAACTGCCTCTATCTGGAGATCTCCGCCTCTCTGGACCACCGTACTCCGGAGCTCCTAGAGTGCGCCGTGCGGCTAGCCAGGGGCCTCCCCCCCTGGCCCCCGGGGTCCAGCGCGGAGGACATGATCGGCGGAGGTGGACGCGAGAGCATCACCTCCCGCGCCAAACGTTTCCTGTCCAGCCTGGTGCCTCGGTACCCGCGAGAGCGAGAGGTGGGCAAGTTCATGAGGCAGAAGTCCCGCTCGTGCCACGACCTGGGGGCCCTGTGATGGGGCTCCGCGGGGAGTTTCATGGTCAGATTGTTAACAGAGGTAGCTGGAAGTGATGTAGTATACCAACAGAGAAGAGGAAGAGGGAGTGATGCAGCAAAGATATGTGAGAAACAGAGGAGGTGTGAAGGTGCCAGAGCGACGGCAGGACAATGTGAGGGATCATCATGTGCATCCAGCCGAGGTAAACAGAGAGGATGTCGATATGTTAGTGATGTTTATCTGTAGGACGATATATAGAAATTTTGTACACAAGACTTAACACAGAGGAAGATGAAATACTGTTGTAGAATCCATGTAAATAAACTATCATAGTGATACGTAATTGAGCTGAATAAATTTTTTGAGGTCTTGAGAAAGTCACCGAATGTTTGCTTGGTTATTAATTGAGTCGCCACATTCTGCTTTACAGCCGTCTCGAGCCGGGGATGAAGTCATGACCACACACATTCAGAGCTCATTAGTGGGTCAGACTTTGCTGATGATTCCTGTTGTGTTCAATTACTCTCAGCTCTCGTGGTATCCATGGGGACAGTCGGCAGTAAACCGGTGAAATGCCATCAAGGAGAGAAGGGAATTAAAGCGATAAAAACTGGACTTACAGAGCTCAGCATGACAATTAGAGCATGGAAGCCAGATTATTGTATATAAAGTGATTGTTGCCACGTTACGGTTGTCAAGGAGACCTGAATCACTGAGACGTACACAATATGTCCATTTCAGCTCTGTGACTTTACCTTTTTACGCTCCGTGTGGATGCAAAGATAGGAAGGATCGCTCCAATGCAGCAAAAATTTTATTTTTAAACAAAAAAAAAAAATTCAACTCTTATTTAAAATGCAGAGGATCATGTCAGATATGAGCTTCTCTCTGCACTCATCTGTATCACTCTCTACCCTCAGCACTTCCATCCTCCCACTGCCTCCCACACGTGCACCAAGATTTAGCACATCACAGGTCGTTAAACCCATCATTTGTTATCAAAGGGAGAGCTGAAGTAAAAAATAAAATGGTGGCATGATATTCTGACTCATTCCCTTGGCTGCAAACTGCTGGAACCGATTGGAAAGGTTAAGATTTGTGAATTGCCAACATGGCACACAAGCTCCCTCTTGTGGCTGAGCTGAGGGCCAATAAGTGAGCAGGAGGAAAAATATGGCTGAAATGGCAAATGCAAGCAAAATATTTATGCATATGTGTCAGAGCAGATCAGTGCACCTTTCTTGTTTGATAAGGAAAAAGATTGTGAGTCATGCTGAACTCCTTTTGGTTGTCATAATAGAAGCAGGAGCTGAGAAGATGCTGTTGTAAAGGCTGTGTCATCGCTATCAAAGAGCTCCAACTGCTGTCTGAATTTCTAAAACATGCAGTTCGAGTATGCATGAATAAAATGCAAGGGAAATAGGACACTATGAATGTCATCCCAGTTGTAAAAATGGAGGCATCAGCCCTGTATGAACCTGAGCCGCTGTCAGGGGCATCAGAGGCAACATTTAAAACCTTCATCAACATTTAACACTCACCATGAAATGAACTCCATATTCATACAACACACTGATCATCTTTATTCCTTTTTGCAATTATTAAATCACAGGCTGACCTCTGGGTAAGAAAACTTCCTTTGGCTCAAATTGGCTGAAGACTGAAGTCCAAATTCCACAAACTTTATGACATGCAAATTCAATTTTCTGATTTTCCTCCACTTAATTTATGTAACTGTTCACCTGTAATGTTTTTAATTAAGAATTTCACAATGATCTAAATGCCATTTTAAGCCCATTCCATTTGTTGTTGGTTTTTTTTTTCAAAAACATCAGAAGCATTTAAAGCTGAGCTCTTTGCAATTTGTAAAGTGTAATCTCTGTTCTCATTGATCGATTGGCGACCCGAATATCTCTAACAATTCTATTTAAAAGGTGGTGACAGAAGAGTTAAGAGAAAAGTTCACTCAAAAATGAAATTACACGTATTATCTTCCCGACCTCACGCTGGTAGAAAGTCAGGTGAAGTAACATTTCTGGTGCTTCTCAGCAGAACAGCTTTGCAGAACTATCCTCAAAAATAGAAGTAGACAAGATTTACTGCACGTCTAGAGTGTGAATGACATCTCTTTAAATATATTTGAGGTCTCAGGGCTTATGGAGACTTGGAATATGCCATTCTGGAGCCAGTTCATTTTCATTGGACGTTATATAACATTTTAAAACAAGTCCCCCATCTAGTTCTAGAGAATTCTGCAAAGTTGTTCTGCTCCAAAAATATTCAGTGGAATACAACTTCCCATCTGCTTGGCGGTGAGTACATACAGAGTGAATTTTCATCTTTGTGTGAACTTCTCCTGTAAATGAAAATACTGATAACACAGTCAAGAGCTGCCTTCTATTTTAAGTCTCGATAAAAAGTGAATAAGCTGCTATTCCAAAATATCAAACTATTGCTTGAACTGAAACTTTGATCATTCTAATATTGGCATCAAAGGGACATTTTAACTTGTCATATCAGGAAAAGCAGAGATCAAACAACCACAGCAGCTTTTAATTAAGAAGCTTTTAATCGTTTTCTTTTTTTAATGGAATGGTTTATCTGAGAGAAAGTACATTGTTAGTGGCATTTCATGGTAAGCACAGACATGACATTGACAGACAGTTGAGCTGTAAAAGAGCATGAGAGGCTCTAAGAAGGTCTCGGGTCACTTCAGAGGCTGCAGGCCTGTAACTTCTTGTCAGCCAGCTTGAGTGACACCCAGGTGTTGAGCATGGAGGCCCTCAGTTTGCACCACACCAGGTGGTCGGTCAGCCCGAAGATCTGCGCTGCAAACTGAGCAGAGGCCTCAGGGGAGAGGATTGTGGAGCAGCCAAGACCTGCAGTAAGGGGAAAAACAAAAGGAAGGCTCGATTACGGATTAATGAACTCAAACGAGATTAACATTTAAAAAAAGACAAATCAGGAAGTGCTGCGCTCACCGCTCGGCATACGGAGGGATGACCAGACATCTTGTGCACCCCAGTCTGGAGTGAGAGGTGGGCAGTTGATGACGGGATACGCCGTGTTTCCAGACATCACCGGGCCGAGGCCGTTACTTCTGCCGGCTACCGCCACAAACACAGTGGGTACGCCATCGCCTGAGGAGAAGCAAACACATATCATGAAATGATAGATAACGAAATCCTCACTCAAAAAATTGAACTTGCGTTAAAAATGAATACACACCTTCATATTCTGCTTTGATGCGGAGTGTCTCATCTGGACCTTTGTGCGCCGAGGTGACTCTCAGAATGCAGGGAATCCCATAAGAGGTACAGGCCTTCCTGATCTTTTCACAGTGAGCCAAGTCTGAGGTGGAGCCCATCAGAACCACCACCCTGCCGCTGGCCTGGTGCTCCAACAGCAGCTGGAGACACAATAAGCCAATCAGTAGGGTCACAACTAAGGATCATTTGTGTCAATTATTAATGGATTAGTTGTTTGGTCTACAAAATGTCGACAGTCAAGCGTTGCAGCGCTGCTTATTCGCTCAATGCAAGTACCAGTTTGCAAACACACAAGTCTAACATGGTGAGTTAGTATATGTCAATTGTGTGTTTTATTGTTACTTACAGTCACTTTAAAGAATGTTTGTTAAAATAGACAATTCATTAGGTTTTAGAATACATTTGTAATGGGTCTTAATGGGTTAAAGGTGAGTGAAAGCATGATCACAAAGAATGGATCAAGAAAATAGTTCTGTGTACCTTGACTCTTTCAGAGACCCACTCAAAGTTCCTCTTCACCATCTGCATGGCCTCAGGTGTGACTTCTTTAAGGTCACGGTACACCTAGAAAGAGGGGGAAGAAAGTTATGTCAACTCTGATCTTAATTCTTAAAAGCGCTATACATTGAAATGGCAGAACTGAAGACAAGTCCTGACCTGCTTATCTTTCTGCTGGCTTCGATCTCCAGCTGGCCACAGCCTCCAGGAATCGTTGTCGATCACATCGGCGAGGACGATCTCCTGGGTCTTCACATTGACGCCAAACTCGATCTAGAAGCGAGGAAGACAGTGTTCAGTAATCACACTAGTGTATCAGCTTCACCAGCAGGGGGCAGCGCTGCGCTGTCTGCAATACCTTCATGTCCACCAGCGTGCAGTTCTGAGTGGCCCAGGCCTTCTCCAGAATCTCAAAGATGGCCACAGTGCTGCGATTCATGATGTCCACCTCGCACTGACCGATGCCGAGCCCGGCCAGGTTGAACTTGGCCTCCAGCAGCTGCTCCTCCGACCACTGGGGGTCGTTGTTGGCATCATCCTACGTAAGAAAGCAACCAATTACATTAAGGTGGATGTAATTTGACATTTTGGCCACTTTGAGTTAAGTGACAGAGCTTTTAAAATAAAAAAAATTAAGTTGAAGTCGAGGTGAGGCGTCAGACGTACTTTAAAGAACATCTCCATCTTGACGGGGGTGAAGCGGTAGCCTTCTTTCACTCCTGGATTCCTCTTGAGGAACGATCCAGTAGCCACTCGCCGACAAACCCACTCAATGGGAATCATCTCGCAATGAGCTGCGATGAACGCCGTGTCCGAGTGCTGCTTGACAAAGGCCGTCTTAATGCCTAGAAGAGAGAGGAGATCGTAAAAATCAGCCCACTTTAAAAAGCTCATAAAAACACAAACACCTCGACTGTGTTGAGAGATGTGAACTAAGTGGAGCAACATCTGAAATTCATTATAATTTCATTTATCCTTCATCCTACACACCAGAAACTAAACAAGATGTATCTTCTGAAAATAAAAGGCTAAGTGAGGAGGATGTGCTCGGTCACGTTTTGGTTAATTACGTGCGTCAAAGTTTCGAGTCACAAGACGGCCATTACCACAGCTCGGCTGACACGCACCACACTCATGAGTGGCATGTGGGTTATATCTGCCCAATTAAATTTTAAATTAAAGCAAGAAGGGGAGCAATTTTAGAATCCGGGTTTTATGGACCGAACAACAAACAGGCAGCCACCGTGCTCCTACACACGCCAACATCATCGCATGAATCAGTACAGTTGGTTGTTTATTGTTAGACAAATGTACAGTTCAAGTTCACATAAAGTCAAAACTGTTTTGACTTCATGAATATGTTGATGAGTCATTTTGCACTTGTTGATGTATGTATTATTTTTCGTCCATTGATCAATCTGAGATAATATAATCCACTGAAAAATTATCATTTCAAAGTTTCAGTAGTTACTAAATTTTTTCCATGAAGGCCGAGGGAGTCAACGGGAGATTGATTATCAGCCACTAGAACTGCAACAATTATCCAATAATTGATTAGATGTCAACTATTAAATGAATTGCCTTTAATTACCATCATTATCAATTAATCATCTTTTTTTTAAGAGGAAAAAAAATGCAGTCATAGTTCTCAGATACATTCTTCTTAAATATGAATATATCTGTGGATTGTGGATATTTGAGGTCATCGTGATCTTTGGTTAACACTGATTTTTTCACCATTTCCTGACATTTCATAGACCAAACAATTAATCTACAGATTAATAAACAATTAAAATAAACATTAAAGATGCAGAACCAAAGCCACTAAATACTTAAAAAAATAAATGCATACATTTTTAGATCGAGCTCAAACATGTGAGGATTTGCTGGTTGTTTAAAACTATATTTAATTAAATATCATTGGGTTTTGACTGTTTGACAGACAAAACAAGCAATATATCAACTTGGGCTTCAAAAATTGCTTTTTTTTGTTTTTTCTATTGATGACTGGTGTAAATAACCCAACCTACTGATGAGGAAAGAGGCTGCTACAACAAAGATGTTTAAATGTTTGTTTGTTTTTTAAATGCAGAAACTTGTAGCAGTCTGTTTCCAAACACCTAACAGAAAAAGGTAAATGGGCCAAAGTTTGACTCTCTGTATGAATACAGTCACCTCATTGACCTCTTACCTCACTAACTGAGAGCCCACAAGAAGATCTAGGTCGGTGGGATTCATTTATTAACTAACATTTATTTACAAATCAAAATTTGTTGGGCATATGGGTGCATGTGTGCACGTGCATGGATATGCAATAAAAGCCAAGTGAAATGTTTTGGGGGACCAAAAATATTAATTTTTAAAAAATGTAGATGATATGTCACAAATTGAACAATCCAGTGAAGCAGTAAATATCCCAAACTAATTTTGATTGGTGGATTATGTAAAATAAATAGAGATTCTACAGTAAATAGTAATTAAAACAACAACAAAAACTTCTTTGGCTTCATTCCACTAACACAAAAAGTAATGACTGTTTCGCAACCTGTGGCCTGAGGGTGAGTGTGACACAGAACCAGACAGGCCCAGTATCGTTTGAATGGATCCTAACTGTTCCGACTCCTCACCAGATTCCTGCAGGAGCTGGAACACGCAGCTCGTGGTCTTGTTGGCGATGGCAGCCTTTCCCTCCATCTGGTCCTTCCTCACCGCATTCCCAGCGGTGATTTGGTCTTTGGACTGGACCAGAACCAGTCCGGGCTGGTCCACAAGCTCGAAAATCTGCTTTGTCTTCCCTTCATTCAGTTGTTTGCCGATCTTCAGCTCTGAAAACACGCACACACACACACAGAGAGGGAAAACTTCCGAATTACACGCTTCGCATTTAATTTAAGCTCTTAAAATATGCTCAAACTTGTGTACTGTACCTGGTGCAGAGGCCATGGTGCTGCTCAACAACCTGCAGTCCTGCAACACAAAACACAAAATGGACCGAGCTGCCAGTCAACTTTGGGAAAGTTTCGAGATGAAGAGGCAGCAGGAGGCGTGCAGGGAGCAGAAGAGGGAAGTGGAGTCTGTCTTACGTGCCCTGACAGCCAATCACGCCCCTTCCACTCCTCCAGACAACCAATCACAGCAGCGCATTCCTCACCACGTGAGGGGGAAGATGCTCCACCACCAAACATTTGCAATAACTTTTTTTTTTCTTCTGGAGTTTATCCTCAAACTACCCCCATTTTCTCTCTGACAGGGAGATTGATTTTCTTAAAACCTCATCAAGAAGAAACAATCGACCGCGTGACTGAGTTTGATTAAGTTGTTTGGCTCCTAATCGCAAAAAACAACACACCACGTGTCTCGTCAGTTGGAGTTGTTCGATTAGTTTATTTTCTGTGATGACAGTGATGGCGGCCCGGTTCTTCCGTTAACGCTGTGCTCATTGATTAATTCCTCTCACCGCTTCGCCTCTGTCGGTGATTTCTCAAGCCCGCTCCAACAATGTCAGCTGAAGTTATTTGGTTTTAACGAGCCACGTTGTGCCGAACGCTCAGCCCCTAACCGCACGTGTTCGTCCGTTGACGCGCGTTCAGGTACGCACGCGCTGATTGCTCTGGCAACCAGGCACGAGACTTGTTTGTCTCTTCTGGGGTGAAGCGGAGGAGCAGACCGGGACCGACCGGCAGCGACTGATGGAGTTCGAGGAGTCCGGTATCGGGGAGGAATGCGGGGTTTTCGGGTGTGTGGCAGCGGGAGAGTGGCCCACACAGCTGGAGGTGGCTCAGATATTAAGCCTGGGACTGGTGGCGTTACAGCACAGGTAAGTAACGGAACGTGAGCACTTTTTAATTAAAAGACCAGTTAAAGAACGGTTGGCCCGTCAAGACGCCATTTTTTATAGTTAACTGTTGTCAACATAGATGAGTTTTTAGGACCAAATTGGCAACCAAACTTACTTTTTTTGGTGCTAAAATATCTCACGTTTAACTCCTGAGTCAAGTCAAAGACAAAACATTAGCAAGTCATCTTCGGGCAAAACAGAAAAACAAGTAAAATGGTTGCATTTGTGAAGAAAACAACGCTGATGTCACAAGTAATTGTTTGTGTGAGTGGGAAAAAAATGCATGTTGTTAAACGCGTGACTCGAGGCAACACAGTACTTCTGTGCTACAACATAATGTGATTTAAAGTTAGGAAGTTTTAGAGTTTTCCCCCAAATTAAGTATGATAAAAGTAACCCTAATCAATATTTACTCTGTATATTAAAAGGTTAACAGATACAAATATGTTTTCATTATGGATCAATCTGCTGATTATTTGCTGAGTTAATTATATTATTGATACAAAAAATAATGGGGGAAAAGTGCTTCTTTAAACTTCCCACAGCACATAAAGTTAAACTCAGATTACTCTTTAAATGTGCACTGAGTAGTTTAATCAGAGGAGAAATATCTTGTTTTTTTTGTGCCTAAACAAACTTTGCAGTTTCAAGATAAACTGAACAAACACACTGACCTTAAAGGATGACACAGTTTGATACTGTTTTGCTGTGTTTATCTCTGGCGGACCCTGGCACCTCTCTAGCTTCAAACAGTGTTCTGGGGACCTTATCTGTTGAGTCAGATATGGGATAGATTAATATTCCTGTGTTAGTATTTGAATTTTTCTATTTAACAATACTAATGAGGGACTGAGTCAGATTTTTTGGTACATAGTGCCCCTTTAAATTGATAAATAGTCAAAAAGACTCGGATAAAATAACAGCAGCATGTCTTATCTGGTCTCCGTCAGCCTATTCTTCAGTTCACCTCGCTTGCATAACATTGTACTATCTCTCAGATGGGATTAGTAGATATTACCTCTCTTTCTGGGGATTGATCAGAGGCGATTGATCGGACTGAGTTGATCTTTATTATGGGGATGTGATCCTGCTCTTCTTTAAACCAGGCCTTGTCAGCAAAGTCAGAATCAGTGCCCATTTTCTTTGCGCGTGTCTGGAGTATAGGGTCTGAAAAGGGAACAAATGCAGGTTTAAATTCAGATGATTATTCTTACATTATTAGATTTGAAAAAAGGTCTTATACTATATGTATATAATATAATATTTTTGGCCAAGCAGCATCTTATTATCTTGGTCTGATGGTTATCATGAGATGTACCTTTTGTCAGCAGTTACAGCAGTACCCTTATCCATAATGTAATTGAATTATCAGGCTCCATCATGGGACTGACTCAGAAATTACACAGGCTGCAGTCAATTCATGTGACATACAAAGTGATTACAGGAGGAGGCACATTTCAGACCTTGATCCACAGCTTTCCTCTTCATCCCTCTGTTTCCTGAATAGGCGCTCTGTTTTTCAGGCCTCGTTTCAGAGGAGCCTGCAAAAAAGATAAAACGGCTACCATCAGTGATTTCAAGCCAAAATGCTAGTCGATATTCACTGGAAACTATTGTTAGGATATCTTTAGCTGTCATAAAACGTACTGCTGGTGATAAAGCTAGCTATTGATCGTTGATCTGTGAATGGCGGCCAGCTTTCTAATAATGAGGATAATCCGGAATTGTGTTAGCCTAACTGCTAAAAGTATTATACATGAACGTTGATCTTGAAAACGTTTTTTTTAAGTCGCCTGTTAATAAAATGGTCTGAGTGATATAAGTGCCTCCTGATTAGCAGTAAGACAGTGTTTCCAGTCAATAACTTTTTTGGTGAAATAACCCTTATGAAAATCAAAATGTGTTTTTATGTGACCAAATAAGCCCACAAACGCTGCGTAAACCATATTTGGAAGTTCATCTTCCTTCAGTACGTACCGCAGTTGTAGCTGGATATACTTTGGGGGAAAAAAACTAAGGAAAATATATTGTTAGGACCAAACCATGGTCCCTATAAAACTGTTCACAGCCAGGTTGTAAAGTAATGCTTCTTGGTTATTTTTGGGTGAACTGAACCTTTTGAATATTTCTCTTAATTGTAGAAGTTTGGGGGATCATAACTTGGATTTAAGGAGTTTAAACATTCACATTTCATCCATGTGAGTTGACGACAGAAACTGAGGATGTAAAGTCTAAACAAAGTGTTTTTTGCTGCTATGCATTTCTGCTTCTGTCGGTTTCACTAATGGATTTTGGTATTGATTGTAGAAAGAGGAAAACATGTGCTCTCTGTACATGAATGAATAATGATATTGGCTCACTCAATCTGTGATGTTGATCCAAGCGAAGCTCCTTGACAGTGTTCAGCCTTGGGTCTTCGTTGTTTGGCATAACATCGAGACTTATAGATGACACAGAACCAGAACTGGAAGATCGTTCCTCCATCGCTGCCACCAATGAGGTCACTGAGTTCATCTTTGTCAAATACACATCTACGTGATCACTGTCCTCACAGTCCTCCAACATCGAAAGTCTGCCTGAATCTGCCTGGTTGTCTGCAGCTCCTGGGTCATGTGGTGAGCCATTGGTTGTGCGGTTCATTATGGCGTCCACCTCATCGTAGAACCTCATAACTCGTCTCCGGTCAGCTTCATCAGTCTTCCCTCTTTGGAGGGAGCGGTAAAGGTACTTGAGGTTTTTGTACTTGGTGTGGCACTGCTTCCAGTCGCGTTCAATGCCCTGCTGCATCAGCCTGTTGGAGATCTGGACGAAGATGTCTCTCTTTCTAGTCGAGCTCTCCAGCTGCCTGCACACGCGCTCGTCTGACCAGACTTGGATCAGCGCTCGCACCTCCAGGTCGCTCCAGTTTCGACCCGTGTCTGATACGGTGACCACGTGGAACTGGTCAGAGCTGGATGGGTCTGTGATTGTTAGATGGGCATCTGGAGTGAATAAAGATCGATCAAGGAAAGAAAAGATTACATATATTGTAGTGTTGTCACAGTAGTGGAATTATAACTTCGATATAATTACTTAAAAACTACTCAAACCATGTTTCCAAAATTGACTCAACACTGAGGGTATAAGATTTAAGATTTTCATAAAAAGATGATTAAGATAATGTAATTAAAATTGATATTTATTGATATTTTATATTTTTGACAACACTGATATACTGCAAACTACACTGATTGTGAATTTGATATACCTGATCCTCTCCATTTTGCTTCCATATCTCCATCCATATCGTAATCATCACTGTTGTCGTCTGAAAATAAAAAAAAAACTAGGCTAAAAATGTATTGTTCTTTTAGCTTTGAATGCAAAACTGTTTTCACCTCAGGCTGAATACATACCATCATCAATTTCAATCACAACTTCACTTTCTGAGGCTGTTGTTTGGGATGATGTTTGTAGCCTCCCTGCTCCCACCTCTCCCTCGTACAACTTCTTCTTCATCTCTGTGGCCCCGTTTTCCAGTCCTCGGTCCAGCAGTATGGCTTCCACCTCATCAAAGAACTTCATGTACTTCCCGGGGCCTCCTGCGCTGCTGCCTCCAGCAGCGTGAGCGCTTTTCGCTGTCTTGTAGTCGTACTTCAAGTTCTTGTATTTTGTTCGACATTGTTTCCAGTTGCGTACCACCCCAAAGTTTCTTTGCATCTGGCGGGCCATCTCCTGGAAGATGGATTTGTTGCGCAGCGTGCACTTCAAGCTCTCTCGAATGTGCCGGTCGGCCCAGACGCACAGCAGCGCTCGCACCTCGTCGTCGGTCCAGTGGCGGCCCCCTTCTTCCACACTGGGGGTGAAAGGAAGAGCCCGATGGATTCGATTCACCATACCTGCACACACATGCACACACTGTTATCTTTGGCTTAAGTCTGATTTAAAAAAAAACTTAAACGAAAACTTGTATCGAAATGCTTAAATCTAATCTGACTTTAAATGTTTAAAGCAGGCAAAAAGCTTCTGTTAAAACTAGTTCAACATGCTTGTTTATCTTCTGATCTCTCTTTGGATAAATCCTAAAATGTGTTGAGCATTGTTGTGATCATCAGCGTTACAGTTGGTGTTGAACCTATGTTTACCTTCCTGCCTTGGGATAGTGACTGAGGAAGGGTAGACTGCTCTTTGTTTACCTTCCACCTCTTCCTCCCAGCCCTCCTCTGGCCTGCCATC
Source organism: Diplodus puntazzo (assembly GCA_963678695.2). Classification (NCBI taxonomy): domain Eukaryota; kingdom Metazoa; phylum Chordata; class Actinopteri; order Spariformes; family Sparidae; genus Diplodus; species Diplodus puntazzo. Next base: position 8,195,751 of record OZ023163.1, on the reverse strand, counting down.
CATTCCTGCGCTGTAGTTTGCTGCTGCTGCGTCAGGCTTCCTGCTCTGAAGTCCCAGGCTTCTGCACTTGGCCTGACACTCCCACCAGCTGCGCACAACACTGAGCCTCCTCAGACGCTCTGAGATCAACTCAAATGTGGCTCTACTCTCAGCTACGTGCTGAGCTCCCACCTCGTCCCACACTGACACGAGAGCCAGCACCTCTGCGTCCCCCCACTGCTTCTCCACCGAGCCTTTCTCCTCCACCACCTCCCTATCACCTCCTCTTTGTCTCTCTGCTCCTCTCTCCATGTTTGAGCTGACCTGGAAACGCTTTCTTTTCCCCAATCCGTCTGTCTCTGCTGCCCGGTTCCCTAGGCAACCAGGCGGTTAAGCCTGAAAGCAACGCCTCCATACAGAAAAGCAGCCTCACCACTGGCTTAAGCTGTGTGCTGAGGAGGCGGGACCAACTGTAATCTGAGAAGCAGCTTGGTAAATAGGCTGAAACTGCAGCAAGGCGACTCTCCCTATATGGCAGCTCCTCAGCCGAGAAGCAGACGTTTCTTTGTTTTTTTTTTCTTTTTTCTCCTGCTCCTCATTCCTGCTTCACTGTGCCTGATTTAAACCAGTTTGTTTTGCCTCAAGGCGCATACGAGACGATAAGAAGCGAACAAGCTCATTCACGTTGAGTCTTGTAGAAAGAGACTGAGAGATGGTTCATTATAAAACTCATTTCTCACTGATGTATTTACGGATGTGTTAGACTTCACATGTGATTGTTTGTGTCTACTCAGGGGTCAGGAAAGTGCCGGGTTTGTCACATGTAATGGAGCCAGTCCACCCATATACACAACCCACAAGGTAACATTTTACACACAGGCATATTTTAACTCGCACTCTTCAAAGAAAGGTAACAGAGTTAAGCTGCTTTTTTAAAGGGGCGCCATAAATACATGATCATCCTTACAGACACACACAGTTTGACAAATCACACTTTATTACACTCAGATTGTGTCCCAGTTTCCATCTCTACCACACAATAGCTGCATAGTACTGTATATTTCCTGTGTTGTTATTTGCGCAGACTGTGTCACTGAAAACATCTCTCACTCAATCCGCTTGCCTTTTTTTTATTTTTTTTTTTCCAGGGGATGGGATTAGTGAGCACTGCTTTCCCACCCGAGGCTCTTCAGAAGCTGCGCTATGGTAACCTTGGTATTTGTCACACACGCTATTCAACCACTGGGATCTCTGAGCTGCAAAACTGCCAGCCCTTTGTGGTGGATACACTGCATGGCAAGATTGCAGTGGCACACAATGGAGAGCTGGTTAATGCTCATGCACTGCGGAAAAAGGTGAGGATGGTCTCAATAAACTTGGTGCATATCAGAGGCCCATAGTGGGTGATTAACACGAATACATAAAACTAAATGATAAATCAGTATGCATGACATGAATTTTAATCATTCAATGTTATGCTTGTGTGTGTGTAATAACAGGAAATAAAACTTCTCTTTATGCAGTATGCTGAGTCAGTTATGTAAATGTGCTGTGCAGGTAATGCGCCATGGCGTCGGCCTCTCCACCAGCTCGGACAGTGAGCTCATCACACAACTGCTGGCACTGACTCCACCCATGGAGGAGCTGGACGCACCAGACTGGGTTGCCAGGTCAGTGTAATGATTCCATGCTGCATAAATATTATGTTTTCTTATTAGAACTGCAGGGATTCATTGACAGATCAATTCGTTGTCTTGCCAACTGTTTCGTAATAAAACGGTTTGACTAATTTTTTAAGTGAAGAAAAGTTCTTCTTTCAAATGTCTTTGGGTTCTGGACAAAACACGTCATCTTGTGCTTTGAGAAACACTGGCATTTTTTTACATTTCTGACATTTTATTGACAAAACAAATAATCCAGTTAATCGAAAAAATAAACAGATTCATCAACAATAACAGCAGTCGTTAGTTGTAGATCTTCTCTCTCTATGTTAAATAGATTTTTTGTTTTGGTTTTCTGTTGTAGGATTAAAAACCTGATGATGGAGACTCCCACGTCGTACTCACTGTTGGTGATGTTCAAAGATGTTATCTACGCCGTACGCGACCCTTATGGAAACCGGCCGCTCTGCATTGGACGGCTTGTTCCCATCTCTAAACTGCACAGTTCAGGTATCGTCAACATGTTTGTCCTTGAACAAACCTAATTTCTACTACTGATAAGATGGAGGCCTCATGAGTGGTTAATCAGTGCTCAGGCCGGACAATTTTATGTCACAAGCCAGCATTTGATTTCGTCAGAGGTCAGATGTGTAAGCTGGTTGATTATTAACGTCATTGTTTGACCTCTCAGGTGATGGAGAGGAGGACACAGAGGGCTGGGTTGTGTCATCAGAGTCCTGCAGCTTCCAGTCCATTGGTGCCAGGTCAGTTTTTTTTACAAGCATTGTAATATCTTTTGCATTAAAACTGAAGGAAGTGTTGTGGGTGATGACCATTTTCATGTCCTTCCTGGTTCTCAGGTATTACAGAGAGGTGTTGCCAGGAGAGATAGTCCAGATATCCAGGCATGGAATCAAGACTCTGAGTGTTGTCCCTCGTCCTGAGGGGGACCTCCCTGCCTTCTGCATCTTTGAATATGTGTACTTTGCCAGACCAGACTCAATTTTTGAAGGTTTGGATAATGAGTATTGATCAACCTTTGGAATACTGTTTTTTTTATTTATTTATTTTTTTTATAAATAATTGACATGCCTTTTCTAGGTGGCTGTATTGCATGTTCAGTATTGTGTCCCTGTGTGCTGCAGGACAGATGGTCTATACCGTCAGGCAACGCTGCGGGCGACAGTTAGCCATCGAGGCGCCAACAGACGCAGACGTGGTCAGCACCGTGCCAGAGTCTGCAACTCCTGCTGCGCTGGGCTACGCTCAGCAGGTCAGTCTACAAGCTGTCTGCTCCAACTCTGTGATGAAATGCTGTAATACACTCACCTCCTAATGGCTCTCTGTCCTCACTGGTTCTCCTCTTCTTGTCCGCTCACAGTCTGGGCTGCCTTATATCGAAGTTCTGTGTAAGAACCGCTATGTTGGGAGAACGTTCATTCAGCCAAATACTCGCTTAAGGCAGCTGGGAGTTGCCAAGAAATTTGGAGCTTTGACAGACAACTTTGCTGGAAAACGGGTGGTGCTAATTGATGACTCCATCGTCAGAGGCAACACCATCTCCCCCATTATAAAACTGCTGAAGGAAGCTGGTGCGACTGAGGTTTGTTGACTATGGACGTTACACACTCCTGCCTAAAAAGGGTTGCACGATAATTTTGAGGGAAGATGTTAAAAAGGACATGAAGGTAGAAAGAAAACATTCACGCTACACAAAATTACACATTGAAATTCCTGTAGTCTTGCTTTTGTCTTGTGATTGACTGACTGAATATTTTTACCTCCTGAAGGCTCATAAATGATTGAAAAATAAACCAGTGTTCCCTGCTGTGTTTTATAATAGAGGCACCCCAGTTTGCCTGCAGTAAAAAGCATCTGCACCGCACCGGAGTGAGCACACAATTGTACAATACAGGAAACGTATTTAATGAGTGAACCAACCGTTTAAACTGTGTGATTCAGTCCATCAGGCGATTGATTGATTGATCACAGTGAAGGTTCACTTTGTAGTAATAAATCAGAGCAGCACGTTGACGACAAGGAAGACCCTGTAAACACGTACACATGTATCCGCTAAACAGTTTTTCTAGGCATTTTGGCCCATTTAAACACATGAACAGCGTTTTAGGTTACTGGAAAAAGGACATTTTTGAAAACCCCTTTAAGGGTGAAGATGTTAAGAATGTGTTTGAACAACAGAAACAGACACTTTTGGAAATGATGAGACACATTTATTATTGGCTAATATGAACTCTGGAGTATTTTAGTTTCTACATTTGCACAGAATAGATGTAATGTCTATATTTAGAGAGATACAGACACTGAAAGCACAATGATGGACGAGAGATACAAAATTGGCTTTTGACATTTGAAAAAGAAAGAAAATAACATTATCCGTAAGGATTCTGTGAAGTGCAGTCATGTTTCCATGCCTCATCATTAAAGCAACATTTTGTAGAAATGTACATTTTGTGCTATTTTGCACCCCTCAACCATTAGAATGACTTTTAAGCTGCTATTTTAAGATCATTATTTTCTACAACTAAGCAACCAACATGTATACGTTCTCATACCAAGTGTGCTTAAACAGTCATGCCATTTGCATTTTTTATAAGAGATTATATCTGAAACTGGGTTAAGAAGATTATATCTGTCATTTTTGTAAACACGGCATAAAGTATTTTCTCCTCCACAGGTCCACATCAGGGTGGCTTCTCCTCCGATCAGGTACCCCTGCTACATGGGCATCAATATTCCAACCAAGGAGGAGCTCATCGCCAACAAGCCCGAGTTTCAGGACATTGCTGGATACATTGGTAAGGACTAATGTGGCTGTACATCTCAATGTTCAGTCAGTGTCTCATCCTCTCCCTCGATCTCACTTCCTCATTGTGGCTTTATAGTCGGTAGTAACACATGGCCGCTTCCTGCAGGTGCCGACAGTGTTAAGTATCTGTCTGTGGAGGGCCTGGTATCAGCGGTCCAGGAGGGAGTCACCTCCATCCAGAACGACAAGATGATCAGCTCCAGTAACAAGTCCAGCAAGAGAGTGGGCCACTGCACTGCCTGCCTGACTGGGAAATATCCAGTGGAGCTGGAGTGGTAACTGGTGCTCCGACGCCAAGACCGCTCATAGTTACAGGAGCCGCACCATGGATTCACTGCAGGCTCCGAAAACTGATACATGTGAATGATGTGTTCTCTGTAAACTGGAAACAATGTGGTCCAACATCTCAGTACTGTTATCAGGGACACAAGAGATGTATTTAATATGCAACCACCACTTTATACTTTCTCTTTATCATGTTTAGACCCACTCGATCTTACTTGAGTTGAAAATGTTGCTCTTGATGACCTCCAGTGGTTGCTGTCTTACCTAGCTGCAGTGACTTAGCAGTCTAGTGTATGTTTACTACGTCCTGATTACTGCTGCATGTTTGACCACACAACAGATGCTTTTTATGTTTTTGAAGATTGTAAATGTATTTTCATAAAAGCTTAAAACATAGTTTCACATTCCAAGCCTGAACTACAGTCAGAAAAACGCACAAGGCTGGTGACCAAAACATGAAATTATCTTTATTTTCCTTAACAAGCATACTTTTCTACCTTTAACTTGACCACTTTTGAGTGTGGCTGTTTGAATATTTTTGGGTTTCTTAACTTTGAGCATTACATGAATATATTTGAAAAGTTAAATAAATAGAAACTGCATTAAGAATTCATTTTTCCTCAGACGGTTCATTGTCACATCACACGATACACAATTATTACATTTTAATAATGAACAAGTATTAAAAATAAACTTAACATTTAGTTATTGAACACACTTCAGATGGCATCAAATGTACAAAAAAATAACATCCAAAAGAGGAACACCATTTAGATCTTTAAAGGGAAAGTTCACTCATTAATTAAAATTGACTCATTTATTCATCCCCATGCCATGAAAGCCAGGTGAAGTTTCTTAATCCTCAGAACATTTCTGCTTCACAGTAAAGCAGTGTTCTCTCTCGATGGGGACTTGTCTTAAAATTAAAACAAAACATGAAATGGCTCTGAACAGCTTGTCTGGCATGGCTTGAAACTCTTCAGATTTTAAACTGATTTGAAAACACGTTATTTACACCATTTTCAAGCCAAAACTTTACAGCAGCTACTTGGCTAAAGCGTTAGCACCCACCCTGTCTGAAGAGGGTGCAAGAGCTTTGTCGCAGGTTTATGGCATAAATAAAGTCTTATCAATTCGATTTAGGATCTCAGGGCTTCCAGACATTTGGATTTTGCCGAACAAGCTGTAATGAGACAATTCTGTCCTCATCTACTTCACTTGATTAGAAGAATGCTGTTTTTTTTGTTTGATGCTCCAGTTGGACTCCAAAACTTCACCTGATTTTCCATCTGCATGAAGGTGAGTAGATAAAAGATTTTTCATTTTTGGGTGGAGTGTTCCTTTAACATGTCACAAAGGTTGCGGTTTAAAACAATTTCCTGAGCTCATGCTGCTCACGCGAGCTGAGAGAAACAATTGTTTCCACTTTCACATTTGGTTATCGTGTAATTTACACCAACGTTTGTATCAGAAACCTCACGCTGCTACACACTAATATTTGCTACATGACAGTAGTTGTCCACAGCGATACTTGTTCGAGGACTTCTATGGACAGGCTGTTCTCCCTGTTCACCACCATTTTCTGCAAAAGTTTGGCAGGAAAAAGAGTTATTACAGGAACACAGATAAGGCTGGAGGACCAATACTGTACTGAATGTATCATAAATTACCTCGGGGATCGGCTGCAGGTCATGTTGCTCTCAAGTGAACGTCCTGTTGAATGAATAATAATTATTAAAGGAACCTGATAAAGTATTCAGCATTTTAAAAAGCAGGACATCATTTATAGAAGAAGCTCACCCAGGCTGGAATAGTCAGCTGCAGATAAGTCATGGCCCCGACTCATCCAGGTCTCCTGATGCAGGTCTGCTGAGTGCTGCTGGCTGCTGGATCTTTGAAACAGTCTGTGTTTACTCGGGCTGAAGGAGAAGTGATCTCGAGGCAGCTCATTTTCAGACGCAGAGAGACGGCACCTCAGCATCTGATGACGTTTGGACCCCGGCGAGGAATACTCGTCCCTGGGGCGTTTGGACTGGGGATGGCAGTCCCAGCTCATCACCCTGTGGCGTTTCCTCAGGAGGGAGCGGTGCGGCGACAAGGCGAGGGCGGCCAGAGCTGAGGACTCTGTGTGGCCTCTGCTGGCCTCGGAGCTTCTAGCGCAGTGACGGCACAGAGCCCCATTAAAGGCAGAGGATTTGTCCTGGCAGACAAACTTGTGGTAGAGTTTTACAAAGTCCTCGTCAATTTTCTCCGGCAAGTACGAAACATGGGTCGACTGTAGGATGGAGGAGTCGAAGGAAAGATGCCGACGGAGTCTGTGGGGCTCTCCTGCTGCTGACTGAGGTGAGGGCCGCTGTGGCTGGAGGGGATGATGGGAGTCTTGAGCATAAAGCATCCTCGGTTGCACAGTTGGCTTGTGTGGGGAGGAGAGGGATGTAGACAAGGATCTGCGCCTGGTGGGCAATCTGGAAACGCTTTCCACAGACTGTGCACTGCGGCTTCTGGAGAGAGGTGATCTAAGGAGTCCGGCTAACATTCTTGCTTTTAAGGGACTCTGCCTGACTGGGGAACTATAGATGTCTTGTCTCTCTTGTGATGCACACACGGACCAAACATCAGTCTGTGGTGAGGGTGCAGCGAGAGACAGTCTTTTCGACCTGAGAGACAGGTCTAAGGATGCTTTTGCTGTAGGATAGAAAGGTCGTGAAGGGCTGACAGCGTAAGCAGATGGCTGTTCTGACACATCAAAAGTCTCATTCAGCGGGAGATCTTTTGGTTTATAGGTCTCAGAGGAATCAGAGAAGTCCATGACGAGGACAGGCTGGTGCTGTGAGCCTCTCATCCTTCTGGGAGACTGTTGATGTGTCTGCCAATCCTGCGCACTGGTTATTGTCTTCAGGGGAGACCGAGGGGTAGCATCAGCCTCCAGGTACTGGATTTCCATAGGGCTGTTCAAAGTCTCCTTGAGCAGCGTCTTGCTGATTGTCTTATTTGGATTGACCTGTCTCTGCGATACAACGAAGGTGTTATTGACGCTCCTGTTCGGTTTCTGTCGCCATCTGCGGTACCTCTTCAGCACCGAGCCAGCGGCGTCGGAGACATGCTGTCGATGCCAGGCCTTCCCTATTCGACTGATCATACTGGGGTAGAGGTCCACCAGAGAGCTGCCGTGACTTCTCAGAGACATTTCGAGGTCTTCGTCGAGGTCCTCGGGCAGGAGCTCAGAAAAGCTCCTCCGACTTTCATCCAACGAGCTCACGGTCAGCTGAGTCGTTTGACTTGAAGCCATCACTGTAGGACACAAAGGGTAGAAAAAGTTACATGACTGGTGCTTTTCCTGCCATTTTACAGTTTAAAAGTTGTGCCTATTGCTTTCATGGTCTTACCGGGATCCTGCAAGAATTGAGTAGAGGAAACACTAGAAACACAACTCTCCATTGCGTCACCATCTTCATGCGTGAAGTCCAACTGTTGTAAATAAACCTCGATTAACTTAATATTTACTGGAACATCAGGACAGACATGTTGAAATAAATACAGCACATTTACCTGAGAGTCTCCTGTAATGTCCTGGGCTGTGGTGGACGAAATATCAAAGTATTCAGATTAATATACACACACAACTTTTAAACATTCCTGTAAGTCTCTGCTCTGGTTTAAAGTTCTGGATGCTTACATCTCATTGAGTCATCTCTCACATCCGTCAGGCTCTGAGGAGAGGAGAAGTGTTCCATTAGAACCGCTTTACATAAACTTATCATCTGAATTCAGACACTCCTGCGTTGTATTGTTATGGCGACACAAACCTGTGATTCCAACTTGTTCATCTCCGTTCTTGACTGCTGCATGTAGCCTTCAAGGGCTTCATCAAACAAAACGTCAGGAGAAATAACACACAATGAGACCACATGACAACTACTGAACTGCAGAGACAAACACATCACTGACCGGCTGTTTAAATTCAGTGGACGCAAAAAGTATATGCAACATAAAGATACTTCCAGAACTTATTAAAAGGTGCACTATGTAGTTTTGGGGAAGACATTTTATTCAGAAGAGAGATCTCCACCTAAACAAACAAACTCTCTTTGTTTTCATGACTGGATAAACAAACTGAGCTTAAAGGACAACATCAATTCATGATGTTATTGTGGCGGACCCTGCCATCTTTCTAGCTTCACACGGTGATCTGGAACTTCATTTTCCACCAGCTTGTTTATTCAGTTATGAAAAAAATAATTATTTGCGAGTTTGTATTATGACCTCATTTATATTGTAACACTAGCGCTAATGTCATGTTACAGCGACAGTTTATTGCATTATCATTGTATTAAGTGGCAGAAACAGCGTTCAGATCGCTTTGTAGTCTCTTACCTCGGAAATCTATGTTGTTGATGTCCACCTCTACCCCCCCGTGTTGGTACTGAGGCTTTGAGTACTGTTGAAGTGCAGAAAGTACGTTAAGCAAACTCAGTTTATCACATATTTAGTTTATCTCATCGTAAGCTAACGTTAGCTACTCCGCTTCATGCTAACAGTGCCGATATTTTCATTAACACACCTTTTCTGCGATTCGGTCCAGTGACATTTTGAAGGTAAGGCTATTTCTTCGCAGCTGGTCTTTTAAAAACAGGTCCATATTTCACACAAAACACGTTTTTTTTTTCTTGTTGTTGATAGATGATGGAAGTAGCCGGCTAACGGATGCAAAACACACGGCGCTTAAAGTTCAAAATTCTTTCGACACAAAATAAAGACAGATGATTGGACAGGAAGCGCATGATGCATTCAAGGCTGCTGGGAAATCATAATTTCAGAGATAAAAAAAATTAGAAGTCGATTAAAAACGTCGCCAACTATAAATATCAAGGTTTGAATAATCCAATGCGGGTTACACGTGTGTGTAAATCATAAAGAAAGGGGAATGTGCCCTATGTCAGCATAATGATGTGTAACAATGTTAAGTCGACAGCAATTAGTTGACACATAAAACATCAAACACGTGCCCGAAACACGCAATGGCGTCCCGATAATCTGTTTCGACAAATTACAAAAATAATTACCCCCAACATGCGATGTTTTTGGTCAGTTATCGTTGGTACGCCTGATAATAATACGAAAGATTTGACGACACCGCGGTGAACGAGTATTACAGAAGTAAGTGAAATGCTCATAGCTGTCTGAAACGTCATCTCCACGCGACAAACAGTATCCCTCATACGTCCATGGGTCTGCCTGGATGTAAACAAACCATCATTCATGTGAATTAAAACACCAGCATGGCCGCTCGGACGCTGCAGCAGCTCGTAGCCGCCGCCGCCTCTCTGCACCCTGACCGGGCAGCAGTGACATATGACGGCGGGGCAGCCTCGGGGAGCCCGGCGGTGTCCCTGCTGTACAGAGAGCTGGTCGAACTGGCAGGTGAACTTTCTCTTATTCTGCGGAAGAACTGCTCATCTAATAACGGCGTGATTGGGCTGTGCTGTGGCGATGATTTGTTCATACCTGTCTGGATTCTGGGGTGAGTTCACTGTTGTCACAAGTAAATAAATACAGGATGTGTATGTGGCCTAAATAGCTTCCAGTGCCATATCAAATGAGTCATGTTGATCGTCTGTGTAGTATGAAGATCAGTACCATGTTGCCTTCCAGGATCCTGCAGACACCTGCTGCTTATGTCCCACTGGACCCAGAAGCTCCAGGACTCCTCTCAGCCAGAGTCATGACCCGGTGTCACCTCCAGTACTGTGCTGTGAAGACTGACATCATGCAGGTAGATTATTTCAGGCTTTACTAACCTGTTAATGTTAAAGATTAACTGTGTAAATGCAATATTTGATCAAAAATCTTCAAAACTTGTGGGGGAAAAACACACACCTCTTCTTGCGCTCTGTAACCACTGATTTTCTGGGCTGTGTTTGTGGTTAAACACGTTATTTAACAATATGCGCAATGTGAAAATAATATGAAATACTATCGATCTGATAATCCAGGAACCACTGCAGATGTTATTGTACTTTAGTGGAGCAAATTTCCGCACAAATATTCACTTAACCTTGAACAAATCATATTAACACGGTATGGATTAGAGCTGCAAAAAGTATTCAGATAAATAATTATTTGATCGAACAGACAGTTATAAAAATCGCACTGGATTACATGAATGCATCATTTTCTGAGAACCCCTCATTTGTGCAAAGGCAATTTAAATCCAGCGCTGGAAAGGCGGACTCCGCCACTAACAGTGGCTACTGCTGGAAAAAAGCCAACTATAAAAGTAGAGCTGCAGAGATTAGTTGCTAAATTTTTCAGTGGATTGAAACAAAAGAATCTGCAATTATTTTCAGTCATTTTTCAAGCAAAAAATGTCAAACTTTTTTTGGTAAAGGGCACTTAAATGTGAGAATTTGTGTCTTTTTTTGTCATTTATGGTGATAAATAAAGAATCTTTCAGTTTTGTACTGGTGGTTGGACAAAGATGCAAATTGAAGATGACTTTGGCCTCTAGCAATTAAATTAATAATCAGTGAATCATAAAAATAATCGCTAATGAAAATAATCATCAGTTACAGCATTTCTAGAATGCATCAAAAGCCTGAGTGCAGTTAAAAATCTGCGTATGTTGAATTATCTTCCATACAGCAGAGTTATAAAGTTAAAATACTTTATCTATACTATTAACTTTATTCTACGATATAAAATGTTTTTATCCACTTAGGCAGATTCATCGTCACCTGACAGATAAGTGGTTCTTACAGCCTAAACATCGTCTCCTACGAATGTTCGTTGTTTTTACTCTGTACGAATATTCACATGGACCTTCTCTCTCCCATCAAGAGATTCCAGGCTGCTCTGGTCGAACACACGTCTGTAGAGGTTTGTGTGGTTTTGCCCAAGTTCAGACTAACTGTGGTAAAAGTCCAGCACAAAGGAGGAGCAGAACAAGCCAGAGTTCAGACAGCAGGTGGTGCTGCTCTCCCTGAAGCAGCTGCCGCGTTAAAGGAGGAGGAGCACAGAGACTTGGCGTATGTGCTGCACACATCTGGAACGACTGGCCTTCCAAAGATCGTGAGGGTGCCACACAAGTGCATACTCCCCAATATTCTGCATCTGAGGTGAGTATTTATACATTTTCATCTCATTGGTCCCTATAATGTTATTTTGATACGTGATATTTGACACATTTGATTTGCTCGGCTCAGATCTTTGTTCCAGATGAGCGCAGACGATCTGGTTTTCCTTGCCTCGCCTTTAACCTTTGACCCCTCTGTGGTGGATATGTTCCTGGCCTTGTCGTCCGGGGCTCAGCTCCTCATCATCCCCGCTGTGGTCAAGAAGATGCCCCGTCGACTGGCTCAACTCCTGTTCATGGACCACAAGACCACTGTCCTGCAGGCAAGTGGAAGGAAATGGGGCTTTTCTTGGATGACTTTCCGCTCACTAAAACGTTGTGTATTCTTCTTTCCGTAGGTCACGCCGACGCTGCTCGTCCGCTTCGGCCACCGTATCCTGAAACAGGAAGTGTTGTCATCTGGCTCCTCGCTGCGGGTGCTGGCTCTGGGCGGAGAGGCCTGCCCCTCGCCAGCTCTGCTGAGGAGCTGGAGGCACGAGGACAATAAAACTCAGATTTTTAATATCTACGGTATCACTGAGGTGTCCTGCTGGGCCTGCTTCTACAAAATACCAGAATCTGTACTGAAGTCTAGCGACAAGTGAGTGTTTCTTCCATAAAATTATTCATTGAATGTTCCTGTTAATCAAGCTGCAGTCTAGTAAACATGAAGTGTCTTCCAGCTCGGTGTCCTCTGTGCCTCTTGGGACTCCCCTGATGGACACAGCGGTGGAAGTGAGAGACGAACATGGCTGTGTTGTCACAGAGGGCGAGGGACAGGTGTTCATAGGTGAGAACGATCTCACTGACAAACACACGCATTCGAATCTGATTTTCAGCTGGCAAAATTCACATGAATCCCTGCGATCCGTGGTGCAGGAGGGGAGGACAGAGTGTGTCTCCTGGATGACGAGGAGACCGTTACCGCCGGGACGATGAGAGCGACTGGAGACTGGGTGAACGTTAGAGACACAGAGCTGCACTACCTGGGACGGAGAGACCGGCTGATCAAACGCCACGGGAAACGGGTGAACTTGGACAGCCTGCAGCAAGTAAGATGCTTTTATTATAACTCTAACCCTGGACGTTGTATGTCCAACACCAGGTGCATGAAACACAAGAAAATAAAGATATGAATTGCTCAAATACAATAAGATAAGACAAGACAAGAAGAAAGAGGAGAAGCAACATGTGTAGAAAAGTATAAAAAGAAAAATTGAAGAATAAAACAATATCTTCATTATAAGCATACACGCATGTTACATATTATATTCTAAGGCAGTTATGCTCAGGAATCCTCTACGGGGGTTGTTTTTCAATAAGTACATGAAAGAACCCAGATCCCAGTGTTATTTGAATTATCTGAAATAAATAAATAAAGATTGATTGTGTCTTTAAACACTGGGGGTTGAAGTTAAAAGGTTTACACTAAATGCAAAAATAGCAAGCTGTACATATTGTTGTGTCTCTGCTCCTGCAGCTCATACTGAACCTGCCTCAGGTGGAGGCCTGTGCCGTCGGGCTGCATGAAGGCTCTCGACTGCTCGCCTTCGTCGTGACGTCCACATCTGGAGACCAGAACCCAGATTCTCCTCTCACATCTGTGCAGCAGCACGCGGAACAAACACCCGCGGCCGAGCGTCGCGAAGACCTCCCCTCTTCAGCGAGGCGCCGCCAGGAGGAGACGGACGGTGCAGATGGAGATCTGAGCGGACTCATCCTGAGCCAGCTGTCCCTGCTGCTGCCGTCGCACAGCGTTCCAGACACGCTGGTGCCGGTGCCGGCCTTGAGTCTCACTCCTCACGGTGAGCATCACACACAGTCGTCCCCTGAGGAGAGAGCGGCTCCATGACTGGTTCAGTTATCCGTATGTTTGTTTTGTGGCAGGAAAAGTAGACATGGAGGCGCTGATGAACATATACCAGAGGCAGAGACGGAGTTTAGAGTGTGATTCTTCACGGAGAGACGTCACCAAACTAAAGCAAACGCTTCTGTCAATGTGGCAGGTATTCCACTACATAATCACAATACAACTACTGACACTGATTCAATTTGTTCCTTGAACGCGTCTTAACTCAACTATCTACCAACAGGAAACTCTCGGTCTTCCCAAAGATTCGACCGTCGATGAGGAATCCAACTTCCTGTTGAGCGGAGGAGACTCTCTGAAGGCGCTGCACCTCTGTGAGGACGTCCTCGCAGCTGTGGGAGTAAAGTCACCGGAGCTCTTGGAGGTTTTACTCGATGGGACCTTCTCTGATGTTCTGCGCCATGTTGCGAGGGTCGTACTGATTCTGCCGCTGGATAACAGCCGGTCAGCTCTGCCCGAGGCCCAGACACGTCTGAATGATGCTCCTGTCGTGGCGCCAGCGAAGAGAAAGCGCACAGAGTCCACAGCTGCAGAGGAGACGTGGGCTGTTAAAGTTATAAGACGAGCAGGTGAGCGGACGGACCTGAAGGTCAGAGATCCAGAGACACATACAAGCTTCCAGGCCGATGCACGCTGGGCTGGTGCTCTGGGCCTCAGTCTGAGCTGGTCCTCAGACACGGGCAGATGTGTGGATGCGTCCCCGGTTCTTCTAGTGCAAAGCAGAAACGATCAGAGGTCGGACGAGGGTAAAACGACAGTGTTCATCGGCTCCCACTCTCACAGGATCCAGGCTTTGGACCTGATCACCGGGAGTCTTCTGTGGGAGCGAGTTCTCGGAGACAGAATCGAAGCGTCGGCCGCTGTGTCTCACTGCGGGAGCCTCGTGGTCGTAGGTCAGTGTCAGCTCTTTCGAGCGCTCTGCGAACGTATTCGACTGTACGTTATCGGCCTTTAAAGAATTTTTTTTTGTTTTTTTCCAGGTTGCTACGACGGCTGTGTTTACTTCTTGTGCGCTGCGTCCGGTAAGACTCAGTGGGTGTTTAAGACGGGAAACGCTGTGAAGAGCTGTCCTGCTGTGGATCCCCTCACAGGTCTGGTCATAGTGGGCTCACATGATGGGCACGTTTACGCCATGAATCCAAAGGTGAGTGTGTTCAGTATAAAAAGATGCTCAAATGACTCAGAGACTTGTACATCATGGTTGTGTCACATTCAACACTGCCAAAACAAGGAGAATATGACTTTAATTTCAATTTGAAAAGAGACCTATTGTGTTTTTTCTTTATTCTATTTTCCTCCAGTGTTTTTTATAGATTTTTGCAAAGGTAAAAGATCTTTAGCTCCATCAGAAGCTCCTCTCTCTGTCACCATGTCACACATTTTGCATAATTTATGCCTCTCGGCCAGTTTGTCACGCCAGAATAGATTTATCACAGCTGCTCTGTTGTTTGCCGCTGTGCTCAGGCGGGTGTGAGCTGACCAATCAGAGGAGAGGCTGAGTACAGTATGAGAAAACTGATGTGTTGTTTCAGCATTAAAGCATGTAAACATATTCTAGTGGCTACAGAAAAATAACATTATGAACCTAAAAATTAGCTCAAGATGTCTCCTTCAAAACTTTCATTTTAGAATCAAACGACAGAGGCCTCTCTCCGGTTTCTCAGCTCTTCACATGTGGGAGCTGTTGACTCTCCACATGCAACAAATCAATTTGATTATTCATTTTTTAACAACCCTTAGTAGACCAGATAAAAGAAAAAGCCAAACTCATAAACGAAAAACACACATTGTTCACAAAATACTCCAAACTATAAACATGTGCTTTGCTCTCTCATTGTACCGACACGCTGATGTTGTCTGTCAGCACACTGTAAAATAGTGAAAATGGCTGTGTGGCACAAAGTGACACAACTTTGCTACAAATGCACCACAAAATGATCCGTGTTCAGTCGTTCTCAATGTGTCGTATCATAGTAATGTATTGTTCTGATGTGTTAAAGGTCAGAAAGTGTTGATTCTTTGTCTGGAAAAACACAGTCCGTGTTGTTTTCTCTCAGGAGAATCCTCCTCGAGGGGTTTGCAGGAAGGTTTTTGTTTGATGCTGTTTTATGTTTGGGGAAACAGCTGGATTGTAAAACAGGAACAGAACAAGATGCCCCGCAGAATAATTCACAAGTTCTTTTATGACCACAACTGTGGTCCTGAAGGACATGTGCTATTTGTTCTGTGAAACATGGGCTGTGATTTTCACCTTGTTTATAAGGCTTCAGTTCATTTTTATCACCTGTTTTATTCATCATGTTTTCTGGTCCATCAGCCTTTTATGTATTAAAATAGAAATTAACTGTCTTTAATAAATTGGCAGGCTCCTGAGCTACACTCACGTACTCCTAAAATAACGTTAGTTATCTAACCCTAACTTCTGTTTCAGTTATCTAAACCAGTAAATCAATGTTTACTGTGTGCTCTGTGTTTTTAGGTGGAGCAGTGTGTCTGGAGGCGTCACTGTGGGGGTGGAGCTGTGTTTTCCTCCCCGTACCTCCACGCCTCCCTCAGGCAGCTGTACGTAGCTTCACTGGGGGGTCACCTGCTGTGTCTCCACCCTGTGAGTACAGAACATAACAACCTTCAAACATTTTGTCATTATTGTTCGCTCATTTTGTCGCACTTCGCTGTGTGATGAGTGCGTCTCTGGTCGCAGGACAGCGGAGAGGTCCTGTGGTCGCACCGCGGAGACGTCCCGTTCTTCTCGTCGCCAAACGGCTCCTCTGGTCGCGTGATGATCGGCTCGGTGGACGGGAACATCTGCTGCCTCAGCAACGCGGGGAAGCTGGTGAGAAACGTCCACCGTGCACCGTGTTGTAGTATTTTTGCACAACAGTGTCAGAACACAAAGAGTTAAGGTGAAGCTATGATTCAGATCTCACTTTACATGGGACTCACAGGAAATGATGCGCCTGCTCACCACATTGGGGGCCTTTATCAGACGCTCTTTTCCAAAGCGACTTACACTTATTCATACATACATTCACACACTGATGGCTGCCACTGATGCAACGTGCAGACCAGCACATCAGGAGCGGTTTGGGGTTCAGTATCTTGCCCAAGGACACTTTGACATGCAGACCGGGGGACTCGAACCAGCGCCTTCCGATAACAAGACGCTGGCTCTACCCCTGAGCCACAGCCATCGTGTTTCTGCACCTTCTGTTGCCACCAGTAAGGACAGCCAAAGCTATTTTAAAGAACTGTCATATTTCAGCGTGTGCCTCTTTTCTTCTCTGCAGGTTTGGCAGTTTTTAACAAAAGGACCCGTCTTCTCCTCTCCGTGCGTCACGCCGGACCAGCAGAGAGTTCTGTGTGGATCACACGACGGCCGCCTGTACTGTCTGAACTGTGCTGACGGCTCTTTAGTCTGGACTTTCCAGACCACGGGGAAGGTTTACTCCAGTCCGTGCGTGTTCGACGGCTCCGTGGTGGGCAGGACGGGGACTCTGGTGGCCGTGGCGTCCACAGACGGCGCGGTGTGGATCCTGGATGGACGAGACGGACAGAAGCTGGCCTCCTTGGCTCTGCCCGGGGAGCTGTTTTCATCCCCGGTGGTGTGGGGGCGCTCCCTCGTCGTCGGGTGCCGCAATGACTACGTGTACTGTTTAAAGCTGACTCTCAAAGAAGAAACGGAAGGATAAAAATGCTTTTTGTACCGATTTTATAATAAACACTGATGACTTTTATATCTGTGTCAGAGCAGAGCTTTGGGAAACGAACGTTAATTAAAAAGTTCAGCGGAAATAAATGAGACCAAGCTCTCGGTTCAGACATCAGTATTTAATTTACATTATTCATAACATTTTTGTGTCTCTTTAAGAATTTTTCTCATGAATATCTCTAAGTGGGACAAAAAAAAGTGCAAATAATACCAAACATTTTCCTTGTTACATATAACACTGCGCACACTACACTATTGTGCACGACCGACGTTAGAAACAAAATGACAAGGTGACGCTCTCTGATCGAAGCTCGCGTGTCGCCTTTGACCTCCGTACAGTACATACTTACATACATACAGACCGTTAAGAAATGAGTGGCAGGAAATGAGAATGCTGACAGGTTTTTTTTTTTCTTTTCTTTTCTTTTCTTTTCATAGAGGAAGTGCTTTCATCTAAGAGCGTATCACATTTTACGAGGGAAGTGAGGGCGTAAAGCCTACAAACACAAGTGTGTTACGTGGAGGACAGCTACAAAAAAAAAAAATCTTATGTTACAGCAAGCAGATGTTGTGTCTGTCTCCACTACCAACGCAAAAACAAAAAATAAAAGTTACCACGTGACGTCATCGCTCGGCTGTGAGGATAATGTGCAGCTCACTGTAAAATGCCCCAGTAACACTCCAGTGGTCGTCAGTGCTGTGTTTAGGTGCACCCACCGTGTGATCATGACGGATTCTGTTTACTTTGTAATGGCGCAGTAGCACAATAGCCTCTTTGACAGTGATCACAGTCATCACGGACACAGTGAGAATTGTTATGCAAAGAGTATGAGTAAAAAAAAAAAAAAGAAAAAAGAAAGAAAAGGCTTCTTTTGTACATGACAAACGAGGCTCAGAGAGGAGATACAGTATCGTTTTCAATGTAATCCGCTGCTTCACATAAATAATACCGAGGAGACGCCTGTAACACTTCCGTCAGCCGTCCAGGAGCAGATTCGACAGTTTGTTTTTTTACTGGTAGCCCTTAAAACACGATCCAGACAGTTACCCTCTGTGGATTAAACACCGTCGTATGTCAGAGCTTCAGCTCTCCGACACAGAAGTGTTTCACCTTTCGTTGTGTTGAGCGGATGAGTTATTTACAACCATGTTGACTGCAGTTGGCTACAAAAAACGAAACAAAAATAAAGTGGGGGGGGGTTGGCTATTGCAATGGCCAGCCGTGGTTTGTGATTGGCTGCTGAGGACTCCCCCGGGCGGGCGGGCGGGCGGACTGCAACGTGTTCCTTCTATCTGCGTCTCTTTTGGGACATATAAGTGTGTGTTTGTATACAGTATGTGCATGCGCGCGACAATTGTTTACATATATCTGTGCGACTGTATTGTAATATTTGGATGTGAAGCGCACTTTAACATGATAATAGTACCAGCCAGTGTGTGTGGGGGGTCACGAGGTGATGGAGGGCTTTACTTGGTTCACAGTCAGGTTGAGTTTTGGGGGGGAGGGACGGGGGTCGGGGGAGGTGGACGGTGACTCTCCAGGTGCCTCAGAGTCCGTGGGGCAGTGTGCAGTCTCGATGCAGGCCAGAGCCCGGTGTGGCGCCGCGGCGGGGTGTTATTTGATGATCTGCGGACAGTCGCTCCAGGCTTTGGCCTTCCGCTTGGCCAGGGCCAGCCAGGCCGGCTCCGTGGACTGCGGAGAGTCACTGGAGGGGAAGCGCTTTGACACCTCCTTGACAGCAGGTGGCGACGGTGTAGAGTCTGCGATCTCCACTGAAACGAGGACAAAAGAATGAGTTGCACATGTGTGGCGACAGCTCAAGGCTCAGCTTATGTACAGAATGTAATGCAAGTGATTTATCGGCACGCTGAGTTGAGGCTTTTATACTGTATGAACTTTTCAACCTCAGAAAACAGTGAAAAATGACATTCACAATTTCTTTAGAGCCCCAGAGGACGCCATTGTTTGTCTTATTTAGTAGTCAAAACAAGGAAAAGTATCAAGTCTTCACGTTAAAGAATCTGGAAGCAGCAAATATTTGGTATTTCTGGTTGAAAAAGATTTTCACAAAATGGTTTTTGATTGTATTTCTGGTCAGCAACAGCCATTCAATGTTTGTTTTTTTTTTACATTCTGTTATGACCTCATTATACCGTAGTTTCGGTCGAGGGATTCACAGGGAATGATGCAGCGAGTAATCCAGCGTTTCTGTTTGTAGTTTCATCTGATTGATTACTGATCGCGGTCACACAGCTGTATCAGCTGAATACAGTCACTGCTGATGGTAACTGAACATGTTCTACTCCTCAGTCATCACAACAGTAAATGATTATTGTTTAGTTTTGGAGAAGAAATTCAAACTCAGAATTTGAATATTTACAATATTAATTATATTATATTGTAATAACACAAACTCACAGATATTTATTTTTTCCATAACTGAATAAACAAGCTGTTCTCAGATGAAAATAATATCCCCAGAACTCAGTTTGAAGATAGAAAGGTGGCGGGGTCCGCCACATATAAACAAAGTAAAACAGGATGAAGCTGTGTTGTCCTTTAAGGTCAGTTTGTTTATTCAGTTGTGAAAACAAGAGAGCTTGTTTAGGCATTAAAGTTTCTTCCCCAAATCTGCATATTGCACCTTTAATCCCCAGCATGCAGCTTCTTACCAGTGACAGAGCTTGGTAAGGTGTTGGCTTTTTTCAGGTGTTCTCGGCGCTCAAATCGTCCCAGCAGGCTGTCGGGTCTCTTGGGCTCCTCTGGGGTCTGAGGTTTAGATGAAGGACTGGTGCTCCCGCTGCCTCTGCTGTCTGTGGGGCTCACCAGCGTAACCTGCCAGAGAGATTCAAGATCGTGTGAGAGGAAATATTGTGAAGAAATCTCACGTGAAGTGTGTAAAGTAGCGATCTTTGTCACATACGCTGTCTCTATCTTTCGAATGTTTGTCAGCCAGTTTGGCCTCTCTAATGCTGCGGCGCTCGTCTCGGTTCTGCTGCTGCTCCCTGAAGCCTTTCTGCTTCTGCAGAGCCAGTGTGATCCACAAGGGCCCGGCCTCCTTCTCCTGGACCCTCGAACTGTCCAGCGAGTGCCTGCTCTGTAGTGAAGGTTTTTCTGAAGGGAAACACATGCAGATTGGCACATTACTGGGGCAAGATGCTAGTTTTGCTACCAATACTACAATTATAATGTTTTAAATAAGCATCTTTTCTACAAAATTTTAACTTAACAAAAGCCAACAATCTCAAATATTAAATGCTGTGTATATAGACGCAGCTGTGCAAAAACTTTAAAGGCATGTTCTACAGGATTTGTTGTTTGCGGTTTGTAAACACGCAATTCAAAGACGACTCTGGAGGAAAACAGGCGTCTAATATCGGTGCGTTGGCCGCCAAACCGAAGCGCAGATATTCGACTACGTGGGAGTAAGACTGAACAATCGACCATCTTTCTTAAGAGTAAGTGTTGCCCAGAAAACACAGCAAAATACTTTATGTTACACTCAAAGTTACACTGACCTTTCCTGATGAGCTCCGTCTTTCGGTCCACCTTCTCCCTCCAGGGGATGTTGATGGAGGGGAAGAAGGACCTCTTCTCTTTCTGCTCCTCCTCCACGATGACCTGTCCTTGGCCGCTCCGGTGCGAGGCTTCCTCGCTCTTGCTCGGCTGCTCCTGGCTGGACGACTCCGCAGCCGCTGTCCTCTGCATCACGGCATCGCTGGCAGGCCCGTGGGCCACCTTGGGCAGCGGCGATGGGGGAGGTGTTGGGACTGCTCCGACAGGTTTGGGTGACGTGGTTGGTCTGCGGTAGATGGGTGGCTTGGAAAGTACTTTCTCACCTTCGCTGGTAGACTTACACGGTTTAGCCCGAGGGACGGCAGGGGAGGCACATGCATGTAAGTACTTGCCCACCGCTCCTTCTTTCTGAGGCGACGCGGGACTTGATCTATCAGAAAAGACAGAGGAAGCGTCAGAGTCTGGTTCGATGGGGGTGAGAGGTGACGGGACGCCGTCGAAGCTGTCCCCGGCACTGTATCGTTTCTTCCTCTTCTCGGTAGACTGTTCGCTGTGGAAGCGGAGGGAGTAGTTGGTCCTCCTCAGCTTTATGCCAAAAGGTGAGGGCTTGTCCTCACCGTCGTGGCCTTGGTCCTCGCCCTCCTCTGTACTTTCAGACACCTCCGTCTCACTCGGAGCTCTGCTCTTCACCTCTGGCCCCTCAGCTTTGGCTCCGGGGCTGGGAACCAGGAAAGAGGGGAGGTCTTTGGCAAACATAAACTCCTCTGACCCTCTTTCTGAGATGCGGACACTTTTACTCGTCCTGCTCTGAGGTTTACTGGTTGGAGCTGGGGAGGCTGCGGCGGGGCTTTCGGACGGAGCGGCTTCCTCTCCCGCTTCCTTCTCATCTGCGCCAAACACCTCAGAGTTCCTGTTCGAATCTCCAAACTTCTTTTTCGCAGGGGTGATGGAGAACTTGGCATTTGCAGACATGGTCTTCCTGAGGTTGGTGTGGGAGAAGGCGGGCGGGTCTTCACTGGTGGGCGATGGCTGGGTCTTGCTCGGCTCGGGGTACTCATCATATTTCCCCTCCTCCACCCCTTTGAATATCTTTGATCTGATGCTCGCCCATTCTGCCAGGACGGACTGGTCCGTAGACAATGTGGTCTCATTGAGCGATTTGGTTTTGGCAGACTTGCGGTCTGGTGAAGTCTTGCTCTTGGTCGGCGGCGTGCCCTGGGCCTTTCTGTCCTCTCCCAGACCCAGCAGAGACTTGCAGGCGGTGTCTTTGATCTGGTCTAGATTGACGGCTGTCCCGCAGAGCTGGGCGCCGGTCACTAAGATGGCTGTGTGGGGGACATATGGAGACGTTGGCAGGTTGGGGGAGTCTGGTCCTTCAGCCGAGGAAGCCTTGGCGCTCTCCCTTTGCTCAGCCACAGCGCCGCTCTGGTGGCTGGAGGCTGGCGTGACGGGCGTCAGGTTAACCTTCTGGAACAGAATCTGTTTCTCTCCCGAGGAAACTTTGAAAGAGAACGGCCTCTGTCTCTCCTCCATCTCCCTCCAGCGCAGCTCCTCGGCCCTCCTCTTCCTCTCCTGTGGATCTGAGCAGCCGTCAGCCTCCTCCAATGACAGCCTCCTCTGCTCCTCCTCCTCCTTTCTCTTCCTCTCCTCTGCTTCCATTTTTTTCTTCTCTTCCATCTCCTGCAACCTCAGCCTCTCTGCTTCCTCCTTTTTCTGTCTTTCCTCTTCTTCCTCTCTGAGCTTCCTCTTCTTCGCCGCCTCAAGCTCCTGCTTCAGCCTCACTTTTTCCTCCTCCTCTCGCTTCCTCCTTTCCTCCTCCTCTTTCCTCCTCTGCTCTTCCAGTCTTTTCCTCTCCTCTTCCCGCTGTCGGCGCTCCTCCTCCTCCTCTCGCATCCTCCTTTCCTCCTCCTCCCTCCGAACTCGTTCTTCCTCCTCCCGCTGCCTCCTTTCTTCCTCCTCTCTGATCCTTCTCTCCTCCCTCCTCCTCCTTTCTGCCTCCTCTCTAAGCCTTCGTTCCTCCTCCTCCTCCCGCTGTCTACGACACCTCTCCTCTTCTAGCTCCCGCTGCCTCAGCTCCTCCTCCTCCTGTTTGAGTCTTTGTTCCTGCAGCTCCCTCCTCCTCCTCACCTCCTGTCTTTCTTCCTCATGGAGTCTCTGCTTCTTGAAGCTTTCCAGGGAGTCGGCAGATGCTCTGCGCTGGTCGACTGTTGAGACGCCTGCCGCTTCGAAGTTCTCTTGCCCCACATCAGGGATAGAAACCTCCTGGAGGTCCTGAGAATGAGGAAATATGATTAGTTAACATAACAAAGACTGGGAAATCAACGGAGTCACAGCTTGACCTTAGCTCCGGCTCACCTGCGTAAACCTCCGGTGCTTGCGGGAAATCCTCTGGTTTTTAGGTTTGACAGACAGTTTATGCTTGGCAGCGGTGTTGTCTAAGCGAGGAACAGACTGTGGAACAGCATCCAGATTGATGGACTCGATGGTACCAGTGGGTGGAAGAACTCGCCTGGACCTCGGGGACTTCACTGGGGTGCTGTGTGGTTCAGCTTGTTGAGCCCCCTGCACCTGCTTTTATCACATTAATAGAGCGTCTATGAGGGACTGAAACACACCTGATCTTAACTATATTTAGCATTGTGTCTCTAAAACATTGTTGGACTCACAATAAATGTTTCTTTCTTCTCAAAAAGGATCAAAATTCATGTAGAACCAGATATTTTATTCCATGCATTCTTCTTCCTTGTCAAAACCTGGTGCCTACATTACCCACAATGCAAATGGACCTCTCAAAGGTCAGCAGATACTTATAGTGCGTTCATGTGCTGTCTGAATATTTAGAAAAACATATTTTTCTACTGAGATAATTCACATGAACGCCCCCCCTCAAGTTTAAGAAACAACTCAGAAAGTAGGAGAAAATGCCGCTGAAACATGGGTTGATGGTAAAGTGCATATGCATAAAAATATATTTCATGGCTTAAATGATCTGTTTCCTTTACTCTTCCTTGTCATTCAAGTATCCAGCTTCCAATGTGTTGTTTAATCCCTCTGATCGAATGCAAAATAACTGACTTGAACAGCTGTTACCTGAACGCACCAAAGTCGTAAGAATGATTTCCAAACTCGGGAAGTGGGATCATCCGAGGAGCACAATGTATAGTCAGTGTTTAGTCTGACTCACTGGTGTAGGCTGTTAGTATAAGTCTGGGAATTGGTGCTTTTTTCAGGCAGCTTTCATCCTCCTTCCTCCAGCTACCTGCCTGTTACTGTTTTCTGAATCCCTCCAGAGTTAAAGTAAGCTCCCTTCTTTCTAACTCACACAGTTTTGTTTTTATTTCATTTTTTCTTTTCAAGCTTCCGTAGCCTAGATCGACACAGAATAAAAGCTTTTTTGGCAATCTATATTCAATTTATTTTCTGGCGTACTTAAACCTGCAAAATGTGGTGCAGAAACACGGGATCTCGTTCTCCACACACGTGGCAGAAACATGTTAGCAGCTACACTCCTGGTAAGAAGAGTTACTACGTATTTATTACTCAAATGGAAAGAAAGATTTCCTCCAACTTTCAGTTCAAGGATAAGAGATCTTACTCCACATCTGACCTTGTTATGCTACAAGAAACTGTTCCCTCAACCTTTACACCACGTGGTGACACGTGTCTGACATCACACTGCTCCTTCTGGGGTCACAAATTGCTTCATACAGCTTTTGCCACACATGCAGTCGGACTATACAACACCTGTACAACAGACTCTGATGTGTAAAATCAGTAGGAAAGAATAATTCATTACCTTTGGCTCTGTGTTTGCTGGCTCAGCTTCTACCTGTGCCAAAACCTTCAGAGGACTCCGGGGAACCTCTTCTTCATCCGAACTCCCCTCATCTCCTTCACTTTTCCTCAGAGACGGAGGCCGCTGGCCAAACTTTATACCTTGAGCAATCTGCTTCTGTTGGATCAATGACAAAAGCAACACGTTACGTACGCAGACGGAAGATCGCTGTTCAGCAACTGAGCGCACCATCGCCACAAGGAGGCCCACCTGCAGATTCCTGACTTTATCCGAGACGTTTTCCTGGGACATGCTGTGATCTAGACCGGGCTCAGCCGCCGGCTCCTCTGGGATGAAGATGCTGTCGTGTGAGAGAGCTCGGGATCCGATGGGATTCAACTCCCTGCAGACAAATGAAAGTGTTGCAGCGTGCCATTACTGTCAGTCACTCATTCATTTATCATGCGCGGGCTGCGGAGTCACTCTGTAAATCATTTTACCCAAACAAATGAATGAATGACCTCTTTACAGCAGCAGTTGCAGCACATCAATTAAAGGCTCAAATTGTGCCCTTTCACAAGGAGTGTTAGAGCCGAGCCCTTTTCCTTCACACGCAGCTTTTTATGCGAGTTTGATCTGACACTTTCATTTTTCTGTGAAGAAGCCGAGCTGTCTGTCCAACCCTCACTGTCTGCAAGATATTTGCATTTCTCTGTACAGGCACATATTATTGAGAAGACCTTGATTCAGCAATAATCAAATGATGAAGCAGAAAAGCTTCATTATGTGTGAGTGTAAAAATGAATCCTTGTAGTTACCTCAGATTTTGATTGGACTCCTCATCGTCAGACACAACTCCATTGCACACTTCCCCAGTAGAAAAACTCGCCTTTAGCTCCGCTCCATCAAAGCCCCCCTTCGCCTCCCTCTTCTTCTTCTTCCCGAAGAGTCGTCTAAAGGGCTGGAATTTGCCCTGTCGCCTTCTCTCTGTTGGGAAAAACAAAATAGATGACATCCACGGCCGCATGCAATCAGATCATTAATCTTTATATCTCGCCCTCGGGGCCAAGTAACAAGCAGGACGGTAAGTATGGGCGCGTTTGTGTACGCTGAAATGCAATCGATTGACTTAAAAGAAAATAAATCAAAGCAGCAGATGGAATGGGAAGAAAACCTCGGCTCTTCGCTTCATACTTACTCGTTATTCACAGGAAGTTGGAAAGATAAACAACAGGCACAAAGAGGGAGCACCCACGGCTTTTGGAGGAATGGTGAACAAATCTCTGAGTTATTGAGTGAAAAGAGCGCAAATGCAAATCCACGATTGGTCCTGAGAGAAATGACAGCGGTGAAAAAACCCACGACCACATCCTGGCTGTCCACACGAGCTCACATGATGTTTGATCAGCAGTGATCCTCCACGAGACAGGCTGTGTGTGTTATCAGACGCAAAAAAACAAATGACACAGCCACTTGCAGATTACCAAACTAATGTGGGACAATAAAAGGAGCAAGGTGCAGCCAACGCGGCATGTCAACATCTGTCCTCTGTCATAAAAACAGCTGTCACTTTTGGGAAGAATCAAGGCTGGCTCATGAGGAAGTCTTGAACCAAAGTCAGGGAACTAAGTTTATGTCTTTATTTCCTCATCATCTTTTATGCCGGAGGGCTATAAACTCTCACACGTGGGCTAAACTTTCCCATGTGCACAGAGAAAAAAACATTTGCTGTGTTCTCTCCGTAGGATCCCACAGATGAGACTTCTTGACGTGCTATCACTTGAAAATGGGAACGGATATATTTTGGCTTAATTTCAACATATAATAAACATCTCCGACTGCGTGCTTTGTTTTTGTCTGTGTGTGTGTGTGTGTGTGTGTGTGTGTGTGTAGTCGTGGAGGTCCGTTGGATGAGCTAAGTGGGTGAGGTTACAGAGCTACAAAGCCACTCTACACCACAGTGCGGACAGGCGTTCTCAGGGCTGCGCGGGTATCCCTTTCAGAGCTATAAGTAGCAACTGGTGTGGGATTTCACCTCGCATGCTGTCTCACTACACCAGAGGCATCATGGGAAATGATACAGTAAACTAATTACCCCCCCCACCCCCCTGCTTTGGTCCTCGACTCTGGAGCGCGCCTCTTTATTTTTGCGTGGGAGTATTTATGTGCCTTATCTTCTAAGAATGAACGAGTCGCTCGTGACTCAATAACCCAAATCACATTCAGTATCAGTATCACAATTAATCGCATCTGTACTATCTTCAAAATGACAAAACTGTGAACCTCCACAGGGGCAAAGTTTCAGTAATGAAGGGTCAAAAGATAAAACTCATTCTGAAACCAATTAACTGTTGTGTGCTTGACTCTCGACCACACTTTCCTCTGAGAGGTTTATGAGATGAGTTTTAACATCTTCTGACCCCAAACTTCCTCCTAAAATGCACTTATATCTTCTTCACTACCTCTTTAACTGTATAAAGCAATAATAATGTTCGCTTTCTTGCCACGAGTTAGATAAGAAGATCAAAACCGCTCTCGTGTCTGTACAATAAATATGAAGCTACAGCTAGCAGCCGGTTAGCTAAGCTTAGCAAAAGACTGGAAGTGAGTGGAAACAGTTAGTCTGGCTCTGTGCAAAAGTCACAAAATCTGCCTACCAGCACCTCTAAAGCTCACTCATTAACATGTTTTACCCTGTTTGTTTAAAGGTGCAACATAAGGGGCATCATATCACCAGAGTAACCGCTAACTGCTGCGTTGGTTTTGTTTAATATCAAAAAGTCAGCTCTTGGTGTACAAAGTGTGTTAGCTGGTTAGCATGCTAACCCCAACAGGTATCTCTGCAACACAATACATGGTCGTCTTTGACGTAAAGTCTATACTGATATAGCTTCCCATTCTGTTGATTACTACATATTCCACCTCTAAGTTTAAAAAAACTGAAGTGTAAATACATCAGCTGCGTTTTTTCAATAGATAAATCAACTGAAAGTTGAAGTCACTGCTCCCCGCCAAGAAATAGTCCCACAGTCAATCCTCATAAACCACTGGTTGTTTTTAACATTGTGATTTGGGTACAAGTTGTAAAGCTTGATAGGACTTGGTGGAAACCTTCAGAGATGCTGGTCCGCAGATGTTGATACCTTTGTAGAGAGACAGGCTGACCTTTAGTCTCGAGGAATGCCCTAAACAGCTGATTCATTAACAGAAGGGGAAATTGATCACCTCTGTTATCAAGCTTTATCTCTCAAGTTATGACTCTGGGTGGTAGGTGTACAATATATCTCGTTAAGTATAAAGTGATTATAAGACGCCACTGATGATTTTAACTTCCGCCTTGTTATTTCTCTTTTCAACGTATTGTCCCTTCTTCTCTCGCTTCCATCATTGTCTGTTTAAATGTGCGCCTTTGACTCGTCCATCAGGACAGACATCTAAGGAGGGGTTTGATCAAATGTGTCAAGTTTTATGTTTCGTCTCAAAGTTTTGGGTGGGAGGGACTCGATTCTGAGAGCAACGAGAAAGAAAAGGGAACATTTCTTTATTGAATTGATAAAACTCAGGAGATTATGTGTGAGCATGGACATGATTTTAAGTAACGTCCTTTTAATAGAGAAATGTACGTTTTTACGGCGCACAGATGAAATTCCCGGTCTTCTCTCTTCGTCTGTCTGTGTGCAGTGAGTGATATTATGGTGTTTCCCTGCAGCATGCTCTTCGAGCATCAGGGCCTGTCCAGTGTTTTTACTCTGGTACAAAGCCTGTAATGCACTGCCATGGGCATGCTCACACACCCATGCGTGAAACGAGAAAGGACACTTTTTTTTGCTGCAGCGTAGACGACTCAGCAGCAGCAGCACCCAGCCTAACGTCGGGGTTAACGCTTGCTTCCTGTGTGCTTGCCGCGCAGTGTGTTTTGACCTTGTTGCCCTGGACTCCTGCTGTTTTTTTCATTTTAGCCATCTGATCGGGGAATATTTCCCATCTGGTGACGGCAAATAACCTCGCTGGCAGCAGAAGAAACAGCAGGAGGCTGAAGAAGAACTGCTTTTGAATTCTACTTATCCCAAGATAGCAGCTCACGGCCGTAATATATATGATAACACAGTCAGCAAAGACTAATAGATTTTATTAAAGGATTAGTTTGACATGATAGAAAATACACTTATTGACTTTCTGATGGGGAGTTTTAGACTAATAGCACTTTCACATCTGTCCATTTAATATAGAGCTGCAGCCAGCAGCCTGTTAGCTTAGCTTAGCATAAAGACTGAAAAGACGGGAAAATAGTTAACAGGTCAGAACCATCTGAGATATGGACCTTAGAAACTGTCTGGAAAAGAGCAGGTGCTTAAAAAAAAAAATTCTTGGCATGTGATTGGACAAACCACCTGTCTTGTTAACGTCTAAACCAATCAGATCAACAGTAAGAGAGCGGAGCCGGTTTGTAAAACAAACTGTTTTGAAAGCCAGAAGAGTGAAAACATATTTTTTTTATCTGGAAAATAATTCAGTACGCTTCATTTTTTAAATGAAATATACTCTCCAGTTCTGATTTAACTCTAACATCAAGCATATCT
This sequence comes from Diplodus puntazzo, assembly GCA_963678695.2. Taxonomy (NCBI): domain Eukaryota; kingdom Metazoa; phylum Chordata; class Actinopteri; order Spariformes; family Sparidae; genus Diplodus; species Diplodus puntazzo. The sequence continues at coordinate 8,166,437 of OZ023163.1, read as the reverse complement.
CCCAAAATGTCTAGCTACTGCTTTGGCACAGAATTTGGGGCCTTTAATTACTTTTTTCACATTTTCATATTAATGTGTTTATTTCCCCATTTTACACTAGTTACATAATCTTGCTACACAGTTTTAGATTAAGTCTTAAAAACATCTTGAAGGGGTGAATCAAGAGCTCGCAAAGACGCGACCGAAGGAGTCAGAAACGTGGACACAGCACACAGCATCTATTTAAAGGCTCACGTCAAACCCATCACCACACCATGCAGGTCTTAAAGAGACAGTGACACAGAAAACGCTCATCTGAGGACGTCTCGTCCTCATGACGTGATCGCTGTATCTGATTTAATCGCTGCCTCTTTAAGAAGTTGTTGAAAGCACTCATTTTTTCCTGTTTACCTGGGCCTTTGGGTTCGGCTACCTCTAAAAGCACGTCGTGCTTAGTTTCCGTGGCGTCTGTTGCCATGGTCGCTGCACACCTTGGCTGTGGTGAGAGAAGAAGGGAGTGAGCGTGGGGATGTTGTTATCAGGGGGGTAAAAGTGGGAGCCTTTTATAACATCAAGAGGAGAGACATATGAGAGATCAGGAAAAGGTGCGCTGAATATTTTCCGTCGCCTCTAGCGTTCTCATCAAAAAGCTCAGCTTTGTTAGCTCGCTTGGTGATCGGGCTGTCTGGGGCACGATAAAGCCTCTGCTGTTTTAAGAGCAGAATGAGCACTCTGAGGCCACTCTGTCGTGGCTCGAAACGCTGATAGTAAAATGTCAGCTGTACATGTGAAATGACAAGCAGTTGGGGAATGCAGATAGTGCTGAAATTATAAAATAATAAAAAGACATGTTCACTTTTTCCGCAGGATGATTCGAGATCCCCTGGCACAACAAACCGCCTCTTATTTGCATCAACAAACCCACAGATTGCATCCTGAACCCAGAGTCCTCGAGCACCTGTCTGTGGCGCTTCGGGCCGAGCCGAGCCGAGCCGAGCCGAGCCAGAGGTTTTCTGATGTACTGCGGGAAAATGTGTGTTTGTGCAAAAAAACCACAACGACCCGGAGACGGCAAATATTACAAACCAGAGCGTTTGAGAGACAGTACTGAGAGAGAGGGAGGGGAGAGGAGCCCTGCCGCCGTCTCCAGTGGGATCAGCATGCCGTGGGCTTCCTTCCTGAGGGGAACAGAGCCGGACAGACTCTCTCAGAAATGTCTCAACCCCTAAAAGGCTCTTTGTCCTGTCTGATTACCAGCCAGCGCAGAACAAGGAGCGAACAAGCATGTTTGGTAGTAGGGGTGTGTGAACACAGACAGACACTGTGTGTGATTGTGTCTGCCGGGTGTGAAGAGAGATATTGTTGATTCTTTTTTGTTGTTTGTCTGTTTATTTACATGTTGGCTGCCAGTCCGAATGTTGAGCAAGCGTCTGACGTGTTTTTTCTGTTGTGTGTGTGCTTACAGTCCTATTGCTGCAGAGGACAGACTAGGGGAGCAGCTAGAGATGGGATGAGGGAAGCACGAGGAGCAGCCATGTGCTCTACAGAAGCAGAGAAATGCCTTTGACAAGGATACAGCTGCATCGTAGTATGGCGGCGGCATCTCAGCGCTATCTCATCATCATTTGATGGTGACGCCAGCTCTGCACCAGAGCGGGCCTGACAACTACCAAAGTCCAAAGGCATGGCTTAGTGTTGTATAGCAGCTAAAGTGCCATAACCTGACAGCGCAAGTAGCTTGCTGACAAAGCAGACACAGACGAACGTGGTGGAGCAGTTTACCTATTTCAGCTGCACAGCTCGAGATAGCTGCACACCAATGCAGTAAAACCTTAGGGAACATCGATCTGCCCTTTTGCTCAAAGCTCGCTTTACCCAGGTGAACGTCGCCGCCGCCTCCACTGTGGCTTTGGGAGAAAACGGTGGAATAAATACAGAGACAGAACAGCAGTGGATTGGGTTTGTTAGCTCTGGAGGCATCAGGTGCAGTCACAGGGACAGTATGGCATGGAGGGGGACGTAGGAGAGGATGGATGAGGAAGCACTTTTAAACAGATGAACACGATCAGGATGGATGAAGTGACAATGACAAAAACATTTGAATCCGTATCGCCAAAAGTACACGTTCACAATCACTGTTCATCTTGAAGTGCTTCTCCACCAATTGTACACATTGAAGTGTGTTTACAGGTCTTGGGGAGTAATACCACAGATGTGAATAACATTAGTATAGAGTATAAATTCCCCGCATGATGTCACTCAGTTACCACATTGCATTGTGGGTAATGTAGGTGCCAGGTTTTGAGAAACAGTCCACTGGTCTCACACTGCCCTCCTATAACACTGTCTGACTCATAAAATGGTGCCTGCCTACATTACCCACAATGCAACGTAGCCACAGAGTGACATCACTGGAGGTCCTTTCTCATGTTTACATGCAGCTTCCTCTGGAGCCTCAAAAGGCTTTAAACTCCTTTTATTTCCACATCTGCAGTAGTGCTCCCCGAGACACTTTCATGTGTAAAAACGGCGGACTGAGCCTTTAACACAACAACGTCTCATCCGCCTCTGGTTTCCATGGCGATGTGTTAGCCAGAAGAGACAGACGCAGCACAAATCAAGTCACACAACAACAAACAGACTGAAATAGTTCACTTGGCACACACGCTGCATGTGTTTCTTCTGCCAGGTCGACCAGGGAGTGTGCACGTGTATCTGCTGTTTGGCACACCTGACTCACAAAAGGGGTGATTACATATCGAAAATAAAAATCAGATGTGTGGTGATTAATCACGACCTCCTCAGCCCCGTCACACTACTGTTGCAACTGCTGAGAGTAAAGCAAGTCTTGACACGCTGGTGTGAACCGATGAATCCCACAGTAATCCTGTTTACATCGCAAGCAAAAGACACTGATGCACAATAATTATTATAACCGGTTCTGCTGTATCACACGTCATTTTGGAATTACAAATGCAAAGCTACACTCCCCGACTGGTTGGAGAGAAGACGGCCATGCCAGCAGCTGCTGCTCCTGGTGAGCCATCGTTTTTGATTGAGAGTCTAAAAAGAGCATCATCGTCAGGAGGAGTGGGTGGTGCTGGTGGTGTCGACTGATGTTTAATCTATGTTTCCTTTAATAATGTTCACTGTGAATTGAAGGCTTCCCCAGAACGTCTCTATCTGTACGGGAGATTGCCTGAATGAATACAAATCAAATTCCCGTCACAACGATCAACGATTCATTCAGTGAGTGAAGCCGAAGAGCCAAATAATTGCATTTTTATACATGTGTTTTTAATTAATTATGACTCAGTGAAGACATGCCAGAAAAGGGAAATACATAAAGCAATATAAACTGCATTTAATTCTATGTCTGTTTCATTCATTTATTTATTTTTTTGCTGTTAAATCTTTGATATTTCTCCGACATCTACTGGCTTGTAAACTGAGAGGAAACCAATTCATAACAGTTTGATTTAGACAGAAGCACATAAGTTTGTGTGATGATCTCACAGCAGCTTCCTGCTGACAGCTTTAAAAGGCTATAAACTGCTTTAATGGCGGTCTCACTATATAGTCACAATACATCTGATTTCACAGAAGCCCAAAGCAGTCGTGAGTCAAATATACTGTTTCCTCCATTTTTCTGTGATGATGAGTCGAATATTTTTGTTTTTTAGGGATCAGAAGTTACTTATTTCACTATCACAGAATAACAAATGTTGTCCGGAGATAATGAGAGAAAAGGATCTTTGTTAACTCGATATAACTAGAAACAAAAGGTCATTCCATCTTGTTAATTATAGCCCAACGTGTTTTAGATCAGCAGTGTCATGCCAGCATCTCGTTATCTCGAGAAACAACATTTGTTATCACACAATAATGACATAAATAAAGGTTGTTACCTCTAGTTACAAGAATATTTCCTTATCTCTGGGAAACGTAATTTGTTATTCTGTGATAATGACATGAATAACTTGGGATCTTGAGAAAACAAGTAAGATTTAACTTGTTATCGGTTGAAAACTAAGGAAACCATGTTTGACCCATGACCATTTAAAGCTTAAAATCATACATACCAACAGTGTTTTTTCACACTATTTATCATTACTTAGTTATGGTTTGCTTTTCGGTTGCAGATTGAATCACCAAATTATCAGCTGAGTTGCTAAACTGACAGCAAACTTGTTACAAGGACATTGATTTCCAGCACATCAAAGACCCAGTTTTCACCAAAACACCTACATCTCTTCATGTTCTACCTCATTTTTTCACTGCTGCTCAACTCCTCCCACCTGTGCGGCACGCAGCCTCTACGGGGCACCAACATGCCAAACAAGTGGGCAAAGCACCTACATGTGGTGACACTGTTTGTGCTCATGTTCAGGCGGCTGTGAAAAACAACACAGCCCCATGTGTGTTAGTGAACAAGTTCAGCATATCAGACCCAAATCTACGTCAACTTCAATTACAGTTTAGATGTAACGTGTTGCTGAGATTAAACCTGCCAGCATGCTTCTTCAGAACTGCTTGTTGGATGCTAGAATATTGATACACACATCTGAATTAGGTAGACGAACGTCTGACATTCATGCTGTGATTGGCCAGCTGTGCGGAGGTGTCTTTTTTTTTTTTTTTTTTCCATTTCATTCACTACTAATTCTGTCACTTCTCATGTAAGCAACCAAGTGCGACACTATGAATGCCTTCCAAGGGAGACTGTTTGGAAATGTACGCCATTTTGAACAATACTGCGCCCCTCTCTGTCTGTGATGACTGTTTCCTACGACAATTCTTAGACCAGAAGGAGCACAAATATGTTTTTTTATGTATATATATATAAATAGCTGACTGACACCTTTCCTATTTCCAGGAGACTAGTTTTTTTTTTCATTTTGTGATACGAATGTGCCAAAAACCAGCACATACAGTAGAAAGCAGCATGGAAGCCAGTAACAATCCTACAATGGTTTGTTTTTTAAATATTTTTTACTTCTATTTTTCCTTCAAACTCAACGCCAAATGAACAGATGGAAAACTATTCATACGCCAACAACCAGATCTTCAAAGTGCGTCATAGCATAGCGCCATAAAAACAGAGATTCATCGATCAGACATAACAGATATAATATCAACCACAATCACCATCTTAGTTTAACTTATTAGCTTGCCAACATTTGAAAGTCCGTACTAAGGTTGAAGAGGTTTTGATCTTGAGCTTTAGAATAAGAAAAGCTAAGTTAAATTGTTGTGAGAAATAAAAACATGATGTGCCACAGTTGACATGATGGACTGTAGGGCTGCTACACTCTTCTTCATGAGCTCTAATTATGTTCCTCTTGGGACTGACTGAGTCTCGTGCCACAGTCAGTGTTACAATAAGTGTCCAAAATAGAGCCTCATATCAAACTGATTTGTAAATGTTCAAATATTGACATATTTCACCCTGACTAGGTGACCGTGCCATTACTAACCAGGTTAGAGGTACCTAACAAACACCAGTGGTAGCTATCAGAACATTACTGGACAAAACGCAATCCAGACAACAAGATAACAGACCTTATTTTATGAGTTATATAATGTTCAGCTTCTGTTACAGACATTATGCTCAAAGGTGTTGTTGGCATTTCTCTGCTCTCTTGATTTCCACGGGGTGCGTGTGGAAAAACAATGGATTTCAGAGTGACACGCGACATGTATCACATGACCGTTGTTATATTTTCCACATTAGCTAACGGTAGGAACTAACCAAGTGTGCGAACCGACAACGTCAGAAAGGCCATCGTCTGCTTTCTGAGCATCTCAGACACAAACGCTGTCAACTTCAGATATTCAAAGCTGTCATACATCACAAACATTTTAAGGTGCGGTTTTAGTTTTTACACTTACACTAAATCACCCTGTAAAACATGAGCTGCTCAGACTGGTTTTGCACACCGAGAGTCAGAAAACACACACAATCAAACCCGACAAGCGTTGACGTGATCTACAACATTTCATCGACTTTCTGTATAAGAATGCCTTTCTTACCGTCCTACAGCCGCTTGGTGTGCGAGGGGTATCTATGAGTGTGTGGCCGTTCCACCTGCCTGCTGTCACTGTGGATCTAGGGCATTACCTGGAGTCAGGTGTCACACATGCAGTGAGGCTTTAGATGTGTGCGAGCTTGTGTGAGTATGTGTGTGTGTGTGTGTGTGGGCGTACAAGAGCAGCATCCCTTGATATTCCCATATAGATTAAAATTTGATTACTGTTCTAAGGCGCAGTCGCGTACCGGGGGAATAAGAACTGGTGGTGGCGTGGAGTTCACGAGTGCAGATGCATGTTAGAGCGGAGCACATGTACAGTGCGAGGGGAGGAGGAGGTGTGTCGGCGGGGATCGGGGTATAGTGTGAGCTGTGAGTGAGGAGAGATGGGCGTTCTCCTGTGTCTGTCTGTTGGTGCTGCTGTGCTGAGGAGGCACAAAGTGACACTTTGTTTCTCCGCCAGAAAGCCAGTGCAGAGAACAGAGTGGCATTCATCATTTGGACTGGCTGATGCACACAAAGGCCTTCATTGTGGGTTAACAGTAACCGTGGACGCACATGTTTGATTAGAACGGTTTGTATTGCGGCGCACCACAACTGCTTGATGATTTTATGGTCACTGATGTGCATTAAAGTCCTGTTTAGCGGAGCTTGTAGCCTTCAGAGCTGTTTGGCAGCCTTAACGCCAAATAACTGTGCAAGATCCTCATTTTATGGTCATATCACTCTGATCTGGAATCATAATAGCTGTGCACATCAGCATATAGTGTCAGTGTGTAATAAGGATGCCCCCCACCCCCCTTCCCAGTTCTGGCAGCATCACACTGCAGTCTCTCAGGGATATGGTAATGATGAGGGCTTTACCAACCTGGATGCAGCCTACATTACAGCAGCACAGCTCTTCAAAGACAGACTGCTCTCTGACTGAAACAGAAATAGAAATCCCCCCCCGAGTAAAAGCAGCACCAACATGCTCTTACACAGATATTCAGACAGGAAAACACTTTATGTGTAAGGAGGCCCGGGAGCATCCACTTCCTGTTATTCTCGATGATACTGAGGCAGCTACTGCACTTGACATGTGGTTAAACATTCATTCGGAATTTTCACAGAAATGAGAAGATGGAAAAAGTTCCCAAATGTGTTCACTTCTTGTCATACCATAAAAATCTAAATGGCATGTTAAAAGTGCGACGTGTAAGAACTCCACATATTGTTTTGCAGGGATATCGACTGGAGGTTACATGCTAGCATGCTAGCTCCTGCCTGTCCCGCCCCAAAGCTCCTCTGCTAGCAGTGTAAACATGAACCCCAGGAACTAGCTGCAGGGCTAACTGAGCTAACTAGCTAATGGCAGATACAGTTAGAAGCAGCTAGCACTTACTCTGGTGACATGCTGCCAGAGGCTGTCAGATGATTAGGAAAGCCTTTTTATGAACTAATATCATAGTTGAACGTGAATCATATCTATTTATTTTTTTTAAAAATCTGGTTTTTTATGTGCTGTTCTTGTTTTTCTCTCTTCGGCACTGTTGTTATTGCTCCCACAGTGTGTTTATTCTATTTTCTCATTCGTCTTGACTTCTTTAAGTCTACTTTCCCCTCATACTGTCCTTTGTCAAGTGTGTATATTACATATTTAGTTTGCCATGACATAAACTAAACAAACCTAACCTACTCATTATCACTATGATGCTGTCTTGTTGTTTTGTTTGAATATATACTGACATTTCTGACCTAAATGCCTAAAACACGTCATTAAAACAAACCTTGACGTCAGTGGTAATGTTGATAGAATACATATCACCTATAGTATATTATTAAGTGCAGAGATGTGTTACATAAATGCATATAAGCTTTCTGGGGACCACATATCAGAAGAATGGATGATTACTTGGACCATGGTGAATAATTAGGGCAGCCCTCATCAGAAAGTGTTCAGCTGTGATCTGTGATTACAGTTCTGTGCCTCAGATAAACGCAGCACTGATACTAACACGATATCTGTCACACTACATACATACAATACTGTACATAGTATTACTCTGTGATTATTACATCTTAGTTTTTAGCTTATTTGTCTGTTTTATTCAAAGCAGAAATATTGTGCTCATTTTCAGGTTCAAAATGCTGTTTTAGCTCCTGTCCCTTTAAGGCCCCTCCCCCTGAATACCTAGTTGACTCTGATTGGTCAGCTCGCACACGCCTGAGCCAGTGGCGCTTAACATCTCTACGGTCAGCTCTGTTGTCCTTTTTCAGCTTCCAGTTAGTCATTTCTACTGCGAATATAGCCATAAATTATGCACATATGTGACATGGTGACGTAGCATGATGTCAAGAAGTCACAGAATTAAAGGAGGGACTACTGACGAGGCGTTTCAGGAGCAGTGTTTTGAGTGTGAGAGAGGAAAGCGGATTTTGGCTTTTTAACTTTCAAGACTGTTTACATGAGAACCTGTATAACACACGAAAAGGCATAATAACTGTGAAGAGCTACTTCTAGAATAGCAGCTAGTTTCTTTACAATTATACAGTTTTAGATGCAAAACATCACATAACGAGCACTTGTGCTTTTTGTCCAAAGGCAGCTTTTGCTGACAGGCGGACGCTGCGGTGCTTCCAGTTCTGTCTGTCAAACGTCTACAATGTGACTTCTAATCAATCGACATTTAAAACCTGCAGAAACAACAACGTGTCTCTGTTCTTTGTCTGCCTTACGGTGATTTAAAATCAAGCCCGGTCTTATCTGAGGTCAAGAGGGGTGATGAATGGCTCAAATAAAATGGATGCTGTCTGGCACTGGCGAGACACTCCACAGATGTCTCTGAAAGAGACGCTGGCCGATCACCATTTGGATGCCGATGACACGACAACTTAGTCTGACGATTGTTTACTGTGCAGCTCGGTGCATGTGAGAGTCCGAACCTCCAGGCTGAACATCGCAGATCTCCACAGAACAGAGACAGTGGTGGTGACGTAGTCTTTACTATGACAGCTCTCAACATATTATTCCTGAAACACACACACACAGACACACACACACACACACACACACACACACACACACCCTCTTTCACAGCATCAGTCCACACACACATGAACCAACACATCACACACCTGCCTGTCAATCAGGTGCCAGAACAGCCAATCATAAACCAGAAACCAGCACCATAAATCCAACACCAGCATCTCTGGCCCACTGCCATCTATTCTGTCTCAGCACACACAGTCCGGTGACAGTGACAGTAAACACAGCATTGATTTTAAAACGCCTTTAAACGACGCGTGGAAAATAAATTAAAAAAACAGATCCATCATTTACATTTTCTGTCTCGCACATGCAGGCCCGCACCATATGGCCTGTGCGTGGCTCTCCAGCTGACATTTCCAAAAAAAAAAGCCTTTATCGTGTGTGTGTGTGAGTGTCGTTCGCGGAGAGACGGCTGTAAGTGAACGACCACATCAGCATGGACCTAAAGGCACAATGTAAAGGATCAATATGTAATCGCTGATGGCAGATTAGCGGATGCTGCCGCACAGGGATTACATGTCTATTAAATGCAGACTAAGAAAAAAAAAAGGCGCACGGAGAACAAAGAATCTGGCCTCTCATTCTCCCACATATCGTCACACATGAAATCCTAAAAACAGCGATCTATTGATGAGCATCAGTCCGGATTAAAAACAAGGAATAACGATTAATTACATTTTGGCCTGTTGACATCGGCGTTTGCGCATTTTGAGCCGGATCAAATTGCAAGTCCCAGCCCATTTACAGCGCGCGCGCGCACACACACACACGCACACAGGCGAACACACACACACACACACACACACACACACATCTGCGAAGGATGGAGCAGAAGATCTGAGCGGGTAAATGAGAAAATGAGAGGTGGGATACGGTGACAAGGTCATCAGCGTCGTGAAAATGGAAATAATAAAAACCGAACACAGTGAACACGGAGGAGAAGATGCCGGCACCTTGTCGTCGGTCCGGACGCGTTGGTCCCTCCTCGTCGATCCGCGCTGAGGTGAAGCCCGGCTCCGGCTGCTCCGGCTGCTTCCACCGCTTTTGTGTTGCTGATGCTGCGGGTGCCCGTCGGGGAGACGGCACGCACGGTCAGTCCCCGCACAGCTGCACGCGTGCGAGATGGAGGGAGGGAGGGTGTGGCTGCGCGAGAGAGAGAGAGAGAGAGAGAGAGAGAGAGAGAGAGAGGGGCGACACATGAGCACGATGCGGGCACGTTAACCGGGGGCACGTAAAGCGCGTGCCTCTCGGAAGTGTGAAGAAGAAAAACGAGGAGCTGAATGGAAACACCGTCACCACCCCGAGGAATAAACCACAACACGGTGTGGCCCTGAAGGTGTCAAACCTGCTGGGATGTATTGTGTCTGTGCTGTAGTGTAGTGACCTGATGTACCGGCTCTATTTATAAACCGGCACTGTGCACATTAGTCATAAGGTTCTGTATTTATGAGCTACAGTACAGTAACCAGTGCTCCAGCTCTGACTGTATGACAGGAGAGGGATGAGGCAGTAATCTCTAATTCACACATATACAGTATATATAGGCCACGGCTGACACACATGTTGGCACCTCAAAGCCAAAGTCCAAAGCCATCACATCAAAGTTAATTGAGGGTTCCCACTGAAGAGATTAGTTTAAAAGCACACTTTGCAGGATTTGTACAAAATATGCACATACAATAAGTAAAAAACGCTTCCAGTGGTTCACAAGTGATGACAATAAACACATATCTGCATATAAATGCACAATCTGTAGGCAGAAAATGTCTAGATTTTGGTATCGGATGAGTTCTGGTTCATGGCGTAAACAGAGGCGGAACACTGAAGTGTCAGGAGCCATTGTCGTCTGAAGATGATTTAGCTGTTTATTGGTTTTTACTCTTAAATTCATCTACAATCGAAAAGAGGGGGAAAAAACACATTGCATCACCATGTTTGTTTTCCTTAAATGTAGATGAACCATGTCTTAAATTGCCAATCAGACCGGCAAAAAGACAAAAATAGCTGCCTGCATTTCTGTTTTTAGGTTTCCAGTTATCTGTTAGCTACACTGGATAGTCCCCTGGCACTGAGTTCTGAGACTGATATGAACATTGTTTTTTTTATCATTATTATTGTTTTTTTTTTCATAATCCTGCATAGTTTACCTTTAATTTATCAATTATAGGACCGTAGCTGTAGAAGATGTCTTGGAAAGGAATCTTCTTTTCAGTTCAGCCTGTCTTCATCATACCTAAAGATGTTAGGTATCAATTTTCATAATTCATCACACTTTTGATCCATTTCTCAAGCCACAATGCCAAAAATAACCTTGTTCCATCTTATCATTTGCGAGGCTCCTATTTGTTTTGCATCACTCTTTGAGTTGTGATGACTGTTGGTTGTAAAGAACAAAATACTGTAGTATTTGTCACATTTATTTCTACTTTAACAAGGAATTAATTCATTAAGAATGAATATAATCATTGGCTGCAGCCCTATAGATCAGTATACAGTTCACTAATAAAATGTTGCACACTAAAAAAAACGTATAATCATATAAAACATATAATCTAACAAATTGTCGTTATTTATTTCATCACTTATTTCTGAGCATGAAAGAAAAGATACAGTCAGCTCCAAAGAAACCCGCCAGCTTGTTTCAGCTGGCAGTTCTTAAAACATGAACTAAGAATTAAGTTTTAACACATTCGACCTTATAAGATGAAAGCAGAAAAACAGCTTCTATTTTTAAAACTCTGAATGCAACATTCAAACACATGCCGAGATTTAGAACATTTTCCTGACAGATTACTGACTAATGTATAAACTAACTGCTGCAGGAAGTGTGAAAAGGATTAAAAGCAGAATCTGGCATTTTTTCCAGGTTTATGCTAATAGGATTTACAACCTAGAGGCCTCAAATGCAGCTTACGTAACCAAACTGATATAACCTATAGACTGATCTTTTATTTTGAAGAGTTACAGGCCTAGTACTTTAATTCATTTGTAATTAAGGTAAACAACAATGATCTCCTGTGTATTATCATGCATGAGAGCCTAAACACAACACATTGATATGTTTAGTGTTTGTTGTCGTAGGCCTTACCAGGAAACGATGCAGTGTCTCAGATATCGTATCATCCGAAATTGCAACAGGAGATTAACTGGTGATCACATGCAGTGATTGCATCACACTTCGATGGTAAAATGTGATGTGAGCTCATCGTTGACTGCGAGGATGGGCTGATAAGTCGAGCTGCTGACTCAGGTATCTGAAAAGCTATTAGAAGAACTGCACACAGCTGGGATAGTGTCTCAAAATCCTCCAACACCTGAGCACCACATTGACCTAAACGCTTCTTTTCAACACAGTTCAGTCTAGAACACACAGTTTGAATCTACAAAAAAACATGTCAAACATTGGTTATAAGAACCAGGGGGATCTTTGAGACCCCTAAGTTAAACCTAAAATATATTAGCTGGACTACATGTCCCAGCTGGCATGGAGAGAGACTTCAGTACCCCTCAGGGAGGAGGTGCTGAGGACAAGCTGGTACACAGCACCTCCTCCTTCATGGCCTGTTGTAAACAATACACAGAGGCGGAAACCACTCTGGCTGTAAATAAGCCTACATTGAGGCACTTCTGCAAAATTCACTCAAAAGAGTTGATTACACTGTATTTTGTGCATAGAATGCATCTGGAAGATTTTATTTTGAAAATCCCAACCGGACGTGTTTTTGCTTTATTAAATCACTTACGTTAGTGTCATATTTGACTTAATCCTGTAATCGATAGTTAATGTGCATGGGCAGTCCCGAGAAATGTTTGAATGTAATTATTTGAGTCACTTTAATTCACTTTAACTCGCAACGTGTACGTGAAAACTATTTTATTTTGACAGCTCCAGCGGAAGTGGCTGTATCGACGCTCGGACCGTTGACGTAGTTTTTAAAGTTAACTATGGGTACGTGGTAGGTAACCAACGGTCCTGTCTCGTGCGCAGTAACGGTGGTTAGCTGTGGACTTTAAAACGGAAAAGAAGCTAACAGGTATCGAACATGCTGCCCCGCAGGCAGGACTACGGGGTGAAGAGGAGCGGAGGAGCTCGCAGCGGCTCGGTGATAAACTTTAGGTCCGAGGTGAACTCCGGCTCCGTCCGCCGCAGCTCCGCCGTGCTGCCGTCGGTGCTAACGTTCTTGGTGATCGTAGCATCCGGAGGCCTGCTGCTTATGATAGAGAAAGGAATGCTGAACAGCATGGAGACGCCTCCGCCCAGGGGCAGCGGCAGGCGGCTGGACTTCATGCGGCAGGTCGGGAAGAAGAGCCCGGCTGCTGTGGACGTGGAGTCCCAGGTAGAGTCACGTCATGGAGTTAACTGCTGGAGGCTTATGGGTGTTTGTACAGGCCCAGTGTAGATTTAGGATGCAGTTGGTGACTGTGTACGTTTCAGAATATTAAAAGATGTGTCCTAACCTGAAGGACTGAAGGCTCTGTTGGCTTCCTTGCTTAATGTTGGGTTAATATGTTCTTTAAAGTAGGTAACAAAAGGGCAAAGCACCACGCCCAACCAAAATCTCTTCTAAAAAGTTCTCATTAACGGCACACACTCTGCATTTAAAGGTTCCTGTGAGTCTTAAAAATTATACTGCCATTTTCCAGTGTGTGTGTATTGTTTATTCACACTCTCGCCTTTTTCCAATCATCTGCACACTTCATGAGCAGAGGCTGGGAAATCATAACAGGAGCAAGTTTCCCCTAAAATACAACTTAAGTCCTTTAAAGGAGAAGTTCACCCAGAATTGAACTTCCTGTCATCACCTGCTCACTCTTATGCTGACGGAAAGCTGGGTCAAGTTTCGTAGTCTGGAAAACATTTCTGGAGCCGCACAGCAAAACAGCTGTGCAGCATTCTCAGAAACTACTGATGTATGATAGGGACTTGTTTTGAAAACGTAAAACACAGCAGAGCACATAAACAAAAACAGACATTAAATGGCTCCATGTAGCGAGTCCAATGTAATTCAAGTCCCAAAAGGTTTTAAATTGATTTGAAAAGACATTGTTTACACCCCTGATGTGTGGTCGAGGTTGTGCACCTACTTCAGATGCAAACACGGCTACAGAGAAGATTTTGGATTTAAAAAGGGAGTAAATAATGTCTTTTAAGATCAATTTGGAAACTTGGACATGCAGAGATTACATATTGACCCGTGAACTTATCCTTTAATTAGACCTTCTCTGACTGATAAACATCCATAACATCCAAAGTCCATGTTTGTAGGCTTTCTGTCATAAAATGTGTAATCCCAAACTCAGGATGACCCAACTCTGATGACCTCATTATGACAAACTCAGGGTTATTTTCTGACACTGACACATCCGTTTTCACATGCCAAGTCTTGCAAACCATTGTTGGTAAAATCAACGTTTATGTGTAAAATTGGTGGAATGCACTTTTAAAAGTCATTCGTTTGCATTCACATTTAGATCCTCCAGGAGATCCGCAACCGGACCATCAGGACCATGTGCAGCCAGAAGAACATGCCCCGCAGCATCTGGTCCCTCAGCCCCCTGCAGAGGAAGACGCTGCTGCAGCACGTCCTGGTGAACGACCAGTACCACTTCCTCTACTGCTACGTCCCCAAGGTGGCCTGCTCCAACTGGAAGAGGGTGCTGAAGGTTCTGAGCGGAGCTCTGGAAAACGTGGACGTCAACGTCAAGATGAACCATCAAAGCGACCTTCTGTTTTTGTCTTCTCTTAAGCCCGAGGAGATCCGCTACCGCCTCAAGCACTACTTCAAGTTCATGTTTGTGCGGGAGCCCATGGAGCGCCTGCTGTCTGCGTACAGGAACAAGTTCGGAGAAATTCAGTCCTACCAGAAAAAATACGGCGTGGAGATCATAAAGCGGTACAGAAAAGGTCGAGCTAAGGACGCGGCTGTTGCAGGAGATGACGTGACCTTTGCAGAGTTCGTCCATTACCTGCTGGATGAGGACGTGGAGCGCATGAATGAGCACTGGATGCCAATGTACAACTTATGCCAACCCTGCGCTGTGAACTATGACTTCATCGGCTCCCACGAGCAGCTCGAGAGCGATGCAGAGTATGTGCTGCAGCGCGTTGGAGCCCCTCCTTACGTTCACTTCCCAGAGAGGCAAACGTGGTACAAGCCGGTCACCACGGAGACGTTACACTATTACCTGTGCAGCTTACCTCAGAAGCTGCTGAGGGAACTGCTGCCCAAATACATTTTAGACTTTTCCCTCTTCACGTATCCTCTCCCCAACACAACCACTGAACACTGCCGGCATTAATCGCGCAATGTTTTATAGCTCTGAGATTATTTTTGATAGAGAATCATTTGTACTATTTTTATTCCTAGGGAACAAACAGTATTTTGATAGCTGTTACACATTTGTACTTGAGCTGTTGGATTATCATTGCAACATGCTGATTATTGGAAAAGACAGAGACTTCAAAACCACTAAAGCTTGAAATCAGCTGCAGACAAAAGGAAAAAGAAAAAATCACTGTGTCAACATGTTCCTGTCATGCACTGTTACAGTAACGCAACCAATTCAGTATACATTGATGGAAATGTAGCAAACATTGGATATTGCTTGTTCCTTCATGCACACAGAGAGGATAAAGTGTTAATGTCTTCAGAGTGCATTTGGTGGTTTAGCCGGCTAAAACACACACCATGTACTCACAGGGTTGTTGGGTTTAAATCAAGCTTGTGTTCCTTTTGTTTTATGTCACAGCGTCTCCTTCACTTTGTAATAAAACACAAGTTCAAGTTTTGTGATATACACCACAGCATGTTCTGTAATGCGTGTTGCTTTATTTTGCGAATAATTTAATAATTTAAAACATCATTAAAAAACATGAATAATAAGTATAATACACATAACCACAGGACTGAATGAACACTTGCTACATGTCTGCGGTTACTGTTGCTGAGAACTAAATTCATTCTGTAAGCTGAATCCTAATTTCTTCGAATACTGTAACGTAAAAACAGAGAGGACACTTTGCCTCCAGTTGTGTGAGTCAATGAGAAGTTGAAAAAAGAAACCTTCAATCGTTAGCAATGTCATTGAAGAGCTGGCATGATTCAATCCTGAGCGCCTCAGGCTGGACGTACGCTACAGGCTAGATACTGCCAAGGCTTACGGAGGGTATAACAATTCATGTCCAGACTCAAGACTTCAAGCATGAGCTTCTAGTGGTTTCTGACTCACTCATCAACGCCTTCATTTGTCTGTTTCTCCAGTAGTTAATCCTTGAAGCTCACGCTTCTGAAAAGGGAACGAAAAGATTTTGGTTAATTTTGAAACAAATGTTCTGAATCCAAAAATGATTTACAGACTTTCAAAAGGAATACTCATGAATCTAAAATATAAATAGTCAGTTTAATAATTTTCACGTCCAAATCCGTACCTGTCTGCTGACTTGTCGGTGGAGCGGTTAAGACTTCGGAGGATGGAGCGTTCTGGGGAGATGTGATGAGAGCTGCCGGAGGAGCTGAGGGGCAGCGAAGTCTGCAGGGGCGAGAACGACAGGCCCTGTCTGCGCATCTCCTGAACGGCCCTTTCTCTGAGGACACGGAGACAATCAACAAGGTCAAAATCCACAATGTGAGCCCTCACTACGCTGTTAAAACTGTATGAATACAACATGTACTAAAGCTGCACATACTTGGGTAATTACTGTAAAAGTTTACATAACCAATTGCGTAATTTTTTAAAGCTAAAATGTCACTGCTTCCAGCTCCAGTGAGGTTGGAAATATTAGGGTTTAGGATTCTAGGTCATAAAAAAACAAAGAATTTATTTTATATGTATATTGATAAAAGTTGAGGCACATTGCACATCTAATTTGCATCAGACTTGCAGCTTTTGTTCCACTCCATTAAATTATTTGTCTCCTTGGAAGAGTTGAAAAGTCTGCGTCAGTGTTAATACCAACAGCCGTGTAGCTCACCGTTCAAAGCGCTCAGTGGTCAGCTGTCTTTTCAGGACGTCCATTTCCGTCTGCAGCTGAGAGACTCTGCTGCGGAGCTGGGACGCCTCCCTGGAATGCTCCGCGCTGAGTGCATCCACACACATGCAAACAAATCAACCATTTGAAAAGACAAAAAACATTTCATACAAGTTGAAAACTTAAAGCCAAAGAATTGAACTGTTTTTGTTTACGTTTTGCTGTCAGCCAGGGTCAGCCTATCACGGAGGACCTTCAGCTCTGACTCTCTCTCGCTGGCTGTCAGGTGGGTTTGAAACTCCTTCTGCCGATTGGTGGAGAGCAGCGTCTCCAGGTTGCGGACAGTCAGCCTCTCACTGGCCAGCTGTTTTTTCAGCAGCTCTGCTTCAGACCGAACATCCTCCAGTTCCCCTGTGACCTAGAAAACACACAATTATTCAAAAAAAGAATTAATAACTGCTTCTGCGCATGCGAACCCTACAGCAAAACTGTGCTCAGGCCTCACCCTCTCTAGATCCATCCTCCTGGAGGTGAGCTGACGTGCTGTGAGCTCCTTGCCAGAGTCGAGTTTTACACAGAGCTCCCTGACAGATGCCAGATCTGAGAGGAGAGCGGCCTTCTCCTCCTGGGCTTTATGTAGCTCCTCCTCCAGTCGGGACATTCCACGCACCAGAGAGGATACTTGGGCCTCGTAAGCCTGCAGGGCCTGTGTATGCTTGGGGAAACAACAGGGTGAGTGGTACATTAGTCACACACTAAAGACAAACACCTCAGTGTTTCAGTATACTGTATACTCTCACATCATCGGTGTGTTTGCTGGTCCTTTTTAAGTGTTAATTTCTGGTTTATCTCACCTGTTGGAGCTCTCTCTCCTGCTGGCCGACAGTGTCCCTGAGGTGTCTGCGCTCCGTGTCTGAAGACAGCAGCTCCAGGCGGATGGAGCTATTGAGGCCTTCAGCCTGCTGCAGCTTCTGCTCCCGCTCCTCCACCTCAGAGTGGGCCATCCTGAAACGATCCAGCAGGTCCCTGTTCTCCTGCTCCTGTGGGTCGACACATAGCGCTCAGCTATATCACAGTATTAACCACGCAGAGGCTGAAACAGATATAGGGGTTAGGCTCTTGCCTTTGCAGCCATCAACTTCTCTATCCTGGACACTTCAGAAATGTAAGAGTGGACCCTCAACTTCAGTTCATCCTTCTCATGCAAAGCTTCCTCCATCTCCACATGTACGGTCTGCACAGACAGTGAAAAGAAGCTGCAGTTATTCCTTCATAATCTTCATATGTGTCACATAAGAAACTAACAAAATAAAGTTGAATGTTTTACGTACTTGGTTCTCTCTGGTCATTGTGGCCAGGTCATCCTGCAGCCTCCTGTTCTCTCTGATTGTGATTTCTTTGTCTCTCCTGAGTGCAGCCAGCTCCTCCTGACAGGCATCCAGCTGTCTCCTCAGGCTGGCGATCTCCCTCTCACGGCTTTTGAGCGCCCCCTGCAGCTGACTGCGAGGATCACAGGCAATGACATCACAACAAGAAATCAGCCACATCAGCTTATTAAGAGGAAGTTGTATCGATATCTATGTTGAACTGTGAGAGCACAGTACTCACGCCAGTGAGTTGTCCATGTTTGTGACAGCGAGTCTCACTTCTTTAAGGGTCTGTTCCTGTGTACATGTCAAAGAATCATAGTTCATTAATTCTCTTTAAGTCAGCTTTCGGTTACATTTCAAAGGACAGGTTTACATTTTTTTAAATCCATCTTTTGACAGTTTACACATGTCTATATTTACAGTGAAGGAGTAACTGGTACTTGAAGTTATTTGTAGTTTTCATCCCCTCATCACTTACTGTACATTGGGTGACCTTTTCATTACCAGTGTACAAAGAAGGAATAATGCAGGGACTAATAACGTTTGAGTATTGTTATAAGAGACTTGTAGCGATGGTTATCTTGATGAACTTTGCTGGTTGTGCCTACCTTTTTAGCATTCTCCTCCTGGAGAACAACCAGTTTTTCCGTCTTCTGATCCACCTCATCCTGCAGAGCGTCTTTCTCTCTATCCAGGGCAGAGACAGACTTCTGAAGCACAGCCACTTCCTCTTTGTGCTTAGAGCCGTGCTGACTCAGCTCTCCTGTCAGACGGAACAAAAATCAAGCCAGCAGCCGAGCAGCCACAGAAGAAGACACAACGCTACCAGATATTCACCTATTCTCTCCTCCAGTTTCTCAATCTGCTCATGAGCAGCATGCAGCTCGCTCATCTTCACAGACAGCCTGTGTTGTGTATCAGACAGTGACTGCTCCATCTGCTCCTGTAGCAGCCTAAAGAGGGACAGAATCCATCAGCCTTCTTACACACCGTTAACAACCTCAGCAACAGCTGATTTGTGTGTTTAACACACCTTTTGGCAGCAGAATAATGAGGGAATCCTTCAATAAAACATCTGCAGTGCAAGCGTAAACTGAGGATGCGTATTACACATTAATGTTTCGTAGTTATTAATTTTTCACATTTTTATTCGCCATCTTATCAACACAAACCTTAGAGCATTAGACTCCGCCCTCTGCTGTGCGACCTCCTCTGAGTTCTGGACCAGAGCAGCAGATCGGGTCTTCAGCTCCTCCTCCGCAGCCTCCCTGTTCTCCTTCAGCAGACACACCTGTGACCGCAGCTCCAGCCTCTCTCGCTCGAGCTACACACCAAAAACACACAATGTGCCAGGTAAAGAAAGGACCAGTTACAGTAGTGACTATTACACAATAACTGTGTCCTTACACTCTTAACGGCATTCTCCAGGTCGAGAATCCTCCTGTCCTCTACGTGTCTGTCTGTCAGAGCTGAAGTCTGGGCAACCTGCAAAAAGTCTGGATGGTCAACATGCTACAAAAGAAATCAACTGACTATTAGTTAGATGATAAATGTGTACTGAAAAATGTGCATTTTACCGTCAACAAGCTTATTTTTCTCTTGACTCACCTTTAATCTCTCTACCAGTGTCTCTCTTTCAACACTCATGTGCTCAATTTTAATTTCTGCCTCTTTAATTTCCTCCTTCAGTTTGAAGAGGTCAGCCGACACATCAGTGCTTCGGGCCAGCTTCAGGTCCTCTTGAGCCTAAACAGACAAAAAACGTTTGGTCCTCAAAAATGTGAGATAAGTTTTTTCCAGCTGGTGTGACGCTGTTTCTAAAACTCACCTGTTTAAACAGCGTTTTGAAGTGGTCTCTCTCAGCGCTGAGGGCCTTCACTTTGTCCTGGATGTCCTCCATTTGTGTCTCAAAGTCCACCAGAGCAGCTTTCAGCTCGTCTCTTTCTTTTACCAAACGAAGCAGTTCTGTCTCTGCAACACCTCCCTGAAAATTCTAAATTAAAAATACAATTTTATAATTTTTGCATAACTTTTATGAACTGAATATATGTTAAATGATCGTCTTTTACCCTTGTTACTTTGGACCGAGGACTCCTGCCCCGGCCTGGACTACGTTGAGGACTTAAATCCTGCCCAGCAGCCCCTCGGGCTCTTTTGTAACGCTCTGCCTCCTGGCGATAATAATCCCTCTCCTCCTCCAGACTCTTGACAAACGCATCCAGTCGCGATGGCGAGCGTTCCCTTCCACAAACACCATGTTTAGCCCGCATCGTCTCCAACTCCAGCACCAGGTCTTTGTCTAGAAAACAGTAACGAGTCAGTAATAATTAAATGTCAACAATGTAAAGCTGCTATGCGAATAGGGTTCTGCCAAACTGCTGCTTACCAGCTGCCATCATTTTCTCCATTTTGTCCTGCAGCCTGATTTTTTCCTCCTCCAGGAAATTCACCAGTCCCTCCATTTTCTCATTCTGCTCTTTGAGCTCCACCAGCTGGTCTCTAAGTCGGTCTTTTTCAAAGTCACCTTCAGATTGCTCCTGAATTCAAGAATTTCCGACAGATTATGTAAGAACGCGACACAGAACAGAACAAAGACATAGAATATGTAATTACTGCGCATACCCTTCTTGTTCTGGTGATAATATCCTCCAGGTCTTCAATGATTTTATGCTGCCTTTGAATTTCTTTCTGTTGAGAAAAGAGGTTTGTTTTCATTGTCCCAGTCACATTTTGCTACCCAACATGCACCCTGTGAAGGCTTTCCTTCCACTTTCTCATACTCTTACTTTAGCTTCATGCAGTTCCATGTCAGCAGTTTCCAACACGAACTCCTTGTCCATCTCCAGCCGCTTGGCGAGGTCGTCTATATGTGTCAGCTCTTCGCACAGCTCCAGGTTCTTTAAAGACAGATTAGCCACTTCGGTGGAGGCGTCCTTCTTCTTCTGCTGCAGTCCCTCCACCTTCTGTTCCAGTGTCCTGTTGGTCTCCTGCAGGTACTCAATCTGTATAAGAGAGAGCAGAAGTTTACAATCAACACACAAGTTACACCCTCTTTAATGTTTATGCATTCATAAGTCAGGGTAAATATGCTTGCCTGAAGGTTCAGATGGGCGATCAGTTTCTCGTTGCTGATGTTCTGAGACTCGAGGGAAATAACATCATGAGGTCGTCCTCCGTGAAGAGCACGATTCAGACGGTCAATCTCTTTGTCTCTCTCCTCCACCTTAAAGAAATACCATCATTTCACCTCTATAATAACATTTAACAAGTCATAGTTTAAATGCTTCCAGTTCATTTACTTCTTACCTGTGTGTTTAAGTGTTTGATATAGTCTTGGGCATTTTCCAGGTCTAGTTTGACCTTTATGATGTCTTCCTGTAGCTCATGAATCCTACAAATAAAAATATACGGTTGTTCATACAGCTGCTTAGGCAGGAAAAGAAATGCAGGCATCTACAATCGAACTGATGTATGCATTAAGGGGCTGCCGATTCTGACAATAATACAGTTTCGCGGTCACAAAAGCAAACAAACCTTCCATCAGCCAGCTGCAGCAGGTCAGCTACATACGGATCATCAGGCTGCGACGCGGGATAAGCTGATGTAGAGGACGGCGGTATGAGCTCATCAATCTGCATCCTCTGCCGTCTGAAAGGGATGCTGCGCTTCTTTCCACCTGTGTGAGAGAGGAGAGGAGGAGTCACTTCAGTGTTGAAAATAAAATGGACCAATTTCAATGTGTTGCAACAGAGCTCAGGTCATTACCTGGCGTCTGCACCACAGCCTGCATGTTCTTCTCCTGCAGCTGTTGGATGCGCTCAGCTTTGGCCTTGCTGTCCTTCTCCAAGCAGCGAACTTTGTGCACATACTGATTATTCAAAAACTTCAAATCAGATGACTCGTGGTCCAGTTTTCTGATGTGGGTCTTGAGCTCTGAAACAAGACAAAACTGTGTGAAGTTATCAAAAGCACCATGTTGGTTGGAGGAGGATGAGGGCATCACGGTTTTACCTCTGGTGACACGGTCCTTCTCCTCCTTCAGCTTGAGGAGCTCCTGGTGCAGCTCGTTGTTCTCCCGGACAGTCCGGGCATTCTCTGCCCTGTACGGCTCCAGGAGAGCATCGACGTTCCGACTCTCCTTCTCAGTCTTCCCTGCTGACAGCTTGGCATTGCGCAGGCTTTCAGTTGTGTGAACCAGATCACTGTGACAGAGAGAAAGATGAGCCTGAAGTCACTACATCACACCAACTGTAGGTGACTTATGAAGGACAGCAGGTGCAGGAGGGCTCAAGGCTTCACCTGAATAGTTTCTCCACAAGTGGCAGTGACTCGATCCCCAGTGTCTGTCGGTAGCCCAGCTGGTCCAGACGCTTCCTCAAATTGATGAATTTCCTCTCTGCGCTGCTGTTCATGGCTGTGATGTGCCTCTGACACAACACAGCGACGGCCACGTTAGATACAACAGGTTTGAATAACCACCATTTTCATTTGTTTTCGCTAGTCGCTAGCTGTACGCTTGCTAACCTACAGTTAAAGTTAGTGCTGTATTTAATTGTAGCTAACGTTACGTTGCTAGCTTACAGGCTAATAAGTCAATATTAACTTCATGTGTCGTTAACCACTGAGCTAACATTACCTGCTATATGATAACAAGTAACATTAGCCGGTTAGTTAGCATTGTTTGGCAACAGTTAACCAGTTAGCTAGCTAGCGTTAAATCTCAAGTTTGACTCAACTTACCGCAGAGACAGCTAGCCTGACTAACGTCAACTCGGTGCTACATAACCGACACAAACGGCTCGCGTTGGCCAATAACTCGCATCACAAGTTCATTAATGGCACTTCATGTTGTTTTTCGTTAAAGTTAAATGATTAACAACTCGTTAGTTAACATGTTTCCGCGGTAAAGAGGTTTGAAAAGAGCGCCGATGATCTCCGGTTTGGATTCGTCACCATGGAACTGAGACACTGGAGCAGCAGGGGAGGCGTGTTTTGTGACCCGGCGTAGCCCGCACAGAAGGCGGAGGGCGGAGTCGGCACAGGAAAGATTCAACTGCCTTGGGTCCAACAATAAAATAAATACACATATTCCATGTAGCACTGAATAGGGCGGCAATTGCGAATTTATTATGTACATATGGCATAAAGAAATAACAAAAATAAGACAAACAATAAAGTATTTAGAGCAGGGTTGTTGAATCTCAGAGGATCGGGCAAACATACGCAATGCAGAGTCCAATGTACAAATCCCTTTCATTAAAATACAGACACACAGAGGTGATGTTCAAAGCAGGATAGTTTGTGAGAAGCTAGTGTATCATCAGTCAGTGTGAGGCAGTAGTGAATTCCTATTGAAATGGTGTCATAGCAGCTAGACTAATGAGACTGAGCGATGCTGGAGAAGTACTCCAACATGTCCTGGATGGTAAACTCCATGGTGATTCCAGATCCGGGGTAGCATCTGCCGATCAAATCCTCAAAGTGCTTGTACTGTCGGATGAACTCGTCTTGCATGGAGTGCCACACCACCTGGTGGAGTAAAACAGGATGTGCAACGGTTAATTGATGATGAGACGAGGAACGTGGTGCCATGAATCACTGAGCGATGACGTCTCTCACCTGGAGCAGACTTTCTTCTTCACACAGATGTTTGTCGACCTTCTTGTAAAGGTTGTCCAGTCCCTTCTTCACCTCTTTGCCTGGATACTCTTTGATAACCTTGCGTAGCTCTTGTTTGTTGAAGGCCAGCTGGTAGCTCACCTCCTCCTCGCGGACACCCTGGGCCACACGGGCCTCAACTCCTTCGAAGAAATGCTGCAGGAGAGATGGAAGAGTTTACCCGTGATGCAGATCCTGCACATCTCGCAAATCACTGCTCGTGTCCAGGAACATGACAACATTCTCCAGAAAAATACTCTGACTTACGTTGAGTTTTTCTAGAGGCTGGCCCAGAGAGTTGATTACATAGGACTGCAGATGATCGTTGTATTTGTGTTTGGCCTCTCTCCTCTCTGCATCCAGGCAGGAGATCTTTAGACGAGACAGCGTGGAGAAGATGTGGTGGAAGTTTTCCATCATCACAACGTCTCGTGGCGTCTTCTGGCTTTCACTGGCTACCTTTTCAACTGAAATTAATAAAACAATCTTCAGAATCTTGCTTCTAACCATCAAACAAATACCACAACACCTCTAGTCGATTGGAAGTGCTTTTTGTTTGGCCACTGGTCTCACCGTTCGTGAAGACGGCCCTGATGAGTTTGACATAAGCTTTATCCAGGTCCCCTCGCCGCTCCGCGTTACGGAAGATCGTTTCAGCCAGCTCAGCAAACTCCTCGAAATTTGTCACAAAAGGCAGGATGCCAACTTTGCTTTTCTTAGAAATCTTCACTTCCTCCATCTGACGGATCTGACCGGACTGTGAGAACAAGACAGGTCAAAAAATATGTAAAAAAACGTAGGAACGTCATCACAGAAACAGTGAGAAACACGCAGGAATTCTCTTCATCACTTCGACTCCACTCACAATGCATTTGTCAAAGTTCCTCTTGACGGTGACCAGCACATTTCCCAAAGTCGTGCTGAGGTACGAGGCCGGGTCAACGTTCTCAGCTGTCCACACATGGTGACTCATCTTCACCAGCATGTAGAGAGAGTTGAAGCTGTCGATCTTGTCGCCCAGAGCGATGAGACTGTTGAGCTCCGTCTCGATGCTCTGGAAGATTTTATTCATCATAAGCCGCACCATGTCTTTCCTTGAGTCGCAAGACGAAGCGAACGAGACAGAGAGTTGAGGGGGGAAAAAAGGCAGTGACAAATGACACAAGGAGATGAGAGCGTTTCATAGGAAATATGTATAATCTTTCTGGCAGTGGAGATGGGTTAGATTTGCAGCAACTCACTCTGATGACAAGGAGTGTCTGTGTTCAGCCTGGGGAGGCATTCTCGACGGAGTGCCTCCATCGAATTCCTCTGTTTCGGGCTGACGAGAGGAGAGACATAAAACATGACATATCCAAACAAACATCTGCTGACATGTATATGAATGATGCTGCGCTCTCAGGCTAGACAAATGTTCCAGTCTCAGATGCCGACACTGAGATAAAATGAGCTAACCTTATTCTTTTTTTATATCACAGCTGTTTCAAATAGCTGATCACAGACTCACCTGAGCCAGGGGGGGTATAACTGCCGGGTGCTGCTGCAGCTTAAAGAACTTGCTGATGAAGTCTTGTTCTGCGAGACACAGAGGCTCCAGCTCACTGAGGACCTGCTCAAATATCTGCAAAAAGAGGTAGAGATCAATACGCTGGCGCCAAATATCAATATTTTTACATGCAGCACATTGGAACGATGGCACGCAAGAACATGGACAAGTTGCATTCTGTGTTTGTGTGATGACGAAGCACACAGCTGAGAATCTGTGCACTTTCTACAATGTTTCAGAACTCTATTTCTCACTCTCCATCAGTTTTTTGCCTCTTTTTCCAATGCAGCAGACACGACTCCCTCCTTCAAATACTGATTTGACATTGATAACCACTACCAGTACCTTAAATGTACATGAATAGCTTTATTTCCATTCCACATTTAATGGTTTGATTATACTATGGTATCTCCTGGAGTGTCACCTTGTCAAACTTGGTCCTGTCGGCCACGTCCAGGTCGGAGGCGGACATGTTGCCCATGTCCAGCAGTGAGGAAGACTGGGAGCGCCGACTGTTGGAGCCCTGCACGGTCAGCTTGTTCAGGCTCGAGGTCGAGCCCGTCAGCTTCCCAGAGCTGCCGTGAAGGCCTAACACAGCACAACGTAAACAGCCAAGTTTAATCTCATGTGTTTAGTGAGAATCAAATCGTCAAAAATGACATGGCTATCAATGGTTAGCTTTTTTTTTTTTTTAGGCATTTCTCATAGAATCAGAACGTCATGATGCAGCTGTATTGTGAACATTAAGCATTAACCAACCAGGTACATGGCGAGGTAATGGTTGGCAGAGCTTAAAGTGGTTATGTGTTCGGGGTAGCGAAGGGCTTTGGGTAAAAAAGTTCCTTTTAGTGCAGCTATGTAAGGCACAGTGGTGAGAAGCAGGGTGGGTAATTGATAGTGGAATAGCTCTATCCAAATGTCATACTTACTTTCCGTGTCCTGTTTCAGTGCACTCTCTTTCCGCGGAAGCGTGGCTGCAGCCAGTTAAAAAAGGCAGGCATCAAAGACAGAGACAGGTTAGGCTTACAACATGCAGCATGGGAGGGGTGAAGCTAGATGTTAGATGTACGAAGTAACACATATGCTGACGTGCACTGCAGCGGTTTTAGGTATGCTGGTAGCTCGGACAAACCTTTGGAAAACAAATTCTTTTGTTGTTTGTTTTCAGCAGGACAAGCTAATACAGAATGCAGAAAGCAGAGTTCTATAATTCTGCCAAAACCAAAAAGCTCAACCAGGAGTCCTTCTCAGCTTTTAAATGTTCAAAAGAGTAAAAAGAGTTGAACATGTGAGGTCCTCGCACAATGGGGAAAAAAGAGACACCATCAAAAGGTACGACAAGAGGCGGGACTTCTGCACGATCAAGAACACATGATAGTTGGGAAAATTTGGTTTTAGTATCATAAGTGATGGAGAGAAAGCTGCAAGTCTTTGTTTCCTCACTTATACATGAATATTCCATTAAGTTCTGTGGGATGGTAGATTATGAATACTAGACAAAATTACTCAGATACATTCTCATTGCCTTTGAGTGAGCTACATGTTACAATAGAAGGGAAGAAAAGACTATAATCACACATAATAACTGCAGAAGACAAACATGCTTCACGTCGATGAGGCCCGTGAGTCACAGCTCTTACCAAACTTGCCCTTGGCCTCCTTGGTTGTACCCGCCATCTTTATCTTGGCCACCTCAAAGAAGTCTTTGATTTCTCGCTCATATAATCTGCTCATATAGTCGACGTAGGTCTAAGAGAAAGGAGATGAGATTTGCTTAGTCTCAAAACACCACAAATCTTTGGTAGTCAGTATTAAAAAACATTTTTAACAACGCCAGTTTGCTTTCTTGATGAGAGTTAAATTACTATGAAGTTACTGACCCTGGACAGGCCCTCGTACTTCTCCCTGTGGGTGTTCTTCAGCCACTCCATGAGCTTGGCGTAGCGCAGCAGGTCCCTGTGGAGCGGGCTGTGTTTGGGCAGGGTCAGCTCAGCCGTGTGCTGCGACAGGGTGGAGCTCTGGTCGTGACCCTGAATGGCAGAGTGAGGCGGGACAGTTCATAATACATTCGATCGAAGAGTTAGGATAGACACATCCAGTAGTCCCATTCCATGTTTCTGAATACACGCAAACACACAATATCCATCTTGTTTCCTGACACAATCATCTGTGAATAGGATACTTTACCTTAAATTACCAGGAAACCAGATGTTTTCAAAGTAAACAGCACATTACTCATTCCATAATCTCACCACTTCTTCAGCTTAACTCACTGACAAGCTCATTGAAAAGTGCATCTTACTGCCACACTGATCTTCCTCTCACTTCCCCTCATTGTTATCTTGTTCAGTACCCACTGCTTGTCGATACAGGACATGCACGCAGAGCAGACAGGCACAGGATTTTATGACATGAGACCTTTTGCAACAAAGCCAAGTTAGCAACCAAGCCCTTAGCTGAGTGCAGACAGTTGGTGAAGGAGGAGAAGGATGAGCAGCGTCTCTTCAGCGTTGAGATCGAATGAGAGATGTTTAGGAGTCAGAAACATATCCCATGCAATTAATTAATTAATAACAGGCTGTGTTAGGCCTGAGCTCTCTGATGTAATGAAATGTGAGTTGGAGTGAGAGGTCATACATTAGCAAAGAGGGGGAAAGTGGGGGGTTGCTGTGAGGGTACTCACTGGAAGTGACAGACAGGAGGACCTATAGAACTGAGGGATGGTCATTTTGAAGTGACTGAAGTGGTTGAACTGACACAGAGACAGAGAGCAGAGTGGGATGATTCAAAGTGAACAACACAGAGCGTCAAGAATAGGAGGGAAACATCCAGGAGGAAACGACACAAGGAAGCCAAGGAAGAGAGTCACAGGGTGTAAACAGGAAGTAAACAGGAAGTCCGTGAGGGAGGAGCGGGAGGAGCGACAGAGTGCCTGGACAAGAAGAGGAGAGAGTGCAGCCCTGCCTGGTGCAGCAGACTCACAAGAAGTTTAGAGAGAAAATAGCTCTTTGGTGTAACTGCAACCACTCAAAGACGTCTGATATGTGAATAAGGGCAACAAAAAGCCGCAGCTGCTTTTGCAAGGGGTCACAAGCTCAACTTCAGGGAACCACTGATCTAATTTTAACACTATATTTTATTTTATAAGATCATTGTATGTTTTTTTTAAATGTAAAATCTGACTCTGTAGCACATGTTGAGGAGTAAACCTTCTTAGTTACATTCACCACTGTTTACAGATGTTTGTGTGGATATTTAATGCAACAGTTTGGGGACTCATTTGGTCATCTGACAGGAAATCAGTAAAATACAGCCTCAAAGGACGTTTCTATGTAACTTAACATGGAAAAAGCTACATATAAAATAGAGTAAATAATAGTGTGCCTGTTACCTGATGAACAAACACATTGTTGAGGTGATTGGTAAGGCGGCGGGCGAATGTGTCTCTCAGTTCAGCAAACAGGAGCTGTTGCTGCGTCACAGCCATCAGCTTCTCGTGGCCTACGGAAGGAAAAAGACGGCAGTTGTAACCACACCAAAGGTAACATTTTTCCCTAAAATTTGTTTACTGAGTTTTCCAAATTTGCATCATCTGAAGTACATGTGAAAACTAACCTGGTCGGAGGGCCACGTTCATGCACTGCAGGAGAGCCTCGGACGCATTGATGCAAGCCTCAATACCTTTAGGGGAGGTCAGGTCTCCCTCCTGCAGGGCTCTGATGTGTCCCTTTGACAGGTCCATGTAGTTCTACATGTGGAAAGACACATCAAAACATCATCAAACAAAGTCCAACAATCTAACAGGTAAATCAGTTTAGTTTTGAGGCTTAATGTCTAGCAAACAGAACACTTGGATTTTGAATATCTATGTTTTTATGGTGTCTCACATCCTGAGGTTTCACCACCATCATCATCTTTTGTCAAAACCTTTGATCTAGTCATCACAGACTAATTAAAATTCCTCACCACTAAAAACTGGATCTCATCCAGCAGTTTGCCATTGTTGGTGTTGCTGATCTGGATGAGGCGGTTGCTCTGTGAGATCTGGTCCATCTGCTCCTTCACGCTCTGCAGCATCTCCTCGTAGCTGCTCAGCTTCCCCTCGATGGTGTCCACTTCGCCCAGCGCCTCGTCCAGCAGCTGCATCAGGATGTTGACCTGCTTCTCCGACGCCATGATGGACTGGATGTTGGCCTTGAAGCGGGGAAAAATGCAGAGGTATTATTAATATTTCTGTCAGCACAACACCTGTTTTTAATACCTTTCATTCTGGTTTTACTTCAGCATCCGCTCCACTCACCCCGTCCAGAACCTGCAGCTCCCTGGAGAGCTGCTCGGCGAAAGCCTCAGCGTTGGAGATGGCGTACTCGCACATCTCCATCATGCTCTCGATGTCCTGCTCTTCACGGGTGCTCAGCTCCTGGTAGTCGTCCAGAGCGTCCTCATCGCCGCCGGCAACGCTCTGACTCTCACCACTCGGCACCGACTCTGATCCGACAGAAAAAGAGATGGAAAATGTGTGTTGAGGACGTGATCACAGATTGTTGAAGACACATTCTAGTAGCTTCGAACACGTATAATATAGACTGTAGATTTGTACTTTCAGTTACTCATTCTCTACACTCTTACACAGCTAGTATAAGCTAAATGTACTTCTTTATTTGTTCTGGCTGATAAAAAGTCTGATAAATTCAAGTACAACAACCGGACTTTGCTCTGAAACAACAATGGCAAAAGCTTTCAGTCTAATTAGATGAAGAGTGCATCAATGAACACCAGTCAGTAAATAATCCTATGAATTAAGGTGGAATGGATACATAAAAAAATGCTAAACGTGAGGTAAAAACATGAGCTAAATGTGTGTTATGATGAAAAATAAAAAACAGGAATCATGCCGATCCGTATTTAGTGTCACATAATTCAAACAGAAGGAGCTCAAAAGGAGGTGAGAGTCTCTAATGAGAATGGCAGATTGAGGTCATGAGACAACAATGGAGAGGAGTGAGGAGGGGAGAGTTAAGTCCTACCAACCTTCCGCTTTAGGAAGTTCTGGCCAGAGAAAGTTTAAGAGAGAAAAGTGAGAATAAAGAAGAATTTAACACAGGAAGCCATACCACAAACCAAGATACAAAGAGGAGGCTGAATACGATTTCTTTTTTTTTTTTTTTTTAAAGACATGCTATTAATAAATAAAACAAACAAAAATCCAGCAGAGAATCGCACTTCTGGGCTAAATCAGAATACCAATGCACAAGAGACAGGCCTTTAAACAAATATAATCAAATCATGAGAAGAGGCATGCGCTCACAGGGGTGCTCTACGGTAAGAATAAGAGCGTTTCCACACCTTCCAGCAGCTGAGAACTGACATTCACAAACTCCACCTTCTTCCTCAGGTATCGCTGGTTCAGCTTCCAGATGCAAGAGATGAAGGAGTTTTTTTCAGCCGTGCTGCTGGCCAGCCACCGGTACACCTTCTCAAAGTGAAGGTCGAATTCAGGATTTTCCTGGAAACCGTAAGAGCGTGGAGAGCAAGTGAGCACAGGATGAGGAACAACAACAAGGTTATAGGGGAAAGAATGAAAGATCTATCGGTCGCCTGACCTTGCTCGCATCTTTGGCATCTACTTCGGTGAGATCTCGCAGCTCCCACGTCTGCTGTCGTTTGTAAAAATCCCCTTTGTCAGATTTCTTCACCTTCACCACTTTAACCTGAACAGGCCTCTCTGTGGTAACTGCAAGGAGAAAAGCACATCATGTCAGTCGCAATTACTTTATTTTATCGTTAAACACTTATCTACAGCCGTTTCTGTGTGATGCATTTACCTGTCGCACACAGGAAGCAGTTCTTCTTTTTCTTTCCTGCCTTGCACACATTAACAATGCCGAGGAGACGCTCGTCGTTGGGTGTGAAGATGTCCCTCTGGAGTGCATGCTTGATGGCTGTCATGGTGGATGCTGTCACACAGAGGATAGCAGGCACTTTATGTTGTGACCATGAGGGACACACATCTATTGAACATGTATATACACAAGTCACAAAGTCTGATTCACACGCCACTTCACCTAAACAGCATTTATTACCCAATATCAAGTAACCAAAGCGATTAAAGACCATAATATATAATTAAACAATTATTTTGATACACACTTACCAACTAACACTTGATTTAATCACATATATATAAATGACAACCGGTGATCTTGTATTTTGTCTTTGTTCCTGTCATGTTGGTTGTCTAAACCTACTGTGAATACTCCTTTAGGTGTCTTTCGGCACTTCTAGCTAACATAACAGGATGTCAGAGGCTGTCAACAGTGACCAGAAGACGACACAAGAAGGTGTTAAAACACGTTTACAGAGTCAGCGACCGGAGTTGGGCACTGTAACACCGGACTAACAGCAATGAAGCGCCCACAGGCCCTTCCTAAAATAAATGAACTGGTGTCCTCTCTCTCTGTTAGCTCGCTGGCTAATGACGTTGCTGCTAGCTTGAGAGAGCTAGCGACTGTTAGCTGGTAGCATCCGTTAGGCTAGCTGCACCAGAGTAAGGTGGGTACACAACCGAAATAATCAGCGAAACCACTGAGATTGTGTCATCAAATCTGCACTCTCTTTGTATTTAGACAGAGATAAGTATCATAAAATAGCTACTACCTTGTTTTATCAGCCCACCAGCCCTCTGCAAAGCACCGCCCTCCCACTTCCGGGTTCTCAGACGCAGCAGTCATGTGACAGCGACAGTGTCAACATCCACGTCCACCCTGATCCTCCCACAGAGGAAACACCAGGCTGGCCTCTCTTTCTGAGATTTATACAAACAAACACACTAAAATGTATAATTATGTACATGGAGTAAAAATAAATAAAACATGTATTCACCTTGTGCCTTGTATCTGTAGGACTCAACATTAAAGCAAAGGTTGTTCTTCCTAAATTAATGTATCTTCAGTCAGGTGACCAGATAAGCTGGCTGTAGCAAAGTAGGTATTCTAGTACAGAAAAACATTATTTACACTGTAATTATTCCAAAAGGTCACAATCAGTTGTGTTTACCCAGAGTAAATACACTGTTGTGAAAAGTAGCCAAAGTCAAGATATCATCCTAAATTATTACTTTTGTAAAAGTAAAAGTCCCACATTTGAATAAAATCCGTCTTTTAAGCATCTGATATTAAATGTACTCAAGTATCAAATGCATGAAGCAGTAAATTATACATATTAACATGAATGTTTTTAATTTTTTATTTTTTTTTAAATTGATGTTACTTTATTTTTTTTTTTACAAATCATCAGAATTATAGAGTTCTTTTAAAGTGATTGCAAATTAATTAAATTAATCAAAAGTTTACTACTTTGGCTTTGCTGCAGCATGTAATCTGGAAAGAGACTAGTAACTAAAGTTATCAAACAAATGTAGTGAGGTGAAAGTACAATATTTGTCTTAAAAATGTAATTTAAAGTTCAAACAGTGCACTTGATATTTTGTTTTAAAGTTGAATACTTGTTATTGAATAAGGTTTAAGATAAACAAGAACATTTTCTTTGAAAGATCATTATTAGGATACAGCAAGTAAGCTTTTCTCTACTTGACCAATTAATAAATAAAGGAAAACTGACTTTTGGATGGATGAGATATTGATACAAATGCACAATTTGTCATTATTGTTGCAGAGTTTTTATTTAATTGTGTTAATATCTTCTGACAGGTTTCATATTTTAAGTCTCTGACGTGCTTGTTGAGCAAAAACCTGCACATGCTACACATACATGTTCTCCTCAGGACACCAGGTGGCATTGTTAATCCACTTTATAGTTACAATTTCTGTAAATACCCTGTTTCTTTGCTAGTGTCTTGTGTTTTTTTTCTACTTGATCTGTCTGTCAGTGTTTTTTCCTCGGTGTTGTAATATAATCCTGTTTTTCTTCTAACAATAAAAGTGATACACCATCTGCATCAAACGCCCATAGAGGCCATTCAGACAAATGTCAACACTGCGAGTGTGACGTGATGGAAAAGAAAGTCACAGATTAACAAGTGATCTGCCGACGACGCCTCGAGGTGCTCCGTCTGTGTTGAAGATATTGTGCGGGGACAACGCTGGATTTCCCAGCTGGTGAATGTGGCATCTGCTGTCATCAGCAGTTAAAGTCATCGTTTATTGCTGCCTGTGACGTCGCCCTCCGAACACAACACCACGACGTAGATGTTTCAAAGATGTGTCTGAAACATGTTATGTATGTGTTTGTATCAACATCTGCATCAGTCATTATCGAACATAAAAAGTGTTTTATGCATCAGGGGTTACAGCAGTTACACGTAATATCTTCTTTACATCCAACATGTAAATTATAGGTATTAGTAAAGCAAAGAAAACAGCATCAGTGTGTGGTGTGTAATCATATTCCAGCTCTCTGTGGTGTCTTTTATAGTTCTGCTGTCATGTTTATGAATCTGACATGAGTTTCTCGGGACATTACTTTGTTTCTTCAGGTAGTGGGAACATGTGTAGAGTTATCACTTCAATATGGAAACAAACAAACAATAATGTTATATTTCGCCTTTAAGGGGAAATAGTGAAGGAGATGATGTTAAGTCCGGTCAGTACAGGTGACTCTACAGGTGTTCCAGGCAGAGAGCAGAAAAGCAAAGAAAGTAAAGAGTTTCTCCATGAAACATTACCCAGTTTATGTTCAGTTTTTGTTCAAGTTACGAAACTGTGTTTTTTGCGAATTGGACGAACAATTAATGTAACGCCCCTGATTGCGGGATGAGTCATCATCAATCAAAATTTGTGATGGTTTTCCAGGAAGTTACAAACTCCAAAGTGCCTTTAAAAATACCTACAAAACAACTTTTTTTTGCCCCTCTTTGGCCTGAAACTGGCATACAGGTGAGATATGGAGCAGAACATACGTGAAAAACACCTCAACTGATTTAGACTTCATAGGAATGTTTAATGATCACGAGCCTACATCTCGTGAAGTTATCTTCAACAGTCAATAGTTCTTTTAATATCTGGTATTTGTGCTGTTACGTCTGTAAATAAAATACGGTTTTTCAGCCCAACATGCGTAGTATACATCTAATTCCCGCGCACAAACGCACACATATTATCAAACAGACCATT
The DNA here is from genome assembly GCA_963678695.2 of Diplodus puntazzo. NCBI lineage: Eukaryota > Metazoa > Chordata > Actinopteri > Spariformes > Sparidae > Diplodus > Diplodus puntazzo. Next base: position 8,131,724 of record OZ023163.1, on the reverse strand, counting down.
AACTTTCTGTTTTGCCTCATGTTTTGCTCTGCTGTAGTCATGATTCACTGTTTCTGCTCCTCTGGCACTTATTATATATTTTGTTAATGTCAAAGGTCTGTGGACGGAGCTGACTTTCCTACAACGCACCGATGCTCGCACAAAAACAATAAATTCAAGCATGCCACACGTTGAATAACAACACATTTTCTGCTTTTGAAACATTAAGATGCGTTCACTTTCAGTCGGTTCAGAGGAGGAACGTAAGCTCTACAGGTGAGAGGTCCTCCCTCTAAATGAACTTGTTGTGTAAGGAGGGCACTGCAGCGTTCAGGGAGCCCCGGTGACACGCAGATGTGACTTACAAACAAAAGGGCTTTTCACACAGCGTCAGGGGAAGGTGATTACATCTGTGTAATCTACATTTGACATTCACGCTGCTGATTAAAGCCTAATAGCATTTTAGGATATCTGCCGGTATCAGAAACGCTGGAGTTGCTATCTGGATGGCATTTAGCGCAGCCCTTTAATGTGTTTGAAGGAGGCAAACATCTGTGTTGTTTAAGATCCATATTTGTTGTATTGTCGAAACATAAAATCAGAATAAATTTGCACATGTACAGCCTGACTTTAACTTCTTTGAATGACTTTACTTGGTGAGGTCGTATCTCTCACAGCTTGGAGCCTTTTCTGACTTCAAACCGGAATAAACATGCATGGACTCAGGTGTCCTTCTGCCGCTGTAGTGCTTCTGAAGAGAGCACATAATCGCGATACCTGAACGCATCAGTGCAAACATTCTGTAGGAGCAGCACAGCAGTTATATGAAAACTGTGGCCTCACTTTGGTAACCCCATCCCAAGGTGAGGTCTTCGCTCGTCACGGCCAAATTACGCACAGAGAAGTACACGCCGGTCTTCCAAACTGAAGTAAGCATGAGAGCCGCTATTACATGAGCAACGCTCCGTGTAAAGCTCTCTGCTTGTTAGGAGGGTCATGTGTGCGATTTTTGTTTTAAAGTAATCATGTAATTTACAGTGTGCGCGCGCGCGTGCGTGTGTGCGTAGGTGCTCTTGCGAAAGGCGCTCTCTGGTTTGTTTGCGTGGGGTTAAGGTTGGTCAGGGTTTAGAGAGGCAGAGCATGTGTAAGAGAGAGGAAATAAAGAGGCAGGATTAGAATGAATGAACGTGAAAACAAGAGATCTGACAATGAATAACTAAGACAGTATTGTGTCGCTGCTCATGGATGCAGGTGGTGATTTGGAGGAAATGCTGGTTAATTATACAACAAAATACAGGAAATGTTTTCTTTTACCAGCCTCATTACGTCAATACATGTTTTAGCTCTGACCATGTTGCTCTGTTTGGTCAGTCAGTTGGTCCACCAAATCTCAGGAGAGTCACGACTGGCTCACCTGGCTCCTTCCTCAGACCCCTGCTTAGTTGAAACTGTTGGTTTTATCTTTGCCAGCGTTAGGGCTGAGTATCAACCTCAGTACTTTAATGGCACCGACCGAATTGCCTTGATGCTACTGAGTATCGAAAAACGTCTTTTCATTTCCAAATTTCAAAACCTAAGGAGTTAATCTCATCATCGTCAGTGAACCAATAAGCATGCAGAATGCCTTTTTGTGAGAAGATCGTATAGCGGTGGTGATTTGCTGTTTCGATGCATGCAGGACATAACACTAGGTTATGGCTCACAAGGTGATGTAGTCGAGTCATGTAATGTTTTGTTTTGAACAGATTAGCCCCAGTCTGAGCCATCATAGCTCCACCCACATTTTACAAGAGAGCTGATCTAACAGACTATGGTAATGATCCTATTTTGCCCTTGAATATCTTATTTTTTTTAAATGAAAAAATAAAATTTTGCTTTTTCTGGGGAAATCACGTGTCAAATATCACATGTCAAACTCGCAGCAAGAAAGAGAAAAAGCTACTTTCTTCAAATGTTGAAGTTTTGCATTAATGCAGGATGTAGATGGAGCCTATTCCATGGATGTGAATGGATGTTAGCTTGATTACAGCTAATTTTGGTGACTTACACTTTGTGTGAAGAGACTGTGACTTAATGTCAAGTTCAGCATCGCTGATACATCCAGCAACAGAATCTTGTTGTACATATTCCGTTAATTTATGTATTAATATTCATGAGCTCTGCATTAGTTGTCCATTACTCAGTTTTACTATGAGATAAATGTTATATCTATTTGCCTATTAAAGCTGTAAAATGTAATTCCAAAAATGACGTTATGGAGGATTTCTGTGGAAGCGTGTTTAACTTGATTGAACTGCAAACATGGAGAACAAGGATGGGATGAAAGGATCTTTCTGTCCATTTCACATTCATCACAGTGAGGGTAACAGGATTGCTCATTGCATGCTCACATTCATTTAGCATGGCTCCGCCTGAACAGGAAATTGTGAATGTGCTGGTATAGAATGTGATACTCGGAGTAATGACGAAAATATAATGACAGGGAAACATTATATGTCGAAATGGCAGGACAACATAAGTCACGGTGGATTTGTGTTACTTGCAGTCTGCATAAATTGCACGTTATGAGTAAGAGAATTAAAGCAGATTGTAAAGTTAAATAATCAGATTTATGACGAGGATCTCCTTCATAGTCAGGTTCATCAATATACAAATGATTGAAGTTAATATTCCTTCGTTATTAAAACATGATATGAAACCACCAGCCTGAAATGGGAAAATGTTCATATTTATATCTCCAGCATTTTTAAACTCATTAAGCCAAATATTCAGTGAGATCATTCAGTAAACACAGAAGCACTTCAGTCTTTGACCAAGGCAGCAACTTCCTTTCCATGCACAAGATGTTTCACTGAAGGCAGCTGTTTCAAATGATGGGTTTTTATGATTTCTACCATTTGGAAACATAATAAACTCAGAGGCTTGTCATATATCATCAGGTTAACTAATGGTGTTGGGAGGAGGATGTGACTTGTTAATAGGTCACTTTCCCTGCTCAGTTTCCTCTTGTTTCAAATGATGAACATCAGTCAGAACATGCAGACAAACTCTTTATGTGACTCTCGGCCAAGTGCTCAAAGCAGCATGTAAACTACCAGAACCGCACGAAAGACATACAAACCCACACTACAATTTGAGTTATCAGTGTGAGTCAAGCATAGAAAATGCAACCAACGAAAACAATCAATCACAGGTGGATTTGGACGGTTCTAGCAAAAATAAACGTAGGGATTCATTATAATGTGGGTGAACCAGCTGACCTGATTCTGTTGAATGATACAACCACTCTGTTAAATGATGAAATGTCATTTTTACTCCTGTGACTTTGTATGGAAACAGCTAAAGAGATGCAACAATGAGTAACCTTAGAGGTGCCGGTACATCTTGTTACCTTCAGACAGAGCCACCCTCTGTTTCCTTTCTTAATACTAAGTTCACCTGCCAGCTGCGATCTGTAGCTTCATAACTAACTAATGGAAACTGTATTACTTTCGACTAGAGTGCAAATTTGACTTCTGAGTTCTTGGTGGTGGTTAGAATAGGGTGGTGTAGTCTGTAGTCCTAAATTCTGGAAATTGGGCAACATTTCTGCACATCCAGTTCCCTCGTCTTAAAGTCTATGGGTTGTTTGAATTGGTTTTCTGTTATATGACGGTTATAAAACGGAAACTCATCTTCTGACCATTCCATCTTTAGTTACAAACTATCCTGACTCTTTACTTTGCAACTCATAGATTGATCAATTTACAGTAAATGTGGATAGTAATTGTGTGGAAAGACATTTTGTGGTGGTGTCGTTTAAGTCATACAATGACAGCAATGTTGTCTGTTTATAGCCTAACATTAGCTTTATACTTCTAGTGGTTGAATTAATGGTTTGAAAATGACAAAAGGAGTGTACATCTGTGAAGATTATGTTGCTCAACATACCGTGTAACTATCATGACCTTGTAGTTTCGCAACAGAGCAAACACGGGTGATATTCCAAAATCCAATTAAGAAAATCCCAGAGGCTTTTGTCGAGGGAACCAGGGCAATGCTAACTTCCGGGTTAACCTACAAAAACACGTCAACACACCTACACCCTGTTAGATCACAATCAAGACTGTAATCTGTGTGGTGGCTTCCAGGAGTGACTGTGAGTGAATCACAGACATTGACCTTCCCTCAACACCTTTGGGGTTTCCCCTCAAATAAACCAATTAGATATGCAAATGACAGTCAACTTCAAAATAAAAGAGAAGTCTAAAAGGTCACAACATTTGAGGGCTTCTCCAGAGCTTCCAGGAGACAAGAAACAAAGTTTAGTGACTGATGCAACGGTGATGTTAGCAAACTGTGTCATTTCATCTCAAAGGGCTTTAAGAAACAATGCACCTGAAAACTGAAAAAGCTGCGAAAATAATATCTTGTCTTCCTGTTGTTGTGCTCGCTGACTGACCTCCAAATACTAAAAGAGGCTAGATATTACTGTGAGAGGATTACATGGGTGGGGATGAGTGTGTAATTATTCTTTGGAACTGCTAAATTACCAGTGAACTCCAGTTGACACTACTCACGCTTTCAAAAGACAAAGCTGTGGCGCGCTCATGACCGTTGGTTGTTTCAGTCATCGGTCAATTATGTTTCTTGTTTACCCAGAAATCTGCCTTATGAATTCTTTGCCATTTGCGATAAAATAAACAGACTTTGCTTTCGTGACAAGTAATTCAAGATATTACTATGTTTTCTAAAAGATATCAAGGATTGCAATGCAAATGCATCATACATTCTCTGTTCAAAATCCTTGAGGAACAGCTACATGGATCCAGTAAATCTTTATAAATGATCTTCGTCTCTCCTCCTGCCTGCCTCAGGTTGTCCCACAGCTCCTCTTCATTACATTGTCAGGAAATGAAACTCTCTTCTTGTAGCAAAAAAAAAAGCAAATTACATCCAAAATAAACCCACCTTCCTTTATAACATAAATTAACTTTATATTCATTGTGGAAAACAGGACAGTGGTTGTATTCTAATTGGGTCATCTAGTTTATTGTAACAGATCAAAATGAGTCACAGTGCCAGAGAGTATTTGTGCCTTCACACAAAGACCAACACATTACCTGAGTTTTTATAGGACAAGGTAATTTAGCAGTAATGATTCTCGCAAATAATAAGACATAAAACAGTCTGAATGCATGAAAAATTCAAATATTTAACACAATTATATGTATTATCTAATACACAGAACTTACAGTTGCAGTTTAGGCCGAGCTGATTTGTTGTATTGCTATTATGAAACATTATAGGCAGCTTGTGCCGAATGCCTTGTGTTTAACACATTAACGTAAATTAATGCCGCTAATAACATGGCTTTTCATCATGTTTAAATGCATCATGGCTGTTCATGCTTCTATAAATCATTACCTCTTCTGTGCTCGAGTCATGTCAGTAAGGTTTTTGCCAGCGATGGTGGTTTTTTTAACAGCGTGTTCAACACCAACGAAGAAAGTTTGTTTGGTGTCCTTTGTGTTTAGCGCTCAAGTGTTTTTTCATCCCCGAACAGTTTAAAGATTAAATTACTGTACATTAGTTACAGATTTTAATCTAAAGAGAAAGATCTTCACTGACAAACTAATTAAACAAACTGTCATCATTTTCATGACAGAATAAACTGACTTTAAAGGACAAAATAATATCATTCTGTTTTACTTTGTTTATATGTGGCGGACCCTGCCACCTGGGGACCTTTTTTTCCTCTGTGAACAGCTTTTTTATTCATTTTATTAAAAAAATTATATGTTTGAGCTCATTAATATTGTAAACATTAAAATTCTGAGTTTGGAGTTCTTTTCCAAAAACTGCATAGTGCTCTTTTAAGGTAGTGAGCAACAGCATGGAGCTAAATGTTTGAATTCAAGTCAATCACTGATGTCATCACTGACCAGTGATGACATCTCTCTTCTTCTTCCTCTCGTCATTCTGTAATGTTACATCAGTGAAATGAGGTACATTTCCTTCCAGCTCCAGTCGTCAGTTGACATTACCGAACATAAACACCCAACAATGGAGGTCGCCTCCATGTATCACTGCTGCAGTCAGGTTGATAAACAGGAGTGAAGATAAATCCACTTTGTAATCCCTAAAGTTCAAAGGTTATTTCTGAGCTCTCCTCCTGTCAGTAATTGTCTCAGTTTATTCCTCCAGAGAGACTCTTTGCAGCATTTTAAACTGATCCGCTGTCGTCACATACTGAAAGTGACTGTTGTCTCGTGTGGGAGACATGTTTTTGATGACTGATAGCGCTAAAAGGTGCTAAAATCACTGAAAAAACACATCGCATTTCCTGTGACTTCCTTTATAGTGAGAGCCAACTTTTGTTTCACCAGTTAAACGCTTTTTAATGTGACGTTGTATCAGTCTGCATTAGCAGTGACCATGTAGCTGTGGTGGATGACTGTGTAGCTTCCTGTTAGGATTTTGAATATTTTGTCAAAGATTTAATAACACAAGGATCAACCTCAAATAGTATTATAACTCTAAAATACTGAACCGGTTTACATGATGACACTGGTGTGTGGCTCAAGCGTGAAATTAAATTTTTCCATCACACAGCCAGGTGACGTGAGAACAAGATATTATAGATATTATACTCCCAGATCTTTGTCCAAAGAATAATATTACTTGTATCTTGCACTGCACTTTAATTCACCTTTTTCTGTTTATTAAGTCTGACTCACATTTGGCTCATTCACACATCTTTTATTTTGTCTTGTTGTTTGATAACATCCTGTATTAGCACAGTTTTGTCGAAGAAATGCTAGCCCTTTCCAAACAAACATGAATTGTCTTAGACGATAACAGACGTAAAATTATAATCTAAAAGTCTGATGTTGATTTTTGTCTATGGGCATGATGTTTTTGTTGCCAGGCCATCAACCCAAAGCATTTGGGTTTGGGTTGACGTCGCTGAGTTTTGTTTGTAATTGCACTTTAAATCGGGAGAAGTGTTGCAGAAACCTGGCATCTGTAATTAGCCTACAAAGTTGTGTTGGCACCAATAATGCACAAAATACTAAATAGAGTGTAAAGATGACACATTTGTGTTGCCTAACCTGGAAACTAGCATCGCCCGGGTTCCCTCGACAGTTAGTTAGACAGTTTTTAGTTGGACTTTGGATTAACGCAGAAACCATCTCTGCAACAAACACGCTAGTGATCCTTACACGTTTTGTTCAGCAAGATAATCTTCACAGATGAATGCCACTTTTGTGATTTTCAAAGTGAATCGCTAGAAGTAAAAAGCTAATGTTAGGCTATAAACTACACTATATAGCGGTTGTATAACTGTAATGTCACCACTGCTAATCGTCATTCCACATGAAATTAATATACACGTTTTCTGTAAAAATCACCTACACGTTGTAAAGTTTAAAGAGTTAAGATAGTTTTAAAAAAAGTCTGGACTGTACAGCGTGATGACTTTCAGCAACAACTTGTTAGCAACTGTAGTTTAAAAGACACATAGTGCTTTATAATTAAACTAAGGGACATTTAGTTAGATATTTCATGCTGTAGAAAAAAATGTGCAAATATATTCAGCCTTATTTAAGGCATTAAACTGAAAACAAACTAAAAAACCACCTCTGTTTCAGGACCACAGACTGCACCACTCTATGACAATATTGCTTTGAAGACCAGTTGACTCTGGGGAAAGTTTATTTACAGAAACTTACATTCTGTGTAAGGCTGCTCCTCACATCCACTTACCATCAAAACATGAAGAGACAAACAGGGCAACAATAAATTACTGAATGATATCAAGGTGTTTTTTACTCCTGCACCCGTCCATGCCATCAGGTCCTCTCAAGATAAGTATAGCATAGCTGTGTAAGTACAGCTGCTTTCATTAAGTTGTTGAAAAATTGGCCCAGTGACTTAACAGTATTGGAATTTTCTGGCAATTGCACTTAAATTACATTCATAAAAAACACGACAGTGGTGAAGCTTTGACTGATTCTTCTGTGTTTGAAAACAAAGTTAAAGTATCCTGAGCTGGAGTTCACACTTCACTCACCTCTACTTTAAACCAGCATCACCTCCTCACGTCACGGTCAGTCCGACCTGTTCACCACATCCCGCCAACTTTTTTTTTATCCACGCGCGCAGGAGCTCAGTGACGCAGTCGGGTGTGGAGCGCGCGTGGTTGTTGGGGGTGTGTGTGTGTGCGACACGACCCTGCATATTTCTGTGACGTGAGGCAGAAAGTCTCAGAAGAGCAAGAAGTCAAGCGGACAGGAAGAAAAAAAAACAGACCCCTTGATCAAATAGAAAGAAAATGAGGACCTTCCAGAGCCAAAGTCAGCCTGCGCCGCGCGGAGCCACCAGCAGCCTGCAGAGCCTCAGCAGCAGCGCCATGAGTCCACTCAGCACGGCCAGCATCTCCCTCACAGCCCTGCTCATCCTCAGCATCCCCGTCTGCAACAGTAAGATCTCCTGCATGCTTGATTTTTTGTGCTTTTAGGCGGATAAAACTCTCTAAAAGTCTTGCACGTGTTCCAGCTATCAAACTTTTTGTCTTTCAGTTTTCCCAATCTATCTATCTATCTATCTATCTATCTATCTATCTATCTATCTATCTATCTATCTATCTATCTGAGCCTGTAAAGATTATCATTTCCTTTTTAATTAAATCTGAGATGGGAAATGTGGAAAGTCAACACATTTGGAGGGAAAACCACAACGATAAATACTAAAATCAAATTAATATGTGTAGCAACATTATGGTTACTGTTAAGTAATAATGGGATCAATCAGTCAATGAAGATCTTTCTCTTCTGATTAAAATTTTTTTCTCCAAAACTACATAGTGCACCTTTAATTATACTGTTTTTACCTATAAAAACTTGTAATTTAACTTTGTCTGCGGCTGAATATCATCATGAGTCATGTTAAAAAAGGATTTGTATCCAACCGATCCAGCCGTCTTCCATCCATCACTGTCGTTTCTACTCTGAAACTGATGCGGGGTCAAACAGGCAGAGACAGCCAGAATCCTCGCTTTTTTCCGAAGCCTCCGACTCGATGTGTCAACCATCCGACACAGAGTCACAAATGATTGAGATGTGCGAAGATGTATATTGACCGGCACTTCTTCAGATGATGTCAGATTGGCTCTTCATCAGTTTGCACTGTTAAACGCATCTTCATTGTAGAAATGTGATTAGAGAAGATTCTGAAAAGAGAATGAAATCTAATTTATAAGAATTTAGGAATGTTTTCAAAAGCTGATATTTAGAAGGCGACAGACTTCCATCAACATGATGGACGATAACTCCCTCCATGTTCTACAGCTGAGCTCTTACATCTGTTAATCGTCACGTTGAATGTGTAAATTTAAGGATGATGTTGAATCAGCAGTATTATATTAACTGTTTGTTTCTGTGTTGCTGTGTGAAACCAAAAAGGTGCTCCAGCAGAACTTCAGCAAGCCACGACAGACCAGAGGCATCTTCTCCAGGTAACGTACGCAGCACAGTTTCATTCATTCTCTGCTCTTCATCCCTCCTGTGTTCCTCTTCATCATCCTCTGTGATGCTCCACAGATAGACGCTGTGTGCTCGTCCTACCTCTCTGCAGGCCTGAAGTCTTGGGTAAGTGAGATGCGATTCTGTCGGGCTTTGTTGTTGTTACATTTAATGTTTATAGCACGTTTAATAATCTCTTCTTTTTATTCATTTTTCCAGGCGTCTGATGTCTTAGGAGAACTCTGTGTCTTGATGCTGGTTGAAAAGTCAAAGGTACCTCACACTTTATAATCTGTTAGCGAACATCTCAGGGGAAACGTTATTGTGTGGTGTGTGTGTTTTTTTCCACACTATATTCGATATGATACAGCTCAGTGAAATGTTACTGATCACAGAGTAGTCCAACAGAGTGACGTCCACTAAAAGACTCATTATGTCGTCTCAGGAGCTGAAAGCGGAGGAAAAAAGTAAAAGGGTGAGTGCAACTTTTTTTTTTTCTTATTTTCCCTTAAATGGTTCAACCTCACCCACTCGTAAGATTAAACGTAATGACTCCGTTGTGTTGAATTGTTTTTGTGTCTGTGTGTACCTGCTTGCCTGTGTGTGGTCATTTGTTTGTTTGTCATGCACCATATGTGCAGTTTGTATGTCATTACTCCAGAGCAAAGGGTTCTGCCTTGTCAAAGGGTCAGGTAAGTAAGGTAACAGATACATCTCTGTTACACTATGTTGACTTAAGAAAGCACCTCATGTGTGACCTGCACAAAAAGACTGAATCTGTTGAGTCAACGCTGTTAATGATCTTGCTTCATTCCCCCAATCAAAATGCATGCTGATGCACATTTACCATCGCTAATAAATAACCCTTTACTTTGCAGCCTGTTCGTTACATAGTCATGCGAAGACATTGCAAAGAAATAACAAAGTAAAATCAGTTAAACAAATGAAGTGACAAGTTGAATTGCTGTAAACTATTGGGTAATTACAGAGCCAAATTACTACAGAATAATGGGGTTAATTATAAGGTAATAATATGGCAATTAAGCTAGTATTTTGCATCTTTATCCATCATAGCACTGAAAAAAAAACAGGCTGTCAACAGATGACATCATGTGGATTGATCGCACCATAGTTAACTTCTAATTACATTTTTCCATTGAAACATACGGGTAGTTTCCAGTGATGGAAGTGACTAATTACAGCTACTCAAATTGCTGCACTTTTTTGTCATTTATTGGGTACTTCTACTGTTAGGAGTATTTTTTTCTCTGCCCTTTATCTGTGTTTTTGTAGCAAAAAGTTTATTCGATCACTAACGGGCTGATGAAAACAAAAAGTAACTAATACTGAGCAGTGTTTGAGAAGAATTCTTTTTTAATACCAGAAGTTAATCTTCTAATCAAGTAATATTTCAGTGATGTAACTGAACACTGAAAGTCATGGAAACTGTTGACATGAGAACAACCTCACATCCTGATATTATCTGCTAACAGTCAAGAATGCTGCTCTAACTAATTTTACTTTTGTTATTTCTTCCCATTCCTACTTAATTAACAACCTGTAAATTAAAGTATTACCAACTATTGTGTGCGTATGCATGCAGACAAATACTACAATGTGGATACACAGCCCTCATATACACAAAAGTGTAAATCTTCTGTCAGCGCTCGTCTCCCTTGTTCTTTGCTCTGCTTGTCAGACTCTTATTCTCTTAAACCAGCTGCATTTTGTGCAGGAAGGAGACAGAATGACCCCACAGCACATGTTTAAGCCCCTCTGTTACTCACACTGGACAAAATAAAATATATATCTATATGTTGATCAAAAATACAAGAAAAAAGTTTTAAAAGTTGCAGAAAAATAATGTCAGTACACCAAACTATGTCTGCAGTTCTTTGTATAGCTTTTGATATTAGGGAAATTAGATGATAAAGAGCATTTTGATTCGTTTTCATGTGTGAGCTGAAAGTAAAGAGGATTTCTGGTCAATTATTCGATAAAAGTTGAACAAAGATGATGCAGAGAGCTGTCTCCTTGCAGCTGTGATGAAAATAGAGGGAAACATGTCTGCTGTCTGCACCAGACTCAGCGAGAAATAAGTCATGATTTATATGCATTGTATTTATTTTTCCTGCAGAAACACAAAACATCCCAGGATGCACATTCACTTGCCACAACAAACCATATTTCTCACATGAAATATGAAGTTATTTTGTCTCCTGCTCCTCCAACACTGATGTGTGAATGATGCAGAATGTGATGCCGAGGCTGCAATGAAGAAATCTGAAGCATTTGTTTTTTTTGCATTTCTGTGTTGCATGTTCTCGTGTGTTAATAAGAGACAAACGGATGTCGTCTCTTTTTCCCTCTGAAGGCTCCGTATGTGTACTCTCCTGTACGCTGGAGCTGTTATTCATGTCTGTGTGTTTGGCTCTGTGTTCGTCAGACCCCTCAGTTGCACCCTCTCCTACATCTAGTTTCTCAACTCCATACCAGAAGAGAGAAAGGACTCTCAACGCGCGTATGTACTACCCACGTCAGTTCTCCTTTCACTTCCCACTTTTTTTGTTTCATGCCTCACAGCCACTGATTGATAAAGCAAAGATATTGAAAACAAATACTTTGTTTTTAGCAACACAAGAGCCTGTACACAATCAGTGGTACAAACATGAAAATCCCAATCTATGACATCTTTTCACAATTTATTCAGATGTTTTCAACTGTGATCGGATAATTAGTTGAAGAAATAGGAACTTGTGTGATAGTTTTGTATGTTTTGGTCAAATGTTGGTATTGAATTGTGTGTTTTCTGCCTCCTGAATGTGTGATTTGCTTTCCTAAGCTTACACGTCAACAATGCTGCTTCACATCCGGCAGATCTCGTCACTCGCTGTACAAATTCAGTATACATTAGTTGTTCTTTCCCAGGCTGCCAGTAATTATGGTCTAAAATTAGTGCAGCTGACAGGTGAACGTATCCCTCAATTGCGAACAAGCACTGACATCCATCATGTGGACGCAGGGGAATCACGAGTGAGAAATGTGGAGAGTGTCTGAGCGAGTGCCGGCGGCTTTTGCCGGCGGAGGCAACGCTGAGAAAGTGTCACAAAACATGTTCTTCTCCTCAAGTAAAATTCTGTGTTGTTGTTTTTTTTTTGTGCATCAGGCTGAACTCCAGGGACCTGGGGGCATCCAGAGCAGAGGTTACTTCCTCTATCGGGTATGAACATGTTTAACATGTTTCTGTCAGGAAGTAAAAGAAAGTATATTCTCCTTGATGATATGATGAACATTTAATAAATTTTTTTTGTGTGTGTGTGCTTACAGCCAAGAAATGGAAGACGATCCTTAGAATATGATTAAATTAAAGGTAATACTCAACATGCATGGACACCCTTAAAAAGACGTGTCACTAGGACTAAATGGAAATTCCTAGGAAAGGAGGTGTTGTGTTTTGTTCTTTGGCTAATAGAAGGTTTAATGTATTCGGGGGAGCAGGTTTTTGTTTTAGCCCTCTCTGTATAAAATGAAAATGTACTATAAGACATTTTTTAAAGCAGCAACAGTTGACCGAGCTGTGGTACAATCAAAATTAGCAAAAAATCTAACCTTAACAGCACAATAACACAATGAAAATGAAGAACGGCTTAAAAGACAAAACATAATAAACATGATAAGACCACAGAAAAATGACAGACGTGTTTTAAGAGGGGATTTTAAAACAGGCAATGTAGGGATCAGCCGAGACAATAACAATAACACAGAGCAGTTGTACAAATACAACAAATAGTTTGAGTGAAACTGTATTAAAAATATTACTATTGATTAGAGGACAGCAGTGTTTTTAACATCATAATGAAACCGTGCAGCCACACATTTCTTTGAGACCTTCCAGACAGCTTGTCATTTTTAACGATTTCCCACTGGTCAGAATGTCCAATAGACGTCATTTCAAGGTCTTTGTCAAATGTTGAAAAGACACTGAAGAGCCAGACATCTTTTTTGGACATCTTTTCAACTCTTAATTAAAAAACATCCACAGTTTGTATGACATCTTATGACTTCTTATGTGTATTTTAGTGGCTACTCTAAAAAATGTAGATTTAAAAGTTTATTTTAAATGTTAATAGTTGAGTGCTTTGTGCCAGTTTAACAGTGTTAATTGTTTTTTGTGATATTGGGAGAAAAGGGTCGTAGCTTTGTTCGCAAAATCCAAAGAAAACATTTGAATAATTCTGGGGAGGACCTCAGATAAAAAACACCATCTCGTCTCCCCAACCCAGTAATTTTCACACAGTCCATAACTGCTATTGAAATCCTGTCATTATCCTGATGGCAGCAGTAATTGTAAGGATTATAATGAACAATTGGCTGCTAACACCATGTTTATACAGAGTTCTTGTTATCATCATCTAATAGTGTGTGTCATTATTGTGTGGTAGAGTGTCCACCTCTGAAGCGTAGTGTACAGAGACCACACACACACCCGAGACCCGAGCTGCTGCACGCCGACCGAGTGATCCAGAGTCCAACCGCGGCCCCTTGCCACTGCTGTATAGTGATGTCTGAACGTACACAAAGAATATGATTAAAATACTATTCACTTGTCCAGATTTTATTTTATGTTATATACGTGTGTCATTTGCATTAAAACTGCTATGATGTGGTCGGGGTCTGTTTGTGTACGTTTGATTTGCTACACGGATGAGAAACTTTCACTGCATTCAGAAAAAGTGCAGAACAGGTACAACAACATGCACGAGTTATTAAAAACACAATCTTAAAACTTTGCTTTATTCGTGCGCTGACTTTAAACACATTTTTACAAATAATTCTACCAAAATAAAAGCCTTTATTTGACCCCCCCAAAAATTTGATTTAGAGAATATTACACATACTCTTCTTTAAAAAGTAAAATTTGAGTTCATTTTAAATGATCATAAATAAGATAAAACCCTGTATCTCTTTATTTGTTGTGTCTTGACACCTATAATAAGGCCCATGAGATAAAGAACTCATAGCAAGCAAAGCTGTGAAACAAGAAAAGCCATAAACTCATGCGAGAACATTAGAAATATTTTAATTGATCATGTTTTTTGATATTAATTTTTTTTTTCATAAACTTGCATGAGAGATATGAAAGCCTTATTTATAAAACTAAATTCCAACTTCAGATATTTATAATAAAACCACAAAGCCCACAACACTGAGAATTCTTTGGGTCTTTTAATTACCTTTTTAGTTTTAATTCACACATTTATTTTCTTTCTGAAATTGTTGTTTTCATTGATGAATATGCAATTGTGGTTATAAACAGTAGATGTCACCATCACCACCCAGATCAATCCGAGATTCTTCTTGTACCACCCAAACTCGTAGGTGGTTTCATTTATATCGATGTGTAAGAGAAGATAAGAAGATACAATGTATGCACAGTAATGTTTTATATCCATGGCGTACGGTTGGTATGTATGTTTTCATTAGCCTTTTAAAGTATGGTTCACCTTTATGGGTGTGATAAGAAGCTGGATCACAAAAGGTGCAGATTTGTTCAGATCCTTCTGATTATATGATAATTCTGACACCAACCTGACACCCTGATAAAACTGATATGACACATATGAGGGATGACAGATACGAACAGAGGCACAGAAACATTTAAGAGAGGTGTGTTTTTAGTATTCAGTGTGCATCGGTACGGCACGGCAGGAGTTTTTCATGGTTCAGCTGCGGCATGGTAAAACCACACTCCACCCTGATTGTGAATGTTTTACAGAACAGAGCATTTTTGGCTTCGAGGTGGATCCAGGATTGAGTGCTCACTTGCAATTCCAGCCACAAATAGTGACTTCACCACAAACAACAATGAACACAAGTGGTTTTCACAATAAAACTTTAATTAGTTTGAGAGCGGTTTGAGGCTTTTGAACAGAATGAGCTTCTGTGTAAAATACAGCAGGACCTCTGGCCAACTCAACAAAATAAAACAAAACTAATAAAGCATGGCTGCCCTTCCAAATTATTTGCTGTGGGCACTCAGTCTGACTCAGATTACAGACAGTAGCCCATTGACTTTTTTCATGGGAAATAGAAATGTATATAATCATATAGACCTCATATGTCAGGACAGTTTTTACCCAAAATAAGTATGTGGGTTATACATGTACGTAATTTTCTCTTTACTGCCAGTTCAAAATCAACATTTTAAGTCTGACAAGCTGTTGATAAAGAGAGGCTTGCAAGAGATGCAAATCATTTAAACAAAACCTGCAAAAGCACTGCTCCCCTCCCGTCTCTGTCTCAACAGCGCCACCAGCCCGTCGGCTCCCGCTGTGTGGTCAGAAACGGTACTGCAGCCTTTTTTTCTTCTTCTTCTTTTTTTTTTTTTAATTTGCAACTTTGACTGTTGCCATGGTGACGAGCAACACGCCGGAGATGGAGAAACGCAAAAAAAAAAAAAAAAAAAAAAAAAAAAAAAGATAATAATCTGACGGCTAATTAATCAGAGAGCACTCATCCACACACTGTAAACTACACACTGGTGGCTGTTCAGAATTAATTTGTGGTCCCGTTGACAATAGATTAATCAATACATTTAAACATTAAAAGAAAAACGGTTTGTTCTAAAATCTACAGGCTGACAAACAGGCTGTCTGGAATACTAAATCTTTGGGATTTGAAAGGAGAGTGGGACATTTTGTTAGATAGTATTCGCCCAAAGACGAAGAAGCTGTGATGGACTTCTTTTTGAATTTCCACAAGTGGTTCAGTCTGATTTGACTGTTTTTTTTTTACCTGCACTCTCACAAACAACAGCAAACTATTCACCGGCAGCAGGCTCCAAAACATAGAGGGCACCTGCTGTGTGTGACTGACCATACAGGTGATCTATGTAAACCTGAAAGTGGCTCACCTCCCTCTACCCGGGCATGTGTGTGATCTGGAGTGCGGCGCTAGGCCCTTTTGGCTCCGATTTCCAACTCCAGTCCGCCTGCCTCAGCCCTGCGCAGTCAACCGTCAGCAGCGCCACTGGGTGCAGGGATATCCCGAAGAAGGGGGAGACTGTTCGGGGTAAGTGTGACATCTGTACCGGTGAACTCCTCTCCGTGTTAATATCGGGTTTTATCAGCCGCCTCGTTGTGTACTATCGGCACACACGTAAAACGGAACAGTTCTGCTTCGGCTTGTTTGGTTGACAGAGACTGGCCAGAGGCCCGGTGACCCACATTCTTATCTAATGCTGCATGTTAGCTAGCTAGCTAGCTCCGGCTAAAAGTGGGTTGACATACATACAGTAGATTGTTGCGGACGAGTTGAACGCTCGCTGCATTTACATTATAAAGTCGCCAGCCAGCGGGGAAAGTCGGCTGTCTGATTCGCAACGGATAAAGGTGCCCTGGCAGTGTGTGTCATATGTCGCAGTAAGTGTGGCAAACTGTAAAGCTGTTGTTTTGTTGCTGTAATTGACGTTAGCAGGCAAGCTAGGTGGCGTTAGCCTTCTAGCAATCAGTGCCCGCTGTGCCGGCCGGCTTCACCGGCAGCAGGCTGATCGTCGGACAGATAGATGTGTGTACCTGCGTTTGTCACCTCAAGACTCACTTTAGTTCAGGTGATTTCACGTACTTGACAACCGCACACATCTCACCGTCACAGTCTTTTCCCCTCATCTGCTGCTTCTTTTCACATGTATGTCTGTTTATTCCCGGTGTTAATTAACAGATCTGTGGCAGCTTCGTTTCTCTCCAGTCCTGTTTTTTCTTCTTCTGCATATTAATTTTCTGCTGCTGCTGCACACTGATCAGATATCAAATTGATCACTTTGTCTGCTCAAGCTGTCCAGAACTATCTTGGATCTCGATCACACCTGTTTAGATGACAGGAAGTAGATGATGAGTTATGCAGTCTGATATAAAGTGACATTTTTAAAAAAAAATTATTTGGTTCATTTTGGTTCCAAACATGTCATCAGAAAAAGGTGACAGGATCTTTTGTGTTTGAACATTATGTTTTTTTTTTTTTTTTCTTGCTCCATAATTGATAGAGACCGACAGACTTGAATGGGCATATTGGATCTCTGAGTCAGATACATGTTTCATAGCTTGGATTACAGCTCAGATTATATATTTTCAAGCCATTCAGCCTTATTACATACATGAACTTCATTCCTACTATGACTAAATTAAAGCATTTATTTTGAAAGAATATCGCTTTAATAATTAAACCCTTTTTAAAATACACTTGAAGCAGTCTATGATTCTGAAGCAGTCAGTTTGATTCAGATTTATCACAATGCAATGTGAACATAATGCAATTAATTAATAAAGTTCAAATATGATGTTGAATGGGACTATTTGACATCTTATGTAGTTTAATGTTTGATATTTGAGATAATGTTGGAATGGTCGCATTCATTTTAAAGACTGGTAACATCCTTTCCGTGTCATTTGATTGAGTTGGGTAATACATTAGCATTTAACAGCACAGGTGTGTAGATAGATACTTGTTTATTATGTCAATATGAGGGATCTTTACCATCTGTTACATATTGTCTGTAGAGCCTTTTCACAGCAGACACTTTGACTTGTCAAGCAGGAAAAGCACAGGTGTGACCAAAAACGTCAACGAAGGCTCCAGTCTGTTACGTTTCCCTGTAAATATGCACTAAGTACTTTCATCAGTGAGTCAGCCTGCACAACACCAGAGCCCCGTAACTATCTCATTTAAATGGAATAAAAAAAATCATTAATGTTATAAATTCAACCTTTTCTTTTCCTGCTATGACAAGGCAAAATGTCTGCCGTGAAAAGGGTTTATTCTGAGGTGATTGTGAAAAATAGAAACAACCAGAATCAGTTATACTTTCAAAGAGGCCGTTG
Source organism: Diplodus puntazzo (assembly GCA_963678695.2). Lineage (NCBI taxonomy): Eukaryota > Metazoa > Chordata > Actinopteri > Spariformes > Sparidae > Diplodus > Diplodus puntazzo. Next base: position 8,113,363 of record OZ023163.1, on the reverse strand, counting down.
GTCATTATTAATACCTCACAGGTCTGTTTAGACACAACGGAGAAGTTTGACGATAGAGTTGCTGAAGCTGTTACTGGAGCACAGAAAAATACTTTGACATCTTTTTTTTCTTGCTGGCTGCAGGCGAGGAGAGGCGAGTCTATCGAGTCCATGCTCTCTTTGCTTTGGGAGATCATTGCTATCCATCATGTTCGTCACATTGCTACATATTTATGAAGTTTCATCCCCTGCTTTTACATTTTATTCATCCAATCTATGTGTGTAATGTACCAAGTGCTGCGGCTATGAAAAAAATATAACGTGCAAACTCGGCAGCAGAGCACTGGCAAGTTTGTTTTTTTCGATAAAAGAAGTTGGGGCGGGACTGACAACACTTTCAGATAAGGCAGATTACATTGTAACGTGCTGCGCCTAATAATGTAATTACTATACGCCTGTCACATCAGGCTTTTCTGCTACAAAGTAGTAAGTGTTGATTCAGATTAAATGTTTTCCTGCTTTGGGCTAATGTGGGCAGCTTGAATCATACCATGAACTGCTAAGAAGTGTATTTATTACTGGCACAGTACTGTATATATCTCTAGTTAATGCTGATGATCAGCAGATTAGAACACCCCAAACTGATGAGAGACTTGTTAATGAATGCTGAGGTTTGGGACTTGCTGTAGTCTTTATTGCAGGTTCTAAGTTTTGCTTCTGCAGCTGAGGTGGAATAAAAAGTTGTGAAACATCGAGGCCTTGAGCGGAGAGCCGTGGCTTTACAACTGTTCATTGAAAGTGTCTCAAGGATGAGTTGTACACGTCATAACCTCAGTGTTATCTCCCTTCTGACATCAGTGAGAAATTTTTTTATGCTGCACCAACCAAAGCAGCAGCGGCTGTCACACTTCACAACCATTTAAAAATAGTGTTTTCTAACATATAAACCTAATTTTATTGGTCAAGGGCCAAGCATGTGTTTGCTACAGTCTGATATCATGAGGTTAAAGACCTGACTAAGCGTTTTGACGTTGTTTTTGTCAGAGGTGACCCGGACTTTGCTGTCATCTGGAGTGTTTTTTTCGGTTTCATCCCTGTTACTTATCATTGAAAAGTTATGGTAGAGTTTGTTGTTGTTTTTTTAAATAATCTTTTTATTATGGATACAAAAAAATACAGACCCAAGAATTTACAATAGCAATAGTCTCTGTATAGAAAATAACAATAACAATAATTGTTAGTACATAAAAAAGGCCTTACATTTACATTGAAATTGTAATAAAAAGAAGGACAATGAAAGAAATATATAAAAGTCTACTAAATAAAAAACAAACAGAAAAAGGAGCAGATGGGAAGGATGAATTAGTCAGGGGTAAAGGACTGTAGGTGTTAAGTAACTTTGGAAGATTACTTTAAGCAGTGCTTGTCTTTCACTGAGAATTCAGACAAAACATCCCTGCAAGGCACGTTTATCAGTACGGCACAGTTCAGACACAAGGCAACTCAAAGTGCTAAGCCACAAAGAAATTGGTGGTGCCTCGGGAGTTTTCCTCACAAGTAAACACAGTGTCCTGCCAAAGCTGCATCTTTTTTCTAAATCAAATCCTAGAACTTGTGTTGATCATAAAATAACCACTCCAGAATTTATGTAGCGTGGTACAAAACAAAAACACACGTCTCAGGTTCCAAGGGGAAACAGAGGGCTTTATTCTTGAATTAAAGACACTTGAGGTTGTTATTAACCCTGTAATGTCATATATATACATTTTAAATGCATGAGGTTAAGCAGTCACGGTACCTCCGTGTTTGTTATGACTTTGTGTAAAATATCAGGTCAACTACATTTAGCTTTCGCTTCTTTGAATCTTACTAGCTGCAGATTTAGGAGAGGGCATGTGACTTTGTCGTGACAGCCATTTAATATGCTGACTTCACGAGTCGAGCCTCGTTACGGCTATAGGCTGACGTTTCCCGCTGACGGCCCTGCAGCAGATAAATTGGTGACACCACTATTTGGTCTGCAGTCTGCGTCACATGCAGTAATTATTGTTGTGTGTTGAAATATATTTCCTGTGGAAATGAATGATATTTTTGTGGTTCGCCTGTTGAAGCAGTTGTTATTATACAGCTGTGGAACACGTTCCTGTTTGACTTTTAACACTGTTGCAGTAAATGATCTAATGAGGGAGAATATCATTACTTTCCTTTGATAGCCACCGAGCACAGAGCTGATTAGTTACAGACACCTCCAGATCCACGGACACCACTGACCATGTTCATTGTGATGAAGAAATATGTTATCTTTTGCAGCTGTATGACCCTTTTATGGGTTTTTAATGGGTTTTTGAGCAACAACAGAGTTTAATGGCAAAAGTGTTGATGAGATGGAATAATAGAAGCATTGTCCTCAAACATCTGTCTAGGAGTGATATCAGACAGATATTTTGTAATCGAATATTTTACCTACAATGAACTAATGCTGTATGAACCGCTAAAATTGTGTTTTTTTCTTTAGTTCCTGTCTTTATAACACAACCTCCAGTGACAGCAACATCAGCTGCAGAAAAATCCTCCTGCTACACAGGATTGTTTCTGTCAGACTGACCTTTCTCTGACAGCTGAGAGGATTCTTCTTCTCCTAGATTCCAGTCGGATTCACAGAGTTTGCCAGCAATTATTTCTTTCCACTTTATCACCAACCAAGCCGTCAAAATAACGTTCCGTTACTTGACGAATGACACATGTCTTTGGAGGTTGTCTCAGAGAAGGCAGTGATGATGCAGTGATGCTAGCTGATGAGGCGCAGTGGGAGACTTGTTTGAGGGATGAACTTTTGAACTCGTTAAAGTGAGTTACTGATTGAATGGCTGGATACAACTACTACAACCAAGCACAACAACCTGTGTTTGTGGGTAGGACTCCAGTGTACTTTATACGTTGACTTTATTACAATGTTATTATCATTCAAGTGAAATGCATATGACTGCACTGGATATGTGTGACCTTTAAATACACATGAGACGACTACAGTAACACTTAATCAGGGTTTTTTTCTGAGAGTAGTAGTTGTTTCCTGTGAAAATGGAACAAAGTTGACCTACATGGAGATCAGATGCAATCAAAAACTGTCTTAGAATTACGCTATCGGATATGATCAGAAACAAATGGGTCAAGTCTATTGGGTTTTCCCTTAAAAGTGATGGGGAGAAGAGGTACGACGGTGTTATCTGTTGCATCAGTTTCATCATTGTGCTTAGACAATACATTAACAGGTTAATTTGACTGTTTTGGAACTGGTACAAAAGATATGATGTGGTGTTTGTTGACATCAAAGGACCATGATGACTGACTTAACTGCTATGAGAGACAAGTAACTTGCCCCACATGATAAAAAAAAAGAAACTGAAACACACTTTTGTTTAGTTTTCAAAAAACACACATGCTAATCAAAAATTGTTTGTCATTTATTAAAAAACAAAAAAGAGAAGCATTTGTCATTTCCAGCTTCTCAGATTGAATGGATGTTTCACAGATTGAGTATTTTGTGATAAAACTATTAAACTATTACAGACAAAACAAACAAGGGAAAGAAATTTTAATCAAAAAGAAAGATCATCATTGACAGATTTTTTTTATGCCTTAACAAACCGAACTGAATAAACCGAATAAACAAGCTGACCTAAAGGACAACACAGTTTCAGAGTGTTTTAGTTTGTTTATATGTGGAGGACCCTGCCACCTTTCTAGCTTCAAACAGTGTTATAGGGACCTTATTTCCAGCTTGTTTATTCAGTTATGGAAAAAATTAATAACTTTTTAGTTTGCATTATTATCACATTAATATTGTAAATATAAAAATTCTGAGATAAGGTTTTTCAACATTTTTGTACTTGGCTAGTATTTGATGATCTCGTGATTTACAATTTGATGCAAATCAGAATCTGGATCTAGTGGAATTAAATTTGTAATATTTTATATTGAATTAAAAAGGACTTTTGGGCCTTGGTGGAGGTATATGCTATACATTCTTCTGCTTCATTTCATAGAGCATGATTGACTAATACATGCTGTAACTGCTATTCATTCATTCCACTAAGTTCTTAGTTTGTGGAAAACACAGTGAGAGAGGAAACACTACGTAAAGTATGTTTTAAGAACACATCAGGACTCCTTTAATAATTGTTATTGTAGAGCGAGGTCAGTATATTATCATCAGTAGTATTCTGGGGCCTTTTATGACTGTGTATGATTAACTCCTTTATCGTAACATGGGTTATAAAGTATTTAGGTTGCGGTGTTCGCACACACACTCATTCACATGCATACACACTACCTGAGCACCACATTTTTCACAATAATTACACAAAGAAGTACAAAGTAGCAAGTTGAATTACTGCACCTCTCAGAGCAGCTGCTTATGTTTACGTTGCCTAGAAGTAGACCCCCTTCTCAGCTGATGGCCAGGGGCTCCAGTTGTGAATGAATCCAAGAGACACTCGTGATTGTGTGTGTGTGTGTGTGTGTGTGTGTGTGTGTGTGTGTGTGTGTGTGTGTGTGTGTGTGTGTGTGTGTGTGTGTGTGTGTGTGTGTGTGTGTGTGTGTGTGTGTGTGTGTGTGTGTGTGTGTGTGTTCAGAGCCGTTCTCTTATTTCTGCAGTGCTGTGGGAGGCTTGCGATGACCCAGATGTTTTAGTTCTGTTCAGTTTTGAGTTTCTTAGATCTAAGCCGCTCATTTGTTTTTCTCTTGCTGTTCAACAGGTGAACAATTCAGACGAGGGTTTGCTACACACTCGTCCATCAGGGGGTGAAGGCAGTAACTTAATTAACCATCACTCAAAGACAAAAGGTAAGACATCTTGGCAGCAGTGGACTGTGTTAGGATCAGTCAGGTGGACAGTGTTGGATAATTAAGGCTAGCCTGGATGAGCTGTCACAGAGGCATTATTCATCTATATTTCAGAAATGTTCTATTTTTGATCTGCAGGCTGTCGTAGTTTTTCTCCTGAATATAATGCATATGGAATAGAGATGGTGTTGACTGAGTCACCAGAGTGTTTCACAACATTTTCCGAAAAACGGGTGTTATAAAATAATATTCTTTCTCTATTCGCATTTGTTGATGCTCTTAATTAGCTCCCAATGCTATTATTTCTGTGACTTTGCCAGCTGTGGGTTCATGGCTGCGTGTGTGTGTGTGTGTGTGTCTTAGCTTGCTTGTGTTTATCTATGTCCCAAGGTTGAACAGAAATACATAACATGTTTATCTAAATTCATCATATTCTACCCAACAATGTTGAAGGGTGTCTTGACTTTGCCTCTTGATTACCTGTAAACCTTTGAACATCCCAAATTAGGCGTAAACTATGGTTTGAACTCTCTCTTGAGTATGATGTTAATGATGATATCTATCTTGTTACAGCGTTGTCGTAAGAGATCTAGTTATTTTTATTTGATTATAGCGTCTTTTGGACACTCCTGTAACATGGTGTGGACAATGAAAGGAACAAACGTGAAGTGAATAACACTGATCACTTTTGGAAGCCACTTGACTCGCACCACATACCCAAGCATACTGACAGACCAAGTACGCTTCATCATGGCAAGAGTACTTCTTGAAGGTTGTGGCCCCTCAAGCAGGACAATGTGCTGTGCCACACCACTGAAACTGCTCAGGAACGGTGAGAGAGACATGAACTGAACAGCTCATGGTGTCAGCCTGGCCTTAAAAACTCCCCAGATGCCAATCTGAGGGAGCATTTGTGGAATATGCCAAAACAAGTCTGATCCATGGATCTGACTCGGCTCAGGGCATTGGCAGCGGATCCTACAGGTTACAATTGGTGCCTCCATGGTTCAGATTTGATCCAGCGCGTCCCACAGCTGCTCAGTTGGTTTTGATTTGGGGGAATTTAGAGGCCAGGTCAAGGCCTTGTGCTCTTTGTCCTGTTCCTTGCGTGCTGTTGCCATCAGGCGGTGTGCGGCAGCTGTGTTTGGGTATGAGGTGCACGTCAAGTGGCATCCACATGAGTGCCAGGACCCAAAGTTTGTCTGCATTGTAAGGAGATGATCAATGTTATTCACTTAACCTGCTGGTGCTGTTAATGTTGTGGCAGCCCTGAGTCATTCTTACAGATGTAGTGTAGCTCCAAAGCTTTGTTTTATCAGGCATATTTGCAGCTAGAAATTTATTTAAAAACACAGTAATTAGTGCTTCACTTTGTAGTCTCTCATGATCAGTTAAAATGCTGAACAAAAAATGTTGTACACACTTCCTCTGCAGCTTATCTGGTGCTATACCTTGTTTCAATTGTACCAAAGTAGGGCAAAAAATATTCTGGAAATTCCAAAGTAGGCAGCGAGCCATTTCATGAGGAGATTTTGTTTATTATACAGACATGATGCCAGCTATGGCCGTAGCTATAACTAACAACTATTTTCATCATTGCGTCACAACAAAAACAACACATCAAAAGATAATGAAAGATGGCCATCGTATCAGAGCTCAAGGTGACGTCTTCAGAGTACATAGTTCCATGTTTGACCAAAACGCTCGTTCAGTCTACAATAATGGACAAGATCTTCAAATTGAAATGCAGCCTAAAGCAGCGCACATCTTAGAGGCTGGAATTGGCGAATTATTAATTGATTAATTAATTATTCATTAAACAGTTACTCGTACATTTGGTTTATTTTCTGTCAATCAACTTATCAATGAATTAGGTCGACTGTTTCAACAATAAAACCGACAGCAACAATAACTCAGCATTTATTACAGTGCGTGTTTATAGTGTATGAGCCTTGTGAGGCTCATACAGTATAACTGATATCAGTATCAGTTGTTTCCGATTCTGCCTGATGAATCATGTTTAATTTAAGTTGGTGCAGTGGCACACTATGGAAGAGCTCCTTTTATCTAAGATAAACTGCAGGTCATAAAGTGTGATTGTGTAGGCTTGGCCTGACTTGACGCAATGATCTGTAGAGGAAAGCAAAATATGGTGCAAAGCCTTTTGGGAAAGGACAAGACCGTATGCTCACGCAGTGAAGGCGTAGCTTTTTTGTCAGGTATCTGTTGGTTTAACCTTCTTAGAGCACTACTACATTATACTGTAGGAACTAAATGTGCCCCTTGATTGAGCGGTTGGCTGGTTAGCATAATTAGTGTTCATATCCCATATTAATTGTTGGCGGTCACATGTCGGTCATAAACTTTGCTCATAGATTGTGATCTTGCAGAACTATAGGTCGATAGTCATTCTTGATTGCTTCTCTTGTGCTGCCAGTCGTCCTTCTGAACTCTAATGACCCACTTGGCATTGTATGAGGCCCCTGGCTGAGCTCCTGCTCTGCTGGGAGATGGAGGCCAGCAGCAGTCGAGGGGCCCCTGCCAACCACTGCTGCTTGCCTCTCAAACATTCCTGTCTGTGGGCTGTGGAGAGAAAATGCAAAACAAAGACTCCTTTTGTGCTGCCGGGCCTGTGGATGTGTGCAGTTCGAGTGGAAACACAGCTGGCTGTCCAGCGTTGAGGGTTCGGTTGGTACAACTGCCCAGCAGTGTGGTGGGCGGTGTTGACAAGCTTGTGCTGTGGATTTACTCCGCACAGGCCAAATGACGTGACATTATTAAACTCACCCTCAGTTGCGTGTCACGTCCCAGTCATGAGGAAACATGTACGCCTGTAAACTGAGGGAATCACATCCTCGATCCCTGTGCTGATGCCACGTTGATGCCGCCTCAGACAGGATGTGTGACTGAGTATTCGTCGATGTGTTTCTGTTGATATGTGTGACCTCGTTGGCAGTGAGTCTGATGCTTGCCGGCGGTTAAAAACTGCATAACATTATCCTAGATATTTCCCAACACTTTGATGGAGAAGAACACCCCCTCCTCTTTATGTGCTCCTAACCTGAGTGCGAAGCCTGTTTTTTCACTGTACAGTATACAGAGAGGTTTCTTTCAGTACGAGGGAGTTTAAAAGATTTAACAATTGAACTGAATTCTTCCTAGAGTTTATGTAAAAGCTGTGGTCTGGTGTGACACCTGGGATCTTTGAGGGTTCCATAATCCCCTGCTCTCGGGTATCTGGATGTGACGTAGATGATGAAGAAAACACAAGCGTTGCTACGACACCAGACTTTACCTTTCCATGTGATGCGAGACTTACCAGGCAGCAATGTCTGCTTACAGGGTCAAAAGTTCCAGAAAAATGTCCCTTTTTGAAAAATGTATCAATAATATGTGGGATGGTTTGAGGTATTTTAGGGAGTGTTAGATATAGTGCTAAAATGATCCATCAGTTATTTGATGACTATTTGAAAGAATTATTTTTGAAAAGACATTTTTTTCCTGTTCAATTGAAAGAGTCCAGACAGTCCTCATATTCAGTATGTGATGGCCTGAAAAAGCGATTAAGTTGACAGCTGCTAGATTAATGAGCTCTGTCTGCAACTCATAGTATGAATGCAGTCATTGATTGATTGATTGATTAATTGATTGATTGATCATCCGATCACAAGCTATTTCCAACCATTGTGATTTAGATAATATTTTCAGTCATTTTCGAAGCAAAAATGTTAAACTTAAATGTAAGAATTTGCTTGTTACGTGGGGCATCATGAAACATTAAGCATTTTTCTTATTGCAAGGCACACCTACATGAATTCAGCTTATATTTAGAAATGATGAATTTATTATTATCTTTATATTTCAGTAGGAGGTATGTGTATGTAAAGTCACCCAGCAAATCATTATTTGAAATGCACCTCTCTGATGTCTAATTCACATTTTCTCTCATGTATCATTTTGAACTATTAAGTCATTATGAACCAAACTTCAATCAGAAATGTCTTTTCTTGCTTAATGTTATCAAAACATGTCATCTTTTTTAGTGTATAATTTTCACAAATGGTTAAGAGGTGACCAATGTCAGTGTAACGTAAATTAATCCAATGTATCAAACAAAACAAAATAAAAACACCTGGTGCGCTGCAGTGAATATAGCCTTAATGTGCTCAGTCATAAGGTTGACGATATACGACAAAGTGAAATTATGATCAGTGAGAGTGACATGATGGTTGTAGCAGAGGAGTAACGGATGGAGAAGTTAGCATTATCAAAACGTTATTTTGCATGCTGACATGATAAACCAAGATGGTGAGCATGGTAAATATTTACTGCTAAATATCTGCGTTAAGCTTGCCATTGTGAGCAAGTTGCCATGCTAATGTTAGCATTTACCTCGAGTGCAACCTTACAGAGCCTCTAGAACGGTTGCAGACTTGGGCACAATCCCAGTGTCCCCCCCTAAGTCCTGAACCCTCAAAAACTTGGCAGATGTCACCTGGTAAATGATTGAGTGAGAGACGCTGCAGAGGCTTGAATGGTATAAATAGGAACGGGACAGCGCTTTGTGACATTTCACTGAACCTTGTTGCCATTTTAAAATTTATAATGCTTTAAGCAAAATACAGGATTACACATGCACACAAATAGAAACATATTCAATCAGATGTTGCGAGGATAAAAGCCCCACAATGTTTCAAAAGCTTATTACTTTTTTATATGTTTGACAAACTGTGTATAACACAATAGAGAGACGCTTGACTTAAATAGCATTGTGAATTAAAAAATGATGCATCCTCATTTAAATTTTAAAGAACAAGGGCTGCCTCTGTGTCGAGGGCTGCTGCTCAAGCCTTTGCATATCAACAAGTCGCTTCTGCCCTCATTAGCGCAGTGTTCTAATATGCAGCAATATTATCTCGTCTGCTGGAGAATAAAAGTACAAAAGCTATATTCCGGGTGAATACTGATTATGTGTCTTTGGTTTTACATTCTGACTTTTTCATCGCTGGGTACATGGAATTCGTCACCTCTTATTTGAATTTCTGAACTGACTGATTCATAAGATAAATGCTTCATTTTTCCATGTCCGCAAATTTAATAATAAAAAGCACTCTCCTTAATGGCCAGACTCTGCCATATAGTACAAAGCGGATGGGTTGGGGGGGGGTTCTTGTGATTGGTTCTCTCTGAATGATGCAGAGTGATGTCGACTGCGTACTGTTAAAGAACATCACAGTGCTGTTTACAAAACACTGTTACTGCAGTGCTGCACAGGTCGACCTGTCACAGTGTTTTATATCCACAGACTTATCATCGTCAGTGTACAGAGGGAGTTTGAGCTGCGGAGGAATTCAGCCGGGCTATTTTCACTCCGCACGCTGAGGCCGGTTGCTATGGTGTTGCCCATTGGCACCGTTGCTGCGCTGGCATCCCAGCGCGGGGTGTGGCGGGGTGCGTGACGAGCGGCGCCAGAGATCCACTTCAGAGTGACTCATATCCTCAGAGCTCTGCTGCCCTACATCTAAATATGCGTGCACACACCCACATAGACACACACACACACACACACACACACACACACACACACACTCACACACTCAACAGACATTCAACAATGCTGTGTGAGCAATAGAAAAATCATGATGTGTTTGATGTGATTCAGGGTGTAAAAATACTTGTGCATGTGTGTTGAGGTGTGTTCATTTGAATACGTCTGTGCGGTTGACATAACGAAAAAACTGACTGCTGAAAATTCAGCACCTTCAAACGCGTGCACCGCTTTTTTTCTTTGATGATTGCAAGCTGAGGCTTAGGGATCACCGGGACTCTTTGGCATATCATGTGATTAAACGAAAAAAAATGTGATATGCAGACAGTGATTCCCCGCTCACACCTTTTGTGAAGGTACTTGCCGTGAAGAAATGTCGACTTTTTAAAGGATTTGTGTTGACAGGGAGCGTAGTGTTATTGGTAAGAACAGGAAGGTGTTGCCTGTGGAGCTGTGATTAAGTTAGATCGGAGGAGGAGGAAAGTAGGTCATTGGGCCAGCAGGTCAGTGAAGCACAGATGACATCACAGTTATACAACCTCTGCTCTCCGGCTTACACAACACTCACTCTACGCTGCAGCTACTGCCGCTGCTGATACGCTGGTGTCAGTGGGTAACATTTTCTTTCCTATTCTTATTTTTCTGGCATCCACTGTTTCTTTTTCTTTCTTTTTTTCCTTTTTTTCAGTCTTGCTCTGCGTTCCTGTTAGCTTGACATGCCTCAGTTGTTCTGTCACTTCTTACTGTGTAGATAAAACTCTTTGCTAGTACTCTCCACTCCCTTTTAGATGTATTTGGCCACTTGTGTTGACAAAACGGTAATCTTAGATAAGACACCCATTCTCTGCAGCTTATATGTGTCATTAAGAGTCAAATGCAGTGAGCTGTAAAATAACAATGCATAGCTGAAAGTCAGTGGTCCATGATGAAACCTACGCTGCCACTAACTGTATTTTTTCCCTTGCGTGTCTTAACATGAATTTGTAAACACTGAGCCTTTCTTCTTGTCCTTGTTTTGATGAACCTGCCATGGAAAGTTAATTTAAGCCTCAACACAGCTGAGTGGGGTTTCCCTCAAACATATGCTGTGTTGTGATCCTTGGTTAATTGTTCATCATTTAAAAAGTGTTTGACATCAAATCCTCAAGGTCTGTTTGATGTATTTTATTACATTTTTACCCCAACTCTTGTTTTTGAGTGAACCCTTGCCCTTCACAACAGAGTTGCTTGAAATAGTGGTTGGACTCTCCCCCTGTGAAATGAAACAACCCTTCAAGATGCTCATACATCATCAGTTGACATTGGTTGTGGTTATGTAAACAGCTGTGACCAGACATTTCCATTATGACGTCTTCAGCTGGGATTTCTCTGTGTAACTGTGGCAATCCTGGTATTATTACAATAACCTTGATGGAGAAAGAAAAGCATGGATGCTTGCAGTTTGTTCATAACCTCATGCTATTAATTAAGTCATCAAATAAAAGGAATATGCTTAACGTGCTTTATAGGCTTCACACTTCACACAAGTTCTCACATTAGCAACCCGTGCTCCTACTCCGACAGACTGCACTAATATAAGATACCAACTGCAGTAATTTTGCTGCTGGACTTTAGTTAACTGAGACATCAGCAAACTTCTAGCGATTGTTTTATACTTGTTACAAAGAAAAAGACCATAATACATTCATTGGTTTGAAGTGTGCCTCTGAAAAAACCTCAGTTTTGAGAGCCATGAAGCCCCAATAATTCATCCTAACCCTCTATCCCAACAAAATCTGGGATACCCTTTACTTAGGCATGGAAATGAAGGCATAGGGCTAATTGGTAGGGGAAGGGGGTATCTTGGGATTGGGCCTTTATCTAGGCAATAGTACTGTCGTCTGTTGTTTCTGAAATTGGAAATAAATAGTCTTAGGCCCTGTAACAGATTAAAAAACAACCAAACCACATTAAACAGAAATGATGAAGTCAAATCAAGAAACAGAGCCCCATTTTTTTGATGTTTGCGGTGACTTTGTTTTGTAATTTGGGGATTTACCTTGAATAGGTGCAGCTGTGTTTTCTGCTGATTGGCTTACCCGAATGCTGCTCACAATAACAGACCTCAGTATGTGAATAGATGAGCTAATGTAAAAATAAAAAATCCCTCAAATATTATAACATTTTTATGGTATGAATGGAAGTGTCATTTGGACCATGATACGTGGAGAGTAACACTGAAGGGATTTTCTCACCAACAAACCATAAATAGGCCATTATGGTGAGAAAACCTCCCACGCAGGTTCTGACGGTAACTGGTTCATGAAATAAAATGGGTCAAATATTTAGGCTAGAGACCCAGCGGGCCTTCTCATTTTAATTTGACAATCTATTGTAGGCCTACCTGCGGAAGGAGAATAGCGTTGGGCTGTACATTGCCCGACAGTGTTGGGCTCAAACTTTGACTGCAGACAGTGTTTCCCACGGGTAGAAAATGTGCTTATGTTGGTGTTGGGTGGCGTGGTGTGGGAAGGCAGGGAGTGTGACAGCTCAGAGTGTGGTGGTACAGTGTGTGACAGGCGAGTTCAATAATAGACGAGTCAAACAAAGATTTAGAAATATTTATGGCCTCTAAGGTGCTGCCTTGTGAAACTCATGATGGTTTCTCTACCAGTACCAGGCGGGAGGAAAAGTTTGGCACCTCTTGCCTCTGGGATATTGAATCCACGGATCTCCTGCTATAGATCTTTTATAGAACTAGATACCGGCCACAGAGATGGCTACTATTCAGACCAATGGGAATTGCCCGCCAGGAACACATGTCAAAAAAGTTTCTAGCTTCTGGGTTTTATAAATATAAAACCTCCATGGATCCAAAAATTGGAAGCAAGGCTTAGTGGCAGTGCCGTATCCAGGTCATAATAATACCTCATAAACATGCCTGATCCCTGATTATTTTGATTTTTTCCTGCAAGTTATGGCAAATAGCCTCTTTTAAATGATATATTGAAACACTTTCCTCACTCTGGAATGTAAAGCCATTGTCCACAGCCTCTCATTTTTGAGCTCAACTGTCACACATCCTGCACCCAACCCAGGCACTTACCTTTTTGTATTTGTTGCTTCAATCATTACCAAATTATCAAGTTGGATAATTGGGCAGTGTGACGTGTGTCATTTTAGGATGTAGAGACCGTCAGCTTGACTGCTGCACCACTTTGAGTTGAGCACGGCTGTTAAAGAAAGGACCGTCACAGTGCATCAGGGGATAGCGGGCCATCTGGCTATGTCCCATGCTGTCTCTCATATTAGATGGGCTGGACGGCTTTACATGCATGGCTGTGAATATAATTAATCGGATCCATCTTTTCTCCTTAGCGACCCTGACTTTGGTACACTGCAGTCTACCGTTCACATGCGAGCAAACTGATAACATTACATAAAAGGGTACTGGACTCGTCTAAGAACTGTTTCTCCAATCTTTTCCAGGCTCAGATGTCGCTGCCATGTGCCACACTCACACCCGAAGCAGACGAAAAACTCTGAAAGACCTCTTGTCAACTCTCTGCCCTCCAATCGAGGAAACTTTCCGTGACTCTACTCAAAGACTCGCAGCGCTTCACCATCGCCACAGTGCGTCCACCCAGACCCCATCCAGCAGCACCTTCCTCATCCTCTCACAGGACTGGCTCAACTGTCAGTAAGGTAAGATTCAGGCTTTACAATCTGGTTTGATGCTGTTTTGAATCACCTGCAGGTGATGAAGCTGTTGTAACATTTAATTTGGTCTTTTTTTCTCTCAAAGGTTCATTCACAAATGTCTACCTCACGATTAAAAGGCCCCTCTCCAACACTGCGACCCTGAACAGGATACAAAATGACCTCGAGCATTGACCAGTGAGTCAAACTTTGAATTACCTGCAGCTCTTCTTACTCAGTTGCATTAAACTTTTAGTCTATTCAATGGCATTTTCAAACACCTTTCTCACTCTAATCAACAGTCCAAAAAATCTATTTATTCACTGTAATATGCACTGTTTCTTGACTCGATTAATTATTTAGAACAGTTACATAATTTAAAACAATTGTGTCTGTTTTTTCCTCAAAATAAAAAATGTATTCTAGGAGGGACTCTCTAAAGAGCTCATGTGAGATTATTGGAGAACACATATCAGAGGATGTTCTTCAACTGTTGGTTTGTTTGCTCTGCAGGGATGACAGCAGTATCTTTGATGGGTTAATGGAAGAAGATGAAAAGGACAAAGCAAAACGGTAAGATCCCTGTGGGCTGTATTCAGATCCAATACAGTCAATGTTATTAAACCTACGATGATATAACACCGTTTTTCGGTTTCATGAAGCTGTATTTTTTTTAGTTGTGTGATTATGAAAGTTTCACTCGCAAGATTGCATGTAGGGTTGGATACACCTAACTTACCTGCTGTCAAACATCAAGTAGGGCTATATCGGATTGTCCTGTGTCTTGTAGATTTGGTGTATTTGCTCAAAATAGATGCAGTTGTAGTCTTTTGTTACGATGACAATAGTGCAACACGTAAATTTGACCAATGGCCAAACTCATGTATGTTTATCAAGAGAAATCACGTTGTTGATCCTGTTGTGTCCAAACCCACAGTGTGTCCCGTAACAAGTCTGAGAAGAAACGCAGAGACCAGTTCAATGTCCTCATCAAGGAGCTGGGCACCATGTTGCCGGGCAACACCCGCAAGATGGACAAGTCCACTATTTTGCAGAAAAGCATCGACTTTCTGCACAAACACAAGGGTGAGGAGCCGATCATCGGTTTCTCATGAAGATTTGTTGCGTTGTGAGTCACAGTCTTCATCTGGACCCGTTTGTTGACATGTTTTTATGTCTCCTTCATCAGAGATCGCTGCTCAGTCAGAGTCAACGGAGATCAGACAAGACTGGAAGCCTCCTTTTCTTAGTAATGAAGAGTTCACTCAGTTGATGTTGGAGGTAAGTAAAGAGCATGAGCGCAGAAGTCTTTTTAATAATACATGTTCTGTTTCCTTTCATTCCTTTCAGGAATGTGAGTGAATTAAAAGAGTACATTTCGTTTCTGTCAGGCATTAGATGGATTTTTCCTCGCAATTATGACTGACGGAAATATCATTTACGTCTCTGAGAGTGTGACGTCCCTACTAGAACACTTACCTGTGAGTATCATGTAGAGAGTCAGTATTACAAGTCTATAACAATGCCCACATGTCAACTGTGCCACAGGCTCAAAGATTGATCATTGTTACGGATATTTCATGTGTTTCAGTCTGATCTTGTGGATCAGAACCTGTTGAACTTCCTGCCCGCCGGAGAGCATTCAGACGTGTACAAGGCTCTGTCCTCTCATATCATGGAAGGAGAGACGCTGACACCTGAATATCTGAAAAGTAAGTGGAATTTTTAACTTTAAAAACACAGATAACAAGGGTGGATTGCACCATGAAGGGCATCTGGTGTAAAAAGCCTATGAATAATCAAATATGTGGTTAACGAATCAGATTTCCATGCTGACAATATGGAAACAGATGATTCACTCTTTCAGCTGAAAGAAGATGAAGTGGAATCTTTGCATTTCTATTTATCTGATTATGCAGTTATTTTATTCACTAAATTTCTTATCCATCTCAAGTGACAATTCTGTTCTTCAATTCTTATCTTTTCAGCTAAAAATCAGCTAGAGTTCTGCTGCCACATGCTCCGAGGGACGATCGACCCCAAAGAGCCCCCTGTGTACGAATATGTCAAGTTCATCGGAAACTTCAAGTCCCTGAATAATGGTGAGTTACTGCTGCGTACGAACTGTCTGAAACTTGAGTTCAGACTTCCAGGCTGTAAACGTCTCTGTGTTTTGTTTGTCACAGTGCCTAACTGTACCCGCAACGGTTTTGACGGAGTGATTCAGCGATCGCTTCACTCTGCCTTTGAAGACAGAGTGTGTCTCATAGCTACCGTGAGGCTTGCCAAACCACAGTTCATCAAGGTAAGAAGTCACTCTGCGTTCTACAGTTTCTCACTTCTCCTTTTATCTGATTGACACACATTCGGTTTCCTGTCTCAGTGTTTGAAAAAGGTAGTTTTAATTAGGACAGAACTCGACAGTAACGGCTGCCCAGACACCCCGGGCAAGCACATTTGGGCTCCTGTCAACCATTGTGTACAGTCCCCTGCTGCCTCTGTTGGCAACCACTTTTCTTTGTTTAAAAACACTTTGTCGTTTCTTCCTGCTGAGTTAAAGAGATACTGTTGATTTTATGTAGTCGGTTGGAAATCGGGTGACCATGAGTGTGGAATAAAATCAAATGCTGGCCCATCATCATCATGGATTAATTCACAAGACGAGGCTACTGAAACTGAGTCAGCAGAATCTGAATTAAAGAGAAGCAGTAACTTCGTAAAGGCTTGTGAGGCAAAGTGATACCAGAGAAACAGGAGAAGAAGATTGTAAACACTAAAATCTGATTCTTTGGACTCCATGTTCAGCTCAACATGAACTCAGATAACTCTGTATTTACGATGGGTGTTTAAAAAAACAAACTAAAGTTGTAGAAAAATGTCTAAATACATTCTGAACTTCGCCTCTATCCCTCGCAGGAGATGTGCACTGTAGAAGAGCCGAATGAGGAATTCACCTCCAGGCATAGTTTAGAGTGGAAGTTTCTCTTCTTGGACCACAGGTACAGTCCTTATTCCAATGTGCACAAATATATTTGTTGTTGTGCTGTTTGGGGTTGCATTGCGTATTTGTGTTTTACCAATGGATGATTGATTAAAGGTGCTCTCACACCTAACCTGTTTGGTGCAACTAGGCCAAGACAAGTGCACAGTAAACAAGCCCATATTATTATCATACTAAAAATGCCATTTTGTGTGTTGGTCACTGTTTATGATGTCTGAAGCCCACTTTCAGTCTTGACTAATACTGATCTGAATCAGTCATTTCTTTATGAGCAGTGTGTGACTCTAAAGAGAAAAGATAAACACTGAAAATGCAGCATGCCTGGTTTCAAGTAATGTCATTTACCAGAAGGAGATTTTCTCAATGTGGATCCTGATGATGCAGGTTGACATCACAAACAGTCACTTCTGTGAGTGAATCGCAGTGTGTATGACTTTCTGTGTACTCCTCCTGAACTGGACTAGAACTAAAAGGCAACAGTGTGTCTTTCTTTCTTGGTCTGAAGATGTGAAAGCAGTTTAGCTGTTTGGCACTCATAACATGAAAAACTAGTCAAAACACGCCTGCAGGAAATTACTTAAAAAACTTTCCAGAAGGACACAGCTTCAATGACTCTGATTGTGTGTGTTGAGTGTAAATGTGGTTTTGGGGAAGCTGATGAAAAGAGCATGAAGACAAGTTAAAGGTTAATCTGTGAACTTGATTATTAGCCCCTAAATGACCTTTTGTGATGACCTTCATAGGACAGTATGAGTACATTAACGTTAGCTGTCCAGAGGCCAATCACTGACTTATCTCAACAATGTTCTCTTTATTTGTTCAGAGCTCCACCCATTATAGGTTATCTCCCGTTTGAGGTCCTGGGTACTTCAGGCTATGACTATTACCACGTCGACGACCTGGAGACTTTGGCCAAATGCCACGAACACTGTGAGTACATTTCATTCAGACTTCAGTAAAGGGTAACACCACCATTAACATGCCTTATATGCATATATGAAAAAGTAGTGTAAAGCCTTTTGTGGCTCCAGAGGAAGCAGCATAGTCTGATAATTATCTCTCATGTTGGCAATCAGTGGCTGAGTTGCATTGTGGGTAATGTAGGCACCAGATTATAAAAAGGAAGAACCATTCATGGAATATAAAGGTGATATCTCTGGTTCAGATGTATTGATTTGGATCATTTGTTTTAAAACTGTGACTGTGTTGTCTTCCTCCAGAGCCACAAATGGCTTTATTCTACTTAGTCACATAAACAGTAACACACAAAAGGACCTGTAAACACTCTTAAATGTTTTAAATTGGCAGAATTACCCATTAAAATGAGCTGATCTATGATTGTCAGCTTTTTTTTAGCTGTCAGATATTGAATATCACTTTGCTCTGCCTCCATCTGCAGTAATGCAATATGGCAAAGGAAAGTCCTGCTACTACAGATTCCTCACCAAAGGGCAGCAGTGGATTTGGCTTCAGACCCACTACTACATCACCTACCACCAGTGGAACTCAAGACCAGAGTTCATTGTCTGCACCCACACTGTTGTAAGGTACATGGAAGAATTAACGGATGATATTTATAGTTGAAAATTGCATCTGTGCCACATCTGTAACTTTAACCACAATGTTATATATATATAAGTATATTTTAATCACTGTCTCTGCTCTACAGTTATGCTGAAGTAAGAGCAGAGCAGCGCAGAGAACTTGGAATTGAAGAATCACAACCTGATATCACAGTAGACAAGGTGAGACATCTGTCCAGTATTAATTGTGAAATGATGGTTCAGTAATCTGTGACGATGGATTTCAGAGCGGACAGTGACTGCATTGTATTTCCCCTCCACCTCACAGCAGTCCCAGGATTCAGGCTCTGAGTCCCAGCTTAACACGTCCAGCCTGAAGGAGGCTCTAGAGCGTTTCAACCACAGCCGGACACCCTCGGCCTCGTCACGCAAATCATCGCACACCGCTGTGTCTGACCCAGCCTGTAAGCTCCGTCAGCTGCTGACACTTTTAGTACAACTGTTTGTTTTTGTTTTTCTGAGTGTTGTGTGTGTTTGTATAATCTCCTCCAGCATCACAGATGAAGCTTCAGGGGGACAGGGGGACACCTCGTCGTCAGTCAGTCTCTGCTGTGGAGATGACGTCACAACGGAGATCATCTATCAGCAGTCAGGTCAGTGAAGGGACAATAACAGTCTGGTCTCAAATGTCTCTATTGGGGTTAAAAGAGATTCAAAGGACTTAACTGATCCTCATGCTTTTTTGTTGGGTGTCTCCTTTATCAGCAATCGATGAGCTCCCAAAATACAGGACAGAACATGGCACCATCCATGGTTTCACAACAACAACAACAACAACAACAACAACAACAACAACAACAACAACAACAACAACAACAACAACAGCAGCAGCAGCAGCAGCAACCGCAGCAGCAGCAGCAGCAGCAACCACAGCAGCAGCCTCAACAGCAAGAAGTTCAGACCAGCGGCCAGGTCAGATGTTTATAAAATCTAACCGATTCTGTCCATTGTTAACGGTTTATTTGACAGAGACGGTACGTAGCTTTAGGTATACCAGAGAAAGTTCTACAAGCTAGTTAACATCTGTACTTCTTTGGCAGAAGACAGAGAACATCTCTGTAAGCCTTTGTAGATGATGCTTTCTTTATTTTAACATTTCAATATCATTTTCAATGGTATGCCAGCAAAAAGGAAAAACAAGTTGAAAATAGTAAAATTATCTTTTTAACAAATGTGGACAGGCATTGAAATGGTGTGAATAATTTATTTCATTTTTTCACATTCTTCACTATTTTGTTCATCAATTCAGAATTTGACTCTTAAAATGTGAAATGAGTTACATTTGTAAAGAACTTCTCGTGCTCTGGATTTGACATAGTTGCAACCCAAATGTGATTAAAATAATCTAAAATAAAATGTATAATTACATTTTTTTTCCCAGCATTTGACTTTTAATTCTGCAAACATTATTCTTGGTTCCTTTGCTCTGATTTTCTCAAATGTATTGTCTGAATAGGAACAATTTAAAGAAACAGATTTCGATCAGAATTAGACTTTAAATGTACAGTTAAACTCTCACAGTTTATATTTAAGTTGTTCTTTATTTTGATGACGTATTTTCATCTGTTGGACAACATACTGCCGGTAAAAAGCCGGCGTATGTCTTCAAAGCATAACGTGACACTGAATCAGTCTTTAGAGTTAATTACTCATCTCATGCTGTGCCTGGTTGTAATGTTCTCACATGAACCACCTCAGCAGCTGGCATTTCAATTCCCGCTGTGTCATTGTTCTTTTACAGTCGATGGTGCAGTTCTGCAGCCAGCTAGAGGCCATGCAAAGCCTGAAAGAGCAGCTAGAGCAGAGGACCAGGATGATCGAGGCCAACATCCAGCGGCAACAGGATGAGCTGCGTCAGATCCAGGATGAGCTGCAGAGAGTGCAGGGACAGAGTCTGCAGGTGAGACTCAGGAGTGTGTGGCCCAATAGATTTATCATGCTGTTGTTCTTTATTTACTGTTTGGATTTACTGTTGTAGCTTCAGAGGGAGTCAGAATCTGTGATGTATGTTTCAGATGTTCTTGCAGAAAGGAGCCGGAGGACTAAATCTGAGCTCTGTGCAGTTGGCCCAGGGGAACGCTGTGCAGCAGGGGGGAACACTCAGCATGCAGGGCCAGGTGGTGTCTGCAGGGCCTCTGCAGAACAGCATACAGCAACAGCATGCTGTCCAGCCCCAGTCGCAGCAACAAACACTCCTACGGGAACAGAGCACTGCGCTCTCACAGGTCAGAATAACCAAATATTCCTACTTTTTCCCCCACGTTCATTAAACTGACACATTTATTGTCATTTATTATGCTCGAGATGTTGTCTCTTACTCTGGGTTTGTGTATTTCAGTCTCAGCGGTCGTCTCTCACCCTGCAGCCTCAACAAAATCCACTGCCTGCGTCCCTCTACAACACGATGATGATCCCTCAGCAAAGCTCCACCAACATGGTCCAGATTGCAACGAGCCTGGCTCAGAATGCTGGACCCAACACTCCTGCTGTGGCTACATTCGCACAGGACCGTTCAGCTCAGATTAGGTTTGCATCTTCACTTAAGAATTCACTGATTGCACCATCACCCTGCCCACGATTTTGAATAGATGTTGTAAAAGTGTTTCCACAATGCAGATAAAGATTTGTCCTGACTTTATTTCCATGTGTCCTTTCCCCACTACCTGTTTCTGACAGGTTTCCTGCAGGCCCTCAGCTGCTCACCAAGCTAGTAACGGGGCAGATGGCATGTGGGGCAGTCATGGTCCCCACAACAATGTTTATGGGTCAAGTGGTGACGGCCTTTGCTCCTCAGCAGGGCCAAACCCAGACCATCAGCATTTCTCAGCAGCCGCAGCAACAGCAGCAGCAGCCGCAGCAGGAGCAGCAGCAGGTACAGCAGCAGTCACAGATCACTTCCATGCAGCCAGGGCAGGCTCCGCTGGGCCAGCAGCAGACACAGTTCCTACAGGTAACACTTGGGTGGAGGTGAACAGTTAGGCTGCACGCGGCAACTTTCTGTTGTTTGGTTTTATTTCAAACAGCCGTACTGAGATGTCTGTTTGTGTCTCAATATCACAGTTTTCTTCATTGGTAGCAGCCACAGTGAGTTTGTTATACCACTGTAACTTAGTGCTGTTAAGGAAATCTATTTATACATGAGTCAGCAGTAATTAATTTGCTTCCCTAAGAACTAACTCATCTAAATTTTCTCCCTCAAGGCTCCTCGGCTTCTTCATGGAAACCAGTCCACCCAGTTGATCCTGCAGGCGGCGTTCCCTCTTCAGCAGCAGGGTGCCTTCACTGCCACAACGCAACAGCAGCAACAACAGTTACAACAACAACAACAACAACAACAGCAGAAGCAGTTACAGCAGCAGAAACAGCAGCTGGCCCCTCACAGGGCGGATAGTTTGTCTGATCGCTCTGCATCGCAGCAACAGTAGCTGGCTGCAGCCAATCAGAAGTGGACTGAGCCACACCCAGACGTGGGTGTCTTTGTGACGGGGATCTAAAGAGGAGTTCTGCTGGAAGTGCAGCACTGACATCAGGCCTCGGTGGCTGAGAAGTGATTGGGCGGGCAGGCCTCGGCTTCCCTCCCCTCACATGGATCTTTTGCTGTTTGCACTTTACTTCCTGAGCACAGAGTGATGCAGAGAACCGGACTGGGCCCTGTGGCTCCGGCAGAAGGCTCAAAGCCTTTTCTCCAAGAGAACAGGGAGCCACAATCCCTGTAATGGACTCCCCCTCACACCCCCCGTGGCCCTCTCCCTGTGTGTTCAGTGTGTGTGTGTGTGTGCGTGCGTGAGTGTGTGTGCCCTCACAGGATTATTTTATGCAGAGCTCTCCAGTCAGTGCAGCGAAGCTTCTATCAAGCATCATGGACGTCCTGCAGAACAGCCAGAGGCGTGTTTGTTTTGGATGTTTTCTCCTATTCTTGTTTTTCATGTAAAAGAAACTATGACGAGTCAGAAAATATTTTTAAGAATGTGGTGTAGATTGAACTTTTACTGTACAGAACATCATGTGTAATATATAATGTAAATAATATGAAAAAGAAAGAACTAATATTTTATATGATGCATGAAATGAAATGCGTAGTCTGTTCTTTGCAGCTTTGAATATGCTTTTTTTCTAGTACTCTCAGAAAAAAAGATCTTAAAACGCTCAGCGGCTGATATTTTCACAGACGTCCTTCCTCCTGTGGGACGCGTTTGTGTGTCTGCATAGTAGACGATGCCGATGCTGCTTGTCGTGTCACAGTTTGTTTAATCCTTTACCCACATCTACACAGAATTTCATAAAAAAAGTATTTATTTTTAAGATTTATAAGATGTGTTTAAAATCCACACACTAAGGACTAAACTCAACTTGAGTCAGATATTTAGAATGAAGACTACGGAAGTTGAATTTGCCAAACACGATCCATCCATAACGTCTGTATGGTACCTCCATTTAAAGAAATATCTATACCTTAGAATATATATAATATTAAAAAAGATATAAAATCAGTCCTGTTAACTTGAACTCATACGGGGTTTTGCCACTTATCCCAACAGAGTAAGGAGAGCAGCCCTGACGTCCTCTAAGTGTCTCTTGGAGAAGCAGTGTCTCGACGCAGAAGTTCTCTGAACTCGAGAGGTCAGCAGAGACTCATTCTGGCTGTCACTAACCAGCGTTACTTAGCGGTTGGATTTAAGTTGTCTCATGAGAACTTCTCTTTCTGGTTCTCTGTCCTACTTCATACTCGTTGGCTGCTAAATGCTCCACGACGTCAGGCAGCTACCACCTTTGTCCACCTGCAGGTTGGTGCTGGGCAGGTGGTGCACGGTGGGTTTAAGAGCTTTTACACCAAAAGCTGCCCACTGCAGACAAATGTTTCACTTTGAGAGCAGATCGAAACCAAAAACACTTAACAATGAGCTGAAAGATGGTAAAAGGCTACAGCGCTGAGGGGGAGACTGCAAAGTCAGCGGATTTATCACTGTGAGCGACCTAAAATGGAATATGATCCCTATATGATGCCTCGGGGAACATTATAAAAATACCAAATCCACAGAGAAACGCATGTTGTACATTGTTTTTGATGGTAGTGTATTGTGGTTGAGGTGTGTGATGGAGTTTAACGGCTGGTAACCAGTTAAATACTATGAGTGAGTGAACATGGGGTATGAAAGATATGATAAATTATGATGTAGTTGGATTGGGATGTTGGGAGTGTGGAGGGATGATTGATAGGAGTGGGGAGATTAGGGGGGATGGAGTAGGGATGTAAAAAAGTATAATTGGGGATGATGGGGATAGGGTGGGGAAGGTGAGTTGATGGGATGAGTGTTAGGGGGAGTCAGGGGGAATAGATGAGGGGTATGAGGATTGGGGTTGATATGTTATTTTGGATGAAGAGGGGGGATTTTGAGTGGATATGTTGGTGAGGGGAGAGGGGGTTTTGAAGTGAGGAGGGGTTGGGTGGATGGGGTAGGTAATGTTGGGAGTTTTGTTTGGGGGGGGAGAAGTGAGCGTGAGGGGGTTGTGGGGTAGGATGGATAATTATGTGGAAGGGATGTAAGGTTGGGGGTAAATGTTGGTGGTGGGGGTGGATGGGGGTGTTTGTTTAATGATATGGTTTATGAGGAGTAAAAAGATGGGTATAGGATAATGGAGGGATGAGTTGGTGGGTGGGGGGGTGGTGGGTGGTGGGGGGGGGTTGTGTTGTTAGTTATGATTAGATGGGGAGAGGGGAATTATGGGGGGGGTGTGGGTGGGGGGGTGTGATAGTGTTGGTGGATGGGATTGGTAAGTGGTATATGGGGGAGGAGGTGATGTGGTTAGGGTATAGATGTTTTGTTGTGTGTTTGTTACCCGGCGGGGGTGAGGCGTTGAATCATCATTACAGCTGGGTTACTTTTTTGTTGTAGTTGTTCACATCTGTATCCAGTGTCGAGTGTACGGCCACTTAATTCATCCAGTTCACTCATTCAGCTTTTAATGTGCAGTTTACACATCTGAGGGGACTGTATGAACATTATTAGGGTGGGCAGGAGGAGGGATGAACCTTATGTTTGCCTTTTTAAAAACAAAAGACCCTCTCCAGTTAATAATGTTTGGTTTGGACTTGACAGAAACACTCTCCTTCATGATTTCTCCTTCGTAATAATATTTTTTCACATGGAATCAGCTGTTTTCCATAATGAACCTACAGTGAGAGACTAAGAAACCGAAACACGCGTCCTGTTTACAGATGAATCCAGTTGAATGAGTGAACGTGGCCGAGGCAGCAGCTTTGTAAAAGAAGCACAGGTCGAGTCTCGCCAAACAGCGATGACCTGTTGCTCCGATGGCCCATTATTCTGAAACCCCCCACAGTCCCGTTGAACAGCCCATTATCCAGAAAAAGTCCACTGCTCTGAAGGTTTGTTGTTCAGAAAATAAACAGTCTCCCTGGAGTTTTTTTTTTTTCAACCCACATATCTTCGGGTTAGGGCTATCGTTTTTTTGCCGAAGATAACCTATTAAGGGTGAAACCCTGCTGATTCAGCACCACGGACAGGGCCGGCTGTCACTGACGGACAGCTACAGGGACCGAGTGTGTCTTCAGAGTGAAGGGTGTTTGTTTGTTTTCAGGATAACGAGCTGTTCGACCGATGGGCTTTGAGTCAAATGTAAAACATTTCGTACTCTTGAGGTTTCAACAACGGCATGGCATTACCATAAGTTATATGATAATGCAGAATAAAGAGAAGGCCACTGTTGGCTAGTCTCCTCAGAGTGTTGAATCCCTAATAATGATAGTAAGTCCTGTAAGAACGTCACAAGGAACGTCTTTTACTTCACTACTATCACGTAGTTATTCCACTTGTTTTATTGTATTTCTTTGCAAAGGAAAATTGCTCAAATAGAAAAGAGATCTGAGTCATTCAAAATAATAAAAGATCCTCCCTTGCTCTCAAACTTCCGACCCTCTGGTAAAAAGAAAATACGTAACACTGCCCACTGTCGGACCCCGCCTCTCGTCAAACCATTTACACACGGCCCCTAAAAACCTGCTCTTTCTGTGTCCCTCCCTAAAGATAGGTCTACTGTTAGAGTAAATGTAGTCTTGACGCTTCCCTTCCCTTAAAATCAGTTGTGGTGCTGCAACACATATCAGTGTTTTTGAACAACACAACATTTTCTCTGCCACTTTAAGAAACCCGCGGTGCAATACACCTCCGAGAATGTAACCATGAATATCATTAACATGAGGAGACGTGTGGCTGTGTGAGACTTTTGCACAATGTATGATAAGACATGCAGTAAATAAGAGATGTTAATTATTTTTCTATCGCCGTAATAGACCTCATGAAGATCGAGCGTATGCACATGACATCGAACAGCAGGCGACACCGCTGCTAAACGTGACACAAAACAAAAAACAACCACAAAGGATCTAAACGAACTGTGACACACAACGCAGAGACTGTTGAACTCCCCAGAAAGAAGCTGGTTTATGGTTTATGCAAAGACTTTGTATCAAACTCAGTGGTTGTTTTGAAATCTTCACCCAACGCTCAAGTCGTTTTCCTTCATGCTGGAAACTGTTGAAATTGACGGAGAAAGAAGGTTTTTTTGTTTTTTTTTACAGGACGACACAAACCCACGAGTCGGTCGTTGCCAAGTGATTGAAAGGTGTGAAGGAAAATGTTTTGCTATCCAAAGAGAGGGAAACGACAGAAGGCGAAGCCCTGAATGAAAGACACACAATGCGTTGTGGTAAATGTTGTGGTGTTCTGATGTACACACTAAAAAAAAAAAAAACTCTGAATGTCTATCAGTGCTCTCTCTCTCTCTCTTCCTGTTTGTGTGGCGTTCCTGTTTGGCTCATGAAATGTACATCTGCAGAACACACCTGTGGTTACTAAAGGGTTAACGTGATGTCAGAGGCAGGCGCTGTGATGTCACCGGTGCTACAACATCTTAGCCCAGAAGCTAACACCGTGTGCTGTTTGAAATGTGTTGGCGCCGCTTTCCAAAAAAACCCCTCAAAATATTCAATTAACTTGTAACTACTAACTTTATTAATAATCAGCCAATAATTTACTGATGCTGAATAAGAATTTAACAACCTTTAGGTTACCAGGCTGTGAAAAGTCCCATGTTTTCTTAAAAAAGAGAGAAAAGTCTGATTGATAATTGATGAGCTGTGAAAAATTAGAGCTGTGATGATTTGTCAACTAATTGATTAGTCGATCAAAAGAAAATATATTGCCATCTATTTTGATAACCGAGTATTCTTTTCAGTCGTTCTTCAAGCAGAAGTGTCAAAAACATTTGCAACTTCTGTAATTTAGAGAATTTAGATGCTTCACTTTGTCACTAATGACAGTAAATGAAGAGTTTTTGGTTTTGGACTGTCACTATGGGAAACTGAAATGAGCAGTTTTTACTTTATTCACATTTTCTAGATGACAATGGATTGATAATGAAAATAGACCTGATGGATTTAAACTCTAAACTCTCATTATATCATCACATAAATGGGGGTTTTGATCAGCGTGATACTCGGGCTGCACCGCTAATCGTTCATATAGAAATTGCAATACAGACAAGTAAACGTTTTATGATAAAAGGTCAAATGTGACAAAACAGAATTATACTGAAGCACTTGAGTGATGTCGTGGCCTTCAAATGTTGTTCTCCAAGTGAAAGCAGACATCATATTATCAGGATGTTTCATCAGTGAAAATAGAAATTGTGACGCAAAAATAATTACTTCCACTCATAGTGAACCATGTCACAAATATGTGTCATAAAAATATATAATGTATTGGTCATAATTCACCTCGTTCCAGGGCTGCAGTTGATCCAAGTTTAATCTGACACTATGTTAAAAGTATTTTTAATATGAATCTAACATCATAGATGTTATCATGGAGAAAAGCAACAAAATGTTTGACAGGTTCAAAAAATGACTACCAAAATAGTTGCCCAGATTGACCAAATGTTTGACTCATCTTGTCACCTCTTTCTTAAATAGTTAATAACCATTATAAGCCTTTAGATACAGAGTCTTTTGAAAGACCTTATCACAAAGAGGTGCCATATTTTGGATTCTGTCCTACATGTTTCTCTGCAGATCTACAACTGAAATGTCAACATGTTGAGTTTATTTTCTCCCGCTGCACTCGGCACAAGGATGGAGAATTTATTTTTGCACTCTTCACATCCGCTGCTGCCGCCTGCTGCTCAGACTTACGCAGTGCTCTAGTTCAGCACCAGCCAAATGCTGGCAGAATAAAGCAAGTGGCTGCGAGATTTGCTTCACTCATCAGCCAAAAAACAAAATGATAGTGATCTACTGAGTGGCTGGAAAATGATGAGAATTGACCAAGCAGTTGGTCAGTGGATAAAGAAGTTAATTAAACATTCTGCTTTTAGGCTCTCTGACTGGAATTAAACTTGGATCAAACATTACATCAGCAGCCTCAATAAACAATAATTCATAATAAACAATAATGCATTATTATTCCACTAAAAGCCGTTTCCACAGGTGTGTGCTCGCTGCCTCACATTCATTTCTTGAGCCAAACGGTTCATAGATTAAAACATAACCTTTACAGGCAGATGTATCGACCGTTTGCTCCCCTTCAACTTGAAAATAAATCTGTAATGAAATGTCTCTGGTGTTCTGTTGAGTCAATTCTTTTCTCTGTACACATTTCCGACGTGGTGTCAGCTCAGCACAGGACAAACGATCCACGGTTCAGAAATCAGACAACACATGAAACATTTTTATTGAGCATTTTAGATTTATAGGCATGTTCAACCGACCTTTATCACAAACAGAAGTATTTCACAGCTGGGCGCAGTCTGTCAAATATTGACAATGCAGCTTTTAGCCTGTTCACTTACAAAAATATCTCCACTCGTTTGTTGTGCCTCCTCTTTTTTTTGTTGTTTTTTTTTTTTGGTTTCTACAGTACAGTTGCTTAAAAAGGAAAAGAAAACGAAGCTAAATAAATAGATACCCCTTTAAACAAAAAGGTGAAAACGTAGGATGAATTACATCGCCGTGTTCAGGTGTCACAGCAGCTACAACGCAGCTGCTTACGGCAGGAGTGACTTATGGACGCGTGGTGGTGACTCGTCCGCTCTGTACCCGTCCATTCTGTGATTCGAAAGCAGCAACAATGGAGGCAGTGAGGTTTCGTACTGGACATGGCTTTAACCGCTGAGGAAGAGTTAACCTGCGTGGAGGTGACCGCCAGCCGCTCTACAACCCGACTTGTGTTTTTGTTCACTATCGGTGCCTGAAACTGGAAGCAGGAAATATGAAGTACCTCGATCGATATTCCCAATATGTGATCGGCGTTTCTGTGCGGTGCACGTGTGCTGTTCTGAAGCTGTGGTGACACGGCGACACCGGGACGCAGAGGTGTTCTCGTGCTTCAGGTCCCCGTCTGTCTAAAAAGACTGAGGAGTAACTAAGAGGAATATTTCAATGCTGTCTGCCTCTAATAAAAACTCAATTTATATCATAATTATATGCTGTTTCAGTCTTTTTCCACACAGCAGGAAATTAAAATTTCTACATAACGTAGGTCTCTTTCTCCATTCTTTAGGTCCGAGGTTATTATTCTGTCAACCAAATAATCATTCAACATTTATAAAACAAAAAGGAAAGGCAAAGATTTTGAAATGGACTCAGTGGACAGCTGAGTAGGAGGGGAGGACTGAACGTCAGACTCACTGTGTGAGCCAGAGAACCTTTGAGCGATGGGTCGGAGGGCTGCAGTCAGTAACAATCCCATCTCTCGCTCTCTCTGATGGAGAGCTGCAGTTCTGACCCGCTCTCTCAGCTCGCCTCTGTAACGGTTTCTTCTCATTCATCACATAATATTGAGGATTTTCCATCCTGAAGTAACTGGGAATCTAACTAAAGACACTGATTAGTTAGCATTCAACAGCTACGTTTTCCCACGAGGCTTTAATGTGTAGTAAAGGTTAGACTCCTGGGAAGTGTTCAATAAACTAATGCCTACAGTTCCCTCGAGAGTTACAGACTGTAGTGGAGCAGCTAGGAGACGAAGACAGGACTGAAGCTCTCTCCCTCTCTTTTTTTTTTTTTTTTTTTTTTACATGTCACACTGTCTTGTTGGACACACAGAGTCAAAACTACAGTCTCTCTACAGCAACGTTACCAAATTTTACACGTATGTACAGAGGAAAACCTGAAAGTCCTTTTTTCCCGTCCAATTAAAATCCAGCGTCCGGCTTGATGAACAGGGCAGAGAAGGCAAACGCCAGGAAAACAATCCCTCCAATGATTGTAACTGTGGGAGCAAAAAACAAGGAGAGAGGCATTTTAATTATGGGGTGGATTACGAGACAAACAACCCGTGTATATGTAATTTGTTTTACAGATGAGGGGAAGGTTAAACAAGAGCCCAGTTCAGACTGAAAGCTCGTGACAAGACGATGCCGTTTCAGAATGTTACGGGGGAAAGTTGCAGCAGCGTGAACCGGCCCGCCTCGGCTCGCCTCGTGCCAGCTGCTGGTTTTAGAAGGTAATAAACGCCTCCCTTTACAAACAGCCAATCAGCACCAAGTCAGCCGGTCTAATGGCAAATTTGGACGGCGGAAAGAGAGAATCACCTCATCATTTTAAAAATGTTAAATTTAGAGCTACACTGCTAATTTCACTACTTTTCCTCTTCTCTGCACACCCATCTTTTATTTTTGTGGTTTCGCATTTACTAGAAATCCAAGTGTAGCGAGCAACTTGTGACTTCGCTCGTTCATATTTTAAGACGCTACAAATTATATTCAGCTGTACAACAAAGCTTGCAGTTAGAACAGAAGTACAGCCGTTGCTGTGGTGATGCTACACCATCTTGTTTGGTTGCGTTGGTGGGAACTGGAATGTTTTCAGAGCGTTGTAGACCGGCACATTACAAGTAGCTGCGAGTTTCGACTCGTCTTGTTGTGAAATCATTGGTCTGAATCAGGCTTTCGGACTACCTGAGCATGAGAATAAATTAGCAGTGAATTCAAAACCCAAAAAACATGTTCTGTTCCAGTCTGACGTGTCATTACACTGAAAGCTGCCAGCACTGGAGAAGTATCCACCCCAGCAGATCAGATACTGTGTGAAGCAAATTTAAATGATATCTGTGTTTAAATCTGCCAAAGACTAATATCAAACAAATTACACACTTGTTAAACACACAAGACCAACGCTGTTACTATTGTATTTATTCTCAACATGACCTGGACTACTGCACATACTGCTTATAAATTCAAGAATGAGATACGCTGTGTTTTAAAGCAACTTAGTACATTTAAGGACGAACTGTATTAAGGAAAATATGGCCGAGCCAAACTCCCTTTAAAATACAACACCAAACACAATCCAAGCTCGTTCTCACCTGTTCTGACAGATATTTTCTGGGCGATCATTCTCCCTCCTACCACAGCCAGTCCGGTACACATACAATGTCCAAGTGTGCCGCCCACTGCCACTCCAAACGGATCCTGGGAATGAAAAAAAAGTCCCTTTCATGCTGATGCTACAGAGAATTTGATGCTACCTTTCCTTAATATTTAATCAACAGTTTTCAAGAGAACACTGAGGGGGGGTGTTTAGTTAATGATGTGGTTCATATGGTATTAATGTAACAAACCTCCCGGGCAGCCAGAATTATAGTGGTCAGCTGCGAGCGGTCCCCCCACTCTGCCAGGAAGGTGAGGGTGAGGGCTTGGATGAAGATGGGTGAAATTAAGCTGTGCCACTTTCCCTGAGGAATTGTAGTGCCTGACCCAGCTTCCACGTCTGGAGTCCCATTGGCCAGCTTGGACCGCTGGAGCTGCACAGACAACAGATGATACAGTGATTGACAAAAAAAACAAACAAAAAAAAAACAGGTTGTACTGCTCATTAACATATTAACACATGGGAGTATTTTTAGAATGGTATCGTGATTCACTCTTTTACATAAAACATCAGTCTCACTAGCCATGTACAAAGAAATGTCAAGAGCTCCTCTACTCTACAGTGTGCGGTACAGTGGTCTCTCATAACAGGTAGGAATAGCCAAGATAATGAGAAGCATTTCTGACAGCAGATTAGCTGGTCGGGTCATGAGATCTGAGACAGATCTCTTTGGGGAACTTCAATTTAATCGAAAACAATTGTGGCTTGAACAGTAAAACCCTCATTTCCGCACGCAGCCTGCTGATTAAAAAAATGCAACTTCATTCCATTTTTTAAACATGCCTCTGATCAGAGTAGAAAAATGAGTTCAAGGATTATATTTGGATTCATTAATTAGACATGAGATTAACTGCATGTGCAAGTGCTGCATTATCTTCTTCTGAGAGGCAGCAACCCCATGACCAAGTGTAACATTCACCCTGAGTGATCTGATCACACGTGGACAGCTCTAACTACAGGTGTGAGTCCCCTAAAGCAACCACATAAAACAGCAGTCTGACTTTTAGATCGAGGTCTCTTTGAACCGCCAATTTTGGCACCAGATGATTGTGAAAGCACCAATATCCTCAGAGTTGCTTAAAAATTGCGCAATTCTGACAGTTGTTCAGTTAAAAAAAAAAAAGCGGAATCGACTTCTTCAGAACAGTTAAGGCACATCTGAATCATTCTTGCCTGTGTGTAAATTCAGCACTGAATACAATGACTTCAGTTGTTTATTTCCCTGATATAAAATCATCGGTTTGTAGCAGGATCGGAGTACTGACCTGTCTGCTACATTGCAGGAGACGTGTGCAGATTGGTCTTTATGTTGCAACGCTGTTGGCACACACCGTTTCCACTGATTTCATTATTTACACCAAATTTTTGGAAGAATTGATGGTAACATACCAAAACTTTACAAATAACCTGTAGAAAAAAGTAATCAATACTCATTTGTTGTCCGTGGAGAAAGTTCCCCAGCCTCCATTAAAAAAAGAGGCAGTTTTGCGAGTTTTAGGAGAAACTTTGTGAAACGTCTTTAACAAATCCTTGATTATTTGGGCCTTCTCAGGTCAGTTTGTCCCAGTGCGTCGGCGACTACAGCTGCTGCACCGGTCAAAACAGCATTAGGTCTTTGGAAACAGAAAGATGTATGGGTTTATTTGCATATAAAAGGAAGTCAGATCTAATAACAAGAGGTCACTCAATTGTGTAAAGTGACGTACACTGAGCTGGTCACTGAGTGATCGGATCACCCAAGACGCATGTTAACATCAGCCTCCTCCTGGTGAAGAAGTAACGTGATCCATTTTTGAGTTGGGGGAGAGAGAGGCGATACTACCAGTCAGAAACAGGACCGATACTGCTTGTATGAGTTACGTGTGTTTACTTCATCATAATGGTTTAGTCACACTGGAGTTGTACGACTTGATCTGTCCGAGTCAAGAGTGTAAAAAGTCGACCCACCTCTTCATCCTTCTTCTTGATCTCTGCCTGCACCTCCTCCAGCTCCTCCTGGCCTTCATCCGGACTCATCCTCAGCCCCTCTCTCAGCATGCGTATGCCGAAGATGGCAAACAGAGCGGTGGACACGTAGTATGTGTAGATTCTGGGGATGATGGTGGTGGCGTAGCCAAAGAGCACTGTGGGTGGATACAACAATTATTGATTATCACACAGCGGAAAATGGAGGAATGACTCAAAGTGCAGAACTAAAAAAATATCAACCTCTGCTAACCTGAGAGACAAGTCATGAGTCCCAGGGCCAGCATGGCACCTGCCAGCACGGTGAGACGGTTGTAACGCATGGCCATGATGGCTGCGATGAAAAATGTCTTGTCTCCCAACTCAGAGACGATGATGACAGAGATGGAGGCCACAAAGGCATGGATGAAGCCCAGGTTCCCTTTGCTGGAGTCATCTTCAGACACTACTGGGCCTACTGGATGGGGACTTACGGCTTTCTGCGAATAAAAACGAGCCCAGTTACAAACAGTGACAGTCAGCCAAGACACACACAGTTTACACTCAAAGTAAAACTTGCAGATGGAAGTGTCCTGGTTAGCTTTATTTTCGGGCCGCACTGCTTTTAATCTCATGAAAGGAAATGTAAACAAAAGGTGGCTACACAATGCCAGCTATCGTGTTATCTTAAGTTTCATTCAAATGTTTGCGTTGTTAGCCATGTTTAGAAATGAAAGACTAACTTTACCCTCTTTAGCTTCACCCGGAACACAACGTGAGAGGTGTTAGCATACGGTGGCTAGCTCGGAGGAGCTAGTGAGCAGCGGCAGCACCGGCGTCAGAAACCGCTCCATACACACGACGATACAAGTTTTAATTGGTAACAGTGAAGTTAAGGCTTTTACCTCTTGTGCGGGCTGCTCCTGGACAGCTGATTTGTGCTCCTCTGGAACTGCAGCAACTCCGACCGACAACAAAAACACGGCGGCGAGCGGAAACAAGAGGCACATCACATTTCTATCAGCTCGTCCGTTACCTCCGCCGACCATGAGAGGCATTATTGCTTCCAAAAGACCGACCGAAGACCGTCTCCGATTTAATTAGTCCTCCGCGAATCACTTAATATCAACGACAACAAAACTGGCTAACTTCATATTAGCAACCTACACTATTTGAGGGACTCCTTGCTAATACACGTCACGATCCCAGCGACCGAGCAAACTCAAGACGGAAGTTAGAATCTTGCTGTCTCGTTATGGACCAATGGAGGAAGATGATAGGACCGTAGAGGCAGTGACGTTGGAGTGTCGGGTGACGTACGCACAAGGCAGCTCGGTGATTGGACAGTCTTCTTGTCAGTCACTACATCAGCGACATAGTTGAAAATGAGTTCAGGCTTGAAAGACATACAAAAAAAAATCAATGACATTTATCGGGATTTGTCTTTTTTTGACACTGCGAGACATAAAATACACAAATTTAAAAGAATTTAGCTTTGAATTTATTAAAATATTATTTAACAATGAATGTATTCTAAAGTACCAACTATTTGCCAGATGTTTATTCAGTGGTATTAGGAACCTGACCACTACAGTAGTGTTACAATCTGAAGTTATTCATTTATAATAATTAGTAAAAGACAAAATTCATATTCTCTATACACCTTTACAGTTGAAGTAATCTTATCAGCTAATTTTATAGCCAATCAAATACATTAACATTTAGTGGAATTTAGAAAAACAAAAACTTTTTCCTTTGCTGTGATACACACAAAAACATGTACATTAATATCCAACGTTCAGAGAGCATATTCAGGCTTGGATTGAATTAGCTGAAAGCAAATAGTTTAAGTGAGAGTGAAAAAAAAAGCATTCAGAGCAAAATTATTGATAATTACTGGTGCACTTTGAGGAAGAGCCTGTAAACTATCTTGACTAATTTCGGTTTAGGTAAGGATTTTGATAAAGTATTAGCAGTGTTGGGTATAGTTACTTTGGAAAGTAGTTAATTAGGTTACAACGTTACCATCAATTAAAAGTAATCAGTTACGTTACAGCGTTACCTATGAATAAAAGTAACGCGTTAGAGTACTCACGCGTTACCAAAAATTAAAAGCCGTTTGCAGCGCCTCGCACGTGCTGCAACTTAACTGACACACACACAGCCTCCTTTAAATGCACCGAGAAGTCGTGACAATGATGAATAACGTCAGTTATCCAACCAAATTAACTCTGCAGGATAACAGTATCAGGAAAGACAGTCAACAATATGCCACATAGCGTTTTATTATTATTTTTTTTTAATTTTTTTTTTGCGGTCGACAGAAGCTCTTCACCAACGCAGAGTGTGCATTTTACCGTTATGTTGTTCTTGTCCGTTTCGCTGGTGAATTGAAAAATAACGACGTTACTGATTGCTTGACGCACGAAACTAACGCGTTACGTTACACGTTATACGAAAAAAGTAATAAGAGTACTTACCCACAACACTGAGTATTAGTCGAAAAGTGAGAGGCACCCATCTGCAGTCAAGATGGCCGACAAGGGCGCCTCCAATCCATACCGGAAGTCCAAAACGGAAGTTGGTTAATCACCAAAATAAAGCCAAAATAAAAGCCGCCATTTATCCAATCCATACCGGAAGTCCCAACCGGAAGTTGGTTAGTCACCAAAATAAAACCCGCCAAACTAAGCCAGTAAGGCTGCCGACGCGTCCACAAGTAGTCCAAGATTCATATATTGCTGAACTAAGTACTTCCAAGACTACTTGTATAACTAGTATGAAATACATTTATTGTGTACTTTTCGAGTAATCCTGTGTCAAAATCCTTAACAGAGAACAAAGTCTTTTCACCCAAATTTGATTAGAAATGTAATTGTAACAGAGTATTATTAGACAGTGGTATTGCTCCCCTTTTTGTTAAGTAAAAGATCAGAGTATTTGTATCAGAACCGGGGATGTAACCACAGTAATGGGCAGGTGCGGGTGCTCTTATTTTCTCAGTTCATCCGGTCATTGCGTTCAGGTGCGGTGAAATATTACAGTCAAAAATCAAGGACACTTGTGCTGAGGTGCCCTAATTACCTGAACTCACCAAATTACAATATTAAAGTAAAGTAACTTGATGACATTCTGTTAGTATTGGAATAATAACAAATAAAGACCAGAGAAATTAAATATCAATAAAAAAGTGACCATTGTTAATCGTATTATCAATTGTTTGTCTGTGTTGGTTCGAACAATATTTGTTTTATTTTAAGTTTAGCCTCCTTTGACAAAACAGCTTGAGAAATCACAGGAAACAGGATGCAGTCAAACACCCTGAGCCAGGAGTTCAACCATTCTGAGGCAAAACCTCTATATTTGGGATACCTGCTGGACCAACTGAGCTGTTGGTCTCTCCGCCCCCAGATTTTCTGGCGAATCCAGGTGGTGTGCGCCAAAAGGGCCGGTTTCCCGTGCGAAGTTACTGCATTTCCCTCCAAAACTAAAGATGTGTATAATAAGGCTGACAGAGCGTCACTCTGGTTGAAGCGGCTCTTCTCTGAGGACACGAACACGGTGAGTAAACTGTTCTGTATGATTCTGCTTTATGTGCCCAGTTACCTGCTCAGTACTGGTGTATTCATGTCTGTGTGGGAGCTGTACAGATCAGTTATTACCTCCAGATCTCAGGTAATCAGCCCAGGTGATGTTCCTTCATATATCAGAGCTCTACATAGTAACTACCTTCATGTTCTCTGCGGGTTAAAATGGAGCCAGCCTCCCTCTCATGTCGGTGAGATTTGTGTTTGCCTTAGATGTTTCTGAAATAACTCTGAACAGAAGCTGAAGAGGTCTCATTTAACTGTTAATCTAAAATAAATTAAATTACAAAGTTTTCAGTATCATTATTTAAGGATTTTGACAAATTATTACTCAAAAAGTACACAGTAAAAGTACTTCATATTATGCATGCAAATAGTCTAGGAAGTATTAAGTTCAGCAGTATATGACTCTTGGACTACTTATGGAAACAATGTCCTTTTTTTTTCTCACATCGTCCTCTACTTTGAAATCCGGAAGCATACCTTCATGATACCTTCAGTTTATTATCAGGAATAATTACTGTGAAAGTATCGTATGTTTCGTGGGTTTGATTGTGAGACTGCAGTCTGCCCACAGTCACTACCAGCAGTTCTTCAGAGCTTTTTCATTACGATTACCGTAAACATTAGTGCATTTGCGCACTGAAAAAAAGGTGCGGTTGATTTGACCAAGCAAACACGAACTACGGCTGGCCGCAGTAGTAAACATTAGCAGACATTGTTCGATGCTGTCTTTAAAAAAAATATATAAAGTAATCAATGTTTCATGCCGAATTCACCAAAACTAGCGACTTCTTATAAGATAGTGTCCCAAATTGAATTTACTGGGGCATTATTCTGGTAACAAACAAAACAGAGAAAAAACCTTCAGAATCCCAATGAGGTTTGGCCCCTTGCAGGGCCCCAGCCAGGACCTCCAAGAACGGCGCATACTCTGAACTGCTGTTCGGTGCATATGCACAGACAACAGTCAGAGTTTTCCCCCCAGCCCTTAGGCGTAGGGAGGCAACCCTCTCGTCCACCAGGGTAAACTCCAACACGGTGGCGCTCAGCCGGGGGGTTGTGAGTATCCCCACACCCACCCGGCGCCTCACACCTTTGGCAACTTCAGAGAACAATAGTGTCCAGCCCCTATCCAGGAGTTTGGATCCAGAGCCAATGCTGTGCGTGGAGGCAAGCCCACCAGATCCAACCGGTAACGCTCAACCTCCCGCACAAGCTCCGGCTCCTTCCCCCCAAGAGAGGTGACATTCCACGTCCCCAGAGTCAGCCTCTGCAGCCCAGGTCTGGGTCGCCGAGGCCAGTCACCACCACTGCCACCCATATGGCAGCGCACCCGACCCCAGCGGTTTCTCCTGCGGATGGTGGGTCCACGGGATGGGGGAGGGAGGAGTGCCACGTTACTCTTTCGGGCTGTGCCTCCGTCCAGGCCTGGCTCCAGACGTGGGCCCCGGGCTTCCTCCGGGCAGGGTCTCTCGCCTCACACCTCTATTTCTCATGGGGTAGCTTTGAACCATACTTAGTCTGGCCCCTCTCCTGAGACCAATTTGCCTTGGGAGACCCTACCGGGAGCACATGGCTCCTGACAATCTAGCTCCCAGGTTCATTGGGACACGCAAACCTCTCCACCGCGATAAGGTGATGGTTCCCGGAGAGGTAGCCAACACATGAAGGTTATAACTTGCTTAAACTCACTGATATATGAATGTAACATTAGAATTATTTCAGCTAGAGAGAGGCAAATAATAACTGATCTATACACTCCTGAGTCGACCTCCCACGCAGATTAGATATACCTTAACTGAGCAGGTAACTATAAATAAATCAGATTTATACAGAACCTTGTTGGCGTCCTCCGAGATGCACTGGTCTGATCAGAGTAAGTAAGTAATCAGACAGCAACATTTAAAGTTTATGCGCGAAAGGCACTCACTGAGTCCTGGGCAGGTCTTCCTTAGCGCAAAGTGAGCGATACAGCCCCTTTTGTCGCGCACCACCTGCTTTCGTCACCGGGTCTGAGGGCGAGACTTAATTTGGACGTGAAATGTGTGAGACTGCACCTGAGTGACTTTTACCTGGGATAACACCTTAGAAACCTACATTTTAGAGTGATGGAGGATTTTGAACCTGGATTTATCGAAAGTTCAGATTGATGTTCTGTAAATGTGTGTACTTTTAATTAGAAATGTTTCTCATTTGCATATTTAAGCATAACATTAAATAATAAATTGTGAAATACAAGTAATTAACATAATTTTCATGGTAATTGTGTTTTTTTGTACCTTATTTACCAGCTTTATCTAAAAATGTGTAGAATATTGCATTTCGGTCTTTTAAAGGTTGTCATCTCAATAATCTTTTTCTCAGTCAAATCTCACTTAAACCGTCTTTATACTATTTTACATACAGTCATACAAGTAAAAGAGATCTCCAGAATTGCCTTGGTAAAACCTCTTTTATGTCAACATGAATATGTTACCCCAGTTACAGTGAGCATTCAAGGAATGAAAACAGTGGTTTTGGTTTAACAAACACTTCATACTAATTTCACTAGATATTATGTTCTGACAGACATGAAACTTATTATACTGACTCAATAACAATAAATGTACAGGGGGCGATGACTGTCAGTTTTCATACCAACGTATACCTTAGAACAGGTATATTGCTGCAACCATAGAATGCATTTTACACAAAAGTACTTTTTTCTTTCACACAAAAACAAGATCTGACGTGATTTATGGTCTCTTTCCTTATTTCTTCATATCAGTCTCTCAGAAACGGCTCACCTCTGACCTGGAGAGAGTTTTGCTGACATTCACATTTGGGAGCTGTCAACTATCTTTAATGTTTTCCTGTTGGCTATTGAGCAGCTTCACTCGGTCCAGAGCACCATGTCAATCAATGTCGAGGTTTTCAGTCTCACACTTCCAGTTCACCAGCCGTCTCTGACATTTTCTCTGACGTTTCAGTTCCCGATAAAGAGTGTAAACACAAACTATTCACAGCACAAATGGTATAAAAGCTTTCCTGTGCCTGGGGTATGACTCATATTTGCTTATATAGAGATCATGACAAAGCTGTGCTGCAAGCGCCTGATTGAAAAAAACATAAAGGACAACAAGCCACCAGGTGATAGACAGTCCTCCCAGAACCAGGCTCAGTGAGATGTAGATCAGCAGCTCGGCAAAGTAATGCGGGCATGACACCAGCTCGAACCAGCCTCCATTTGGCACTCGGTGAGCCAGCGTCTCCACTGCTCCTGAAAGGACAACAAACAGAAAATACATTAGCCTGTAACTGGAACTGACAGACTGTTAATGTTCATGTGATTATTATACATCAAAGCTTTATATAAATCACATGTGTAGGTGTAGCTCATTGTGATAAATCGAAAGAGGATCATCACCCACTCTGCAGTTTCCCTCATCTTGACAAAGCCTACTAGCCTTTTTTAGGTTTTCTGGACATCCACTCACTCTCAGCAACCTTGTTTCTGGGAGCAGCAGGCTGCTGTTTCAAGCAAATACACCCCTGATTAACTCACTGTACACAACCTTCCCAGCACCAAAACAATGTCAAATCATTTCTGGTTCCAGCTCATTAAATGTAGCAATTTGCTGCTTTTTTTTTTGTTGCCATTAATGATAGTAAATGGAGAGGCTTTAGGGTTTGAACTGTTGGTTGGACAAAATAAGCTATTTTTAGAAATATAAAAAAAATGTTGGCAGATGATCAGATTATTAAAATAATCAATGGCTGCAGTCCTGCACAGCAACTTGATAATATGATACTCTGACATCACTGTGTTTTCAGCTGCCAAAAAAATACAAATACAACAATAACAGTCAATATGATGTTCACTGTGATTGATTTCTTGTCATAAGCACTGATCTGATCTGCTATCTCTTTTGTGTATCCTACCATCCTAAGAAGAAAGGGAACCATTAGTAGTCTGTTGATATCTACAGAATCTAATAATTGGGGTACTTTGGGAAATGGTTGCAGTTATTAAGTATACAACATTTATAATAAAAGGCACAAAATACACAAAAGCACTGGTTTTAAGCAATGACACGTGGACCAGCTGACCTGATTTCCCAGTGCGGAGCCTGGCCAGCAGGACCATGGATTGATGCTGCATCAGCGAGGCCCCAAGGAAAAGTGCGATCCCTGCCACATGAAACCAGTCCAACTGAGAGAGGAGAGGTCCAGTCCCTTACAAAGAACAGCACAAACATCAACACAACATGGCAGCACCAGAATATAGTCAATTTATAGAGCAGGGATTTCAGTTTAACCTTTTCCCAGACGATCCGAGCAGAGCACCGTCAACCCCAGTATGAGGTAATACCCCAGACCGAACACATACTGCACCAAGTGTATCGCTCCATCGGAGAAAACACTGACAAACAGGCACTCCATCAGCCGCCTGAAGGACTGGAAGCAGAACAGCAGCTGCACCAGCAGAGTGGACAGCTGTGGGACTACAGACAGACAGTGTGAACACCAAACAGTATCAGTGTGACACAGGAAACACAAGCTTTAACACAGCCTACCTTGATTGTTAGTGGTTGGTACACCTGTCAAAAAGTCTAATATTCCAGTCAGCCATGAGGGGAAGGACTGATGCAGAAATGTGAAGTTTAGGTACAAGGCAAGGAGAAGACCGTTCCATCCGACAGAGATGGCGTAGAAGTGCCAGAACCACCTGAAAGATGAGAGAAGCATCTCTAGTTAACTGCAGTGACGTTAACTTTACTCTGGAGACACCCAGCGGCGCCTCGTACTCTGATTCACCCAGCGTCGGCAGCAGGAGGGCGGTTAGCTGGAGGCTGATTTAGGGACCAATCAATAAATTAAACTATTGTTTGTTTGATTTACACAAAAACAATGTTTCTTCATGTTGCCTTGATGATATTAGTGACAATTATGATTTTAAAAAGGTAATACTGAATATCTGATTTTTATCTGATAATGTGTTGTGCATTTGTATTGCAAAAGTATATATTTTTAATACAATGGCTTTTTTTCAGTAGCTTCCATGTCATTTGACCCAGTGACTCCAAAATTGCATTACTAAACAGGACAAAGACACACCTGCTTTTGATTACATTTGAATGCTTCTTCTATTTTATGTGAGTATTTATACAATTTTTGTTGTATTTATTTCTTCCTCATAATTCTTCTTGCTATTCACAAACATACCCAAAACTGTAGTAAAATGTAATAAAAACAGATGTGTCTTATTTATCGCATTTAGTAAAACAATTCGACACTGACTTGGAGTCACTGGGTCACTAGACATAAAAGTTACTGAAAAATTAATCCATTGTCTTGATAAATACATAACACATTACATTACAATAAGTGTGCTACTTGAAATCAGTTTAATTTTTCATTCATATCATCAATTCAGCATGAAGAAACATTGCTTTTGTGTACATGAAATAAACAATATTGTAATTTATTGATGGTCCCTAAATCAGCCTCCAGGGCAGAGCGAGCATCTGGGAGGCGAGCTCACCGTCCTCCTGCTGCCAACACCGGGTGAACCTGAGAACGAGGCGCCGCTGAGTGTCTCCGGAGTGAAAGTCTGTTTTATATCAAGCTTAAAACTAACTTAACCTCGGTCTTAAGTAATGATTTAAGTGTGTGCAGCTATGTTAGCATAACTATGAACCCCTTAAAACTTCAGTTAAAATGTATTAAATACGCATAAATTATACATGTACGTTATAAATACATTATAATGTAGCTTCTCGGGTTACTTTATCTGTTTGTTAGCTCACTGTTACCTTTTAGGGACGTCAAACACACGCAGCCAGTCGTCTCGTTTGAGGCTCTGTTTTGTTTTTCCGTACCGGATAAGATCCTGAAACAACACGTACACACCACATGTTTCATATTTTCTCGGCAGGTACGGTGAGATTTTGTGTGCGCAGAAAGCTAAAAGGAAACTTAAAGCCAGAAAAGCCCACAAAACGTCAGCACATCTCCAGCCGACTGAGCTGAAACTCATCTTCCAGCTCCTCACATAGTGGACATTGTTTTGTGCGACGCAGAAAAGAGTCCGTCGGGAAACGTTCGCAACAGTTCCGGATGAAACACGAAGGCAGGAAATTATTAATTATAAGAATTTGAAAGGTTTCCAGGTGGTTGTCTGAAATCGGTGTTTTTTTTTTAAGTCAGTGTCAGTAAGAAGAGTGTTAAGTTTCGGACTCAGACTC
Source organism: Diplodus puntazzo (assembly GCA_963678695.2). Taxonomy (NCBI): domain Eukaryota; kingdom Metazoa; phylum Chordata; class Actinopteri; order Spariformes; family Sparidae; genus Diplodus; species Diplodus puntazzo. Next base: position 8,070,520 of record OZ023163.1, on the reverse strand, counting down.
CAAACGATGTTAGCAAATAATACAGCAGGTGGCAGCACTTGAATCACCACAGAGCAAGTGGGGCCAACATGTATGGACCATTATGCTCAGATGCAATAACCCTGACTACTGCAGTTAAAGCTCATATTTTAGCATTAGCTCATATATTTTTTTAGATATTTATCTAAATCTGCAGGAGTTTGAGTTTGAATTTACAAAGTTAAATGCATTATACATGATTATTTTCATTGTCAACTCATCTGTCAAGTTTTCTCAATTGAATGATTTGTCAACAGAATGCCACAAAAGTAAAAGTTGTCCATCAGAACCCAGAAATATTTAGCCGAATGTAATTAAAGACATAAGAAAAGTGATTTGAGAAGCTGAAATCAGTGAAGTTTGAACATTTTACCTTCTGGTCTCTTTCTTTTATAAGTAGTTGACCAAACACAAGTGTGTATGTATGTATGTTTAAATTCACAAACACATGTACACATATGCACATCAGTCCACAGACCCTCATCATTTATTTTATGTTTTGAGGTTTCATTTAGGCTAACCTATGCTTTACTTTTTGATCCCAAGTTTACTTGTGCTTATTTTTGTATATTATAGGACTTTTGTAATTGTGAGGGGAGATTCATGCTATGAGGTTCTCGATTCTGATTCTCAGCTGTAAGATCTGCTTCTTTTTTGTTGATGTATTGATGTGTGCTGCTTTGTTTTACTGTGCAAATAAATAAATGACTAAATAAAACATTTTGCCCAATAAATGTTTTTAAAGATTCATAGTTGAATATCCATATCTGAAAATCTCCTAGCTCTAATTATGATTGTTTCGTGTGTAAAACAGACCTTAAAGAACAACACAATTTCTTACTGTTTTACTTTGTTTATATGTGGTGGACCCTGCCACATTTCTAGCTTCAAACAGTGTTCTGGGGAACTTATTTTCCTCTGAGATGAGTTTATTTATTCAGGACCTCATACTACTTTGTTGGGTAGTTGGATGTACAGTGACGTTAAACTGTATCCTGTTAACTACATTAACATGTGGAAGAAAGAACAACTTTTCCTTCATCGATGTTTTGGATGTCTCCATCTGATATGTGATTGTTCAAAGCAGTTGTCTGGATTCAAAGTCTGCATCACTTCACACTTTGATCTTCAGGACAGTGTTACCAAACAAGATGTTTGACATTGTGGCCTCGGCGCTTCACTCATACTCAGCTTCTGCTGAGCTTTCTTCTCACAGGTTCACCAGTTTCCTGCCTGTTCCTCCTCCTCCTCTCCACAATGTAGTGATGTGTCAAAGGAAAAGAAGTGTGTTATTGTTAAAGGCCTTTGAGGCATTAGAGTGCAGGATGCCTCTTAGAGGAGCACAGTATCCTGTCTGAGGAAGTGTGGACTCTTGCCTGCTTCCCCCTCTGCCCTGCCCTCAATGTCCTCCTCTTTTTTACTGTGCCAAGACCTGGACCCTCTCTGGGCCCCCTGAAGATTGCAGTCAAGTTGGTGCTCTTTTGGCATCATGAAATACCATAAAATAGGAATCCAAAATATCAGAGACAAGGTTTTGATATAGCACAGATGAGACTGAGAAACTGTTGACTCTATAGTCTTTACCCTGAAACAAATGATGTATCCACAAGCTTGTGCCAATAATCTGGTCAACATATCTAAGTGTTCCAATGAGAAACACTGCTAAAGAAAAACAAAAAAATATACTCAAAATATAATCATCTATTTCATTCTGTTGAGGCTTTCAATAGCCAATTTATGTAAAAACACACTCTCATTAATTGGATTTAGATGAGAAGATTCATACCCCCTCATTCCCAACTCATCATATACTGTAGGATTGAGATTGTAAATTGCGCCGGCTGCCATCCCGATGCATCAGTATTTGATGAGTTGGGAATGAGAATCAACAATCAACTGTTCTTAGAAGTACGAGCTTTAAAGGAGACATCTTCAGCTAATTTTCAGGTTCATCTCATGCTTTGATAATCAAAAAACACATCAGTTTTCTCAGACTGTTCAGTGCTGCAGCTCAGTTTTTCCCTCTCTGTCTGAAAACTCTCTGTTTTAGCTCCCGTCTCTTTAAGGCCCCTCCTCCCAATTACCAATTGTTCTGATTGGTCAGCTAAAACATGTCTGACCCAGCAACAGAGCCGCTGTGTTGAATTAATATTACTTGCTAAACTAGCTGCTAGTTATAAATTATGCAAGTGTGTGACTTTGGGTCAGTGTGATGTCACAAAGGCAGCAATACTGACGAGGCGTTTGAGGAGCAGTGTTTTCTGTGGGAGAGAGGAGCTTCTGTGTGACCTTTTTAATTTTCAAGATCTGTTTATGTACAAGAACAAATGTAAAAGCACAACAGGTATCTTTTAAGACAACCAATGTGACACAGCTGTGAAACTTTACTAGTCACATTACTAACAACTGTCAGATAATTTATCTTGATTATCAAAATTCAATAGATTTATTGACTAACTGATAAATAAAACCATCATTTACTGTTTCCTGAGATATGGGTTGTGCTTTCAACATTGTACCTTTTGAAGCATTAAGTTTTATTTTCAAGTGCGTGTTTATTATCTGCTTTTTATTTAACGATTTATTGAGTGTATTCAGTTATATTTTATTGGTTCAGCAGGTTCCTGAGACACAGTCATCACCTCTTGAAATGTACTTTGTGTGTTAGTGTGAACACTGTTGTGGCGTTATGTTTGTCATATGTTGTCAGACATATGACAAACATAACGTGTTTTTGTCTCAGTAACAACAGTAAAGAGTCTCTCTCTGCTTCGGGCCCATTCTTTCTGATTTGGCTTGTGTGACTCTGACCTTTGAAATCCCTCTTCTGATCTCTGAGCATAAACAGTGGCAAGACAATGAGCCGTCAATAGCAGAGAGCAACTTTCCCTTGTTCTTCTCTAAATCTTGTGACTTTCCTTTTTTTTCCCCAGCAGTTTGAAAAAGAGGACAAAAAGCTGGATTAAAAGTATGTTGCAGACCTCACTACAGCCCTGGAGCCCTCATGGTATAACCCAGATACACACAAATATCTCATGATTATTATGTTCCACACAACCTCGAACGTTTCCTCGCCCAGTTTACTTTCAAAATCCCTTTTTTTTTTATGTTTGTCTTTGATCGGGCCAGAGTTTAAAGCGATCATCTCCTGTGGAAAACAATGATAGGATTGACAAAAAGAGAAAAAAAAATAAATGGAAAATGTCTTCTGTTTCCAGCTTTTCCAGAGGTGCGCTTGGTGTGGAGTGCCCTCCAGGAAGTGTTGGTTCGGAGGAGGGTGGGCGGTGTAGTAGGCAGGGAGTCCCTGTAGAAGTGACCAGGCCAGGAAACATGTGGACTTAGCGCGTAACGTATTCCCCCATCATCTCCCTCAACACTGCTGAATCCATGCCAGCAGAACAAACACAAACCTTCCCCCTCCTCGTCAGGTGAAACGCTACAATCACCATGTTGAGGGCAAACATCATCATCATCATCACCATCATCATCATCATCATCATCATCAGAACTTATACTGTTTTCACTTGTGAACTAGATAGCACACAGAATTGTGTGTCTGTAAAAATGATGTTAAAATGAACTGAACCACTAACTTTGAGGTTCAAACGATATATTTGTTTTTTCCAAGCAAACTTTAATCCAATTTATTAAAAGTGGACAGAAATGAATGCGTTTGTAATATCCCAAGCTTATGACACGACTACTTGTTTGAGGAAGGGGCTTGTCACAGTGAAGCAGCTGGCGTCGACCAGAGCTAACAAGTTTGCTAAGTTCTCATCTCATTATCTGCTGCTTATCCGTGAGAGTCGCGGGGACGTAACCGCTATATCACGGGGGTTACTGGAGCCAATCCGAGTTATCTCTCTGGGCGAAGGCAGGGTACACCCTGGAAGAATCGCCAGCTAATCACAGGGCCCTTACTGATGGCAGAGGTGCCAACTGCACATCAGGAGCAATCTTGAGGTTCAGTATCTTGCTCAAGGATACTTCGACATGCAGCTCAGTTCCGCCCCAGGGGAGCCGGTATTCGAACCAGGGACCTTCTGATCACTAGTCGACCTGCTGGGATGCTCTACCCGCTGAGCTACAGCCACCCCAGTTTGCTAAGTTATGTCAGAGATACCCTGATTTTATTGAAGGGAACTGTGTGTTTCATTCGGGTCGCCTGTCGTTATGACTTCCGGGTGAGAGTCAGAGAGAGTTGGTGAATGTGACTCGAAAAAGTAATTAAGTTCTCATTTGGGTTTTTTTTCTACATCAGAACGACATCAAATGCATTTTAAAGAAGACAGGAATTAATGCATCGGAGGGGATGGAGGCATGTTGACATTTATGTTTGTGTGTACTCAAATTCTCAAATAGCCATGTGAAAAAAGACGGCGCTTTAACTTTCTCCCCTTCCTCACAGTGTTTCCCTGCGGTATTACAGCTGGCGCCGCTGTCGCAAATACAGCGTCAGCAACATGGCTAAAGCGAGCAGCCAAAAAAACAACTGTAAGAATCTCAGTTTGATCTGGAAACCCTGATCTCAATGCTGGGAAAAGTAGAACGCCCAGTTAATAAGAACATTGTTTTTTTTTTTTACGTGCTTTACTGTTTTGGACTCAAGTCATCGAGCGAAAAGGGAAACCTGTCAGCGAGGAGACACAACACTGGTGCTCTCCATCGACCACTCACCCTTGTTTGACCTCACTTTCGATCACTCTCCCTCTTCGCCTCCTCCATCAGCGGGGTTCTCCTTCTCTGCAGAGATTTCCCAGCTATTCCAGTTTCTCCCACTGTTGCCTGGGGGTCGCAACCAGGGAACACAACGCCTCTTCCTGTTTTGGTTGCACAATAGCGGCCACACTTCCTTTGTGCTGTAATTCATCCTTCTTCTTTTTTTGCGTGAAAACTCAATTTCAACTACAATTTTAAGAAGTACTTGTGTACCATTTTGTACATATTATGTCAATACGTTTTTCTCCACTATTCATTTAAAGATTTTGTTACTTACACTAAATAGTAAATTACTAACAGGCCTACAAAATATGCCAATTGGACAATATGAGCCCTACTTTCATCAGCAGTAACATGACAGTGAGAATGCATCACATTTTGATAATTATATTCAAGTAATATAAATGATCATTAAGCGCACCTTGGACTGAGCAGTTAGTTCCTACAAATCACAAATGGTACGTCCATACGTATGTGTCAAGCTGCAACATGTGTCATATCATGCTCACATTATATTTATTAGTGGAATTTCACATTGGGACGATTCGGGAGGGTAGGTGATGGAATTACAGTGGACGTGACTGAAACCACAACGTATTTTGAACTCTATATTTCAACATATGTAAGTGCCACACCAGTGAATATTTTCAAGGAGACCATGGGACAATTTCCAGCCCTGTTTGAGGCGACAAAACAGGATATTTTTGACGATAAGTCAAGTTGAATTACCTGTGGTTTCTGCAATAGTCTGCATTTAGTCTGGTTGCAATGTAAGTTGCTGTATTGATGCTAACAGACTGTTCTTGTACTTTCACGTACGTAAAGTTAATGTTAAAAACGTGAAAGAGTAGCCGAAGCCTGTTTCTAATGCTATTTAGTGAAGTTAGCGTTAGCTGGCAACGTTAGCTACAATTATCTGGCAACAACTTGCCAGAAAGGCTCGAGATAGTGCTGAGATTCAGACACCGCTTTACCTCCTAAACAAGCAGGTCTGCACATCCCGCAAAAAAAAACGCCTATGGACCTCATTCCCACTTCTGGCAGGCAAGGCTGTGATTCTTATCTAAAGCCGCATGTTGAACTTCACTGACGTCACGAAGGCGCTGGAAACAGATGTAACAGACAAGAAAACAACAACAGACACCTTGTAAAAGAAGCATCTGTAAGACAGTGAATACATTCTTTTGAGCGTCACAATTCCCACAAAATGAATCTTTTCACTGTAATAATTTCCGCCATTCGGTCCAATAACGTTTGGAAAGTCTAGAAGAGCCGCACGTTTGAATTATTTTATCCTCATTTAAGTTAGCCGGGCGCTAAGCCCGAAATTAGCTGGCTCAGTCAGCTTTCATAGGAATAATCAGGGCTCTACTTCCAACACTGTGTCTGGTAATAAAACATCCTTGGATAGATGCACCCCAAATTCCTTCTTTATTTAGGTGCCACTACAACATGTTGATAACACGCTATCACTTCGCATGGTGAAAAATTTAGCGTGTTTACCAGGGTCTTATGTTCAGATCGAAGCTATTAAAACTGACCCGGGTGTAAATGCAGAGTTCACACATTCCCATCGCACACAAAAGCCCGATCTTAGCTGGTTCAAGTGGGATTTTTAACCAGTGGGAAAGGGTTAATACAGTTTACAGTTACATCTGTGTTTCTAAAGGCTGAATAACACCTGAATAATAATAATCTGACTACTTCTTTCACAATAAGGACTTCACTCTGAAAGGTGTAAAAATGATCAGGCTACTGAAAGGTGTTGCCAAGGCTAATGCTAAAATAGCAACTTTATAGGCTAATGGAGATTAGCGTTCATATGCAAAAACTCAATTTTGATGTTATTTCTTTTAATGTATCATGCTTTTTTAATCGTGCACACCAGGGAATATCAGTGGAAACAGATTAAAAAAGCTCTCAAAACTTAAAAAAAAAAAAGTTAAAAAAGTTTTTTTTTATTATTTGATTAAAAAGTTTCCCTGGATATCTGTGCTCGACGTTGAGTGTTATGTGCAACACGTCAAGCCTCCTCAGTGTTGATCATGTGTCGGACAGACAGACGCTCCTCCTCCTGCAGGCTGCTCGGCCGGAGCGCGTCTCTCCATCCTCAGCCTCAGCTTCAGCTCCATGGGGACACACAGCCGCACTTTACCCTCCGCTGAGCGCCACCCTGCTGCTGCTGCCGCCGCCGTCTGCGCTCATGACTCTCTCAAACTGTTGTCGGGAGTGGAATATAAAGCATCGGAAGTTATATGACTAGTACAGAGCGTGTGGGATTATAATCACAGCGAAGTTTTGTTTTGTTTTGTTTTTATTTAATTTTTATTGGGAGTTCATGAGGAGCGTGTCCATGTCTTCTGTCGGATGATGGCTCCGGCAGGCTCCGTCTTTTTACTGTTTGGGATTATTCTGGAAATCTCTTGTGTTGCTGGTAAGAACATTAATTACAAACTATTGACTCATAACACATTAAAGGACTTTTGTAATAAGTTTGTAGACAGTGAAAATTTTATTTCTCTATCAGTTTAATATGTTGTTTTAGTTAGTTAAGTTTGTCATGTATTTTGTGGTGAGTGTGTAAAAAGTATGACAGTGTGTGTCACTTCTTTTCTGTTCAGATTACAAATGTTGAACAAAGAAGGTAAATCTGCACCTATTTGATAAAGAAGAATTAGTTTCAACCACTCATAGTCCAAGTTTATATAGTTATCTACCGCCAGGGGGTCAAGTGTATATATTTCCCACTGGGTCAGCCTAATGTGTGTGTTTTTCCATACGATACGTTATGTGCTTCAGGGCCTCACAGGGAGGTGGTGGGCAGCGTGTATCCTCAGAAACAGGAACCCCACCTAGGCTGCACTGTGCTGGGCTATTCAGCCTGACCAGGCCCATCTTCCCCTGCTTCCTGTTTTGACACAGCGCCGCCATTTTCTGCAGCAGTGAAAAAAAAATGTCCCCAAGTAGCCAGACAGCCAGTTACAAAGCTTTTTTTCCCCCCTCCCTGTATTGTACTTTCAGTTTCTAGCCTGTGAATGTGACCTGATTAAAACAACCACAACATCTGACCCATTTCTGCAGCTATTATTTGTTCGGGCCGTGCAGGCTGATATCATCAGTGTTGATTGTGTTTGCTGTGATTGACTTGTTTGTTGTTTCCTGCAGCCATTGAACTGCGCTTCATGCCCGATCCGCCGACGCTGAACCAATATGGCGTCCAAAGGATGAACAAATCCGACAACCTGGAGCTGACGTGCAGGTATGTATGAGAACACCTCACTGGATTCAGTCCATACACTGACCCAAACATGCACGGCGCTGAAACATTCACTGTCTCTCGATCCGACAGAGGTCGGCAGTACTTGAGGTGGACGACTCCTCCTACGAGCACTCGCTTCTCCACCAGTGACTGCAGCGGATCAGGACTCTTCTGCACAACGCTGCGGCTCTCCAACGCGACTGTCAACGAGACCGGACAGTACCAGTGCTCCTACAGAGACCTGAAAGTCGAAGATGGCAAAACTTCAGTAACAACTCATGTGTTTGTCCACGGTACAACTCATTTTAACCTCATTTGGCTTTGAGAAGAGTGTTTTGCAAATATGCTCCAGCAGATAGACAGTTAGGAAAATCATAATCAAGTATTTATTCATCTAGACAAACCAACTCTCAGGCCAGATACACTCACTGATGTCTTGAACAGCCATTAAGTTGAATGTTGTTAAAGGACCCTCACTGTACAAGACAATTGTACCGATCTTACTTCAAAGCCACCCCGGCCACCTCTTTGCTCCGGCCCTGTCCCCTGTCTGATGTCTGTGCATTTGATTTGATTTCAGACTACAAAATGCCATTTGTGCCGTCTGAGAAAGAATACGAGGTGGTGTTCATCCGCGAGGGCGAGCGGGTGGTGATACCGTGCCGAGGCTCAGTGGAGAATCTCAACGTGACGCTCCACACTGTAAGGAACTGTTTGTTTCAGCGTTCTCGTCATGTTTGTTCTTGGTGAAATCAAAATGAAAGTGTTGTGCAAGCTTGAAGGGGAACTTCTGCAGGATGAAGTCACATTACAGCAAATAAAGAATCAAGGTTTTATGGTTTGACAAGAGGCGAGAGTCACATTGAAGAATTGGCGTCTTGTCGAATTTGCACTCGAAACAAACGGGGCAGCGTATTACAAGAATAACTGCTGCCTACTGTAGCTACCGTTAGCTAGTTAGCTCAGGTAGCTTTGCAGCTAGCAGTGGAGACTGAGAGCTTTGGACACAGACCAGCCACCATACTAGCTGGTTGGCATGCTAACTTCAGATGGTCATCATCATCAAAAGTGCTATTTCATCACGTTCTGTTGATGAATTCAGTCATTGGCTTTTCCAGTTTTTCAACTAAAATTCTTACATTTGCACCTTTAATATAAAATGTAATTAATTTCCATAAAGATGGGGGATGAACAAGAGTCAAATATAAAAATCAATAAGCAAAATATAAGTAAAAGAGATATTCAGATGTTTCTTCTAATCTAAACCCCAATGACATCATTATTAGGGTTGTTATTCAGACTTTAGGAAGCTCCTCCGCAGCCACAGACGATACGGACAGTATGCAGCTGTTTTCAACTTGCACCCCTCATGATGAGTAAACTTAATTATTTATATAGAAGATTTGATAGGGAAAGATACAATAAACACAGACAAACTGAAACAGATTTCCCATGCAAACATCATAGTGTAATTGATAAAACCAATAGAAAACGGAGACAAAAACATCTTATTTGTGTCTTCAAGCTACAGAAAAATAATTTCTCAAGAGTCAGTTGCTCTGTTTTCAGTTTACAGAGTAGCTGAAAAGTAATGCAATCTCATTTCTCATCTTATTTCTTATTTACGCAGACAGATATGTGCTCATGCGTAAAATGTGCTTTTTAAAATTCCGTGTTCAAAATCTGTAAATGTCTGTGTGTGTCAGAAGTATCCAAACAAGGAACTTCATCCCGATGGGAAGGACTCTCTGTGGGACGCCAAGACGGGTTTCACGGTCCCCAGTTATCTGATCAGCTACGCCGGAGTCGTGTCCTGCCAGACTCGCATTGGAAATGAGACGTTCAAGTCCCCCCTCTACATTGTTGCTGTTGTTGGTAAGACAGAGAAATGATTAATGTTAAAAAAAAAAAGTTCAACTGTGTTAGTCACAAGTGTGTTTTATCGAACTGAGGTGAAAGGGAGACTGATGAGGGCGAGTCTGTAGTCTCAGGAGAACAATAGGCCGTTGACTGACTCCCGTGTCTTCCCGCCCTTTTCCGCAGGATACAAAATCCATGAGCTCACGCTGACCCCCGCGGATGTCAAGCTTTCTGTGGGAGAGCGGCTGGTGCTCAGCTGCACGGCCGAGACCGAGCTCAATGTGGGCATCGAATTCAACTGGACGCACTCCGGTCAGGCGCTGGTCAGTGCCTCGCACTCCTCTGCTCTCTTTCTCCGTGATGTTTAAAGAGCGTGTACACTTTAAATCAGCCTTGTCGACACTCAGACAGATATATCAGGAAGTGGAGTGTCTCACTTCCTGTTGTCCTTGCACATCTTCCTGATTTCCTGCTTTCAGGAATCCTTCAGTTTATCTCTACAGCAGGTCAAAGTGCAAAAGTGACCAGATGTGTTTGTGATGTTCTGTCTCCTCGGTGGATCGGGCCGATATGTTCTAAGTCGTCTGTTTCTGATGTGTCCTTTCTTACGTCAGACCTCTGTGAACGGCTCCAGGCTGACCCACACAAACCCCCACAAAAAGAAGCTGTGGAACTCCCTGGTGCTGTCCAACACGCTCACAGTGGAGAACGTGACGGTCGATCACACTGGAGAATACACCTGCACCGCGTCCAGTGGGCTGATGGAGAAAAGCGCCTCAGCCTATCTCAGAGTGTTTGGTAGGTGTCCAGAATACGTGATGTTGTAGACGCTGTGTGGGTTCTCAAAGCAAGGCTAAAAACCTTCTAAAGTCATTCTAACAAATGATTTAATCTCACTTAGAAATTCTTTCATGCTATCAATGTAATCCTTTAAGATACACGCAAACTTAGAAATCCTAGGTCATGTGTTTTCGTCTCTTAAAGACAGAGCATGTCATTAACAAAAAGAAGCCCAGACAGTATGTTTTATTCTTTCTGCATCTTGATGGCTGCTACTTAAGATCAAATTGAAAGATTGCCTTGTGCATCATTTTGCCGTCTTTCTCCATAATTCGGCCTGACATGTGTTTTAATTGGACTCGTGATATCGTTGAGATTCTCATATAAATTTTGACCATTAATGGAGTTTTATATTAATGCAAAAGCCGAGACCTCAAGTTTATTTGGAAGTATTACGCTCATTTTTTTGTTGTTCTGTTTTGTTTTGTTTTGCCTTATGGAGCCCTGAAGCTGATAAAATTAGCTCTACAATTGTCTGACAAGTCAATAATATAACAGATTGAAAAACAAAAAAGCATACTTTTCCTTTAAAGGTCCTATTTGTAAGAAAATGTGACTTTTGAGTTTAATTCCCAGCTGGTCAAATACAAACACTTTGGGTTTCCCAACTCGTCAAATACTCGCAGGGCAGTCGGCCCGACCTGCAATCCAAACGTGTCAGCAAGTCTGGAATGAGACTCAAAAATAAATTTGTCTTACAAATATCACCCTTAACCTCCAGTCAGCTGATGAAAAACAAAAAAGGCTATTCGTGTGTTTCCTTTACCAGTGACCACTCAAATGTATTTACTTGTCCATTTGTCTTTCACTAGCTCATTTTATTTTTCTGGGCGAAGTTCAATCATTTATTTATTCCCTATTTCACCTATGAAACATTGTTTAAAGTCTCGCATGATAATGAGATGGGCGTGTTCTTGCATTTCCAGGAGGTTAAAGGATGAATGTAGGGCTTTCTATTTTGTTTTACAAATTGTTTTGATTTGGGTCTCCATAGAATGTTGTGAATGATAAAAGTTTATTCTCAGGTTCCCGTTTACTTGATCGAAATGTCTCAATTTCTACTTTGTGTCGAGAATAAACTTGACATTTCAACAAGGTGCTTCAGAATCATCTTAAGTGTATTTGTCAGCAGGACTTTGTAGAGATTGTAACACTATACGCAGGACGTTAGTGATGGCAGAGATTGTAGATCTCAGTTTTTCCCTCGTCCCTGGCCCTAATAATCTTTTGTACAACAAAGTTTTGAATCTTGTTGATGACGATTTGTAACAGCGTGTTGGGGTTTTGTTTGTGTTTTACAGAGAAGCCTTTCATTGACATAAAGGAGCCGTGGACGAAGGTCTGGGAGGTAAATGTGGGCAGTCAAGCGTCTCTCCCTGTCAAGTATTCAGCGTACCCCGACCCCAGCTTTAAATGGTATGTTCACAGAAGAAGAACAAGTTATATAATAAAAAAACACAAATAGCAGTTTGTTACACAGTTAATCAGTTAAATGCCTACTACAGTAAACAGCCTTGGCAACATGTGAAAACTCACAGTTTGTGTGCTGAAGACAGAATTAACTTTCTCTTGTGGCCTTCATTCGTGTTGCTCCAGACACTTTATGCTCTCATCTGTCTGCCCAGGTTAAAAAATGGCCTACCACTGAAAGAAGACTACAGAATAAGGCAGAAAAATGATCTCATCATCCGCGGAGTCACAGAAATGGATGCCGGGAATTACACCGTGGTCCTGACCAATAAGATGACCAAAGAGGAACAAAGACGCTCCTTCCAGCTGATTGTCAATGGCACGTACTCTCTGTTCCTTATCTCTCCTCGAGCTGCCTGACGCTGTCGCTCACAGGCTGTGTTGATAACTGTAGATGTCTTCCTCTACAGTGCCTCCTCATATAATTGAGAAGGAGGTGGCGGTGGATACGGATGTGTACCTGTACGGCAGCAGCCCCACCCTCAGGTGCACAGCTCGAGGAAATCCAATACCTGCGCAGATTGAGTGGCAGTGGATGCCCAGAAAGGACTGTCCAGAGGCCTTCCAGTAAGTCAGCTCACCTCTCACCAAAGACAGAGACAGAGAGAGAGAGAGAGAGAGAGAGAGAGAGAGAGAGACGGAGAGAGAGAGCTTCCTTTTGTGTATTCACACAGTGTTGAGTTGTTTCTCGGTCACTCATTGTCAACAGGTTGTTGTTTCAGGAGGGGGAATAGCTGCTTTCGTGATGTTGACAAAAAACAAGAGAAGAGACAATGAGAGCGCACTCTGACCCGATGCAGATCGGCGGATGTGATTCACGCTCCTCACAATGTCCATTTTTAGACGGACGTCAATTATCCGGACTCAGAATGTGTTTACAAATGTTACACAATCAGAAATGTCTATTTCAAGCCGCGTAGCTCTCACTGCTGTGTGCGACACGGCAGCCGGCCTTAGGTATGCGGTGATTTGACGAGCGTGGATGGAACAGAGGAGGCGTGTGTGAGGGGCTGCTTCGACCATCAGCAGGTTCCTTATCTCCGGCCTACACATCTGAGCTCTTCCTCAGTTCTGCACTTTGTTTCCTGTTGTTCCTGTCCTGCTCTCTGTCCAAAAAAGAGCTTCTTCCTGCTGAAGCTGCGCCTCTTCTTGTGTACTTTGTTATCACACACACACACACACACACACACACACGCACTTTTACAGTCCTATTCAAGAAAATACTCAAACATTTCCTGTGTTTCTTAATTGGATTGACAGCAAAAAAAAAATTGTCCTAACGCAGCAAAAGCCAAAAAGAAGACAGCATAAAAATACACGATCGTGAAAGTCAAAGTTCTCCATTCGTGTGCATGAATTTTTTTAAGCGTTATGTGTTTGTCTTAGCGTTTCTGTGAGGACAGTTTTAAAGGAGACATATTCTGTATTTTGGGTCACTACTAGAACAAGTTCACATGCTTTAGTGCTCATAAAACAAGTCAGTTTTCTCATCTGTCCAGTGCTGAAGCTCTGTCGTCTCCCTCGGTCTCTTTATGCCCCTCCCCCCTCCTGAGGACCTAGTCTCCTCTGATTGGTCAGCTCATGGATGCCTGAGCCAGTTTCTGGTAGCGAAGAAGTCACGAGACGAGTGTTGTCTGTGGGAGAGGGGTGCAGAGTTTGGGCTTTTTAACTTTCAAGAACTTTGAACATGCACCACAACAAATATAGAACACTGAAGAAAAAAAAAAAGCATCTCCTTTTAAAAACATACCATATTTCCTTTTCTTTTTGTGCCCACCAGATCCGGGCTGGCAAAGTCTGAGGCACAGCTAGCAGAGTGTACAGGTTGGAGAGATATCAGCAACGGCACCGGTCACCACCCTGTAGAGCAGATTATGATTGCCACGGATCACGCACAAAAGGTAAATAATTCCTCAGCCAACCAGTAGATGTTGCTTTCTGTCTGTATTTAATGTGCAGTTATTAATGTAGCAAACACATTTCCCCAGAAAATCATGAGCTCTCTGAAGATCCAGAAGGCCGAGGTCCACGCCCTCTACAGATGCTCTGCCGCCAACAAAGTCGGCAAGGACTCACGCATCATCTTCTTCCACGTGACGCGTAAGTCTTCATTTCAGCCTCGCTCTGTGATCATGACAACATGTGAGCTGTTGTCATTCCTGCCTTTCTATCTTTAGGTGGACTTGAAGTGAGCGTGTCTCCATCCAACGAGCCCTTAGAGGAGGACCACGTGGTTCTGCAGTGTAAGGCGGACATGCTGATCTACGGCAACCTCGCCTGGTACCGCGTCACCAACGTCTCCGAGTCAGAGCAGATTGCGTCGGTGCAGCCGTGTCGCTCCCTGACGCGGCAGCGGAGGCCCCTGAAGCACGGTGTGCAGTCCAGCCTGCAGGGCACCAACGTGACCGTGGAGCTGCTGCTGCCCAACGCCTCCCGTCAGGACGAGGGTCTGTACGCCTGTCAGGTAGAAAACATCAAGACGAAGGAGAGAACCTGCCTGCTGCGCCGCCTTTCGCTCAAAAGTGAGAAAAATGACTGGAAAAAAAGACTGATTCTTGAAGGTGTTGTAAGGTAGATAGAAGTGTTCTTTAAATGAATATTGTTTGATTCTGATTTTAGGTCACGAGGCTGCGAGGATACTCAATAATTTAACAGATCAGAAGGCCAACGTGAGTGCAACGATCAGCCTTAGCTGTGACGCCGTCGGGATGCCGAACCCGACGGTGGTGTGGACCAAAGACAACCGCACTGTGGTGGAGGGCTCAGGTGAGAGGAGCACTGACATCAAAGAATACAGACTCACTTGATAAGTTGCCCGCAGCTGTTAAGAAGACAATATGGATTTCTCACAGGTGTGATCCTGAGCCAGAACAACCACACTCTGACAATCCAGCGTGTGAAGAAGGAGGACAGCGGTCAGTACACCTGCAGGGCTTGTAACAGCCGAGGCTGTGACACTGCGCAGGCCTTTCTGACGACTGAAGGTCAGTCACTAACCTGGTACAGACGTAGTATTTCTTGTCTGCTGATAGCAAGTGAAAGGCCCCTGCTCCGTCAGACCTTGGCCTCCAGACTGATAGGTGTTGACATTTTGTGTCTCTTTGTAGTTGTCCGTGTCTCCTTTTGGTCTCCTTGTGGTCCTTCTGTGTGTTTTGTGTGTCATTGTGGTTGTCTGGAGTGTCTCTTACTCTTTTGATTCTGTTTCCTTGTCAACAATTTGCTTCTCTTTGTAGTCACTCTGGTCCTTTTTGGGTTTGGGGTCCTTTGTAGTTGTTTTGCTTCTGTTTGTACTTATTCTGGGTCTCTTTGTAGTTTTTTGTACTTCCTTTCGTCGTCTTATACTTCCTTGTAGTCGTGCTGTTTCTCTTCGTGGCTGCTTTTAGAAAAATCTCTTTAATGTAGTTTTGCGTCTCTTTCAGTAGTTTTACTAAATTTACTGTGTTTTTGCTTTTCCAAAAACAATCTGTTCAAATAGAGGCTCAGGCACAGGGGCCCCCTGGGCCTGTTGAGTCATACACCAGAATCAGAATCAGTATTCCTTTATTGTTCCACAAACGGGGAGATTTGATTGCCACAGCAGCCAAAGGACAGAATATTTTAAAAAACAATAACAATATTGTCAACACCATCCATGAGAGTTAAGAACATATTGTTCATAGTTCACGCATGAGAGTTTCAACTCGTGGCATTACCCACAATGCTCACAATGACCCTGTATTTACATCTGGCCTGAACCTTTCACCAGTTCACATCACACATGCGACACTTTTGATATCAAACATGTAGAGTAAGAATAACTTTGTTTCCTCATGACGGGAAGTTGGCCCGGTTTGCACACATCCTCCTGGGAGTTTTCTAAATCCAAAACAATGAGGAGACTGCAGGACAAAGGGAGAGGCCAGCCCTGCCCCAGCTCCAGCCTCTGCTCTCCCGTTCACTTGTTTCTGTCCTGATCACAGAGACGCAGCGACAAACAAACAAATGCGCTGACTAGAACCAGGGGCCTACGTGACCTGGTCCGCGCCAGCAAAATGGGGACCCAGTTTAAAGTAGCTCCCGGCTGAGGCGCCAGGCCCGCTAACGAGGGAGGGGAGAGGACAGACCCGTCTTCTACCCTCCTCTCTCTATGTGAGGGAGCTCCAGGGAGAGAAAGCAATTTAATACTAGGGGACTTTTCGGGTCAGGTTATCAGGATGGGGCGAGTGGTTGAATCCTAAATGTTTGAATACCTCCTTGCTTTCCACCCTCCCTTCAGCAAAAGAAAAACTACAAAACCCTTTTCTGACCTTCTCCTTTGCCCCAATAGTTTGGCTCAGCTGAACTCTACCGGAGAGAGACGGTTCATTACAGCTTGTAGTTACACACCCTGGCCCGTTCCAAGTTGTCTTTGGCCGTAGTTGTCCGCGCTGACTCCTGACCATTTGTTATGACTAGATAAAATATCAGTTTATTTACAGTCCAGATTCCAACGGTCTCCTTCCTCCAACCCAAACACAGACACGCACACATACACATGTGACATGCCAAAGACAATGACAAACCTGTCTGAACTTCTAGCAGCGCTGCCAAGCCACAGCCCCGGAATTATAATAGACATTCCGCGGCGGACGTCCCACGTTTTTTCTCTGAAGAACGGATCCCCAAATTGTCAAATTAGTTCGTTTGATCCATTTTCTGTTTGTGAATCCTGCTGCAACTCATACTGTTGTTTTTTTCTTTTTCTTTTATTCTAGGTGCAGAGGAAAAGACTAACGTGGAGCTGATTGTTCCCATTGGGTCGGTGGTCATCGCCATGTTTTTCTGGTTACTAATCGTTTTCGTCATCCGTGGAAGAAAGAGAGTAAGAACTTCCTCATCCTCTCTTTGCCACACTTTTCCTTCCTCGGATTTTCCCTCCAGTTACACACGCGGGAGCCGATAATGAATTAAAAAAACAGGTTTACAGCTCTAGCACACACACATACACACACATAAACACACACATACACACGCACGAGCACACACACACCGTGGGAGCGAGTGACTGATTGGAAGTGACTGGTCTGGCTCTTGGTGGCTGCTGTCCTTTGTGTCCAGGAACAACAAGGCCACTCTCTGCTCCCATAAGTCACGTAGACCCGCGGCACAGATTGGGCCCCTTTTCACTGGAGGGGCACCAGAGTCACTGGGAAATGTAATTGAAGTGAAGGGGAAGAGCTAAAAACAAAATGATGTCCCTTTAATTCACACACATTCTCTCTTTCTCACTCTGTTTCAGCCGAATGGTGGCGATCTGAAGACGGGCTACCTGTCCATGATCCTCGACTCAGAGGACATGCCCATGGATGAGCAGTGTGAAAGGCTCACGTATGACGCCAACAAATGGGAGTTCCCTCGCGACAGGCTGAAGCTCGGTAAGACTACAGCTCTGAATCAATTCAGAGAATACTGTTGGCAGAAAAGTGGCATAAAGAGTAAGATGATGGTTCTTAAATACGCATTTGCGTAGCTGCATATGTTTGGTAGACTAACCTGTCAGGGGAAGAGCTGGAATTGGTAGTTTTCCCTGTTTCGCCATTGCCAGTGTGAACCAAATGTCATGGCAATCTAGTCTAATAGCTGTTGAAACATTTCACTCAAAACCACAAATATCAACGTCATGGAAGGAGATCGGTCAGTAATATTCACACAAAGCACGCATGTCTGTGGCAGTCCTCCCGACTGTTGTTGGAAGATATTTCCGTCTGGACCAAAGTGGTTGCCAGAACATTACCATCGCTAGAGCCACTAGCAAGGCTAAAAACTGCAGTTCAAAGTTTTTCATAAACTCCAGCTCAACATAAACTTAAATATGATAGGTGGTATTAATTAAGGCACATTACATCTGATAAACGTTGTGTGCTCATGAGGCCGTTTTGCCTTAAAGGCGACCCACTGGGGCGAGGAGCGTTCGGTCAGGTGGTGGAAGCAGCCGCCTTTGGCATCGAGAAAGTCACCACGTGCACCACTGTCGCAGTCAAGATGCTGAAGGGTTAGTGTGTTTTTTGTCCTCCCTTTCTCTCCATAAATGCACATGCACATGCACAGCACAGCGGTTAAATATGTCTCTGTGTGTTACAGAGGGAGCCACATCCAGCGAGTACCGCGCCCTGATGTCAGAGCTTAAAATCCTCATCCACATCGGACATCATCTCAACGTCGTCAACCTGCTGGGAGCCTGCACGAAGCCTGGAGGTGAGTTCTCATCGAGACAAGCCTTGTTTACTCTTTTTCCCTTTTGTGTCCTGAGTGATTTTCTTCTTTATGAGAGCGAGTGATGGAGCTTAACGAGCTTCCCCGATCTAATTACACGTCGCCTGCAAACACTAACTTATCTCTGTTTATTTGAGGTGACTGCTATTTATTTTCCTTTCCCTCTAATATGCCTCACGCCTCTCATTAAATCAGCCGCTAGATGTCCTCCGTGGTCCTGTACTGTGAAGTTATGAGTACTTTGATCCGTCTCACTTTGATCCTGATCCTCTTTGCTCTGCAGGCCCACTGATGGTGATTGTGGAGTACTGTAAACATGGAAACCTCTCCAGCTACCTGAAGAGCAAGCGCGCAGAGTACAGCCCCTACAAGGTAAATGATGTGGAACCCCTCACGCAGCCAATGAGCTGCAACCAACCCTCTGATGTGGTAACATCTGGCCCGGAGCGCAGCACGCAGTCACATCGCTGACCACAGACGATTACACGCCAATGCACCTCAGTTATATCATTCGATCTACCATGAAACGAAAATGTCTGAACGATGACGTATTTTCCTCTTTATGTTACTCACTGATGTTTGTGTTTTGGTCAACAGAGAAAGCGTGTGGACAGCAACAGGTGGGCGTCTGCGGACGAGGACATGTCCGAAGGTGATCTGGGTCTGGGGAAGATCGCCCAGCTGGACATCTGCACGGGGACGGCTGTCTGCTCCAGAGCTGGAGACATGGCTTCAGGCAGCAGCATGGACACTCAGGAAGGTGGTGTAGAACACTCAGAAAGACACATGACCGCTGCGTCTGGATGCTTGTGAAGTTGTTCACTTTAATGATCTCCAAACGCTTCATGTGCCGCAGAGAGCTCCGACGAGGACCATCTGACCATGGAGGACCTGATCAGCTACAGCTTCCAGGTGTCCAAAGGCATGGAGTTTCTGTCCTCCCGCAAGGTAAAACTACAATTATTATTATTATTTAATGTGACATCGCACTTTTTTTTTTTCACACTTTGCGTGATTGTGAATTGTCCTGGTTGCTCTGTAGTGTATCCACAGAGATCTGGCAGCCAGAAACATCCTGCTCTCAGAGAACAACGTGGTGAAGATCTGCGACTTTGGCCTCGCCAGAGATGTCTACAAAGACCCCGACTATGTCCGCAAGGGAGATGTGAGTCCCCCCAAACTGACAAAAAAAACCGATCAATCTCACACTTGATAGATCTGTGAAGCAATTAAACCTACATCTTGATCCTGCTCCAGGCACGTCTCCCTCTGAAGTGGATGGCCCCTGAGACCATCTTCGACCGGGTGTACACCACGCAGAGTGATGTTTGGTCCTTTGGGGTCCTTCTCTGGGAGATCTTTTCTCTGGGTAAGCCTTGTTATCGTCAGTAGACATAACATTTTACACACAATGACCCCTGTACACCTTCAAAATCACCTGTTTCGTATCTCCTACAGGGGCTTCTCCTTACCCGGGTGTTTGCATCGACGAGTCTTTCTGCAGGAGGCTGAAGGAGGGCACCAGGATGAGACCTCCGGAATACGCCACCACTGAGATGTGAGGGGGGAGGTCGATTTATGTGTTTCAACTTCTCACAGAGATGTTACTCACTCCAACGTGATTGAATTTCCTTGTGTTCATAGATACCAGACCATGCTGGACTGCTGGCTGGATCGTCCCACAGACAGGCCAACATTCACAGAGCTGGTCGAACATCTGGGCAACTTGCTGCAGGCCAGCGCTCAGCAGGTCCGTCTGAATCCAATAAAACGTCCACTGTGCCCTTAAATAACTTCAGACTATTGGTATTTTTATGACAGCTACAGTGGAGTCCCAACAGCAGAAAACATTTAAAGTTAAACAGGCATGGAGAGAATCAATCACACGGGAGGCAGACGAACTAGTACCTTGGAGATCTCCCTCAGTTTCAGCCGCTCAGTATGCCGCTGTTACGGCTGTCAGTGTTTTATGTGTGAACCCGAATAACACACAGCTGCAACGAGTTCACACCCATATACCGAGCTCGGCCAAGTCATTCTGGGAACTTCAGAGAGTCATTAGCTGCTGAAAGAATGGGCTGACGCAAACAAGTTACATTAGAAAAGCTGATCACAGCAGAACAACGAGTGATGATTGGAATACATTTGATATCAGCAGTGTTGGAAAATAACCACAGTAGGTACATTCACACAAGTATTGAACTTAAACCCAATTTTAAGGTGACTTAAAGTATATTTTGTATATCTACTTATATAATATTTTGAATGCATTGCTTCTTATTGCTGTCGGAATTATCGTAAAAACATTTTTCCGACTGGGAAAAATTCACATGAACATTCTCTCAAGCTGTAACAACTTGACGGCATATGGCGCTGAAACATGGCAGAGAAAAGTAAACATGGGGTTGATGGTAAAAAAAACCTTTACCACAGTCAGATACTGATTAGTCATTGTATCATTCAGATACTGGGAACAGTTGTCAATGTGCAAAAATGCAGAACAACTTCTTTTTGGCTTCATGTTGCTCCCACATACCGACATAAAATCTGGACAATGACTTCCCAAATCAGGATATGGGACCATCTGAGGAGCAAGTGAATGCAGCACACTAATTTCATCTGTACTCATTTATGATGAATGAATTGATCCAGCTTGTATCTGAGCTTAGATTGTGTGTTGTTCTCCAGGATGGGAAGGACTACATCCCTCTGACAGCGGGCGGCGACACCGAAGGATCTCCGCTGACCCCTGACCCCAGGAGCCCCTACAGCAAGCCCCAAAGTGGGGAAATCCTGGAAGCTCAGCTCCACTACGACAACCCGCCGTCCCTCAGGTCGGCATCATTATCTCCCTCTGCAGTGTCACCTCTAAAAGTTAAAATACTTTGCGGTTCAATCGCTTGTCTCCTCTGTGCAGACCGTCGCAGCAGAGCGAGAGGTGCAGTCGGCCGCTCAGCGTGAAGACGTTTGAGGACATTCCTGTGGCGCACAGCAGCGTTATGGTGAGTGTGACTCTGCAGGTAACACACACTCACAAAGCAGATTTCCTCTACGCATCGCTGTCAGAATATATATCACACTGTCAGGGATGGAATGCAACTAAGAACATTTATATGAGTATTTTAATTAATTAATTAATTAATTAATTAATTAATTATTGAACAAACTTTTTTACTTTTACGTATTTTTGATGCTTTTGGTACATTTAATATTAGAGACTTTTAAACTATTCCAATGAGTGACTTTGACTCTTATCATGTCTTTTACTTTTACTCAAGTATGACTGTTGGTTACTTTACAAGACGCTGCACAAAGCAAAGCTTCAGAAATGAACATAGAGGCGAATCGACCTTCTCTGACACGTCAAAATAAAGAATACGAGAAAGCACTTTTATCTGATCGCATTAGATTGTTCAAGTGAACCTAATAAACTGTCAGTTCAGGAAACTGCACAGTCGTTTCTTCATCCATAAACTGATAAACATATGTTGATCCTGTCTCTCTGACTTTCTATTAAATCCATGAAAAAACTCACAACAGCCATTTAAAAATGCAAATAGTGATTTTTAGAGGAAGTCCATCATGTAACTCAGTAGATGTGATGCTGAAGTTATAACTAAAGATGATTTTCTTAATATTAGATGGCACATTATGTGAAGTCAGTCTGTCTTTGCAATAGAGGGGGTTATTTTCAATCAGTGGATTTTCTGAAAATGAATCACAATCATCAGCAGAACAAATGTTATGATTTGGCACTTTTCTTTTCATGTGATGTTAACTAATCATTTTTGAGTTTTGGACTGTTGGTCACTCAAACAAAGTCCTGGGCCACTTTTCACTATTTAAAGATATGTTATAGATGAAACAATTAGGACTAAGCAGAATAACTGCTAATGGAAATACCTTATATAAGTCCTACTTTACAAACTAAAGTGCAAACTAAAGTATAACAATGAGTCCCTGTGTTTCTCTCCATGGCACCGACCACCAGTGTTCATTTAAATGTTTGCTGTTTCTACAGGAGGGCCACACAGACAGCGGTATGGGCTTCTCTCCAGAGGAGGTCAAAGGTTTAAATCGACACCTGTCTACTACACCCAACTTCAGGTGAGGACTACGCATTAGCATATAAACAAACACCACATTACGTCCACTGTTACTCACACGGCAACCATGCATCTCTTCATTGGTTTTGGCTGCATATCAGATTCTGAATATATGCACCCTTCCTGTTTTTTTTTCTCTGCAGTCAGCTGCTGCGCTGTAAGAGTAAAGAGTCTCTGGCCTCGGAGTCATCCAATCAGACGAGCGGATACCAGTCGGGGTACCACTCTGACGACACGGACACCCCGATCTACGCTAACGAGGAGGTGATCATGAAGCACAAGATGCTGAAGAAGCCTCCGCTGCCCAAGACGCCCGACAAATTCAACGTGGAGATCCGCTATAGCACGCCGCCTGTCTGACCCCAAACATGTCCCAACTACTTAACCCTCAGTCTTTTCACTGTTCAGTATTTGTTTACCCTCCGCAGGCTTCACATTTTAGGAAACAATCACAACTCTTGCAGTAAAGCAGCTCGGGTCACGACTGTGGCGCTGAGATATTGTGACCGGAGATAACTTAATAAGTCAGCTGGGGAAAAAAAATGAAGGTTGTATGATAAGTTTGTAAGCACAGCGCTCTTTGGACAGCCGGAGGAATGCTATCATGTTTACGCAGCGAGTTAACGGTCTGGGCAGCAGAGATATGAGGACACGCCTACTTCCTCAGGCACAATCCACCCACTTCCTGTATTGCAGGAAATGGCATCTGGAATTTTTAGACAATTGAAACAGCAAATGTTTTCTTTCTTTTTCTTTTCTTCTTTTTCTTTTGGGCGAAAAAACTTAAGTCCTGTCAAGGAGACAGTTCTCAACTAGAACAATGATTCTAGAGTCACATTTGTACAGTTCTTTTTTCGCATATAACTTACAGTATTTTATTAAAAAAGTGTATTAGTTAACCTGCAATAAATGTAACTAGTTTTCTAAAATAAAAATACCCGCAGATTAAAATATATCTTGTGTGTTTTGTTTTGTTTTGTTTTTCTTTTGGTCGACAAGTCTCCCATATCTTTGCCTTTTTGTTCATCTCAGACATGATAATAATGTGTGTTTGTCTGTTTCCCTTGTCTCATTTCCTTTCTCTTCGCCTTACGCTAAGGAGACAATACTTTCCCAGCCTTGGTCATTTTGTGTGTGTGTGTGTGTGTGTGTGTGTGTGTATCCTATACGAACAATGTCCATTCAACCTTGGGTATTTTCTTAGCTGCACTCAGATCACAGTGCCCACAATAGCCCTGCCAAGGCCGGTGTGGGCCAGCATGACAACAAACAAAGTGTAGGGGCACATTTAGAGGGGCAGATTTAAGAAAAACAGCATCCACATTGGATGTTTGGATGTTGCTTCCCACACTTCCAGGACTTTATGCATGATACTCATACTACCACTTGTTATGAAACTGTGAACACTTAACAAGTTCATGTTTTCAAAGTCACTGTTCATGACTTTTGTTTAGGATTATGACACTGTATTGTTTTAACCCCGGTTTACTTTTCGGGCCGGGATGTTCGGCCTGAAAGTTAGAGGAGCTGGTCAGTCTGGGTGGGTGACGGTGCATGAGAACACAACGTATTGTGTCTGCAATCAAGGACAACAAACACCAGCTAATTATAGCGCACGAGAGGAAACGACACACAGCCTCTGAGGAGTTGTTTCCACACTTCCACACGTAATACTGGGAGGTTAAATTTAGAAAATCCTCCCGCTGGAAGAGGCCAAGAGGGACTGCTTAACAAGTCAAGACTGGGACAGAAGCGGCTTAAGAAAAAAGAAATGAGGTATAGCAGTTATAAAAACTGTGCTTGAGGAACCCTTTTTCACAATCACATTTGAAAATCTAATTACTCTGAGTAGGTGTCAGCACTGGTTTTGTTTGGGGATAACTGAGCAACAGTGCCCTCTACTGTGCTAAATGTGTAGTTATATGCCACTTTCTTCCCCTGTTATCTCTCAACTCAGCATGCCAGGTAAATATGAAAGCATTGCTGATAAGGCTAATGCTTCATGTGACAGATTTATGCTGGAAAACAGACATGGTTTCCGGCCTTATATCTGGAACAAAGGGACGACATCTTCTACTGCAGGAGCTCAGTTTAATTTCCTCAGGAATGGACAGACAGCCTGAAGGCAGAGCTCTGCACTGGCAGGAAATAGCTTGGCATCCAAAAAGAGACTCATGTAATAGTACATACCCTGCCAAACAGGCTGCCAGCTCACCAACATGCAGCCAGAAAAGACAGATAAATAGGCATACAGACAGACAGACAGACAGACCCTCCCAACGCACTTAAGCACCTGTAGCATGATTGCTACCAGCTGCTGTGGTGGAGGGCGAGCACACATGCTATAGACAGACTGACTCCAGGTACCAGAGGGTATGTGGTGAGACTGTGGACCAGCTCACTTTATTCCAAAATGAATAAATAGATAAATAAATCACTGACTTGAATCTATGTAAAGTGGATTTTATTCTGCACTATTAATGGCATAAATGTCCACAAACTGAGCCAGGTTTTACAGTTAGCTAAATATAATGAATGAATAGTTGAAATAGCTAAAAGTAATGGCCTACACAGTTTAAGAATAAACTATCTTAAACTATTTGATAAACAGTTGAAACAGACAGTTAAAAGTAATTGATTAACAGTTGAAATCGTCAGCTAAACTTGAGTAATGGATAGATTTTAGAATAGTTAAGTAGACATAATCTAATAGATATAAACTTAAAATAGTTAGCTAATAGAAATGCTTAAAGTAATATAAATGCTAAAAGTAGGGATTGAAATAGCTAGAGTATTAAATAAATGTTCAAAAGTAATGGATTACTAGATGACATGGTTTACTACAAATAGTCTAGCCTAATGGATAAAAGGTTAAACATTGCTAAACGTACAGTTTACGATTGAAATAGTTAAGTAGGTCTAAGCTAGTGGATACACTTTCAAGATCACTAAAAGTGATCGATATGCAGGTAAAATAAGCTAAATGTAATGGATGTAGCCTACACTTGAAATAGTTTGCTAAAAGAAAGGCTTGAAGTAGCTTAAGTATGAAGTACATTTCTAAAATAGTTAAGCAATGAATAAATAGCTGAAATAGCGGTAAAATTTGAAATAGATAGCTAAAAGTAATAGTTGAACAACTGACCTAAAATGATGGACACATTTCTGAGACAGGCTAGTTTAATGTAATAGATATAGTTAAAGAAAATGCTAAAAGTAAAGCACATAGTCTATAGTTAAATAGCAAAAAGTGCTAAAGGCTAATAAATAAACATTAAAATAGTTAAGTAATGGAGAAAAAAATGAAAAGTACAGTAATGATAGAAGTAGTTTAAATGTGCAGTTTCTACCACACGTATATGCAAATGCAAACAAAAAAACAATATCCACTTTTCTATAATTGTGTTATACTGCAGTCGGCCTTTGTGATTGCTGAATAAACCAAAACCTGCTCAAAGTTCCGATAATGTACAGCTCCACGCTAAATGATCTGATAAAGGGACAACACTCATTTGTCATTTGAAGCGACAGTATATCTCCCACCACTAAGGGGTAGTAATGCTCCAACATCAGCCCTCACACACTCTGCTCCAGTCTGATATCTCAGAGAGGCAGAGCAGTAATCAGGATATCTTGTCGCTTGATGGCACACCCTGCGTTTTTACAACCCAACATCCTGATGCTGTGTAACATGTGGTGTGTGAACACATGCAGGTTAACAGAGCTCAGCATCATGCGCAGACAAAAATCTACCTTGCTCTTTCTGCTCACCTGTCTAATCACATCAAGAAAGATTAGCTGAAATCCAATACACATTCATAAACACAGCCACACACACACACCTCAGTATGGAGTTGATAGATTGGCTTGTTAAACTGTCAGATTTAAACCGTCAGGCAACCGGGGATTAATGTCACTCAGAGATAACAAATTGTAATTTCCTATTGCCAGGTTTTGTCAGCGGACCTATCACTTCACAATTCTAACCTGGCTAAAAAAAAGAGAGAAATAGCCACTACCGATCAACACAGATGTCACACAGGCAAACACATTGATTCGACAGATATGCTTGTTTCGTCGTCAGACAGGCCCGTGGCAGCCTTATCTCATCTTCTTGTCATATGCCATGAGCTTTTTAAAGGCTGCTTATAACAAGCCTGTCACTCTCTCGCTGGCAGTTCAGATTGACTTCTGTGATACACGACAACAATTTAGCGAAAAAAATCAAATCCTGTGGCATTTGGTGTTCGGCGGCAGCAGGGAGGGAGGAGGTAGCCCCAGAGCAAATGGTGCATCAGAGTTTTCTCAGACGAAAGCAGTGAAATAAACCCTAGAAGAGATGATTTTCTTTTGTCTTTTTTTTTGTGATCAAATGTTTATTTAACAATAATACAAGTTACAACCAAGAAACATGACTCATTAATGACAATAGAGACAGTACAAAAACTGACTGTAACAACTAAATAAAAAAAATAATAATAATAATAATAACAAAAAAAAAAAAAAAAAAAAAAGGAAAGGAAAGCGGGCACCACCCCCCACCCCAACAGCACACTCACAGTGGTACGCTCTCTAGCACCCTATGGAGTATAGATCTGACGTGACACACACGCACACAAACCCATTCAGGAAAAACAAGGTTAGAGTCTCATTGAGCTTATGTTCTAAGTTCTTTCAGTGCATCAGCTGCTGCACGCCAGTTGTTTATGGAAGCCTCACTAGCGCCATTAATTCTAGCAGTTGACAGTTCTAGATAAATTACATCTAGGAAAGTAAGCGTCCAGTGTCTGATGGTGAGAGAATGGTGAGGTTGCCATCTTAAGGCTATCAACTTCTTGGCAGCTGTTAAGCCAGCTAGTACAGTGCGCTTTTTAAGTTTAGTAATATTAACTTGTGACAGATCAATTAGCAAAAGGACAGGTATAGTCACTGGAATGGTCACTGATACTAATTCAGAAAGCTTGGCTGCCACCTTGGACCAGAACTGTGAAACCGGAGGGCAGTTCCACATCATATGCAAAAAAGTACCAGAGGCCTTCATAGAACATAGGCTACACAAGGGATCAGCTATCAACTTCATACAATGGAGTTTGCGAGGGGTCAAATATGTTCTGTGTACATAGTTAAAGTGGATCTGCTGGTGGTCGGGGTTGCGGGAAGCCTCTCTAATATTTGCCCAGACCTGTGACCAATCAAAATCAGAGTCCAAATTAGGGCAATCATACCTCCATATTCTGTCAAGCGGTAGTTCATTATAGGAGGCCTCCAGGAAGAAATGATAAAGTGCGGAAACTAACCCTCTCTTTTTGATTCGAGTGGAAAGTACTTTGTATAGCGGGTGAATGGGTAATGGTTGCTGTATCGGGGCACCATGCGCCTGTAAGGATGATCTAAGTTGCAGATAGAAGAAGAACGAGTTTGCAGGCAAATTGTGCCTGTCTCTAATATCTTGAAAGGTGTGCAGCCCAGTGTCACTATATACCTTATCTAAAGTGCGAATATTACTGTTACACCAGGCAGCACAAGAGATCGGTCTCCCTCCGATTAATAGGCCATTGTTGTTAAAAATCGGTGTAAATGTATGCCACTTACAGGATATTTTACACTGAAGCTCAGCCGCACGCCATACCTGAATGAGTTGTGAGACTATTGGACCAAAACGTAATTGGCATTGCTTAATGGATATGTTAGCAAAAAGAACCTCCTGCAAGTTCCAGGGTCTCACACAGTTTTCTTCTAGCCCGCGCCAGCAAACTGAGGCATCAGAGTCACGCCACACAAGTAATGGTCTAAGTACAAATGACCAGAAATAAAACTTAAAGTTTGGTACAGATAAGCCACCGCTGGCCACTCCTCTTTGTGTGATGGACAGTTTAAGGCGCGGGCGCTTTCTGTTCCAAATAAATCGAGACACACAAGAATGTATTTTATTCCAATAATTGACAGGAGGAGAGAGGGGAATCATTGAGCTGATAAAATTAATCCTGGGTAAAATGTTCATTTTGACTATAGAGACACGGGCTCTAAGAGAGTTAGGGAGACTCATCCACCTATCCAAGTCTGCTTTTACTTTATTAAATGTTTTTGAGTAGTTGTGCGTTACAATACGGTTCAAGGACGGAAAAATTTGTATTCCGAGGTATCTAAAATCCTGGACAACTGGGATGCCAACAGGAAATTGCAACCCTTTAGCCGAATCATTAAGGGGGAGTAACGCAGATTTGGTCCAGTTGATCTTAAAACCTGAGAGACAACTAAATTCTTCACAAATGGACAGTAAGTTTGGTATAGATTGTAGTGGTTTCTCCATAAAGACCAACACGTCATCAGCATACAATGATACGTGGTGATTTGAATCACAAACTGAAATAGGAAGCACATTGGGGGACTGACGAATCATCTGAGCTAGTGGCTCGAGAGAAAGTGCAAAAAGTGCCGGTGACAGTGGACAGCCCTGTCGGGACGATCTGGTGACAGGGAACAGCGCAGAGGAGAGTTGCCCGGTGAGTACCAGAGCTGAGGGATTTGAATACAGGACCTTTATCATATGAATAAAGTTATTTCCGAAACCCATTTTTCCTAAGACCGCCCACAAAAAGGACCACTCCAGCCTATCAAAGGCTTTCATAGCGTCAAGGGATAGCACTGCAGCTGGTGCTGTTTTGTCTACTGCTGCATCTACTATATGGAGAAGTCGTCTGACATTGTCTGCAGCTAGCCTCGATTTTATAAATCCAGTCTGATCACAACTGACTAATGTCGTCATGTGATTCTGAATGCGTCTGGCTAGCACCTTTGCATATATTTTAAGATCTGCGTTTAATAAACTGAGAGGTCTATAACTACTGCAGTCTGCAGGGTCCTTATCTTTCTTTAAGAGTAAGGATATTAGAGCTATATTGACATCTCGTGAAAAACTTCCTTTGTCTATAGATGTCATGATCATGTCTAAAAGTAGCGGACTCAGCATGTCCCAGAATTCCACATATACCTCTGGAGGTATTCCATCAAACCCTGGAGATTTGTTTCTTTGCATGTCGAGAACTGCTGCCTTAAGTTCTTCCAGTGATATGGGTGCGTCCAGATGCGCAGAGTCAGCCACTGCCAATTGTGGTAGATCTAGTTGGCCAAGGAAGTTCTGACACTTATCTCTATCCAACTGTATCTCTGATTGGTATAAATTAGAATAATATGTGCGAAAGGTCTCATTCACCTGCTTAGGATCAGTCAAAATTTGGCCTGTTGTTGACCTGACAGAAGGAATGTCAGCAAAGTATTCGTTGATCCTTATTTTGGAAGCTAAGAGATGGCTGGGTCTAGACCCTTGAAAATAGTAACGCTGTCTAGTCCTATGTATCAGGAATTCTGACTGTTGTTTTAAAATATTATTAATTTCCTTTTTAATGATTTCCCGTTGTAATTCAACCTGTTGGGAATAGTTATTTTGTAAAGTCAATTCTATTCTAGCCAAGTCAGCTTCCAAAGCTTGTAATTTGGCTGTTCTATCCTTACGCAGATTTGAGGCAAAGCGGATGGCGTTACTTCGTATAAACCCTTTGACTGCATCCCATAAAATCCTGGGGTCATTGACTGAGCCTAAATTAAAGTCCAAAAATTCTTTTAAATGGGACAAAAACTGAGATTTATAATCATCATTTTTTAACAAAGTGGTATTAAAGCGCCACCTAGCAGCACGTTTGGATAAGCAGCCCAAGGTTGCACAGCAAAATACTCCTTTGTGGTCTGATAATGCAATAGGTAGTAAGGCAGCATCATTTATTTTTTGAAAAAGTTGTGGTGAAGTGAAAAGAAAATCTATCCGTGAAAATGATTTGTGTCTGGCTGAAAAAAAGGAGTAATCTTTCATGGTAGGATTGAGGGAACGCCATACATCTATCAGGCCAAGGGTCTTGGCCCAAGACTGTAAAGCTGCAGTTGCTAGCTGTTGATCTTTGGAGGCGCTCAAGCTAGATCGATCATCTGTATGCCACACCGCATTCATATCTGCCCCTACAATGAGAGAATATCCAGGTAGTTCTAACAACTTCTGTGTAAGCGTGTCATAGAAAGTCTTGTCAAATTTGTTTGGAGCGTAAGCAGAAATAATAGCTACCTTCCTCCCATACAGTTCCACCTTGGCTATTGCTATCCTCCCTGCGGTGTCCGCCCATACATCCAACACCTTAATATTTAGATTACGTTTACAAACAATAGCTACTCCTTTACTTTTCGTTTCAGCTGAAGAGGAAGCAATTGTGTGGTAAAATCTGTTGGCCATCCGACCAGAGTCTCTACTTAACAAGTGCGTCTCCTGTAGGAGAGCCAGGTCAATTTTCCGCCGACGCAAAAGAGTAAGGACGCTGGTCCTCTTGTGTGGTGTATTTAACCCATCGCAATTCCAAACCAAAACGGATAAATCACCCATTACTGCATGCTGAACTCAAAGTTAACGACCATGTACCCAAAGATAAAATATAGAGCCAGAAGTTGTGGTAAACTGACCCACACTGACAGATAGGCGTACAAAATGTGTGTGCCTTACCCCCCATTACCCCTTGATGGTGCCTGAAAAACAACATAACATGTAAAACCCCATGAACATTAAGGCTAAAAATAACTAAGCCAAAAAATAATAATAAAACCCTCATATGTTGATCCGTGATCTAGAATGGATATGGGGCCGCAAAGGTTCAACCTTCAACCTCAAACCCAGCAAA
The DNA here is from genome assembly GCA_963678695.2 of Diplodus puntazzo. Lineage (NCBI taxonomy): Eukaryota > Metazoa > Chordata > Actinopteri > Spariformes > Sparidae > Diplodus > Diplodus puntazzo. Next base: position 8,039,300 of record OZ023163.1, on the reverse strand, counting down.
TAATAAACAAAACCGTTGATATCAGGACAGGATGAGCTGCTACCAGCAGAGATAACTAACTTACTTTCTTTCCTTACTTAATACTGAAAAAAAAAAAAAAAAAAGGAGGAGCAGCGACACTTGAGCAATAAGATGAACTGAGTCCATAGTAAACATAACTTAGAGATGACCAAGTGCAAGGGTTAGCCTTAGATTGTCCTCATCATTCCTGCTGGCAGTGACCATGACTAACCAAGCATATGAGCAGCAAACTATGTCCAAAACAAAACACAAAAATAAAGTGGCGGTGTGCTCAGTACTGTTCTTAGAGAATGAAAACAAGAACCTGTAGTTTAAGCATCACAATAGAAAAATAATTACGGACCAAAATGATTATAAATTAACTGCTGATGCAAGGCAGGCTAGAGATGTCACATCTCGCTGAAAAAAAAAGAAAACCTGTCGCACACTCTGATTAACAGACCATACTGTGGCAGAAGCTCCGAGTGATGATCAGCGCTTTAATCCAGGCACCGTGTAGAATGATTCAGTTCCGACATGGTTACCCAGCAGCTTCGTCTGGTTGACCAGGTACCGAGTCGTCATTCCCAGCTGCAGGTGGGACTCGCGGCGCCGGGAGGGAGCTGATGAAATCCTCGGCCTCCTCCGCGGACTGAAAAGACTCCGTTTTGCCGGCTGCTTTGACTTTCAGTGTGGCGGGGTAAAGCAGGAAGAACTCCACTCCTTTGGCTCGGGCCATGTTCATGGCTTGAGTGAAAGTTTGGCGCCGTTTGACAGTGTAGCCGCTGTAGTCGGGTGACAAGCGAACCGGCCGTCCATTCATTGTGAGCGGGGATTTCTTTGCTGCACGAAGGATAAGTTGGCGTGTTGTGTACCGGAGCGTATTAAAGATTAGAGTGCGGGGCCCGGATCTCTTTCTGTTGTCACTGTACACACGGTGAGCACGCATGATTTCGCCGTCTAAATTGCCCAGGGTGGGGAACCACTTCGGCAGCGAATTTGTAAGGTACTGGACCGCGTTGGACCCTTCGATCCCTTCTGGTAGCCCGATGGCGCGGACATTGCAGCGCCTGCTCCGATCCTCCATGTCCGCTAGCTTAAGTTGCATGGTCTCCAACGTGGCCTCGTAGCTGGTTAGCTTCCCACGATTACTTTCAACATCCGACCGTATTTTGTCCAGTTCCACATTGACGGAGCCGATACTCTCGTTCAGAGAAAATAAATCAGCTCGAATGGCTCCCAATTTTGCCTCCATGTCTTCTCCCATCTGCTGAAGTTTGTCGAAGCGTGTCTCCAGGTAGCCACGTTGTTTTTCAAGCACCGCTTCCGCAATGGCCTCCATGTCGGACATCCCTCTCGTCTTTACCGCAAGCCCTGGCTCAGATTTCTTGCTCGAATCCGTCATGGCGTATTTATAATCAGTGGTGCACTCAGAAGAAAAAGTAATAGTTGTTACAACGGTGGGAATCAATAAAAATAGCAATGCTGGGTTGAGCGAATTCGACCTAAGCCGCCATCTTGTCCAGCTGATCACGTGACTCCTCATGATTTTCTTTTGTCATGAGAAGATGATCATTAAACTACTAACTGAACCATGATAAACAATGAGCATGATATAGTTAGGGCAGAATAAATTGGAGGATTTATGGTAGCGACGCGAGGCCTGGGGCTGCTGGTGCATTTCATTTTGTGTCTGGCAGGAGAGCCGAGGTCTGGCAGGAGGAGGTGACATGGAGTTCTGTTGGTGACTCTGGTCGCGGACCATAAATGATGTATGTGTGAGCTGCCAGTCGCCTGCAGGACATGCTGCTGGGTTGCAGGGAACATCTTCCTCAAACAGATTAAACTTGTATGTGTGTTTATTTTTTGATTGTATGCAACCTGGCATGACGCTGTTTTGATGCAGTTGTTCGTACACGCTCAGCTGTCAGGTGAGCTTTTGATTGATGCCTGTGGTTTGCAAGTTTGACAGCAGAATTGGCTTCAAGGGGGTAATTATCTTTTAATAAATTGGAGAAGGAATTCAACGCAATGGCCTGTAAAAAAAGAAAACCCACACAAAAGTTAATTCATTTAATCAGTGTGGGAATGTATTTGGATACGTATCAGTATTTCACATCAGGATAGCACATCAAAGGAATGACAAACATGTGCTCAGTGGTAGCTACAGACCCAGTAAGCATTATACCAATGTTTCTAAATGTAACGTCACAAAAGTTCTGATATCACTTTGTTGGTGTTGTTATGGGAAAATCATAATAAATGTAGCTTTAGAACCATTGTTGCAATTGACCACATGTTTTTGTTGCTTAAACTTAACAAGGTGTTTTGTTGTCTAAACCTTACTAAGCGTTTTGTTATCTAAACCTCACTAAGTGTTTAGTTGCCTAAACCTTACCAATTGTTTTGTTGTCTAAACCTAACAAAGTGTTTTGTTGTCTAAACCTAACCAGTGTTTTGTTGTCTAAACCTAACAAAGTGTTTTGTTGTCGAAACCTAACCGAGTATTTTTGTGTCTAAACTTAATGAAGTGATTTTGTTGTCTAAGTCCAACCAAACCGCGCCAACTGAAAACAGAAAAAAAATAGGATTTTTTGGTACATGGTAGGTTGTATGCAGGACCTGAAGGTAGACACCATGACTGGAAAAGTTTTAACAAAGGCAGGTGGTGGTGAAAGGAGACTCAGGTGGTGCTGCGGATGTGACAGATGAGACTCTCGTGGCGTAAGCTGAGGCTCTGGTGGTGGAGACGCAGAGGATCCACAAAGGAAAGAAGGCTGGTGGTCGAGGTGCTGGAGGCCGGGAGGCAAGGTAGCAAGTGGACTCGAAGGTGGTGATCACTGGAGAAGCCGAAGAGAAGCAAAGTTACTTGAATTGCACACGAGGTAACGAAAAAGCTTAACAACACTAGTAAATGCGTTTAGCTGTGAGTCCATGTACCACCTCACAAGGATGAAATACTCAAATTAGTTGAGCTAATTCATAATCTTTCCACACACCTCCAAACAACTGCAGAGTAGCATTTGGAGTACATTCATCCCTGATGGGATTCATTGCATCATGTTTTTTTTTTAAGACTGAACTCTCAAAAGTGAGTGATGTATGTTTTCTTTGGGCTATTGCCTTTTAGAGTGTCAACAGGATGCGATGGGTTTATTGGTCCGAACCCAACACTTGAGTTGACATTATCAGATCAGAGAATCACCCAGGGGGGAGAATTGCGCACCTTAACAAGAGACTGTTACATGCACAAGCGGGATGTAGCATCATCCCTATAGGATCTACTTTCAGAAATCTCATGAAAGAACTGTCATGTCATGAAACAGTATCTGTTTCAATTCCAACAAAATTATTAATTATCAGTGAAGTCAGATAAACAAACTGCTGATCCATCTTGGTGTCTGCGGCAGCAATTGTGCTGCAACACCCATCTATCAGTCAGTGTCTTGTGTGCCTACAGTTATTGACAGATACTGTCAACATCTGCAGGTCCTCTCTGGGTTCAACACAGGCGCCATCAACACCTCGGAGCGTCTCAGATGGGGAAAAACAAGAGTTAGCGACATGCTCATGATTCCAAACAAAAGTTCCCCTCTGGAAAAATGATGATGACAGATTTACTGTGAGTGTATGCTGTATAAAATACACATCTAAGACAATAATTTTCCAAACATCTGCCAACACAATGTTGAATTGATGTCATGATTAAACTGACAGCTGACAGAGATCCAAACACCACAGTCATTAGTAATGCAAACTATTTGAAATATTTATATGTTTCAGAAAGCTGCAAGCTGTAAACAGATTTTATTAATGTAAACATCTGTGTAGACGCTGAACAATGCACATTGTGAAGAGTTTATTGCTTTGTTCTATTCATGTAAAAATGTTTAAACCCCCCTTACAATTGAGTCATATTTCAGTACTTTCAGGAAACACACGATCCAACAATGTGATGTGGAGTATATCAAGATGTTCGACATTTGTTGAAAAGAAAAAGAGAAAATTGTTGTAGTTATTGGTATGGATTGAGACAGCCAACGGAAACAGATTTTATATGGGGCGTAAAATAATAAATATTAGTACGTTTATTGTATCAGATTAATAGTATAACTATAGCATGAAAAAAATGTGTAATAAATGACATTAAAGAGCCTTTCAGAGACATATGGTGAAGAGATGTTGCTCGTGTGTGATACAATAAGGTTCACGAAGTTTATAAAGCATGTGTGTTTATTTAAAAAGAATGAAGATCATGGATGTAATTTAATAATTGCATCAATTCAGTGATAATGATGCTATAATGCGTCTCAGCTGATTATACATGTGGACACATACTTTTTATCTACATCACTCTGTTTGCAAAAGGTTAGTGAGGCGTAAGAGGACGTTGATAAAGTGGCACGGCTCCAGCCAAAGACTGTTGGTGTAACGCAGCTATCTGCAGCTGGTATCAGGGCACGAACCGAGCGATTCCTGCGCAACTTTACTGCGAATTCACAACAAGTGATTGCACAATTATCCATTATGTATTGTGAAACAGGATGTGCTGCCTCACTGTTATTGTGTCTCATAGTCCTGCAAGTGGCTGAAATCTGCAGAGCCAGATAAGAGCACCGGCCGGACTGTCCATTCACAAATTTCTCATGAGGTCACTCAGCTGTTGGATATTAAAAGCCAGCAGGGGGACTGAGGTAGTGCTGGTGGGGGGGCAAGAAAGTATTATCCTTCAGGATGTTTTTCCTCTCTGACATGATAACACTGCCGGTTCCTTCCTTTGTAAAATAAGGCATGTTCAGCTACAGCACCTACACATCAAGGGAAGAAGTATCTGTGTCACCGGTGCTCCCTTGTGTGTGAGTGTATGTGCACGTGTCTTCGGTGAATAATTCATTCACAAGTGTTGTTGTGCCGGTCAAGCACAGCTGTACAGGAAGGAGACCCTCTCAGGTTATCACCGCTCTCACTGGACACTCGCGTCATTCCCCAGCTACACTGCAGATGTGTGTTTTCTCCACCCCTTGGAGTGCAGGGATGATAACGACAGGGATGTAAGCACAGATGGAAGTGCGTGCGTGTTGCAAAAATTCCTCAAAATCATAAAAACCAAATGGATTGAGTCGAAATTGTTGCATGCCAATCCTATAACAAGAAAATAGACCTGAAGGCAGCATAAAACATTACGGCTTCGTGCCATTACTTTTACTATTGCTACTTATATTTTTAGCATTAAGTGCCAAAGAATGTAATGATAACCATTTGTGGACTGGATATAAACTTGCCTTTGGTGATGTAAAGCAAGCCTGCGGATCATCTGCCCCTTCGAGTGGTTGCCAGATTGTTGCACTACCTATCGTCCGCAAGCTAACGATATAGTAGCTAATGCTAAAGTAAACTACATTTACATTTAGGGCATTTAGCGGATGCTTTGGTCCAAAGCTACTTACAGTAATTCATACATGAATTCATACACTGATGGCGATAGCTGCTGATCAGCACATCAGGAGCAGTTTTAGGGTTCAGTATCTTGCCCAAGGACACTTTGGCATGCAGACCAGGGGAATTGAACCAATAAACAATAAACAAGATGCTGGCTCTACCCCCAGTAGCCACAGCTGTCCCGCTGAAGTTAATGTTGTTAACGTCAGCCAGCTAACATCACATCAGGGCTGCACCGTATGCTGAGCACATTCTGTGTAGCTGTTGATGGTGATGAAACACAGACATCACTTCTGACCAACAGTGTTATTGGCTCACAAACCTGTTGGAAGCTGGAAACAACCGTCAGAATTCTTATAGAAGTAAACAAAACAATCATTTTGGAGGCGACAAACGTTCAAAATTATTGATTCAAAATCACAGTAATGTTTTTTTAAGAGAATACTTTCATTCTGCACCTTTCTACAAGCCCTGTAGAATTGTCGAATGTTGTCAACACGACCTTTAACCGTGGTCCTACAGGTGCGACTTTCACTTCTGTGGAACTTCGAATGGATGTCTTTATAGCTTCTAGTGGAGGAAGTGAATCAAGCGGAACCAAACTCTTTGAGGAAGAGGAATCTTAACACCTGCGTGTTATTTACCAACCTTTAGAAAGCACTTCTCTGCTCTCTCACACTCACACAGGTGTTTTCTCTTGCTGTGCTTGACAAGTCTTCTTTTTAAGTACAGTGTTGCAAACCATGGATGACTTACACCTCCCAGGTGCGGTTTCTAGGCCATGACTGATTTGATCATTTCAGTTTAGCTGTCAAGCTTTATTAAATTCAGGACTTCAGAGTTTGTATTTTGACATACAACCGTAAATATCGTAATCATATTTACACGGCAGCTGTTTTCCTTTCGAGGTCACGCTCAGGCCGGGAAACTCAAATGTCATACTGCTGTGTTCCTGGTTTCGAGTTGTATAGAAGTCACGAATCTGATAAGCTATCATTTCACCACTTCCTGATTGATCAGCAATGGAAAAATTAACACTAAAACATCAACGCAAATCCTGGACACATTTAATCGAGCCTGGAAGGAAAACACAGTGGATGTCACACTAACGTTAACTAAAGGGTGACCAAATCCGTTGTGGCCCAAAGTCTTTTCCAAATTTTCACTATTTATTGTCTTTTCAGTTGCTGTTCAATTGGAAGGCAGTGAAATGACATTGACTTGTCAGAATCTCTCAGAAGTTTGTATGTCTTGCAACCTCAGACCACAGTACAGCATTTGAGCTTCCCACCCTGAGCATAATGTAAAAAAATATATAAAAATGGCCATGTGGTCTATATTAGGACCACCTGTAACCCTCACCATTATTCTCATTATTAGAAAACATGGTTTAGCGTCCTCGCACAACCTCAGCCCAGCTTAAGCTTTAGCAGATGTCTGAGCAGAAGTTATGTAGCTTCGACCTTCTAGCTAAAATATGCTAATACACCAAATCAAAAAAAAAGCAAGAAGCCTACTGTAATGTTTTTGACTCCTCTTTCACACAGGACTATTACTAGGACTACTACTACTACTACTACTACTACAAAAACAAAATGTCCTCCTCTCACCCCCTCCCCACACCTGGCCCTTATCCCTTTTCCATAGAAACAGACCGAATGTGGACTCTTGATAAATTCTGCTGACATGACTCCAACCTCTGGCTTTTATTTACAGCCTGCCAACGTGGAATTCTCGCAACTCTCTCAGCTATAATTGTCTGGAGAACCGTCGACACAAGTGAATCATTTGCTTACCAGAAAGACTTTTAGATATTTGTTACACTGTGGCTGTCTCTGCAATTGCAAACAGCCACTTGTAATTATCAGTATCCCATTATCCATGTTCTACTCCAGACTGGTCACATTTATGAAGATTTAAGTGGAGCCCTGTTTATCATTAGGTGTTCTGCTTATAAGTTTTAGTTTGTTTTCAATACTGTCACGGTAAAATCACCCTGTCAGCTCCATGGGATTCAAATTTTCTTAACCGCGGGACTTCATGGTACCTGATGCCAGTTGCATTTTTGAGCCTGTGCCCATTACCTACATAGGATGCACCTTTGTTTGCTGCCAGTCTTCCTTTCCCTGCATTTTCTGGTGTAGTGCAGCGTTTCTGGCTGTGTTTCTGCCACCTGTAAGACAAAATCCAGGTTTATGTCACAATTTGTCAGAGATGTATGTGGAACTACATACAAAACTTGGCATATCATAATCATGTAACCTCTTGAAAACGTACGTCTTGAGGTAAAAATGCATGCTAGCGAGTTGACAACTTCGGTAACACAATAGGTAACTTCACTGCAGTTACAGGTTGCTTTCAGGAAACTCTGTAAATCACAGAGACCTGGTGCAGAGATGATGTGTCCATCAATGTACCATCAAAAATGATTATGAGGCTGTTACTTAAGTTATTAAGTGAGTCTTTAAAGGGGCACTGTGTATATTTTAAGAAGATATTCAAATTCAGAATTTTGATATTTACAATATTAATGAGGAAATACCAAAAACTCAGAAATATGTATTTTTCCCATAACTGAATAAACAAGCTGTTCTTAGAAGAAAATGAGCTCACAGAAAACAGTTTGAAGCTAGAAAGGTGGCAGGGTCCGCCACATATCAGCAAAGTAAAAAAATATGGAGTCAGTTTGTTTGTTAAGTTTCTTCAGTACTTGAATATAAAGAGAGATGATGTAAAAAATCAGTCAATGAAGATCCTTCTCTTCCAAAACTACATACTGCACCTTTAAGTACAATGTTGCCCTAATAGGCCATTAATTTCTCATTCAATAAGGTTCTCATTTTAAAGGAATAGTTTGAAATTTTAGAAAACGCAAATGAATTTTGACTTGTATTCTTGGCAGAAGGTGGTTGTAGATGATAATAATTCAACTCGAATGTGAAACAACGGTTTAGCAAACCGACAGACGGAGAGTGAATCTGGCTCGCAGCGACTTGAACGATGAGGGACGAGAGAAAGAGGGAGAATGAGCGCATGTGAGTGTCTGGATGTTTATTTAGCTGTAAACAGCTCCGATTGAAAGGGAAGGAAGACTGATATCCTTACCCTCAAAATAATGAATGCAGAAACAGGATGTTTGGTGCTTACTGTACAAGGTGACGAGATAACAGCATTGTGTACGCTGCGGCCAGTGGGAAAGCTGCAGAAGACTTCCATCCTCTCGAGTGGTTCAGGCTCAGCTTCAGGGTTGGAAGGAATGAAACCATTCAGCTTCTTCAACCACATTTCACGAATTCATCAAAAAAACAAAAACAAACAAACGCAAATACTTTTTTTTTCAAAGACATACAAAGCAAATATAAAAACTCCAAAGCTCATTTTCAATATCAAGTATGAGTCCATGTGAAAATGACCAGCGACAGTTATTTTCTGTTTCTCCAAATTCAGATATTATTAAACGAAAACAAAACCACGAGACGTAGATCAAACAGAGTCTGATTTAAAACTTCAAACAGGGATCTGCTCGATGACCTCCAAACATCCTGTGGAGTTTTCAGAAAGCTTTCACCACGGATCCCTACAATAACAAGGAGCATCCTGAGGGCATGGACGTTAAACCTCATAATACCTATGGTCCACAATACCTTAGATGAAGAAAAACATTCACTTAAAGAAGCATTTCACCGGTGGAAACATTAATCTTTATTGAAAGAGGGTCATATTTGTAGTCAAAATGTAACATAATTTTACGAATTTTGTGAGTATTTGAACGAGAAAAGGCAGAAAGTGACTTTAGGGTGCATTTGTATGAAAGACAACAACCCCCACAATGCACAGCTCTGCAAGCCACTCCCACTAATCCGGCACACCACACATATCTCCGTCCGCTGTAGATATTTCGTCGCGAAGAAACTGGCATCTCTGGAATTCACTGCAGCAGACAGAGTCCAGTTCGGTGCCCATAGGCGCACAGCGAGAGCACCGGCACCACCAGTCCGCCCCTGCTCGAGCCAGTCCGGGCTCCTCGTCCGGGACAGACAGGTCTTCTGCCGCGGCTGCAGCAGCCGCCGCAGCCGAGGCAGAAGACCTGCCGCCTCCATCTCCCTCAGCTGCTCTTCGCTGTATTGTGGCTCGTACAGGTAGCCGCAAACATCTGACTCGAGCATCACGCTCTCGAAATCACTCTATTCGATATCTGAATGATCCTCTTGAATACCTTCCGCCATCGTCGTACAAGCCTGGCTACACAGCGTCTGTTCGCTTAGCGTCCAACAAAGATGGCGGCTATGTATTTTTGTTTCCTGCAAGTGAAGTCCCGCCCATTGGTCTGTGATAGGTCTGTAGCGTGAGTGGGTCCCACCTCTAGCTCCCACCCTTGGAAAAATGAGCAAAGCATTTGTAGTCTTACCCCCTCGACACAGATATAGGACTTCCTGCTTTCAATGACGTAAAATGACGATTTTTACATCATTGAAAGCAGGAAGTCCAACACTGAAATCCGTATTTCTCCATCTCAGGGCAAACTGAGGGAATGATGCACGACCATTCAAAAACATGACTGTTTTCCTGAAGATACAAAGCTTAATGCAAATCGATGAAGTTTCCCTTTAAGGCCCCTTAATCATGTGCAGGTGACAGAATTTCCAGGAAACAGAAGAGTGTGACCGCAGATCCTGGAAATCACTCCCAAACTGCAGTCCTCCTTCACATCTCTACCTTCAAGAGACATCCACCGAGGAGCCGGAATGAACGTTTTTCAGCATATTTTTCATCTTTTTTTAAAGCTTAGGTGAAAAAAAAAGTGAACAGATCTATATATTCCAACAGTAATCACTGTTATAGCATGTTTTGGTCAGTAACCCATCTCTCATCTCCACACTCGTTCGCTAAAAAGAGAAAGGACATTTTCACGTATCGCTTTCCACATTGTCCAATCAGGAGCGAGAACTCCATAGAGAGGCGGTCCTGTCTGCTCAGGAAAGATACCTGTTCTGGTTCCTACACCTGCAATGGCAGAACAGGGAGAGCTACCAATTCACACCTCCCTGGTGATGGTTTATTCCACCAAAGAATGAAAAGAAAGAGAAAGTTGTTGTGCAGGTGTTGTGACGTAGAAAGGAGGCAGGGGGTTGAAAACTGCAACATGGACAGGAAGTTAGCAAAAACAATATTTACAGAAGATTTAACAAGCACAGTTGTGACATTCTAACAGGGTTTAAAATGAGTGTTATTATGGGATCATTTCAGAAGGACAGCCTCTTTATAAGCGGCTCTAAATGTAAGTTTAAAGTATTCTGTCTGACTCCATATTTGCATTAAAAAAGTTTCCAAACCACAAACGCAGGCGAGAAGCTGAGCGTAGTGACTTTAATTAGCTGTAGTCACGGTTTGCAGATGGCTGTCATTCAAATGCACAATTGTAAGCCTTTAATGGAAACAATAACAGTATCCCACCAAACAGCTGTCATGAACATGAAAATGAGCCAAAAATATCAAAACCCTTTTTGTACCACCCTGGAAACATGTTTATATCTGATTCAAAGACAGTTTAAAGCAACAGTATTGAACGTTTTAACTTAATACAACAGCTTTAAACTCATTTTGATGGTACAGTGTCTTGTAACGAGGTGATTGGCGTCTCTATCTTGTTCCTTCACTTGTTTCTGCACTGCGTGACTTCAGTGAGAGGGTAGCATCACAGCGTTACATACATGTTTACTTCAAGATACAAGTTTTCAACACATAACATTGTTGTGACATGATGGGTTTTGTTTGTAAGTTGTATCTACATTATGTCTGACTAATTTTTGGGTTGACCACAGTGGTGTTCCACTCAGAAACCATGCGGTGTGTTGATTTAATATGGGGGTTTATGAGAGCTGACTTGCTTTTGGAGCCGTCTGAGGAATTTCAGTTTATAGCACTTCTGTGTTGGCTTCTCTTTCCTGCCCCCAACGTTGCCACTTGGGCTTACGCTGTATCCCATTTTAATGATCTGAGCATTGCTGCACAAACAACAGTTTTATTAAAGGTCCCGTTGAAGTAATGAGTTTTGGATGTTGGCTGCTTTAGGGGTTATTATTATTAAAGCTATTTTGTTTTTATTTGATATACTAGTGCAGTGCCCGTAGGAAATATGTGTTCCTATAGAAAAGTGGGAGGTTAAGTAGCTTTTTCATGGATGGCCAAATGAGGCTGTGTTTGAAGGTGGGACCATATTCCAGGGCATAATTGGCCGTTTTTGACTATTTTTGATTTTGCCATTATATTTCACCTTAAAAACTATTTACTTTGTGTCATTATTTTCAGCACAACCTCACATGTGTGACTGTACAGTTATTTTTTCATTTTGACATACTGTATTAACACAATGGACCTAAAATCACAAAAAAAACATAAAATCCGAGTAGAAAAAGTTAGATTTTTTACTGTGAAAACCACAAATATGTTTAACAAACCATTTTTATTACTTATAATGCAAATATAAATTGTTGTTTGCTAAATATGTGCACACATTTTAAAAATGTACAAAGTTATATGTAACTATTTACATTTAAATGCAGGCAATGCTCAGGTCTGCCTGAGCTCCTTCCAGCTGAATGAAGAGCTGCACTGCCTGCTCCACATTCAGCTTCTCCTCATTGTTTTGACTCATTAAACAAAAAACCGACTCCACTACACACTAAACACACTACACCAAACACTACATTACACACTGACTATACACTCCAAACGCTCCAAATGTCACAAATCTCTCAACTCTCAATATCGCTGTCTGTACACCGACCGTCGTTGCCTGTCAATCATCCGCCGACGTCCCTCCCACAACTTCCTGCTCCTCAGCAACCAAACTTGCTGCTTGGACACTTTCGTGACAAAAGCCCGTTTTTACCGTTTCTTCTGCACCAGACACAAAGCAAACGTGACGGCAATGTTCGCGAAAAAACGTGGCGGACATTATTTACCCTAAGTCCGGTTTTGGACGTGCCGGTGCATCCGGTCAGTCGTCTCGGGAGGTGGGCCGTGTAGGTTGGCTAGCGGCTAGCAGCTAGCTACACACGAACATCCACAGATTCCGATTCCACTTTGTTGTCCGCGCGTCTCCGGATCTCCTCAGACCCGAACAGACTCGGTCTGGACTCGCTTAGTCTCATTAATCCACAACAGTCAGTTTAGACGCACAGAACAGAATGGGACCGAACTGCCGGCAAAATCCCCGTCCAGCTCACGCCGCTGCAGGTATAAATCTGCTTGTTTCTTAAGGTATGTCGTGGCTTGAGCTCTGCAGTGATTGGCTCTGGTGCGCACGTGACTGTGGTGGCTCCGGTGGACAATGCTCGTGGAATTTGTAAAGCATTTATGAAATTATTTGTTAACGGTATCATTGTAGTCCAAACAAATGCGAAGTCGCACACTCTTGAACCAAGCAGCAGCCATGTTTAAACTCTCAGGTCAGTCTGATCCTGATCCGCAGAGATATTTGAGGCACACACACGTACACAGACAGACAGACAGACAGACAGACAGAGATTCCTTGCTTTTATAAGGAGATGGACAACAAGAAGTTAAGTAAATAACACCGTTCATCTTGTCACTATGCAGCGTGTTGCTGGGAAACCACTCCACCCAAATACCCCTGCAGACCAAGTAGCCCCTGAGTAGGTTGACTATTTTAGCCTCTTCACACATTCATCTACAGAGTAGCTATAACCAGCTCAATATGTCTCACCAGACATGACTGCACTTGCATGTTATGGAAAAAAAGACAAAACCCTCAAAAATGCATGTGACGCTCTGTATTCCTGCAGCACTCACAACGAGCCAATAATACTAGAAAAAGAGGATTTGCATTTCTAAAAAGTTTTCATAATGTTGATACTTATCACAAGTGCTAACCTCATTGTTTGCATTGTTTGTGGTTATGTACAGAGGGTTTAGATGCAGACCCTGTGATAAAAATCTGTCAGTGTCTGTTAACATCCACTTATCAAACAGCGCTGGGACAAAGGAAAGCCGCCTCGGGCCTCGTTTTAAACCTCTGGAAATGGCTGCATCTGCTTAATCTCAAAGTAGAGCCTTCAGTAGAGAAAGAAACTGTCATCGCTTCTGAACCAAAAACAAGCAGGATCCACTCACAGACTTACCCACATGCATCTGGTATGTGACATCACCTTCCAGATACTGTCAGTAAGTGAGGTTTTATCAAAGAACGCAGCTCGAAGGTCTCTGTATCACCTGTGTAGATGGCAGCACCCTGTTGTTACCTCCACGCCGTGATGCAAACCAGGTGTTTACACAGCCATTATTTCGTGGAACATTCCAGAGACACATAAAAGCATGTTGTCTTGTCCTGTCTGTTTTTTATTCAGCCGTGCACATCAGCAATCAGCAGAGATATTATTTCCCACGCGTACATTATGTTGTTTTGATGACGTCAAAGCATCTTGTCACTACAGTCAGAAAACTGTATCGCTTAAGCAACGTATGTGATTTCCAATATCAGATTATTTCCTGTGAATATTTCTGATATTTCTCTCAACTTTTTGGACATTTCTCTGCCTGTATTATGTCTGTATTATCCCTGAAGTTTGCCCATTGTTATAAGCCTATTAGCTCTTTGGTTCCTGTTAAGCAGAGTACAGGCTCTGTGACTACAGCTTGTGTTCGGGCCTGAAAGATTTTCTTTTTTTTTTTTTGAAGCTGCTCAGCATTTAAGAACTTAAAGATTTTCTTTCCACTTTATCTCTTAAATAATAAGCTTAAGAAAAGGCTCTGTGTTCAAGTTGTCTCACACCCCTTAAAGGTGCCATGTGTAAGAATTAATAACCGAAATTATCAGCAGAATACGAAGAAAGAACGCTTTTGACATGATGTTGAAGACGTCTTTGTATGCTAACCAGCTGGCCTCCAACAGCAACAACAACACTTCCCATGTGCTCCGAGCTCCATGTTCTGGATTTAAGATATGTCTGAGCCGTTTTCAGCACTGTTGGCAAGTACCAGTACCTTGAATCGGATCCGATCAAGCCAGAGTAGCGTGTGGAGAGGCGGTGTGTTGTGGGAAAACTTGTTAAAAGACCGGCCAGGTTGCTGCATTCTGGATGAGCTGCAGAGGTCAAGTGACACATTCACACCAGTCAGAAGAGAGGTGCAGTTTAAGTGTGAGGTTACAAGAGCCAGGACCAGGAAACTACGTCGCCTTCCGAGAAAGGAAGTGACACCTCTTGATGTTGTGGAGCATGAATCTGCACTAATGGAGAGAGGTCACGGATGGACGATTTCTTTACCAGGAGGGAAGGGCAGCTCAGTCTTGTCGAAAGGTTTAGTTTCAAGCGGTGTTCACTCATCCGCTGAGAGATGTCAGACAAATATGCAGAGATTTGTGGTACCACCTTGGTTTGAGACAAGACAAGATCAACTGAGTCAAAAAAACCCACTGTGCCTTCGTGCACATAGCTGCCAGTATTGCAGTAGAAGTTCGTCTTGATTCTCATCATGTTGCTGTAGTAGTTTTCTTCAGATTAAAATATTTAAGAGATTGCAACCCTTTAGGTTGATATTGCACCATTGAAGATCTGTGCCAGAGCCTTGGTGAGAAGACGTGTACGGTATAAAAGTCAGTATATTAAAACCGTCATTCCACAAAATGATTGTGAAGCATAGAGCTGCTCATGTACGTAATCTAGTTGAGGCCTTTCATATTCTGATTTCCTGCCTTTAGTCATGCATGTGCTCCCAGATTTCCTCTCTCATTCGCACCATATGTGAGGGGGTCAAGGGACGATGAGGAACAGCTTGCTTGAAATTTCACTTCTTCTCACCACCTGAGCCACTGCAACACATGGCGATATAGTGTGTGTACACTACACATATGTTTTTACAACACGTTTGCAGACAGTCCTTAAAGACCCCCGAGACACCCATCCTAAATGAAAAAAGAAAACATTTGAAGGAGACATATTCTGCTCATTAACAGGTTGATATTTTACGCGTTCAGTCCTCTTTAAAGCCCCCTCTTCTGAAAAGCTCAGTCTGCTCTGATTGGTCAACTCACACAGGCCTGAGCCAGCGCCACTCACCGTGTCTCCGGGCAGATCTGCTGGTGTTTGTAGCTTCAGTCGTTAATGTCAGCACAACGACTGCTTCGTAATGAAAGATTTTCCCCAACAATGTTAGAGAAGGAATATGATTAGTGTCAGCCTTGACCTCACTGCCAAGGAGTGGCATCAGTGGAGAAATATGCCAGTAGCCAGAGTCTAATTTAAAAAATAAACTTGACAGATGGAAAAACGTACATCTTCCGACTTTGAAGTCTGACCATGGACAGCTGGTGTCGACATTTTCTTGAGCTTGCACCTTAACCGGCCCTCGATAATGTGGTCTATAGTAAAATCCACATATCATTCAGCTTGTAAAATGTCAGTAACAGCCCAGGAGTATAAAACACACACAATTTATCACGGTTTTTCAGTTGTGGGGACGTTTCCATGAAAAATAAAGTAAATCCAGGGTTAGGGTTAGAGTCTGGGCACCAACAACAGAGCCGTTTCTGATGCTAGCTTTCAGCTATGCACAGGCCTAAAATTATTCAGTTCTTTCATTATTACAGATATTAAAATGCAGTGGTCCCTCATTAGAGATAGGTGGTGTAAGCTATCTTCATATCTTGCACCTTCATGGGCAGGA
This sequence comes from Diplodus puntazzo, assembly GCA_963678695.2. NCBI lineage: Eukaryota > Metazoa > Chordata > Actinopteri > Spariformes > Sparidae > Diplodus > Diplodus puntazzo. The sequence continues at coordinate 8,023,175 of OZ023163.1, read as the reverse complement.
CTTTTGTGTTGCTGTGTTACTTATGTGGATACATTACAGAATTTAAGGCTGGACTACAAACCGGGCATTTCCGGCACTCCAGGAGAGTGTACAGATGTGCAGTATGCAGTCAACTGCTTGATAAGTCTCCTCTAAACCAATAAAACAGTCAACATATAGAGGACAGGCTAGAGTGTTTAAAAAATACCTTTGCTGATATAGTTTGAAATCTCCAAAGACAGGAAAGAGTTTAGCTTTAGGGTTTTTGCAGTTCATTGCATTTTGACTGTGCACAGTACAAATACAGCCCTACAAGGTTCAGTATGCAAATAAAGGGCATCCAGGGTTCAGTGATAAATGGATTGTGTGTTGAGGTAGTCTGGGAGATGATTTGACCTTTAGAGATAAACATCATGATACGATGATGACGTAGTAAGCAAGGCTGTCCAACTTTCCAATACAGAGAGCAATTAGATGCGTGGTAAAGCACAATGTCTCGCGATGGACTGGGTTTAATTGTAGCACGGTGAGACACAGTGTCCCTCTAGTCGAGACCAGACAGTGAACAATAGTTTGAAATGACTGAATGACATGTTTGGTAGCGTTAACTCTGAGGAAACGTCACGATCGATGCACCAGATCCAAGGGCAACCGGAGATTAAAATGAACTCAATACCTTGCTTTTGTCAGCCTTGTAGCAGCAGTTGAATATTTGATGATGGGACAGCCGATATCCTCTCGTCCAGTGGAATGTTCTGGCGCACAGAAAGGCTCAGAAAGTGTTTCACAAGAGTTACCAGCACTAATTAAACAGCTGTATGTTTCATGGAGATGAGGGAGTTGGTAAAATACTAAAACCAGAGAGGTTCATGAAGCAAAGAAGTGTTTTCCATCAGATGAACAATGTTAAAGCTACGCAACAGAACTACATCGATCGACAACATGATTATAAATACAACTATTAAAGCTTGGAAGGATATAAAGAAGCTGGAGGGCCTCGAGGGACAGTTGTCCTCCCTCTCACTGGTGTGGGGTAACATAGATTTCTGTCCTGGCTCTAAGGACAGGGGCTTTGAGTTATGGAGAAGAAAAGGCATCTTCACTATTGGGCACCTATACGAAAAAAATGCAATGCTATCATTCAGTCAATTGTGTAAAAAAATACAATCTTCCACAAAATGAATTTTTCAGGTTTCTTCAGATACGGAGTTTTTTAAACAGTCAAAAAGATGCAGGGATCTCTTACCAACTCTCCCCATTAGGAAAGATAATCACTACAGGCAAGAAGAAAGGCATTCTGGGTCTTGGATATCAGGCACTTCTTAAATATGACAAGGGTAAACCTGCTTTCATGAGCATAGACTGGACTAATGATCTAAATTTGGATGTTGACGAGGCGGTATGGGGACGGATATGGGAATCAGCAAACAACATCTCAGTCTGTAATAGGATAAGAGAAACCCAATTTAGACTCCTCCATCGTTTACAGATCACTCCCCAGTTCAGACACAAACTAGATAACAGTAAATCAGAATTGTGCACTAAGTGTAATATCGAGGTAGGGAGTTTTATTCATTGTGTCTGGACTTGTAGATACATTGACAAATACTGGCAAGATGTAGAAAATCGACTACAGTTAATCTTTGACATTAAACCCAAAAAAGATCCGGTGTGTCTACTGTTTGGACTGGCAGATACACAACTTAAAAGTGCACATTCCAAAAGACTCTTTTCTATTCTCACTTTTTGTGCAAGGAAGAACATATTGCTGAAATGGATAGACTGTAAACCCCCCACAATAGCGGGATAGCATCAGGTTATTTTTGACATGTTGCCCATGGAATATTTAACATACAGGTCTAGATGTTTGACTGAGGTATTCTATCGAATCTGGTCCCCATTCCTGACTTATATTGGTCCGAGACTAGCTACCATTGTGCTGAAGGGCATGGTAGACCATAAGTAAGAAAATACAACATGGATCAACATATAGTGGGCTACCTGAATTACTCTGCACTCGATGTTAATGATGCTGCTGTGGTGGAATGTTAAAACTGGATGCTGTCTCTGGGGGGATTCCCCCGATTCTTATTTTGTATATCATGTATGATTCTTCTGTTTATGAATGATATGGCCCCATCCCCTGTTGTTCTTGTTGTTATGGTTGTTTTTGTCTAAGACAGCACTGTTTGTCTGTCTCTGTGGCTGTCTGTGTTGGTTTGCGTATATGTATATTCGGCTACTCATAATAATATGTTGTATATGTGAAGGAGCTGAAACTCTTTTATATTTGTCACACATGGCATAAGCTTCCATTCATGTTTTTCAGGTCTGTTGCCCTATACTTGTATGCTGTTTTTGTCTAATAAAATGTAAAAGTCAAAAAAAAAAAAAAAAAGAACTACATCGATCGTAAAATGCAAATGCAATTCCTTTAAATGAGATGACAGTATGAGGCCACCCTAAAGACTTAATGTTGATACAGCTAAGGTTGTGGCACGCCTTAGGCGTGAGAACTGTCAGTAAAGCCAACACAATCATTAATTACACAGCTGAATGACAACACTTAGAAGTTATCCTTCAATTCATTTCTCACATTTTTGGCTTGCAGCCAGAAAATATGGTCCAATTAAAAGAAGGCTGCAAGGTTTTTATGGAAGACCGTCGTGTCCTGACACACACAATGTGGCATCAAGTCCGACAAGTCAGATTTATGGTACCGACATCTGTAACACACTGACATGGTTCTCTTTTAAATGTGCAAGAGTCGTGCAACTTTTTCCTTACGAGGCTGATTAATCATTTGAAAACAGCCTTTGAGATCCATACAAAATATAAATACATTTTCATATATTTGATTTTTCAGATATGTTCAGCTATGCTTCAAGCATGGCTGTGCCTGTCGACCCGCTCCACCTCCAGAATTAAAAATCTCCACAGTTATTTGATGGTTTGCCATGAAATGTTGAATAAACAGTCAACTGACTGGCAAGTTTCAAGCTTCGGGCTTTTTATTTGTCATGTGCAAAATTACAATAAAGCAGTCATTGACAATGAAACTCTGGTTCATTGCAGGCTGCCTTCAACGACGCTCACGCGGTATGCGTTAAAGAAAATAAATCACACGAGTAAATAGGATATGAAGAAAAGACGCTATAAGGCATGAAATGGTGCAGAAGTTGAAACATCTAAAACAGAATAGAAATAAACATTAATAATAAAATATACTGAATAAAATACAGGTGTGACAATTACAGTAAAAGCACAGTAAAACAGTGAAAGCAAAAGCATTGTTTAAATTTAGTGATGGACATCAGATTTTTGCAACCCTTGTGTTTAGTGTTCATAGGCATTGATTAGCATGCTACCACGCCTACACTAGCTTTGAAATCACCCTACAGACAGAGTGGCATTGATTTGATCATACAACTCTCGGCAAGAAAGTGAACAAGTGTTTCCCGAGGTATGGAACTTTTTATTTAAACTCCAAAGACTTCCTGCATCTGAATAAAATATCCGTGTTGCAAGTCAAAGTATGAAAAAAGTTGTTGGCCAAGTTTTTAAAATGCCCTGAATGTAAATGTGCTCAGTGCTTTAATATTTACAACAGAGTCGTGGCAGCCATCTGCTGGAGTCGCCGCCTGCCTGGGACTGAACCTCGCCTGTTACCGACTCCATACCCAGAGCTGCTGCTGGGAACAGAATGTTTCACTCTCAACACACGAGGAAGTGCAGTGTACCTTAGATAAAATGTTGCCCCTCAACACCCACACACACCCACACAAACACACACACACACACACACACCCACCCACACACACACACACACACACACACACACACACACACACACACACACACACACACACACACACACACACAGGCACACTACCCATCCTCACCTCACCATCTCTGCCCGCGCTCCCTCTGCGGTCTGTGTATCTCACCTCCTCTGGCTGGCAGGCGGCAGCAGCACCCCTCCTCAGGTCTGTCAGGGTGCACACAGGGGGTGCAAGTTTCCTGAGCAGCTTGAGCAAATATGGGAAGTGCCGTTGACCCGAAAAGCAACCCATATGTGTCAGCGGTGCCACTCTTTTTCACCCCAGCACATCGGTTAACTGCTAAAAGTGCACAATAAAAATAACTGTGAGACTTTATGTTGGTTTGCTGTTTTTTAAATGTTCTTGACAAAGTGTCCTGAAGTGACTGTATGTCGGTCAACGTAGGATCCAGTCTGTGACAATGCCGGTATTCAGCTCAGGAGGGTAGTGTGTCTGGGAATGTGTTCTGGTATACAATCAAGAAAACCTTTTTTCCCTAACGAAAGGCTAGATGTTATCTTCTTTATGTAGTAATAAAATGGAGCTCCGGCATCACAAGGTAAGCCATCAAGCATCACATGATTTCATGGAAAAAACTTTAATAGAGGCCCTGGAGGTTTACTGTTATTTTTCTTTTCTCTAAATAGATGTTTGATTTCGGGAAACTGCGTCGAAGCTGAGGTCCATTTTTTTCTTGAGTATTTGCCACAATCGTTTAATTCCTGGAAATTTTGAAATTCAGTCACAAATCATAGAAAATTATGCTCAGGTTGACACAAACATCCTCCCAATCGTTGCGTCCGCGTGTCCCTCTCACCTCAAGCTTAAAAAACATACGCGAGTTGTTTCGTATTAAACTGCCAGATTTACCACAAACTGTGTCGGAAGGAGAGAGACATGCTTATCAAATTTACAACCACGGCAAGGAACCGCAGCGAGTTGAGCAATCACAAGCGCCACCAAAGACACAGGGTTACATGCACATGTTCTTACTTTTGTTTTTGTTTTTTTTTCCACAGATTCTGATGCTGACGGACTAAGTTAATTCACTTTTGGAGCCAGATCACTCCCCAGTTTTTATATTCATCCGAGAGAAAGAGAGACTGATGGCTCTACTGTTGGCTACCATTCAAGACTTTTAAGAAACAGTACAGATGTACAGAACAATTTATAGACCCTTTAAGTGACGGTGCACACCTTTAAGCCCTCAAGGAATGCTGGAACCTAAAAGCCAACATGAACAAGGAAAAGCCAGGTCGTGCATCTCTGAGATGTAGGTTTAACTGGGTTCAGAAGCGTTTGACTTAATTTACATGTTAGTGTTGAATAATGATGAAAGGAGCAACTGTCACTAGAAATGTTCCCAGGGAAAAGAACATTAAGGTGTATCATTACAGTAATCCCGCCAGCCAAGCCTGAGGGCAGCAGCATGTAACATTTGACCTTATTACTATGATACTAGATTCATCTCAGCCTTTCTCTCTCTCTCTCTCTCTCTCTCTCTCTCTCTCTTTGCTTTAGTTTAAAACTTCCTCAAGTCTGACTAACAAACATTCGGTTACAGCCACTCAGCTTCAATGGTGGGATTTCCTGCTTGTCTCTTATCAGTCAGATCCTGAAACAATGGACTCTGCCCACGCAAACTTGCACACCGGGTCCGTCAGCTCGGAGTGCTGCTGTCGGCCTCGTGGCTTTCCCCCTCACGGCCAGATGTCCCTCTCTGGGCCCGAGCCAAGTGATTGAGAATAGAGAGCGGGAAGAATGGCTTAAAAAAAAAAAAATCAGATAGTGTGTGTGTGTGTGTGTGTGTGTGTGTGCGTGCGTGCGTGCGTGCGTGTGTGTGTGTGTGTGTGTGTGTGTGTGTGTGTGTGTGTGTGTGTGTGTGGACAGTTACTGGACTTTACATTAGCAATTGGCAAAAACAGATCCGGGTGAACCTCCATTTCACAGCAAAGTTGAGGTGATCTGAATCAGTTGTGACAACAGCCTCGGGGGACGACCCGCTGTGAGCACTCACACTCAAATCACTGCCACATGTCAGCCATGAGAAATATCTCCATGCATTGCTGTGCAGAATTTAAGGGAGACATATTAATCCTATCTTCAGGTTCATCATTGTATTTTTACATGCTTCAATATTTACAAAAGTTTAGTGCCTGTCCCTTTAAAGGTTCATTAAATAGATTTGGGGAAGAACTTTTTATCATTTCCATTTTAATGCCTAAACATACTAAATAAACAAACTCTGTTAATTTTTTATGTCTGAATGAACTGAATAAACAAACTGACCTTAAAGGACAACACAATTTATTTCTGTTTACTTTGTTTATACGTGGCGGACCCTGCCACCTTTCTAGCTTCAAACAGTGTTCTGAGGACCTTATTTTCCTCAGAGAACAGGTGAGGACTTTGGCCTTTTAAACTTTCAAAATCTTTTACCTACAGAAGAACATTTAAAACACTGTCAGAAAGGAAAAAACAAAAAAGCATGATTGGTCTGAGAGGTTTACAATGAGCTGCACAGGTTGACAGCATGTTGGGCAAATTGTTTATATGTGAGCAGCAGGTGTATAAAGGGACCACAATATTTAATTGGGAATTCAATATACACAATTTTATTTACATTGACACATGTATTAGCGACACATCAAATTTACATAGTAACACTAAAGCCTCGGATTTAATAAATATGTAGTAAGATGCAGGCGGAAAAAACTCTTGTATGCAAGGGCAGCAATGAAATGAAAAAATAATCTCTATTATTCTGGAACATCTCCTTCCTGGTTGAAATATCCAATAAGATAATTTTTTATGAATATTACCATGAATATTGATGAGCAGACATGACCATCAGGAGGAGTTAAGCCTGCCTGTTTAGGCATTTACCGAAAGAACCGATGTTACTGATGATGAATTAGCCAAAAATGAAAACGTTAAAGGTGCAATATGTAAGCATTTAGTTGAAAATATTTTAAAAAAATAAAGCTGCTGTAAGCGAAGTAAAAATATGTGTTAAGCTCTATGTTCCAATATAGTGTCTCACCTCCTCCTGCTCATACAGTAAAAGAGAAAAGACATTTTCTGGTGTCCCTGCCCACTTTATCCAATCAGGACAGAGAACTCAATAAAGAGGCGGTCCTGTCCGAGAGGAGCAGGATCCTCCTGTTTGCTGCTACTGTATGTCTGACAGTTTTGACATTATGATGTTTGCGTATTATGTTGCTGAGATATCTAATGAAGTTAGCATGCTAACCAGCTAGCACAGATCCGTCCCGATGCAAAGCTCCCGTGCCAGCGATGTAAAAACGCTAAAATGCTCTGAGCTCCGACTCTCAACTGCTAGCTGCACAGCTAACTGAGCTAACTAGCTAACTTACTGGAGTTAGCGGCGGTTACTTTGGTGATATGCTGCCCCCTATTTGTGTATGAATTCAGTTCTTACATATTGCACCTTTATCCAAAGTGACTCTCCTCTGTTTTAAGATACCACGGTGACAGAGACACAAGAAGCTCTTCCACTCGAATCTAAAGCCAGAAATCTGCGCGCACGTAAGAAAATACAGCATCATAAAATTCTGTATCAATGTACCACGTCTTCATCAAGATAGACATCTTCAAAAGCATCGACATTACTTTACAATATACGCACATTTATATTTACAAAAAAAGACAGAGCAGTAAGACGGTGGGGTTTTAGTAGCCTAAACGACTTCATGAATCTTAAGTAGTGGCACCTCTTGACAGTTATTCTTTGTATTCTGCATTCATACAGACACGCACACAGAGACAAGAAGACGTGCACGCTCGGACACACACACACACACATGCGCACACACACACACACACACACACACACACACACACACACACACACACACACATGTTCATACAAACAAGCAGGAGACTTTCCTGGTACTTTTCACAACAACATCCACCAGTGGGAAGAGGGGAATCATAATGGTCTGGACTGATACAGACTACTGGCTGAGAGGTGCTGAAATTCCCACTGCTGATGGAGGAAACAGCTGGATACAAAGAAGAGAAGGACGGCGGGGAAACCAGCTACTGGTCGGGGGAACAATGAGATGACCAACCATCTCTGCAGCCAGGCCTTCATGACCCTCCGTTTTCCTCTGGTTTGTCACCTCAGGGAACACAGCAGTCTACTTAATGGCATTTTAACATGAGCATCGCCCTGAATCTATCCACGATATATACTGTACAACAGCGTGGGCGAAAAACACAGACGGAGAGGTTCCTGGTCCTTCACGAAGGGGAAGAAGCTGAACAGCAGAGAAAACACATCTCAGAAATGGCAGTACCTGTCTCATGCTTGTAAACAAAGATCATACACTAGATGTGGCAGGAGAGCGACGATATAAACCTGAACAGTTATTTACACCCTTACAAGAGAAATCTCCAGCAGTCCAGCTGTCCAAAAGTGAAACTATACACCCGCGTTACATGCCTATGTAACAAAGCTACTACGCACGCTAAGAGTTAAAGGCTTCTCAGAGTGTCTCCTTTCTCTGATGCTTCCCAGCTAATCATTAAGCAATGACTAACGTCATCACCTATGGATATGTACACATATACAGTCAACAAGCACATAAAGGAAAAGCTAGCGTACCATCTCTGAAGACAACTGTGTGTGTAAAGTAATCATGGACTGATCCACGTTATGTGTTAACAGATAAAGACACTTGCTCTACAGGTAGTAACATCCGACGTAAAAAGAGAGGAAATGTATCTCCTAATCGACTTATGGACTTCAAGCATGAGCGACCATGCCGTCTAATAGCTTATTCTGTATACCAGTGTCTCCATATTTCAATTTAAATTGGCCCCTCGGAAAAGTATCTCCTTCATACACGTGGATCTGAACAGTCGGAAATAATACTGACAACAAAAGGATAAAAACAAAAAACAAAAAACAAAAGCTGCATTACGTGGTGTGTGTAATGGTGTGACGTTCAAGTGCCTCGAGTGCTTCTTTTTTTTTTTTTTCTTTTTAAATCTTCCTCCCAACAATAGCAAGAGCCAACCGAAAATCAAAACGCTACATAAATATCTGTGACAGGGAAACGACAAGGAATAACAAAAACACAAAACATAAAATAAAATAAAATGTCTCGAACAGATAGAAAGAGACGTACGGAGTGCTAAAAAAACAAAACAAAACAACAAAACAACCTTTATGAAATGTGTAGGAAAAACTCAAAAGAAAAAAAAAGAAATAAACAGAAAACAGTGTTTTAATGTAGGTAATGACAGTTGTATAGAAACAGTTGATGTCCCTCCACCCTCCCCGGTGCCTGCACAGTTTCTTCGCTATGAGCAGGGGAGCATTAGTCCATCTGTCCTCCCTGTAATCAGTAGGCAATAATAGTGATCACAGTGATAAAAGCCATTCTTCCTTTGCTGTTGTGTTTGCTGATAGATGGCAATTACCACTCCGTCTGCGACACGTGACAGCAAACGCTGCTAGTACCAGGGCGGTGGGCGGGTGTAGTGGTCGGGCAGTCTGTGGCGGAACATTACAGGCACTTTATGAGGCAGCCAAACAGGTCGGGTGGGTCCTTACACCCGTTGGGCTCTGAGGGTCGTCCCCTCCAGGAAGACCTCATGCTGGACCAGTAAGGGCTGGGTCGGAGGGCTGTTACTGCTGGCTGAGTTGAGACTGTGAAAAGCCGCGCTCTGAGAACCGGGCTCCTCTCTGACTCTGGGCGTCACAGGAAGCCTGGAGCTAAAGTTCAGATAAATCTGAAGATAAGGAAGAAGTGGGAGAGAGAATGAGGAGAGAGAGAAGGAGTTTGTGATGGTTAGGGTTTTCATATTGTTTCAGTTCCGCCATTTCAAAGATCTCAAATGAAACTGTATTTTCCCGAGTGAAGCGCCAGTCGCATGTTTGTGAGCGCTAATAGTTGTTGTCCCCTGAGGCTGTTGTCACAACTGACTCTCGTGACGCCCGTGCGTGTTGTGACTTGCTTTTCATTTTGGCGTCCGTGTTAACAGGTGGACAGACGTGAGTCGTCAGCCATGTTAACAGATCTATGAGGCTCTTTTAGTGAAACGCTAACATCATCAAGCAGCAACATCAGTCCGGATCAAAGTGGGTGGGCTGACATACTGACACTGACATCCTAAGAGCCGTGCCAGTGTAGCAAAGAAAACCAAATTCACCTACCAGCTCTCGAACCTGTTACATCTTGTTTGTTTCATCCGCACACAAACCCAAATGAAATTTGTGGTTTAGGAAACTCCAGCCAAATAATCCTTTAAAACCACGTCTTGTTGTGTATTTAGTTTTGTGTGGATTAAACAAAACATGATAAAACATGTCAATTTGTAAGCTTTCGTCTTTTTTGTTTTTTTTGGTGCTTTGGCAGGAACCGGGCTGGTTAGCAACCTCCTGGCTGCAGCTTCAACGTTTCAGTCGTATTTTGATCAAACCTGAGGGTGGTATTGAACTTCTATTGATCTCAGTCTCAGCAAGAAAGCAAATAACTTAAGCCTCTAGAAATGTCCACACATCCCTTTGAAGCTCAAGGAAAACTGTTAAAGCTGCAGGGGTTTGACGGTTAAGGAACAATGTAGGCGTGAGGGTTCAGACACATCGGCTCACGCTGGGAGGCCCTCACCTAAATCATGTGTGACACTGTGGAGGTGACTTTAAAAACTGTTTTACACAGTCTTACATTAAACATCTAGCCTGCAGCTGTAAAAAGACAAAGAATTAAACACTTTTAAAGATGATTTCAGAGTTAAAATTAGCCTGGTATCCATTAGTGTTAGTTTAGCAGTTAGCGTTAGCATCCTTTTTTTGTATCAAAAATTGGGTCACATGAACTGAATTGTCGTTAGGTGAACCATGTCACATTAGCTTTCACATAATGAAAGAAGCCTGGGGTCCATTAGTCTTGGTTTAGCGGTTAGCATTATCATATATTTTCTGTTTCTGTCTTTGCCAAAGGCCTCACATGAACCACATGAGCTGTTTACCATGGAAATGCTCTTATTTCACAACCTCACAATCCTGCTGAGCGGCCTGTGAAACATTATCGCTTCATTTTTTTACGGTATGGAATGTCAAACCTTTTATCGGCGAAGTAGATAATATCAAAGCGGTGCAACCTACATGCTTAGTGGCATCCGACAGCTGCTGTTCAATCCTTTCCACGACCTTCCTGAAGGGGGGTCTGTTGAAGGGGTCAGGATCCCAGCAGGACCTCATAATCTCATACCTGCACAGCAGCATACAAACACACGAACACTTCTATTTATCTACAGTTACCACACACCCTTTCTCGTTTTGTGGGTGTGTGCTGTTTTTCTTAAAAGAAACTTAAAAGTTTGAACATGTCTGTTTTTGTTCCGCAGGTAAAAGCCAAATGCAACAGGATGAGAGTGATTGAATATCCCCAAACTGCATTCCCATCTCCTCCGTCTTTCCAACTCACATCAACACTTCTAACCTGCAGTCATAATTTACCCGAATGACAACTCACATTTCACTGGGTGCGAACTCCGGAGCATCCATTCTGTATCCTTCTTTTATTAGTTTGTAGAACTTGGCGTCCACAGGCATACCAGGATACGGACTGTTTCCTACATTCAGCAGGGAGATTCAGTTACATTATGCAGAAAACACACAGAAAGCCAAACAAAAGACACGCACACACGCACAAACCCACACACACACGCGTGCACGCGATGATTGATAGACGTACCTAGTGAGAAGATTTCCCAAAGCAGGATGCCGTAGGACCACACGTCACTCTCAAATGTGTACACACACTCAAAGATACTTTCTGGAGACATCCACTTCACTGGCAGCCGGGCCTGAAACAACAGCACTTGGTGAGGTGATGGAAAGTTGACATCATTAAAAAAGGTATGTGATTGATGACTCCTACATGAACAGACTTTACCCAGAGTCAGGTATGCACATTATTCGCCTGGGGGATCTCAAAACAAGACTCATACAATATGATACCTTTAACATATGAAAAAATGGAAATACACTCATCACAGATGTGACTGATCGCAGTCTGCTCATCGCTTGTCACACACACGTCAAAATGAGAAATGCAATTAGTTGTTTAGAAATATTACTTTCCTGCCTCGAGCCACAATAACTGTCTGGACCGCTAGCTGCACAGCTAACTTAGCTAACTAACTAGCGGCAGCCACAGTTAGCAGCTGTTAGCGATGACTCTAGCAATATGCTGCCCCCAATTTTATTTGAGTATGAATTCGACAGATGGCCAATTCTTATATATTTGCACCTTTAAAACTTAAGGAATGCCCCACAGTCATTTACTGATGTGTTGATTTGTTTGCTAGAAAATATCTGTAGTGCTTTCCGGTTACAAGAAATCAACAATATAACTAACCAGCACCATTACAAGTTGGTAAAGTCTGGGTATCTGACCTATTCTTTACTTATTCATATATCCAGAAATACATGATGTGTGTCAGAATTGGTATTTTCATAAAGTTTAGAGGGAGTAGAGAATCTCTGAGCAAGCTAACCTAGCTAACACCATTCAGTCAGTACTGTGTCGTTTTGCTGTAATTTAACAGTTTACACTGCTGTTAAACAACACTTAATTCAAGTGTCAGATTAGAAACAACCATAGTCTCTTTTACTGTTCATGTTAGCAGGCCAACGTTAACTTTGTCGTTTGGGTCAGTGACATCATCAGCAGCTGCACCTGCCACTTTGCAGGTGTAAATGTGCCACTTGGCAAACACTTTTATGACGAGGCTCAGCTTGTAATTACTGGTAGCTGACTGACGCATCGCTTTAAGTTAATGTTATCCAAACATTCCCAAGAAAGGCAACAGGATTTGCTCTTTGATATTGAACATGTGTTGTAACAGGCCTTCAAGATCAGACTGTTTGTCTTTGACTAAATATTTTTGTTTATTCATCGGATGAATCATCTCAACACACACACACAGATGAAAAAAATAGCTTCCCAATGTCACTGGGAAGGAAGTTAGCTTACACAGAAACTCTGACTGGTGAAGACTCCACAGGGTCGACCAGCCAAAAAGAGTATTATCTTACAAACTGGGTGATTTGACAGTTCAACTGCACCACAGGGTTTGATTCAAGACAAGGTTGGCACATCTGTAGCGCAGACTTACATTGCCTTTTACCACATAGTTGGAGTCTGTGGTGATGTCTCGAGCCAGGCCGAAATCACAGATCTTTGCCACCCTGCCTTGAGTCAGGAGGATATTTCTGGCAGCCAGGTCTCTGTGGATACACTGCAAAACAAACGCACCGCTGCCTTTAATATCTAATGATACATGTTATATACATGCCTAATCAATAATATAACATTAGTCGTGAATGAAGTGCTATTTGGAATGCAGTTTGGTCTGGAGTTTCCACACTTGAGTCTGTAACACACCACCGCTGACACTGACACATGAGCTCACTGGCCACAGGATCCTGCCTCCTCAACTAATACATTTTTCAACAGCATGCTCCAACACGCGTTTTAGATCCGTTTACTTCAGCGGCTGTGGAAACACGATCCGTGCTCTGCATTTTGTGGAAATTCACATCAGAGTTTTATCCTAAAAATCAAGTGTGATCTCTGCCAATGCGACGCTCACATTTTTGGAGGCCAAGAACTCCATGCCTTTGGCCACTTGGTACGAGAAGCTGAGCAGGTCCTCGGTGTCCAGAGACAGGCCGTCCTCGTCAAACATCGCACTCTCTGTATCCGCCTCGACGTAGGAGCCGCCTGGGAAGACAAAACAGGATGATGACTCCTTTTCCTCAAGTGGTTGCAAGTCTTGCTTCAATTTGCTTTTCTGTGTATTTTGAGACTGAGAATTTTTGATGAATGGCTGGCATTCTTGCCTTTGCGTAGCGAGCGCCTCTTCTCAGATGAGCTCAGCGGCAGGGTGCCAGCAGCAGAAGGCCTCATGGTCATGTAGCCATTCAAGCTGTCACTGTGAAGAGGAAAGGAGCAGTCTGGTCTCAGCTGAGCACAGCCACACACAGGCACACTGCTGTCCAAATACCCTCATCCTACGCACGTTCTGGATAGTAAATACTAGTATTCTCTTGTCTCCTCAACACACAATAACCCTCTCTTTACAGACAAAAAAGAACCTGACCCGGCTGCGTCCCTTTGCGGCATGACGTTGTGGTAATAGCAGTCTTCTTCAGGCTTGAAGCACATGAAGGATTCCCTCTTTCGGCGTAGAAAGTTGAGGAGGTCTCCGAAGCAGCAGTACTCCGTGATCACCAGCGTGGGGCCTGAAGACAAAGACAGATCAGATTTTGTAAAAAGCTTTATTTGGTGAAATAAAGGCACAACAACAGCGACAAAAAAAAAAAAAAACAAGTCTCTTTTCACTCCACAGCCTTTAAGTGATAACTAAGGACAACATGGCTTCCGCACCTCCAACAGTGCAGGCTCCCAGCAGGTTGACAATGTTCATGTGGTTTCCCAAGTAACTGAGGACTTTCAGCTCCGACATCAGTGCCTCTTTCTCTGTGGAATGAGCGCTTGCTGTGCGGAAAAATATTTGGAAGATAATCAGCATGTGCACAGGGAGTGAACTGAGCTCTATGATTACATTTCAGGAGCTGGAGGCTAATTAAAATAAAAGGTACTGTGCAAAGCAATACAATAAAACCTGCTTGAACAACTACAGGCAAATCATTTATTTGTGACTACTTATTAAAGGGTCACTCCACCAATTTTACACATTAGAATGTGTTTACAGGTCTACTGCTTGTAATAAAGGTGCAATGAAAAGGGATTTTAGTTAAAAGCATTTAAAAAATTAACCAAAATTATCCAAAAAAATGTGAAGAAATAACACTTGGTGTTATGTCGGACACAATTTTCCTCCACTTTTTGTCACTCAGTGGCTAAGTTGCATTGTGGGTAACGTAGGTGCCAGGTTTTGAACAGCTGTCCACTGGTCTGAGAGCAGTCTTATGACACTGTTGTGCTCAGTAACGACAGTTCAAACCAAATGATTTTCCGTTATCTAATATTTATTATTCCATGCATTCTCCTTCTTTTATGAAACCTGTTGCCCACATTAACCACAATACAACTGAGAGACATCACTGGGGGCAAAGTATCAGATTACATGCAGCTTCCTCTGGAGCCACAAAAGGCTTTATACTAAACATGCAGTACTACTATCCAACCCTGTTGACACACTTTAACATGTAAAATTGGCAGTCTAACCCTTTAAAATGCTCAGTCACTATGCTCATTTGTCTGTCAAAATAGCTAAGCTGTCTCTCTTCCACTTCATTTGCAAGTGTGATGACGGCGCTTACATTTGAGCATTTTCACAGCCACCGTCATGACGGAATCTGCTTTGGAGAGTCCATATGCGGTGGCTTCCACCACTTTCCCAAATGCTCCAGATCCCAGCGTCTTCCCTGCAGATGAGACGACAGACCCAAAACTGTTATTCCCCATCCTGTTTCCCTCCCACAAAACTGGCCCCGAGCCAGCATGCCAGCGTTCCTAGGACAACACCAGTCTTAGCCCCCAGGCTGTGTAAGCAGGCACCAGGACACGCAGGATCCTGTTTGAGGAGGTTTGTTAAAAACGGCACCCAGAATATGTCAACAATATTGTGTTTGCAGTGAGGGAGTGGGGTTTCATCATTAATAAGCTGTGGAACTGGTTGGTCTGTAGTGACCACAGACGAGGCTTAAAACCGTAATGCTCTGTCCATACACACAGAAAACATAGTGTCTGTCAATCAGAGTGAAGGCGCCTGCGGGTGCTGTGGTGATGTAATGCAGACTGCCTCGTTAAGCTCTATTACTGGCGCAAACCACCATTTCTCTCCATATTACTTTGATTTACACCTAAGACATGAAAACCAGGACATGCATCATAATATGATATCATGGAGGCACACGCTGCAGATGATTTTTGATAAAGGTGTGCAGGGCGCTCACCAAAACGCAAGTTGTTTCGGGGAAACTCCCACTGGTGATCGTACGGTAGCTGGGTGGGGTCAATGTACACATAGTTGTTTCCATGGATGCCCTCGATAACTTTCCACTGGATCTGGTATTTTGGTTTCTGTCATGGACGGCAGGCAAATAAAGAGAGCGAAACACAGGGTTTTAACATGCTGCACTCATTTAACGATGAAATAGGGTGTGCCATGCAGGAGAAGGAGCAGCTGCGTTTTACCTGCATGTACTTGTAGAAGAGCATGATAAGGACGAGGCAGAGGATGCCTGCTGCTGATACAGAGCCAATTAGCAGAGGGGTGAACAGATCATGAGGAACGGTCCTCTCTGCGGGGACACAGATACGATCACGTTAGACACAAGAGAAGCAGCAAAGACAGAGTCAGTGGTTTGTCATGTTTACACTCTAAATGACATTGCACAGGGGCATTAAGGTAAGCCGCTGAGGGCTAAGTCACAGTGAAGCCCACTCTGGTCAAATCACAGCAAACTAATCCAATTATATACGTCTACATTCTGTCAGACTTTTCATTTTGTTTGCACATTCTGCACTTTATTTTGTTTAACCGCCTCCAATCAGCTTTGATTATGCTGTATTGTGCTGCATTGCTGTTGCTTTTACAGCTGTGGCGCTGAGTAATTATATGTAATCAGGGCTCTGTTCTTTTGTGTCTGTCTGTTTGTGATGCCTTATTGTTTTGCTCCTCTGTACAGTGGGGTGTAATAAGCTCTTTAGAGATAAGAAGCTTTCTCTCCACTTCAAATCTGAGAATGCAGAGTCTGCAGGAACTAATCCCCTGTAAACCTGTCAGTGGTTTCTAAAGCCCTGTGTATTCTCTGCTGCTGCAGCTCACTGACACCTCCAAGCCTCCCACAGCCCCAGAATGCCCAGCACCGCCAAAGACTCCTACTGCGCTCCACACTCTCAGCGCCTCCGCCTGGTCTGCTGCTACTCTGTGAAGCGCAAAAAAAGAGAGAAAAAAAAAGAAAAATCCTGGGCACACGCTCCCTGAGGACTGTCCTGCCAGGCCACAGACACTCTCCTCCATCATCATAATGCTCGCCCACATACCCGCTGTAGCCACAGTGAGCCCCCCTGAGTCCTGCATAAACCCCAGGTCCCCGGGCTCAGGCAACTTTGCTGTGCTTTCAGTTCCTGCACTGGCACCACTTTGAGGACAGAGTGCAGCAGATGGGGAAGCCGTTATAACAGGGCGGATTTGGAGTCACAAAGTAAACAAGGGACTGGGGCCTAATTCCTATCTGTGAGCAACAACATCTTATCATGTCCGAGGTATCTCTCCTCGCTAATGTTTACCTAACAGATTATAGAGGGACAGACTAGTTGTAAGACCAAGTTTATGGGTTAATCCTCGGCCGAATTGTGTTTTTAGTAAATATTTGGAGTTGAGGATTAAATCCAATGTGTTAGGAGGGGGTCTACAGCTGCTGTGATAACTTTGTTTCTGAGTCCACAGAGGGAGAAAATGTAACTGTGATTGTCTGTTTCAGCCCCTCTTTTGCGGTTGACTCCGCTGCTCTTAATTCTAATCTGAAGGTGAGCACATGCAGAGGATTACACCAATTCAGCAACAAAACATGAGACCCACAGGAGCCCCCCTCGTCACTGCGACAGGACCTCACCACTGATAGAAAAGAGGGTGTAGGCCTGCTCGCCCTCCACCGTCGCCACACACTCCAGAGTACTGAACCGTCCCCTGCTGACATTCACCCGACTCTCCACCTCCGTCTTCCCGAACCTTGGGCTGACCAGTGTGACGGTGATGACGTTCTGCTCCTCCACGGTGGCATTCACCTGTTGGGAGCACCTGAAGGCAGAAGATTACACACTGTTGACATAAGGCTGACGGGATCACGGAGCTTTTCAACAATTGTCACTTGTCAGGATGCTTGTCTCCCTCTAAATCTCTGAAAATAAGACACACATTCCTTTCCCGGTTCTTGGAAAAACTTGTCTGAGGTTGAATAAGTTTACACAGTGAGCAGGACCACAGAAAAACTGACGCCAGTTAGTTTCAGTAGAGGTGAGAAGGATGCGGGGAATTCCTTCTGCGCTCATGAAATCAAAGTTAAAAGTGTAACAGCGGCTCCGTGTTTCACGCCACTGCTCCTGTCATAGGCTCGCTCAGGTCACTTACTTAATGTTCATACAGTTGCGTGCCTGCATCTAATGAGCGTTAACTGGATTTAATTATAATCAAAGTTTGGATAATCACTTATGATGCATCGCCTGTACTGCTTGGGATTGGCGTTGCTACAGCAACCAGGTGCCCCTCCTTCGACACACTTTACGTTTGACACGAGACGAGCCGCGGCCAGTTGTATCCGGGCAGATACCGGCGCTCCCACCAATCACAAGTTAATGCGCTCCAATCCCCCTGTCACATGGGGGGGTCATCTTCTCACTGTCAACCAATCACAAGTCAGCCCCTTCAAATCTCACAATCCCTCGTTCCATCGTCATCATTTTCCGACTCTATCCGATGTGTCTTTAGTGTGACCTTTAGGACCCTCCGGATGCACTTCACATGTGTCGGTGAAAGTTTGACGGTGAAATTACAAATAAAGCGCAGATCTTAAAGGAGCACTACGTAGTTTTGGAAAAGAAATTCAGAACTCATAAAGTTGATATTTACAATATCAATGAGGTCATAAAACAAACGCAGAAATATTTAGTTTTACATAACTGAATAAACAAGCTGTTCTCAGAGGAAAATAAGGTCCCCAGAACACTGTTTGAGAGGTGGCAGGGTCCGCCAAATATAAACAAAGTAAAACAGTATGAAATTGTGTTGTCCTTTAAGGTCAATTTGTTTGTTCAGTCATGAAAATGAAGAGGATTTGTTAATTTAGTTCGGTTCCACTCATTGTAATTACATCAGGCTGCAGTTCAAAAGTTGAGTGCACTTATTATAAGTGCGCACAAACAGAAGCTCCTCTCTCCCGCAGAAAACACTGCTCATGAAACGCTTGATCAGTAGCCTCACCTTTAATTCTGTCACTCAGTGACATCACACTGAGTCACAGAGTGACACATTTGTATGATTTATGCCTAGAGGCTAGTTTGAGAGAACTGTGAGAATTAACTTGGCACAGCCGCTCTGTTGTTGTTGGATATAATAGCTCAGACGTGTGTGTGTGCTGACCAATCAGAAGAGACTGGGTATTTTGGGGGAGGGCTTAAAAGTGGGTAAAACAGAGCGTTTCAGACAGAGCATGAATATGGTGCTGGAGCCAGAATGGGAAAACTGATGTGTTTCTTTGATCATGTAAACCTATTCCAGTAGAAACCCAGAATAAAAATACGGAACCTGAATTTAAGCACGATATGTCTTCTTTGAAAATCTCACCTGGCATACATCTGTTCACAGTAGTACCAGGTAATCCGAGGAGCGGGGAAACCTCCTGCCACACAGCGTACCTGTCCATCCACTGGGCCGTCATGAAATACAATCTCAGGTTTACCTAACAGACACAAGATAATGTCAGAATATCTCAGATGAGAGAAAAAACAACAAGCAGAGAGAGTTTTGTATTCAGTTGTATTGAACCATAGTGCAGTGAGCTGCAGAGCAAAACTCATTTCACACAAAGGTCATGGAACCTTTTCCCTCATGTGGGAGCTACTCAATATTAATGCAAGGTGGTGCACTGCAATTCATGATGTGGCTTAAGGCAACAAGAAACCTTTAAAAAAAACAAAAAAACAATCACAACTTACTGATTACAAAGATGGTAAAGGTCTGGTTTACTGATGCGTTTCCGTTGGAGGCCTGAAAGGTGTAAACTCCACTCTCTGACGTTTGGAGTCGCACCAGCCTCAGCTCACTGGTGTACCTAAAATAATTTACCATACTGAATCTTTAGCATGAATGAATTTGGCAGTTAGAAAAGGAAAGAGCAGATTATCCTTCACTCATGCCAATGCTGCCTGAGAAAGAACTTGAACTGCTCACATATTTGCTTATTAGATTACAATTAGTCTTGTTGTGTTTGTGTGCCCATCTGTTTTATGATAGTGTGCACATGCGAATCATTTCCAATTATCCTCCAGGCTACAATTGGCTACATGTTTGTCTCGCAGTTGATATGGCGTTATTGATGTTTAAGATAATCAAAAAGGGCATAAACAATTCTGCAGATTTTCGATTTTCCCCTGAAAGACTTCTTCCCGTTTCACTAGAACCCTCGAGGCATTTTTTCAATTACAGCTGCACTTTCTCAGGCAGCTGTGACAAGTGCCGCGGTCGGCTGCATCAGCGCCTCTGCCGACCTGCAGCCAAACCAAAGGCGTTAAATTCCACCGGACAAAGGTTAATGAGCATTTTCATCTAGGTGGTAAAACTGGGGTGCTCGAGGAGAGGGTGTGTTGTTTCACCTGTACTCGTGACTGTGTGTGGTGATGACATGGTCGGTGGTGTTCCTCAGCCCCTGGTCCATTAAGCTCCAGGAGAAAGTGTGCGGCTTGGGATAAGCCTCCATGTCGACTCTCAGGGTCAAACTCTCACCTGAACGGACCTGGATGGTTCTGTTGCTTGTGGGTGTTAAGTTGATGAATCCTTTTTCTGGGGGAAAAAAAAAAGAGAAGGAAACGAGATAACAGAATGTCATAAGGCTTGCAAGTGAATCGATATTCCTGTTTTTATATTTATTTTGTCACAATGATTTCGTCCAGAGACTTACAGGCAAGTCAGCGCATGCATATGAAGACTTCACAATCCAAAGAGATGTGGCAAGACAACACACACTGAATCACACCACATGTGCCTTTAGAGAATGTTTGAGGTTTTGGGAAACACGCTAATTCGCATGCTTGAATTAGCGAGACTTAAAGGTGCAGTATGTCGTTTTTGGGAAGAAGAGGAAAAACTTGATTGATTTTCATGCATAAAAAATTACTGAAATATTTCATTAGTTTTTACACGACTTCAAAGGTAAGTCAAGTAACACACTGCAGCTTTGACTAACAGCAGATCTCTTCACACACTCACCATAAACATCGAGCCACACTGACTGCGTGCTGACCCCTTTCTCGTTCTCAGCTTCGCACTGGTACCTCCCGGCATCTCGATGCTGGACTGCCTCGATGTTCAGCGTGGCAATGCGCACGCGGGTGAAGTGCTCCGTCTGGATATGTGAGGTAGCGTCAACCTTTGGTGGTTGCTGTGGATACCAGACGGCACCCTGTCAACGCCCAGAGATCTCTAGAGATTAACCCCGTCTGCGTGTCTATCCTCGCCAAGCACACAGATACTGACACAGACACACAACTGCCTGCATGCGAGTCCACACACACACACGCGCGCGGTCGTCCACATTGTACACACAGAGCGGAGATCCTGAAGCTTAGACAACATGAACTTTGACCCCTTTTATTAGCCATGTTTCCATAAGGAATTTTCATACGCATTTCGAAGAATATTGCATTTTATGGAAACGGGAATTCTCGATTCTCGCTCGCTTGAGCTTTAACCTTCAACACACACGACTGATCAGCTATTTACGTGCACTATCATCATTTGCATCAGCTGACTGCAAGAACAATTACAACTTGCCCCATCAAAAGTAATTCCTGAAGACCCTTCTCTATTTTGTTTCATGGTTTGTTTACCTCAAGCCTCCTTTTACTTCCATATCAGCGCGTCACATAGCCATGTAGCCTACATCGCATCATGCTCTGATTGAATTACGCCAAAACAGTTCATGGAAACGCACCAGATTCTCATTTTGATAGCTTTCACTTAAAGTTCACTTAAAATTAGCTTGACATTTTATGTAAACATGGCTAATGTCATTCATGTGAACAGATAACCACTGATACCAGGTGCAAAGGAAGGACAACAAATAGAAACATAGAACACCAATTTTGGAAATAACTGAACACTAATTAAAAACAAAGAAAATCTAGTAATTCAATAAATAAAAGATTATGACCAATTTTCTGAGGATGATTAAATACAACTGCCAGCTAATTATCACTTGGAGTCTTAGAATTGATTTGATTCACAAATTGGATATTTCAGTATATATATATTTTTTACAATAGATTAAAAGAAAACCCTGCTGGTTGTGGGCAGTGATCTCAATGAGAGCTGATATTTTGTGGTTGACTCTTCGCAACTTTGAAGGAGACGTATTATGCTCATTTCCAGTTTATGATTTAATTTTGGGTCATCACCAGAATACTAGAATACTACACGCAATTCTTACATGCTAAACCAGCCTCTAGCCATTTATAATGCAAATGTGTGACATGATGATGTAGCATGATGTCACAAAGTCACGGAATCAAAGGCGGGACTACTGATGAGCTCGTTTCAGGAGCTGCAGCTGGTGTGGACTTTAAGAAACACTGACGGAAGGTAAAAAACGAAAAAGCATAATAAGTCTCCTTTAAGTCTGATCAAAGCCCTTTAATATCTTAAAACCAACAACACTTGCGACTACATGTGCAGCATTCTCTAGTTAATCAGCCACCAGCAGCGCAGCGCACAGCAAAGCAAAGGCAGAAGAGTCTCACCGAGCCAGGTGGGGTGACCCACTTTAGGCTGATATCTCCGTTGACGTTGGTTGTGTTGCACGTGAGGGAGAGCGCCTCACCCCGGGTAACAATCACTCTTTTGGGTGCCTGCATCTCAATCACAGGAGGAGCAACGGGCACTGAAAAGAAAGAAAAAGAAATGTGACTCAGTGTTGATGTGTATTAGGGAGCAAGAATGCACACACCCACGTGTATTAATGGCCCTTTACCTGGTTTCACTGTCAGGAAATAGTCATGTGATCGGACTCGCTCTTCCCTCAGTCTCCCTGTGCACACATAGCAACCCTCGTAGGCCTTTTGTGTGTTGTGGATGATGATGCCTTGCTTCAGGCTGGCAGAAAACTGGAGACCAGAGGCCAGAGCGCTACCTGAACATGTTTCCAGGCTCAGGTTGTCCAGACTCGGATCAGTTGCCAGGCAGGGGAAGGAAGCGGCGTCTCCCTCTCGGGTGAGAATTTTGAACACCATTGGTTTTCTGAAAGGATTGTCGGGATCTGCCAAGAAAAACATGATAATATGATGACTGTGAGTTGCTTGCTTCATAACTGACAGTGTGATGGGCTGCTCTGTTAAGATAAACAGCTGGTGGTGCTAGTTTTCATTAAAGGAGCAATATGTAAGAGTTTTAGCTTAGCTGTTTCAGAGATTTCTACTGCAGTTGGCACGCGAACCAGCTAGCCCGTCCAGGGTGTCGACGACGCCAACGCAGGGCTGAGGACACCTGACCTCCGTCTCACACCTCTCCCAATTCATGTCTGTCCTTTGCCTGAACACGCTATGTTCTCATTCTCTGAGTCAGAGTCCTGTCAGAGACACTGTATACACCCTCGTAATTGTTTAATTTAATTCCCTGTCGCCAGACTGGCCTCTGTTGGTCTTAAAAGCTGGGTTCGGTCCCAAGCTGCCATCAACGCTCTCTTTGATTCCGCTGCCACTTCACGGCAGCATTTCCCAACACTTCCAGAGTGCCCCGAGCTGCCAGCCGACATACTCAGCTAAGAACTACAAGCGGCATGGCTAATTGAGCTTGAACTTGCTAAAAGCTGCTACTGGTTGCAGCAGTTAGTGGGTAGTCTGATGATATGCTGCTCCCAATTTGTTTAGAGTATGAACCTACTGAACCTTTAAACCTTTGCAGGAGATGAGAGAGGGACCTGGAAGCCGACACGATGGAGCTCCAGAGGAACACGCACAAGAGTGATCTCAGCAGCGGAAGTTGATGTTTTTTTTCCATTGATTTTAATATATTCAGCTACACCCGCGGTAATGATTAAAAAAAACAACAACTTTATGACCTTTTTCAGCGATTTTAGTGATTCATTGCTCAGGTAAGTTAAGAGGCAAACTGCTGCTAAGTGCAGTTTGCAAAGACAGGTTTGGGGACAGCAGAGGTGGAGCAGCCAGAAGAGGCTGAGCATTAGCGACGTAACAAACACCAACATTGTTTTCATTTGTGACAGAAAATGTGAGAGTGGGAGGACTTTACAAGAGTAACATACAGAGCCTTTCTTTTTTAAAGGCTTTTAGCTGCCAGGCCAGTGGGAGCTATTAAAGTCATCACAGATATTATCAGGGGATGAGTTAAAGTATAATTGTTCATATCTTTCCTAGATTTTACTGAGAGCTGCGGTGGTTTTATAGAGTTAGCGTTGTAGCAATCTTTTTTATCCCTTTAGGGTAAAAGGGCACTTTTGAGACTTTTGTCTCGAATTGAAATATCTGTATCAACTGGAAACTTTTTCCATTTAAAATATTGTATAAATGCCAGAATTAGAATCAGGAATACTTTATTGATCCCTTTTGGAGAAACCTCAAACGTTACAGTCGCTCCATCCAGAATAATACACGTCACACTGTAGATATAAACAAAAAATTAAGAAGTTAGCTTTGGTATCTATATTTATATCTTACTACTATACATATGCTGCATATATAAACATCTTGAAGTATAAGTACTAATGGAAATAGAAAAGGAAAATATATGTGCCTTGCAATACACTGTAACTACAGTTAAATCAGTAATAGTGCTTTGAGACAAAAAAAATGTTGAGGAGATAAAAGATTCTATTAGAGAGTAGAAATACATTTCTGGAATATATTTCTTAACACTTGTATATACTGGATATCCTATATTTGATGGATGTCTGCTACTGAGATCCACATGCTTCATGTATATTGTGATTTATTCATGATTTCAAATTTATTTTGTTGCATTTATTTTGGTTATTGATCAATTTTTCTGCAAATTTTCAGCATTTCCTCTCTTATTTTTTATAAGAATACATTGATTATTTGTTATTATATAAAAAAATATACAAAAAAATTGGTGATTGGAAGCACACTTACTGATGAGAGCCTCTCTGTTTACTGTTCACTCTCTCTACAGAGCTGCGCCAAGTTACTGCAAAGTGAACATTTCCTACGCTGCTGCTTCACATTAAAAGTGTCCAGTTGTCTTTTATTGTCAAGCAGTCGCAAGAAACATAATGTATCTGACCGCCATCATTCATCAAAATGCATCTACAACACATTTGACAACACATCGCCACAATGTGGGTTTTATTCGACTGCACTGTGAACTGATACAGCAGTTCCTCTCTACTTCTGTTGTATTTCTGCTTGCTGTTGCCACGGTAACCAAGTGTGTCGCCAAATCAAACCAAAACTGAAGTCTTCCAAATTCGTGGACTTAGCAGGCACAAAGGCAGATCTGCCAAACTGATAATGTGGCTGTTCCATCCAAGCTTTAACCATCTCGACTGTGATATCTACCTACGGAGGCAGCGCGAAATCTTGATCAGTCCAATCACATTAACCAAAGCACAAGTTCATCAGCAGGATGAGGAACAGGATGAGCTTCCAATAATGCCACATCTGAGCCTCTCATGTAAAAAGAGCTTGTTGGCTCAAATGTAGATGTGTGGATTGTGATCAGCTCATAATAAAAGCCTGCAGAGATGGCAGCTGGCCAAAGGGATGTGGAGTCACACAGAGGAGGAAATACAGTAGAGCTCAGCAGTCATGCACTCAATAAATAGCAACAGTATCTACTGTACCTGTCCCGGGCAAGGTTACAAACACCTTTCTCTGCAAACACGCCCACACACACTGCTCCCTGTCACTGCAGCACATTTCCTCTGCTCTTCCCTGCAGTCTGTTTACACTTGATCTAGATTCCACTTCTCTTTCTGCTCTCCAGTTTCAGTTTAGTCAAATTTACTTGCACATTCATGCAAACCAAGACAGTTAGAATCAAAAGAAGGTTTCTTCCATCTACCTTTCACGTAGACGTAAACGGAGGCTGTCTCCTGGGAGCTCTCCTCCAGGCAGATGTAGCGGCCCATGTGAAGAGGCTGAGCCCTGGGGATGTGCAGCGTGGACATCCCGTCCACCTTTTTCTCTCCCCGCACCTTCGGCCGCTCCTCCCGCTGCCACTGCATCGCCTTCACACCCTGGCAGCGCAGCTCCAAGGGCGCGCCGAGCAAGACGACAATTTGGGGGCCGGCAGGGGTGATGGTGGGCTTGGTGTTGCCTGCGATGGGATAGAGAGAGAAATCAACTGCCTGTCTAACACACCACTGGAGAAAAACTGACCGTCGACTCAACATTTCCCCCTCGCCCTTCAAACATCCTGAGTCCCCCACTGTTTAATGACAACATATGATAATTTGTTGACTCTAAACGCAGCCAGGTAGTCCTATTTTGACCACACTTTGGAGGAAAACATTATGCACGATCACGGCCACATTGCTGATAATTACACTCATTAGAAAATGAGTGCTATCAAACAGCGCAATTTAAAGTTGTGGCTGTTGGAATTTGTTTTAAAGGAGACCTATTATGCTTTTTTGTTTATCTGCTTTCCACCAGTGAAAGATTTACACAGATTCTTGTGCATGTAAAAGATCTTGAAAGTTAAAAAGGTCAAAGTCAACACCAACAGCAGCTCCTCTCTCCCACAGAAAACACTGCTACCGAAACACCTTGTCAGTAGTTCCAGTTACGTCCAGCGACTAGATGGGCACGTAAGAACTGAGCACAGCTGCTCTCTTGTTGTTGGCGATGCTGGCTCAGGTGTGTGCGAGCGGGCCAATCAGAGGAGACTGGGTGTTCGTAAAGAGACAGCAGCTACAACAGAGCGTTTCAGACAGCTGGGCAGCATGACGACAAACTAATGTGTTGTTTGACAGTAAAGCCTGTAGACCTGTCATTGTAGTAACCCAAGATAAAAGTATGAAAACAAAAATGAGTGTAAAATGTGCCCCCTTTTCAAGTCTGAGAATTTGTGAGAGAAAGCCGTTTTCCGACCATGAAAAACCACAGAGTTGAGTTGTGCTGCTGGAGGGAAATGTTGCAAACATTTTCTCACCGCTGCGAAGTCACGATGTGTCAACACCTACAACCCCACAAGATCCATGTGCATTAGAACAGCTTAAAGGTACAATCCCTGATCCGCAAGTAAACAACGGGATCGAAGACTCTGAAATGAGAGCCAGTACAAATCCTGTTCACACAGGATTTGTACTGGCTCTCATTTCCAAATTGATCGAAAGGTCTTTTGATATAATGATTAATGCTTGACAGTGTCGACATTTACGCATTGTCATGCTAAAGCAGTGACTCCCAAACATTTAAGGCCTGTGAGCCCTAAAAACAAAGCAGAAGCTATCTGTGACCTTCTGACACGGATTGTGGCCTCACTGTGAACTGTGAGTAGCTCAACAAGGGAGTTGCTTCATTCTATAATTGCTTAGTTTCAAGGTGGTGCACAGACAAAAACAGTTGGAGCGATGCACCAATGAAGAGCAACGAATGGAGCTGGAACCAATCTCGTGACCCTTCAGGTTCATCTGTGGAGCTCCACTGGGGTTAAACAACTGTGTTAAAGAAACACAAACATTCTTATTTTCCACCCGCAGCTCCAACTTTAATGATACATGTGACTCTCCCTGTACGATGGATTGTTCAACAAATGACAGAAGGAGCTTTTAAAATTTGGACCATCATCACAATGAAGGTAAAGAAGACTTGCTGTGGACTGAAACTTCAGCCTCTTGACGTCTTAGCGGACATCTGTAATCACCCAGAGAAATTAAATCGTAAACGTGATATCCCTTCTTTGGAAATTTTCGGGTTGATGGCATGAAATAAAACAAATGTGTGAGCTAGAGCATGAACCGACCGCACTGTGGACGGGGCGACCCAAAGATTTAATCTGCGGCACCAAGTGAAAACAGGTGGCAGGGAAAGTGACTGAGTAATGTGTTTGGTTTCCTGAAAACCCAACGCTCAACCTCCTCTATTGAAACCACTCGCGATAAACACAACAGGGCTGCGGCTGCAGCTCCCACTGGTGAGGCGACAGTAGGAGTGTGAAGCGGGCGGGCAGAGATGCTCCCTCTCATCCTCCCATCCACATTTCATATTTGAGATCGCCCTTTGTCCCATTCCCACAGGCTGCACTTCAACAGAAAGGGTGTGGTGGCATCACAGACTCTTCTGTAACAATTAGCTCAATCACAGAGCAGCAAACAACAATGTATCATGATGCAAATATGTGTCTGTTTAGGGACTGTTAGTATTGCTGAGGGCTGCGGTGTTTGCAGAGCGTCCATGCCTAAATATTTGGCTAACAACTGTGGAATCTAAAGATCAATGTTTGGTTGTCAACATGGCAGGAAGGAGATAAAAAGGAGCATCAAGTTCTCAGTGTGAGCTTTTGTTTTACTGAATACTCTTTATTTATTGAATCCTTAAAGGTGCACTGTGTGGTGAGAACAGAGAGATCTTTAATGACTGATTCTTGGTTTTTTTTTGTTATTCCTGACCAAACTTAATAAACAAAATCTATTTTCATCTTCATGACTGGATAAACGGAATTAAGGAGCTGACTTTAAAGGAAGTTCAGTCTGTAACCTGCGTAAAGGCGCTCGAGGCAAACTTCACGGCGTGCCCTCATTGGATCACATGACAGAGACTGTGCACCCTGCCCGGAGACTTGACAGTCAGTCAGGTTCCATGGTGATGTCAACAAGGCGTCAACATCAACGGCTCCTAATGGGCGCACTATATACTGACGATCAGTCGATCCGAGTCCATCTGATGCCGCCCTGCAGCCGTAGAGGCACCGGAGCGAGGAGCGCAAAGATGAACTTCAGCAGTTGTTAGGAGTGTGTGTGTGTGTGTGTGTGTGTGTGTGTGTGTGTGTGTGTGTGTGTGTGTGCGTGTGGTCTGGCACTACAGCTTTCCATAAATTTGCAAGTTTTCTCTGGGGAAAATCCCAAACCCCTGACAAGATAAGAGCAAAAACATAATGGTTGAATTTAGATCACAGGTTGTAAAATAACCAAACTTTAAAATAGCCATCCAGTAAAAACCAGCATTCCGAGACGACGTGGAGATATTTGCAGTTATAGTACAATTAAGTGATTATGGACTTCTCTGACCTCTGCGGCCAGACCGAAGATTTCGCCATAAATGGTCTCAGTGTGTTTTCTAGATTCAAGCCCAGAGCGAACAAGCACAACAACCCAAACCAAACTGCGGGGAAGATGTCATAAACCTCTCAGTGTTACAGTCACGCACACACGCACACACACACACACTTTACAAAATCTCCCAACAGGCGAGTCATTGCGTAAGCGTGCCAACCACTACTGGATACACCAGGTGCTCGTTTGCGTGCTTCCCAGGAATCAGGAGTTGCTGTTATATTTCCATAATGACGGTTATTTTCGGCTCAACGTCGAGGAAAACCGCATCAACCTGCAGATTTCCATCAGGCACAACACGACCAAAACCACCATCATCCACCATCCTGCTTCACCTCCGCTCTTTTAATTACTTTTTTTTTGTAAATATGTTCTCTGAATAAAACATTCATTATTAAAGCAGCGCGCTCGCATCCACATCATGAGCCGAGGTATCCACTTTCCTCCTCAGGTTTCAGTGACTTCAGGTTGTCTTATCGGCAGCTTCTCGCTGCTCGCGCTGCACCGCTTCCCAGAACAAAGAAAAGTGTGGAGAAATGCATCATGAGGGCGAAGTGCAGCAATTAACTTCACCACAATGTGGATTATCTTAGTCTTACTGGGCTGAAAGGAACTGGGCTGCATACCTGCAGTCATTAAGAGACGGCCGAGAAGTGCGCGGCAACAAGTTGCGTGCGTAAAGTGGCGCATCAAGCGCAAATGTCTTACCTGGATGGAAGGTTAAGTGTAAAAAGACAGACAGCAGTATCCAGTGGTATTCCATAATTATTATTCCATGGGTCTAGCTGTGAAGGTGAGCCTTTATGGGTTAAGGTAGCTCCACTCTTCTCGCGTCGGAGTTGAGGGAAGTTGACTGCGGGCTCTGGCGGAGGCGCACTTACAAGTCTTTAAAGGCACAGATGCTCAGCAGCAGCAGTCGTCGCCTATCTGCAAACATGCTGTTGTCCCGGAGCGCGCCAGAGGGGACGGTGCGGCCCGACCTGGTGTCTCTGCCTGACTGACTGACCAACTGACTGACTGTGGCGTCAACTACATGTTTGTATGAGCCAGTGGTGGAGAGAGGGAGAGAGGGAGACAGAGAGAGAGAGAGAGAGAGAGAGAGAGAGAGAGAGAGAGAGAGAGAGAGAGAGAAGAGAGAGAGAGGGAGGGAGGTGTTTGGGACCTGTTGTTCGCTTGTGCGCAGAGACAGTTTGACAGATCAAGACAAAGATAAATATCCATCCCAGTTCGATGTGTTCCCAAGAATGACCAACTTTTTACACCAATGGAAAGGAAGCATGAACAAATAAATAAATGACATGAATAAATGAATAAATACATAGATACTTAAATAATTAATAAACGGAACAAACAAGAAATAAAATGAAATAATTACAACCATATCAAAAGTGTGACGGAGGTGAGCTGCAGGTGAGCTGGGAGTCTTAGAGAAAGTGGAATCTTGATCAGTTCAGGTCCTTATGTACAGCAGCTCTATAAGGTCTGTGAGCACCGTCTGCAGGACCAACATGTCCAGAAAAGATCTCTGAATCTGTACATTACCAGTTCTGTGCAACAAGTCTCTTGACCGCCATACAGCCAATGGCTAACAAAGGTTTATGATCCGAGAATGAACAACTTTACAACATATGAGCTATTTTAAAGCTCCTGTTTGTGAGTTTGATAGGTCGGGTCGGTATATCTCACAAGTAGAGGCTTTAACATATATTTTTATTTTAGGCCTACAATTAAGGTTCCTCAGTATATTAAAATATTATTCTATTCATGTATTCAATTTAAAGAGGCTCTGTGGGACGTCTGTGTTGTGCTGGAAGCCGGGTTGTTGGTTTATGTTTTCGCCGACTCCATTTCTTTAACTAATGTTCGCTGCATTTGCTCTCCGTAACTCATACATGTTACCTGCTACAGTTTGCAACAGAGGGTTAGCAGGGTTTAATTCATCAACGACACAATGACCCTTTGTCTTCACATGAGAGCTTCCTCAGAACACACATGACATGTTCTGGGCCCACGCAGGCTCTCACAGGGAAGGCTCAGTTGACCCCATTTTCCCATTGACTGTCAAACACGCGAGCCATGATGAATGCTTTCTGTTGGCGCAACTTGTGCAATTAACATTTCCATCTCTTTTTTAAAAACTGCTGTTTACTGCAGTCCGCTATGTGGTCACTACATCCTTTAAGTGTCCATAATTGGTCTCTTACCCCGCTGTGATCTCCACGTCTTCGGGGTGGGAAACAAAATGGATGATGAAGGACAGAATGCCCCGTCCTTTAAGGACAAGGACGGGGCATTTTGTCCCTCATCTTCCAATTTTGAATGTTCTGTTTCCATTTATTTCCATCTGTTTCTGTTTGTCATGTGATTTTTTTCAGCATTTATATTTCTCCCAAAGGCACATACGATTGAAATTTTAAGCCTTATTTATATAGCATCTCTAAAAAAGAAAGGTTTCAAAGTACTTTACAATGAAAACATCCAGTACAAGCTCGCAAAAGCAAACAAGACCATGGAGTTAAAGTATGAACAAGACAAAACATTTTTTTTGTTACTGTCTTTTTTCAAATAATGGCCTAAATGATTAAAAGTGAGAAAGAGCCATGCAATAAAAGTGACTATTAAAAAGAGATTTAAACGTGGATGCTGAGCTTTGCGTGCCTCACATTCTCAGGCAGGGAGTCCCTGCAGCTTGGGGGCCCTGACAGGAGCCAGACCGTTGACGGCCTGAAAAACAGGCAGTTAAATCCTGATGAAATGGATCCCAACGCTCACAAGTGGCCAGTGCGGAGCAGCAGCGAGGACTGGGACGGGTCAAAAATAACCCTCTAACTCACATACAGCAAGCGTGTGGAAGCATGGTTGTAGTTGCTTCCAGCTAGAGGACCATCGAGCAAGCGATATCAAACTTTCCACCCAGCTCGGAAAGAGCGAAGCGAATTACAAACTCTTTTATTGTCGAGGACTTGCTTCTGTATTCAGTCGCGATTTGCATTTCAGCAAAAAAGTTGTTGCACAACGTGTTGAAATGCAAGCAGAATAAAGTAGCATAGCATTGGGATATGCTGCCTATTACCCATAACAGGAGGATTTTGTGATAGGAGAAGTCTTATTTAGTATGAGAGCTGATACAAAGGTCCATAATGTGTTGAAACGCAAGCTGCATTGATTATTGCAGCTTTTTTTAAAAAAAAAATATATATATAGGCTTCAGTATACCGTTTTTATCTCAGCGATATGCTCATTGTCTGTAACAGGAAAATTCTGTGTTCAAGTCAAATCTATTTGTGACAAAGAAAAGCCTTTTCTTTATTAAAACATTAAAATAATTAAATATTCATTATATATTAAGTTAATTAATCTGTTGATTTACTTTAATGATCACCACAAAAGTAGGAAGTGATTAGCAAACTAAGTTTTGATTATGATCATTATTATTATTATTACATTTTAAATCATGCATGAAAATATACACAAAAAAATTGTTGCATCAAGATGCATCGATAATCGGTTTAGAATCGAATCGTTGACCTCTGAATTGGAATCGAATCGAATAGTGAGGTGCCAAAAGATTTCTCACCCCTCACTAGTTGGGTGAAACAGTTATTGTTCTAAGAAGGAGTGGTACTGTTAAATGTAAATTATGTAACTTTTCACCATAAAATAGCATCTACAACATCATGTCGATGGTGCAGTGGGGTGAATGGTGTCTCAGCCTCTTCATGCTTGTTTCTGCACTATGTGGCTTCAGTGAGAGGGAAGGATCACAGCATCACGCACACGTTTACTGCAACATGGGTAACATAGTTGTATTTACGACAGTGGTGTTGCACAAATTTGCCAAAGTCTACATAATGTTGCTTTAAGTATCAACAAGACTTTAAAGAGCAACTTCAGCGATTTGGTTTTCGCCCTCATAAATTTGTGGAGACCTGCGAAAGAACGATAAAAATGAATTATTAAGATGTCTGGACTACTTTTCACATAATGCATCCCGATAGCGTCTTCTTGTATGTGATCCTCCTCCCTTGTCTGCACTATCCCTTGTTTTTCAAACTGCATGGATTGGGCCATTACCAGTTCACGCTGTCACACAGGTTTACTGTCAAACATACGAAGTCTCGAGCGTAGCTTATTTTCGTAGACCTCGGGCGGCGCCTTCCAGATCCAACCGAGGTGTCGCCAAATATTTACCAAGTAGTACAACTAGACTATGTTCACAATATCCTGTCACGATCAGATAGATAGATCAGAAGACAAAACAACATATTTTGTATATCAATAGCTGACAGATTTAGTTTTCCCTGAATCTGACAATGTTGTCTCCATGGATACGGCCTTGACATAGTGAGTAAACTGCCCTTCATGTATTAAATTGATGGAATGCCCCTTTAAAAGCCATCAAATGTAACATGCGGCCTGTTCGTTTGGTCTGATTCAAAACAGGCTCAGCGAGAAGGAATATATTATATTCATGATTTCTGCAGTTTGCATAATTTAACATGATCTTGTGATGTTGGTCGGCTACAAACAGACAGACGCATTGAAGACATGCAAATAACTCTGGCTGCGGGTGTGGTCCAAACCAACCCAAAACAGCCCGTGTGATTAATGTGATGTTTGGCCTACTTGTTCAACGAGAGACAACAAACAGTTCTCCTGTGCCATTTTTCACCTGAGGCCATTAATGTCGTTGCCGGCTCGTTTAAACAAACAAAATTTGATACGCAGGTAATCAATCATGATCCAACAAATGTGGCTGAAATAACATGCAGCGGTTGATGCATGTGTCACTTAGCTAAAGTTGCGGTCTAGACTCTTCTTGGATTGCTGAACCGCTCGTATCCTTTGGTGTGTTCGGTTATGAGTGAGTTTGCAATAATAAGTTCCCGTTCTATGAGCCGAGATGCCTTCATAACCCCACAGTTTTTGGCCCTTGAGCAGTACATTTGTGAAACACA
Organism: Diplodus puntazzo; assembly: GCA_963678695.2. Lineage (NCBI taxonomy): Eukaryota > Metazoa > Chordata > Actinopteri > Spariformes > Sparidae > Diplodus > Diplodus puntazzo. The sequence goes on along the minus strand of OZ023163.1, from coordinate 7,989,378 downwards.
TGCTCGTTGTAAAAATATCTTAACATTGTTCAGTTCTGAATCATAAATGCTGAATAGATTTCTTTCCGTCATGTAATATTTTCCAGGATGGTTTCTCATAACCACCGACCGCTCTTACAGGCTCTAATGGCTCACACGCTGAAACCAAATCTCTAATTTAACTTCCTCGAAGCATTACCTCCTGTAAAAGACACATCAATTATCACACATTGATTTTTCCATTCCATTCTTCTGTCTGATCACCATGTGAAAATAGGATTGTTGGCAAATCCACCAATGAAATCATTTTGTTCCAGGTTTGTTTTTTGTTTAAATTGTGGTATTTCTGATTTTTTTTAAAATGTCTTTTCAGTATCGCCTTTTTTCAAAACAGCGAATTCAGCACCGTTATTGACTGGAAAATCACATTTAATAATTCCCAAGTTGCTCTGAATGGTTTACCACAAACGTTAAACGTCCACAGTGTAGTTCTGGTGGGAGGAAATTGGATCATGGCTAAACAAACTACATAAACAAAACTATGTTAATTTTCATGACTGAATAAACTGAATGAACACACTGACTTTAAAGGACAACAGAGCTTCATACTGTTTTACTTTGTTTGTATGTGGCAGACCCTTCCACCTTTCTAGCTTCCAACAGCATTCTGGGAACCTTATTTACATCGGAAAAAAAAACAAGTCTGAGTTTGAATTTCTTCTCCAAAACTACCCAGTGCCTCTTTAATGAAGGCGGAGCAGCTTCCTGCAGCCCAAAGAACTGAGATTAATGGCTGATGTCGAATCAATGTGAAGCTCTGAGTTAGTGAATACGTGAACACAAGCAAACAAGAAACGTTTGAATATATCTCTAACGGTACACTGATCATAAAAATACATTTCTTTTCACCCTGTCAATGTTCATCTACAGAAGGAAATACCTGTATTCCACTATTGCATAAATATGGAGAAACGTACATGAGTCTCAACATGCTGTGAATAATGAACACACACCAAAGCTACCTGCTGTTTATTTCCTCCACAGCTGGAGCGCCAACTCAGCCCACAAATACAAAGATAACCAAGTTACAATGTTTTGTCTACGCAGCGCTCAGATAACAGGAGGCACTGACCAAACCTCCGAAACACAGCTGATACTGTGTCTCTGTCCAAAAACACTTCCTCTGATATGTTTACAGGAAAAACAGTCAGGGGGCCGGCACGGGGAACCCAGAAGAGGGAAGTAGGAACATGATACCTGTCAACTTGCTAAATAATGTTTGTTTAAGTCTGTTCCTGCCAACTTACGGGCAACAGGCTCCGAAGTGCACGGTAAACATGAGTCGCTGTCAGTTTTGATAAATTTGTCTCTCCAGCGTTGCTTCAGGCTATTCAGGGGTAGTGACTTATAGGTGCATGCAGGCCTGTGCACAACTACGTAAATGAGATGTGGAGATGCACGGGTGGAGGGATGGGAGAACTGAGGCATGTTAAAACTTGTGCAGGTGTTGCGAGCGACAAACGGTGAGGAGTCTGACTCCAGGACAACTGGTCCTTATTTCTTGTCTGTAGGATGATCTAACCAAAAAAAAAAAAGTGTTTTTCTCCATATTGCTCACAGCCAGGTGATCTAAGAGGAGACAAATACTTAACACAACTAGTTTATTTTCCAGTATACTGTTGTGCCACGGAGCATCCCACACCTTCTGAATCATCAAATTTAATGACTTTTTCAAGGACTTTCCAGGCCCAGTACCCCCAAATTCTAGCACCCAGCACTGTGTAGTTCGAAACATGGATCTATCAATTAATATGTGTTACAAAACTGACAACAGGCAGGTTTTACGGAAGAGTATAATGACTTAATTTTAATTTTTGGGTGAACTTACCCTTTATGTTTCATTCTTGCGCTACATATGAATTCAAGCACTTTCAATGGACCATGTCTATCTATTTCTTATTTAAAAAAAAAAAGAATTCAAGGACTTGCTTGTCACCTTTTAAACAAGTCGAGTCAAGCGTTTCTGTGTTTTTTCTTTCCTCCATCTTCTTGTGCTTTTCATCAACCCAGTCCCCCTTTTTTCTTCATTTGCACAGAAATCTGCTTACATCCATAAACATCTCAACCAGGGTGGATTTGTCCCAACTGTTTTCACTCCAGTCAGCAACAAGAAGAAGCCAACTTTAAGACGCCAGTGGATATGTAATGATCTGCTGTCTGTAATTACTGTGTTTTAGTACAGTTTACAATCCAACTCAAAGGTGTTGAGTTGACTTCCCGGCCGGAGCCGGACACGGAGGCTCTTCACATCATTCCTTTCTATATTACTTCTAGGTGGTTTCTAAGAGGATGCAGATGCACACTATGTAGCCTACCATGTCTGCCATGTTTTTGAAATGGGCAAGAGGGAAAAAAGGGGGAAGAAAACATCTAGATTCAGACCCATGGCTAACTAAACTCTTCCATGTAAATCACATGCCTGCAGCTTCTTCACAATTGAAGTCTTGTAAAAGTGCCCCTTTGATGCGTGCCCACCATCAGACTTCTGGTGCTGCTCTGTCCTCTTTTCTCACCCAAACCCCCAAGTGGCTGCATAAATGGATGTGTGTATCCTTTGTAAGGGTAATATTAGTTCTCATAATCTCTGTTCAAAATTAAACAGTATGAATAAGGGCTTTTCACACTGCACATGCTTAGCCAAGGGCTATCCTCAGCCCTTGGCTAACAGCTCCCTCCGCCTAGGCCTAACCGCCATGCATGTGAACATTGTTTTCAGTTAACTTGCCAGGAAAGACGGGACTTCATTAACATGTCAACGGCCTGTGGATTGGAAAGTAGGGACCCTTTGATCTGTTAAGGATGAATAAGGATAGTAGTTTAGGACTAAATCCCAAAGCTGAGGTGCCAGAGAAGAGACCTGTGCAGAAATAGCAACAGGGCTGCGTATAAGTTCCTCCATAGACGGTAATTCGTCATTGAAACTGACACCTGGTCCTGGATGTTGGCAGTCCTCCATTAATGGGGAACTTTATAGAGAATTAGCTGTAGCTGGTTAACTAGTAGGCTGTTGACCTGTAGTGTCAGTAAGCTAGCTTCAAGTCCAAGGTAGACGGACATCACTCGGCTTTCCAGCAGCCTTACCAGCTTGTCATCTGGACCTGTAGCTGAATAGTGACTCATCACATAACACAACTGTCCTCCAAATTTTGCAAATCAAACGTATAAAATTACAATCATGAGAGACACAAACTAAAAGCTTTGATCAACCTAACCAGCTCATTTACAAGCCTTGAATGAATGAATATTGATGCAAACACAACTTTTTCTTCATCCGATTTTGAAAACTACATAAGAACCATTTTGAAATGAACAAATCAAATCAGGCGACTGAAATCCCCTCCTGTCTGTCTGTCAAGCCAAAAAAACTTGTTAAACACTGTGTTTCCTTTTCTGATCCTGATATGGTGTGAAGAAAAAAGTGCTGACAAAAGAAAAGCAGCATATCTATTGTTCACAGGATTTGGCCGGATTAGAGTTTCATTTTTGCCAAAGGTCGCCACAGAGTGGCATTTAGACAATCAGCAGGGCCTTTGGGCCGACTGAAAGGTCACTTTGGGGGCACTGTGGCTGCACAAGTGCCTGTAGTTCAACTTTAGTGCAAAAATAAAGCATGGAAGTGTTGTCTTAGCGTACAGGCACATCCTGGTTGACAAAAGGACACTTTTGATAGAGAAAAAGCCCTGACACACACAGAGACATGAAAAACAAAGCAATGGAAGTGAAATGAATTTATTTCACACAATGCTGATGAAATAAAGAAAGAAACTGACGTGGAGTCTGGACGGAGTATGGTGGGAGTTTTGGCTGGGAGTACAAACAAAAGACGATATTGGCTATAAAAAAACAATATTAATGAGTTTTCCTTCAAGACCTGATGGAATCTTGGCCGCAGTTGAAACAATCAGAAAGGACTCACACTAAAAATCCCTCATAGAAATGTGTTGGGAAGCATATGGGAATAGTAACAGCTGAGACACTATAAGGCCAATAGGTTTTCTTAAAGTGAGCGTACGTAACTGTTTCTGAAACAGTTGCAGGATAACGGTAGATGCTACAACCAACTCAGCTGCCAGAGTAAATGTGGCTCTTCTGTGGTTCTGCATGCGTACGTTAAAGTTATGCATCTCATACAATATGTGTCACATTATGTTCATTTTACATAGACCTCTGTTCCGGATCATTTCAACCAACACAACCGAGTAGTTTTACAGTCATTTGTGACGTTGGGACATTTTCCAGACTGTTTATGGCGACAAAATCAGATATTTTTAATTCATCCGAGATCCTCTCCTAACCCTAACCAAGTGGTTTTTGACCCTAAAATCTAACCAAACAGAGCATCAACAGTAAAACGTTCCATGGTTTGAGAAAAAGTACAGAACCAATATTGATTGATGGCAATTGGGCTCCTGCAACATGAAGCACAATGATAAACTAATGATGTGTGATAACCCAGTAATATATATTTCTTTTCATTGGTGCTTTTTAATTTGTGAGGGGAGCATTTTGTTGTAACTTTTTCCAAGAGCTACATATGGAGTCTTATTTCAAACTCTAATTGGTGAATATGCAAAATGCACTACGAGCTTGTGGGCTAGTAAGCTCGGCTACAGAGATCAACATGTATGCATCACTGAACTTACAGGTTTTAATAATGTTTGCAGGGTTGATGAAAGCTGAGACAACTGAAGGGGAACTTTAGACCTAAAGCCAGCCTAACACATGAAAAACAGCCTGTCAATTGGTGGAATGAAGTTCACATTTCTGCTTTGGTACACACTTGGTGTCTTCTGCAGGATGCACTGAACTGAAAGTCATAATTTCATAACCTGTTGATGACCTTCACAACTTATCGGCCTCAGCTGTACTATGTGTTTAGTGCTAATTGGAACATTAAACAGTTAAAAAACTATAAAGTTTAGCAGCATGGCGTCAGACTTTTATTGTTCTGCTTTCAGTAACTGTTGACTGAAATCTTCAGAAGAAATTGAAAATTAAGTTGGATCATTTAGTCAGAAACATCAAATCGAAGCAGTTCTCTGCATGACCATCCACTCTGCCTCCTCTCACCCCTCCTACTAAGTAGGAGACGGTTGGAGATTCATTAATTAGACATAAGTGCTTCTTTCCTGTGGTTAGACGTTGCCTTCCTGGAGACATCACACCTGACATCCTGAAAAAGCTTCCCAGAGTCTTGGCTTCACTCCCGCTGCCAATCATGAAAATAAAGGTGCATGTCAGCACTAATGGTACTGCTGCTCTGAAATCTGAGCCCACGAAAGTCGACTTTTTCCACCTCCTTGTCGTGCTCAGGGATATCGATGGTGGTTTTGTCAAGAACTGTGATTTGTTATGAAGGTGATCGAGTTCGTCTTGATCCAGATTACCTAGAAACATAAGCCGTCCGTGCATTCCATTGCTCTTGCACTCCACATTTCATCTGTCACTTCCTCTATTAAAATGTTAACGATGTTCCTCTCATCGAAACCACTTCCCCTAATTTCTCTTATTTAAAGCCCAGCCCAGTTTATTTTAAGCCTGGACCAAACCGTCCGGGAGGGGCCGTGGGTCGGCCTTCTTTATTAAGAATGTTCATGTCCCTCTGCGATATATCTGAAAATTCATGACATGATTAGCCATTCTGACAGTTACAGCCTGCCAACACTGGACTCCATCGCACCCTTCAAAAGGTGAATGTCTAAACATAATGCACAGCTGTGGCTTGATGTACATATCTGATCAGTTAAATGGCAGATATAAGCTTAACTACATACATAAAACGGTTCATATCAAACAGTTAAAGGGATATTCTGGCGTAAATTTAATCCATGGTCTAACACACTGTGACACCGAGTAAGACCCCGCCCCCTCTAGAGATCAAGTTTTCCGACTGCTAGCTTATGTAGTTTTAGCACCCTCAGAAAAGACCGCACGATAACAATACACTGCAGTTTATGCCTCCACCATCAAAAAGCCACTCATAGCCACAAATAATGCTCAGAACAGCACCAGACTTCAGCAACAGTACAAATAGGGTCCCAGCAAATAGTTTGAGACATCAAACATCTGCTAGCTTTGCAGATAGCTTTACAACTCACCACTCTCCAGCAGCAGCTTGCTCGTTGTGGGGAAGCCCTGACGAGTCGATTACCGAGTGCAGTTAGAAATGCTCAATTCCGTTCTTTTCCCTGTCGGCTCTCGATAATAACTGTTATAAAATGGTAGGCAAGACACATATGAACTTTGATTGCATTTCCACAAAGTAATAATCATACATTTTCATCCTTGAGGAACTATACTGCACTCGGTAATTGACTCGTCAGGGCTTCCCCACAATGAGCACGCTGCTGCAGTAGAGTGGTGAGTTGTGTCATCTTTTTAGTAGAAATCCGGCAAAGCTAGCATATGTCTGATGCCTCAAACTATGTGCTGGGACCCTATTTGTACTGTTGCTGAAGTTTGGTGCTGTTCTGAGCATTATTTGTGGCTATGAGTGGCTTTTTGATGGCGGTTTATTGGTGGAGGCATAGACTGCAGTGTATTGTTATCGTGCAGTCTTTTCTGAGGGTGCTAAAACTATGTAAGCTAGCGGTTGTAAAACTTGATCTCTCGAGGGGGGGCGGGGTCTTACTTGGTGTCACGGTGTGTTAGACCATGGATTAAATTTACGCCAGAATATCCCTTTAATATTTGATATTTTATCATCTTAACTCATTATCAAAACCAGATCTGTTTCTCTGTGTTATGTTGTTATGGACAACATTGATTCATGGTAGAATCATTGCAATGGCAAGTAGAAGTCAAAATGCTTTACAAGCTCAAATTAAAACTAAAGAGCCTGACTTTAAAAAATGGAGGTGTGAAGAAAACAGTGACATATTTACAGAAACTACATCAAACAAATGCAATGATGGTGAATCATTGCTTATATTTTGCTGCTGAGACCCTCACTGGACCCCCTGTGGTTCCCAGGACCAGGGTGTCAGAGCCAGCGAGTCCTGAATGAAAAACGAGCACTTATCACTTGTGCCGCGCTGCCGCATGAATTGTCAACTTGGCACTTCCTTCAATTTTATACATATCACATGAACTCGCTGCAATCTCTTGCACATATAATGGTTTGTTTGTCATGACCTATAAACCTATCAACATGATAATAACAGACTGCAGTGAACCTCTGAGAGTCACAATAGAGGAAGTATAATAATGTCTACACCTGCCTTGCACAGCGGGGAGGCCCAGCTGTCAGTGCAGAGTCACACTGTAGACATTATGAATCCTGTTTCCCAGAGAGGGACGGCTGTTTGTGGCAAGTCCTCAGACACATTTACGATAAAGATACGACTGGAAATTGCAGCTTTGAGGGAAGTGACATTTTTATGGCTCGTGTGATATTGCACTCCGCAAAGTTTCCTCAGAGATGAATCAAAATAAGACAACTCTGTAATTCCTTTTGTTTTTCTTTCAAACATGCTTCGGCTGGTTTCGCCACAGGCCTCGTCTCCTTAAACCAATATTGACATAGGCAATAAACACAAAGTGTAACAACATAGGTACTGTTGAACCTCTTCAGAGCCACTTCATCTCCTAGTCAAAATGATTGCCGTCCTATTGTCCTACTTATTATATTATTCACAGTTGATGGTGCAATATGTAAGTATATTATTGTAAATATAAAAAAGAGTTTTATATATATATATACTTATAGAAAAGGAGTTATATCCTATATCCTACTTGCATTCTTTCAGTTCCTCCTTAAGCTTTGCTAAATATTAATGGGTAACAATTTAGAGTTACAGTCAACGACAGTGTAATTATTTGGGGTAAGTAATACAAATTCTTAAAAGGTTAAATACAAAAGAAGTAGACAAGATGATGAGTAATAAAGGGTTAACAACTTAACATATTTTATAAACTACTACAGTAATATTACAGATCTGTATTCCATTGTACCAACTCTTTAAAGGTGATATTGATAATGTGTTTGTGTAAATGACTAGCTCTTTAAAAATGACACATCTACGGAGCTTGTTTGAGCTCTTTTAATTAAAATCATGACCAGGATCTTTCAGTTTTTTGTTGATTCTAACATCCCATTTTTGACAAAAGTGGTACGACATCATCACCATCTTTGCTAGGGCATGCCATGGGCATTTGTTTTGGAAGTGAGTGACAGAGAGGATGGATCACAATGAGTTGATGTATTTATATATGATTTTATATGTGATATATGTCATCGGACCCGAGCACAGGCATTAAAGGTCCCATATCATAAAAAACACGTTTTCTCTGGTCTCTACATATATAAGCTGGTCCTCCCTGAGCCTGCCAACTCCCAGAATGAGGAAAGCAAACAAGTCCTGCATGGTCTCTGCAGCTCTCCCACTGGTAAAACGATGCTCCTACAGGCTATTCAGATTCAGCTCCTTTCGTTATGTAACAAAAGGAGTCATTTTCACAGGCCGACCTCCTCTGCGCGGTGATAGGAGATATCCGAGAGGGTGGCGTTCATCCCGGAGTTGAGGTTCGGTGTGTCCAGCGGTAAGATAGCAGTGTTTCGCAATGTCGTCGCTCAGGGTTAGACGCAAATTGCTCAGTTGTTGGTTGTATAAATCAACATCAGTGCCTAAATTCTGTCCCAGCTACAGAACAACAGAAGAGACAGTGGTTGCGTTTCATTTTTAACGACAACGTGACGGCTACACTTCCTGTTAGTTTGTGAGTGTGTGTGCTAACCGCCTCACTTCGGACTGCTTCAGTAACGAGGGTCAGTACAAAGCTGGCTTTGCCTCGACACTGACCCTCGTAAAAGGATCAGTCCCACCCATACCGGACCCAGCAACTGCACCCGAGCCACCGGTAAGTGTCGCCGTGGTTTGATTGTATTTACAGTTGCCTACAAGTTTGGTGACTCTGCTTCGGTCAGCTATGCAATGGCGTTTGAAGCGAGTTTAATGTTAATAATATTACGATGGAGCTTGGTTGTCACAGTAAAAAGTCTGGAAACATGTGCAGACTGGAGACAGAGTCGATGCGAACAGTGTCCAAGAGTTTGGAATCTGTGTTGGAGAGAAACACAGCTTTCGCTAGCTGTTAGCCATCAGCTACATGGTAGTAACTGTAACAACACATACGAACAAACTAACATTATTCAGACACACTAACCATTCTGAAACGTCTTGCTGCAGCTGCAGAGTCGGTACTTCTTCTACTTCTTCTTCTACTTCTTCTGGGTCAAACTGTTACGGTTGCACAACAGCGTCTCGGCGAGCCATAGCGATACATCCACCGTAAACATTAGCGTGAAATTGATGGAAAACAGCATAATATGTGACCTTTAATAACAAAAAAATAATGGCAGTCTTTTCGCTGATGGTCTAGTTTGCTGATCCAGGTCATTTATAATCATCAGATTCATAAACACTTAGTTCCCCTTTAAAAACGTTATTATGACTGTGGATCAATACTACAAATTATAAAAGATAAAAACAATTGTATGGTTTGTCTCTGTTTAAGAATTCTGACAGCTGGTTCCAAATTCTAACAAGTCTTGCGAGTCAGAAATGCAACGCTGTCTCTATCACGTGGTGTCTGTGTTGCCAGTTTGTGGCTGAGTTTTTCAGTATGACCAAGTCAGCGAAACAAACACAGCGCTGTTGTGATGACGGTGGCTGTGGTGAGAGGGGGATGCCACACTTAGTTATCAATAACACCTTTGATAGGCTGTGAGGAGCAGATTTTGCTCTGGTTGATATGGTTAGGAAATCTGATCTGCAGTCATCATCCAAAGCGGTTTTACCAGTCAGGCTGTAAATAACAGCTGTTGTGTGAAAGAAGTTAACATTATATTTTTGAGTTATTAATTTCTTCCTTTTAACCATTAAATATGCAGTTTTACAGATGCTGTGGTCTGTGATATTATTTCAAGTTCCTCCTCAAGCAATAATGTAGACTACAGTCAACAACAGTGTAACTATTTAGGGTAGGCAATTAAAATATTTACATGGTTCAAGAGCACAAGAAGAAGAAGAAGAAGAAGAAGAAGAAGAAGAGGAAGGAGAAGAAGAAGAAGAAGATCAGGTTAGGTACTAAGACACAATATACATTTTTTTTTATCATATTATACCCCTGTATTCCTTGTACTTCTTCCCTTGTACCGAGTATTTCTGTGTGATTTAAATATTCTTCTTGGAAACCTTCTTTGATTAGTCCAAATACATCTTTGACATCAGCAACAGAGAATTACACTTCAGGTCTGTTTGAAGTGAGTTTGACTATATTTACAGTCAGCGATCTAAAGTTGTATGTTTTTCTGTTCTCTCCTCATTCTGAGCAGGTCAGAGAGACATTGTGATCGGTCAAAATGAAAAGGGGACTCATAAGCATGGATAATGTTATAAATCTTATTCATTGGCTTCTCGATAAATCTTTGGGCAATTTCACGGGCTTCTCCGCTGTAGCTGAGCCATTATGATCGCTTCGGGCTTTGGCTGCCTTCTCTGTACGTAACCACAGCTCTCATCTCATATCACTGTTGACGTGGACGAACATGATGCACAAAGAAAGTCAAATCAAATCTGTTGATAGTTCAGCCGCTGTGACGGAGGAATGAACAACATGCCGATCTCCCATCTCCCAAAGGTTCTGCTCCATGTGTGCGGCTGAATGGTGGTCCGTGTTGTGATGTTCAGGTATGTTGGTGAAATCAAAGGCTCTTTTTACTATGGGAACACTGAGGGATCTAAACAAAACACAGGCATATAGAGAAGCAAGCGAAGTAAAACAACAAGACGGACTCGAAATCAAATACAGAAACACGCTGCAAAGAAGAAAAAAAAGAAAAGAAAGAACTCAAAGCAAACGCTCAGTTGTTTTTAAAGCTCTCTTGCCACGTTTCCTTCAACAGCTTCCATACAGTAATTCATTTCAGACTCCTCTTCACATTTTTATACTGTTGAAAAATAACTTCAGGCACCAACTCCAAAAAAAGAAAGTTAAAAAAACAAACAAACAGACACATATGAATGATGTCGCGTAAGTGGGGACATTGTGTTTAAGGATGGGGGGTGAATCTTTGTTTATTCATTTGCAGTCTATCTTTGGGGTGAATTTAGTTTTTTTCTGTCTTTGGTTTGATCTCTGATATAAAAGTTCACACGTAGTATATCAGAGCTATTTTATGGGAAACTCTCAGTTTGACAAAAACACCAACGGGAGCAAAGTCCTGAGGGGAGCATGCGAGAGATAAGTCTAAAAATAAATGTGTAAAAATTTGGCTTAATTTAGGCGTTAAGTTCTGTTTTAACACTCCGACTTTAATTGCAAAGAAATACAACACTTGACAGATTGAGGTTTGGGACACGGAGGGAGTTACGTGACTGTACGGAGTTTATTTCCATCTCAGTCTGGCATATAAAAAGAGTATATCTTGCCCACTTGATCCCTGGGGCTCCTAAAGGGCACCAGCAAAGCCCGCTGTCAGCAGTCACATGAATGGGAGGGTGTCATCCTCAGGCTACGGCCACAAGTCAGAAAGCACATGACTACTACATCGGTTTTGTTTGCTCACATGCACCCCTACAGACAAGCACACGGACCAGAGCGAACGCGCGCACACACACACACACACACACACACACACTTGCAGGAGATATTGAAAGACATAGAACAGTTCTATCCGAAAAACAAGGTTCAAAACAAGGCATAAGCATAATTTCTTTAATATTGTTGTTTTCCGGCCAAACCTCCACAAAGCCACAGGAAGTCCCGGACCAAGACCTATAAAGTAAGAGAATGAGGAGGGGGATCGGCAGAAAAAGAAATAAAAAGGCAACAATCATCACTCTGTGCAAAGTTTCTAAGATGCCTGTGTGCGTTTTGAGAGGACCGGGAGGGGTTGAGGGAGGATGCAGATGCCGTGGGTCTTGTTGCTTTGTAGACGTTTAGAGGCAGCGGTCTGCTTGTTTCAATGCATTTCGCCTCGGGGCCGACAAGGATAAAGAGCACAATGGAGATTATTTCTCTCTATAAAGCTTCACACAGAGCGAATTCGGTGACATATATTAGATTATTTTCTCCTCAAGCTACGGCCGACTGTGTGTGCAGAATGGGGGGATGACTGTAATGTGAGGCAAACTGGGGACATGAATGTTTAACTACACAATGTGACTGGAGTGGTGTAGGCAACAGTGGAACTGAATAGCCTGGCGTCCGGTGTCCTGGAGAATCACCGCTGTACAGTCCAACGCCAAGTGGTGCTTGTCAGACATTTTCATCTTGTCAAATGAACTTCTCTTTCGGGGATAATAACCATGATGCTGACATCGACAGAAACTGAAACTGTGTCTACAGGCCTCGCAGGGTTTGTGGTGCAAATTTAGCAAATGCTAAAAAAAAATCTTGAATATCTGGTGTTTACATATCTTGTCCAATTTTGTTTATTTTGTCCAATAAAATGTGTAAAGTCTAGAAGCCGCATTACTAAATCATTTTATTCCCATCCATGCTTGCTGGGCATTAAAGTCCAGTGTGCACGCTCACATGACATGAAAGATCTGGGTAGATTTATACTTCAAAACGCCACCGAGCAGCTTACATAGGATGTTCTCTGTCCGAGGGTCTGGACGCTTTTGCTATTGTTAGCAGCTATAGGTGCATAATGCTACCGCGGTGGCTCTTTCATCGGGCTCAGGGTATCTGCTCGGTTAGCGGCTGAGCGACAGTCTGTCATCACCGCTGCTGTTCACTTGTTCTTGAGCTCAGGGGCTGTGTGCTTAGTGTCAGCTAAGTAAGCTAGCTGCTGATGAGCAGGTTCAACGCCTGTGTACTGTGTGAGCAGCACATCACCATCATTGCTGATCATTTGAGTTACCCAACGTAAACAAGGAAAATGGCTATAGTCAGCACTCACCGCCATCAAAGTTAGCATGTTAGAGTTGCAAAATTTAGTCTGCACTTTCTCTGTGACTGCTGCGCTAATAGCAATAGTAATGGTGGAGCAGGGACAGTCAATTCCAGGGCATCCAGTGACGGTTTATACCACAGGAGTTGAAAAACACTTGAATAGAGAAAGAGTCAAAGAGAGCTGTCGCGAAAAGGAAAGGAAGAGTCTTGCAACTGTGCCGACGTAGAAAGGATGGAGGCGATCGCCAACTGCCAAACTGACAGGAAGTTTGCTAAAACGACGACACAGCATACTGCAGCTTTAAGAAATGTTCTACAAATATAACAAAACTTACTTACCCTAGATTTAAAACAGGGCAATGACAATGTTTTCACCTCTTAGTCAGTCATATCTGTTGAAATATATATTTGATAATGTACTTGCAGTGTACTATTGAATTTATCAAATGATATATTAAATATATTATATGTATACAAATATGCACATTTTTGTATTTATTCATACTGCATATGGTAAAAAAAATATTACATATACCGTAATTTCCGGACTATAAGGCGCACCTGAATATAAGCCGCACCAGCCAATTTTAGGGAAAAACACAAATGTGTACATATACAAGCCGCACCCGATTATAAGCCGCAGGTGTTTTAGCGTTTAATTACCATATGTAAAGGCTCGTGCACAGAGGAGATTGTCAGGAAAGAGACTGCTGTTTGGGGAAGCTTCCATTTTATTAACATTTCAACAAACAAGTTGCATATTTGCATAACCTATGACCACGCAAACGTCAACACGCAAGAGTCAGAGACGCACAAACAGACGCACAAAGCTGCGGACTGGTTCGCACGGACAGTTAAAGACAACATGAATGTCATTTAATTCAACTAACAGCGAAGTAAAGTGAGAAACTTCTCGGTCAGACTGACAGACAGCTGTTAGCTCCGTTAGCACCGCCACCTGTCTGACTATGTGTTGTTAGCATAACAAACCTGAATCACTGACGTTGATGACGTCCACCGACAGAACAACGCATTCCCTCGACGCAGAACTCCGAATGCTCAATGATGGTGTAGGGTCGACGACGTAGCTACGCTGTCGCCGCGACGCAGAAGCATTATAATAAACCAGGCGTTAAAGGTGAGGGACGTAACCTGTACAATCCATAGATTGAGGAGATCCCCTAGTGGCCGTTAGCTGTAAAAATCCATAAATTAGCCACACCGTTGTATAGGCCGCAGGGTTCAAAGCACGGGGAAAAAGTAGCGGCTTATAGTCCGGAAAGTACGGTATATCAAATATTTCATGTTGTAACATATGTAAAATATTTTACATTATACATATTTTTTTATAGATATCTTTATATTTATAAAGTATTTTATTAATGTATTTTTTGTTTATTGCATTATATATGTTGTTTATATATATATATATAAATATATATATATATGTTATTTATGTTATATGTATATATATATATATATATATATATATATATATATATATGCTTGTTTGGTAAGACATGAGTCATTTATTATTCAAATGAAATAAGAAAAACTATGGCTCAATAATAGTAATTTATGAAATGGAAAAACAAATGTATTTTTCACCCAGCAGACAAATATAAAGCAACAGTATGGCAAATATAATGAATATAGACATGGGACTAATTACAGTGTTTGTATTTTGATTTAAACACCACAACATCTGAAATTACATTTCAACCCTGATGACCTAAAACAGTAATCTTGTAAGAAGATGAAGATAAGAGACAAAATAAAACTGTACTGCAACAAAGTCAGATTTGTGCAGATCTCTGTTCCACTCTCAGACTTAAAGATGTTTGAAAGCTTATTGGTCAGGAAAGAATCATAAAAAAAAATATTGTCAGTTTAAACGGGTACAGCTCCGATTATTCACGGAACGCAATGTGACCTGACAAAAGTTGGCATGGTAACAAAGAAAATAAAAGGATGTCTTAAAAGTGCTGTTTGGAGTCCTGTAATGCCCCAGCCTCCAGCGCTCTCATATGATTCCTGAGAGTAAACTCTCTTAAGTCATGAGTTAGATGTTTTCCTGTCATGCAGCATGTTCCCAAAAACAAGGCCTGTGTGATTACAGCCATAAATCTGAGGTTTCTGGACGTCCTACAGCATTTATTTGTCAGATATGTGTGTGTGTGCGTGTCACTTTACGGTTTGAGGTTAGGCTGCAAGAACTGTTTCTGTAAGTGCTGTTTATTTCCCCATCCAATGTTTTAAATCAATGGCAGTATCGCTTACAGAGATGGTGTTTTAATCAGGATATGATGTCCCCCCCTTGTTAAACAAAAGGCCTGGGAATCACATGCAGACTCCTCAGAGTAACAATACTGGAAATGGGATACCGGCCTTGAGGACACAGCGTCCGACACACAAATCTGTTTTACAACGGATCTGTCTAAACCCTGGACTGCTCCTGGGCCTCCTCCCAGAGGAGCCGAGGATGGAGACCACACGGATGGCAACAAGGTGTCGAGTTGCACCGAGGAGACTGATGTTACATATCAAACAAACCAAAGAGATGCTTAATCTAATTGTCTCACACTCACTCGCGCAGCCAAATATATCAAAATCAGATTCCCTCTCACTCCTGCAAAGTAAAACATGATACAATCCAATTTCCCTCTATCTCTCTCATGACTTATGATCTGCCGAGGTCCCGCTGAGTATTTCCACTGTTAAAAGAGATCTTTATTCGTCATTCTAAATCGAATTTAGTGTCAGTTTGGTTTTCAAAGCATTTACATGCACCACATATTGTTGGCCGGTGCATAGAGTATTTGCGATTCAGCCCTCCAGCAGCAGCTCAAAGAAATGAATTGTACTTATGGGAAGGAGGGTCAACCAGATCATGTGACCAGAATCACATGATTAGTCACATATTTCTTTGTGTTACCTCACCCCAACAGTTTTTCTTTGTTGTTGTTGTTGTAGTTGTTGTATGTGAGGCTCGTTTGATTTTTACCCCTCTCGGACACATTCTGACAGACCAACAAAAAAACAAACGCTGCAGGGCACCAACTGTCCTGAGCGCCTCGGTGTATTAGCCCGCGAAATGCAGCAAACAGCGTGAAGTGTATCAGCGGCGCACCGAATCACTTCATAAACAAACAAGTGTTGACACAGTAAATAATGTGTGTTTTTGTCTCGTACTCTTCTGCCATCAGCCAGATCGCTATCTTTGCTCACATCTGCGCGTTTGTTAGATCGATTTGCTTCGCTTCAGCTGCAAAGTATGTGTGTATGGAGTGTGTGTCACTCTCTCAGTCGGTCCAAACACTTCGGATGGGACCGAAATCCAGCAACTACTGAGAGCCGCAGGAACATATCACCGCTAAAATGGGTTTTCTGTTAAATGCCTGAAATATAGTCTGTGATTAACACGAGCGTGACTTATTTTCAAAAACACCAGTAAATACCTCACATTTGAATTAAAAGCATTTAGGTGTCTTTAAAAATGGCAGATGCTAACAAAGGCTAATGAGACTACAGAAGTCGTACGGGGACATTTGACGTCATTACGCCGAACACAGAGACTCATCTGGTCTACTCACTGGTCCATCTTTACAGGCGGACTTAAGCTGAAACAATTCTAACTTCTAACATGTCCATCCAGTCCTGTGAGAGCCCCCATGGGCTTTGTAGTTTGCGGTTTAGAGCAATTACTGACCCATCTTTGTACGAGCGCCACTCTGCCTTAAGGGCTCAGCACTTTTGGGCAATCAGAAGATAAAAAAAAGAACCAGCAAAACGAGGCTGAATTAGCAAGACAAATAAGGGAAAAGTGGTCGTTATTGTTCAAGTTGTATAACTGTGAACATGTGGGTAAAGTTATGAAATAAAGCCGGTCGGTGCAATAAAAAATGCATTCTCTAACAAGTACTTGTCCTCTTACGAGACGTTATTTATCACAGTGCGGTTGCGGTCAAATCCACAGCTAAACAGCAGCGTTCACCAGATTAAAGCTCTGGAACTGTCGGCCTCATGGTGCGGTTACCATGCCATCTGTAGTTAACGCAAGCTTAAGATACTTTAATGTTTTGTTCTGTTTAATTAAAGCGTTTAGAAGTCTTTGATAAAAGACAGATGCCCAAAAAAAGAGAACTTTGTCATGCTGAACACGGAGACTCTTCTAGCCCACTCGTCAGTCTTTACAGGCGGACTTAAGCTGCAAACTGTTTTCTAACTTTCTAACTTTTAGACTGATCAATTTATAGTAAAGTGTGCGCAGTGCAGTGTGGTAGGATGTTTGGTGGTGGTGACTTTAAAGTCATGCAACCATGATGTGATTCACATATAAACTAACATTAGCTTTAAACTTCTGGCATTTTCTGCAATAATCCAAAATTCAATGAAAAATCTCCAATGGCTTTTTGAGGAGGTAACTAGGGCCTCAGCTGTACCGCATATTTATCGCTAATTAGCAATTGTATGACTACAATATACCTGTTTAGCATCAGCATGTTAACTAGACGTTGTAAGTATGTTAACATGGCTGCAGCCTCTTACTCTTGTTAATGTCTTGAGCTAATTAAAGTCTCTTTAACATGTTTCTGTGACACAAACACGTACAGTTGCAGCGTTGTACTTTATCTGACCTGAAGCTGTTAATGTTTAGAAGGGATTCAATGCTCATCAGATACAGTACTGAGGGATTCATTTCCATAAATGCAACAGTTACGCTCGACTTACGGTTATTATGCTGCGGTAAGTTCATTACAACATGCTTTGCATGCATCTCTCATGTTAAGCAGAGTTCAGTGAAGGGCACGTTTGTTATCATTCGGGGGGGATCTCCCCTCCACCCGACACACCACTACGGACTTCATTTTCCTCTGGAACAAAGCCCCCTATTTGCTGTTCTGGGCACACTTGTTTCTCTTCAGACAAAAATAATACTGGAAAAATATTATTCTGACATATTTGGAAGCGGGCCTTTTTTGATTGTTCCATTTGTGAGCTCTTGTGCAGTAAATGTCTGACTCTGACGGACTCTGAGTCATTTCACTAAACCCCAGATGTAAGCATTCTTTTCATTTTTTTGGCCCAGGTGCAAGTATTCATCAGAGAGATATTTTTAAGAGTTCTCTGTGCGCTGGCAGTTCATTCCTGCTGCAAAACAACATGCATATAACTGTGTGTTCTAAGCATACTGATACTGTTTACCAGTGGCCTCAAGTGCATCTCTGCTGACTGTCACTACTTGTCCTTCCAGTCCTGTGCAAGCTCCCCTGGGCTTTGTAAGTTGCGGTTCGGAGCAGATATTGGCCTGGCTTTGTACTTGCACTGCTTGCCTTAAGGGCTCAGCACATTTGGGCAAACAGAAGATACAAGAGAAAAACAGCAAAACAAGGCTGAATTAGCAAGACAAATAAAGGAAAAGTGGTCATTATTGTTCAAGTTGTATAACTGTGAACATGTGAATAAAGTTAAGAAATAAAGCCGTTGGAGCGACAAAAATGCATTCCCATACATGCAACTGTCCTCTTAACAAGACATTATTTATTGCTGTGGTTGCGGTTTGAATCTTAAACAGGATGTTAAAAAAACATAATTTACTAGATTGAAGCTCTGGAAATGTTGATTTTACAACATGGTGCAGGTGAACAGCTGCGGCCCGGTGGAACATAAAGCTCCACATGTCACACCTGTCAGGTGGTCATGTGCAGTGTGAAGGCTCACACACCTCTGCAGGCTCCAGTCATCTACATCACATTGGCCTTCATCGTCGCCTGCTGTTATCACCCACCCATTCGGCATTATTTAGATGCTACCTCCCTCTAGTGGAGGAAAATGGTCACTATCTCTGTTAGATGACACAGTGGGGCTGTCTCTGATTTCAGATGATAGAAAATAACCTCAAACATCAACTTTGAACCAGCACTGAATCAGAGACACTGAGAGAACTAGGCACCATCTTCTACTGATGAATGCATATTTGCTATTTGTTGACAGTCATCTAGTGAGATTGTCGCCCTCTGGTGGTTGTCTGTCAGATTGCAGGTGTAACAGAGGGGCAGATCACTCTACATACCGCATGAAGGCAAAGAATAAAGATATTGAGCACATATCTGAACTTTATTTAATATCAGTGTCAGTTGTTTATGCATGAGTTCATTCAAATGTTGTGCTTTATTACAATGTTGGGGTACTTGAGGAATATTTCCACCTCAGTGTATTGTTCTTTTTATTCAATCACACTACATCTTACAGCTGTAGTGCAGTCAGTCAGGAGTTTACACAAAAAAGTGTGTCACCTCTGTTAAGATTTGATACTCGGGCTTTACAAGCCTTTTTTTTTTCAGGTCACCTTTCAGATGTTCGTTTGTTGCTGTACAAGCCCCAAAAGGTATGCATAGACAATATGTTGTAATAAAATGGTGTGCATATCTTATATCTTATCTGGAAAAAGGTAACCATATCCAGTGTTTTAGAATGAAAAAATATGGATGTTTCGAATCACCGGACTGCGTGTTAAAACTAATTCCATCTCAACAGTGAAAGGCTCGTGACACAATACTGAATCAGTATTGACAACTTAATCATGTGTTATTTAATAACAGATCAGTCACTAGGGATGCTTTTCATGAGTACTTTTGCAGATAAAAACTAACTTTAACTGCAGGGTTTTTAATTGCAATGGAGTAGTTGTACTGTGCTGTGGTTGTTTGCTTGTATGAGACAACGCTTTACATTCAGAGGACATTTCCTTTTCCAGTCGTGTATCATTTATATTGATGTTATTTATGTGTTCTGTTGACAGATATCTAAAATGAGAACCATTCTCATTATTCTTAGCACACTGTTTCTTCTTTTGTATCCTTGTGTGCAAAAATACACAATACAATTCTTTATTCGTTCTTTTTTTTTCACTCATTCCACATGACTGAAGGCATGACGGAGCTTGTGAATCTTTTTTTATTGCTCATGTTATTTCTGTGTGGTTTACGTAAAAATCATGGAGACTGATAGGACACGTACTCTTTTACATTATAAATCATTTATTGAAATATAAATCATCTGAATGTACATGATGTAACATAATGAAAACATAGTATTAAGTCATCATATTGGGTGTGATTACCTATAATTACAGATTACTGTACCGTCAACGACACATCACTCACCTACGGCACACACATTCACATCCACACTGCTTTAAAGCCAAAGCAAGCTCTTTTTTTGTATCTAGCTCAGCCTAGCTTACTCCTCTGCAACATCCAACCCGAAATGGAAAAAAAAGGAAAAGTGCAACAGCTGATTTTTCAGATTATATCACAGTTAAGAGAGAGAGGCAAAGGCAGTGGCACAGCTGGATTACGAGGAGTTTACACATAACTGATGTATAACATCAGATCAACATGAATCTCTAGTCCATCTAGTGTCTTAGTATAACTAGAACCTGCTAATAGACTTCAGGACAGTGGATAACATATGAAACTGGAAGACACAATGCGCTTTTAAAGCACTGCTATTGGATATAATTATTTTTTTTAACATATGTTTTTATGTTTACTTCGATGATGAACTTCTCTTTGATATCTTCTATGTATACAATAAAAAACATGACAACTATGAATATTTCTAATGCAACTTTGTGATCCACAAATATTGTCAAACACCAGATGCTCTCTACTGGGATGGCGAATGTTTTCACATTATTCCTATTGAGGAGAGGGTCGAATGTTCCCTTTGTTTTCGACTGGTTCATCGGCCTCACTGGGGGGCGAATGAGGGTGCAGAAGCTGAATATGTGCTTACATAAAATACTGTCCTCCCAAAAACTCTCTCTTATAAAACAACTCTGGAGCTATTTACAATACAATCACACTTCATTTTACAAAGTGGCAGAAATGACTTCAGTCTCTATCCTGGGTGACTTGTCAGCACATTATGTTGTGTTCGGGCAAAAGGTGAGAAGATGCATGCAACTCAGAAGCTCTATTCTCATAACCATTCAAGCAGCTATGGCCAACATCTACTCGGTATTCACATAAAATACATGTTTACATATTGATGAAGTAAAAAAATAAATTTGAATTACTGCACGTATTTAGCCATTGAAAACATAATATGGTCATATACAAATAAAAATGCACACAGTCCAGATTTTGCGCTTTTTAATCTGAGTATTGCTACTGATTGTGCCAGCATCAGGTGCTTCTCTTGCAGCAGGTTGAGTGTGAAGTGAGTCTACCTGCCAATGCTGTTGCTAGTATCGGACTTATTTAGTTTAGTGCATCTGTAGTGGTTAAATACATATCATATGAATGATATCCTGTGGTGTTCTTTTAGAGTTGCTGACCAACATTTTGATTTTGTCCCTTCTTGCTTATATTGCTGTTAAAAGAATGCCCGTTAGCATAAAGCTCTGTAGATTTAAAAGTCAATTCTGTTTTATCTCAATCGGTTCGAAGCGCAGGCTCGGTGGTTCCTTGAGTCCTTGAAGCTACTTTTTCATCAATGCGCGGTCACTCCTCCAGCCCAACAGGGGGCAGTGTCCAGGGAGAAGTAAAGGGCGTACCGTACTGTCACCACAGACTCATTCAGACAGCGAAGTGGTTTTGTTCTGTCCTCTGTAGGGGTCATGGAGGAGGAACGGAGGGGGTACAGGGTAGACAGCAGAGTCTTTGGTTGGTTTACAAGTCTTTCTCCAGTTTCCTGTGTCCTTGCACCCCCTTTTCTTTGCAACCTCTGCTCTACAGACGGGGTAGTTGTCACAGGAAGCTGTCCTCCACCAGGTCACTACAGTCCAAACACATCTCATCCAGTAGCGTGATGTCCTCCAGAGTCTCACCCTCACGCTTGGCAAAGGTGGAGCTGCTGGAGCCTGTCTCAATGGCGCTCTCCTCGGACGTCTGAGAACTGCCAGGGACATGAATGACACAGGTTAGCACCATCTGCGGTGTGATATAGACCGTGTATAGTAGTTGAAGCAAATGTCTGGTTTTATGTACCTGTGTCTGTTTCTCTTTCCATATTCATCATCAGATATGGGGTCCAGGTCGGGGAGGGGAATGATGTAGCCGCTGTCTGAGCTCAGCCGCTGCTCGTCAAAGCCACTTTCCCGGTCCTTCAGTTTTCCCTGGTTCTTGTAGGTGATGCCGATGTAGGCGTCATCGTTTTCCACACACACCCGAGTCACAGCGGGGTGGTCACTCTTCAGGAACTCGTGGTTGACCCGCTCATAATGCTGCACAAGACAGACAGATGCATTAGAACTGACACGACATGTTGCTGCACAGAAATCATGATGATAGAAGTGTGAGCACAGATTTAATGAAGCTCTGCAGAGCCGCAGGAGAAACGTGGCACGAGTGTGATCACTAGTTGTGTTCCCAGCTGGATGGTGCGATCCAAACTGAAAGTCACAAAAGCCAGAGGTGCTAAAACAAGAGTGTGTTCCTCCTCTGCCCCCAGCCATTAAAACTCTGTGAAGGAGGCAGAGGTAAAGCTGTTTTGATGTGCCATGTGTGGCGTGGAGTTTAATGGGGTAATTAAGGTTGCGGGGTAGAGGCGAGAACTGGGGCTGCGTCATTACCCAGACCGAGGCCAGCCGCTCTGACAACCAGCTGCTGCATTTGCACTCTAATCTCTTATAGGTTTCTGTTTTACAGAAGCGTAGAGAGCCCACAGAAACTCTCCTAATGCACTCTCAGAGGATGTGGAGGGGGATTTAAATGACCAGCCTGCTACTTTAAGAGTGTATTAAAATTATTTTCAACCTGTACTTTAGTTGGAATAAAGTATAGGTTGAAGCAAGAGTGGAGACGTTCTGATGACATCCGAAAAAAAAGGCAGAACATGCAAAGAGAAAGAGAGTAACAGAATGTGCTGGTCCAACCCTGAGGTCAAGAATGAGAGGCGGTAAATTAGAAAACAGGTGTTAAAAATTCAAAGAGGTCCGAGGACGTGAGAGGTCACATAGACTCACCCTCCTGTAGCTGGAGGGCAGCAAGGAAGCAACAGTGTCACTCAGACCGAGGAAAGAAGGCCTCTTCTCCGGCTCACTGTTCCAGCACTTCATCATCATCTCATACCTGGAAAAAAGCAAAAACAGAAGTCGTTACTGGGGAGAACTGTACAACCTGTCCTGCACTTTGCAATTTCATGGTGACTCATGTCAGCCGCTGTATTTCACATCCCAGAAAAAAAGTGCTCTGGGTTTACAGCACATAGCATTCCTCATCTGACAGGATGTTAGGGAAGCTTTATGTCGTGCACAGCAACAGTACAGACATCATGTGAATGATCACGTACACGTCATGAGGTGCGTGCTCTGGTTTGGACATCCTGTATCCGCTCTTGATCTTGTTGTAGAAGCTTGAATCCACGACCATCCCCGGGTACGGGGTGCCACCTGCAGATCGAAATGGATTCTTATTAGTTTGTCAAAAAACTCCAGTGTCAACTATTTCTGTACTCTAACAGATGTCTGCAGGGGCTCACCTAAGGAGAATATCTCCCAGAGCAGGATGCCGTAGGACCAAACATCACTAAGAGTGGTGTACAGGTTGTCAAAAATACTCTCTGGTGCCATCCACTTCACCGGCAGGAAAGTCTGTGTGATGACAAAGAGGAAATGTTCAGTTATACATGCAAAAAAACATTGTGGAGAATAATGGCGCTATGTTTAAGACTTGAAGTGATAAAGTTACTTACACTCCCTTTGGAGACGTAGTTGTTGTCGTGCATGATGTCTCGGGCCAGTCCAAAGTCGCAGATCTTCACTATCTTGCCCTGAGATAGGAGGACGTTTCTGGCCGCGAGGTCCCGATGAACACACTGCAAAAACAGAGCAAGCAGGTGATTAGCAGCTCATTTCATCAACTTTAAATTCTCAGTTCCATCTGCTCCCAGACCAGCACAGTCCGCTCTGAACTACGGACTTCATCTATTTCTGTATGTATTTCATTTTAGCTGAGCTCATTTCTAATGCTGTTTCATATTTCTTTATAAAGCACTGTCTTTGTGTAAACATGCCAGTTGGAGGGATGGCTGTGACCACTGGATATTTAGGGATAATAACTATGAAGCTGAATGAATAGCCTCTGGCTGCAGCCTGTCCCTGCCTGGTAATTCTAGTCCTGTGCTGCAACTATATTCAGCCCCTGGCCTGTCTCCTGAGTGGGCTCAGCAGCCTTCACGGGACTGCTTATCACACAACTGCTGATTTCCTCAGTCTCCTTTTGGACTCAAGCAGGGGCAAACAGGAGAATGCAAGGCCTGCTAGAGCTACCTCAGCAGTACAAATACATCTGTGGGAAAAAGAAAAAGATATGTGGACTAAACTTACATTTTTGGAAGCAAGGAACTCCATGCCTTTGGCCACCTGGTAGGTAAAGCTGAGCAGATCGGTGGTGCTGAGGCCCGCGTTCATGTCGTCTGACAGCAGCTCGTCCATCTCGCCCTCTGGTTTTGAAAAACACACACACAGAAACACCATGAGGCGGTCCACCAGTGTATGTTCATGTATTGTAAATATAGTTGCTGGCTGCTCAAACCTGCTTTTTACTAATGGCAGGGAGAAACTGGGCATTATTATGCGCGTGCTACAATTATCCTCTCCATGTAATTACAGGGCTGTACTGGGCCTAAATTCTGACAAGGGTGCACCCCTTCAACCGACACTGACTCAAACACAGCACAGAAGCCAAGCAAATACACAGCAACAACTGAGAGGAGAGAGTGAAAAGGAGGACAGACAGTGCGTACCACTTGATCCTTTCTGAGAGGGCGGGTGGTCATAGTTGGACCCCTGGATGTCTGAGTACTTGGAGGCATTGCTCATCTCCAGCATGGGCACATACTGAGTGTTGTCAGCCTGCTTCATATCCATGTAGTCCCCTTTGCTCTCGAAGGACAGGATCACATAACTGAGACAAGAGAGATAGAAGAGTTACTGGTGTGAGTGATGAGGTGAGGACAGCTTGTGAGCCACACAAAGACTCAAGGTGATTATGTTATACGTCCTATTTAGTCCCCTTAAACCGTCTCCCTCCCTATGCCTGACGTCGGAGGAAGATGTGGTTGAGTCTAACATGGTAGCCAGGACTAAATCATGTTATGGTCAATTCGAGGTGTGGTCAACTGTGAGTCATCCATCAGTGCAGATGAGCGTCGGAGGGAAAGAGCGAGAGCGCGCGCGAGAGAGTGCTGCTGTTTCATCACGAGTGTCTGGGCGGACAGAATTAACAGGTACCTCCAATGCAATGAAATTAGGCTGAAAGCTGAGACCACTTCAGCTTGCG
Source organism: Diplodus puntazzo (assembly GCA_963678695.2). NCBI lineage: Eukaryota > Metazoa > Chordata > Actinopteri > Spariformes > Sparidae > Diplodus > Diplodus puntazzo. The sequence goes on along the minus strand of OZ023163.1, from coordinate 7,964,146 downwards.
ATTTGATTTGGTGAAGACGCCAGACAATCTCCTCAACCATGGAGAAAATGGCGATAGAGTTACCGATTAGAGGTAGAGGGGAATGTGAGTGAGACAATTGGGCAAATCGCAGTGACAACGGTTGTAATATTTGGGAGTGGCAAAGTGGAAATAAACTGATCTAAAAGGCAAATGTCTTTTTTTATTTTCCTAAACATAGAAAATGTGAATTACAAGGATAATTCAGTGTAAAAAATGAGCATTTGGATGGAAGCTCAGATATATATATACAGTACCTCCGGCTGCTCTCATCTGTAGGGTTGATGCCAAAGATGTCCAGTTCTTTTTTATTATTTTTCTCAGGGTTCAGGCTGAGGAAGTTCTCCCTGTTCTTGTGCAGGTAGTTGACCAGGTCCCCATAGAAGCAGTACTCTGTGATAATGTAGATCGGCCCTGGGAACAAACACAGCAGATAAAGTCGTGCATCGGCGTCAGTCTGCAGGCTAATCTTATCAGAGGCTCGTAAAGGCTAAAAGCACAGTCAAGAGGGCAAGCCTCCGCTTCCCCATAAAAAGCCTGTTAAAATACCACACCCACCAAGAGCTGAGGCAGTCAATCTTTTTGGCTGTTAGAGCTTTAAATGTGCGCAAATGCCAAATCTGAGTGTTTTTTGGGAGCGTAAACGTGGGTGTTGGTGTGTGTTTCTTTGTAAAGTGTTTGCTAAAACTGAAAAGAAATATTAAGTGTGAACTGTTTTTTCAAGGCATGTGTTTGCTTTATATTTCAAAACTGTATGTGCAGTATTTACCTGACTTGGTGCATGCTCCCAGGAGGTTAACGATGTTGAGATGTGGCCCAAGATGAGTCATGATCTTCAGTTCAGACATCAGGGCCTGCTTCTCACTGGAGCGTGCCGTGGCTGAAAGAGGGGACGGCACCCATGACTATCACACATAATCACACCAACCAACCAGCCGCGCATTCAGCCATCAACTCTCATCAACTCATCAAGTCTTTTGTCTGAATTCGCTCTATCTTGATCTGAATCAGTGTCTTCTTTGCTTTGTAGATAATTTGGTATCATTCTCTTCATCACTATTTCAACTTGTCAGTTGTTCCCAAGAACAGAGTTCAGCAGGTTAAGTACTGCTACACCTCCATCTTTCACTTTGTTCAGTACTGTTGTTTGCCACTGATTTAATTCATTATTTCAGTGTTTTGTAGGCTTATTAATTGATGGTGGGAGATATCAAAGGTCCCTTACACCACCCGTCTTCCTCCTATTTGGCACAATTAAAATTACTATATGCTGAATAAATTATTATTATAAATCTGTGTGTTTAGACTGACTAGGCTTCGCTGGTATAGAGCAGCATGGATTCTATGTCTTGTTATTATAATCTGTTAAACTCACGTTTCAGCATCTTCACTGCCACCTTCATGACAGGTTGGGAGCGGCTGAGTCCATATGCAGTGCCCTCCACCACCTTCCCAAAGGCTCCAGAGCCCAGAATACGACCTGAGAGAAACACAACAGAGGTTCAATTATCAACAAAGTGAAACGGAAGAACCTGCACAAACACAGGCATACAAACACATCCATGCACTTCGGATGCCTCTGCTTTCTCATCTGTGACTCTCTCAGTGGCTGAATGTCCCCTTGTTCACTGAGTCAAACCAAACCCCCAGCCAGCAAACCCCTACTGCCAAAGCCACATTAGCTCATAACAGCCTCACTTCAAAGACGGAGTGAGACATCCTGACCGGAACATCCCTGCGGGGAGGCTGCAGAGCTGACTGGCAAGAGACTGCAGATTAGGATGGGCAGCTCACCGAGCACTAGTCTGTCACGGGGGAACTCCCATCTGGAGTCATATGGAAGCTGCATGGGATCCACGTAGATGTACTCATGACCGTCTGGGCTCACAGACTCGATGACCCTCCAGCGGATCTCATACCGTGGTTTCTGGAGGACAAAAGACATATGAAAGCTAATTAATTATTGCGTCAAAACAAAGTCTGAATCAAATATGAGCAAAGTTTCATTTATCAGCTCAGCTGAATTTTAGACAATTGACATTCAGAGTACATTGCTGCTTGTTAGGTCCTGAGACAGTGACAGCAAACCACTAATATCAGTCATTTTAAGAATACAGTCTAAATCTGAAAAACACAAGTCTGTAAGTTCAGGCTTTATCTTCCTAATTTGCAAGTTTTCTGATAACATAAACAGGTGAGAAAGTAGTGGAATAGATGAAAGAATGAGTATGTGAGAATGAATGCAGACTGATTGCAGCAATACCTGTTTCCAGATAACAACCAACACAATGAGTGAGATGATGACTATGACCAGGAGCACCAGCACAGCAGCAGCTACAGTCAGCTCTGGGTGAGGCCCTGTTCGGGAGGAGAGCCAGTGGTTAAATATGTTAGATGGAGAGCACACTGATCACATGTGGCAACATGTGACTGATGCCATGATGTAAAGTGAAATGCTTGCAGTGAAGCACATTCTATGTGCTGCATAACAAATGTTGTCTATCAGGCCTAAGAGAAGTTAAATCCCCAGGGTGTTAAGATAAGGACCAACAGATATTTTGGGGAGATAACATGGAAGTGGGGGGTGGGGGAGGGGTCCAGGGTGGTTTAAGGGGAATGAGGACGGGGGTGTGTGTCTCACCAGGAAGCAGCAAATGGCCTAACAATCTCTCGCTTCCCTGAATTAACTGTCAGAATGAGAGTCACATTCCCATGGCTAAAGCACAGCCCTCTATCAGCTGTCTCACCACAAACTCATAATCTGACAGCTGCTGCAACACTGACAGCGCTGACAACACTCTCCACCCCCTGTATACACAGTCACTAACAAAGCCTGTCACACTCTGAGTGTCCCAAATGGAAACAACTTCAGAGGAAACGAGGTGGAAACAACAACATCAAATGTCAATTCAAACACTGGTCACAGAGGAAAGTTACAGTACTTCTGTATACAGGAAACAGACACGGATGAAATGTGTGTGTGTTCTTACCGTTGGACACCAGTTTCACCTCCCTGCTGACGACTGCCATTTCATTCCTGGCCAGGCAGCGCACAGCCAGCGTGTTTTCTAGATGACCAAACATGACCTGGCTCTCCAGGTTATCGTATTCGTCAAAGTGTGCGTCCATTGTGACCTCTGTGGAGTTGGCGGGGAGGGGTGCCCAGGAAGATGAGTCATTGGCACAACTTTGTGGGAACAAAAGAGAGAGCGATATATGATCAATTCTAGTGTCGACAAGTAAGTTTGGAAGCATTTGTGTCGGTATGTTGTGCTAAAGAAGACTGAACTCACTGTTTGATGTTCTTGCAGATGAACCACTCCACCACAGGAGTGGGCTGCCCTCTCGTAATGCACACCACAGACTGGCCTGTGGCTGAGCCATGGTGGATGTCCATCAGGTCCACAATGACTGCAGGCACTGTAGGCAGAGGAGGGGGGGAAGCAAAGGTGTGTGTTAATATGTTAGAAAGAGATAGGCTGTAACTGGGACTACAGGGTTGTGAGAGGCTTGGGTCATTCTTCTCTGACCTTTGACCTCCAGGATCAATCCGACAGTGCGAACTTGGTCTCCATTCTCCACTCGCATGGTGTAGTTCCCGCTGTCCTCCTCTTTGGCACGGATCAGGGTAAGAACACTCATGTAGCTACACAGAGCAACAGAACAAGAAACTTGTAACTGCATAGTCACAGTCAAAGTTCACAATCGCACTAAATCCTAATGACAGGCCTGTTAACTTTGAGCTTGTCATTAGCTCAGCTGCTATGTGGGAGTCTCACCTGGTCTCGCTGAGCTGCCGGAGGCTGGTGGAGATCTCCGCTGTCACATCGCTGAGTGGGATGCCGTCTTTAAGCCAAGTGACATGTGCGCTGGGGAAGGAGCTGATCTCGGCCCTGAACTCTCGGACCTCATCCAGCTCTGCTGATTCATATTCTCCGAACTCCGGCAAGATGGACATAAATTCACCCGCTGTTAGAAAAACGGAGAAACATTCATTGGTTCCCAGAGGAAAAGAGAGGAATCTATGAAATAATGCCTCATGTATTTACTCTTAGTAAAATATTATAAAAAACACTTTCGTACCAAAAACACGAATAGCTAGCTGCTTTGTTTGGCTGTCATTGGTGATAATATCAGTAATGGAGCAGGAGTAGATGCCGCTGTCCTTCGTCGAGGCCTGTGGGATCGTCAGGGTGTAGAGGATCTCCTGATTCCTCTTGTTCTCATGCACAGTTTTGATAGCACGATTAGCCTGTCAAACAAAAAGAGACATAAGTTTTGAGTTTCAAACCACCTTGAAAATCGGGCTTTGTGAACAACCGTAACTTTGGTTTGAATTGTTTTTTGGTGCACAGGATGACTTGAGCCCTCACCACTTTGCCAGGGTATTTCCAGTGGTCTTCCAGTATTTCAGATCCTCGAGCCAGACAGGTGACAATAAGGGTGTCTCCCACCAGCAGAGCAGTCCGTTTGGCTGTCAGCTCAACATGCAGCCCAGCGCCCCCTGAGTATCAACAATTGAAAAGGTCAGAATGCCTGTCAAGTGACACATATCCATCAAAGAAAACACAGAGCAGACAGACCAGATTTGATAGGTAAAATACGTCTACTGACACCTATTTATATGTTGACAAAAACACACCTGCCCAGCCGTGGACGATGTATTCTCCGCTATAGTGTTCCTCTCCGTTTATGAGGGCCTTACAGACGTAGGTTCCAGCTGTGAATACTCCTAAAGCGCCCCTCTTGCTGTCATAAACACTAGGCACAGGCTGCTGGGTGTCGACGTTGACCAGCGTCACGTTAGCACTGGGATCAGACACCCGACATTGGATCTCCATCTCCTCGTGGTCGGACAGAACATGGTTGCCAAAAGGAACCGGCGATGGCACAAACGGAACATCGGGATCTGAGTTGGAGTGAAATAAGTTCCTCAGGCAAGATAATAAAGCCAGTTAATAAAAACACACAAGCTCAAAGCGGCAGCGTAGCCCTTACCTGGCACATAGACGTAGATGCTGCTGTCCTCTGTATCTTCAGTGTTGTTTCTACTGTAGTAGCAGGTGTAGTAGCCAGTGTGCATTGCAGTGGCGTTGTCCACAGTGATGGTGGTGACAAACAGGCCGCTGTTGTCCTCCTGTGCTATCTCAGGAACATCGAGTGGTGTCTCCCAGACTAGTTTAGCCTCTCCTCGACAGGTCAAGGTGAAAGGAGAGTGGAGGGGCACCACTATTTCCTCTTCCTGTGGCACCAACACTGGAGCTGAGGATGGTGGGAACATTGCTGCAGTGGGAGCTGAAAGAAAAACAAGTACAGCGCTTAGTCGTAGATCATAAATTATCTATTTGTTTATGTATCTGTCTGTCCATTTTTCTTACCTTTCACTTTGAGGTAAAAGGAGAATTGAGCAGAGCGAGAGCCGCTGAGGACAGTGATGGTATAATTTCCGTTGTCTTTCACCAGAGGCTGCCGTAATGTCAGAATGCTTTGATACCTGTGAGAAGATTTTGAAAAAAAAAATGCATATACTTAAACATACTTGTGTTATCTAAAGGAAGAGTTTGGGATTATATCCTTATCTACTTTCTTGCTGAGAGCTAGATGAGAAAATCAATGCCACATTAAATATGAAGGTGAAGACAGCAGGTGGTTAGCTCAGTTTAGGATAAAGACTGGAGGCAGGGGAAAACAGCTACGGCTCTTTCCAAAGGTAACAAAGTACACTTACCCGGACCTCTAAATCCCCCTTATGTCATCCACTTGGATGGAAAGTTTTGAAATGACACATTGGGGTTTTACATGGGGTTATGTGCCGGACTATTCCACCAGGAGGTCACTACTCCCTGCCGTGCAATAGTCCCTCACATAACTGCCTGTAAAACTATGAATTGCTGTTCTGACATTTTGTTGACTGTCGAGATTTAACACATTAAATAAAGCATGTTAATTAGTGAGCCTTAGAGGTGCTAGAAGGCTGTTTTCCTCTGCTTTCAGTCTTTATGCCAAGCTTTGCTAACCAGTTGCTAATCCTGTCTCCAGCGAGGTATCGATCTCCTCACCTAAGTCTTGTCAATAAAGCAAATACAATGTCACGTTAGTTCTTCAAATATCTATTAACCAATCACAATCTTTTTCTCACCGATTCCCTTCGAGGTGGCTAGTTTTGGCGAGGACGTAGTAGTTCCCCTGTAAGGCTTTGCCGTCTTTCAGCCACATCACTTTGGGGGCTGGGTAGGCATCAATGAGGATGGTATACTCTGTCTCCTCTAAAAGGCTGACAAACTCCATAGCCAGAATCCCGCTGTGGTCCAGTGCCACGAAGGAATTCTCCTCTGAAGAGACAAACAGAGAAGAAGAAAAGAATTAGCAGGTGATTATGGATGAAAATTGCTAAAGAAATGTATCCAGTGTGTAAAGTAATACAAGTGGACAGTGAAGTGAAGCTGGGGTTGAGGTGAAATGAAGGCCTGACACACATCTGTTGAAGCCATCCCATAAAACACAGCAGCTGATGTTGAAAGCAGAGGTGAAGCTTTACAGTCGGATGGTAGAAAATGACTTCCACACACCGCTCCCAGCATAATGTGCACATATGTGAAACTATGACAATTTCACCTGAATGATGATGAGAATATTAAATCTGGACTAAGTGGGTATAAATCAGTGTCAGGAGCAGTTATTCACATTATTACACTTCTACTGGAAACTCGATACTAAGATGTCCAGAAAAAATGTGTCTTAGCAGACTTACCGAAGACGGTGACGGCAACGCTGCTGACTCTGACCTCTCCGCTGAGTGAGTGGGTGATGGAGCACTCGTAGGTGCCGCTGTCCTGAGCAGTCGCTTGCGGGATACTGAGGGTGTAGATGACCCGGTCAGGAAGAATCTGCTTCCTCTGAACTGCATCCACAGCCTAAAGTAACAGAAGAGGAATTTGAGATCCTACTGACTGGAATTAAAAAAAAAAGATATTGGTAATAAGATATTTGAAATTTTTAACTCTCTGTGTTTTTCCGTTTTAACAGGTACAGTGTATAAGAGTCGCTGTGTCGCGCTCCTGAAGGCTAATGTTTAAAACACTTGCTAGGCCACAGGAGATAAATCAGGATCACAGAGCCTTTTTAAAGGCCTGTAATTGCAACTGAGACCAAAACCAGGAGTCAAGACTGCAGCGTTCCTACCCTCACGGTCTCTGGAAAAGATCTTAGTGGAATCCCATGCAGAAAAGGAGACAACGTGCTGTATAGATTAAAAATCCAAATATAAATATAAACAAACATAAATTGCGCATGAGACTCTGTCGGACCCTTGCAGCGAACACTTCAAAAGCATTAAATGTTTAGTTGGCCGTCATGTGCAGACAGCATCTGTCCTACACGTCTCAAGGTCACCAGGGTCAAGAGATTTACTATCCTTGTTTTTCTTCTTCTTTTGAACCGCCTGCTCCCCTCGAGCCATTTGTCCTCAACTTTAACATTCCCATCAGTGTCTTTCACATGGGGTTAACTCAAGCAGGATCCGCTTGGCGGTTGTCCTCATAATAAAGACACAACATCCAGTCGCTGCTTTCCTAACACATACTTTGCAACCACTAAGGGCCGTCCTCAGAGTTATATTCCACATCCACCGCTGCTACGTTTAGGTCCAAAACCATTATTTGCTAATTTAAGGCTCGGTGCTGCTGGGTAGGAAATGACATGGAAATATGACAAGGGGTTGAGAGAAATGGGGCACGAAGGCTGAGAAGTCACGGCTCATTATGGATGAAGCCATACAGGAAGACTAAACTGAAATTAAACAGAAAGGAAAAATGTTTGCATCTTGCCTGTTTTTTAGGATGAAGCCACTGCTGCTGCAAGCCCGGGCCGGGTGGAGCGACACAGGTGACGTTAAAAGGCTGCCCTGCTCTCACCGTCTCCTCGCTGGCTTTAACTTCGACGTCAAAGTCCTCCATCTCCTCAGGGACTAGAGAGACCACCAGAGATTAGACATCAGCACCGTCATCTCACAGGTCCCAACATTGTGACAACTTGATTACCATGAGCTCATTTATCACAGAGTGGAGGCTCACTAGGTCGTCATTACTCACTCACACATACACACAGAGTTAAAACAGGCGTGTTAAGTCATCTCCCCCCTGTGATAATGACATAATATCATGGGTCTCATGCAGTGAGATCACCATGTAGCCCTCTCATGGTAAACAGAGTCGGGGAGTGTTTCCAGCTGTGTAGTTTCTTACATTCTTATCCCATCATTTTATTGCTTTTTGAGAAAAAAAAAAAAAAAAGCTCATTCCAAGTTTACTTCACAAAGAGAGAGCAGATCTTGACTTACGCCCAGTCTCCACAGTGTAAACGGCGCTTCTGAGCGTCTGGCCGTTCACGTTGCTTTCACACAGGTACTTTCCAGGCGAGAGGCTTCCAAAGAAGCCCATCTTATTGTCGTAGAAGGCAAGCATCTCCTTTCCACTGGCGACACTCCTCAGGATGACGTTAGTGTAGGGGTCCGACACGCGGCAGGGGATGGGGACTCCAGCGGGGTCCATGGGGATGAACAAGTTTTCGGGCATCTCTGGGACAAATGGAGACTGGGCATCTGGGTGCATAGGGAAAGGAGTGAGGTCACACGGTGTAATGGGTCAGATTGAAAAGCATGACTGTCCGTTTTACTCTACATTCCTTTAAAGGGGCTCTATGTAGCAATTTACATGTTTTAATCTCTTTTGTTTTGGCCATATGTGAGCTGACCTTCCCCGTCTCCCTTTCTCTATTGCCTCTAAACCTGTGGAAGACTTGTTTCGGTGTTTCATGCCGCTGTTTTTTACTACTTGAACGACTCTGGACTCGTCTTTATGAACGTTTTCAAGTGCCTCAGAGCCTCAGTAGCTAACGTTAGCTTAGAAAAATGGAGTCCGCTAAGATTAAACTAACCACCGGCTTCCCAACACAACATAGTTCCAAGTTCCACAGAGCCACTTTAAAGTGAGACCACCTTTTTGCTGAAGAATAAAAACAAAACAAATCATTCCCTCTTTCAAATGAAAGTTTATGAGCAATAAAACGCACCCTTGCTCAGTTTAACACAGGCAGAGGTGCTACAGCCTTTACTAGCTTATGGTGGCTAACATTAGCTCCTGTTAGCTTAAAACAGCTTTTAAACTTAAAATAATGAAGCTTCACTATATAAATGTGCACATCCAATGAACGCATGATTCTCTACTACTTAAAACATTTCATGTTATTATGTGAAAGTTAACCTTGTGAAAAAACTTCCATATGGTATGAAAAACCCATATTCACCTGGAACAAACACGTATATTCCCGCCTCATTTTCCTCCTCTTCCGGGTCGTCTTCCGGCTCACTCTCGGGGCTTTCATACGCACACATGTAGTACCCGGTATTCTCCACTGTCGCGTTGTAGATGAAGAGTGTGGCCGTGTAGTACCCGGGGTACACGAAGGTGTTCTTCGGCAGGGGTTCGGCCCAAATCACGTTTCTTTTCCCGGTGCAGCTGATGTTGAAGACGGAGTTGGGCTGCAGGATGAACTCGTTGTCATTGGACACGATGGTTGGTGGCGACAGTCCGGAGGTAACTGAAAGATGGGATTGGAAACATTACAGGACATGTAGAAATAAATATATATATTAAATAAACATCTATATCGTGCATATTAGCGTCTTTACCTGACACCAGCGCCGCCAAGATACCCCCAAACACCACATACGCCTTCACCCCATCCATGTCTATGGATGATTTGTCCTGTAAAGACAGAAAAGACGAGTCCTTTAGTCAATTAAGCAAACATGTGGGTTTTTTTGTTATTTTGTTTTGGCCATTCCTGATAAGATATGATACCACTGTCTCCGCATTCTATCCGATTTGATAACATAAGTATTCGCTCCATAAATCAATTGATTATTGACAACTAGATCAGTCTGCGGGGACTTTAACAGCTTTAACATTTGTGGCCACCCACACTTCACTTCATCTGCTGCTGAAGTGACAGTATAAAGTTTGCCACGGGGTTGTAAATCCAGTGCGTAAGGAGAGTCCACAGGGCGGTGGTGAAGGTGGAGAGAGGACGGAGCTGCGCTGCGGCCGCTAGAGGGCGACACAGGCCGCGACATGGAGGCGCTGAACCTGCTGGGATCTCATTATCTCCAGTCTGCACGACAGACTTTCTAAAGTTTTTTTTGTTGTTTTTCCTTTCGTCTGATTGAAGAAAATACTTTGAATTTATTTGACTTAAATCTGGACTTCCCTTTACCCCATAAATGACCGCTTTTCTTGTTGAATCCAGACACATTTTAAACTAAATGTCTAGAGGACGCCTAATTAAGACATTCTCAAGTCCAGACTCCTCACATCCATCACAATGATCCTGTCACGTTTAGTTTTGTCTATAGCAGACATTCCTCTGGTCTGTCTGTCTGTCTGTCTGTCTGTCTGTCTGTCTGTCTGTCTGTGTTTTTCATCTGGGGCCACACAGTTTGAGGCGCTTACTCAAGCAAAACGCTGCCCAACACGTTAATTTCCATAAATCACAGCCTTCATGAAACAGCAGTTCTAAATCATCTGTTCTTCCTCTCCTGAGCTGACTTGAATAAAGTCTTTCATTTCGACTTGCAGCGCTGTCTTCGCTGTGGACATCTTCCATGGACAGTGTCCCCGAACAATAAAGCTTTTGGCCCTCGCAGCGCTTCCTGTGGCTGTCCGCTCTCATCCGAAGCGAGCTAAATTATCCATGGGCAACCTTGGTTTGTTTGACTCTATAATTAGTGGGCCCGGTCCACACAAAAGTACATATCGGCGTGGGAATCAGCTGACAAAATGCTTTATCCGTTTTGACGTGTTTGCGCACACGCCTCGTCTCCAGCATTTACAATAAGGGGATCTTTGCCTCGGCTTGGCAGGGATCCTCCAGCCGCTGCGCGTAAATCTGACTCTGGGTGAGAGCCTGGAGCGGAGAGGCAGTCAGACCGCTCTTCTTCTGTCCCCCCTCCTGCTCCCACCAAGAGGCTCAACAAATGTGGCACATAGCAAATGCGACAGCAACAGCTGATAAGGCTTCTCTCGACTTCGTGCCCCCCGCGGATGGTGATGTGGCTCAGCTTATCTGCGCGTCAAAAAGTTTGATTTCCATGGAAAAGATCTTTAAAAAGACAACTGCGCATAAAAAAAGCACTTTTTATCTAATTAAACTAGAGGTTTTCGTCACAAACTGTATTCCTGTGCAAAAATCCCTCGGTGACACAACAGTGGGTGGTTAATGAGGAATGCGTCGTGGCTCCAGACCGCACTCACTTCTTCTTTTTCTCCCCCTCTTTGACTCCGAACCCTCAGACGGAACTCATTCCGGTGCCGATTTTCCATTTTAAATCCTCGCATTCCTCGACCAGACGAGAAAACAATGACATGTTCAATTTCCCCTCAAATGTGTTTCCCATCTATCGCCAGGCGAGCATCCCCACAATGGGTTGCCTTCAAGTCTTCGAGGGGTGACACCTCCAGCTGTGAGGCCGAAACCGAGCGCGTCTATCCAGCAGAGTCAGCGACATCTCCGCGCTCGGCGTCCAGCGGTGAGACCATATGGTGCGCAGGGGAGCAGAAATGTCATCTAAAAAGCATCTGAACGCACTGCCTGGAGCAGAAGTTGCATACAACTTGCAGGGCAGCGGATAATTCTCCAACCAGAGGAGAAAAGTTTTAAAGAAACTTTTTTTTTTCCCAGAACGGAAAAATAATCTAATAATTGGATTAACTCATTAAATTCTGCAATTAAACCCCCAGAAGACCTACAGAATGTGATCTGTGCGCTATAAAGGGAAAAAGAAAAAAAACACCGCAAACTTTTTTTTTTTTAAGTCTAAGAAAAAATGGGTTTCAGTCATCTCTCGGCTGCCTTCGACCTTTCAATTACCTTGTAGTAATCCCCTCTTTATATTCCGTTCGTGTAAGTATATCCACAGTGAATTGGCGGCTCCAAAAGGCGCAGCGAGGGTCCTTTGCAGCGGCTGTAATCCTCTGAGGTCCTGCGCTGTGAGAGCATATGTGCGACCCTCTGTCCGCATCCGCGACCGTCCTCACAACTGCGCTCCAGCTAAGCGACCTGTAACTGATTCAATGTTACAGTCCACCCTCCTCCTCTCCTCCTCCCCTCCTCCTCCTCTCCTCCTCCCCTCCTCAGAAAAAAATCATCTGGCTCAAAGTAAATAACTCTCAGGAAATGACACCCCCCCTCTCCTCCCTTCGAGCGCTCGACCCCCCCTTTTTTTTGGTTTTCAAAGTAAGAGTCCGTTTTATTTAGGGGGGAATACAGACGAGTAATGTCGGGAGGAATGGCGTTTCCATGCGCCTTTTATCTGGAGAGGAGAGAAACTTTTGGAGGTCTGGTGTGTTGTCTTAGAATCTCGTGTTGCATTCAACGTATTACTCGCTCAGAAGTTTTTTTTAAGTGAGTTTTTATTGTTTTTTCTCAGTGTTCAGAGTAAAAATGCGACGGCACAAAGCGAATGCGCATTTATTTGCTCCGTTTTCACAGTGGATGGACCCCCAGCTTTTCTGCGACCGCTCACACACTGGGAACAGTGGAGCGCCTAACTCATAGAGGGCGCTCCAACACCATCATATCACAGGCAGCAGCTGTGCCTCTCTCTCTCTCTCTCTCTCTCTCTCTCTCTCTCTCTCTCTCTCTCTCGCAGTAACGCAGAGACATTAAACCATCGGAGGTCTGTTTCTTCCTTTCTGCACACTGTTTACTGGCACACGTGCGTCAGCTGTTTACCGAGTCCTGAAACACAAGCCTTTCTCCTCCGTCACCCCGGGGCGCTGCTCCAGGGGCATCGCAGGAATAATGCGCCCCTATGAATCACCTATCTCTGGGCAGAGGAGAGGGGCATCGGACCGGTGTGTGTCTCTCTTTCTCTCTCTCTCTCTGCATGGAGCAGCAGCAGAGCCCCGGGGCTCGATGATCAACCCTCCCCTCACCTCCCCTCACCCCCTCCTCCAGCTCCGTTGCAGCCGCTTTGCGCGCAATTACTTCCACATGTTGCCGAAAAGAACAGTGTCCTTGTTCTCCAAACAAAAGATCTCAGCTTCACAAGGAACAAAATCACCTCGAACTGTTTGAGGTGTTCGCTTCTCACTTGTTTCTTCTTCTTCTTCTACTTTTTAAAGTTTTGAATAAATGCAAATGTGAAAAAGTCCAATTTCAGCCATCACTAAACTTTAACAACTATTACTTTTGAACATAAGTCTTAAAAAGTCCACCGTCAGGTTTGTCGTCTACAAATGATTGCAACTAAATATCATTTTAAAAAGTCTGCTGAGTCTTCACAGTTGTGTTCTTGTCAGTCAAAATGAAGAGGAGGTACTTTTTAAATATCTTCTTTTAAAAATGTGCTCCATCGTGCCTCTGCGTAAGAGCTGAATGTTGGTCTTCGGTGGCTCAACGTGAAGATGGAGCGGGGTGGAGGTGGAAACCTTCACCAGCCCTCTCTCATCCTCTTCACGGTGACTTCGCCTGTCGTGACTCCAACTGTCCACCAGGGGGCTTTTGGTTAAAAAGGGTTCTGTATCAAAATAAGTGATTCTTTATTAGAACCATAATTCAAACGGGACTGTAACATGAACTATGATGGATTTCCTTTTAAACGAGCAAATCGAGCGTGCGCTGAATATCATTTCTCCGCACTGTTGCTCCTCTCTGTGTCAGAACTTAAAATCCGAGAGTAACAACAGCCTGCATGCGTCTGAAAACTTCAGTCTGCTGTTTGAAATGAAATAATATAAACATTTAGAGTTCATCTTATCTCTGCTAATCCACGTTGTTTCCTTTAAACGTTATTTTTCCGGGGTAAATTGCCACGATTAGTGATTTTCTAATGTAAATATCCGTCTTTCAGGCCTGATGACGTGTACATACAGTATAACATGCCACAGGCCTACAGGTCCACCGCGACACACAGCACTGTCCGCCCTGCAGTCACGCACATGTGGTCTGAAGATGACTCCGCGGACTGTCGGGGGCCTCCGGGCGGAGAGGAGGTCCCTGCTGGAGCTGTCCAGCGTGCTGAAGTGTGTGCGCGTCTGTCCCTCAGCCAGAACCTGACCGCCTGTCTGTCTGTCTGTCCGCCTGTCTGTCTGTCTGTCCGCCTGTTTGTTTGAATCATAAATACACAAATATATGAATACATGTTTTATTTTTTTCAGAGAGGTCGGACCTCGTTGATGCAGCAGACGGGAGGGAGTCTCACAGGCCTGGTGGAGATCTCCCCGGGTCCATGAGCGCACCGGGAAACTGGAGGTGGAGGTGAGAATGTATTGATTAAAACAAAAAGAACAGGGTCCATGTTCTCCAAACAAAGGGTCTCAAGTTAATGAGGGAACGAAATCACCTCAAACTTTTTGAGGTTCTTCGCTTTTGTCCTTAATTAAATATAATTTATACGTCTGATCAGTTTCGTGGAGTTGAGAGGTGGTTTTTAGGCCAAAATTAGCTGAATAATTCACTTCTTAAAAATGTTAATAGATGCAATATGATGCTATTTGATGATATATGATGATTTTTTTAAAACACAAACCATAAAAAATGGAGCTGGGTGGAGGTGGAAACCTTCACAAAAACTATGTCAAACAGAATAATATCCAAATACATGCAAACTGATAAAAAACAAGTTTACTAACAACAATTATATTTAAAAAAAAAAGATATGTCTCTGCGAATCCTGTAAAGAACAAAAGGAAAATAAAATAGCCTGATTAAAAATTAACCAACTCTTCCTGTGTGTGAATGAACCTGATCTTGTTTGTGCAAAGATAGATTTACCTACCAGACTTTTACTTTGACAAGATCATCAGTCTGATTTAAAGGCACACTGTGTTGTGGAGAAGAAATTCAAATTCATAAGTTGGATATTTACAACTTAATAAACAAACTGTCCTCAGAGTAAAATAAGGTCCCCAGAGCACTGTGTGAAGCTAGAAAAGTTGGCAGGGTCCGCCACATATAAACAAAGTAAAGCACAGCTTGTTTATCCAGTCATGAAAACAAAGAGAGTTTGGATATTTAGTTTGTTTAGACATTAAAAAACAGTCTGTGAGGATATTTCATGTTCTCATTAAAATGTCTTGCCCAAAACTCCAGAAGTGAATACCACAACACACAGACACACAGATCAGCCCTTTGACGCCACCATTCACAGATGAGTTAATCATTAATACGTTAATGACGAGCGAAATAAAGTTGTAAATCCGGTTTAAATGAGAACTTTATCAGTGTAGTCTGGTCTGACAGCAGCAGGCCGTCTTGTCATCACGTTTAAAAGTAAGAACATAAAAAATAAAAATAGTTTGTGAAATGTTGGAGTTTCAGAATATGTTGTTCATGCACAGCAGTGATGCAGTGATGCAGTTCTGGTTCTGGTGTCGCAGCTTCAGACTGGTGGACACGCTGCTACGTCGCTCTGCTGGTTCATTTTAAAGTGGACGTCTCTTCCGTGTGCGTCGGTTCCCCAGTTGGCCACACCGACACTTCAGCTTCTTCTCTCCTCTATCTCTCCGCATGAGACAGCAGCTGCAGCCGGCTGAAAAGCGCTCTTATTAATTGTCTTTTGTCATGCGTAATTGCCACATTTTCAATGGTGGCCGAGGCCCGACGTCTCTGGAGTGCTCCTCGTTTGGTGTGCGCATTAGTAGGTGCTGTCGCTTTTTCGTCTGGAAATGTACGTCACGCCACACTGTTTGCCTTTGCTTGATTTGTTTCAGTGCGATAACACGGTATGATCAGAAGTGGTGGCGGTTTTGGAGGAGAGAGATCCAGTCGACCTGGACGAACGGATCGACCATCACAGTGCGCTTCAGCCCATTTTTAACGGCCTTACCGTCCGTGGTCACGTCCCGAGGGGCTGCCGAGGGGACGTCTTTCTGCCAAACTGCGCTTTATTCTATTGTTCATTGCTTTAAATGCTGCATTGGTTTTTAACACCTGCAAGGGAGCCCTAATTCGATTAATTGGAACTTCAATATATATTCATTAGATGGCTTTCCCCCCAATAATATATGATCATCAGCGGGATGTGAAAGGGGACCATTTATTCCCGCTCTGAATGGGCCTGTATGGGACCCAAACTTCACCTGCTTCCACTCTCAATTAGGAATGTATCCCAAACTCTGACAGAGGCGAGTTAAATTAGGCGTCAACTAATTTCCAACGGCCCCTCCCACGTAATCCCCCCTCAGAGTCCCCTTTTTTTTCCCATTTGAGCGTGCCCCCTTTAATTCACCATAAGTTGAAAGGTTCAAATAGTGCCTAATGAAACAGTGACTAAATCGCTCTCTGTCGCTCGGAGGAACCCTGTAGCTGTCTCTCAAAGCTCTCTGAGCACACAGCCGTCGGGGGTCTCCGGCTAAATGCGTGAGTCCCAAGGCAGGACAATCTAACCTGTCAAAGCCTTTGGCCGCTTCTATATGTACTTGTTCTGCGGTTGCGCGCAATAGCAGCATAATCAACCAACGTGGGACCGAAAACGCAATTAAACTCGCTTTGGACAAGTACGAATCTTTTGAAAGGCGAACATTAATGGACTGTGGGCGGCTCCCCGGGGGCGTTATCGGGTACCCTTTTGTGGTCGAATCTAAGGAGAATTTACAGCTACACTTTCATATAGGCTCACTCCATCTATTCTGAATTAAAGTGGGGTATATGGTGAAACACGCAGCTCTGCCATACAGGCCTTTCCTGCTCCCCTGTAAGGAAAAACGCGCCGCGAACATTGGCTCTATTAAACCTAACAGCGTGGTAAAGACAGCTTAATAACAGTAATGGCTGGCAACTGGTGATTTGTTTAGCGGAGAACCACTGCAGTCCAGATTGTATAAAACTTTTCCAGAGAGTGGCCACAAAATAGAAACACCTGCAGGGCAATCCAATACAAAAGTCCCTTTGAGGAATTGTCGTTTTTAGATGACAGCCTGGTGCAACTTTTACTTTTATTTATTTATTTATTTATTTATTTAAAGATAGATAAGAGTTTAAACTATATTTCCTTATATCAGAAAGTGTTTCTGATATTATGTCCAGTCACATGTACGTCTTTGTACACTTCTATTTGGCATGATATCACACAGGAGATGCATTTTTTTCTCCCCATTGCATCACCACAACTGGAGGACCAGTGCTTCCTGTTGTCCTGGAAAATGATTATGATAACGTTATAATATAAATCGTTTCATTATGGTGTGTGCAGTGTATTTATGTTATCTGTATATATTTTGAAATGCAAAAATTGTGGACATTTATTCCTGTGGCGCATTTTAACTGAAGTTTCTCAACTTGTATTGATGCCAAAAGTTAATATATTCTCATTAGTAACAGAAATATTTCATTTTCAGCGTGAGCTTCAACATAGTATAGTCAACACACTGACAGCCTCTCAGGTCAAATCGTCATCTTTATTACAATAAATACACATACACATAGTTTACAAATTGGTGTTTACAGGTTTCCACACGGGGGCTTTTACACGACCACACAACCTCATTGACAGCGATGGGATGTCGGGCAATATTTGGAAATATTTGGTGGAGATAATTCACCAGACAGTGTTTCACCACAGCGTTAAACACGGGTTCACATTTTTATTTTTATTTTTATTTTTATAATGTAGGATCAGCTGGAAGTGAAGAGTAATTTTCTTCTCGGGTTTCATGCGGGAGATTTTTTTTTGGCCCAGAGTTTGCGTGATAACCTGTATGTGCCTGTAAGTGCCAGCAGCGGGAATTTTGGGAGTCACGTTTTCTCTCAGATGGGTGACACCTCTTTCTCCTCCTCAGCAGAGGCCGGAGATAGAGACTCCTCGTCCTCTGACCTTGAATAGTCTGTGTGGCCGGTTGTGCACTTGCAACCGCTGTGCGCGCTCCTCTGGGTGGCTTTGCCCTCCTTCTTGTGCTTCACCCTGCGGTTCTGAAACCAGATTTTCACCTGTTTCTCGGACAGGTTCAAATACGTGGCGATCTCGATTCTTCTGAGTCTCGACAGATACATGTTCGTGGAAAACTCCCTTTCAAGTTCCAGGAGCTGCGTGCTCGTGAACGCCGTGCGCATCCTCTTGCCATTCTGTATGTGGCTGCTCTCAGAGGCGCCTGTTGGAGGAGAAGAAAAAAAAACATTCACGTCAGACTTTTAGCTTTTAAATACTACATGTTTAAACTCAGCCGAGCAGGCGAATGGCACAAAACATCGCGCGTAAATCATGTGCGTAAAAGCCGAGCTGATATTCATTTTAAACTGCCTGAAAGTTCACCATGACGTGTAGCAGGACTACCAAACCGAACAGTGACGTGAGCTGAGGATGAAGCAAACAGGTGTCTTACCAATAGAGAGACAGTGGTATCTCCTGGGATCTGTGACGCTGAAGGTGGGCGTGCAGACCGGTGAATGTCCCGGGTGCGCGAGTGCCGGAGACTGCTGATGCGCTATCCTCTGACAGTACTGCGCCTCCGCTCCTGGAAACTGACTCTTCAGCATGGGAATGCCGCTGCGGGACGAGTGGATGTGGGACGTGACGCACAGCGGGCAAACACAGAAAGTCCCACTTTTCCTGGACGGGCACACCGGAGCGGTGACCGTCATGACGCTCGGAGAGTGCATGCTGATGGGAATAAGGAAGTCTTGTCCTGGATGCTCGACCGGTCCGGGTCGCACCGTATCCTTGATGATTAAAGAATCGACGTAAAAAGACCTCGACATGGTTGCGCAGCTGAGAAGTGATCGCTCCGTGCACAAGATGATAGCTGTTTCTCATCTGAACCCCTCGGGATCTCCAAAGGTGCTTATGTTTGATGGTTCAACAAAAGGGACCCCGAAGAGGGTTGGCCCTGCAGCGTCACCCACGTGCGCACCCGTCTCCAAGGGTTTATACTGTCAGCGACCCAAACCACGTGATGTCTCCGTGGGCCTCCAATCACAACTTTGAAGAGATTCATTTTTTTTTTATCCACGAATTTAGAAAAGTCTCGAACACAAGAGTGAATAACAAACTGCACTGAAATATTTTTTTATTTCTTCTTCTTCTTCTTCTTTTTTTTTTTTAACTAAATGCACTAATTCTGCCCTGGCTCTCTTCAGCAGATTTAAACTGTTCAACAACTGAATCATTTTCAACAATGTGAAACAATTAAAGCTTTAAAAAATATATAGTTTTATAGAGATGCTGCTGAACTAATATTTATTATTTATGCGTGTTGTGGAACTTGGTTTTATAGGATTTATTTTGAGGAACTGGTCAGGATGAAATCTCAAAAGGTAATTTGTGAACCCGATCTGAAAACTGACGTAACATTTTAATAAAGACATCATTAGAGTCTGAGGCTGCTCGGAGGTGCAGGTGCAGTGAAAACTGGCAAGACTAAAAAATGATATCTAAACTGAGTATCTATGTGATGGACTCGATCCAGACCTACTTTCACTCCACAGTCGAATTTATTTCCCCCCTAAATGCGATTTAAAGGAATTGTGCGCGCTAATTGCCCCGCAGCCTGATCAGACTTTGAATCCGGTTGGTCCAGGTTTCACTTCCAGCAATTAAAGAATTATGAACTGATGGCGAGTCTGGGCCGCGGTTATTTGATGGCGATTAGGATTCAATTAGAAAGTGTTTATAATGGCCGGTCTGTGCGGGGGTAAACAGGCAGCTATTTCAGAAATGCGTTAATCCCTCATCTTGTGACAATAATTAGCGAGTTTGATCCCTTAGGCGGGTCACCGGTAGGTTTTAGCTTCTGCTTTCATCTGCCAAGTAACGCCTCGGACCTTCAGACAAGAGGCGAGCCGTCATTAAAGGTCCAGGTCCAATACTGTCTGCTGACCTCAGACAGAACCAACACATGCGTTCAAACACAAGACACGCTCATTGGGGTGAATTTTGTTTATTTTGCACCTGTTTTTTTGTGTGTATGTGCGCGTTTTTTCCCCCCTCCATCTCACTATGGAGCAAACACACGATTATAAGCAGCCGAGGCACTTATTGAACTGTGAGATCAAGAATTAGAAAGTCTTTAAAATCCAACCACGGTTGATGATCAAAACAAACATGTCTGTCACACGGACAGTAATTGCTCTAACAACGTGAATCCAGCGTTTGACGTGAAGACGCGCGGAGTTGTTATGGTACAGATAACAGTCTGAAACAAGAGAGGGAGAGAGACATAGAGGGGGAGAGAGAGAGGGAGAGAGGGAGGAAACCAAGCGGAATGATGCGTGGCGCGCGCCCTCATCACACCATGCGAGCTCTAATATTATTTTTCCATAATTCTGCACGATAAAATTTCATTGTCTATTAAGTAATCCCACAAATGAGATCCTTTATGAGGCTATAATGAGGCCTAATTGCCAGGACTAGTGGAGCCACGTGGAAGGATTTAGGAAGCATTAAGCCGCTGGGTACTGTGCACAGGCTGTTACCTAGCCATTACTTTCATAATTCAAGGAGAAAATTAGTCCATTTAAGGGAAAAATCCTTTGATTCCCTTTATTCTGCTTGGTGTGACAGGGCTGCAGTTTTTTTGTCCGCTTCGGTTAAGAAGAAGCCAGTGCAACAAATGGAGCCCGGTGCAGTATCACTCACTGTGTAAAACTGTTAGATTATAGAAGAAAGAAAGAAAGGAAAGAATAAAAGAATTTCAGAAATGCGTAAAGCTCTCGGGGCCCCACCTCTCAACTTGCCTCCGCTTTCTCTGCAGTGTTGTGCGCCTTTTTTTTTTTTTACTTTATAGTGCTCCACTATTCACCCCCTTTTCAAATCATGCTGATGGGTAATTAATCACCGGACTATTCAACGACAGCAAAATTAAATTCAAACAGGCAATTTTTGAAAGAAAAGTGAAGTCTCTTCAGAGGCTGGTCAGCCTTAGTTAAGTGGAGAACAACGTTTCTAGCAAGAGAGTTGTGGTGCCAGTGTGCAAAGAGGAGGGAAAGGTGTGTGTTTGTGTGTGTGTGTGTGTGTGCGTGTGTGTCCGAGCTCCTCCCAGCAATAAAAAAACACACAAACTTGTAAAAGTGCACTGCTAAAGTTCCCCCCTCTCATTCACGTCGCATCCCATGCCATATTATACCGTGAAGAAGTCCATTAATGTTTTGTTGAACAAGCGTCATTAACTTGTATCACCGCCTTTTTACAAACCTTGCATTGTTGTGCAGGGCCAGTCTGCGGCCCATCTTGGCCAATACAGTGGATGATTTGCCCCTTTATTAGTTACCAGGCAACAGATCCTGAATACCAAAACTCAAAGGAAACACTCTGGTCCTCCATATAGATCTCAATGGCGATGGGGGGAAAATGAACAATGATCCCGCGGACAACATAATGCCACGCAATGACTTTTCATTAACAATTATCTGGTTGATGTGAATAGCAGCTGCAGTGGCTACTCTCCATCTCATGGTTTCGCAGAGAAAAGGGGAGCAGGGGGAGAGAAAGAGGCTCGCCAAGTGAATAGCATCCTGCAGGAGTTTAGGGGGTTCATGGTCTCCATGAATGTGGAATCTAATTTATATCTGGGTGAATAATTAGGTTTCTATGCAAAAATGAGTTGGAAATAATTACGTTTTAAAACGCCGTGACAACTTAGCCCGGTAGACAAAGAGAAGCAGCTCCTTTTAATGTCTCGCACCAGGAGACTATGAGCTCTCTCAATTAAGAGCAATAAGCTAACGTTTTTTAAAGTTTGAAAATGAATCGGGAATCAACCTTCTCTTTCAGCTGCATCCCAATCCTAGAAAAACATCCACAAACGGTGTCTGTGATTGGGGAACAGACAACACAGATAGGGAGCGCGGCCCTCGGTCCTATAGAAAAGTAAAGTGACAGCCTCAGTGTAAGAAGAGGCTGCTGAACAAAGCCGGCGAGGGCCCTGTTGATGGCCTATAGAGATGTCCTGCACCAGGCTCCCTCTAATTAGGGAGACGCTTCTCAGTCTCACAGAGCTGCTCAGACCAGACACTCCAGACTGAAGTGTGCCCCTGCGCCAACGAGTGCGTCTGGATGTCCACACTCGAAGCAGCATGTGTATGTGTCTGCGCTTTATGGCGGCACACAATTAACGAGCCTCGAAAATGAGATAAACACCGACTGATAGTGACGCCGATCACGGTTAAGTTCCCGGAGAAACGTCTTTATTAAAGCTTATTGTTGGAGCCCTGATGTGTCCCTCGGCCCTCTCTGTTGTTTCCAAAAGACTAAGCAAATGCCATTACAGTGGCAGCACAGAGCAGCCCTTATCTCAATCTTTTCTTGCTTGAGTTGTCAAATAATCCTAAGATCCATTCTTTCCGTAATAGGGAAGCTTCATTGTTGGTCACTTTGTAGTGCATGTTCTCCCTGCAGGAGTTATCAGCTGTAAGGACTCGTTACTGTGCTCCAGGATCAAGATGCTGTTTTATCTTCGTTAATGATTGGCCTTCCACCAGAACGGTTTGAGTTCAGATGATTCTAGGCCTTTCTCAGAAACATGCTCATCTCCACAGAACATCTCTACCGTGAATGAGAAATTCGAAAAGCAGCTGTAGTTAAAGATGGAAACCAATCAGCCCCCCCCCCGAACCCGAGTCTGAAAGGTTCTCACCCCTCCTCTGCTCACAACAGAGGGATCCTGACTTCCCGTGGAAACCTAAATCAGGAAATGTTTCAAAGAGTGAATGACAGGAGTCCCTCCACCCGGTTACCCCGACCAGTCTCTCCCTCAGTCTAAAGGAGGTGATATTGTAGCCCTTTTTCTCCCTTTGAAAGGGGAAATCCCCGGGATTGAGCTTGTGTGCTGGAGCGGAAGCAGACTGGAATGTGTGCCGGGCCGCATCTTTTGTCTCCGGCCAGGGACGTGAATAGACAGGGGCCGAAATCTCTCTGTCCTCTGTTTATCAGACTGTGAAGAAGCAAACAAACCGAAATGTTTCATCCGCATGTTACCAGCACCTTCTACCTGTCAGTCAGGTTTTATTTCCCTGTCCGATGGGACATTGTGAACTTTTTCTGTAAGAATAACTTTCACTGAAATACGTCTTTAATCCAATCAGCTCGTAGGACACAAATCCAGGAACCTGTGGCTTTTTAGTTTCAAGTACCTGTAAGAAATGTCTCAATTTTACATACGAATAGAAAATGTTCACATGTGAACTTAAACTTTAGCATGTGGAAAGAAACGAATGCCACATGAGAACTGGAAATTAACATTTACACTTGTGACATACATAGAATCATATGTGTTTGGCTTTTTTCATGTGTGGATTAGATTTTACATATGTGGAAACAAAACATTGCACACTAACATTTGAAATGTAACATTTTTAAAAATACTTTTTCACATGCGATTGGCTATCCTCAAATGTGAACTAAAATTGTAACATGCAAGTAACTGAATGTGAACTGAGCATTTTTAACAAATGAAAGCTTTTCCTTGCATTTAAAGAACATTTCAACATGTTAAATTTACATTTTCACATGTGAATTACAAACGTTCATATGTGATCACATGTACATTAGAATTTCCACATGTGAAAACAAAACACATTTGAATTGAATTGAATCACGTGAAATGCGGTTCTTCCCATTTGAATTTCACATTTAGAAAATCTTTTCACATGCAATTGGTTGTTGTCACATGTGAACCAAAGTTTAAACATGTGAAAATAGAATAATGTCACATGTGAACGGGACATTTATTTTTTTAACATTTTAAAATGATTGGCTTTTTGTTTCACATGTTAAAACAAAAAATGACACATAAAATCACAAAACAATGTCCTTCTTCACATGCATAGTCCGCATTTTGACTAATTTTCACATTAAAATTCTAAAAATGTGAATTGAAATTTTTACCTATCAAAATGAAATATTGTCACATGAACTGAACAATGATTGCAATGTTTCACATATATTTTTAAATGTGAATTACATGTATTCATATGTGGATTAGAATTTACACATGTGGACACAAAACATGGCACGTTGAAATCAGGTGAATTCACATGTGAATTCCAAATTTTGACACCTGTTCACAAATGATTAGCATTTTTTGAACATTTCCGCATGTTAAACTTACAGTTTTAAATGTAATTGACATACAGTCATATGTGATTGTATTTTTCACATATGGATGAGAAAAAAAGACAAAAAAACATGATGATGATCATGAAATAATGTAAAATTTGCTGTTTTACATGTAAATTTCACATTCTGACACAATTTCAGCATGTGAGTCTCTATTTTTACATGTGAACTCAAATTTTAATTTGTCAAGATAAAATATTGTCACATGTGAACTGGACATCTTCAGAAGTGATTGTCTTCTTTCACATGTGTATCAGAATTTCCACATGTGGAAACTCCTCTTTGTTGTCCTGCTGATCTCCACAGTTGATGCCAAATGTCAACACGCAGGACAGATCAAGACTTTCATGGGTCCAAGCTGCTTAAAGGGGGACTTTATTTTTAAATAAATAATATTTCTGATTTATTTTTCTCTGTGTACCCACTTCAGATTTAATATTGATTAGGAAAAGTGTCAAGTTGAGTCCAGTTTGCCATTAAGTTGATTTTCACTGTTGCTTGTTAGTGTCTCTCAGGCAGCGTGTCGCTCTAACCTCATCCGAGTTTTCCCAGCTGAAATAGATTCTTCAAACAGATAGGAAATGCTCACACGTTTCTTAATTGAGATGATGCCCACATTTTTCCATCTATTATTGTGGATGTAGTGTTCCTCTAATGTGATTTATTGGAAGATGTTGAGAAGTTTAAAGGGAGGTGGAGAGTGAGCTGTCAGGATCCAGGCGCACTCTGCGACTCTGTCTCATTCTGCTCATTTGGACAATGAAGGAAGCATCGATCTGAGTTTTCCTCTGTTTTTGTCTTCATCAGCGTTACAGCTGTTGGCATTTCAGTGTATTTATATTCATTCCACTGATCTGCAAAAACACAAGCCAGTGCAACTAAGATTCTCCTTGTATTTGTTATGAATGTGTTCCTTCTGTGGCTCTTTTTCTGATTGGATTATCAGATTTATGTATGTTTATTGGCTGCAGGCAGCCACAGACAGTCATTTACTGTTTATCTTGACCAGGAAAACTTCTGTGTTGTTCTTAGATATAGAGCTGCTACAAAGCCCTAAAAACCTGCAGGAAGCCTTTTTTTTTGTAGTGTTGATGATCCAAGTTTACATGGGATATGATTATTTCAATGCAAATGAAACAGTTTCATATATTTTTCACCCAACTAACAGTAATCATCCATAGAGGGCATGACAGGGTTTAATAGCAGGGAACCCGTAACGTGTTGTAAGCCCCGCAGAGCTTATTATACAACAGGCGGCTAATTGTGCGGTGGGTAGTTTGGGGCATCACATGAACTGGCTGGAGTTTGGTGGGCAGCTGCATCCAACCTCCAGCTCAGTGAGTCAGCAGGCGCAGCAGCAGCGCAGAGACGCCCTCCACAGGAACACGGCCCGGAGGTCGGCTTTGTTCTGTATGTGTGATCTCTGCTGTAATTCATGTGATTCTGAATTAGAAGGTGCTGTAATCCCATTTTGAGCCATTTTTTTCTTCTCCACATTTACATGAAACACGCTAATAAACACAGCTCCAGTATTACTGTCACATTAGGTTATGGAACATTAGGGGTCTTAAATCTCTTCAGATGCTATTTGTTGTACTTGATGGCAACTTCTCACGTTAAAGTTTCAGAGATTTAAGGTAAAACCACAAATCTCCCTGTTTACATGGACCT
This sequence comes from Diplodus puntazzo, assembly GCA_963678695.2. Lineage (NCBI taxonomy): Eukaryota > Metazoa > Chordata > Actinopteri > Spariformes > Sparidae > Diplodus > Diplodus puntazzo. The sequence continues at coordinate 7,938,351 of OZ023163.1, read as the reverse complement.
CTGCAATTCCTCTTTAAAGGATGATAAATTCAATTTCACTAAACAGCAAATAAATAACAAATAATCAATGAATAAAGTGCTTACTTTATTAATTAACTAGTTAACTTGTTAGTGTATTATTTACACATGGCCCTCTTAGTTCACACATACTAATTTCTTATGAGATAATAGAAAAAATAAAATCTAATTATTTAAATAAATCTACACCAAATCGGGTTTTTAAGGTCAATGTGATGAAATTCTGAACGAAACATAGACATTTTCCACAGAAATCATTTTGACATGTCACGGTAGGAAAAACCACTGGTGTTAATAATGAAATTCACGAAGCTTCTTTGAAACGATGTCATGTTCTAGACCTGAATAGAACAAAGCCATCGTTAATGTCATTAGTCATACCTGTTCTTTTCCTACTGTGACGATTCAAAATGTCTGCTGTGAAGAAGTGTTATTGTCCAAACAAATGCAGAACGGCAAAATACAGAAAAACACATTTTTCAAATATGATTTATGTGTTTAAATATATGTAAATCTTTACCTTGTGTTTATTAAACTAATGTTAAAAGTGAACTTTTCCACCATGTTTCAGTCCACATTTTTATCCAGGAGAAGCATTTAAAAAATAATACATATAAAAGTATATTACTGTTATTTGTTCTACAGTAGGGTCTGTGGCGTGTGCCATAAATATTGTTTGACACAGGGTGGCCCAAACATTTTGCCTTGGCGGGCCAAACTCTTGCTAACTGGTTACTTGGCTATGGGCCAAAAGCAAACACCCACTGTTATTTAATTGTTTTGTTACAATGCAAAATGGTACTAGGAGCCCACATCTTCTGACTATATGTGCACATTTTACCTCATAAGAAATAAAACAGCAACACATTTTTTTTTTTTGACGACAAACAACTTTTGCCTGTGGGCCCAGCTTTGGTTTAACTAGTGGTTAAAATTTGCAAAGAATATTTGGTCCATAACTATAGTTGAGTTTTTTTTTTTTTTTTTTTTTTTTTTTTTTTTACTTTTGCACTCAAACATTTGTTATTTTGTGCTACAATAATTTGTACTTCTTCTTCTTCACCACATTTCAGAGAGAAATGTTGTTATTTTTATCACACTGCATTTATCTGTCTGCTAGTTTTTATAAAATATATTGTGTTATTATATATAAAACTCCCTCACAAAATTCAAAATAGACACCAACTAAAAACATTAAAACACATTAATGCATCAGTAATGATATTCAGACAATGTTTATGATAAATGTGATACTGTGCTGTAATTGGTACTTTAAGTTGTTGTTAACTTTGATATTTGTATATCAAAGTATTTATACTACACTACTGCTTAATATATCAATACTTCTCCCACTGCTGGGATTAACCTGTGTGGTCAGTGTTTGCAGCTTTCTACACTATCATCTATATAAACTTCGTCTGCGTCAGTTTTACAAGACGCTAAAAAACAATCATTACATATTTAGTGAAGATGTTCAGCACACTAAGTCTTTCTCCATTCCACAAGCTCCACATATCATATTTAATAATACAAACACACTAAAAACAATACAAACTTTTCATACAGCAGCAAAAGCGATTAGAAGCCAACTTATAAGAAGTTTGATTTTCATGGTAACGCATGACTAACACCTTGTTCATGACCTCAATCACCTGTTCAGTCTGTTCCATGCAGGCGTTCTACCTTTTATGCAGTGCAATGATAAGCTGCTGTGCTGCAGCGCCACTCGCCTGGACAACTGATCCAACAATAGCTTGATTGGCAGGAAGTACACGTTGAGTTGCTTGTGTAATTGGCAGTTCATGAAACCAGGTTTTGAAACAGAAATTGAATATGAAGGTTGTTAGATTTGAGTACAAGAAGATATATGGTTGTGATTTAGCGTTGTGTGAGCGCCGAGACGAAGATTTTTTGTAATTGTCCAACAAAAACCATCCTGCACCACCTTTGTCATAATCAGCCATTCATTGCTGGATACTATTTTTTTCCTTTTGAGAGTTAATTCATAGAATTTAACAAGTGTTTTGCTTGACGCTGTTTGCATTTCCAAGTGCAGCGGGCGTCCTTTTCAACGCATCTAGACGGTGGAGGTCAGGGCCACGAGCTCCTGTCTGCATCGTCCCGGCTCTGCGCCAGCCAGATAAATGGAGCGAGTTGTTTGTAAGCTGGCTGAGCTTTGTGTTTGCACAGAGTCACAACTTTGTATGGGGTTGAAGGGGGAGTTCGGGGCGGCCGCTGGGATTTGTATGCAGACTGCGTTGCTCGGGCACCCCCCAGGTCCACTCTATGTCCTCTCACCTGCCTGTTGCAGTAAATCATAGAGCTATCAAGTGAAGCGTGTTGATGGGCCTGCACGTGCAAGAGCTTTGCTGCACCTGTCATGTGTGCGCGTGTGCATGTGTGCGTTTTGTTCTGAGGAAAGTGAAGAAAGAAATGTTTCATCTGGTTCTATAGATGTTTACTTCACCTTTTTCACGCCGTGCGATTCTTCTTGCGGGCCTGTGGGTCGCCGATAAGAGAGATTTGGAGATCTGCCTAATGGTTTGGTAAATGTGTCTGTCCGTGTGTGTGTGTGTGCGGGTGCGCACGTAGGGATGGAAATAGAGGTAGCTGGGTGTCAAACAGGAGGTCTGCAGATGCCTGTCCGACTGAGAGCTGCGAGGTCCCTCCCTTTGACAGAGTATCCATTCAGAGTCAATGAGCTGGGTCAAAGCCTGCACGTCAGGCTGCAGCTCGGCCTAGCACTGGGGCGGTCCAAGAGGTCAGTCTTATTCACATGGCGCTGTCATGCAAATGAACCCACCCACGCTTAAACAACTCTTGGAATTTTTATGTCTGCTCTCTGGCCTTTTTATTCCTCCATTTCCCCCTACTTTCCTCACTCCCTCTCTCCCTCTCCTCCTCTCCAAATCTCTCTCCGCCGTATTCACGAAGTCATTGACGAGACATTCAAAGCTTTTTAAATTGGCCAGCTTCATTGTGCCCGCACTAAAGTGAGGGGGGACGGAGAGAGGGAGAGTGTAAAGAGGAGTGGGCCTAAATATACTCCGGTCTGAAAGTAGTTAGATCATGTTCTTTTCATGGTCCGATTAGAATCAAATCGATCCCCCCGCCCCTCCTGACACTCCACGGTTTGAAGAGGAGCAGCCGAACAAAGATTTCCTGGCAGAGACAGGGGGAATGAATGACCAAACCTGAATGCTAAACACACTCTTAAAAGTCTCATTCGGGAGCATGACAATGCCCAAGAGAGTAAATTTGTTTTAAGTGTGAGTGAGCGATGTTTGTTTGGAAGGAGAAAAGATATCTCTACAGTGAAGGTACTGTAGGAGCATCTCTGAACGAGACCTGATCTGCATATAAATCAGAAAAACAGACGTCAGTGGAGGATCTTCTCCAAAAAAAAAAAAAGGGGGGGCTTTAAGGATTTCGGACAAAGGTACTTTATCACAAAGAAGTATCTTTTGATGGAAGTGTTATTCTGTTTAATCCATAGTAAGTCTTCTTCAGGAGTGAGGTTACATACACAGAATACAAAGAAGTGGACCGGGGTGAGGAGGCTGGAGGTTTGGCCCGTGGTGTCTGATGAGGGAGAGGACGACCGCTGGACGCCGTGACTCTCCTCCAGCGAGGCCACCGCTGAGGGTGAGGGGAGGGATGGGCAGAGGGGTTTGAACTTGGTGACACCCGTCCTGCACCTGCAGCTGCGGCAATCATCAGCCTATTCTCCCACCGAAGCGGCCTGAATGCTCCAGTTTTATTGGTTTCTACTGTGTTTAAAAGAAAGCACCAAATCCACTAAAATGATTTTTTTTTTTTTTTTAGTATTTCTATTCTGTTCTGTTTACAGCTTTTCATCACTTTCATTTTAGAACAGAGTATTTCCAAATTGTTGTCTTTTCATAAGCGAAGAAAAACTGATCTTGAGCATTGTTACAGTGCATTTTTCAGGGAACAGTTATTTTTAAAAAGGTTGACTTACTTTTAGAATTGCAAAAAAAAGTTCTCACTTAACCCTTCAGATTTTTTTAAGTCAAGTTTTTTAGGTATATGCTCTACATTGAACAGTTACAACTTGTGAAATGTTCCAGTCCAAATTTAATGAGCTAAAAAAAAGAATAACAGGTTTTTTCACTGCACACTCAGCTGAAACCAATGCCGTCTTATACAACATTCATCTTTTAGAGAGGCTTTGATTTAACTCCAATATCATTTTGGAGGCTGCAGACGTTGTTGAACTGCCCCCTCCGATGTGTCCCATGGGACCTGATTTCGTGAAATTATTTGTACAGTTGTCAATAGGGAGTGACAAATAAATGTTTAATCCTGTTTGAATTGTGCCATGAATCACACATATGTTTGACAATTTAAAACATGATTTTTCAAGTCAAGGCAGTCGCAGTTTGAAAAAAACCCCCAGTGATCCACATTGTCCCTGCTCAATTTATATCTCTAAACGTTGCAGTCAACTTGGCATAGAGAAAGTATTTAAAAAGTAACATTATGTGTGTAATTCATGGCACAGTTCCAATGAAATAAAAAATATTCATCCCTCACCATCGTACCTACCTGCTACCATGCATAATCTTTTCTGAAATAAGGTACCATGTTGGTCCGAGCTATTTCTTCACCTCTCTGTACTGACAGGTGATTTTATTATTTTGTCCACCCCGTTTAAATCAATCCATAACAGAAACAGCAGAAATAACAGAAACACCACTCTGTATAATGCACTGCATTTCAAGAGCACCACAGGCTGCATCTCCCATAATGACCATAAAGTTGAATCAGCACTTCTCTGAAACATTATAATATTTACGAAAGGAGAATTTGAGACTGTTTAAGTTTAAGTGAGGTACGACCAATAAACTGGAAACTGCAAATAATCAATATCCTTATTCCTGTAATTAAGATTGAACTGAATAATTGATATGTCACTGTGTGCTAGTGGGGCACCATCTACTCCTTTTTAAACAGCCAGTTAAGCTTTAGTCGGAGCATATCATTGATTCACACTTCAATAAAACTCCACAGTCTATCTCAAAGAGGCTGCATAGCTTAAATCACGTTAACTTATATTCACAAGCAACTTGTGAAACATTTTAACCAATCAGATGTCATCATTTTTGTTAATTAAGCATTGTGCAATAAAACTACAGAGCTGCCTTTACAGCTCTCACATTGTATCCTGGTATGTTATTTTTTTTTAAAGTTAAGGATAGATCATTTATCCTCAGTTGTTTGTGTTGTGCAGCTCCTGCATTATTGTCTGTATGCATGCCTCCAGTTCACCTTTATTGATCTGTCCATTCATGCAAACAGCGGCCTGTCAGTAGATCAGTCATTAAAAAAATGTTCAAACATTCATTCAAACATACAGAACTTTATATTGAATTCTACCAGACATCCCAGAGATACCAAATGATATGCTGAACTCTTGGGGAAATGTTTATAGCAATGTGCACAAGACCTCCAGAATATTTACACCTGATGGATCAGTTCTGCAAAAAAGCTCAGTGTAAACATCTTTATGTCATCACTGTAGAGCAAACAGACACTGAATATACAGTAAGCGAGCAGCATAAACATTATTTAACCAAGAAGCACGATGCAAACATATAAATGCAACCACAAATGAGAGAACACGATATCCAGCTGGAATGTGATGCAACAACGGGGAGCAAAAAACACTTACGATGCAGAAAGAAGATTTTCCAAAACAATAGTGTGTTTCAAATTTGCTTAAATTTCTTCACAGTAACTCTGGGGACCAACACCTGTAGAATATCGCGAGGCTGCGGGCCATGTTGTTTCTTTTGTGTTTTTTACACCTGTACACTGATGAAAAGGAACCGCAGATAGTTCTTTATTAAAAATACAAAAAAAAACCTTATTAAATCTGACTATTTTACAAACACACTGGCCAACCTCATCATGTTTCTGTAGAAACTAAAGAATGTTTTTTGCTCAATGGGAAAAGTTTTATTCTGTAAAGACATAACTACACCGTAAATTTTAGGGGAGGTACACACTTCACCAAAATTGGGTAGTTTTGAAGTATGTGCGTGTTTTCTACATACTGTGACAGTAAAAAATAAATTGATATAGTGTTTCTTGTTTTACAATAAATTGATGCATTTACTACATTCACCTACTATTTTATATTTTATGGTCTTTGTTGCTATTTAACAGTTTGTTATTGTAATTTCTATCAACCTTTTTATTTTTTTTACAGTGTGATTACAGCTAAGCCTAACTGTTGCTTCTTTTACATAGAATTTAATTCTGGCACATTCATTTTAAACTGCAAAGATGGATGTCCAGTAACAATGTGCAGTTACTGGAGTGGAGTCATCACTATTATTAGTGATTCAATGGTGCACTGTGTCCAACTTCTTTAGGCACCAGGTGCGTTCAAGAGCAGATCAATGTAAAACAATAAAGCAAAAAAGAAAAAGAAAAAAGTGAATGAAATCAATGCCTGGAGGGAGAAAGAGGATTTGTTCCTAAAAGAAGTTTCATACAGGTTGATTTTAACGATCTTAAGGGTAAATAAAGTGAAGAAACTGGATGTTCAGAGGATTTATAACTGAAAATCTCCTTCTCCTGACGGTGAAACCTCCAGGTGAACAGGTACGGCACACCTCTGTGCACATTCTCCACCGCCGTCTCCTCCTGCAGCACGTAGCATGAAGTTGTTTGTGCTCTGAATCCTAAGAGAAGCCAAACAACACTGTAGAGGTGGAGGGACGGAGGGGTGGGACCACCCTGCAGCTGCCCCCTTCTCTCTCTCTCACTCCCACCTCATCCCTTCATTCCCTCTCCTATTCATCCTGCAGCTGCAGTCTTGTGCCCCTCTCTCTCACTCTGTCATACAAAGTTTCTCCCTCTCTCTCTCTCTCTCTCTCTCCCTCTCGCTCCTACTCTCCCCTCTCTCTCTCTCTCTCTCTCTCTCTGTCTCTCCCTCTCTATTTGTCCCCGAGACACAAAGATGGATGGAGAAGCTCCTGGAATGGGGCGCACAATAGGTTGTGCCACAAGGTGAGCAGCCTCAGCTGCATACGGCCCAGTGCTGCAGCCCTTCTTTAGCTCCTGCGAGGCTCGTCGCCCGGCTTGAGTATGTGTGTGTGTGAAGGGGGGTCTGAGCGGCACAGTATGGCAACAGATGCTTTTGTTCGGCCAAAAGTCTGAAAGGGGCCTTGGGTGGGGGGCTTAGCAGTGTCAGAGCACAGAGTCATTTTTCTCTCCTTTTTCTCTCACTCTGCCTCTCTTTCTCTGCGGCTCCCTCCACCCAGCTGTGCCTGCCGTGGCGGCTGAGCAAGAGGAAATGTGAGGGCAACGGCATGATGGAATACGTAAGTGGGGCGCGCGGTTTTGGCCTGTTTTGTGGGCGACTTCATTAAAGGGTCGTTTATCTGGCCTGTGATCCCATTGTCCCCAGCCTTCTTTATCAGCCCCGGTGTGTCAGGGGGGCGTAATTGGCCGATTGGCCACGGTCTACACATGCTGAGGTGATTTATAAAGCTGTGAATGGAGCTGACTCCTCTCCGGGCAGCGCTCCCTCTCCCATATAGGAGACAGCGCAGTGCAGAATAACACTGACTAAATGCAGAAGAAATGTGAAAAGGATGAAACGTCCCCAAAGCTCTTTGTGCGAGTGTGAAATCAGAGGCTTGAATAAAAGCGCCGTGGAATCACTCTTTCTCTTGTCATCTATTTTCTCTCACCTTTATCCTCGATCTGACTTTGTTGTTTCTCCCCTTTAGACCCGGTTCTGCTCTCGACTGATCACCCGCCTCTCATACTTTTTAAAATTTTCGTTTCCTCTATATTTCATCCTGTGAAGCATGGCCACAGAGTAACCTCTCTACCTCTCAGCCAATCACATACAGTGTTTTTTCCCAGAAGGGAAGAAATGAGGAGAAAACTGTCTTTTTGTCCATTGATTTTTTAAAATTTTTTTTCTTTTTCTCAATTGTTTTGGGAAAAAGATAAAAAAAACTAAACAATTTCATGTATGTTGCATGTAGAAGAAGAACTTAAATTTGAATGACTACAATGAGACATATGCGGTTTGGTGAAGTGGCGAGCTGTGTCGCCGTGCGGATTTTTGTGATTGCAGGTGGGAGTGAGTGCCGGCTTTATGTGGTCTCATGGTGTGTTGAGGTTGGCTCTTAATGACCTCCTAATTAAAGCAGGCCCTCCTCTCAATGGGCTGATCATGTAGTGGAGGTCAGAGGTCATTTACAGGGCTGCTGGTGGCCACAGCTCCTGCTCCATGCTAATTGCCCTCCAATATACACACATGAATACGACGTCATAATTCTGGCAGGTTGAAGTTGACAGTATACATGCTTCATTGTGGCTTTACCATAAACGTTTTTGGGGCTTTTTCTTAATTTTTTTTTGTTTTTATTTCATCCAGTCTCTCGTCTCTGAGTGCACACAGAGACCAGCAGCTTCTCTCAGGGACTCTCTGTATTGTCCTGCCATCAGATGTAGAGCCTGAGTTCATTAAGCCGGACTGAGTGTTTGTCCAACGGCTAGACGAGACAACCTAAATCTCCAACAAGTGTTTGTGGACATGCAGATAAGGTCTGCAAACACACGCCGTTTTCAGGAGGATCCACGGACACAAACACACACTCACTTTGATCACTTTGAGAAGAGAATTACAGACACGTTTTAATATGAATACAGAAACTAATAAAGATTAAAGGTGCACTGTGGAGTTTTTGGGGAAGACAAAGACATTTTAATCCGATGGGAAATATCTTCGACTGATTTTTTGATGCCTAAACAAACAAAATAAACAAACTGTCTTTGTGTTCATGATTGAATAAACAGAATAATCAAACTGACTTTAAAGGACAACACAGCTTCATGTTGCTTTACTTTGTTTATCTGTGGCGGACCCTGCCACCTTTCTACCTTCAAACAGTATTCTGGGGGCCTTGTTTTGCTCTAAGATCAGCTTGTTTATTCAATTATGGAAAAAGTTTATATTTCTGAGTTCGTGTTATGACCTCCTTAATGTTGGAAATATGAACATTTTGAGTTAGAATTTCTTCTCCAAAAGTACAAAGGTCGCATTAAGAGAAACTTAAATCCAACATGAAACGCGTTAAATGGTAACGCTGCAAACTCTTAGCTCTGGTTTCTACCTTCCACAGCTCTCTGGAGCCGAGCTGTAGAGGCCTCAGTCCTCAGAGGAGGGAAGGCCAGGCGAGGAGGAGGGGCCTGGCTCGGGTTTAATGTAGCTGATTGTGTGCCCATGAAAAAAGGAACAGTTTCTTCTGTGTTAATTTTCAATTTTGTTGCTGTCTGTGTGCCCGGCCTTTGTGTCCAATTCTTCTTCCCTCCCTAAACGGCACCACCGCCCCTCTCCTTTTCTTTTCTTTTCACTCCTCCTCTCGTCAGGCCGTCTAGATTATGTTGCTAAGGAGATTTTTCTCTTTCTCTTTTTTTTTTGGCTTTTTTCACTGTTTCCCATTGATTTGGTGTTAATGCGTTTTGAATGCCCCTTGGTGTGTGCCGAGCGCTGGGGGAGGAGGGGCAGCACAGGGTCTTGCCGAGTGGAGGAATTTCAATCTGAAGCGGTTAGGTGGGGGTCCGTGTGGGTTAAGGCCCAAAGAGAGGCACTCAAGTGAGAACTGAAGTGGTTTGCAGAGCCGAGGAACCTCTCCGGCAGCCACTCCCCCTCTTCTTCCCCCTCTCTTTTTCAGGGTCACTCCTTCATTGGTAGCCCACAGGTGCACTGTCAATCTTTCCTTTTCAAACCCAAAAACTAAGCCATGAGTAAAACAAACATATTTTTTCCCCTCAGTGGGAGAATGGGAAGAAATGTGTCCAGCAGCCTGTAATGCAAATTAGGTGCATAACAGCTTGAATAATTCAAGTTTCGATGCAAGTCATCGTCGGGGGTCACAGCTCAGGAGATCTTTGGAATAGAAATGACATCTTTTCATTGAACTAAGGACTTAGGACTAGTATTCATTGGCCAAGTTCCTGCCCGGAATGGGTTGGGTGAATGAGATGTCTTCCTTTGACACCAGATACAGGGGTTCATTTGACGTTGGCTTCTATAATCAATTACCCAAGGCTGAGCTGAGTTTTGGAACAATGACAAAATGTGTCTGACAAACAATATATTGACAGAAGGGGTAACAAATTGCTCATACAGACCATTTTGAAAGACAAAATTGGAGCAAATATTTTTAAGCTCATAGAACAATCACTGAGTACCACGTAGTGCTCGTTAAAAACACGTTTTCTGCACAGATTATCTGTATTCATATGTTAAAGTACACATGAATTGAAGAAATACGCCACAAGCAATATAAAAATGACACACTCCGCTTATGCAACCTCAATAACCCCAATTTGCCCCTCGGTGCTCTGATGATAACAGAATATGGGATGGATCGCCTGTTAATCTCCTCTGGTCAAAGAGAGACTGAAGATTATAGTGAATTTTCATCGCAATTGGAACCAAATGCAGTTACTTTTAACATATATGTGTTTTAATGATATGATGTATTGGATGACTGCATCATCGACCTAAGTGAAGACAGACAAAACTTTATTTTCACCATATCCACCACAGGAGTAAGTGCGACGGCATCGTCCCTTCAGATTTTCACTTCCTCCTCCTCTCGTGATTGAATCCATCAAACCGTATAATTTGCTTACTCATCTCTCCCACTCTGTAACTTTCTCTCGTTCTCCCACAGAAGCACAAACACATCTGTCTCTGGCCCGCAGCTGTGTGAGAAGCATCCCCTCATAATGACCTCTCAGACCATTTCATCTACGTCGGCACTTAGCGTAATTAGACAATCAGAGATTTGCCTCCAGCAGAGGCTGCTGTTCCCGGTAAAGCTCTGACTTCTACCAGCTGTGCATATTATTTGTTGTGCCTTTAATGAGGCTCGGTGCAACAACACAGAAGCAAACACTGAGTTACCCGAGGAAACCGCATCACTTAACCCTAATCATATGTTATCCATCCTCACAGGCTTTCTCAGTTACCTACTATGATACAGCGCTGCGGGAAGCCTGCTGTGTCTGTTGTCTTTATCTAAAATCTGAATTGGATCTTTAAATTTAAGTGGTAAACCACCATTTTATACTAGACTAATTCCATGTGTCGATAGATCAGACGTCTATGTGTGTGTCTATTTTCTAAATGAACGTAATGCTGTATAGAAGAAACCTTGAAACTAAGGACTGAATTAGTTCCCTAATGAACACATTAGGGAAATGTTTACTGAGGTAATAAACTAAGTGATAAGTAGGTTCATTTTCTCACAAGCTTATAGACAATCAGACTTTTTGAGTCACCGACTGCTGGACATTAGAAAGAATGTTTCTAAGAATGAAAGAAAGAAAGAAAGAAAGTTTAAGGCACTTCAGCATGGGCTTCATTGTTCAGACCTGGAAGCTCCGTCTAGTTATCATAGCCTGTTGTCTTTGCACCTACAACTTTACTGTTCTGGTTCACTGAGCCCAGCACCGATCAGCAGACAGACAGCCACTAGATAGTAAACAGAGCTAGATTTAAAACAAGTAAATCTGAAGTTTAGAGCTATGTTGAACCATTAAAAACTAATGGTCAGTAAAGCCAAGTTTATGGATTTAAAGTTAAACAGAGTTTCATTTACATGTTTTTTTCTATCTTTCAACTGTATTTCTTAACAAAATGTTGTGTTGTTTTTAAAGCTTTTAAATAACAAAGTGAGATAGGACTTTTTACTGTGCAGAGTTTTTAGGAAATAAGATGTGTGTTTTTCTGACTTAGAGGAGTTTTGTTCTTTGATGAATCAGTAGAGGAAGAGTGTTTACAGCCACTCCTCTGGCTGCTAGTTCACAGCCATGGACCGGCGCCGCTGATGGGCCGAGTCAAACTGAGTCAAGCCATCTAGCACATGTGGAAATGCCCTAAATGTAAAGTTAAGCATCGCTCTGACTGCCTTGTCTGACAGTCGGTACAGTCTTCTTGCTTAGCTCCATAACAGCTTGTCGAAAATGGTATCCTGATAAAACAAAAATCAGCAACATCATAAAACTAAATTGGTTCGAGTCCATCCCGTAATTTCATTCAAGGACTTGGGGACTTTATTTTTGCTCAGTTCATATAAAAAAGCAAAGCCATGTTAATCAAACCTTCTGCAGTGTTTAAAGTTTAAAGTTAAGACTAGATCACAGTTTAAATTGGAGTTTGAAGATTTGGTGCAACAAAATTAAATGTAATTTAGGTTTAGGGAAAGATTAAAGGAGAGGTTTAAATAACGATTTGGACAAAGTCCCTTAATTTTAAGTTAGTTTTAAAGTTTGGTGCAACAGAATGTAAACTTTATACTTTAAAGTCAATCATTGTTGGTGAAATCCTGCAAAATGTTGGAAATCAGTCAGAAAGTGCTTGTCCGTAGCCTTTCCGGCTAACATGCGCGACACCTGGCATTTCAGTCAGAAATGGCAACTAGAAGCAATAATAAGGCAAACTGAGACTATAGACAGCGTGTGCTCTACAGTTGAGATATATGAATTTGTAGATTTTGTTTTGCTGACTATTTTTCCCAAATGAACTTAGAAGGTGACAATATGTTGGTGATGTGTTTACAGCTCTTTCTGCTGAACCCAAAGTACTCAAACAATCAGAGTTACATTTAGAATCCAACAATATTTGAGCATTTAAAGTAGCTGTCTCCACACACGTCTCTTCACTGTACATCTTGCATCGTTAGTCTTGTAGTGCGACGCTAACGCTCCGGGCTGAGGCGGTTGTCTCCGTGTCAATTAAACCTATTCTGCACCAGCGCAAGGGTTGACCTCTGACCTGTAACCCGTATTTAACTAACTCTCACCAGTGTACTACAAGGAGACAAACACTCCCAGCTGCTGAGGCTCTCAATGGCCTTTAAGTAAATGGGAGGAGAGTCTGTTCGTTTAGCAGCAGTCCAAGTAGGCTCAAGATTCTCGTGGTACACTTAGGAAGTCACTTGAGACTGTTGTGTCAGCACAAATGCACAATGCACTCTGAGAATGTTAACACGATGAACTGTATTTTGATGGAGCCATCACGTGAGAACGTCTGTGATGCACAGAATAGTACAATTTATTACAGCTGTTCAAAGTGAGCTCCAGATTTATTCCCGTTCCAAAGAAACAATCGTCATGTTGACATTCCTTGATGTTTGCTCTTCCTTCTGTGTTTATTTTCAGCCATCGCTGCTGGGAACCTCTCTGTGCGAAACCGCTTTATTTATGCCCGGCCTGTTGCGTCAACATAAATCACATAACGTGTGTACAGAGAAAAGAGAAAGACAAATCACCTGACACATTTCTGATCTGCCCCTTTATTTAGATAACGACGCCGGCTTCAGTGGGAGAATAGAGGGAATTACAGATTACCACGTTGCCTCATTGTCAGTTGCGGTCGGCCCTGTTTGTTTGGTTGGTCTCCTCTTTGATTGGATAATGATACCCTGCAGCTATAACGAGAGACACCGATGAACAAAGAAACATTTCGCTCTCAACATGCACACCAGCAATTTTCTCTCCATGCTCTGTGCGTGCTGATGAACTGTAACCTGTCGTCTGAGCAAATATGAATCTCAGAGGAAGATGCCGATGATAATGCTAAATGTGATGTTATGAGTTTCAACACATTCGCTGGGATGAAATCTGACCATCGGCTTGAGTAGCTGTGTGGCTTTTTGAAGGTCAAATCACAAATATATAGAAAATAAAACAATCATTTACTTAAAAAAACAGTGTGCTCACTCTCTGATAGAGATATGGACTGAATAATAATATTGTCCTTCTGGAACACAGATGTTTAAAAAAGCTTGGACGCTTTGTGAAATGGGGAAATCCGAAAAGTAACATGAAGTTATCAAGTTACATTCCTTTATTGTTATGATATTTGGATTACATTACTGACTTCCTTTTTTAACAGGTAAAAAGTAACTTTATCGGTATTTATTTATATAGTAACCCTCCCAACCCTGTTTGACTCAATTAAAACAGAACAATATATTTCATGTGTTATCTCAACAACTTCACTCATTTTTGTAAATATATGCTTAGACAGAATTAGTCAGCCACATGCTTCAGACAGGTTGGGACAGGAGCAGCAAGACAAAAACACCTGCTTGGAAGGTTCCACAGGTAAACGGGTTGATTGATAACAGTTTATGGTATCATGAAAGGCTCAGAGGTTCACCACTTCGTGAAACACATGATTGTATAAGGCACTGGCCAAACTTAATGGCCATTGGCCAAAAGAAACACTTATTGTTTTTGGTGTAATGATACGATGCAGATGCAAAATGAATCTAGGATCCCAAGTTCCCCTTAATCAACTGACTTAAACTCATCCTGTCCAACATGCTCAGATTTATTAAAAAAGTGATAATAAGGTTTCCTACATGTTAAAGAACATTTTATTCAGGTAAAATAAACCCTTTAAAGAGCAATGCATATACTATTTTTAATCTATTTAAACATGTTTTATGAAACAAACCTCATGTATCCTCAGCCAAACTTTGGACAGCCCTGATGTAAAGGATATGAACACACTGGCTTGAATTTTGTTTTTATTTACTATTAATAAAACACAATTTATTTTTATTTCACACAGTGGGAACTTTTTGCAACTTTTGGGAAATAGACATTTTATATATTTAACAAATTATCTAATTAAGATATGATAAAATGTCATCCCAAATTGAATTTAGCTACATTAACTTTCATTCAGTTTACATGAGGGTTCGCATGTAAAAGGAACAAGATAGAAATCTTTAGTTTTCACTTTAATGAAGTTTCTCACAAATCAAGAAGGTCTTATTTCAATACATAAAATAATAAAATACTTTGATGATGTTGTTCAAGTAATTATTTTGATGAATAGTAGCTCTTATCAAACTCTGATTAGTATAAAGAAACTGGTGTCACTGTCTGTATAAAGCGATGCAGGTTTTCAGCAGTTGGATGGTGTTGACCACAGTGGAGGTGAAACTCAATGCTGTACTTTTAAAGTCCTGTGGGAAACACGACAGACATTTCACTCATGCGGACGCCACTTGTTCAGACACAAAATTCACAGGACCAAAAATGTTTACAGTTCAACACGTTTACAACATGTGCACGCACTGGCTGCTGACGCCACCTGTTTTTCTTCTTTTCCTATGCATAACACACACAGACAAGAACATGCACACACACAGACAAGAACATGCACACACACACACACACACACACACACACATCCAGCGCAACAGTAGTTACAGCAGCTGCAGTGGGGTGCCATCACTGGTCATGTCTTCATACGTTTGATCCTTTTGGCCGGGAGCTTTAAGGAGGAGAAAAAAACAGCAAAACTGAGCTAATGTGTGTCTTTGTCCTCCATGGGAGGGGAGAGCCTTTCTTCTCCCCAAGTACAAATCGCAAGACTTTGGCTGCATTCTCCCGGGACAGAGGGAGGCAATGGCAGAGAGAAAGATCCCAATCAGACATTGATCTGAACCAAACTAATCCCCCATTGGTGCCAATGTGACCTTAAAAAATCGGCTTAGAGCAGCTCGGTTAAACTGGACACGGTTTTCTATTTAAGTGGCCCCAGCGCAGCCCACCCTAATTTTGCCACCCACAGACATTAGTAGAAGAGAATTAAGACACATACATTCATAACACTTTTCATTACAGCGAGGGTGGGGCTGTGGGTGGTGTATCTGCCGCCCTCACACAGCGAAGCGGCTCCACAAGCGGGATAAGCCTGCGGGCCTGATCAGAGGAGATGGGATGATATCTTGTTTTATCTGTGAACCTCTGCTAACAGTGTTCATTGTGTGAGTTTTGAGTTAGAGATTTCTTTTTCTTTTTTCTCTCAAGTATGCAAATTGGAGGTCTTCTTTGGGCTCATGGGCTGCAGACAATGGACCTGGAAGTTTCTCTTAAAGATATAGATAGAAATAAATAGATATACGTAATTTTAGCTAGGGTGCCTCACATTGGGTATTAGTCTTTGCTCTGACAAAGAAAGTCGGTCAGAAGTAAAACCGAACCTTGAAGCTCAACTGTGATCTTGTATTATACTGCCTGTGCTTCAGTGAGTTTTAAACAGGACTCTGATGGACAAACAAGGTTGTTTTAGCCATCCAAGATGGTCTGCTTCAGAGATTGTCCACCACTTGGGTCCAGACTGAAATATCTCAACAATTATCAGATGGCTTGAATTTTGTACAGACATTCACGGTCTCCAGAGGATACATTCCTCCGTTCCTACCAGAAAGTTACACTTTTTGTTTCTTTTTAGTAAAACCTGTCAACAACTATTGGATGGATGGCCATGAAATTTGACTCAGACATTCATGTCCTCATGCGGATGAGTTATAATAATAATAATGATAATTAAAATAATAGTTTTTTCATCAGGTCAAAATAACAATGTGTCCATTACTTAAGTTTTTGTCCAGAACCAAGGAAATTCCCATCAGCCTCAGCTGCACTTTGTTTTTAGTATCGATCAAAGACAGTAGAAAAAGTGGAACTTCCGGGTAGGAAAATGTTAACAGTTAGCTAGCTAGTACGCTACGTGGAAATCAGCAAACTAGTGTATGTTTTATGCCCCTGAAAAACCTCCACTGCATCGCTCTTAGATTATCAGTTAAAATATACAGTGTATAACATATTTATGGGCAAGGACACCTGGCATTAGTCTAAACTTTAACACAGATATACAGAGAGTTTTAAAAGTTAGTCCTCGTGACAAATTATGTAATACTGACACAGTTTGGAAAATAAAACGTTCTGTGACTCTGTTTTTGATATTAAGGTCTGGCTGTCGCAGTAAGCTCATGTTGGACTTGGACGACAATAAAACACGTGAACGGCCCAAATTCTCCTAAACCAAATGGAAAAAAAAAATCTCCAAACACAAAACATTTGCCATGTTCTGTGTACCGGCCAGTGTCACATAAGCCTCCCTTGGCTGCGACTAACATCTTCACTTCTGCTTCTGATTAGAGAGCGTGAGGCCCGACAGCTATAATCTCAGCTTGCCTGTGTCTGTGCCCGCCTGTCTGTCTGTGAATGTGACTGTGTAGGAGGAAAGCTCATGAGTGGAAAAGACCAGGACTTTGTTTTTTGGGGGGGGGATCATTATGTGCCCGACACACATTAAAGACGCGAAAGAAACATTAAAGATGTCGATCTGTGTTGTGGTCTGCTGGCTCTCGGGCCTATCTGAAGACGCAAGACTATTTTGAGCACGGGGTAGAAGTATCTCAGCTTTGTTAGAGAGAGCCCGAGCCCATTGTAGACATGTAAGAATCAACCACAGCAAAACCAACCATATTCTGTGATTTATATGAGCTCCAATATGGCCACGATGCTCCGCCGCCACTTCCAGGGATCAACGGCTAAACCAACAGCCAGTAAGAGGCATTTGGGTTTGCTGGCAGCCGGCCAGGGCCCATAGAGAGGGTCCCATTATGAAGCCAGATCCTCCTTTTCTACAGCCTGCACCACAAAGACTCCAGTGACAGACATCGCACTGAACACAGTTACACATGACACACATTTCGAGCTTACAGATTCATTTCATGACATTACTCCTGCGTGACACGTTTCTTTGTAACGATGGTCACAGTCCAACCACACGCATGTTTATAAATCACCATAGAAATACATTTCATCTGTGAATGTGGAGAGTTTTGATCACGCTGCATCTGGGAAAAATACGAGATTTTTGTTTGTTTCCTCCAGTCTTCAGTACAGATCACATGGGCAATTATATAAACCCTGACTCTGCCCAGTGAGGTGTCTGTTTACTGTTTAGTCTGCGCCGTCGGACAGCACAGGCCTGGCTCGCGTCCTTTCTACTACTGCGCCTCTCTGCAGGGAGGCAGTGATTGTATGTGTGCATGTGTGTGTGTGTGTGTGTGTGTGTGTGTGTGTGTGTGTGTGTGTGTTCCAGCACCATCATAAATCACTCTGTGGAGTTCTTCTTAACGTCTGGCGGAAACATCAAAAGACAACCCAATGAAGACATGAGCTGTAATCTCACACACCTACAGCAGGAGAACAGACACGCTGACATCATTACACTCCAGCTCCAAACCCTGTCACGTCACAGGCGGTCATGGCCCCACATTTTGTCTGAGAAAGAGGCAAGGCGGCACACCGAGGGGGATTTGACTGCTAATCTGTTTGCAGGGATGCAGGGGGAGGATTTGGTTGTCAGTTCAGGTCATTTGTAGGTGAAGCCCATCATGTGTTGTCTGAGCCAAGTGACCTAAACTTTACTTAACTTGGAGGATCCGTGTTAACAGTCAGTGTTTGCAGCCCACCGGTGGCCGGGACCCCAAAACGCAGCATTCCATGATTCAGTGGCGACAGAATGGCAAAAAACTGCAATAGCGGAGGCTTTTTCATGCTGTTATCTGTCTAAAAAAACTCCTCGCATTTCACAGCAGACACCATTATACCTCTACACTGGAGATCCTGAGACGGCAGCCATTTGATTGTTAGCTCATTTGAGCAGATTGGAGCTTCTATGCCAACCCAAGACCCTACAACAGCCAATGAGTGATCATTTTAACAAGTGGCCCACTCTCTCCTCTCGCCTGAGCCTCTTACATGCCAAACTATGGATTGGCTGATGCACCATGTAGCCATGAGATATCAAATTGGATGATGTATAGGTTATTAAAGTTTTTAAAGCCATACAGTTGGAAATTGTGCAAATGTATGTCGTTTTTATGTGTTTTGCTCTTTGAATAGACTGTTTTTCCACCTAAGCACTTATTTTTTATCTATTTCAAATGCATAAACTCAGTGTAACTAAGGAAATAAAGAACTATGATGAGTTTTTTGCCCGTTAGCCAAACATTTTGAGCCAGGTACCTTTGATATTTCCTCAGAAAAAGTAAGAGTTTCTCCATTTTCAATGGCATAGTTATTAAGTTGGAAATTGGACCATGTTAGACTATATGAAGTGGACCCATTGTATTTTTAAAAAAATGGAAAAATGTACTTGCAGAGATTCTGACAGCTTGGGGGAAGATTCAGTTTACAACCCTTCAAACGAGCCCAAAACAATGCCTGTACTCCAGAGGGTTCAAAAACAGCTTGAATTGGCTTTGGGCTGGACTGAGATATGATGGTTTTACATAAACTTCAAGGAATAGGAACAGGTTTAAACTTCAAAACAGCAGTCATAGCTCATCTTGTGCTTACAAATAAACAACAACCAGAACATTATATCATTGATCAGTAATACTGTTTGAAGGGAGGTCCAACGTAAATAACCAACCATCAGTTTGGCCGAATCGTAGCCACATCTGACCAGAACTCGTCCACAGCGACAGCCACAGCAACAAACCTTTCTCTCTGTTTTTTCCATGTTAGTTCCAGATCAAAGTCCAGAGTTGAGCATTGTCCTTGATTGGGTTGGAGCACAAGCAGAGAGCTCGCTGGAGACACACACTCTCAGGGTAAATGAGGCCGCTTACAAAACCACACCACTCTTAACTCCTAGAGAGAGACAGATGCACTCGAGACTATTCTTAAGCAATCTCAGCGCGTCTCTTCAAAGGAGACAAAAGTAGAAGAGCACCAATTACGGTACGTTATCATTCTTGGGGTCAGCAGAGTACTGTTGAGATGCGAAACAACAATAAGATGAAGGGTCGATACTCGAACCAGCTCTGTGCTGTATAGAGAAGAGATTCAGGACAGGCTGTATGTTGTTTCAGGACATAACAAGGCTTTGCATGGTGCTTTTTTGTACATTGAAGCTGATGCACAAGCGGGAACATTTTTTAAAAATGTTTCATAAGAAAAAAAGGTGTTTGACAGCTGTGTCAGAGGAAGGTGCAACTTGGAAGCAATGAGAAGAACTCCCTCACACTG
This sequence comes from Diplodus puntazzo, assembly GCA_963678695.2. Taxonomy (NCBI): domain Eukaryota; kingdom Metazoa; phylum Chordata; class Actinopteri; order Spariformes; family Sparidae; genus Diplodus; species Diplodus puntazzo. The sequence goes on along the minus strand of OZ023163.1, from coordinate 7,918,416 downwards.
TCTTACTTACACCTGAAACATGTATTTGGTTACAATGTTTCAGGTAAACGGGCAGCATGACATCACTTCCGTAAATATAGGGGCTGCCTCCATCATCCAATCAGAGTCCTGCAGAGATACACGTGACTGATGCTCACACTGAACTTACTCGGAGCACAAGTGTCGTCAGTCAGATTACAGAGAAAGCATTAAAAAGATTAGAAGGAATACCTCAATATAATGATTCAAGTAAATCTTAAGCAGCATCTGTGCAACTTAGAGCATGCCGAAGATCACAAAATAGAGAAGGACAAGCTAATTTAAAGGGTAACTCCACCAATTTACACATTAAAGTGTTTTTACAGGTCCTGGGGAGTACTACTGCATCATGTGAAAAACACACTTTAAATCGATAAAATTGGTGGAGTTACCCTTTAAGAGAGGAGTTTCTGTCTGTGTCTGGCCGATCCAACATGAGTATTACGAGACATCATAAGATTACAAAACCAAACATGTATGACCATCCGGAAATACACACGGCAGCAAAAGATAAATAAGATTAATTACCACATCAAATGTTGGTGAAACAGTTGATCTTGATAAACAGCTTTTTTTTCTCCCACATTTTCTCCACCAGGTAACTAGAATTGAATTTCAGAAGTTGACTCCCCTTTAGAACAGTCAGGAAACCGATTACCTCAGTGTTACCAAGTAAAGTAGACTATTAGATTTAAGTTGTACGAAACATCTAAAACATTTAAACATCATTCAATTGCTACTGTTATTATTGTCAGATTTTACAGTGTGTGTGAATATCCAACTTGATCTAAATATGAATAAACAAAGTTCTGCGTTGTTCCCCGTAAAAAAGGGCCGCAGAAAACAAAATGAAACTTTCTTTTCTTGTTTTACTTTAGTGGTGACATATCAGATCTCAGCTAGTATCTTAAATATCTTTGTTTTTAAGTTTAATCATACAAAACATCATTCTCAGAGCCACATTAAAATCTCCTCTTCGTAAATGAGTGATACTAACACATCATGAATCTGTTATTGATCCGATGCTATCAGTTCGCTGTCTTCCACCTCTCTTATTCCTGTTTATCTGAGGGACTCTTCTCTGCTCTGTGTTCTGTTTCATTTCTACTTGAAAAGACAAACACTGCCCTCTATCTCTGTCCTGTGGAAACGCAGGAACACACTCCCCTTCAGTTCGGATAAACTGCATGATGTAGCTCCAGCAATTATGTATCAGGCCTCAGATGATTTTGTATTTTTTGTCGTAATAGAGTTTTTTGTCCGACATTTCTCCTCACTTGTTTGTAGCTAGGAGACTTGTGCCGCAGTGCCTTTGTTGACTCAGTGAGGAGTGTGGTCGGTGAATCGATAAATTGTTTCCTGGAGGGGACCAATAGAAATTCATTTACCAGTCCAATGACAATGTGATGTCTTAACCTGGGGGTGCGCATGTCTCCGGGGGCCGTTCATTCAGCGAGTCCCACTTAAAAAAACAGCCATTGTGACGCTGTCAGCCTGATCTGCATGTCAGCACAGTATTGCTTTCTCACAAGCTCCATTTTTATTAGTGAGGTTTATGTAAGCAAAACAAACATTTTTTCGCAAAGTCCTGCTGGAAACAAACGTTCGACATGTCCGCTAGGCAAATGGGAGGAAGGGTATTAGGTCCAGGATATAACTGAGGATGTTACTGTTGCCTTAAGTTGAAAATGAAAAAAAAAAAAAAAAAAAAAAGGGAGGCCTTCAGAGCGAAGCTAAAGTTAAAGCTTTTTCCCTATTAATGCTGCTTTAGAGCAACTGGCAAACTTCCTAGAGCAGTGTTAAGCATGAATGGAGGTATGAATAATACAAAACCATTAAAAGCTCCTCTGATGTTTAAACACAGTAAAGTGAAAGAGCATTCATAAACATTATGCACAGCCTTATTTGTTTCTGTTGTATTCAAGAAGATTTTCCAGATAACGTCTTTTTGTTTTGGTTAGATTTTTTTGTGCTGGAAGAATAGGTTCAAAACATCAGTCTGTGCCCGTACTGAAAGAGCTTTTTAATTAAAGGCCCTCCCCTAATGCACTTTCAATAATGGGAGACAAAGTATAGACTCCTGCGAGACCATTATGAAGCTTCAGCTGTCCAAATGAGTCAAATCAAGTGGTTATCTTCCAAGCGACAGCCTTTTCAGCACAAATTCTCTCTCTTTGTGAAGATCCACCCGCTGCAGCTCAGCAGGGAAAGACCGTCTGAGGGACACACACGAGGAACTGTCTCTCCAAAAGATGTCAACTTCTGAAGATTTGTTACTTTATTCTCTTCTGCTGAAGCCTTATATTAGTTTCAGATGACTTTTGTGGGCACCTGTTTTGTTTTATTATTGTTTTCCAAAATTGGAACCTATCCCTTCACTAAACAGCTGCAACAATGAATGTTCATTTGATTTATCTGTTTGTTTATTAATATTTATTTTAATTGGGGACAAATGTTTAGAACCAGCTCCACATACTTGCATCTAATGCCTATGGTCCTCTCCATAGATAGCCTTTACATAAATACACACCTCAACAATGAAATACACACAAAACACACACAAAACAACCCTGTAAAAACGGCCATAAATCTCTGAAACAAGCACCATATAATTTGCGATAATATACTGAAGTTCCAGAGAAATAAGATCAGATCTCCCATACAGAGAAAAGGAGGATTTACCTAAAGGTTGCTGTTCCCTAAAACATATGATATAAATTGCAGTGTATGATGTTTGTGTGTGATAAAAATGCTCTTTAAATAATAAATAATTCAAATAATCGAAGTAGATTGACACTTTGCAAAGGAAGTCAGTCAGTAATGGGAACTCTGGATTGTAGACTTTCACAATAAAATACAATACAACAGTTGTTTGCTTTCAGCCTCCAGCCCACCATTAAGTTGTTCAAGTCCTTCCTACGTTTTTCACAGGTGTACATTTTTAGGAAAAATGACACATGCTTGTGCTATGCAACCGATTTAGATTAAAGGGTAACTCCACCAATTATCCCATTAAAGTGTGTCTACAGGTCATGAGGAGTAGTAATGCAAATGTGTAAAAATGTGTAAAGCCTCTTGTGGCTCCAGAGGAAGCTGCATGTGATCTGATAAATTGCCTCCAGCTTTCTCTGGAGCCAAAAAACAGCTTTACAATTTTCAAGTACGTATACTCCCCAAGACCTGTAAACAGATTTTAAGTTGTGTTTCCAGAACTTGTTCCGTACATTATCCACTAACATTTAACTTCTGATGAGTCTGACCGAGTACGCAAGGAAGTGATACGGTTTTCTTAAAGCTGAGTGTGCGACATGAGATACAACGGCATAAAAATAATATTTGCTGTATGAAAACCATCATAAACCCTCGAAGACACAAATCAAACTGTATCAACAAACGCACACTCTCTCCTAATGAGTCTGTCTTCTCACCTGGCCCCTCCGACGACCAGTTTCCCCAACCGCTGACACTCTGCTTTCGTTTTACCATTGTATTCATTTCAGACGTGGCAGCTCATCCTGTCTAATCCCCCTCTGCTGCCGTCTGGTTTCCACGGCGACAGCGCTGGAGCCGTGGGCCTGCGGTGGCTCCTGGGGAGGTGACCTATTACAGTGGATGGGGACCAGCTACAAATGACAACGACCTGGCGGGCCCTCGTGATAATCTCTGTCATTTCTTCGATAAGCCTGACCTGCCGCTTGGCCTGCAGTGAGCTTAAAACCATCGCTCTGGTGGGAAAAATAATCTCCAGTCGGTTTACGACTTCTTTTTCATGCCTGGAGGAGAGTTTAGACGTCAGTTAAAATGATCGAATTATGAAGGTCAATTGTAAAATTGGATAATTGCAGAGCTCAGACTGTAAAATCTGCAGGTGAAGATCCAGGGACTTACACGTTACATTTCTCCAGTCGAGAGCACCACCTCTGCTGTCTGCCGGTTCCATGTGGGAGGTCAGCTTAGTAACCTGACTCCACCTCTCCCCTGTGTGAAGGAGGTGGGCCGAGATAAGGCACTTTAATAGACGCATGCTGGGGAATTTGACATGGTTGTCGGGGGGCTAACATTATCCACGGATAAAGCGATTTCTGCTGTGGCTGAGCCCGTCGCTTCCTGTTCTCACTTCGACTGCTTGCATCAAGTATCTATTTGTGTGTGTTTACCCTCCTATTAACCTTTCTTTAAAGGTGCACTGCGTAGTTCTGGGGAGGAAACTTTAATCAGAAGAGAACAATCTTCATTGACTGATTATTTTACAATTAAACAAACAAACTCCTATTATTTATCAGGACTAAATAAACTGAATACACAAACTAACCTTAAAGGACAACACAATTATCATTACTTATCATTATTATTATTACACTATTTTACCCTCAAACAGTGTTCCTGGAATCTCATTTTAAGCCTTTTCTTGCCACCTCTCGTCTACTAACTCCTCAGTTCAATGAGGTGTCACTGATGCTCGGTTGTTCTCTGTCTCCTGATTTGGTAAACTAACCCTTTCTTTAGCCTCTGCGGGTTAGAGGTTAAAGGTCAGGAGGACTGGTCTGTTGGTACGACCTGCTGTAAACGCCGTCAGTTACACCCATCTATGAATCATTCAGTATCATGACTCTCTGGACCGTCACTCTGCACCCTGACAAAACAAATGTAATGAGAATTCAAGCTATTAGAGGTTTAATTGTTTCCTCAAGGCACAATATGTGAGAATGTAGTCAAAATAATGACGGTAGGTGAACATGTAACATGCTAACCAGCTGACCCTGTCCTGCTCCAAAGCTCCTGCACTAGCGGTATAAACGCTGACTGTTCTCCGGTTCTCTGCTCCAGGTCTCGTCCGCTAGCTGCACGGCTAACTGAGCTACTAGCTTACAGCAGCCACAGTTAGCAGCAGTTCGGAGTGATTCAAGTGATACGCTGCACCTTAATTGTTTTGAGTATGAACAAGACAGGTGGCCAGTTCTTACATATTGCATCTTTAAAACAGCTCCGAGCACCTCGTGGTGTAAGCTGTGTGTGTTTCCATGTCCTGCATTCCAAACATGCACTGTTTTATGGCCACTGGTGTCGGCGGTGGGGAAAAGCCAAAATCCAGGCCGCGTCTGCTGAAGTCATTAGGTTTGTGACGGACAGCCTCTGAAATGTTTTACTGTTAAAGGCTCGGTGCCCGGGAACCTCCGCCCTCTCCCATGTGGACCCCCACAGCCACACACACACACACACACACACACACACACACACACACACACACACACACACACACACACACACACACACACACACACACATTTTTCAATCTCACAATGTACACCCAAGAGTAGTCGACTGCACACACATTGTCTTCATTGCATAAGCTGACACGAAACACAACTCGAAGCATAACACATCAGGCATTCTGGCACACACATGGCACACGTATGCCTCATATGAGCTCAATAATACATTTTATGGTTGTCAGCAGCCCCAAATCTTAAAGGGGCACCATGTAGTTTCGGGGGAAGAAAGCTTTAATCAGAAGCGAAAGATCTTCATTGGCTCATTTGGTTTGTGCCTAAACAAACTCTTTGTTTTCATGACTGAATGAACCGAAGAAACAAACTGGTCTTAAAGGACAACACAGCTTCATACTGTTTCACTTTGTTTATATGTGGCGGACCCTGCCACCTTTCTAGCTTCAGACAGTGTTCTGGGACCGTGTCTCTGAGAACAGCTTGCTTATCAGTTATGGAATATATATAGATATTTCTGAGTTTGTATTTCACCTCATTCATACTGTAGATATTAAAATTCTGACTTTGGATTACTTCTCCAAAACTACATATAGCTCCTTTAAAACCCATTTGGTGCCCTTCACCCAGCCCCCCCCAACGCCTCTGTTTTTAAAGCATCTCCGCTTTGAGCTGTTGACCAGAACACAGGCTCCTTCAGACGTCGTTGTCTTTCCCATGAGCAGGAATGACCACAGAGGTCGTCTCTCTGACAACAGAAGATAAATGGCGCGCTCATCTGCCGACTGACCAGCGTGAGTATCCGTCATCGCGGCCCTGATGTCAACCACTTTCACAGAGGTGTTTGTGAACCTCTAATCCTTTGGCCACGGGGAGGGGACTGTGACAGCTCTGCGTAAACACTGAACATACGCTCACACGGACACATGCATACCTACAAATAGGCCGTGGCTCATGTTTAACCTCCCGATTAAACATGACTCATTTACAGTGTTGTCAGGAAAGACGGTAGTTGAGCTTTCGGTATCGCTGCATCTGTAAACACTTGGATATTGTAGTAAATTGAGCATCTTCAAAGCATCCGAGAATGAGCTGTAAAGCAAGAGATCTTTCTTCTGATTAAAATGTCGAAGCACTTAGTCAGACACGGTTTAGCAGTTTGAGGTTGTAATAAATGCAACAAGGACAAATGAAGACTTTTATAGCATGAAACCGCAGGAAACGAGAGGGAGTTTGAGACGCTCCTCTCACGTCGGACTGTTTACTCCTTCAGCCCTCCGAAAAAGTCCTGAACCTAGGCATTTTTAAGAGAGGTGTCATGGCAGGGGCTCTGGCGTTGATGATGCTAAACAGACTCCAGATGTTGAAGGAGAGCAGAGGACAAGAGTGCAAGAGGCCTGACAGAGAGAGAGAGAGAGAGAGAGAGAGGAGGGAACGAGGAGGGAAAAAGCCAGCGAGAGACGCCGCTGGCCCCTACCAGGACCCCACGGGGGACGTGACTAACCGCCGGGTCACATCCGTCTCCTTCTTTCAACATAAAGTCGTTCCTGTCTTCCCTCCTTTCCCCTTCGCAACACAGCATTACGTGTCAAAGCCTTTCCTGGCAGCATTCCTCACATCCAATCCTTCTCTCTCTTATCAATACCATATCTGCTAAATTTACTGTTTCCGCTGCCAATTTGGTCCTAATCTGGTCCTTTATTCTATGTTTCATCCCTTTTCCTGCGCCCCTCTCTTTGCTCGTGAGCAGACTCCCTGCCCCTTCACAGTGATGTCTCTGTCTGCAGAACACAGAGGAATATATTTACAGGAAACATGAATGCAAATGAATGCAGGACTTGGGGTTTATTCTTGCTCAAAGAGCTGGCTTGTTTTCCTGACAGCCCCGTGAAGCGGATGAGGAGGAATCTGCAGTTTTCCATCAATCGCCCTCCAAAATGCACACACACACACACACACAGGCACAAATGCTCCCGTATGTTCTACTACGTTTAAAACCGAAGCTCTTAACTTAATAGGACAATTCAGTTTGCAAGGGCAGAAATCAAATCAGGTTGAGTGATTTATCTGTGTGAGTGTTTGTCTGCATTTGTACGTTTATGTAAAAGTGAGCCGAATATGAGCAGATAGAGTGCTGCTATTTCAGGAATATGTGGAATTGTTCCATTAAAGGGATTTATCTTGGTTATCAGGGGCTTGGTTATGCAGAGGCACACACACACACACACACACACACACAGACACACACAGACACACACGCCAGAGTGCTGCAGGAAATCTGTGCGACAGTGCCATCTACAGAAACACAGAGCCATTTCCTGCAGCACCACCACCCCTCTGTCTGTCTCTCTTTGATGCATATTTTCATGCTGTCTTCAGTGTTAAACAGTTCAGGCTGGTTCAGTTCAGAAACTCTCAATGCTGCTTTAAAAATGTGACTTTCCCAGTTAAGTTGAATAGTGAAAGTAAAAAAAATGTAAAAAGGCACTTCAATGATCCAAGATTTTCTGAAAACAGTGTTAAACAATCCCTGACAGATTGTTTCAAGATGACTTATCTATTTCCTTTTCCAGAAACATGATTACAAATGTTCTCGATTTCATTTTGCAGTTTTTTTGTTTTGCTTTTAGACTCGTTTCAGTGTCAGAGTTTGTGTCGATGAAAGCATTTCCTTCAAATTATAGTTGGAACACTCAAAATATGCCTAATATACTCATAATATGTCTTTGGTCTTTCCTCATCTCTTTAATATCTTGCCAAACTCCCCGCATCATTGGAAAGTCACAGAGGATGTGAGTACGTGAATTATCCCCAGATCTGCTTAAAAAGTCAGTTAACATAAACAATTTACAGCTGTGGACGCCCTGAATTCAATCCTAACCTTCACCATGGTTCGCCTGCTTTTTGTCATTATGAAAAGAAACAACCGCGACTAAGCTGAATAAATATTAAAGACGCACAACAAACTTCTATCACAAATGTTTTCTTCAAAGTATAAAACGAGGGCCCTCTGGAGATGATGCACGCAGGAACGTCTGTCGACATGCTGATCATCTTTCTTTGGAAACTTTATTTAATCAGTTAAGTAAACAATCATCTGCAACTCAAAAGTAAAAAAAAACAACAGTACATTTTCAGGTCACCAAATTTCATGATAATTACTAAGTAAAATATTTGAAGTTTTTTCAGATCGCTCCCAAATTACAACAGTCATTCAGTATTTGATGATGACATTCTCTTATAAATAGCTGGTAAATATTTTGAATACATTTCCAGTAAATCTCCCGAACTTTTTCGCTGACCGTTCCACTTTGAATTCTAACTGGTTTCTGTCTAACTTCCCCTCAGCAGGCCTCTCAACTGAAGTGAGCTGTTGCTGCTTAAGTTAAGCAGAAACCAGCTGATAGTTTCCAGGAAATGTATCGAAGAAATTACCAGCTGTTTATTACCTGCCTATTAGAAGATATCAGAATAATATTGCGGTATTTATCAAAACATTTTGAGGTAATTAATGTGGTAATTGGTGTCATTTCAAAGACCTTTTCTGATATGTGACTTGGTAGGAACCACGTACATACGATGAAATATGCAGTAATATGCAATAATTGTAAACTTCCAGACATTTAAGATACGATATTTAAGATTTCTGCATAAAAATGTCCCCAATGTTTCCAACAGATCCACAGGTTTACTTAACGGTGCTTTTCATTTGGTCACCTGCTGCTGTAACTTCTAGGAGAGAGACTGATTGAGCGAGAGAAATTCATTTGATTTATCTTTCTTTTTAATTTCCTGTACACTGTAAACCCAGATTTAGTTTTAATTAAACTTTTGAGCACTTGTTAATTATTCTTTTAAAAATCTAATTAGTTGTTTGTACTAATCAGATAAATTATGAAGTACAATGATCATGTTAAGGGAGTATCTTAAGTTTATGTCAGGGGAGGGAGAGGCCTGATCCAAAGCAAATTAGCAGACTTCCCAGCATGCATTGTTAATTAGAGTAGAAATCACTTTTCATAGTTTGGAAAATGAAACTTGATGTGGGTGTTTAACACATTTCAATATAAGTCATGTTCTGTTGTACAATAATAAAGACATGGCCAACAATTATTGTAGAATTTAGATTTGACCCAATCATATTTTTACAGTTAGATGAAAATGTGGAAAAATTGGTTATATACTGGAACACAGTAACTATCAGCAAGTAGAAGGACCGTATTGACCCTTCAAGATATGTAAATTAAAGGATAGTTCTACATAGTTTCATCTTATTTTATGTAGTGTTTATTGAAGTTAAGTTTGTTATTTTGTACAAATTAGACCCCTGGAAAGACATCATTTATCTGAACTTTTAAGTTAAGATATTAAGTAAAGCCTACTAATGTAAACTAAAGTTTGTCTGAGTTTGTACAACTACATCTGTTTAGTTTTGCATTCTGTAACACCTTGAGTGGTTTAAGGCAACCGGTTTCCACGCAGTTTTCTAGTAAAGTCGACATATTCGGGATAAGAGTGTATGTTCTTTAGTGCGGTGTATGTGTGTCTGTGTCTGTGACTGACAGCAGCCTTCACGCTCGGAGCTGCTCATGAAATTCACCGTCTCCTGACCTGTGGAGCCGAGCTGGAAGGTGCCTGATTGAACACATCTTCCCTCCTGAATCCTACCTGATTACTGAGCCGCCTTCCGCTGACCCTGCCTCAGAAGGAGTCGCGCTGGCCCATTGTGACTAAAAGACTTCAATCAGAGCAGCGAGCCCGAGCTGTAATGACTTCCATCACACGGAGAAAATTGGACCAAAACTCGGAGCTGTATGACTTGTGACATGAAGAGAAACGCACGGCCGTACAGATCCTCAGACGGGTATGGATGGACTGATACAGATTGACAGCAGGAGCACGTTTGCAACCAGCTCGCGCTTATTTCTGTTTCTCCCTCTTCATTTCTCTTATCACTAACCTCAGCCCCAGAAGCGGTACAGCAGCAACGAAGATGCTGCACAATAAGAAGCGCAGGTGTGTCATTAATTATAAATTAATTAATTTCCTCCTCACTGCTCACACCTATCTGATGAAACCTGAGGGCCACACGCACATCAACCTCCTGCAGACCACCATCGATCAGAATCAAGGGATGGAGCTTCCAGCTGCAAAGAAAACCTTTTAGAATCAGACTACCCACTGAGCGATCCGCAGGATTTATTGATCTACCCGATAACCCGAGATTGAATGCAATCAAACCTTTCACCACTAGAATTACCCTCCTCCCCTGTGTATTTTACTCTGACTTCTCTCAGACAATTTGGCCAGATCCTCCAGTTTCAAAACTGCAACTTCAGACTTTTGTCGTTACCTTGTCAGTGCTCTTAGTGACACGACCAGAAAGCTTCAGATTGTTTAACTCTGTTTCAATCAGTGAAATTCCCACTCTAAATACATGTCACACCGCCACACCACAACAGCAAGAGTCCCTCATCTCCGTCTGCTAAATATTGCGAACTGACAAAAAATCACTAGTCAGCTGAGCGGCCTTGTGTTGGTGGCCAGAGGGGAATGTTTACGGTCAGGAGTAAACTATGGACGGTTATGTATGCAATCATCAAAAGATACGAAAGGCCTCGCCAAGGAAGTTTGTGTTCCTGCAAAGCTCCAGTCCAGATGTTCGGAGAGAGGGAGGAGGTGGAAAGACAAATATTAGTCTACTGGAAAGCTCAGAGGAGTGGGCTCCGGGTTGGAAAACATCAACAATAGAGGAGCAGAACACAAAAATTTGGTGTGGAGAAGAGGGGAACGAGACATTTGGAGCGGGCTACCTCAGACTCTTTGTTCAAAATACATAAACTGTAAAAGAAAAACGACATCGACATGGATGTTTGGAAAGACAAAACTGTTTCTAAGCACCCTGTCTCTCTACATATTTATGCTGAAGGACCAAGAATGACATAGCAAGTAATTTGTGGTGGGAAAAACAGAGTCAGCAGCCAGTGAGAGAACATCTTTATTTTAATCAACCCCGTGGAAAATGTGAATGGAGAGTTGTCTTAGATCACTTCCTTGAGGATATCTATGTCAAAGGGATGACTTATGTTGAGGTCCAAAGGTATATATAGACCTTTCGTCATGGTGGTGTCTTAAGTAATGAAACGCTGCACGATACCACTGAGAAAAGAGGGCGAGGCAGGAAAAGTAACCTTATTTTTTCAATCCGGAGGATCATAAACTACTTTTTAAGAATTGTTGTGTAAATGCACGCATGTAGGTGTTCATGTAAATGTGTATCTGTACGTTCATGTGTGATGTTGTAAACCATAGGCACATTGAAGCTTAACATTACTTTATTTTGCAGCTTTATGTTTCTCTAGGTTAAATGCTCTATTTATATGTAGCGTTCACACTGTGGTTGTGCTGTGGTTAGTTTCAAGCACAAAAACCACTTGGTCACGGTTAGGAAAACATCATGTTTTGGCTTGAAAGACTCACTTTTGTAATCACAAACGTGCCACGAGATTTCCTGACTTCTCATCACAAATATCTGTTTTTAGTCTCCACAAGCACAGCAGGAGATTTCACGACTTCTTGTCAAAAATATCTATTTTTCATCGGCACAAACCGGTTGGGGGTGCCCTGACTTCCCATCACAAATATCCAATTTGTTGTGGCCACAAACACAGCGGATGGCCTAACTTCTCTACCAAAACACAAAAAGTATTTGCACTAATGTCAATATGGTAAGAAACCTCTGACACATACAAATGGTTTTCCAGAAACATTAAATGCCAACATTTTATCAGTGGGCTGCGTGACTTGAATTCAGCGTGTATCGTTGCCTCCATGTCAAGGTCATCGCTGGTCAGAGTGTTTGTAAAGTTCAGAAGGCCGACCGACTTAACTCACCCTGGTCTCTCCCAGCACACCGGCTCAGAGAAGGTACCTGCAGTACAGTAAACCAGCATCTCCGTGCCTCTGGGGCCCTGTCGAAGGCAGGGCTCTGGGTGTTAAGTGACACCGAATTGAATTAGCAAATAAAATGGACAGGCTGTCGCAGGGTAATTTACCATGTCAGGGCAAATCAAATTATCCCCGAGGTGCAGATGGCAGTGTATCCATTACTACAGCTGAACTGGTAAACGCAGGCTGCTGTTATCTTTAGAATCCCAATTTCCTTGGCTTTGCTTTGTGTGGGAGGAAGCATGTTAAACAGCAATGATCAAATAATCAGCGGCTGATTAAACAAGATTACCACAGAGGTATTTAAGACACTGAAGGAAGGCAAGACAGACAATCTCCGCCGCATTTTACGTCAGTGCTTACGCATTCACAGTGGTGTCGAATCATAGCTGTCACAGCGCTCGTTAAGACTCTAAACATGTGGAAGTTAATCACTTGGACACCGTTGATTAATAAGGACATTCTATGACTCACGCAAATCAAATACCATCCATTGGCACAACCCAGCTCTGATGATTTTTTTAGATCAGATATATAGGACCAGCCGTTCACTATTACAATCAGGAGACAATAAAACACGCAATGAAAGGAGTAATACGATTCATACAGCAATTAAATCGAGTTATCTAGGAGCTCATAGGTCTAGAGTAGATAAAAGACAGTATGCTGTATTGAATGATTTCTGAATGATGAAATTTAAAGGATGGGACATATTTCTCAGAACGTATTTATCTTGACTTCTTTCAGATATGGGATATTATTCTTTTCAGTCGCATCGAGAAGGAGAGATAATGTAATATCAAGCGGTAACCATCTGTGGAGGTTCTGCCAGAACTTTGTTGAGTTCGGACATGAATAATAATATTCAGGCTGAATCCAGCATATAAACTTAAACTGTCTGTTCCATTATTGTCTGTCGTAAATGTTAAAAATCAGTCCCGTGGTGCATTACTGCCAGGAACCGGACTGGTGAGGCTGAGGGAAATGTCATTACCTTTGCAGGCGTTTGGCCATAAACCAAAGTGTTGGACAAATAAAACATTTACCGCTGGGGGTCATTACAAATAATCACAAGAGACACTGGCACCACAATAGAGCGGACAACAAGACTTTGTGTCCCCACACTTTCTGGTGTCTAAGCCAGGTATTATGGTTAAGTTAGTTATAATGTCTGAACATGCAACTATTTTGTGACCAAGCTATCCCTTTAAGGACAGTGGTCTGGTAACCTGTGTGTGTGCGTGAGTCTAGTAGATTTGCTGTGGGGAGTGAGTCTCTCCCAGTGTGTACGAGAGGTACCGGCCTGTTACTGCAGTCGCACAAAAGTTCATGCTGTTCTTACTTTAGTCAGCAATAAAGTGTGTGGCTAAGCATTTGAGTTTAATAATTACTGAGTGTTTGCTGCCACAGAGGAAAAGAAATAGAGACTAAAGTCCCTGTTTATGCAACGTTACTGCAGCGTCTGGTGAAAAGCTAGTTACCAGCTATGAGATAGGCTGTGGTAAATCACAAAAGCAGGAAAAAGAACAAAAAGCAAACTTGAAACTAAACTAGGTACAAAACAGGAAAATATGAGGACACAGGCAGCAAATGTAGGCAGAAACACACGGAGAAGACAGGACCAGGGAACCAATGAGAGACACAGGAGACACAGATGACGCAGGACTGACTTGGACGAAGGGAAGACTAATAAGACAGTTAGTAAGTAGTAATAGGGCAATCAAAAATGTTGGGAAGAGGACAAAAACAGGAAGTGGAGAGTCACATGAATCTCAGCATAGGTTCAGTCAGGAAAACTATCTTTTTTCATTCATCTCTCCACTCCATCCTCCTCCTGCTCTTAGTCTCGTGGCTTGGTTCTACTCACCAGAATCAACTCCCACAGTTGTCAGATCTCCAGGATCCTTCTTCCTCCATCACCACCACCACCAGTGTCTAGACTCTATCAATGTGTTTCCTATTCTTCATCACCTTCCCAAATATTACTTCATCACGATGGAGTCTGACTGCCAAAAATGTTCTCATTCTCTTTTGTACACATGACAATAAATCTTCATGTTCACTCAGAAATGTACGAGTCTCTTCTGATTGAAATGATGATGACGATAAATAAAACAAGAAGCAACCAAATGTTGAAAACATATGCAATCATGTTAATCGGCAGATCAGATGACTGATCACAGAAGATTTTTTTTGTCATTGTTGTTATTTTATTTTGCTGCATTTGGTGGAAAACGCTGCCAGCAACAACAATGAAATGTTCCCTGCAGTTGCAAGCCACAATAACCACCCAAATCCACCCAAAACCACCCAAACAGTTCACAGTTTCCTCACAAGTATACATCATCAAATGCTGTTTACATGTTTTGTCCCCCTACTGTTTAAACCAAGTGTTCTCTGGTTAGAGAGACGGGAATGCATGGACCACATTTTTCATTTGTCAACCTAATGATGGCTAAAGAGAAAAAGTCAAAAGTCAAAACTTATCAGGATTCTTCCTCTGGGAACCATGAATGCATGTACAAAATGATATGGCATAGTCTCAAATAGCTGTTGAGACATTTCCTTCACTCACTCAGCAATGAATGTCGACCTCATGGTGGCACGAGAGGAAAGCAAACTCATTCGGATCCATCCTCTGGGAACCATGAATGTCTCGAAAAAAGATTTCATGGAAGTCCATTTAAAAGTTTTTGAAATATTTCTGGACCAAAGCGGTGGACGCTCCACTGACATCGCCATCCACCGAACCTAAAAACATTGTTATTTCAAGTGTTTCAAATAGCCAAAGATATCAGCGAAAGAGAGCGCAAGAGTCAAAATGTTGATATAGCGAATTTCATTTTTTGTGCCCTCCGCAGGCTTCTTCCTAGAATGATACACCGGCCTCTCGCCCGTCCCCTTACACAAATATTTAGGTTCCCCTGATACATCTAATAAAACTGTTTGGAGTGTTTCCCCAGTGTTTCACCTCAGAGGAAGGACGTAAACTATTTCACAGCGCGAGGAAAAAGAGAGGAAGCGAGGAGCAAAGAGAGATTGAATGTCCGCGCACACCTTATGTAAATATTTGAGACATCCGCAGATTCTGGGTAACCTTTTCTGTCTCGGAAGAAGATTAACTGTTTCCTGAGATACGCTCTCGGCCTCACCTTTCCAATAAATGGAGTCTCATTTGCCATCGTTATCTCTGCGCCGTGTATCTGCTCGTCCTTGTCCAATTGTATAACTTAAGAAACTAGAAGAAACGTGGGTCTCCTACAGATTGTTGAAGGAATTCATCATTTACTGACTCTTGCCTTTTAAAAAACGCATTGTAATAAGGGGATAAAGTAAGAAAGCGTGATAGAAAGATAAACGAGAGCGATCTGGCACGCCACTGATCGTTACCGTCTTTTCAAACTAGAAGAGAATATATAACAGCTCCTGTACAATCAAACGTCTCCTACCCTCCTCGTGCACACGTGTCTGCCTCCTTCCCACGGGTGCTGAGGCTTACATAAGTGGCATCACTGATATTAATATTTAAGGTTTGTTTTGGGGACGGCGCTCCTTGTTTTTTTGATGCTTGGCTTTCTCCCGTGATGATATTTCAATTGAGCTGTTACATCATCTAGATCAGGGCCACAGCTGAGATAAAAGAGCCCTGTGAGCCATTAGTGCAGGAAGCATGCTGCAGTATGGTCCATGTGATATGCATTAGGAGCTAACTGGGGTGGCTGCTCATTAATATCAATGTTCCCCTCAGATGTGTTTCCAATAACAGAGCGATGGACTAATCATTAATCCGCTGAGGTTGTTCATCATCAGTGGATTTGTGCACCCATCCGAGGAGAACAGCGAGACCAGCACGAGTGTTAAAGTGAGGCCTGATATCTTGTTTTTCAGTTAAATCTCTGCTTTGCTTCCGATGCTCCTGTAGACGTGAGGATCGAAGAAAGACGGGGGGCCTCAGGGGGTCGGCTGGTCGGTGGCTGTGACAATGCGATCCTCGCCTCACATCACAACCTTTGAGTCTGTTCTCAGGCCACGGCTGACTGAGCGCGCTCCGCCCTGTCTCCGAAGACGACACCGCTCGGACGAGGTGGAGGGCTGCGGGCTCAGTCTACCTTTCGGTTCATTGCACAGGCCTTGCCACGAACACACCATCCTTGAATAAAAAAGAGCTCAGAGATTCATCACAGTTTGAGGCAGAGCTGAATGTCTCGGTAGATGTTTCTGTTTCCTGTCATTATGTGTTTTGCACCTGTGGATACTTACTCTCGAGTCTGCGCCAGACGGAGTACTAGATTTCAGATTTGAGACTTAAGTCAGCCTTATGACACAAAAATAAAGTAGCAAAATAGAGTTGAAGTACGACGTTCAAAAGACTTTAGACCCATTTATTGATATTCTGGCACTGACAACACCGTATGGCGTAAAGTGTGACAGTACCATCATATTACTAATCTCAGTAAACAGGGATTAAGACCAACAGAAGTCCTGATTTAAAACATCTCGGGAATCTGCTGCGTTCTGGACGTGTTAAAGGTAATACGATCCAGGAAGTCCAGTCGGAACGAGACATTAATGACTCTCAGATGCCACAACACTGCATAATGTTTTGCAATACTCACAGGACCAATTTGAGAACTTCAGTTATCATGCAAATCTTTTTTCTTTCTTCATGGTAAACAGTAGAAAAATAGTGTTTATCATGATAGAAGAGGTGCTTGCATGTGTTTGCCAGCCAGATGACGTCACACAGCGGTGCAACAAAAGTTCAGCTCCCCTGTGTTGCCTGACTTCAGCTAACGCTCTAGTACTTGGCTAATTTAGCTGTTGACCTACTGGTTGTTTGCGAGTTTAATGAGGATTGAGTTGAAGGCTGACATGATGGACTGGTCTGTCAGCGCAGGGATCGGAGGTTAGCCTCCACCAGAGGACAAATGGGACTTCCAGGAACTCCAAACTTACATTGTGAAAGAAGCATCTGTAAAACTGTGGATACGTTTTTTTACAGCGTTACATCCACACAATTAAATTGTTTCATGCTCATTCAAATTAGTCTGTAGTCCCTGTAGTCTGCACGCTGTATGGACCACACAAAACAGAAGTTTCATGCACTGTGTCCAGATTTAATGTAACATCCTTGTCTGGTAAGCCTACATTCAAGAATCAGCTGGTTTTGTTGCAAGTTCGAAGTTGTGTGAACCTGCAGCTGAACTGGTACCGTGGCTAATGTAAAGCTAGCTGTGGATGCTCAGTAAATCATTTGAAATGTAGGCGAGATCACGACGTCCTGTTTTGTATTTCTACCTGTGTTACAGGATATGCAGGCAAGTGTAAAGGCAACATAACAGAGAATTGAATAACTCTTTCTATCGAGTTACTAATAAGGTCATGTAACTTGCAACTTGCCTAAACACCATTACCATCTCTGACAGTAAATGCTGGAACGCCGTGTCATTTTAATGGTCAGCAATACATTTGTCAAGGATCTGACAAATGACACAAAGACTCGCAAAAAACAGCTCTAGTTCCAGGCATGCCAACTCGTATTTATTCCTGCTGGGCTCTGTAAGCAGTGAGTATAACTGAATACATCACCAGCCCTTCTTTCTGCCCCCAAAAACAAGAAGCAGCTATTTTTTTTGTTAAATTATGAAAATCATACTCCACAGCGTTGAAAATTGCCTGATCCAGATAATCTGTCACACTGACAATGTGGCTGTAAATTCTGGTCGTGTCAAACTGTGTCTCTGTAATCATTATTCCGTCCTCTGGGTTGAATATTTTTTAACATCAGCCTGCTCATTATATCGGTCTGGTTATTGTGAGTTACCTGACAAACCGCAGAAGGTAATGAGAGTTCTGCCAGAATTTAATCCCTCTGAAAATATGTCGCCTCCCAAACTGTATTATCTCTATCGTGTCTTTTTATTTAGCGGCTTTTTGTGGCCAGAACAGCAGTTAATTTCAAGCTTGATTTACCGCCATAAATTCTGTGCCTTAAGAATGACAAAAAATAAGTTAATGTCCGCAGATCTAATTACTATTGGAATACATTATAATGGCGGGAAGAAAAATAAAGCTGAGCTGCAGAGTGAAGCCCTATAGAAGGAATTTAAATGATGCTGATACTCTCCATTGAAGTCTTTAAGGACGATGGTCGGCGTTATTATCGTCTTCACTGTGTCTATAAAACATGAGCTATCGTGAGGGACTTAATCAAACACATTCCATCAGTCGTTTGTGCAGATGGAGCTGCGGCAGTAACGTCTGGCGAACCACCCAGACCCCCATATTTCACATCACTAGTTAGTCTCTTTGTCTCTTTGTCATGTGCTCTACGTTACACCGGTGTCCCACTATTCTGTCAGCTCTGGTCAGGACTATGAGTAAAGATGGCTGCCATGTCCAACTTCAGTACCCTGAGGGGTTCTCTCCTGTTTCTACATTTTTTAACACCGAGACCTTTTTTATACCCACAAGCCTCTATATCTTCATCACCTGCCCGAGCCCAGAGTCAGAGGATCAGGTCAAGAGTGAGTCCGTGGCAGAAAGAGAGAAGAAAGACTTTTTTTTGTGATCACCAGGAGACAAGAGTGATATACGATGATTTACATGATAACGGACATAAATTATGTAATTTACCTTACATGAGTGTACTTATGTCACTTAAGTTACATGAGTTACAAGATAAAAACACAGTATTTTTGTGCGTAAACCTAACAAAGTATCTTCTTTCCTAAAACTAATCAAGCAGTTTTGTTAGCTAAACTCGACCAAGTACTTTTGGAGCTTAAACCGAACAAAACCTAATGTAAAAACAATGAAAACTTTTAACAAGAGAGATAAGATGTTGACATTATGACCTTCATAATGGGCTCTTATTTGCCCCTCCAGTCTTAAGCGTTCCCCCTCCTTCCCTCCCTCACCGTGAATGTCATATGGGTAAAGCAACCACGAGACGAGACTAAAAAAGTAAACACATTTTTTTCAAATAAAAAAAATTAATGCAGAAGAAAGATGAAAAGCCTTTTTTGTGACAAATTATTAGAATACCGTAGCCGTGTTCTCTTTTTTTATCTCGATTGATTGAAGTAATTTCCCTCCTTTGATCTGCATATTGAACCGTGTTGATGCATAATTTTTTTTACATTATTAATACGCTGCCGAAAGCGAGGATGTGTGATACACTGCAGAACACGTAGTCCCATCAATCTGGCTCCTTTCTCACGCGCTGGATCAACCTGTGGGAGCAACACAATCTTCTCCGTACCGGTTGCATTCATACCATTCTGATTCTTTTCCTCACTGAGCGCAGAAATACATGCGAACATCTTAATCTGAACTATGAAAACACAACACGTGTACGTGAAGTTATTACATGAGACATTCTTCATGTTGTGTAACATTTGTTCATGAATTATTGAAGCGTGAGAGTTACAGCACTCTGGACCTTATTACGCAATGCAGCAATCCCAAGATCACTGGTGCTATATTCAGACATCAAGTCACAGGACGCCACTGAGGTAAAAAGAGGAATGAATGCTTGACATGTCTTTAAGATAAGGACCTTTACACTCTGCTGTCTCAGCTTTTACTGCTCGGCTTTAGCTGAAAAAAGCCCAAATTATTAATCATTAAAAGGATTGCCTTTTACCCGGTCGAGGCTGGCCGGCCATGTGAAATGTGGAAGGTGCGCGAAGGTATGAAGGAAATTACACAATCCAGTCGACTACCCGAGTTAATCGATTCTGACGGATTGTCAATTTCGTTTATGAGAGAAACTTTAAGGTTAACAATTGCAATTAGGTTTGACATGCGGTGGGTGAAGGCAATCAGCAGGGTTAGACAGTGGATCTATAGAAGTGTATATGTAATTAATGCTTTCAGCTGTGCCCAGGGCCCTCCGCCGAGCAGAACAAGCAAATTGCAAAGGCTGGGATAAGTACAGCTGCAGATATGGGTATATTTCATCGAGTGTGCAGTTTTTCTAAGTCACCCCTCTTCCCCATGCCTTGCCCGTTGTGCACGTGTGCGCTGCCACTAGAGGAATATACACAAAAGGTGCGTACATGCGTTAATAAACTCACAATCCCTTCTTCAGTAGGTATTTCTTGCATGTGTATTACTGTGCACATACAGTTACCCGTCAGGACGCGTGAGGCAGGCGTGACAAGCCATCAGAGCCGCTGTGGCAAATGAAAGTGATGCTCAGGAGGAGAGATGCCTGGAGGAAGGCTGGGAATAAACAGCCGGATCTGTGACGCACTTTGAAGCACACATCAGAGAGGAAAGACGGAGGAGGCAGAGGGGAAAAGAGCAAGTGGAGAGGGGACAAAACAGAGTAGGGGGGAAGCTGGTTTTCGCGCCCTGAAAGAATCCGAAACTGACCGGACAGCAGGTCATCTTTCAAATGCAGAGTAGCCGAACTCTGAGGGTTTTCACGTGCTGCCAGGAAAACCCTTCAGCAGCGTGCGTTTATATATATATATACATGAGAGAGAGCCGAGAGCTTGTCCTGCAGAGCACAGTTTCAAGCTGTTCTCTGATGTCAAAAATGCTCTGAACTCAATGTATTTCCTGAGAAATGTGGGTAAAGGTAGAAGGAATATCTGTCAAGATGATGAAATATCAGATAAGACTGTCAGGCCTGCAGCAACGCCCAGAGGCAGAGGATGAGACGGCGACTACAGGTTCCTGTCACTCGGAAAAAAGGCAAGAAACAGAGGTTCTCATGTGTCAGACATGATGTGAAAAGAGAACTCGATGGTTCAAAGATAAACTGCAGTTCAAATATAGGTTTTAAAGAATGTATTTACTGCAGTGTAGGATTAGGGTCATGATATTGTGCCAGCATGATAAGAAGAGCTGAGATTACTGACATTCTTATCTAAAGCCCACCACCACTACGGGCGAGGCGAGTCCACAACACAGAGGAGTTTGCTGTATGTGTGCACACTGTTATCAGTATATGCACTCATGTGATGTGTCATTGGAGAGTCATGCTTTTTAGAAATTAATGTTCTGAAAGTTTAAATCTTAGTATCAGGAAAGTTGCCGTGGGAAGATTAGCTTGAACCACACGTAAAGATAAAACACGTCCACTGAACATCAGAAGTGCAGGAGCTTTTCAAAGAATAAAGAGGCAATGTGCCATGAGAGGTAAACAACAGCTTGCAGGTGGGTAATTTCACTAATA
Organism: Diplodus puntazzo; assembly: GCA_963678695.2. Classification (NCBI taxonomy): domain Eukaryota; kingdom Metazoa; phylum Chordata; class Actinopteri; order Spariformes; family Sparidae; genus Diplodus; species Diplodus puntazzo. The sequence goes on along the minus strand of OZ023163.1, from coordinate 7,897,035 downwards.
TTCTCATTGCATGCCATCTAGAAATGAGGACTCATAATTGAAATCATCTGGTGCAGTGGGTCAGGATAAAAACCTACTTTCCAGGCTCTCTTGCTAATGGTTGACCCTACCTGCTAATGCCAAAGATCACAATGTCACATAGAAACAATCTCCTCGCAATTACGTTTATATACTATATATCTATTGGGCCATTTATGTTTTGAAAAAAAAAAAATGTAAGTGCTGCTTGCATTGAGCATTATGTTGTGTTTAAATTCATGTTTACTGGCCTGTAATCTGCACCACTTGGTTCTCAATCAGCCAAATTGCAGGAAACCAAGTGCAGGATGTGAATTGCGCCATACACTTGCTTACGCTCGTGCAAATGGACTATGAAAAAACAAAAATGGGAACCGACTCGTTTAGTTTTCACCCGTGTCCATTTGTTGGTGGGTTGGATGGTTGTAAAATTACACACTGAACGAGTTTCCACAAATCTTGGATGGAGAGTCGTTCTCAACCCAGAATAGACCACACTAACGTTTGGAGACGATTTGGGAAAAGGGACGGATCCAAAAACTTTTTGGGATTCTTTAACAAAGCAAGTCTCATTCCAAGGTTGGCAAATACTGATGCGTAACCCAAAGCCTTGGTATTTGACGACCTCGGTATGAGACTCAGAAATCAACTGTCTTTCTCCGTCCCTACATTTAAGGGAGCTGTCGGGCTGTTGTGGAGGTATGCGCTCTCCTCAATGCAATTCTAGCTTCACACTGCATCGCTTTTTGCTCACGGAACAAATTGATTCGTTTTTGCATCTTTTTCTGTACAATGGGATTATTAATTTTGGCTCTACGTACCTGGCAGTATTTCTCTAAAAGCCTGGATTCATAAGTGTAAACCCTTTCACCATAATTTACCTTCAAAGCTAACATGGAAGTGTCTTGTGCTTCTTGTGCACCATTTTTTACTTCTTTCAAGATCATTTCCAAACTCTAACTAGGTGCTTTGAGTGCCTAAATCGAATATTATGTTACACAAGCAAATATTGTGTGAAAACAAATAAAATGCTCAACAAACAGTCGTGAACACGTTCAGTGTCACCGTTTTGAAACATGATGGATTGTGGTGATTGACAACATTTGCTCATTATGATGACAGAAATTGTAATCCATACTGCATTATGTTTCTTACAGAACAGATGTACTGTTGAAAATAGTGAACTTTTATATAAACATAATTTCTGGGAGACAGGGTGTTGATTTAGCATTTATTTATCTTTGACAATGGAGTTTGGGCGGGGCAATTTATTTTCTGTTCCAGACACTTTCTAATGATCTTATGTGTGATGTCATCTAATCTGTATGAGCTCATGTGACTTACGTAAGATGATAGCCTGTAGAAACCACAATGGTGTCGATCTCAGGGAAGTTTTCAACTGCATTCAGAAACTAGTGATGATTCGCCAACGTGACATGAATTCAACATTGTATTGGTAAAAAAGTACGACAATGGAATAAAGTAAACTTCCCTCTAACTTTCACAGTTTATGTAATAGTCTGAAACTTGCCCAGCCTTAATGTGTGTGTGTGTGTGTGTGTGTGTGTGTGTGTGTGTGTGTGTGTGTGTGTGTGTGTGTGTGTGTGTGTGTGTGTGTCACGCCTCTCAGGTCTATGGGTTGTAGTAATTAGGTGGCTGCTGGCTGCGGACTACATTATTAATAACTTTGCTGAAAACACAGCACACACACACACACACACACACACACACACACACACACACACACACACACACACACACACACACACACATCCACCCTGCATAGAATAATGGGCAAATGATCAAGCAGAGACCCGCCGAGTATCTGCGACGGATCAGACGATCTTGATCCTTTTAGGGATGAGAATGCTCTGAATGCAGGTCTCCCATTATCGGACGGCCGAGTGATGCAGAGCACAACCCCATATTAACACTAATCGTTTAAATGTATTCGCCTGCACAGTCTGAATGACTAAGCCAGGGAGTATTCGTCGCCATCCTCGATGCATTTAATACCGTTAAAACAAGATGCTGGTTCGGTAAACACCAACGTGATGAAAGAGTGTCATTCAACAGGAATTATAAGTAGGAGAAAGTATTAGTATTAGTGTGTGTGTGTGTGTGTGAGACTGACTGAGTTTATACAAGAGTGCATGTGGCCCTCTGAGAAGCCATCTGTGTGTGTTTGAAGTGTTTATGTGTCTGTGTGTGTATGCCCGGACCAGACTGGTGATAACTGATAAAGGTCATGGGGAGTGACAGGGTGGACAGCCAGCGGGTGTGTGTCAGTAGTCGGGCAGGGTGAACTCTGGGTTATCTGCCAGGGACTTCAGCTGGCTCTCAGGACACAGCTGCTCCTTAAAGAGCAGCTACAAGGTGGCAGGCTGTGGGGAAGCCATGGAAACTGTGGGAGCCATGTGGAGTTTAATGTGACTACAAACCTATTAAAACAACAGGACTGCACCAAAAGAGTAATGGTTGTGTCCTCCGACATGAGAGACACCTGAGACATTTTCCACCCAGGCTAAATTAGAGCCGGGGGGAACTTTCATCATATCGCCTGATCACAGTTTCTTTCTATCTATCTATCTATCTATCTATCTATCTATCTATCTATCTATCTATCTATCTATCTATCTATGCAAATAAAATGGTCTTTTCCGAACCCCGACCAAGTGTTTTCTTTTTGCCTAAACCTTGACAGGCTATAGGCACAGCACTGTCGCAACATGTCATTGAAAATTTAGCCTAAAGAAACAAAGTAAAGTTTCATCATATCCCTGGTTTGTAGAAACAAACACACACACACACACACACATACACACACACACACACACACACACACACACACACACACACACACACACACACACACACACACACACACACACAGACTCACAATGTTAAACCAAAACCAGCCACACTTTAACAGCTTGTAATAATCCTACCTCTGTTACTATTCACCGGTACATGTAGGCATAATGTTTGAATCTCCTCCTTAGTCCTTACAAAAGTTCTCTTAAAAAATTGTCATTGCATGGAGTTGCATCATCTCTTACCTTCAAAGATCGGGATCGGTAAAGTACATTACCTGTGTGCCTGTGTGTGAATGACGAACAAAGCGCTGCTGATGTCCAAATGTTTTTGTCATCTCGTCGCTCGATAAAGTGCCCACAGGGAATACTTCCACTCGCAGAAAGTTAACTTTAGTCACTTTTTATCATTCTTTCCCATTCAAGTCAGGGAGCTCAATCGAGCTCACAGCATGACGGCCTCAGTTGAACCGATTATGATGAAACCTATGTGGCGATGATAATCATAACAGTTTTTTGATAATTTGATGTTACTCTGGTATGAAAGTAGTGGTGATAATAACACTGCTTTATGTTTTCAATACAGTAAAATAAAAATCAGACAGTAATAAAATATAGCAAAAATACCTCCTATTATCTAAACATGTAAAAGCGAGTGAGCCGATATAGTATATGTATAAAGTCACATACATTAAATGGAACTCAAATACTAGATTACTCTAGTCTGTCTCATTATTGAAAATAAACAAGTGAGCCGAGAACAGTCCAGGCTCATGATTGCAAACATGCACATGGCTCGCTGTTGAACAGCATGTTTCCAAATCCAGCATGTGTGATTGTACTATATTTAGCTCAGCGTGCCGTCTCCACATGCAAACTGGATATAATCATGTAAACACACTGAGATCATATCAGCAGTCATATAGGTTAGTATGTGGAAGAGGCTCGGCAGTACACTGACCTCTCCTCCTCCAACATACGTCCCCTCTTCACCCTTCATTGTGGGTTGAAGTTGTTTATTTGGCTCCAGTCTCTCCCTGCTTATCGCTGTATGTACGTTTCAGCTTTCAGTGTTACTCAGACTCTCAAATAATCCAATCTAACTGTGTTCCACATCTCTCAACATACCGTCACTTTTATTCCTCCTGATTTTCCTCGCTTTAGACGGGACAAAGAATACCTTTTAGAGTCAGCTTTTAAAGCAGAATGATAAATGCGCATGCCGTACACAGTCATCTATATCCTATTATTGCTTTCAAAGATTGGTGGCTGCTTAGGAGGGAGAGCAGGTCATCCATTAATCAGGAAGCAGTGACTCGGTCCCCAGCCTCTGCAGTCCACTGTACATGTCCAAGTGTCCTTAGGCGAGACGCTGAATCCAAACCTGCACCCTGTCGGTCTTCCATCAGTTTGTGAGTGTGCACGTGAACAGTGTCGTTCCCTAAACGTAACAAATGCTTTTAGTCCCTAAACCTAACCAAGTATATTTGTTGCCTAAACCTAACCAAGTATTTTTGTTGCCTAAACCTAACCAAGTATTTTTGTTCCCTCAAACTAACCACATATTTTTGTTCTCTAAACATGACCAAGTGTTTGTTCACTAAACATCACCAAGTATTTTTGTTCCCTAACAGAACAAAGTATTATTATTCTCTAAACACACCTACACACATACAGACAGACTTTCCTGACTATCTTTTGCAAACAGATCGGACCAGAGGCCCCATTAAAAGGGGTTATTTCCCAATGCTGTGATTTATTAGGCTCTAGAAGAGAACCTCAATAAGCAGTGGCCCCTGGGCATATTAGTTTGGTGTATGGTTAATCTTAGACCCAAAAAGAGGACTCACGGAGCAAAATGCAGCCGTGATCAGAATACAGCTCACTCTATAAAGTGTCAGCTTTACAGCTGGTCAAATTGAATACGACAGGATCAGGCATACAACAGAAATCAGAACAGACGTCATCAGCAACAGGCAGCCAGAACAGGCAACAGGTACAACGAAGCGAGACTTACTCAGACCCTGAAGCAGCAACACAACATAAACAATCTGGCCAACTACGATGCTAACTGCCCTCTATATATCCTGGGGAGCTAATGAGCAAACGAGCAGCAGCTGTGCAGGCAGGTGGCCGATCACAAGAGCAGTCAGGTGATTTAACAGAGGCAGGGAACTTCTGACAATGCCTACTGGGCAGGCATGGCATGACTGAGTCAGAAAAACAACACAGAGCAGACGGACACAGGCTGGGTCACAATTCAGGGGCCGAATCTGTGGATGTTTAAAGATGAGAAACATCATAATGTGGCAGTCGCACTTTGTCTGAATACCGAGGACACAGCCATATTCTTTGCATGCGTAAGTATCCCATAATCCTTTTTCACGGCATATATTTTGGCTTGTCATAAAAAGCAGGTGTTGCAAATATCATTAACCATGGATATGTTCTATTCAAGTGTCTAAGTGAGATATGGAAGTGTGACAGTGAGCCAGAATGAACAATGCCAGGACCCTGACACTGAAGCAGCTAAATGGAATTCATCCATTATTCATTTTTTCCGATTTACATGTGCACTTTTTCGACTTTGAGAATGTCTGCAGAGAAATAAGTGAACTGTTTGACGGAGCAATCAGTTGATCCACCACAAAATCATGGAACTGGGGAAAAAATCGAATGACAGTGCGTCGGTGGTCTGAAAATTGTTTTTAGATGCCAGAATGACAAAGTTAGTTAGTTAGGCAGCTGTCTTTGGTTTAACTCCGTTTTTTTTTTTTTCCGGTATCATAAACCTGGCTCACTATAACAAGGTAGGTCACCATGGTAACAAATGCATGCTAACAGGGCAGCCTCACCAGATAAACATACTACTGACCAATCACTCCACTGGACATAATGACTCATCATTCAGTTAGGATCCTGACATGACATAAAGAAAGGAGAAAGATCTACTTTGGTGGTGGCATGTTGCTTTGGGTGCCAGTGTGACACGAGATGCAACCCAGGAACTCTAGGTTGAGTGAAATAAAAATGGACACTGCAGAGATGTTTTTAATACTCTGAGACAGGATTTTTACAACTCTGGAGACATACTGTATCATGGCTGCAGTTACTTTACTTTTTGTCCCAACGGTTGGACCCCTGCCATGATTAAGGACTTTCTGACAGACCGTACTCAGAGGGTAAGAGTGGGCCCCCATACATCCACAGCCCTGAGCCTCAGCACTGGCTCCCACAGGGCTGCGTGCTGAGTCCCCCGCTCTATACCCTCTACAGTACACCCATGACTGCTCACCCGCTCACCACAGCAACACCTACGACATGACAGTAGTGGGGCTCATCTCGAGGGGGGATGAGTCCAACTACAGAGACGAGGTGGAGCGATTGGCGGTGTGGTGCAGAGTTAACAACTTGCTCCTCAAGACATCAAAGACTAAGGAGCTCATCGTGGACTTCAGGAGGAAGAAAACGGACATCCAGCCGCTGCTCATTTGCGGGACCTGTGTGGAGAGGGTTCCCGACTTCCGTTTCCTGGACTCAACATCATGGTGGACCTTACCTGGAGCATCCACACCGATGAGCTAGTTAAGAAAGCCCAGCAGAGACTTTACTTCCTGAGAGTTCTCAGGAGGAACAACATCCCCCAAAAACCGCTGGTGTCCTTCTACCACTGCTCAATTGAGAGCATCCTGTCATACTGCCTCTGTGTGTGGTTTTCAAGCTGCACTGTGGCACAGAGGAAAAAGCTCCGGGGGGTCACAAAGGCAGCACAGAAAATCATTGGCTGCCCTCTCCCCTCTCTGGAAGAACTTCACAGTTCCCACTGCCTCAAAAAGGCCCGGTCACGAACTGGTCAAGCTACTGCCGTCAGGCAGGAGATACAGGTCCATGAAAACAAGAACAAACAGACTAACAGCCATAGGTGCATTGAATTGTGCTACATAGTTCTCACCACTTACACTTACTTTTGTCAAAGGGCTATGTGCAATGTTTTAATGTGGATGTATGTATGGGTGTGTCTCCTATGTGTTAATATGCATACAGTAGTTTTATTTATGTATTTATGTATGCATCTACTACTTCAATAGATGTTTTTGCACTGAATAAGGATTGCACTTAATTTCGTTGTACCTGTTACAATGAGAATAAAGATATTCTATTCTATTCTATTTCTATTCCATGCCAACAGACTGGATCTATTAAAAAACATGAGGTGGCTCCATGAGCTTAAGTTTCTCTGAATGCACCCTAATAGATATTTTTATTGATCACTAGAGGCATCCCTGCCTCTGAGGTATTTTAAGACACAAACAGCCTAATGAATGGTGATTGAAGCTGCACATTAATTATGCATGCTGGTAATTAGCTCTGTAAAGACATGCCACTCGTTGGCCACATTATTCATTTACGGATGATATATTTATTTTCCATCCCCGTCTTCACCCTACTTTAGTACAGGGATATTGGTTTATGATTGGCTGGCAGGAGTCCTTTTAATTCGAAAAACAGAAAGTAGTTTCTTACTTTCCCTTTGGTCAGGGACGCTGACATGAGCAGGAGTTTACAATACAACACATTCTGGATTCAAATCCTAAATCTAGGTATTGTCAAGGCTGTCGTTAAGTGCTGACACCTGACTCATGGTGGCCTGTACTCACACTGCAGAGTGGAACATTTCTCGGTCCAGTAGAAGGGACACTGGTCACACCTCACCTTCACACTGACCTCTGTTCACCTCCAAAAGCTGTTGATACTAAACCTGCTGGTTTATGGAGAGTGGAAGCTGTTGACAGGCAGCTCCCCAGTGCGCTGTTAGCGCTGTCAGCAGCCGCTCAGCAGGAAATGCCCAGGCTTCGGGCCTATCAATGGGCCCTTTCATCAGGCACACACCAGCTCTGTTCAGGCCAGATAAACACAACGTGATTCCCACCTCCCGTGGCAACCAGAAGGTATTATTGAGTCTCTGACAAGCCATAAATCTTCTATCAAAAATCCTCCAAAAACAAGAATTAGGATTCCACTTACAGTCGTTCATAAGGCTTATACGAGTGCACCAGATGAGGATTTGCTGTGTCGGGTAAACAAAACCATCTCCAAACACGGAGGAAAACACTCTTGCTTGTTAGGAATTATCTGATTTGAAAGTCATTTTTGTTCACACCTGTATGCGGAATCATCTGGGTAATTATAATGAAGTGAGCTCTGAATTAAATGAGCCGAGGGACGCAGAGGAAAGGAGAAGAAGAGGAAGCGTCTGATGAGGAAGAGACGATGAATAGGCATTAATTGAGGACCTGCACTGACGGGGATAGAGGTAGACGAATAAATGGGTTTAGAAGTAAAGGCAGGATGAAATCCACGATGATCATGAAGATTAATTCCCTGTAATTCCAGTTCGTGTGTGTGTTTTCATTTTATTTATGGGGAGAAATTAACACATTCTTACCAAGGGGGGCTTTGAAGTTAGTATTGATGACGGTGGGGCGCTGGGTTTGTGTATGTGTGTGTCTGAGTGTGTTTACGAGACGGAGACAAGACACAGACGGAGATAAAGGGAGAAAGGAATGGGAGGGTTACATCTCCCTCAGACAGCTGTTTTTCGTCGTTCTGCTTCACGCTCGGTCCATCTTCCTCGTTAGTGGCGACTCGCGCTGCTTTCATCAGGATTTCTCACACATCTCAGAGTTCGGGAAAGCAGTTTCTCCCCTGTGTGTGTGTGTGTGTGTATATATGTGTGTGTGCGTGTGTGTGTGTGCCTCCCGCCTTTTCATAAGTCACCTTCCGGCAATCGCTCTGATTGCATTTGAGCCGGCTGATGTGATCCAGAGCCAAAAGAAAAAAAAACCCAGCGCAGAGCTGCCTTAATGAGGGCTTTGCATCACATAAAATATGAAACCGAAAAACATACAGGTAGACTTTGAGTGTTGCATAATGTGGCTAACCTGGTGAGTGGGAGAGCTTAATGATATGAAGCAGGGCTTTCAGATGATCTGATTATCATACTGAGTCATTCCCCTGTAGGCTGTGAGCCTTTCACATAACCTTGTCTAATCACTGATCTCCCACATCAGAAGTGTCAAGCGGCTCACATGAATTTCGGCAAATCAAAACGCGGTGCACGGGGCGGCGCGCTGAATTATAAGTAAAAGTTGTTGCCTGGACTGGAACAAGGTGTTCTCCCCTTCTCTCTCTCTCTCTCTCTTTCGCTGTCAGTCTGCCTCCTTCTCCTCCTGTATCACTCCCTCACCCCCTCGCTCCCCACCTCTCCTTGCCGCTCTGATAAGAAGACAAAAGATAAACAACCCCTCCAGCATCTGCCATCGATCGCTCCGGGGTAAAGGCTTAATGGCTTGGCTCAAAGTAATAACACTCCTGGAGTTCTCTCTACTGATGGGAAAGATAGATCCTCTGCCCTCGGTTTGCACGCAGACAGAGTTTGTATGTGCAAGAGGAGGTGAAAGCAGGAGCACGGAGAGGGGCAAAAAGAAAAGAAGAAATATCCAGCTCAAAGAAATCCTAAAATGAACAAAGGGAAAGTTCTTTTTTGTGATGCAGCGAGTGTGTCGTTAGCCGTGCCCTCCCTGGCCCAGCACTTGTCACTCATCTTGACGAGCTGTCCGCGCTGAAATAGTGTCTGGCTTGTTGTGGCTGAGGCAGCAGACATCCCTGTAGCCAATGTTCTTATCTAGTTTGTTTTCTTCGTCGCTGATTTCCAATTTCCTTTTTATTACAACTTCCCGGCTTCTGATTACAGCAACCGAGGAGCAAACCCTGAGAAACAGATATTCTCTGTTCCCCCAAAGAAAAATGTCCCAAATACAATTCAAAAAACCCAATTTCAGGCAAACAAGGAAAGTGAGGCAACACACACTGATAATGTTTAATAGGATTTCATGGTCACTTTAATACAACGCAGTACATCAATATAATACAATGAAAGATGTGCAGGGACTCAATAGGGAAGACAAGCATATCTTTTAATTCAGAAAAACAATTCACTAAGAAATGACGAGTGTTGTCAGACAGTTTAAATGTTTTTTTTTAATGTGCATTGGGCTTTCGATTGCAATTTAGATGTTACAGCGAGCCGAACCACTCCACCAGCTTCTGTAAGTCACTGCGATCTTTCATCCACCATTTCTTTCTTTGTGCTTTTATTGGTCTGGGGTTTACTACACATACTCTGAGATGAAATGGCATCAATAAATAAATAAATACTGCACTTGATATCGGTTTAAACCCTCAGTAACATTGATTTGCATTTCTTAGCATAGGGAAAACTGCTTTTATGATGTTGCGTTCTCATATTGAGAACATTTTTATGAAGACAAATCGCTACTCAAAAATAAAATATCTACAGAGCTTAGGGAGGTGCAAAATAAAAGCAATGTCTTTTCCTTAAAAAACATTATAATGATTGTGAATCAATGATTTGATTTTTGTTTTGTTTTTGTCTGTGTGAGAATTCTGACAGTTGGTTCCAGCTTCTAACAAGGTTTGTCGGCTGATATTATAATGATGTCGCTATCACGTGGTGTTCGCGTTTCGTCAGTACTGACAGTCTTGGTTGTTGTGGAAAAAAACTTATAGCATACTGTACTGCCCTAATGTTAGCTGGCATGAGCAATTTTAATGTTAGCCAGTTAGCATAAGCAACTAAGGTAATGCAACAAACTGGCAGCCACTTGAGGGGGGTAATGATCGGAACAACAGCGGTGTTGTGATGTGAATGCAATGGAAATATGGAATGTTATCAATACCACCTTTAAAATGTTTCAACGAGGGTAGTGTACTTGTTACTTGTGGGTCACTTGGTTTCATGCATTTCATAATTTTCACCAACCCTCCCCCAGAATAACTTTTAGCTTTTTAAATTGAATAGCTAAACACGTCTTTTTCATACCTGTTGTTGTTTCACTATGCAGGTTTAACCCTTCTAAAGGTCTAAGGTGGTGTTCAAAGTGGAGCACAACGCTGTCTCACCACTGGACCTTTTGTGCCAAACAGTAAGTAAGGTGGTGCAAATGTTTTCACTAAAGATTAAACAACTTGCACAGATGCACCTTCGGCAAAATTAGCATCTACTTGCATCTTTCAAGAATGCAAAGATGTCACCTCTAAAAGAGGACAGCCGTATGGGAAATTGGGTTTTTTAAACGCTGCTAAAAAAAAACACATTTAATAAACAATGACATCAATTAGATTAACTAACTACCATAGTTATCCTTATATGGAGTGAACCATCGAGCATTAACTTGCATTATTACTTATGTTAAGAATTATTGTGTGTGAGGTTTTCCTACTGTGCTTTGTCTCTCTTTTTGCTAAGCTGCGATGATGAAGACAGGAAGAGGAGGAGCGTAAATGGCGGACAGAAATAGAAAGCACTACAGCAAGTCCCATCCTCTTTAATGCCTCTGTCTTTTAGATTGGTTTCCCTCAGCATTGGCTCTGACACTTTCTATAGCTTAGCGCTCCAGACTGTCCCACGAGACAGTGACTCCTGCTGCTCTCCCCAGTCAGCAGCAGCAGCTTTCTCTCCTCTGGAGTATTTAAAACATTAACTGGGGTCCCGACTCACTGCAAACATGTGTCAGACTCTATCTCCCTCACATCACAACTCCCAGGTGCTGGTCCAGAGTTACAGCAGGACCAGGAGGACTGTGAGGGTTTGAAGTTTTGCTGGAGTGACACCGCCGTCTTTGGTCGGAGAAAGCTCAGTAACACAGAGTTTTTGGTAATTTGGACAATTAGGGAACTAATTAGCCACTCAGTCATTACAGTGACTTAGATTCAGTGGTGTCAGAGATTGAAACAGTGTCAACCTCTTACTAAAAATAACGTTTGCACTTGTGGTGACTTCAGTAATTCATGTGGGTTTAGAGCTGCCACTGCACGCACTGTAGCAATTCTCAAATTGGCATTAATCCGCTTAGAAAATTGTGTTTACAAGACTTTCTTCCATTTACTTTTATTGAAACGAGGATTACTCGGCCTCAATCGTTTGCGCGGGTCAAACGCCGCGAGTTCGCTGATGAGGTGACAGTGAGCAGAGACAAGCCCCCTCTGCTACTGTGGGAACAGGCGCGACCTCCGACCCCTGACCTCACCGCCGAGGCTCTCTCTCCGGTTGGCTGTCTCAGCGGCTCTGCGGGCCGCCTGATCACAAACACTCACCTTGGGCAGGATGGACTGTGATGGATGGTTCCCTGTGAGCCACGAGGTCAGCCCAGTCAGCCTCATGCGGAGTCAACCGGCTGACCTCGCGTTGGTGTGTTTATGTGGATTGTGCGTCCCGATAATTCATGCAGCAGTTCTGAGGGGTTTTGTTTGGAGCAGCTGGAATAAGAGGGAGATGAAACTTGAAGGGATTGAGAGCTTAAACCTGCAGGTGTCAGGTGGGCATTGCTTAGCAACAAGCAGAGGCTGCACGCTGCTTTTTGTATCACTTGAGCAGTTCTTCTTGATGATTTAGAAAATTGAAGCTAGTCGGAATTTGTCAATATTCAGTCAAGAGCACTCGGCCACGTGTGCGTCTCTGTGTGTGCTGATTATTCAGCTGACGGCCTTGAGTTCCTCCTGCCGAGTCGCACTGCGGTAGCTCCAGTCTCCGCGATGATATCTCCCCTCTTAATCTTCAAAGTGAGTCCTGACACTCATGAGAATGTCCCCCGGCGTCAGCCCCGACACCCTTCCTCCAACCGGCTCCGTCACTGGCGCGTACATGCGCATATACATACTGGAGGTGGGGGTGTTACATAAGTGTTCTCTGATAAATGGGAGCGCTAGCTGGCTAACACGTCCTATCTCTGAGATCAGCGGGAGGTGGCTTAAAGATGATGCGGAGATGAAGAGGAGTTCAAAGCGAGACGCTCCACCTGGTAATAACCGCTGATTACTGCATTATTAGGCAGACCACTTTGTAAATGACATTTTCTGGAACATGGTTCTGTGTGACGGGGATCCAGCCTTTGATTTTACAGCTGCAGCGATGTAGAGAAAAACAGCTGCTGCTGAGCGCAGTGGTGTCCTCACATGATGGAGTTGTGACACCATGATTCATTAATGACACACTAATGAAGGAGAGCGTGAAGGAGGTATGTTCGGCTTTCACGTCCGCTGTTCTTTTAAAATCAGCGGCGGACAAACGCCCACACCAGCGGCCCCCCAGGTGTCACACACGGGGCAGGCTTGATTGCAACTTTGTTAACACAATGCCACAGAAACTGAGAGTAGTCCACCTTTCATCGTGAAGGGCATCATCAAGGTAATTGCTGATATTTCCAGAGGTAAAATTAGACAGTAGGCTGCTCTAAAAGCCCCTATAAATGGAAGCAGTCCTTTTGTTCTCCCTGCAGAGAGAAAGTCACACAGTCAGACAGCGAGGCAGATGAATCGGTTTTACAGCCGGAGTGGAAAGGCTTTTACGGAGCCCTTTAACAAAGTCTCACTGATGGCTTCCTGTCATGTAGCCATCACACAGGAGCTCACTCAAATGATATTTACCTACAGTGAGCTTAGCTTTGCAGTAGATAAGGCACATTCTGTTTTTATTTCAACTGTCTCATAAAATGAAAGACGAGTTACTGCGGTCCCTGTGTGCCGGCTGGCTGGCAGAGGAGGGGTTCTGGGTAGGAGAAAATCACTGGAGCTGATTATGAGAAAGGTCTGTTCTCTGTTTGGAGGAGAGAGACAACAGGCCAACAAGACACTGTGAAGATAAAAGCCCGAGTAAAAAGAGCAGGCATAAAACAGAGAGGCACACAGAGAGATGTTTCTCCTCTTCAACCTGCAGTGTACCAGAAGCAATCAAAGACTTGCTGTAAGTGGAGCCAGAACTGGAATATCACGCAGAGATGGAGACAAAGGAATAAGACAAATCCTTGGATGAAGTAGTGCGAGTGCAGAGTAACAGACAGACAGAGAGAGAGAGAAGAGACTGACATGAGTAGTGGCTGTACACGCTGCGGAAAATTCGATTTTCCTCTCAGTTGACAACCAATGAAGTGTCCACGCTGAAGCGGCGTGTTGTCTCAAAGTTTTAGCCCTTTATGATTCCAGTCTTGAATGACCATGCCTGGTTTGATACATGCACTTTTTAATGAACGGTAGCTGGCAAGCTCATGATGTTTGCTGTGGCTGCTTCACAATAAAAAGCCACCTCCTGATCTGCCAGTTAAACACACTTCAAGTGAAGCACCGTCACATTACATGTTAGAGTTAAAGGTGCAATTCGTAAGAATTTTAGTTTAAAGCTCAAAGTTGAAAATTATTAGCAGAATATCAAGAAATAACAGTTTTGATTATTGTTGTGTGTTGAGTATGACTATAGCAAGGACGCCTAACAGTGTGTTGCAGGGATATTTGTTGATGTTAGCATACTAACCAGCTATCTCTGGTCATTTTGTACCGCAAGAGGTGATAGGCTGTGAGTAAATAACCGGGCAGAGTGCGCTAATTCGACCACTAGCTGCACGGTTAACTGAGCATACGAGCTAACGGCAGCAACAGTTTTGGAGTTAATGGAGTACGAATCGAAAAGCTGATACCAGCGGGATAAGACTGTTAAGAATCAAAATAAGGAAGCAAGTACATGAATGGCCGATTCCATCACCACCAAAAAAAAAAAGATCAAGAATGACTGAATAAATGGAGGTAATTACAGAATGCAAAAACACTGACTGAGTAGCAGAAGTAAGAAAGACTGAGCATAATAATCTAAAATAGGGTTTGATTTTATGAACATTTTAAGGTTAGCAAGGAGAATATATGTCTTTTATTCAAAGGCAAAAGCAGGACTAGGTGTAGAGATATTGGAAAATGAATGGTGGGAGAAACTGGAACATATGAATCACAAAACAAATCTAAAATATGGGAGGATGATTCATGCATGAGTGGGGGAAAAAAAGCCAGCCTTTGTGCAGCTATTCTATGTTCAGCTTTTTGGGTCGTTTTCAAAGACGTATGTTTAGTAACTGAAGTATGCTTTAAGAAGTCAGTTTGTTTCATGCAGGTAAATAAGGCCAGAAACAGACACAGGCTCAGCGCACACTTACATACATTCTCGCACATTCACACACAGGTACGCCCATCCTGAGGCACCAGGAGAATAATCTGCAGTTCAGGGGTCTGACTGGGTTCAAAGGTCACATATTGAGTCTGTCCTCGCAGCGACGTTCATCTCTGACACCTTTGAAGAGGGCTCGTACATCATGGTGGGGAGTCCTGCGTGTCAAACGAAGACCTTGTGTAACAAGGACCATCTTTCCTGTGCGTGAGTGTGTGAGTGTGTGTGTGTGTGTGTGTGTGTGTTGGTGTGAGGGGGTTGACATCATCGTCTACAATCTAGGTCCTGCCCACATCCTGGATTATTTGACCATGTCACCGGTGTTTTTGACTCCCATCATGTCATTTAATAATATTTATCATATCATATACTTTATGTAGGTGTTTCTACATGTGTGTCTGTCAGTGGATGCACAGATTAGGTACATTAAATGTGCATATTTGTGATTTAGAGACTCTGGAACAGCCTGAGGACCTCAGGTTTGCTTCCTTAGTAGTTGATGGTCGCTTTGGTGTAGAGTATTTGCATTATGTTGTTTTAAATGTCTTTTATCTGTACAGAACTGTATTATATTTCACTGTCCAAGCACCTGTAACCTTGTTATGAGAGGTGCTATACAAACGAGGAGTTTCGTCAGATGGTTCCACACGCCAAAACACTTGTTCCCCGAATCCTTCACGACTTCTGGGTTCTTCCTCAACGCCCCCTCCTGAACACACCATCCAGCAGACATCGAGCAGTGTTACAATGTGAGTCACAATGGCCGTCTTGGATCAGGTATCCTCTGCTCTCTCAACGGTGGAACGTCACCACTTTCTCCCACTCCGTCAGGGGTGACACGGTCCTGTCTATCCTGGCTAAGATCAGACACACCCTGTCCTTCTAGACAAAATCAAGACCTTCCCCTCCACTGCTGCTGAGCGAGGTTGTTGATGTTGCAGCCGAACAGATTTGTGAGCTGTTTCAGTCCCGGCTCATCTGTCACCAGCTGTTAAACTTCCTGTCACCACTCCAGTCCAGGACGGTTTCAACTTGCCTCCGCCTGAGGAGCAGGTACATTTCTGATTCTACAAAATCGGACTCAATATCCATCTCCCTGTGCTTACGAGCAGCTTTACTTTCCCATCAGCATGTGAGTTTGGACGTGGCCGGGCTGTGCAGCCGGCACTAAACCTCGTCTGAAACAATAAACTCTCAACTGTCAAATTATTGATTCTTTCTGTTGTTCTCTGCTGCACTTGCGGTAAATAAAAAGCTTTTTATCCCTCTGAGAAACATAGCCCACTTTTCGTTTTCCTCATCTCTTTCTTGCAAGGAAATCTGCTCCACTTCTGTGTCTCAGCGCAGCATATCAAGAACCTCCCATGATAAGACACAACAACAGTGATGAAGTAGAGATACCTTCCTTCACCGGCCTATTTTCCCCTGCTTGATCTATGACCCTCGTTTGCGGTCCCCTCCAGGTTTCTACCATTTTCTGATGGACGAGCAGCTTCCTCTCATCCACAGCTGACACTTCTCTGCCCCTCTGCTGCAGTGCCTCCACCCTCAATCCCTCAATCTCATTTTCCTTCGTCCATATCTTTTGTGCTCCCTTACGGTTTCCTCCTTCCCCTCTCGGCTATTCCTCTGTCTCCCTTCACGCTCTCTCTCCCTGTCCCTTCCCTCGCAGTGACTTTGTGGATTTTTTGCATCTCTGTTACGTAATGGCACTCAGGGGACGAGGGCACTTCAATCAATACTTCAAACAACCCGGCCCACCCGGAGGACTCGCTCCAAATGCCACGTGACAACATGACAGGATGACATTTGAAGAAGGAGGGGAGAGACAGCCCCGAAATACCTACTGCTGCCAGCGGTGCTCAGACTTACGACTGGGAGGAGGAAACGGAGCGAGAACGCTGATGAGAGCGATTAGAGACCACTGGAGAGAGGAAGAAATTTTTGGGGAAAGCAAGAACAACGGCCTGATAAAGACACACTCGCTTGGGGACACGAGCCCAGGGTGATTCATATGTCTCACTGAGATAAAAGCCAGACGAATAAACAGAAATAGAATTATTCATACTGTGGCGTCGGAGGGGCAACAAAACTTTACTTTTAAAAGGGTAGTAAAGTGGCACACTCTTTGTTTGGGATAAATGCAGCTATTGGGACGAGTGCGCATCTCCCCCCCTGCAGCCTGATCCAATAAGGATTTCCGTATACACGATAAATACATGATAATTACTGCCTACAGCCTGAAGAACCACTGTTGTCCGGTATTCCTGTTGATGCTGAGCGAGCATCATCCCAGCGTCGAGCCCTCCGCCTGGGAGTCGCTCCGTGCTCCCAGCCCGGAGGAAGGTGAAGACTCCGGGCTCCATAAATCTCCCACTGCTGCCTCGCTCGTTCTATTTCAAGCCCAAGTGGCCGCAGAGACCTGACTGTAATTGTGCATTCTCTTTGTATATGTCTATATTTATTTGAACCACTTTCCCCCTTGCGAAGGCACAGTGTCCTCCACTCAGGGTTAATCAAGTGAATCAAACACCGGGAGAGTGTTTGTGTGGAGGACATAAAGAGAGAGGAAAGGAAACACACGGAGGCGAGCTCTTCCATCCACAGAGTTATTACAGTAATATGTTTAACTGTTATTTATTACACTGAAGCAGAGAGAGGCCTTGTGTTGCTTTAGTTTAAATGTCATGATAATTATAGGATAACGGATCGCTGGTGCAGTCGAGCAGAGGAAGAAGGAGGAGCTCATGTGTCTCATGTATACAGAGTGCACATGAGAGTATGAGAGAGGCGTCACAAGGTGTGTGATATGAGCAAGATATGTATATTTTGTCAACAACAAAAGAGACTTGAGTGGTTTATTTCACGTGAGCATAACACGAGCTGTTGTTTGAGGCCAGTGTGTTTCAGATTCAGACCTCCTCGTTCAGACCTGACCTGAATCTCTCAGCCTCTGGACGGGTTTTTTTTTTTTTTTTAAAAACAGTTGTGTCCCCAAAGTTGTAGATCATCCTGACAGAGGAGGTTTACAATACCAGAACAGTAGTGTACTGGGTCATAGCATCTGGGTCATACATGAATATGTGTTTGTGTGATGCATGCCTGCTTTTAGATGAAGGTAACATCAGTAATTAGAGTTAATGATTTCATTGACAAAGTGATGTTCATATTCTTGAATTCAGATCAAGTATTAAGTCAGATGGAGTCACACACGGACAACATTTACAACTGCTCTGGAGTCCCAAAGGCCTCAGGTTCACTGTTTGTGCCTTAATGTTTTGTGGTAATTTGATTCTTTGCTATTTTCTTTGGTAGTTTACTCCACTAAAGCACAAACTGAAACTGTAAGATCTGTTTTAATCAGCATGGCTCGCTGGCCCAGACTGAAAAAGCTCAACAGCTGATGTATGGAACGATTGGATTGGTGGATTGTACCAATCAAATTTGGTGAACACATCCATGATCCCCGGAGGATTAACTTTAATAACTTCAGTGATGCCCTGACTTTAAAAAAATGAATACTCTCCCATCAGCCTAAACTTTACTTTGCGCTAATTAGCAATTGTTAGTCTGAAAATGACTGTACAGAAATGATTTGATTCCTTTTCACATCTTTGTGTGTACGATATGGTATAAAGTGACTTCACATGATACTTCTGCGTACGCCGTTCTCATACAAACATTCTGCTACACAACACTTCCACTTTAGTACGGATGACTGAAGACCTTGACTCTGACACCAGCCTCCAGCCAGTGATTATAAAGCATTTACCTCACTCGGACTACTTAAGATCTTCACTTTTGTCTTTATCTGCCAAATTCTAAGTGCTGTATATCTGCAACTGGACTTGTTTCAGTTTCTTGAAGACGCCTACGACAAGCACTTAGAATAACCATGACCTGGATGACAGAACAACCATTAACATACCTGCCAAAGTTGCCGGCATGGCTTGAGATTGCCACTGTGTTAAAATCTTTTAATTCCTAATATATTTGATTAAATGATCACTAAACTAACTTTTGGAGTGAATTGGTGCCCACAGCTTGTATTCGCCCCATGACCCCCTCATGTGTTACACTGGCCCTTTGCAGAGATTAAGTAACTATTGTCTCAGTTCAATCTAATATTTACATGTGTAGAGACTTCATAAAACTGCATTATCTAATCTAAAGTGTTATTAGATTTTTCTGCCAGCAACTCAGGGTAAATAAATAAATCCCAAACTCCAAAGCCTCTTATAATTCCATTCACTCTAAGTCATCTCCAGCAGTTTGAGCCTTGTCCAACAACACACAGTCATTCTCCACGGCTGCTAACGTTATGTATTGTATTTAAGATTAATATCGCCATCGAAGCCACATCATTACTTTTGTGTCCATTCATGCATAGACTGGAGGTGATCCGAGAGGCTGTGTAGGTGTTCAGCCGTTACTACCGCAGCAGCACAAATCACAGTTGGGGTGCTGTTCAATCAGAGACAAAAACTTGTTCCGGCTCTGATTCATGAGTTACTCATGGAGATTTTCCAGAAACAAGTCCGAACTAACATTAAATTGCAAAGTGCTTTGGGAGCAGAATAACACCGACCACAGCAGGGTTGCCATTTCCAGAACTCTGAATGGAGCAATTTTATCCTACTTTCACGACCACCGCAATGTTGACAATTAGTGAGTCATGGTCGCTGAGTGTTTCAGGTTCTTAGTCACCACGGTGAGAGCTCGGGCGGGTGAGGGTGAATAAAGTAAAGCTCTTCAACAGTTCACTGTGGAGGATGCTTCCTGCTCCATCACCATCACTGGCATATTAAAATGCGATCACCTGTCTAAAAAAGGTTGAAAATGATTGTTGACTTGTTTCGTAGATGCATGTTTGATGAATGATAGCGGTCAGTGCTAACATCAGTGACAGATACACTGCGCTTTTCCATGACAATTAAAACCCTTCCATGTTTCACTACTAGCAGCGGTAAGACATGTTTGGTTTAGCAGTAACGATGAGACACTGGACATGTATTGTTTCATGTGAGTCCCTCAAGCATGTGAATGGTGGACTCTGCCACTACAGCTGACAAAACAGCAGAGAGATGTCCAGCACAGAAAGCTGCTGAGTTGACTGATCAAATGCAGGCAACAGCAAATTCCTGAATGTTTTATTTCCACTTCTCAACACAAAAGTTTTACTGTGTTTTGACATCTGATAAACCTTCGCTGGTCTCACTGGCGCTGGTTTCAACACAGGGCTTTTTTTTCATCCCTGCAAACAATGAAAATTACTGCAAAAAAAAACGTATTATTGAATAAATATACATTGAAGGATGATGTTACCACTAACTGTATCAACTTTGGGTTTTCAAGAAAATATTTAAGAATACCTATTGTCCTTTATTGTTTTTCCTTCAGTGTGTTATCCAGGTTCTTGTGCATGTAAAAGATCTTGACAGTTCAAAGTTCAAGTCCGCACCAGCGAGAGCTCCTCTCTCCTACAGAAAACACTGCTCCTGGAACGCCTCGTCAGTAGTCCCGCCTTTAATTCTGTGACTTTGTGACATCACACTACATCATCATGTCAGACATTTGTGTAATGTATGCCTGTATTCATAGTAGAAATGAAGGTAACTGTAGCTGAAAACAAGACATAGCTGACTAGAGACACAGTGAGCAGTGCTGGCTCATGCGTGTGTGAGCTGACCAATCAGAGCAGACTGGGGATTCAGGAGGGAGGGGCTTAAATAGACAGGAGCTAAAACAGAGTGTTTCGGTCAGAGGGGGGATACAGAGCTGCAGAACTGGACAGTATGAGAAAGCTGATGTGTTTTTTGAACATTAAAACAGAAAACCTATTCCAGTAGTAATCCACAATAACATTATCAAATTGAATTTAAATATAATATGTCTTCTTTAAGCATGATAACTTTTAAGGATGTAAAAGGCTGTGAATATATTTAAGCTGTTGCCAACAGGAGCAAAGGCCACTGACATGATGTCCTGGTTGTATGTTATCAATTTGGATAAAGCCACTTGGTCGCACAGTTGCATTTATGGAAGCACCGTGTGCTTGTTTCTGCAACTTTGTGACTTTGGCGGTGATTTATTCGGCAGCAGTTCAGCCCTGAAGCAACACAATCTGCACTGGCCAGTCATGGATGCTGTCTCCTCAACAGGCCAGCCGACAGCAGAGGTAAGTACTGTCTTTGCAGTGAGGTATACTTTAAAGGCCAGCAGAAGTCTGTAACACTGCACACTGGGTGAGCTGTGTACAAGCAGAGTAATCTAGATCGCTGTTTCGCTGCCATGCTTTTGTTAAATTATCTTATTTGACCTTCATTTATTCCGGATGGTTTCTTGCGACTGAAATCTCATATTTGAGAGATGTTCTGGTTTGAATTGGACCGTCACAGCATTAAAAAACATTAAAAATCCACATTTCTATGTGACTGCTGCATGATGAATGCTCTGTCGTGCACCTCTCAGGCTCCGGCACATTCGTCTCCTCATCTCTGTCACATCGGCTGTGACTCAGATCGTTGGCTCCACAGGCTGATCCATCAGCATCAGCGCTGACCTGTACGTATGCCATCCATCATGGCTACTTCGAAGGCGTTAGTGATGGCCTCTTCAGCGCTGTATGCCCGTGTTCAAACTCTGGGAGGCGCAGACAAGTTCCTGGAATTCATTTCATTTGGATCAGGACTGTTAGGATAATGATGATAAACATTGCTAATCCCCCTGTGTGCTTTGTTCCGGGTATTAGAATTGCAGAGTTGATCCATTGATCATTTCCCAGGGGATTTGGAGAGAGTGTGCAACAAAACACTGAATTTATTTCGGGATCCACGGGGCATTGGGCAGAAACTTGTCTGTTGTGTAAGATAATTCTTTTAATTGCTGCGTGTTTGATTAATCCAGACTTTGTCTCCCACAAGTCTCCTGTCAAATTATTCTTTCTTGTTTCACGAGTCCTCGGCTTTGATTGTGAGATGCAATCAGTCGTTTCTCACTCACAGGCATAACAGGAAGGGAAGATTTTTGCTTGCACGTTTTCTTTATAATGTAACTCTGTCTATCTCCGTTTGGCTCAAAGGGCCATGGTCAAAGTGGGAGATGGAAAAGATTGTTATCCGCTAACCTAATTTGACTGCATCAGACGTTCATGTGTCACCAGCCCACGTGTACCTCTCGGTGTCTGCTAAGCAACCTACACTATGATTATACCTCTCTGGATTTTAGCTGTGTGGTTAATTATCACAGTCGATGCTCGCAGAGCTGAGGGAGCAGGCTAAACTGTTTGCCTGCATTCGGTCCCAGTTCATTTAGCTGCTGCCCGCGGGACTGAAGCTCTTTATTATGAATGAGGCGCCTCATTGATGTGCCTCAAAGTCAGAGGCTCATTAGAGCTAAATACTGTGTGCCGGCTGTAGTTGCATCTTGATGACTCCAGCAGCAGTAACAGTAGCACTCCGTCCAAACTCCATCATTTTGAAGACGTGTCGGGCCTCTGACATGGCTGCATTTAAAAGCCAAAAGTGCATTTTTAACTCAAGCTGCTATAGAGAGATGCATTTGGAATTCTGCATACGTACCACACGTGTTATCAAAAAAATCAGCAGCTGGTTCATTTGAAAATGTGTACATGATTGGATTTAGGTTATCAAATATGCAGAGCCAGCACGGAGAGGCACAGTACGCTGTCTGCAAAGCTAATCCGAGCTCCGTCCATTAAGTTTCTACTGCAGCTGCTGTTAATGGAGCCTTTTCTAGATCACACTCAGAAAATTGTGCGAGACAGCTCAGCGCTTTGCTGAGGTTTCAAAACTATACAGCTGTTGTATCTACACAGTGTAAACACCACGTGCAAGCTGTGCATGTGTCAGTGCACATGTGCTTAATCAGCTCTTATTTATTTCGTTTTTTGCATCTTAAAGGAATAGGTTGGTATTTCGGAAAATATGTTTTTAATTAATTTGTTAGATGAGAGGATTGTCAACACTCTCATATCAGTCCGTGCCCTGTGGCTCTCACCCACATCCTGATGAAGTGTTTTGAGAAAGATGCCATATCCACTGCCCTCCACTCAGTCTTTACGCACCTTGGGAATAAAAACGGCCACATCAGAGGGCTGTTTGTTGATTTCAGCACAGCATTCAATACAATCTCACCCGTGAAGCTGATTGGAAAACTTAACGCTCTAGGCTTGAGTGCGGCACTCTGCAATTGGATTTTGGACAAACCCAGACAGTTCGGTTTGGCAGTCAGACCTTCTCTACGTTCGTGCTCAACATGGGAGCAGGTGAACAGTTTAACCCCCAGGCTCACTGTTTCCCCTGTTTCCAATATCTACATCAGGGGAAGCTAACTGCTCCTAAATATGCAAAGAGCATCAAATGAAAACGTTGAACCTTTTCACCAAAGGTAAATACGGTAAAATCCATTCCGTGTATTTGCTGAACGGCTCTCGCGGTGACATCCAGGCTGCATCATTAGGCCCATAGGAACTCAAATCCATTTTTACAGCGTACATAAAGCACGGGCAGCCGCAGCAAAGCTTTGCTTACAGCAGTGCAACTCAAGATCAATAGCAAAACATGATAGCGTGAACCTCTAACGAACCACATGCTGTGCTACAACTGTGTGCGATGTGTTACCTCGTCGCCACAACCACTCTTACGTAATCGTTTTGTTGTCACAGTTTGACTGGCATAACACCATCGATAACACTCCACTTTCAAATGAGCGAAAACCGAGTACTACACAGAACAAACTGGAGCTGCTTTCATTAAAATAATTTAGCATAATGTGTATAATGGCTAAACACAGATGCTTGTTTTCTTCTATTAAAAATGACAAAAGAGATTGAAATGAATTCAGTCTGTACATAATTTCCTACCTCACCAGTTCGCTGCCTCCCTTTCGTTGGTCAGAGGCCTCTTTACTGCTCCTTCTCGTGTTGCTATGAGCAGCCGGTGAATATTAAGCCGCAAATTAATGCAACCTTCATTTGTGGCCGCTCGTTGCATAATACTAATAAGCAGCAGGGAGCTCTGCAGAGTGTTTGTTTTCATTTCTGTGTTTGTGTGTGTGTGAGAGAGAGATGGGGGGGGACGTGATGAAAAGACATGCACAACGCTCCCTTGGGGGTTGTTAACATGTTTATATGTGGGCTATGTCGCTGTTCCTCTTTCTCCTTCAATTGACTTATTGATCCGCTCTTAATTATGTAACAATTTCAGTTTAAAAATAGGCCCTCGCCACAGTCAATAAGCATCCAGCTACCCAGCTCATTCCATCCATACCATGGGATTAGAGGTCACATAAATGGGATTACCACCCGTCCAAAGACCCTTTTTTTTTTTATTCACTCCTTAACCTCCTCAAATAAACCAGTTTAAATTTAATTTCAAGATGAAGGCGGGTTTAAGACAAACGAAACATCCGAGAATCTGCTCTTCGCTTATCCATAATACGCAAGGACCATGTGAGTGTGTGTGTGTGTGTGTGTCCTCCCTTGTCGTGTCAGCCAGCGGTTCGGCTAAATGGCTTTGTTCTGTACCAACCTTGCTCTGTCACCGCGCAAGCACAGGAGTGCTGGCAGATAAAGCAGGAGCACAGTCACGCTCGGCGGACCTGAGATGTCTGATTACACCTCGACTTGTCGAAGAGACAGAGCGAGAGAGGGGGACTGGCAAGAGACATCTGAGGGGAGGACATGAGTTCTCTGAGTCACCAGGGACATCCTACTCTGTCAGGCCTACGGTGGTTGGCATGTTATTTTAATCCTCCTCCTACAAAAAAAAACACACACACACACACACACAGAAAAGAGATTATGTTAATGCAGTATGTAACCTTTGCTAAATCCAGAAATGTGAGCGTTTGCGTCGGCTATACTCCGTCTGCCGGCGCGTTAATGTTTGGTAACTGCCTGTGTCTGTTCACGATAGGTCAGCTTCTATTTATGTCCGAGCCCCCTCCCACTCTAAGCGCCATCCCCTCCATCCTCTCAGTGATGCTAACCTCCGCGTCTGCTCGACGTCACAGGACAGCCGCAGGGGAGGTCGAGGGAGGGAGGGAGGGAACGAGGGGTAAGAGGGATGAGGAGGAGTGGGATGAAAGGAGCTGGTGTTGGAAAGAGCACGGGAGAGGGAGGAGAAAGGGAAAGAGATGGGGGGGAGGGAAGGGAGGGAAAGAGGAAGAGGCAAAGCTCCAAGTGTGACCTAAGTGTCAGTCCTGGCCTTCGCTGCAGGTGGAACAGAGTCGTTTTACACAATTAGCCTGGCATTGTTTTCCTCACGTCCATCTGACCATCTCCTCCCTCTATCGCACTTAAAAGCCTGCGGTCTCCGTCATCTCCGCCTTCCTTTATCAGCCATGTCGGCTTTCTCCCTGCTTCCACTTCAACACAGCAGCTCTCCTCCTCCCTTTCGTCTCCCCCGCATCATAATAACTTAAGATTCAAACAGTGTTATTTCTTTATCTGACTCTGACCCTGTTTCTCTGCTAAGCCTTTCTCAGAAGCTCCGGCAGTGAATATCTTATGTCACCCTCAGGTTATGAAAACCGTATCTGCCGTGTGTGTGTGTGTGTGTCTTGTGCAGATACTTGTAACAGTGCACACGCTGTACGGGACACACAAGAAGACAAAGACATATCGTTTGAAAAAGACTGTGAAAAAAAAAAGCCTCGCTGAAGAAGAGGAGGGCGAGATTCTCACATGGAAGATGGATTAAACATTCAGGAATAAAGTTTTAGATTATCTTCAGTTGGGTCTGTGTGTGAGACTTACAGTGGGGAGGACACAAAGACACAATACCAGAGCTTGGCATGAGTATTACAGGTCCTCCCAATGATTTTGTTATTTAAGAATGGGGTTGATTCAGTGTTTATTTTTGAATGCAGAGTTTAATCCAATCTACAAACTACAGCCACAGAAATGAACTAGTGGATTGTAACTAAGAAGATTTACTCGAGTACTCCAGGGAGCTCGTGTAATCAGTTTTTGTATTCTACTCCAATGCCTTCATTTTACCGCAGCAGGAAACAGCGACTTTGCACAAATACAAAACAGATGATGAGTTAAAATGATTCAAGCTTAAATTCCCGAACATGACATAAAGTAGGAGGCATTAGCTCCGTCTCAACCAGCTACAACGAAAAAATGCTTTTAAAGCTGCCATAATCAAAGTTTCTACATTTATTATGAATCATATGACAACTTGTCCGTGGAAGGAGTCACTCCTAGTAGCAAAAAAAAAATGTTTCTCATTGCTATGATTGCATTTTTGACCGAATCAAGATGCTATTTTCATCAAAAAAAGCTCTGTATGCTAATTGTCCAGCACCAAACAGCAGGCGAAGTTAGCGACTAGCTGGTGAACGTAGTGGAGCCCCTAGCAGCTAAGAGGCTAACGTGTTCACGCTAATATTTCCTTCAGTAGTTGGTGGAGACCAAAAACAACACAAGTTAAAATTGACTTATTAGCAAGGAGGCCATAACTTAAGTGAATCATAATATTTAAGTCCTTTTAACACTTTGGCCTTATATTTGTCGAACACTTAGGATAGTTATTCATATCCTCCCATCAAACTCTTAACAAGAAAGCAAATAAGCGTATTTTCCAAAATTAAGCTATTTCCTTAAAGTAGTAGCCAGAATTTAGTGTCATTTATTGGTGAGGTTTCAGAATGCAACCAGTAAAATACCCTTTGTGTTTTTGAAGATCTTTATTGAATTTCCCAATTAAAGTTACAATAACAAATATTAAAGAAAAGGCACAAATATCGAAGCGCTTATAGTACCAGTGATCTCATGTAAAGCCCTCTTCAGTTCATAACAGTCTGCTGTAGAACGCTTGTGCATTTCAAACAGTGGTTTGTCCATTCTGGGCTACTGTAGAAACATGGCGGTGCAACATGGCAACCTCTGAAGGAACAGTACCAACCTCTGTAGATATAAAAGTCTCATTTTTACCGATTGAAAAGACAACCATTCTTATCTTCATGCAACTATACAAAAATGAAAACCTAAATTATGAATACCGTCTCTCACTTCAGCCTTGATGAGGGATGATGGACCAGAAAAGTCGACCACTGCAAAAAGTAATTGTGGTTGTTGCTGCTGAATTATTCTTCAACATATATATTATTACACATACTGTAGGAATATAACATATTAAGATGAGTTGTGGTAGTAGCAATACAGGTATAGGTGCTGCTCTCCTAACAGCAAAAGTATGATATCTCTCCTCCTGCAGTATTTCTTTGACATGGCTGTTGTCCGGGTCAATGTGAAGCTGTAAAGCTGGGCCCCGAGGCTGAATGAGAGCCATCAAGATGCTTCACATCAAAGACTGAGATACCCGCTGGTGGCCGGCTTAAGAGCAGAGCAGCTGCTGTGACTGGAGCAGCGAGGGGCGACGGCCAGAGCAACACATCAGACTCCACTATAGCAACACGGAGAGACAAGCCGTGTACAGTGAAAATCAATACAGCACAGAAATACTGCAGCGGTGGCAAGAGGCTTCACAGAAAGTCGGAAAACAAGCCAGGCACCAGGTTTCAACGTGGCACCAACAGGCGTGTAGACTGTGACAGGAGGCATGAAATGAGAAACAGATTTCCATGGCAACAAAGGGGCAAAAACAATGACTGTCAAGAAAAAGTCAACACAACAATCACACCGGGCTCACAAATGTGATTTCAGATGAGCACGATTCTCTGCCGGCGTGTTCTCGTGTCTCGTTCTGAATACATGAATATTTCCTCCCAACAAATAAACATGTTGCGTTTCACTGTACTAATACGGTTTTCTAGAATCCCCTCTGGAAGTGAGCGCCCGCAAAAGATCTGAGGCTGTTTGGACGTGCAACTAAGCGATCGCAGTAGGGTGGGAGCGAGAGGAGGAGAGATCTGTGAATATTTATGAAGCTTAATTCATTCAGCGCTCGACAGTCCTCCCCAAAATGATGTTTGCTTTCAGAAACACTAAACAGAAACAGGCCCCTCTCATGCCTCCCGTCCTTTCATGCAGGTCTTTGGGTTTTGTCCTCACTGACCGAGCGCTGCTTCCATGCGAGGTGCTCATGCATGTGGATTGAGGGTTGCATGGCAGCAGAGTGGACTGACTGTCTAATAAAAGGATGAGAGGATTACGGCCGTGATGAATGACTCCGTCTGTTCACATTCTTGTAAGTCCTGGTCATCTGGACTGTTGCATCATAAGCCCAATTTAATCACTCCAAAATACTATGAAACGATTGGACTAAGACCTGCGCGGGCCCTAACAGGCCTCTTTTTACTGTACGCTGCAACCTGCCCCCGACTTTTTTTTTTACATAACCGTCACT
Source organism: Diplodus puntazzo (assembly GCA_963678695.2). Classification (NCBI taxonomy): domain Eukaryota; kingdom Metazoa; phylum Chordata; class Actinopteri; order Spariformes; family Sparidae; genus Diplodus; species Diplodus puntazzo. The sequence continues at coordinate 7,868,797 of OZ023163.1, read as the reverse complement.
AATATTATGAAAGATGGACGGGGTGGGACGAAATGACATTTCTCAGGTGAGGGTTCCGCTGATCGGAGAGGACGTTAAGGCGTTAAGGGGGAGCAGCCTCCACACAGATCCCTGATGCAAATGTCATGGACAATTAGACTGTGGACGCTCCCCGCTTGTCATCTATCCTCAGACGGTTGAGTAGGTTTTCACAGCTCTACAGAGGAAAGGAGAGCCCTGCTGAGGGGTGGAGGGCTCGTCGGGGGAACGGGGAGATGAGAAGGGTTACGGTGGATTCAGCAAACGGAGGGACTGATCTTTGCAGTTTATCTGCAGTTGTTAAAAAAAAAAAAACGCCGGGAGATCAAAGGGACTCTCGAATTTTGCTCCGTATATATCTGCACTTTATTGCCTCGAAATCAAATCCAAACCCCCTGTATTTAAAGGGGCACTACGTAGTTTTGGAGAAGCAATACAAACTCAGAATTTTGATATTTCCAATATTAATTACATAATAATGCACACTCAGAAATATTATATCTATAATATCTTTTCCATGACTGAATAAACGAGCCGTTCTCAGAGGAAAATAAGGTCCCCAGAAGATTGTTTGAAGCTAGAGAGGTGGCAGGGTCCGCCACATATAAACAAAGTAAAACAGTATGAACTTGCGGTGTCCTCTGAGGTCAGTTTGTTTCTTCAGTTTACGCAGTCATGAAAACAAAGAGAGTTTGTTTATTTAGTTTGTTTAGGAATTTAAAGAAAGAATCAGTCTGCCTAAAATATTTTCCCCAATTGCACCTTTAATTGCACACATCCCCTGTGTTACTTCTCACACTGCAAGACATTTTAATCAGCCCTCTCTCTCCTGTCACAGCACCCGCAGCCAATCAGGCTAATCTGTCGTTACCAACGGCAACGTCTGAGTGACATACGGAGTTGGCAGGGGTCGCTGGTAGCCTCTCACACTGGACCGGGATAATGAGACTGTCCCGCTGTCAAGCATCTGTGGCCCTGCTCTAGTTTTCCTTCGACAGACAATCTTCAGTACACACGCATGCCCGTACAAACACACACACACTCGTCCGGGGCTTTGATGAGCAGTGACAAACACAATTTTATTCACTCAAGAGGAAGAAATATTGAAACGAATGTAGAAAGTTGTCTGCGCGTGTGAAGCCTGCGTTAGATTGATGGTGTGTGTGTGTGTGTGTGTGTGTGTGTGTGAGGGCCCTTTAGTGTGTGTCTCAATGCCAAGGTGTAGTTTTGGCAGCAGAGAGATTAAGTGCATTCATCTTCATTTGCTGGCTGGCGTTAGCTCTGTTACCTGCTGGAACAGCAACGCTCTGCTTCCCCCCAGAGACTCAGACCACCGATACGACGCTGAAAACTGAGCCAGACACGCCGCCCGCTTCCTATCTCTCTCTCTCTGTCTCTCTCTCTCTGTCCGCCCTCTTTCATTTCCCTCGCTTCTCGCTCTGCATTCAGCTCAGCATCTGTCCCTCTTGTCCCACATGTACAAATGTCTCCCTCTTTTGTTACAGTCTGGCTCGGAGTCACTGTGACATTTGACAAATAGCATGACAAATAACACCATCCAGCCCCGTGCGCTCTAAATGATGATGCTCACACCAGTGATCACTGCTTATAGAGCGGCTGTCAGATCAGGCATGCGTGTTCCTCACCCGTTTTTTTTCTCCCACGTCAAAAAGTGGAGGCCCCTTTTTTGACACCAGACTAATGACTTATTGAATACATCCTTATTCCCCCATAATATTGTGTCAGAGCCGGAAAAATTGATATCGACTGGCCTACTTTATCACCACGGCTGCCTTTTTGTGCAAATGAGACTAGCTTGCGCTAAAAGAGCAGATGAAAATGCTGCGAACCTCGTCCCCTTCCGATGTCTCAGCTCAGTGTGCGGCTCCAGACTGAAGGGTGCTGGAGGAGGGTGGGGTTTGAGTAGGTGGCAGCGGGCCAGAGGTGTCAAGGCAGGCGGTGATGGATAAGCCCCCCCCCCCCAGCTGACGTGTGGCGTTTTTTTTCGTGCGTATATATGTGAAAGTGAAGCATTTGGGAGTGATGGAAAAGCCACAATCTATTACTGCAGAGAGTGGAAGAGCAAAGGGAAACAACACGAGACAGGGAAAGGATCCGAGACAGATTTGTGTATTTCAGATGCCACCTTGAATTAGGTGGCTGAAGCTTACCAGGAGAAATTGAAAATGTTTTACTCAGAAAATGTATTCATGAGAAAAAGAGAAGAAAAAAAACACACACAGCTGTGGTGAAACGGCGCCAGTTGTATTTCTTTGATTGGATGAAATGAGAAAAGAGGTACAATAGAAAGAAGAGGAGAAGCCGGTTCAGAAGTTTTTTCTGTGGCCGTACCACAAGATGGATGGCGAAATGGGATCGCAGGAGAGAGGAGTGCTTCTTTTTTCGGCGATGTATGAATGTGCGTCACTTGCCTGCAGTGCAAAGAGGGTGACGTGCCGAGTGTTCTTCATTCGGGGTTGTTGAATAATTACACAGGGACCAAGTCTAAAAGCATTATCTACTGTACCAGCCCAGTTGGGGTAAAGTTCTCCAACAAACTACATCTAAAAATAGACACGTCTTGTCACACAGATGAAGAAAGTCTGAACTCAGAGCCGTTGTAGAGGCCTGGTCTCATCAGATTAACGTAAAGGTGAAATCTGGTGTTTTTCCAACCTGGATGATGCTTGTGTAGTTTTTCCCAATATAAATATTTGCTATGATAAGTGTGGAAGAACCATTCAGATCTTCTCCTTAAATACCAATACAACAATATAAAATACGCCATTACAAGTAAAAGTCCTGCGGGAAAAATCTTGCTTGAGTAAATTTACAGAAGTATTAGTATGTGTGAAATGTTCCTCTTAAAAAGTAACTCATAACTAAATCTGACAGATAAATCTAGTGGAGCATAAAATAACACAACACGGAAATATGCAGTAAAGTACAAGTACCGTAATTTCCGGACTATAAGGCGCACCTGAATATAAGCCGCACCAGCCAATTTTAGGGAAAAACACAAATGTGTACATATACAAGCCGCACCCGATTATAAGCCGCAGGTGTTTTAGCGTTTAATTACCATATGTAAAGGCTCGTGCACAGAGGAGATTGTCGGGAAAGAGACTGCTGTTTGGGGAAGCTTCCATTTTATTAACATTTCAACAAACAAGATGCATATTTGCATAACCTATGACCACGCAAACGTCAACACGCAAGAGTCAGAGACGCACAAACAGACGCACAAAGCTGCGGACTGGTTCGCACGGACAGTTAAAGACAACATGAATGTCATTTAATTCAACTAACAGCGAAGTAAAGTGAGAAACTTCTCGGTCAGACTGACAGACAGCTGTTAGCTCCGTTAGCACCGCCACCTGTCTGACTATGTGTTGTTAGCATAACAAACCTGAATCACTGACGTTGATGACGTCCACCGACAGAACAACGCGTTCCCTCGACGCAGAACTCCGAATGCTCAATGACGGTGTAGGGTCGACGACGTAGCTACGCTGTCGCCGCGACGCAGAAGCATAATAATAAACCAGGCGTTAAAGGTGAGGGACGTAACCTGTACAATCCATGGATTGAGGAGGTCCCCTAGTGGCCGTTAGCTGTAAAAATCCATAAATTAGCCGCACCGTTGTATAGGCCGCAGGGTTCAAAGCATGGGGAAAAAGTAGCGGCTTATAGTCCGGAAAGTACGGTACCTTAAATTTGGGTCCAGCAATTGAGTAAATGTGTTTGGTTGCTGTCCTAACTGATCATGATAATCTTTTACTCGCCACTTACAATGTAAAGACACCGACTCAAGAACAACATCGACAGAAACCCAGGAAGAAACCGTCTGACTTATCTTTGAGTCAGATCTAAAGGAAGCACAGAAAGATCCACGGAGCTGTTAGAGTCAACGTGCACTGCAGTGTAACAACTGGCTGAGTCCATCTTTGTCATACAGTAAATCAGAAGTCCAGCTAGTGATGTTGTGAAGCTCTACTTAGACCATGAATGTCCGTAAAGGATGTAAGATAATTCAGTTTGAGCCGGTGTATAGTGGACATTTGGCTAAAAAAATTCCCAATGTAGAACTGGCCATTGTATCTTCTGACAAACACACAAGCTGTGATCGAAAGCGAGCCACACCCTCACAGCAATCAACCAAACGATCCAGCGTGTTCGCATGAATAGAGCCGGTATGTCAGCCTGCAAGTTCACCAGGAAGTGGCTGCTGTGCTATGCGGTTTATTACAGTAGCTACAGGGATTTCCAGGGGGATTTTTTTAGATATACATAGGACTTACAGTAAACACAACTGATCTGCTCTATCACAGTAAACTTGTTTTTTTTCTTCTTCTTAGAAAGGCTCACCTTGATTATTGCCGCTCCTGCTGCAATCGGCATTTCTCAAATCTCTACAACAGCTATTGTAAAAAAAAAGTGGAAAAAGTTGTGTACAAACTTTTGAGGCTCCAGAGGAAGTTGCATTTAATCTCATAAGTCGCCTCCAGATATGTCGCTCAGAAGCCAAGGTGCATTGTGGGTAATGTAGGTGCGAGGTTTTGAAAAACACTGCTGAGGACATTATGGACGGTTCAACAACGAATGAACCGTTCATATTTCCATGCATTCTTGTTCCTTTTCGAAACCTGCCGCCTACATTACCCACAATGCAACTTGACCACTGAGTGACATCACTGGAGACAATTTATCCGATTGCATGCAGCTTCCTCTGGAGCCACAAAAGGCTTTACATTACCCTTTTTTCAATGGGCAGAACTTCTTTACAGTTTTTCTCGATTGCTAAGACACATTTCTTGAAAGCTTCTCTCCTTTTCTCTAAACTGTGAACACAAACCCCAATTTTCAAGCTACATTCACAAAACCTCAGACTCTTCTTGCAAAACCAAACTTTCACCTCAAAACAGTTCAATCTGTGCCCAAAACCGAACTTTGTTGTCAAATCGTGCCCCAAGTCAATCAAAATTAAAAACACTACTGAGCAGTCACTAAACACTGCATAGAAAAATAGAAAACACAATGCTCAGGACATGAAGCTGAATGCATGTTGCAAAACAAAAATCCTGTGCATTTAGCACTTGTACAAAAAGACAAAAAACAGAAAACTTGTGCATTTACATGTAGCACTTTGTACAAAACAAACAGAAATCGTATGCATTTCGCACTTGTGTACAGTAAGCCCATGTAAAAAATAAAGTACAAAAATATACACATAAGTGCATTACTCAGCCTCAGCATCATGTCTCCGTACTGGGTCAGGCCACAGGACCTCATCCACATCACATGCCACATTTTGCCTGGCCAGGCAACGGGGGAAAAAACTCGACCCCCTCTCACACAAACTCTTCCTTTCAGATTTCTATCCATTGTAGTGCCTCACAAACCAGAGCTCTCTGAACTGGCTTTATATATTCCCTCACATCATTAGCCACAAGTGTGATCAATTTTGAGTTGTGTTCAAGTGGTGACAACTGTGCTTTAATTGTGTTTGACTTTTGCTACCTGAGCTCACCATTATGCAGCACAGGTGCATAACAATGAAAATGTGTTGGGGAGTTGTGTCTAAACAGGTGAAAAGTGCTCATGGTTTTGCCAAAAGAGTGATTGATTCAATCAGTGGGTTCAGGCAACAGAGAAATTGGTTCAGACAATAGGGTTTAGTGTTTTAGCAATTGAGAAAAACTGTAATGTATTAAATTGGTGGAGTTAAGCTTTCAAAATATGAAAACAAAACCAAGGTTGACCAACACTAGAATTTCCCTTTCAATGTGGAATGCACACATCCCTAAATACGCTCACTTGTTTGAATTCATATATTCAGACTAAAGCAGCATTGCAAATCATTTTCATACTTTAAACAGAACTGCAGGGTAGAATTAATAAATGAAATACAGGAACCATGGGGCTTAGTGGAGATAGAGGGCCATAAATATATAATAAATGTAGTTATACGATAGTTCAATATAATCGTTGAGTGCAGAGACGTCTTAAGGTTGCTTTTTTATCTTAATACGTCTGGCTAAGGCTGGTTGGGGCTAAACCGTTGCCTTTGTTGGAACAAGCGAAGGCTGAGAAGGCTGAGCGTGTATTTCTTTTGTCTGACAACCCATTTGCCTTTTTCTCGGTCTGCCCCCTAAATTTACGCTCACAACACCAGAGCACATGCATCTGCATACACTCACAGCTGCACCCACACACAGCCGGCGTCCACAGATCACACAAGAAGGACATGAAGGAGGCCGTCTCTGTGGCGACGGTGGAGCCGGGGCTTCGGTTGCTCCTATTTGACGACCTTCTGTCTCCCTCTCCCCTCCTCTATATTCAGGCTACGAGGAGCATTTGCATTGGTGCCATGAAATATGGATGCTGTGTGGAAGGAAGAGAGACGAGCGACCTTTCACTGCCACATGAGAACTGTTAGAAAGAGAAGCTGATGAAGGGTATTTCAAAGATTTGAGTTATAAGGGAAATATTCGATGTCTTTGTATCAGCCGTTTTTTTCACATCCTCATCTGCCGTCTGAATTCCAGTCACTGCTGCCGGGGACTTAGAGGAAAGTGTGTCAGAGGAATTTGAAACACGGCTAAGCCAGGAAGAGATGGCAGGAGCAAAAGAGTGTATTCAGCGTGTGTGTGTGTGTGTGTGTGTGTGTGTGTGTGTGTGTGTGTGTGTGTGTGTGTGTGTGTGTGTGTGTGTGTGTGAGAAAGAGCTAAGACAGAGGAGAGAAGGTGTCCTAGAGAGGCAGGAGGAGATTGGTTTCACCTGCATCACAGTGTTGAGATAAACTCCAGCAGCAGGGAGCTGAGGACTCAGCAGAAAATGAAACAGGATGCAGGTTCGACTCAGCACTTCAAAGAGAACTGAAGAGTTCACGAAACTCCAAATCTTTGAATCACCGTAGCAAAACAAACACCGTATCGTTCGGTAACAGAGCTTTTTCATGGGCATTTCCTAGCAAGTGGCGCATCCTGCTGTAGTATATTACGCTGCTCATCAGACATAAATACCTTTAACTCTGTAGAGTATCACAACGGAGAGTTTCTTCCTGTAAACACACTTGTTGCGTGAGTGATACGTGAACTGAAACCGACACAAAATTTTACCTTGAAATGAAAACGCACTAAACAAAACACATCGAGGCTGCATCTGCTGTGAGAATGAGAATGAGAATGAAGAATGAAAATTAAAAAACCACAGGCGAATAAATCAATTTGCCTTCACGCTACTCAGCAGGTTTCTTCTCTTCCATTTTGATCACAACAAAACGCCCCATTAGATATTAGATAGGTAGGAGGTGGGGTTTTTAACATCGCTTGCTTTGGTCTGTGATTTTAACCCCCAGGAGCACGGATGTGAGTCATTTTTCGCCACCAGCACCAGAAATGATTACAGCCGCAATTACCTAATGTGTCCTCCTGGTCCCCCCTCCATTTATAGCAATCTCCTTATATTTCTTCTTCTGTTTTTTTCCCTGTGGGAAGAGTTGTTTGTCGTTCCAAATAAAAAGGAAGTACACAGAGTTTGAAATTTGACTTGAAAATTGAAAACAGAGTAAGAGGTGGGACTACTGACGAGGCGTTTCAGGAGCAGCGTTTTCTGTGGGAGAGAGGAGCTTCTGTTGGTGCGGACTTTGACCTTCAAACTTTCAAGAACTTTACTTGCACAAGAATATAAAAAATAGAATGCTGAAGGAAAGGGGAAAAAATAGGGCTAATGTCTTTCATTTGAGGAATTTGGTCTGAAAACCAAACCAAGCATGAAACAAATTGAAATTTTGACCCGGTGACGGCGCTCGACGAAAGGTTAAGGGCTCTATAAACTTATTATAAGTAATCCCGAAGGGGAAGATGACTTTTTGTGCAAACTTTCACAGCAATCCAATAGTTGTTAAGAAATACTTCAGTCTGCGCCGAAGAGGAGCGCTAGCGGATGTACCCACATTGACAGACTGGTAGTGTGACTAAAAAGATTATACAAAACACAATACACTTAAACCTGCCTTTAACAAAAAACAAACTAAAATATGGTGGGGTTTATTCCATTTTCATGTATTTTCAAGGGGTTCAGTTACAGTACTACTCCCACTGTGCATAAGTCACTTATATTCTGTGGCAGCATGAACACAAATGATAAAAAAAAAGCATATAAGTGAAGTGTACGTCACAGCCTATGAGAGTATGTGACGAGCAAAGTGGGCAAAACTTGAAGTGCTTTGAGAATATTCATCACATACTGGATAAGTCATGATTCAGCCCCGCTTGCGTAAGAGAGTGACTCATGAAGAACGGTCGTTTTGTGTCTGCAGTTGTGTTTGTCTGGAGCACCTGTGGCTCACAGTCTCATGGTTTAAAAAGCAGCGTGAGGTAGGAAAAGCCGAGAGGGAAACCACATCTGAAAACTAAGGTTAACAACTGTTTTTGTACAAAGCCGGAGTCACACGCACGGCTTAACAAAAGCAGCTATTGTCACAGAGAAGCAAAGCCACAACATAAAAAGAAGGCCCTATACAAGCAACAAGAATTACAGAGTCTGCATTGTACACAGGTTTAAGTCTCGCAGTATTTACATGATAGCATTAGCTAAGCCTGAGACATGCTGTCATTTACTCAGATTATGGGCTTCCTGTTTAAAGAGCAGAGACTGGTCCTTCTGTTTACACAAAACGGTCTGCAGGAAATCAATCATGTCGGCGTATAAAATGTCGTGTGGGTTATAAAGTTTTTATTGTGTTATAGAAGAGGTTCTGTCAGAGCTTGTACCCTAAATCTGCTGGCGCCCTTTTGCAAGACATTTCAATATTTCATCACAGAAAGAAAAAAATGTTTGTCAGCGGTTCTGCAGCACTTTTTAAAAAAAATGTCTCACAACCCTGATTCTCCTGTTTCCCCGTGTCCAGTCCTCTTTATAGGAAATGCCTGACTTCTCCCAAACTCCCAGAGCAGGTTTGGGCAGTGCTCTTGTTTACCTTTTTCCTCACGCTCCGCCCATTCTGCCCTGCCACTTCCTGTTCACCTTGGCCTGTTGGAGGTGAGCAGGTTCTGAGCTCACACAGGAGCAGTATTTTATCACTTTGGGTTGCAGAATTCCCTCGAGACCCCGGGTCGGATAAAGTTCCTCAAGTCCAGGACCCCGCAGCCAATCGGCCGACTCCGTGACTGGGACAAAGTCCTCTTCACTGAGTCATTTAACTCTCCTCTGCCCTCCCCTCTGGGTGGTGTAATGTTACACCCTGTGTAAGACTCTACCTGTCCAGGTGAACTGCACTGCTGAAAGTGAACGTCGCTCAGGAAGTCATGTAAGTAAACTCTCCCTAATCCAACTAGACTTCTTTTAATAGAACTTCTCGTCTTGGTCGAACTCTGACTTTGTTAATAGTTACAGGACATTGTTCCACTGCCTGTTATTGAACCCCTGTGGCGTGAGTGCGTTTCCACCCTCGCTTCACACACATGTCAGCGCTACAATGGGCCTATAATTATGCTGTACATGTAGATTTACTGTTACCTATGTGTGCCACTGCTAATCCCGCCGTCTCAGCGGGAGTTCAGTACAGTCCGTGCCGATCCAGTCAGCCATTCCTCCTATTAGAGACACTTCACAGACCTTCACATCTGCCCGCAGCTGTTCTCTCAGACTGAGGTGTCAGGTCTGGCTCAGACTCACCGCTGAGATTGCTATGAACTCTGCGTTCACAAACACGCGCACGCAAGAGCTGTATGTGGAGGTTGTTGTGCAGGAATTACTTTGCTCTGTCACACCACATCCCATATGTTCATAGTAAATGGGACGAGATGTGCTTGATTTGAAAAGAAAGAGGCTAAAAATATTAAGTCATGTTATGTAAGAATATCTGCGTGGCTGAAGCCAGACAACTTCATTTCTATATTAAAGGGGCAATATGTTGTTCTGGAGAGGAAATGCAAACTCAGACTGTTGATCTTTTCCATAAGTGAATAAACAAGCTGCTCTAAAAGGAAAATAAGGTCCTAAGAACGCTGTTTGAAGCTAGAAAGGTGGCAGGGTCCGCCACGTATAAACAGTGGTAAACAAAGGTAAACAGTATGAAATTGTGTTTGTTCATTCCATCATGAAAACAAAGCAAGCTTGTTTATTTAGTTTGTCTAATTTAGGATAAATTAGTCTTTCTCTTTTGATTAAAAAGTATTCCCCAAAAACTACATAGTGCGCCTTTAAGATAGAAAGACAAGTTTTACTTTTGTTTTTGCTACATGATCACTTTTACTCTCATCAGGTGCAGAAGAGAGATTCACACAATACATGTAGCGATATGATCAAACAACTCATGATGAGATTCTTGGGTGTGTTTTGTCTAACCCGTCCTGGTGAAACATACACAGCTGAGAGGTTTCAGTTACTTGTTTTCTGTTACAAACTGCTGGAAATGACGCCTGATGTTTCAGTTTTTCCGCTGTTTGGTTGCAGATGTCTGCAGAAAGTCAAGCGATAATGTCTTACTGGAATTTTCAGGGGCACGTCTGAACACAACAGCCTGCGCCGGAGCCTGTGTTTGAATCACTCTTTGTACTTCAGGCTGCTTCATGTTCATTTGTGCGCCCCTGTTTACTGAGCCAGCTTGGAACGGCGGTGCCAATCTGGTATCAGCACGCAATTCAGATTTGGACCTTTTTCAGGATTTGACGAAGGACTGCAGTATGAGCAACTTGTTGTTCAGCACTCCCACTCTGTGCTGCACTTGTGTCGGCCCTGTGATTGAGTTTCTTTCTGACATGACTCACAGAGCGACTCCAACGACCAGGTGTGTCGCTAGGATGCACACATACATGAATTTCAGTACAGCGCAGATGATGATTTTATCCAGCTGTGCTCACACACTCTGTCCGATTTGGCTGACTGGGCCTTTAGCTCCGAGGGTTTGTCTGTTGTGATTGACACAGATATGAATGGATCTCTCAGGTGTTGGCTGTACAGAGTGGATATGTACATAGCAACACGCTGGTTCAAGTGTGGACAGCGAGAATGCCGCTGACATGGACACAGTTATCTTGTCACTCAGTTGTTTTTTTTCACACTCGATCGTTAGGAAAAGCAGCTGACTCGGCACGGCCTTGTATCATTATTAACTCGTCAGGCCGTTTCTGATCGCAGGAGAGTTACCCAAGAGTGAATCAACGGCTCTATTTGCATAAAACTCACAACGAGTCAGGAAGAAGGTGGAGGCTATCTTAAACAAACAACTCTCCGGGCTCTCAATCGTTGAAATGGGACAGCCTATTGAGCCGAAGCTTGACATGACTTTGGTTCAAAGGCTGGAGAAACACTTCAACCTCGGTGTTGAATTTACAATCCAAACACAGCTTTTTTTTTTCGCTTTGTGCTACAAAGTGAAATGTGGACTGAAAGCAGCATGCCTGTCTGGATATTGGATTGCAGCTGTGGTTAATAATAAAACATCTATGTGGTTAAGGTTCAGCCTCTCAGCGCTGCGCGACAAGTAAAAAAAAAATAGAGCCAACGTGAAAGTGCCAGCAACCGTAGTGCTTCAAAGTCCTTCGCTCGAGGCCGGCTCCAAGAGCGAATCAATTCCCACAGAACCTCCTATGAAAATTGCCCAATTTTGTCGCAGAAATAAACATGTTTACAGCCTGGCTCAAAACACTGTTTTGGTCTCTAAAGCTTATTTCCACGTTCGTGATTACATTACGAGGGTGAATTTTTCTCTGACTCACTTGCTTTAATTATATTAAAAGATAAATTCCCCCCAAAATGAAAATTCAGTCACCAACAAGTTGATGGAAGTCTTGAAGTCAGCTTGTCAGACGTAATCCAGTAAAGTCTGCTGAAGCCCAGAGATCCTGAATTGATTTGAAAAGACGTTATTTACACCCTCAACGTGTGGTAGAGCTCGCATTACTACTTGCTTGATGGAGAGTGCACTAACGCTTTTAGCTTTGAAGCTACAGCAAAGATTTCAACTTGAAATTTGGTGTAAATAACGTCTTTTCAAACCAATTTGGTGTCTCTGGGCTTCCAGATACTTAAATTACGCTGGATGAGTATGTATGTTTTTTTCAGTTGTCTTTTTACATTTCAAAACAAGTCCCGATCTAATTCAGTTGTTTCGTAGAATGATGCAACGCTGTTTTGCTGTGATGCTGCAGAAATCTTTTGTGGACTATGAAACTTCACCTGACTTTCCATCGAGACGAGGGAGAGTAGATAATGACTGAATTTTCTGTTTTGGGTTAGCTTGTGGTTGACTTGCTTGACAGCTAGCTGTCAAACTAGCCTCAAGATAGCTGGAGCCGCCCCATTGAGCTTCAGAATGGCTCTTCAGAAACTCCCAGGTGACGTCACAGATACTACGTCCAGGTTTCAACAGTTTATGATCTTGTCACTGAGAGAGCTGAGGCTCCTCAGGCGCGGGTGTGTCCTGTCACTGTGCCCGACAGTACGAGTGGGTGTAGTTGCATGCTTGTGTCCGACTTCATGTCTCTGCATGCAGGTACACGTTTTTGTGTGCGGGGAAAAGTATTGTTACTGAGTGATCTTCATTCCAGACATGCAAACACGGCTAATGGCTTTCAGTCGAGCTGTACGGCGTGAATCTGTGCACTTAAGGTGTCACCCATTTTGTTTCAAGCTAAATAGGAGCTCATTCTCATCCATTCACTACATTCTTATTGTCAGTGTGAAGTTATTGCTTCTCTTTGGATGGCAAAGTTTCTCAGGAGAGTACAAACTTAAAAGGAGATCATTATATTTTGTTCGGATCAAAAGAAGGTGGGAAATATGAAAGCACCTTCATTTTTCATTTTCTGAGTCACTTTTTTTTTTTCATCTCCCGCTGGCAGGGAGTTGTTATCGCTCTCTCTCTCTCTGTCTCTCTCTCTCTCTCTCTCTCGCTCTCGGTCTCTGTATCTTGCCTTTTCCTGCGTGGTGATGAAAGTGCTCTGCTCCATAGATCAGGCCTGACCTCAGACGCAGCAGGTGCCACAGCATGCGATGAATCAGCCATGTTACCGCAAGCTCTCAGCGGGAAAGTTCATCTGTGTTAAGGCCGCTCAGCCTCTTCTTATTAGCCTTACCCCTCTCACAGAAAACACCAAAGACACTGAGCTTTAATGGCTGTCAGAACTTGCCCTGAGCTGTCGTCATACTGTTTATTTGCAAAGAAATGTGGAGGGCCTGTTTGTTTTGACAGCTTGGTGGTTACTTAACAGATTTGTATGTACTTGAGCTTCATATTTGTCTGCATTAGCACACTGGGTTGCACATCAAAGTCTATTGTTCTGATATTTAAACTATTTAGCACACCAGAATGGCACTGAGCACTATTTTGTCGACTCCAAACGTAAGTTGTTGTCGGTATGTTTTTTTTTTTAAAACAAGATCTAGTGTCTCATTAAGCAGCCAAGACCCAACGGTGGGTCCAGAAATAAAGCTAGTGGTGGGCCAACACGATGGCTGTTGCCAAGGTGACGTGTTTCTGACTGAGCCCATCTGTTAGTGTCCATGTGCTCGAGGAGCCGGCCTGTTTTGGATATGACGTGTTTGCTGGCACGCTCGCAGCGCCGAGCACAATATAAACCCGTCCAACAGCGAGAAAAAGTGAATTAACGATGATGTGTGTTTGTCATGCAGTGCAGCGAGGGCGTGTTGCAGCGTTATCGGTGTCTATCCGTGTCTACACTTGCTGCTGAGATGAGTGGTATTGATGTTCCTGCACCCAGAGAAGAAGTCTCACTATTCAATATCCCTTCTCTGTGCCAGCGGAGAAAATCAAACAAACCGAGGAAAAGGACAGTTGGAGGGGACTGTCGCACAACGAGGGTGCTGCTGTTGTTCATGTGTGTGTGAAAGAGAAAGAAATCATCTTCTGCTTTCAGCAACACAGCGTATGAATATTTTCACACACTGTTTACTTGACATGATAACTCTGACTGCTGTCTGTCTCAAGTTACGGAAAGTACACTGACAGAAGTACTGTAGCCTACTCAAGAACAGTTGGTAACACTTTACCATTATGGTAAATCTAATGCAATATAAACATTAACTAACAGTTATCTTACATTTAACTTATCTACCTAGTTATTATTAACTTGTAACCAAGGTATTTATTAATTTGATATAGTAATAAACATGAGCTGACACTTGCTGTAAAAATACGTGTAAAGTAATTGCTAATAACTAGCTGAAATGACTACACTGAGGATTTTAATGACATAGATCCTAATTAACATCTCAAGAACTAATTACTTATACTCGTTAGAGCCGTAAGTTGTTAGTTAGTTGCCGACTGCAACAGTCAGGAGTATAAATATAGAACACAAAAATTACAATTAAAAAAAAAGTATGTTTTAAACCAATAAAGCTGTACAGTTTTGTGCAAACCTCTTCATCGTGGGATGTGCAGAAGTTCACAGTATAGAGAATACGAGTCATGGGATGATGTCGGAGATGTCAGAGATGTAATGTACAGAGACAGACGTCCTCTGGGGGGCTTGATGATGAGACCAGCCGCAGATGAAAATAAAGGGCAGGGTGGTAATTCATCACTGGGGGCTGGAGTGGAATGATGCTCCTATAAAGACAAAGATGTGTCAAGGCAGTTAGTTTATTTCAGACACTTTTATAAGAACAGTGATGCGATCGGGCTCAGATATATACAGTGTGAACTCTGTAGTGTTTTGAAGCCCTCTGTACATGTAAGATATGATATTAACCTAATCTTTATATTTCAGAGTGAGCAACATCGCAGTACCCAGAAAACAGTCACATCACACTGACTGTTACAGTTTGTGTTGTCATTAGCTACACTAACATTAGATTTGAATCACTGGTCTAAAGATGTCCACAGCTGCCTCCAGTTTTAGAAAGCCTCAACAAAATGTTCTCCTGTTTAGCCTTTTTTTAAATGTTGCTTCTTTTCTATGCCGCGGACGTGGTTTCTTTTAAGAGGCTTTTGTTTGAAATGATGATTTAAAAAAGCTTTCTGAAGCTTCTGCATCCACATTATGTGTTTACCGAGTAACTTACTGAGAACGTTAACTTCTCTACGATTGTTCGTCTGGCCGGCTCGACTTCTTCATCCTCTCTTGAGGGACACTAGACGCTACAGTGACTCACTATCGTCCCTCAGCCCAGGAGGTGTTATTACGTGAAGGGACAGCTTGAGAAGCGACAGTGACTCACTATCGCCCCCAGGCCAGACCGACTTATTACGAGAACAGACGACCCATCCTTATATCCCTGCAATATAGAAGATAGGCATCTTAGAGACAACACCAGATCTGTTCCTCATCACATTCGATAGGGTTGATAGGGTCAGTTCATTTTTTAAATGTTTGAAAATAAAAGTATGTCCAGATCTTACAAAATGGGCCCAATCTTTTTTGGCTTGTTAATACTCAACAATAAAAGACTGTGTCTATTTGCGACCCTTGTCATGTTTCAGAGATCTGCGAGTTGTTAGTGGTTCCACCAAAGTTATATTTCCCTTCTACACTTAACATATTACATGAACATATACCTTTAAGTCAATTTTACCTGTAGTGAACACTGTTGTGTTGGTACTCCTACTTAATTATTATTAAGGATCTTAATACTTCTGCCTATTTCTGCTGCCTTTCCCACACTATACTATACTCACACTGTTCCCCACAGGTCTCTGCTGCTAATGACCTCCTCACGGATTAAACACACATCCTGAAGCCTGCCGTTTCCAATGAGTTTCCAGGAGGAGAGCGTACACTCCGAACTCCCCGCCGTGATGGCCGAAGCGTCGGCTCCGCCTCTCTCCCCCTCAGACTATGGACTGCTGTCCCCGCCTCCTGACCTGTGCGCCTCATGTGGCCACAGTCACCAGCTGGAGGAGAACCACGAGTACCTTTACAAAGACGAGGTGGACGACGACCTGGTCTGCAACATCTGCCTGCAGGCGCTCATCAGGCCCCTGGACACGCCCTGCGGACACACCTACTGCCAGGAGTGTCTCACCAGCTTCCTGCTGGAGAGCGACTTCTGCCCCGTGTGCCGCACGCCGCTAATGCTGCAGAGCTGCAGGAAGCCCAGCCTGCTGGTGCACAAGCTGCTGGACAAGCTGACTGTGGCCTGCCCCTTCACTGACCATTGCACTGAAACGCTGCCCCGCGGTGAACTGGAAGACCACATCAAGAGCAGGTAGGATGGAAGAAGCACCGTTTAGTTTGTGTCTCGAAGCTTCTACAGGCCTATTACCGGGTGTTTTGTATTAAAGTAAACAAGATATAATCAGTGCTATTATTAAACACATCAGCGAGCACTTGAGCAGCTTCCTTTCCCTCCTGTTTACCCTCGCTGTGTGGTAAAATCTTCAATGACCTGCAGTAAACAGACACTCTAAGTTCCCCGCCCTCCTCTGCCCATCGTCATTAACCCCACAGCTCCGTCTCCAAAGGGAAGAGATCCTCCTCCAACCAGGCTTTCATCTAAACTCGGCCCGGCTCCTCTGTTTATATCATTAAAAGACAGTGCTTTGGTTTCTCTCAGTCTGGGTGTGTTTTCATTAATACTCATTAACACTCCCCTAGCCCAAAGGCCTCCGGGATAATTAGTGCATCTCGCCACACATCACACACGAGCAGCAGAGTGTGTCCCATTCATTTGCACTTCAAGTTGTATAAAACTGTATAAATTCTTGAAAAGTTGCGCCTTCTTTCCTCTGCTCCCTTTCCCCCAGTCTACACATACACCCATTCCCTGTCTTGCTACTTCTTTTAAAACTGTCTTCTCTGCTCCATCCTTTCCTCCATCTTTTCCTCCACACTGCTCCATGGTCTCTCTGTCTTTTCCGTCATGTAGTTTGAATCACATAATGAGGTGTGGAGCGCCGAGGCCTACTCCCAGAAGGATTCAGCTGCCCTCCCATAGTTACAAGGTGTTATCTGTGGAGGTGAGAGGCCACGTCCTGAGGGACGACTTCACACATAGTGTGCGAGGATCAAAAGACTCATTGAAAGACCCACTTTCAACATTTCTATTCGGTTTTCTCCACAGTGGTCCAGTGATTGTAGTTATTGTTTATACAGTGGAGTAAATGTGTCTTTTGCTGAATAGTATTTTTGTTGTTGTTGAAGAAAGCTTGTTTTTTTTTGTTGGCCAAGTGTTTCTTGAGTTATTAAATGTCCAAATGTCTGGAAACTAAAGGATAAAACTCGGTTGTTTCAATAAGATGTTGGATCACCACGAGCCAACAAAATGAGAATGAGAGTCAAAAATGAACTCTCTCTCTCTGTAGAACCACTTTAAAAATTACAAAGTGTTGATCCACCCTAAAACATGCACAACAGCTGACCATGCTTTTCTATACCAAAAAAAAAGAAAAACACGCCTCACGTTTAGGATCTTTTCACCTGTGAGTCCGTCATAACAGAAGGTGAGCTGATTGTGGACGGTGTCGTTCTCTCAGATGTACTTGGGCGGCCCGTTAATATACCTGCGCCGCCGTATGTGTGGGAAACACTAGAAAATATGAAACTACTCATAGTGATTTCCCACCTCTAGAGCAGAATGCTAATAAGTTTCACCAGACCATTTTCCAGTCCTGGCACAGCGCTGTAAAAATAAGTCCGGCTATGCAAGATTGGGTTCAACCAAATGTCAGACTTTGACACGGGGACAAGTACTTCCCATTTCTCATTAAAATTCAGCATCGGTTTCTTATAACCATGGATACTAACATCCCCTAAAAGCAACCAAGTGGTTATTATTTCAACCATGACCCCCAAAGACCATAACAGAGTAGTAATTTTACCATGATTCATGATCTTTCCTTCAGCCTAACCAAATCATTTCTGCGCCTCAACTTAATGAAATTGCAACCAGAGTGGTGTCAGATCAGAAAATGGTTTTATTTGTCCACCGGTGCTTAGTTGGATTGGACAGACACAACGAGGAGGAACGACACACATAATTAATTGTGTCATTTAGTATCTTTTGGAAGACTTAGACCTGTCGGATGACTGCAAAGGCCATAGCATAGCAAACCACTCAGACAGCCTTTATGTCTCGTGTGGATGTAGCTGCATTATATTTCCTTGTTGGTACATTATGTCACAGCCAATAGACTGAAAATGAAAGCTCATATCCACATCTTTTCAGATGCATGCGATTTTAAATTGCTTTCTGTGGCAGAAACTATGTTTTATTCGGTTTTGTTTAGCCCAGGCACAACTGGGTTGAGATAGTTTTTTCCAGCCTAAACATAATGGAAGCCCAAAA
Source organism: Diplodus puntazzo (assembly GCA_963678695.2). Taxonomy (NCBI): domain Eukaryota; kingdom Metazoa; phylum Chordata; class Actinopteri; order Spariformes; family Sparidae; genus Diplodus; species Diplodus puntazzo. Next base: position 7,850,521 of record OZ023163.1, on the reverse strand, counting down.
CAGGTATCACGGGAATAAAGGCAATAAGATAAACAAGAACAAAACATCTCCTCTGTATCGAGACACTGATATATGTTTCAGGACCTGTGTGTGATGTAACATCACGCTTCCCTGACCATATATGTTTGTGTTTTTCTTTTTTTTTGCGTCCATGATGGCAGAGTGCACCGTCTGTGGCCGTTCTGCCCCAGAACCTGGCAGTGGGTCAGGATTGGTAATGACTGAGACGGCCACGCCATCTGGTCGGAGCTGATTTCATACTCATCTAATCATTCATGACCTTTATTGGCCTTTGGTTGGAGAAATTATCATTCTGGACACAACCAGTGCAATCCAGAGGGAAATCTTAATCATTCGATCTGCTGTGGTATAATCTCTTGCTGCTTTTGTGCTTGATCCTGTAAGGGCTTGTACAGAATTCAGGCATGAAGGGCCAGCCCACCCGCTCAGGTATTTTCTTGTTTTTTTTGCCAGTTACAGTACATGTAGCTGCTTGTACTTGTACTGCAGGTAATGCTTAAAGCAGGTCTGCTCTGCTCTGAATGTCTCTCTCGCTCATGTATTTTGTATTAGTCGAGATAATTTACACAGAGTTCCGTGTGTATGTTTTACTGATGATCTGCCTTGAGCGAGTTGTTTCTTTTCTTTTTTCTCCCTCTTCTTTCTTAGGGGGTAAAATGTTTTGGCTTTGGCGTACAAAGCCCACAGAGGAATTCTTCAAAGCTTGTGTGAACGTTTGGAAAAGAAAAGAGCATTGTCTGGCAGTTAGTATTGTTTTATTTTGTTACTTTTGCAAGTGACCTTGAGAGATAAAGACAAAGAAAGACCATGTAAGAGAAAAACACAAGGCCACAAGATGCAAATTTAGCCATGGTACCAGGTGGGTAAGCTAACCTGTTTTGCAATCCACATTCTCCCTGTCTCCTGGGTGTTTGTTTAACCCCTTCTTGGAGTTTTGGGAAAAAAATCACACCTTAAATGGGATAACGTCATGGTACCCCTCCCGCATACTACCAAGGAGATGAGAGGACACCTTCCAGAAGTGGCCTTGGATAGCAGTAACAAACTAAGCTAGCTTAACGTTAGCTAAAACTTTACAAAAGTATGGGCTTAGTTGCTCTGTGTGCAGCGGGACCAACTGTCAAGCTAAACTAAATTTGTGGCATTAAGAAGTGTGTATCAAACACAAACTACAAAAAAGTTATGGTTCCTGTCAGCAAGAGTTATTTTTAAGTGCTGCCGCTAACTGTATTCTGTTCCATGACTGTTCAGCTACTGCTAGCTTGTTAGCTCAGTTAGCCTTGCCGCTAGCCAATTAGTGTTGGTGTTTGCATTTGCTATTTTGCCGCATGCTAGCACAGGAGCTTTGCCCGCCTGGGATACAAAGGGTCTTTCAGGCATGGAGCTAGCTAGATAGCATGCTAACTTGAGTAAATATCCCAGTACATAGATGTCAAAACTGTTATATCTTTACATTCTGTTGATCATTTTGATTCATTTTTGAAGGTTTTGACTAAAACTCTTGCATATTAGGCTCCACCTTTAACTGTATGTAGCAACAGAATCGATAAAGTAGCTAAGAACAGCTCAACTTATCCCTCAACTTCGTTTTAGCTAACATTCATTGCTCAGAAGTAGAAAATAGCGGTAAGACCGTCAGTTTAAGGTGTGACAGGTTGTGTTCTCACATCATTTATTTCCTACAAGCTCTAAGAAAAGAGAACAGACAGCGGTAGCATACACTCATGGACGCTGGATAACCACTATATTTATCATTCCTCATGCCATCTGGTGATTTGCAAAGCATCAATGGGCATTACTCAATATAACATGCACATAAAGAGAGGTTCCTTGGTTTATAATTATAATTCCAAACCCAAAATGTACGGTATCTTTGTACACACCCACTTTAACTTCAAATCAGTATGAAAAATTGTGTGCTGTAAGATGCCAATGAAAAGGAATAATGGGGGAGGGGGAGAATGTGTATATGTGCATGTTATGATGGTGTTGTGAGTGCGAGTTAATGCGCGAGTGTATGAAACGACTCCTGTGGGGCAGACTGGTTTCTGTTCACAAACTGCATCCTGTCACAATCCAATTACATTTCCATTTCCTGCGTGCCCTGTGGTCTTGTTGCTGTGCGCACTGTTCAAATACCACAGGAAAACTTACACTCCGTACGCATGCATGCATGCATTAACGCACACACACACACACACACAAACAAACAGATGCGTGCACACACACACAAATTCAGCCTGTAACCACATTATACCTCCATCCATGAAATATTCATTCAGACAGGGTATTTACACCAGTTAAGTGTCTTCCTGGAGGGTAGCAGACAGCTCAACGCTACGAGAATCGAATAAGAGCGGGGAAGAAAAAGGTTAAAAGAGGGAAAACAAGCAAAAAGATGCAGGAAGGTAAAGGAAAAGATGACAGGAAAGGTCACGTAAAATTTGAGCTTCATAAATAAACTCGACTCCACTTAGAATAAAAAAAGAGCCGGATAAATAACACAGGGAAGGGATTGAGGGTGCGATTTGACAGGATGGGATGAAAATAGATTATAAACGCTGCCGTATTTCACATTCAAAGTAGCTTCTCTCCCTCTCGCTGTGAGAAGCAGAGGAGGGATGAAAGAAAAAAGAAAGGGATGCTAGGGGAGAGAAAAACACACCTCCAACAGCCTTTAAATGCATCTCACCTCCAGCAGCACAGTCCATCAACAAACACCTCCCCCCCTCCCTCCATCCCTCCCTCTAACCACTTTCAGGCTGTAAGTGCCTCCCAAGGTCCCTGCAGGACCTATCAGAACAGGTGGTGATGACAGACAGGGTTAACCTTTGTTACTGTGTATTTTTTATTTTTTATTTTTGTATATTCAGAAATTGAACAATTGTATGAATGAATGAGTGAATGAATGAAATGTGCACTCAGGATGAATCGATTCGAGATCTCCTTATTTTTTCTCTTTCATGTCACTCACAATAACAAGCTCCCATCAGCGCCGAGAGTATTGATTGGCCGGTGTGTTTTGGTCACGCTCTTGCCCTTTTTTTTTTTTTTTTTCCTCCACACATGTAGGCAGATTCTTTTGAGCGATCAGACCAATCTGCTGCACAGGGAGCGGTCCATCGTTGGAGAGGAGGGGTGAGGGTTTGGAGGCGACACAATCCCTCTCCTCTCCTCTCCATCCTCCCCTTCACAGACCAACATATGTGCAGGAGGTGGGGTGGGGTGGAGGGGAGAGGGAGGTGAATGCAGAGGTTGTACGTGTGTGTGTGTGTGTATGTGTCTGAGTGTGTGCGTACGCGTGTGATGAGGGGCAGAGCCAATCAGAGCAGCACCAGGTACCTTCCCCCCCTCCTCCTGTCTTTGTTTGGTCTGCTCCGGCTCCCTCCCCCCCCCTCAGTGGTTTCTGCTGCAGTATAAGTCACAGCCTGCGCCGTTCTCTCTGACATACACACGCGCACGCACGCACACACACCGGAGGGTAGACAGACATGCACACACACGCATACGAGCGCAAATCCTCTTACAACTCGCCAGTGCCCAGAGCAGATTAAGGGGCTGCACATCTCAAATTGTATTCCAAATGTGCCACCTTTGCATGGGTCTCCTTCCTCTTCTTCTTGCACTTTCTCCTCTTCCTCCTGTGCCACAACGGGACTTCTCCTCTGCACCTGCTCCTGCTGCTCCTGCTGCTCCTGCTGCTGCTGCTTCTTCCTCCTCCTCCGCTCCGTCTCCAACCTCTGGCAACTGGCCCGCTTGCCTCTGCAGCTGAGATGACCAGGCAGCCAGCCTGAGGCACAGGAAGAAGCTGCCCCGGCTCACACAGACAGGCACAGAGGTAGAGAAGCTGAGGGGGGAAGAAAGGAAAGAGGCTGAAAAAGGTAGGAAGCGGAGGATTAATTCCGATACCGAGAGCGCCTCTGGAAAAGGAAGGCAGGCGAGGGGGGCGGGCGGGGGGTCAGCACGGCCAGGTTCGGAGGATTGGAGGTGGAGGAGGAGGAGGGGGAGGAGGGGGGAATAGAAGAAGAGGAGGAGAGGAGAGAGCGCAGAGAGGAGAGAGGAAGAGGGGGGAAGAGAGAGGAGAAAGAGCCGAGCGTTGACCATGAAGGCTCTGTTGCTCCTCGTCCTGCCCTGGCTCAGCCCGGCCAACTACACAGACAATTTGGGCAACCTGCACATCCTCTATTCTGAGCTGTGAGTACAACACTCAGCCTCCTCCTGCATCCCCTTCCACCAACATCACCCCCATCGCTCCCCTCCATCAACAGTCCATGCAGCCGCTCATGTGTTGTTGTCACTTTCACCAGCCATTTGTGTTTACGTACATGCATGTGTGTGTGTGTGTGTGTGTGTGTGTGTGTGTGTGTGTGTGTATAACTTTTTTATCATCACTCCTAGAGTTCAAGTGTGCCTTTACCATCGTTGAATTCATTTCTTATGCCTTGGTCACTGGTTGCTGTGGCACTGGGATGCAGTAGAGCCAGCAGGTAGGGCTGTGTGCTGTCCAGGACAGTTTGGATGCTACAGCACTGCAGCATGCTCTCTCTCTCTCTCTCTCTCCCTCTCTCTCTCTCTCTCTCTCTCATCAGTAGCATGTGTGAGTGTGTCTGTGAGCGCCGTATTGATCTGAGCAAAATGTCAGCGCGTGTTTGCTTACAGTTGTAAGCTGTGTGCGCCGTGCAGTGCGCGACTTCCTGCTGACCATACGGATGGCTGCTGTTTGTCACGGCGTGTTTTGTTTATGGAGCAGACTCTCACCTCAGCATTAAAAATTCATAGCTTGCCACTCTCGCCTCACATCTGTTCGATATATACAGTTTACATTTACTATACGTACACATTATCTTTAATCTATTTAACAGGAACATAAATTAAGACGTAACGTAAAACACACCTGTTTGAATGAATATTTAATCAGTGGTTACATCATCGTAAACACACAGGTGGGCAGCGGCACGTTGGTGGCTGTTGTTGAATTTCGACACCATGGAAAGAAAACATCAACACCAGCAGGCATATTGTTGTTATCGACCGATCTATCAGCAGTTTGTGGCGATTCATTTGAATTGTTTTATCTAAAAGATGTCACAGAGGTCCTTTATGTTGCTCCTTTTGTCCGACCAACAGCCCAAAACCCAGACAGATTCAGCCCACAATGAGACGAACAGAGACAGAGACATTTTCACGCTTGAACCAGCTGAATGTTTGGCATTTTTTGGACTTGAATGAACAACTGATCCTCACATTTGTTGTCTGACTGAGCAGAAACGTCACACTCTCCTCCCCTTGGCTCGTCTCTCGCTGAACGTGTTCTCTGCTCTGTATTGGCCCTCAGACTCTCTTTGTGTGGGAGTTAATGTTGAGCAGCACCGTGTGAAGCCACGGCTCTCTGATCCCAGAGCTGGGCTACCGCTCCTCTCTCCAGCCTGACGGAAATGTCCCATTATGCTGCATGAATACATGGAACAATGGAGCGCCTCGCAAATCCTCTCATTTCATTGTATGCTCTCTCCACTGAGTGGGGCTTTAGCTACTGCAGACGCCACGAGCCCGTGTTGGCCAGCGATGGATGCCAGAGAGGAGGAGGAGAAGGGAGACGTGAGCAGAGGAGTTGGAGGACGAGACGGAATCCTCGCATTTGATTATATACGGGAAAGAATGGGAGGAGGGGGAAGGATGGAGATGGAGTGGATGAGCAGTTCAGGGAACAGAGAGGAGAGGGGAGATGAGAGAAGACAGGAGGGCGTAAGGTCACTTCCTGTGCCTGCCTTCCATCTGGCCATACATACGGCTGCGATGGCGATGGTATGTGGGTCATTTCTCAAAAAAAAAAACAATGATCAGATTTCCCCTCACATGGCCAAGTGAGAGGTATTGACAGTGTGTGTCTGAATGTGTTCCTGTGCCTGTGACAGTGAGCTTTTTTTTTCCTTTTTTCTGCTGATTATGACATGACAAGAGACAGAAAGCAGGAGCAGACAAACGCGGACGTGGTGTTTTTCTGCCTGGCTGGAGAGCAGTGGCACACCATTTGTCTTTATCCACGCCGCTGACAGGAGCAGCCTCCAGCGCCTCCTGTGTGACCAGCGTCTCTGCCTCGCTCCCCTCCTCTCCACCCCGCTTTCTTCTCTGATTTTCGTTCAATTTACCTGATTACCACGGCGACTTTACGTCGCGTGGGAAAAATGAGAGTGGCTGTCAGTCTTACTCGCACGTAAACACGCGTGCACAGGCTCGTATACGGGTTATATCGGCGCTGTGGACGAGGCAAACAATGCAGGCGGAGAGTAAATGTTTCTCTGTGATGAAATGCTTAATGTGGTTACTGCAGTTTGACTCTGTCAGCAGCAGCCAATAAAAAAGCAGCACTGACACACACAGGGGAGCACCTAGATTGTGATTCTTTTCTCCCTCCCCCCCTCCCTCTCTAACACACATGCACAAACACACGCACACACATTAGACCTTGCCTGTTCCCTCCCCCCAGCCCACATGGCCTCCCCTGATAATCACAGTGCAGTGCTGTAGAGCATTAATGATTAATCTATGTTCATTTCTGGGCCTGCGCTGAGATGTCTTAAACACTATGATTAGCTTAGCTTCCGTCCTTTCAGCCCTCATCTCGGAGGTGTTTGATCACCAGCAGCCGCGCTCACTTCCCAGTGTTCCGGACATCTTCGGCATGGTCGCTTTCTAACAGGATTAGCTGCCCGGCCGCCACACACTCACCGGTTCTGAGCAACGCGAGCGCTTTTGTTTATGCCGGGTCCATCTCAAGTCAAAGGCAAGCGCACCACGCTGTGGCCTCTTCGCCTTCGAGCGCGCGGCAGGCTTTGCTAATTAGACGTTTGTTTGGATTAAATATTAATCCCTGATCTGTAGTGAGAACGCTCTCCCTGCCTTAGTGTATCCAGCAGGCCAAAACTACAAAGAAAGGCCAGGGGGAGAGTGGCTGAGAGACAGAAATCATACAACTCGCACAGCTCTCCAAAAGGAGATAACATTAAGTCATCTTAATTATTTCTCTGTGTGAGATTTACAACATGTAGCACCTTCAGTGAATCTGTCACGAGAGCATTTATATGCATGGGTGGACAACGTGTACAAGCTACAACAGTGTCGAGCCGTGTGCGCTGCATACACGATCAAACATGAGAGGAGAGGACACATGTAGAGGACACACCGAAGTTATAAGAACAGACGGACAAACGCACAAATCTCATATTACACAAAATAAATACGCGTGAAAATCTGCACACCAAAACCCGTATTTGACCATGTATAATTGAACTGTGCTCACTTCACGTGTGCACACACAGTCACAAAAGAAGAGATGAATTATGCATGTATTCATTTATTCATGAACAAAGTGAGTAGCAGGTCAACTTGTTTATTCTAGCAGAGGCCTGCTGTCAGATGTGCCTCTGTTCATGCAAAAATACAGCGCAGCAGCACCAAGGTGAACAGGTATTAGTGTCAGAGAGGGTTTAAAGGGGCACTGCGTAGCTCTGGAGAAGAAATTCAAACGCAACATTTTAACACTCATAGTATTAATGAGGTAATGATACAAACTCAGAAATATTAATCTTTTCCCTAACCGAATAAACAAGCTGTTCTCAGAGGAAAATAAGGTCCCCAGAACACTGTATGAAGCTAGAAAGGTGGCGGGGTCCGCCACATATAAACAAAGTAAAACAGAATGAAACTGAGTTTGTTTATTCAGTCATGGAAACCAAGAGTTTGTTTATTTTGTCTTTCTAGGCTTAGAAAAAACTACGTACTGCTCCTTTAAAGACTGGGATTAGGTTCACTAAACCTTATTGTACGCTGTTTTGGTTTCCGCAGTGCAGTGCACTTTCAAATCTGTGTTGAATCGTTTACAACAAGCGCCCTACTTTCCTCGCCATGTCACTGAAGATGTGTGTATTGTGAAAATGGGTGTCAGTTAACCTCTGCCTCACACTCTGATGGGCGTTTAGGATATTTGAGGCTTGGCGTGTTAAACATGCATTATTTGCTCTGGTCTCTTGTCTGCGGTCGGCTAATCTGTCGGAGGGGTTCCATATGAGCGACCTGAGCCGGCAGAGTGTGACCGACACAGAGAGAGAGGAGAGTTAATCTCTCACGTGAACGGTGCCCCACTGAGTGCCAGGGCTCCGGGTCGGGCTGATCGCTGCTGGCCCTGTTTCAGCCAGTTGTACCACGGCACGTGGAGGTAGGGAAAACAGGGCACTGCCAAGATCTGGTGTGGCACAGAGTGAGAAAAGATATAGGCCGAAAGGTGCCAAGAGCAATGTGGGACAACAGCCTGGTGGGGATTCTCTATGATCATGCACTGTAGCGTGGAGGGAGTTACAGTAAGAGTTGTGTGCACGGAAGTGTATACAATATGTCAGTCGCTGCTGAGGTGGACATACGTGAGGCGTATTATCCAGCTCAGCCAGAGGGCAGAGAATAAATCAGTGGCAGTCCTTCCCGTGCTCTTCTTCTTCTCCGCTGACAAAGAGTGAGATCGACCTCTTGGTTGAAACCAGATACCGACGCAATAAATGCTGCATAAATGTCTTTCCAGCCTGATCATGAGGTCAGGGCTCGACTGATGATCGTACGTATTGATCGGCTGAAAAGGCATGACTAAAGAGTTCGGGCCGTTTTCCTAACCGGCTGACTCGGGCAGGGCTCTGCACTAACAACACAGCGGGGTGAATCCAGCATGCCAAACCTGCTGAGCAACCGCTCGCCGCGCAGGAAGAAGCACAAAAGGAAAGTTGAAACACAAAGACGGGATTTATGTGCTGTGTGGGCCGCTGTACACATTCACTCTCGTTTTTTTTTTGTTTTTTTTGTCTGCAGTCGTCTTCAAAGGGTACAAGAAGTCGCACCCAGCTAAAAACCTCACCTCCTACTTCGAATTAGCAGATCCATCTTTGGGCGCGAGCTTAGCTGAAAATTTCCTCCCACGGCGGCGTCCGTCCCCTCTAGCTGCGATCTCACCCCCTCCTCACGCAGCAGATGGGATTACCCCTCACAACAGGCGGATCCAATCAACACACCAGCGCATCCTCTGATTAACACTCCTCTAGTTCATCATTAACTGGATTAGTCTGTCTTTATGTCTCTCTCTCCTCTCTCCCTCCCTCTATGTATCTATCTATCATTCTGTCAATCCCCCCCACGATCAAACTTTACTTTATGTGTTTGGCGCCTGGCCTGATGTGTTATAAACAAGTAATTGATGTACTTATCTTAATCAAGGAAAAATGCTCAAGTCAAGCCTTTAACAACATAAATTCTAGTAATGACCAGCGCGCCTTCACATTCTTGTTTGGCTACTTTGTGTGTCACAGGTGCTTCCCAGGGCTTTGCATGTTTTTTGCTGCTCAGTCTGGTCTGAGGCGAGGTGGTCCTTGATGAGTCTTAGCCAGCAGCTGTTTTGGACAGAGTTTGCTCTCGAGAGTCTCGTTACTGAATCAGATGCAAAAGATGTTGAGCAAAGCAGAAATCTTGACCCTAAACATGAACAATTTCTGTATTCTAATGATGGTTTCTAACCAATGTTTGCCTTTATTAAAGTCGCCTTGAATTCATACCACCAATACATAAATGGGCAGAATATCACCAGAGTAACTGCTAACTGCTGCTAACTGTATCCTTTTATACATCCATGACTGTAGCTACTGTTAGCTTGTTAGCTCAGTTAGCAGTGCAGCTAGCTGGACTACCAAGGGAGCATTGTTTACATCGCTTTGGGCAGCTGGGAGAAAGAGGTTTTCAGTATAGCATGCTAACTTCAGTAAATACCTCTGAAGAAAACACTGATGCCTTTGACCTTACGTCAAAACTGTGGTTTCTTCACATTCTGTTGATCATTTGGATTAAATTTTTGAATGTTTCGTATTAAAATTCCTACATATTGCACATTTAATGGAGACTTACTATGCGTTTTCAATTTTTTCCTTTCCTTCAGTGTTTTATATCTTCTTGTGCATGTAAAAGATCCACACCACACCAACCGAAGCTCCCTTCTCCCACAGAAATACTGCTCCTCAAACACCTCATCAGTAGTCCCACCTTTAATTCCGTTACTTTGTGACATCAAAGTACGTCGCCATGTCACGCATTTGCAAAATGTGTGCCTAGTGGCTAGTTTGGAGCAAATTAATTAATAAAGTGAAGCTGCGCTGTGTGTGTGAGCTGACCAATCAGAGACAGGAGCTAAAACACAGAGTTTCAGACGGAGGAGGAACACAGAAAATGTGTCGATTGAGCACCAAAGAATGTAAACCAGTTCTAGCAGTTTCCCAAAATAAAATTATGAACCTGTAAATGCACGTAAAACTCTCCTTTAGGACAGCACTGTGAGACTCGCTGGCTTTTGAACTTTTTGGTACATTTTGTTTAATCTTTGTCACAGGCTGTCAAAACACACAAATAATCTCTAGCTCTAAACTAATCAGCAGGACTAAGAAGTCGCTAAATATTGTGCAAACAGCTTATATTCATTCCCGTACTCATTAGTGCTCCAAAAATAAACTCATCGCACACATGCTGTCACTCTTAAGCTTCTCTCACATTCCCCCATAGTTTTCACATTTACTGTATCCCACACATTCCAGGGTGAGAAAAACCTGCAGGCTTCCTCCGGGCTCGTGACGCAAGAGGAGATTCTTTCCTTTTCTCTTGGGTTCTTATATGTCAGATGTATTTTCGAAGAGCGTCACAGAGTTGGCTGCAGGAGTCAGAAGTTGTCAGAAACAACCGCCTGTTGCTGTTTTCAGACTAATATGGAGGCAAGAAGAAGAGAAAGAGCTCAACTTAGCAAAGTTTGTCAAACTTGTGGGTGAAACGCAGGGCAGCTCAACAGACGGAGGATGAGTTTATGAATAAACGAATCAGTCGGCTGCGTGATTAGGCGTCGGCAGCATGTGAACATGTGCACTGAGACACATCCCAGTTTGCGTATCTGACTGCCTGACCTGGAATTGTCACCTCAGCCGAGGTAATTTGCGCTGCATGCCGCGTGTGGCCCAACACGATTGTCCGTGGCAGTCAGGGAGCGGAGAGAGTATTTGGGTTAGGAGGGATAATCCACTCACCCCTAAAGAGGATTGGAGAATCTCACAGGCTTTGATGAGTTGTGAGCTGGTGTTTATTTCACATCACAAGAACGGGGCTGTTTGTGTCACAGCCAGGGCGCTTCGGCACGACCACAGTGCCACCGAAAGCATTATGGGTAATTGTTAACGGAGAGGGTGGAAGGAAAAGAAAAAGGGTAAGTAGGAGGTGGAAGAGGATAAGGGATAAAAGGGGGGTGAGAGTGCAGAGGATGTTTTGGTGTCTTCCCTCCTTATCTCGCCACAGATCCCGCGGTTTAGAGAGAGATGATGTGATAACTGAGGCTGCGCTGACCGGGACACGGATACTGCAGCGCTAATGAGCTTCCTCTGAGCTCAGCGATCATCCCCCCTGAAAAATGATGAGAAAAAAGGGTAGCTCTGCGTGAGCACTCGTGATTTTTATACATAAAGGATGTTTGTTTACGCGAGGAAGAAAAGAAGAAAGGAAAACAAGGATGAAAAGTGAGGAGATCTTTGCAGGCATACCTCCCTCGATGCACAGCACCTCGCACTTAATTGGCCCGCTTAGCTCGGCTCTGAAACTCCAGGACCACCCCGGTGAGGGATACAAGGGGTTTCTGTCATGCGTCCCTGCCTTTAACCTCAGACAGCACAGACGGCGGCCTTAGCATTAAAAGTCAGACATTCAAAGTCTAGGCAGCTGAGACGTGGCTACACTTTTGAGGCAACTTATGCCCTGCAGGAAGGAGATTTTAATTAACGGGAGACAAAGCCTTTAATAAACCGATGGCACTCTAAACAAAGGCTGCTGTCTCAGACTCTCTGTCATAACGGCCTCTATGTTTCTGGGACTCATCAGACACTACAACTTGTGTCTGTTGTTCCTAGTGACAGCTCTAAATATATTTTTCTTTGGTTTGTATCCTCTGTGTCTGAGATCCACAGACTATATATATGCGTGCACTAGAAATGAACCCCTTAAGAACTCCCGTTCTCAAAGCGTATGTGTAGCGCGCATTCATTACTGCTCGGACAGACGTTTCGCAAAGATTTGGGTGGTCTGTAAGATTTATGTAACTGAACGAACCTGTATTCAAAGGTATTCGGCCATCTCCACTGACTGACTGTGGTTTTCCATTTTCCACTCGCCGCGCTGAAACAGGGGAATGTTGTCTAAGGCTTCAATTCCATACAGTCAGCTTGGACCAGACGTCCTATACGAGCCTATCGAAAGTGCGCGTGTGTTTGTGTGTGTGCATGTGTGTAAATCAAAGGGAAGCAATTGTTCAGTCGAGCGTCTGAAGTCAGTGCTGCTACACAAGACTTTGGAAGGCAGTGGATCTATATATAGATGAAGATATTAACAGCAGCTGGGAGGAATTAAACTTAATGAGGAGAATGTTGCACAGGAATGGTCACAGCAGCTCTAATGTGTGTAACAGTAAGGACAATTAAAGCTGGAATCTGTAATGTTTGTCACTTTGTTTTGTTTATCTGTAAGTCTGAGTGTGGTGAAATATACACAGGACAGTCTACAGCCAGGCTGGTGAGCTTGAGTATGAGGCTGCACCTCGGCACGACGGTGGTGTGAGCTCAGTGCCGACGTCGGCTGGCTAACAATGCTAATGATGTTCGGCGCGTATGTTTACCACGTTCACCATTTTTGTTCAGCACATTAGCATCCTTGCGTTTATGATTAGCTAAACACAAAGTAGTGGAACAAGTGAAAAGTTTGATGGTGTTAAATGAAACGGCAAAGGAACAACAAAGTTAGAACGTAGCCTCCGGGGAACTCTAATATCCGTAGCAATTTCCCGGCAGTTCATCCAGTAGCTGAGCCCTACATGTGCACGTTCGCCTTTCTGTTCTCAGGTACAAAGGTATTTGTTTGAGGAGCTCCTATTCCCGTCCTGAAGACAGTTGTGTGAGTGCCAGCGGCGTTTCGAGCCGCATGCAACTTTAATTCTTCTAATTGATCGTGAGTGACACGAGGAAGGAAGCTTCTGCCGCCTCAGGAGTGCAGCGCTGCCCTCTCCTCCGCAGCTGATTGAAATATTGCTCTGCTCAACCACTTCACTCAGTTAAGTGCTATGTTGCTGTGCGGACATGCTTGATAGCATTCAATTTACTAACTGAATGAACAGGAATAACTGCCAGTGGCACTGCCCACACACAGGTATATCAATATGCACACATGCAGAGACACATGCACTGTAATGTAGCGTTATGTCAGAGCTCAGAGTGAGATCAATAGGTACTTCAGCTCAGTGTAATGCTGTATCTAACAGTGAGTCCCGTGGATACAAGTGAGATATAGAACCCACTTCAGGTTGAAATGATTTTCCCTGTGAAATATGGACAGAGTGCACGACCCACTCTGACAGCTGTGTTATTGAGACAAAACGCTGCTTCTACTGATGTGGCGCCCCGAGGGGGGCAGTGGCCTCTCCGGGCTCAAATGGCTTCACCAGCATGTAATCTTGTTTTTCTCTGCAATCATGGCCACCATTTGCTTTTCCTCAACCCTTCATTCATGGCCTTACATCCCGCGTGTTAGATCCAGGGGTATCCGCACAGGAGAATGACGCCACTCCTCGTTTTCTGAGCTACTGTTGAAGAGGAGGCTGGGTTTGATCCAGCTCATTAAAACCCAGTTAATGTTTGCGCTGATGGCTCCGCAGAGACAGCCGGAGAGACAAGCCAGTGTTATTCCTGCCTCTGATGAAGCGTCAGGCTCAGAGCCTTTATGGCTTACAGATGGAGGAAAATTCTCCAACAATACACCACCCAACTCTGTAGGGATATCTTTAATTCACACACAAACATTCCCAATTTAATAATGTCAGTGTGAAAAGCCTTTTATGGCGTGCAGCATAATAAGTGCGCAAGTGTGTACATGTGTGTATCTGTGTGTGTGTGAATGAGAGAGAGAGGCTGTGAAAGTGTCGTGGTTGTTGACAGGGAGGAGACATCTGGAACTGGAGAATTAGATTTGTTTTTTTACAAAAACAACATGGAGACGATCTCTGTTTTATATTCAAACGGTGTGTCAGTTACCCGCCCTCTCTGCTCTCTAACGGGTGTTGTCTTACATTTGTGTTCAATCATCTGTCAGGGATGCCAACACTCACACCCACAGAGAAAACCCATCCTACATGTGATTACAGATACCGTCACAGAGACGGCATGCAGGCAACTGGAATTGTTTTTTTCTTTCTTTGTGAGAGTAAATATGACATTTCTGGTACATTCTCGGAGAGGTGCCGCATAATTTCAAGTGAGAGCGCCAGGAACGATATTTGTGTTGTTGTGGCCTATTGTACGGGCTGTGTGGTATCTCAGAGAAGTGCTGTTTGAGTGCCGAGGTCAGATAAGAAGTCTTTGTGTGAGGCAGTCCCAAAGCAGAAGACAGAGGTCGGTGTGCAAAAAAGCCTCAGGCTGGCGGAGATGCTGAAATCTGCTCGCATTAGTCTCGAGAATGTGACCTTTCCGTGAGACGTTAACATGAATTTGTTGACTTTCACTCTACTGTGATAATAACAGAGAATAACAGAATCCGAGCAACCTTTGTGAAATCATCAGTCATCATTTCATCAACATGTCCATTATTAATCGCACCATGCTGCCTGTGTAATGTGTTTGAGATTGACCTTTAAACCCCTGTGTGCAGGTGTAAAGGGGCCTCTCACTATGGGCTCTCAGCGGACAGGAAGCGGCGCTCGCAGGAGGGCGAATGCACCGACAGCACGTCAGAACTCACCATCGCCACGCTGCCCAATGACGGCCCCACCTCGGCCGCCGTGGCCCTTCTGTCGGACGAGCCCGGTCTGGTCAACCCCGCCTTCGACCCCAGCATGGAGGACCCCAACAGTCAGTCGGGCAGCACAACCAGCCTGGCCGCCCGCAGCAGCAGCAAGAAGAGTGAGTGTGAGTGGGCGAACGGATGTTTGTGTTCGTGTGTGGTCATGTTCAGTCCTGCATGACGTTACCCTGATGTTACCCGTCCAGAGACAGGGAGCTGGAGGGAGTGTTTGCCAGAATGACAGATTGAAAATCAATACAGCGGAGAGAGCTTTCCAGTTCCACGGTTACATAGTCTCCCAGTCAAAACCAGATGCCAGCGACCTATGTTCAAACATACACTTACACCTGCAGACTTATAACCAGGGCGCTCGTTCAACCTCGAATACAGTCTTTGTTCTCCCTAACGTACTCTGATAGAAATCCTATTAGCCAATTAGCACCACTGGCTTGTTTTTTTTCAGCAATCCATAAAATCTCTCTTTGAGAGTGAGAGGGCAGTTACATTATGCAATCAAGGAGAAATAGAAGGAGAGCTGGGTTAAATATAGCTGATGAAAGTGTGTGTTAATGCCCAGCGACGTAAACACCCCTCTCTCACTCCGTTTCTCCCACCTGGGAAACCAGGAAGCAGTCTCGAGTGTTCCTCTCTGCTCCCCCCACCTCACCCCTAGTGTGAGCGCACACATGCAGTGGGGACACCAAGTGACGCTGCACCAGCACTTTTAGCCGGGCCGGCTGAGCGCCCACCACCACCACGAGCGCCACTACTGCTGAACAAGCTGTCATCTCCAGAAGCGGCTGGTGCTTTTAAAGAATAATGTGGCTGTCAGGAGCCCTCGCATCTCCCCGAGCCCGCAGAGGGAGGGAGGGAGGGAGGGGCGCTGCAGAGGCTGGCTGCCCCGTGCTCTGTGCAGCCAGGCTGGGACTGCTGCCTCTCCACTGCAGCCTCCTCCACCACGTCTGTTTGCTTCTTCTTCCTCCAAGAAAAGCAAAGCACTAGACAACGGTCTCTCGGGGAGGGTCCGTTTTGAATGTTGTCAAGTCCAGGGTGTGTTACATCACCGCTGCAGTTATGCAACCCTGTTACTATACCCAGCACAGATTGAGTTTATTAATTAAAGAGCCACAAGTTGAAAGCTTTCATCCATCCACAAAAAAAAAAGACACAATATTTGAGCATGTTGGAAGTAACTCAACAAATACACCTTTAGAAGAAAAAGGACTAGAGGCAAAAACACAGTCTCTCTGTTCCTCTCAGCGAGACCACTGCAGCAACACAGCAGGAGTCCCAGTACACAGGGCTCGAAAAAAGGCTGCCTGGCTCAAGTTTAGCCTTGATGGTGCCCTGTGTCTCCTGCTAAACGGAGATGTTTACATGCATCGGTACTGGCGCAGATACTGACCTCACAGAGCACATCAGCAACCTTCAGATAACAAGACAGCCGCCTCTTCAGTTTCTTTGTCATTATGAAATTCAATGTTTTCAGCATTTACATGTAATGTATTAAGTCAGGGTGAGTTGCTGACTCATTTAACTTTCATAGAAGGATTCCAATGAGTTCCAAACATTGAGGTATTGGTGCTCATGGATACCCTGAATTTCAATATTGGAGTCATATCTGGAATCGACATGCACATTCTTGTTTGTGTGCACGATACACAACCGTTACACACTAACGCGCCACAAGAGTTCAGAAACTCTAAAGAAAACTTTTAATAATTTTGTTCAGCAGCACCCTTCACAAAGACACATCATTCTACTCTGTCTCACTATGATCAAGATGAAACGGGAACTGATGACTGCAAACTTACCACGGTTGTAGTAGTACATCATAAATCACCGTGCACTGTTTTTGGCATCTGATAATCATTCAGTACTATAGTTTATTGTTCAAACTGGACCTCCTGGATCACAGGTATTCCATCATCTCACCATCTATGGCAACACACCAAACACAGCTCTCAAACATTCACTACAGGACAGGAGAAGGCATTTGATTGGCTGTGAGGAGGCAGTTTCAGACATGTCCGGGCATGTTGAGGGTGAGCTAATCTATAAAGTGCCTCTCTTTCTCCCCCTGTCTCCTCTGCAGTCAGAAACTTTGACCGTTCTTCAGTGAGGAGCCGTTCCTTCAGGAGGTTGAACCGGGCGTTCAGTGTCCTGAGGAGGACCAAGAGTGGCAACGCGGTGAGCAATGAGACGTCCGAGGAGAGAGACAACGCCAGGAACTCCAGTGTGCCGCAGGAAGGTATGGATCAGGGCTCGCGTGTCTTGGCTTGGCTCCTGTGACGTGGATATTTTTGTGCTTGTTTGGTGCTTTTCTGTGTTGTGTCTTGATTGTATTATGTCACTGCTGCATTTGCACTTTGTGATTCCCTGAAGAGGGTTCCAGTGAGATGGCGCGCTTCCAAATGTGTGTATCCACGTTGTTCCCTCAGCTGTGTGAGGAGGGTGACACGGCTGGGAGCCCACAGTGTAACAGTAGCATATGTTTCTTTAATAATTCAGCTGCAGATTGCATAAGTCTGCCGGTGCATCACTAGAGACAGATCAGGAGGGAGACAAGTAGCCTGAGGCACTTTGGACAGCGGTGGAGTAGGGGAGGTCAGAGGAGACGTCCTCCCTCCCTTCTCCACCTCCTCTCCCTCTTCATCCCCTCATGCGTCCCCCCTTCCTCTCCTTCTGCCTCCCAACACAGCCAGGGTCAACAGGTTTGCGCCAACTTGATGGAGTAGTCTCCAGAGAGAGCGGTGTTCTTCGCATGGCAGTGACAAAGCATGTTATGTCATATAGAAAATGTGCTCTAGAGGAATTTAATGTAAAATCCACTGCCCACCATTGGTGCTATTTAAGCGGAGGAAATATAGTTAACCATAAGAGAGCATTACGTTGAAGTAGAACTGCGGCGCAATGGGAAGAGGAGAATGGATGTGCTATTGCGTAAGAACGAAGGATGACGAACGATCAGGGACTAGATTATTCTCTGAGGCCATCACCGAGGAGGCCGAGAGAATAGATTAAATATTCATTGCCTGCCGCTGGAGAGACAAAGATAGAAGGAGAGGATGGAAGTCTGAAGAAGAGATGGATCCCCACAGAACAAATGGAGGGAAGAGAGGATACCGAAAAATACAACAGAGATAATAAATAATGGCAGAGGAATGTCCACACGGAGGGATGAGAAAAAGAGCGGAATGACGGGATGAACAAAGACGGAGGCTGGACGAGTGTGATGGAGAGGAGGAAGGGTTACATAATGGCCGCAGGTCCCCGTGTTAATGTGGTCTCCACCCTGGAAGCAATCTGCTGCGATAACGACAAAATATTGACTTTGGAGTGGAGAAAGTGCAGCGTGAGTAGAACGAACGACCGAGGCTACGGAGCCAGAGACACAGAGGGAGACGGCCCATTGAGGGAGAAGGAGAGAGACATTTCTCATAAAGCAAGAAGAAGAAATACGACGAGGAGTTCATCTTCTCTGTCATTAATTGGCCAAGGGCTGTTGGCCAAAATAGTCACAGAAGATCCACACCCACCTGCACAAGGTCCGGTCCAGGATGTGTCATTCTGCCGCGGAGTGTAATTCACAGCTGGGCATGAGGGGGAGTGAATGCAATAAAACTAGCGGACAAGTACACATCTTTCATAAATGTTGAATGAGGATGAATGCATTACTGTTGAGAAGAACATATTTCTACGGCAGAATCCTGTATTCTGGCTGAGTCTGAGAGGTAGGAACAGGTTAAGAATGTGCTACGAATACATATTTAAAATCTCTTGTGCAACGCTTGGGCAGATTTCATTCACTTCTGTCAGGCAAAATGAAGAAGATATACGCCCTTTTGAATAAACATCAACGTGGAGTGGTTTGAAATACATGCTTACTTTTTTGAATAGAACTGTACTTGCATCTCGCCCATGTAATAGCCTTGTGGAAATTAGAAATCGAGGGTTTTCCCAAGCATACTTTCTACAGATGTAAGTGACTAATGATACAAACATCGAGCAGGATGATCAGCCAAGTCAATTTTCCCTCTTGGCTTGTACAAGTTTGTTTTAGTAACCTGAGGGAGTAGAGACAGCTGGTTCCACTGCTGAACCTCTCCACCACGGTCCTCCACTCTTTCTCCCTCCATGCGTCTCTCCTCCTCCCACTTCCTATCCTGTTTTTTTTGGCCATTTGTCAAATTTTTCTTGTTGTACAGTAAGATTCAGAGCTAAGCGCAGCCATTTTCTCTTCTGCACCTTCTCCCTTTTAGTGCTGGCTCTTCCTCAGCTGCATCACCTGATCCCTGATGGGGAACTTACCAGTATTAAGATCACACGGGCGGATCCCTCAGAGCCGCTGGCCATCAGCATCGTCGGCGGCAATGAGACCCCCCTGGTTCGCATCCTCATCCAGGATATCTACAGAGAGGGCGTCATTGCTCGGGATGGACGCTTGCTGCCTGGTGACATGATCTTGAAGGTATCACAGTCCAGATTAGTTTCACAAATCAGTAAAAACTAAACAAAGTTGTGTATCAAAGTGCTATCAGAGGCGACTGGACTTCTTGCTTGAGTTTCCTTCGTATATCACTTACATTATACCATAACGGAGAAGTCCTATTTCTAAACCGCATCTCTGTTGCCCCTTCAGGTAAACGGCATTGACATCAGCAACGTACCCCACTGCTACGCCGTGGCGACCCTCAAACAGCCCTGCCAACTCCTCCGGCTAACCGTGCTCAGAGAACAGCGCCATCGCTACCGCTCGCATTCGCACAGCCACCCACACGGCCACGGGCACGGCCACGACGTCGCAGGAGGCCACCCGTCTCACGGCCTACCCCACCATCCCCTGAGGGATGACAGCATCCATGTGGTCCTGAATAAAACCACTCCAGAGGAACAGCTGGGCATCAAGCTAGTGAGGCGGCCAGAGGAGCACGGAGTCTACATCTTTCACCTGCTGGAGGGCGGCCTGGCAGCACGCGACGGACAGCTGTGTGTTGGTGACCGCGTGCTGGCCATCAACGGGCACGATCTACGTTACGGAGCGCCGGAACACGCAGCTCTGCTTATCCAGGTTAGTCAGCAGGTCTTTCTGTTGAAGTATTGATTTGACTAAGACAGCGGGATTAGCATAGTTGTGACGGTAAAATGAGTCCACATGTTGTTGCACACCGTAAACAACTGTGTTCTGTCCTGACTCCAGATCCCAGAGGTATTAAAGATAATTGTGGTGATTCAGGCTAATTGTGTTGTGCTGTGCTGTTGTGTCTGCACTCGCTGCAGTTAATAGTATTTAATTGTGGTTAGTCCCTGATGGACCGAGCCATGCGGCAGTCTCTGGTTCCTGGTTGATGCCAGTCAATGGTGGTGTGTTTGTGGTTAATGGTGGTTAATTGCGGTGTGTTTGCGGCTGACTCTGCAGGGTCTCCGGGCCCGGAGTTCCTGTCTGCGCAGCCTGCCAGGCTCTTCTGGGTCTCTGTGGAGCCAACATGGCCTCTCAGAGCAGCCACTTTCTGTCAGAGATCAAGAACTGGCAGGGAAGAAATTAAATTAGTCCAATTAAGGCAATAATGGGCCGGACTGGGTAATTCAGGAGTCAGCTCTGTGCTGCAGAGACCAGTGGAAATCTCAGAGGAATGACAGAGTGGAGGGAGAGGGAAGCAGCCAGACAGTCTGCGTGTCCCCTGGACCCGCTTACATGTAAATGTGTGAATGAGTGCAGCTGGACTGGCATTCAGGAGTAGAAGTTTGAGTCACAGAGAGGAGACTTAAATAGATTATTGCTGGGCGGCAGTGAATTTTAAACGATGACTAACTGGTTCTCCTGCTAATTGCTTTTTTAAAGGGTACTATGTATCAGCTGAACATAATGCTCCGACCAGGGGCAGGTTAGCTTAGCCTAGCCTAAAGACTGGAAACAGCTAGCCAGGCTCTGTCTGAAGATAACAAAGTCCACCTACCAGCTCATCTAAAGCTCACTAATTAACACAATTCACCTTTTGAGGGTGATTATGTGCCCAACTATTTCTAACTATTAATTACTTTTAGAAGTCTTTGCTGACTGCACGATATCTTACTGTTGTTTTTCCACAAATCTTGCAGGGATATACAATCAATGCTAATTAGACGTGCTGGTGGGCAGATTTTGACACCATTCAATAAATCCAGGATAGCTGTTCTTCCGCTAAAATAAGCTAGCTTGCTGTTGGGATTAATATCAGTCTTGTCAATCTCTCGTTACAAATGTCTGTTGCCTTGGTATCATTTGCAACTCACGTCTGAACTACCTGTTCACTCTGAATGTTCTCCAGGCAAGCGAGGAGGGTGTCCACTTCATAGTGTCCCGTCAGATCTGCCTACCGACCCCAGACATCTTACAAGAAGCCCCGTGGGGCATGGACGGCCCCCCACCATATTCCCCTGTGGATATAGAACAAACACTCCTGGTGAGCAGCACGCACACACACACACACACACACACACACACACACACACACACACACACTTACACGAGACAAGAACAGTACCAACACATGGAGAGGATCTTTGTTCCTGCGTCTCCCCTTCCCATGATAAATATTCCCTTTCAGGTGCAAATGATCCGTGGAGGTATTATTCTCCCATCAAAGCTGAGCGTGTCATTTCAGAAGTACATCAGGTTCTCTCCACCACTCAGAGAAGCGCTGCTGCATCCACATCAGCCTTTTTCACTTTACAGAAAACAGCAGCTCACTTCTCAGGATATCCTCCTCCATCCTTCCCTAGACGAGTTCTCCCAGAACCTTAATGAACTGTGTGATATCTATAGTTCTAACAATTATCCAGTTGACAGCTTCATCTTATTTTTTGATTAACAGATGTATTTTTTAGTTTCACTATTTGAAAATTTATGATTTCAAATTTGCAGTCAGCGAAGCAGGCCTCCGTGGATCACTTTCCTTAAAAAATGCATCAGTCCACTCAAGATTTGGGCTTAATATCCTGTTAAAGAAATAGACCGACACTTTTGGAATGTTACTTATTCACTTTCTCGCAGAAAGTTGGAATAGTAGATTGATAACTTTCTAAAGTCTGTACAGTAAATATTGACAGTACATCCAATTAGTTTAGCTTGGCATAGAGAGTAGAGACCAGGGAAACCTGTGTCCTTGGCTCTGTCTAAAGGCAAGAAATCCTACCACTAAATAACTAAAGTCACTGTGCACAGGCAGCAAATAAGCCCAGAAACAAACACAACTTGTCCTTTGCACTCTGGTTTTACACAGTATACACTAGAAAGATACAATATGTTGAAGGTACAATATTTAACATTTGGCCACCTTTCAAATTTACACTCAAAACAGACGGTGAGGACTGCTGCTAGCTGTAGTTCACCATAGCTTGTTAGCTCAGTTAGCCGGGCAGCTAGCAGTTCTGACTGGGAGCAGTGTTCGCTCATTCCTCTTGATGAAGGTGTATTATGCGCGTATGTTTACAAACGCAGTACATCCCACAGCAGTGTACGGTAAACAGTTTACTCGACCTACAGTGTGTTGTGTGTATGCAGGCAGTAACTGTGTTCAGTCAGCGCCGTGCCCCGGGGTCAGACATGTGACCACGAGTGAACTCCTCCTGTGAGCGCAGCAGAAATGTGTGAATGCAGCACATTAGTGAAGCGGCGCAGGCTCCATCCCATCAACCTCAATGTGTCCATGTGTTATTCATTACTACTCCACTCTCCCTCGCTCTCCCCCATCTGACACACAGACACACTCGCCGTAAATAAAACCTCACGCACTTCATCCCACACACGGCCTCGCAGCTCACCAAGACGGAGCTGCGCATCACGACGCCTATGAATAAATCAGTCTCTCTGTGTCCAGCATGCACGCGAAATGAAGAGGCGCTCGAGCCGCTTGATGTCCTATATTAATAACCGCCATATATTATACATGACCAGTTATGCTAATGAGGGCATTCATTAATTAGCAACTATGTCTATGTCACTGGACTCTTGTTCCCATAGCACAACACGGATGGTGTTCATATGAACTCTCCCATCATTAAGAGTCTATCGCTGCTCCCAGAGACAACCGTCCTTATTAATATGCAAATGTGCAGCTCCAAAACCCAATTAGATTATGTAGTCTATAGAAGGTGCCCTTGGTGCAACAATTAAGTTCATATCATGTTTGTTTTTTGAGTAATTGTGTTTATAAGAATGTGGATACACAAAGAACGACGCCCAGCGACAACTTCAATTATGAATATCCTGCATGTTTTTATATCTCCCACCGCGGCAGTGGGACATAAATTAGTACATGGCGTTGGGGCTAAAAACAGCAGTGTTGCTTTTAGATCTCCATTATTAATCTACCCCCCGCTAAAACTCTCCGCCTTTTATCGCCTGTGAAGGACTCTTGTCAGAAGCCTGCATGCTACGAGAAGACGGTGACTCTGACGAAGGAGCCATACGACTCCCTGGGTATGACGGTGGCGGGCGGCATGTCCAGCCGAGGGTGGGACCTCCCCATTTATGTCACGAACGTGGACTCTGACGGAGTGGTGGGACAGGAGGGCTCCATTCGCAAAGGTAATAATGAAATACTAATGAACTCTTTCATGTCTCATTTCATTACGCACCTTGCAGTTTCCATCTTATAATCATCAGACTATTACTCCCAAGTTTTATTACAAGGAATGTCATGTTCAGTGCTTGTGTGCAAATTATTTCTCATTTAGGGGATGGAGCGTTTTCTTGGCGAGGTTGTCGCCTGCTGGAGCTCACATTGTGTCGCGTAGACTGTCATGGGTTTGGCTTTGATGATGAATACTTTGTATATAACAGACTGAGTGATTGATGAACACTTAAGACTCATGTTTCATTATTAAGTTCATTCATCCAGCAGAAAAACTCCGCTGTGGTTCAGCGCTTCGCAAATTGGCTTTGACACACTTAGACAAAAACACAAACAAACATTAGCATAGCAGCACTAAGGACTTTTTGTGTTCCAGAGGAGAATTTGTGGAGTACGTAATTAATTCGTTATATGAAGTCAGTCAGCTCTGAAATAGAGCAAAACATGGAGCTGCACACAAATAACCGGATGTAACAGCAGCAGTGTGTAGCCTAAAATGCAGCTGAAGTCAGGGGAGGGAGAGTTTTTTGCAAGTGCTGATTCCAGTATCTTACAACAGGAACGTATTAAATCTGTCATTATGTTCATTCCTTCCTGCCAGAAAAGTCTGTGTGTGAGAGGAATTGGAGAAATGTTGAGATGGAGCATAAAAAGTTCACAAAAACACAAGTTAATTGAGTGTGTTTGTCATGTGCGTGGCTCAAGATGCACATTACTGTATTCATATGGGACATAGCAGCAGCAGCTGTCTATGTCTGTGCAGTTATGAGACATGTTTGTGTATTAGAATAGACCATTCTTGTGCGTTTGCATATCCATGCAGGGCTTACTACCGAGCTAGACATTGCCGTCTGTTTTTCTTTACACCACTTTCATCACTAGGAAGCCTTTTAGAGCACAGGTGGCACTTGGTTTCCTGCCTTTGTGTTGTAGCGGGAAGGTTGCTGAATATTAAACAGGCAGATGATAAATCCCTGTTCTGTGAGGTCTTTTGAAAAGCGTTCAACAGGGCAACAACCGTGGGCAGAGGATGAGCTGTGCTGTCCACTTCCTTCCCCCGCAGGTGACATCTTGCTAAACGTGAACGGGGTGGACTTGACGGGGGTGACGCGAGGCGAAGCCGTTGCCAACTTGAAGAACACCTCCTCTCCCGTCGTGCTGAAGGTCTTGGAGATGCGTCCTCCGGAGGAAAGCATGCAGGAGTGCGCGTTGCCGCCCTGTCTCACACCCTCACCCACAGACAGCACCAAGAGCCCACTACCCAATGACGACTACTCCCCACTGTGGGTGTCATGGCTGCAGCTACCCAGGTGAGCACCCACTGATGTCTCTGTTCACTATATATACATTTTTCTACCTTCTCCACTCCAGTATAATTCACACCCCGCACCACACTGGGCCTTGTGACCTCTGCCAGCTGGTGCCAACTGCAATTTTTGACAGAGCCAGCTGGGGAGAGAGAGCTCATTATACTTTCAAACTAACTTTTCAGCTTTAATATTCACCGCTATTATATCAGCTGAAGTTATGAGAAGGGAAAACTTTTCCTCGGAGTGTAACATGTGAATTTATCTCACTACAATGGACTGTCAGGGAGACAGCGGTGCACTGACAGCAATAAACAACAGCTGCCGCTGCTGCTTAAAAGTGGAATAAAAATGTGTTTCTCCTCAAACAGTGAATTGATTAGGAGTCAGAAAGGAGTTCTGAGTCACTATGGAAATGTCTACACCAGCGGTGCATCCAAAAAGATTTTAATATCATTTCCACTCAGCCCTGGTCTATCTTTATGAGACTGATATAGAGGTCCAACTATTCTCATTCTTTTACATCTCCTGGGAGAAATAAATCACACCTTCTTTCAAAGAGCCTTTGTTTTCAGCACGTGGCTGGTTTCAGCAATCCAGCTAGGAATAGATATAGAGTATATATAATTAAAAGATGCAGTTGAGAGATTAGTGTTTTTAATCTCTCCCTTGGCTCATGCAGGCATCTCTACTGCTGCAAAGACATTGTCCTGCGGCGGAGCACTTCGGGCAGCCTGGGCTTCAGTATTGTGGGAGGTCAGGAGGAGGTCAACTGCAATCAATCCTTTTTTATCCGCTCCATCGTGGAGGGGACACCGGCCTACAACGATGGCAGGATAAGGTATTCAGCACATAACTTAATACTGCCCGTGAACAAAATGTTTTATTCATATCGATCGAACGTTTTTTTGACTGCCTTCTCGGTCTGTGCAGGTGTGGGGACATCTTGCTTGAGGTGAATGGGAAGAGCACATGGGGGATGACCCACACAGCCTTGGTGCGCCTTCTGAAGGAGCTCCGGGGCAGAATCACCCTGACCATCGTCTCCTGGCCGGGCAGCCTGCTGTAGCAGTGCTCCAAGCCATCCAGCGCTGCTTCAGCGGCACTGACCAAGGAATGTGGAAGGCAGAGCTTTAGACTGGCTGACCACCCTAAGCTTGCTGTGTGGGAGAAGCTTAGACTAGTGCTGTAGCTGTTATGGATATCTCACTTCTGATGGACAGCTGAGACTTTGCCAGGAGTTTGGAGAAGGACAAACATGAGACTGGATTGTTACCAGAGGGTTGACTTGCCCCTCCAAGAATGCTGAACTGCTTGGGCGCAGGACTGAGCCACTTCTAACTAGAATGGTGGGCGTCGTCGGTTTAGAGGACATGGTCATTCTCTGGCACAGCACCCAGTGACTGCGGTGGGTGGATCGAGAGGAGACACAACACGTTGCCAATTCCAGTAGTTATATATTAGGGTATGCGTTAAGTTGGACTCACATTTCTTTACTGTAAATGTTGGGTGTCTAAAAAAGTACTGATCCAAGCACTTGTAATACGTTTCTTTTGTTCGTTTGTGGTATGGCCTTCAAATATAGGCTTCATTCTGTTTGTACTGACAGTGGTTGTCATCTTCATACGTTGACCTGAGGACACGTTGCCAAGTAGTAGTCTGTGTTGAGGTTTTGTTTTCTTTTTATTTCAAAAGCTATGGCTAAATTATCAAACCACTGGCAATAAAAATACATGAAAAAAAAAGGATCAGTGTGTTCATAACATGTTAAAACAATATTTAATTAGGTGACATTGTGGAGGCCTTACTAATTTTCTTACTTTTAAGAAAAAAAACTGACTTGGTTTCTGTGTATCAGTGGGCGGTCTGGGGACCGTCTATTGTGGTTCTGTCTGTCACGCTTCGGCCTGTGTAGTATATCTGATGGTACATTTGGTTAAATGATCAATAAAGTCATTTGAAAAAGAGAGCTGTGTGAGAAAACTCATACTTAAAAGCTTCAACAACACTAAAAGCTTATGCAACATAAACATTGTGTATGCAATATATACATCAAATTATCTGTCTCTAATACAATTCTAATTAAATTCACATTTCCAGTACAGTGAGATGCCACAGGGCATTTCTTCTCATTAAATAGATTGTCAGACTGAAAGTCAGTCACATTTTAATTTCCTCTCCTGCTCAGCAGAGGACACCTTGCTGCTCTCTTTGTCCTTCCTGTCCCTTTTGGCCTTTTTGTTTTTGTGTCTACGCTGACTGTCTCTGTCCTCACCACCATTACTCTTACTCCTGTTGCTGTTGAGGACATATATGACAATCACATTAGAAATCTGTCATCTTTCATTCTTTTTTCTTTAGAAGCATGCATATGTGTGTGAGTGTGTGTCGCTGTTAGACCTGCAGGAGGATCTTGGCTCTCCTCTTTTGTCTGTGTGTCTCCTCTCTCTTTGCCATTTTTCGTCTTTTCTGCTGAAGCTCACAGGAGTTTGGTGTTTGTGCCCTCGCTCTGTGGTGCCTCTGGGCCTCATGTGCTTCTCCCCACTGAAAAATAAGTATACAGTGAATTTTTTCTATTGGCTATTGATGAGACTCCTATTCTCTTGGAAATAGAGAAAAAGAGCTCATGGCCCACAGGAATGAGACTGGGGGCCTTTCTCCCTCTTCTCAACTGGGACAGAGATAAGTCAGAACTCAAGGGACCAAAACCTTAACCACAGCGCCTGCTGCTTGCCTGCCTGAGCCCTTACAGCTTCCCCTCTGGCCAAGACTTGGCGTAACAAAGAGTCGAATACTAGTGCCACAGCATGCCCTTTACATTAAAGCCAAGCGGCCGTGCTGCAGTATCCTCCAAACTGAAAAAGTCTATTTTTCACTGTAGGACTCGCAGTCCTGCGAGACCACAGGACTGATCATTACTTTACAACTGCTCTCTCCTCCTATGACCTCTGGAAACTCACATGCTAAAACATATTCATGCAAAGGGCACAGTGACAGTGGATATCTGCTGATTAAGCTACACCTACACATTTCATCATAGAGCAGGAACTAATAACTGATGTCAGATGATGATTGGAATGAACACTGAATGATTGGAGGGAGTTTTCAACTAAAGACTATAGAACATAACTTACATACAATTCAGTTTTATTTTATCAAGTTTTTGCATCCCATTAATCTAAAATATATGTTTGATGTTTTCATATAATAACGTAGCTTTCACTAACAGTAAGTTGGAGAGTCAATTTTCAAGTTGGGCAGCAGACTTAAGAAAATGACAGCTTGAGTTTACCCAAAAATAGCAGTTCGTTGAACTGGCGGCGAGATGTCACTGTTGGGTGGATTTGGTTAATCAAAGACTCAAGCAAAGCAACACAGCACATAAAATAAGCACAAGAGAAACTTCAGATATGTTTGACGGCCGTGTTTAAACTATTATTAAGTCTTACAGATAGGGCTGAAAATGATCACAAACATTTGGAAATTTGACAAATCACCGAGATGAAAATCAACAGCCAGTTGTCTTCCCAGAAGTGGCTGTTCGGCGATTCGATCTATAGTGCAGTGGTTCCCAAAGTAAGAGCTGCTGCATTATGGGGTTTTTTGAGGACTGTGCAAGGGCACCCCAAAATTAATTCCAAACATTTTATTGTACATTAATAATAATGTTTTACGACATAAAGTAGGTAGTAATATAAGAATGGCCACAACAGATCAGCTGTTACAGTAACCAACAATATGCTGGTCCGGCACAGTTTTCAGCTGCACAGCGGTCAGAGGATGCATTGTAAATATTTGTCACTGTAAAGGTCAATACATCTCAGCCCTCTACATAGTCAAATAGACAACAGAACTAAAGTATGGCTGTACAGCGAAAGCTATGTGGCTCACAACTTTTCACTGTGAGGGGAAGCTAGCTGGCCCGCACTGGAATGCCTCATCTGCAGGGAAACCTTTTCAAATGCATAATAAAAGTATGATCAAAAGACAACTCTTGATTAAGTATGATCAAGAGACCTATTAGCACATTTATTTTTATTCACTCCTCCTACTTGTAAGTGGCATTGGAGTGCCATGAAAATCACAATGAAGAGGTTTCCATCATTAAAACGTGTTGGCATATTGTCCCCTGTCAGTAGCTGCCTCATTTGAAGGATGCAGTATATTACAGTGTGACCTTCAGAGGGCGTCTCTAGAAATCAGAGGCTGATTGGCTGATATGAGATCCACTATAACATGATTGCACGTTTCTGCCACTAGACTTGATTATGTTTTAGTTAATCAGCCATGTAAACGTTTGCACAGTTAGCATATAAGACAAGAAAGTCGGCGAAGAAGGCATCGTCAGCTGCATTCTGCCTGCTTCTGCCTAATGGGGATTAATGCCATACATAATACACTGAATACAGACAATACTGTGGATTGTTTGTGAGATTAAAGAGAAAACCTTACAGTCTCCTTAAAGGGAATTTGTGGTGTGTGCATACATTTAAAAATCCCTCACTCTCCCCCACATTAACACCAGATACATCGGTACAGCTTGCAGTTTCGAGTTTCAGAATAATCAATTTGACCTTTAAGAATCATAACACTGAAGGCGTTTCTCTCAGCCACTATAGTACTATCATCCTGCTCGA
Organism: Diplodus puntazzo; assembly: GCA_963678695.2. NCBI lineage: Eukaryota > Metazoa > Chordata > Actinopteri > Spariformes > Sparidae > Diplodus > Diplodus puntazzo. The sequence continues at coordinate 7,821,061 of OZ023163.1, read as the reverse complement.
AAAGAACAAGTAGATACTGCACTGCAAAAAGCAAACAGCTCACACATGGCCAGAGTAATTATTACCATTCACTCACTCAACACAGAAGAGAGAAGCAAGAGCCTTTAGGGGCAGGGATGTTGCAAGTACAAAGCTTAATATATTCAATATTTGGAGACAGCTCTTCTGTTAGCAGCGGGGATTAGGACCCAAGGCCCACATTTGTTCTTGCTCAGAGCCATTAGCTTTAACACAGAAACTACCACCTCGCATAACACCAAGAACACAGTCAAACAGATCCCAAAGAGACCGTGTTAGAAAGAGTAAATTATAGCTCAGAAGCCTCAGGATTTGTTTTCACATTTCATGATTTTATTCATTACTGGTGCCCAGGCCTGTCGGGGCGGGCAGTAGCACAGATTTCATAAGATGCCTGAGCCTGCTGCCGTGTAATTTCATCCACTCAATCCCTGCAGTAATTTAACCGAGAAGCCCAGATGATTAAGTGAGCCACACTGCGGATATGAAACTTGTGATTGACACAATTAAAGGTCCAATGTGTAGGATTTAAGGGGATTTAGGGACAGAATTTTAATGATAATGTTGGGAGAAACGGATTAAATTTACATAGTGATGTTTTCATAATCACCTGAAATGGACAAACCAAACACTTGCTCTCGAGACAGCCTTTGCATTGAAGTGGCCACTGCAGAGGAGGAAACTCTCTGCAGAAGGTTAAATACTGTAGTGTTCCGTTAATGCAACCTCATTTGGCTTTCATATCTCTCCCTCATCTCTCTCCTCTCCTGTTTCTAAGTACTAATCTATTCTGTGATGATTATGCTTGATATTTACATGTAAGAGCCAATTAATATGTAGATTTTACTAATGTGACCTTATTTGGTCACATTAACACACCCCATGGTGCTATGTGTCAAATGCACAGTCAGACCCACTTAGAAAATTCCAGCCTCGCCATGTCTACATCTCTCTACGGGTGCAACTGAAGCCAAATGGTATGTGAAGAAGACGGTATCGTTTATTATAGATTTGACTCAAGCTAAATCTTTATTTTAGTGTCCCAAACAGGATGCACGCACCTGCAGCGACAGATGTAGCACCATGAAGATCAGTGATCCAGCTATGACCACGTTCATGTGAAAGATGCAAGCAGAAGAATCGGAAACATGAATGAGGCACTTAATTGGAAAAGAGGTGAAGCAGCGAAGCGCATTAGAAAATTTGGTTTAAGTAAAGGCAAAAAGTGATATTGGACGAGGTAAAATATATACAATCTAATGACATGATTGAAAAGAATAAAGAGCTGTAGAAAACTGACAAATAATTGTATTAAAAGTAAGGCTAAAGCTTTGAACAAATGTGGGATTTATTATATATGTCTTTGGTAAAGAGTGAGCAGCTTTGGTCTTCTGTCTGATGATGAGTAATCTATTATGAATATGTCATGCACGTAAAATGGTTAAAAGTATTATCAGAACTCTTTCTGCTGCCAAAGCAGGGAGGAGAAGAAAAGAAGTCGATGCCTTTTATTTCCAATTATCATCACAAAGTCACCTTATGTTATTCTGAGCTGCACTGATGGAGTAAGAGTGTAAAAGCATCGAATGCATCAGGGATCTTTTAAGGATGAAAGAAACGGTGCAAAATTAAAAATATATCTATCATTGTCATTACCTATTTATAGCGTCAGAAACTATCTCTCCCTCCACCAGAGTGGAGCGGCAAAATGATTCTCTGATCTATGAAAAAATCGAATGCTCTTTATTATTTGTTCCTTTAATATGAAGGTTGTACTTGTGTCCGTGTCAGGATTCTGCAGGATTAATTACTCTGCTTTTCTTTTAAGCCTATTGTTCAGTGGTTGAGCTGTTGGCAGGTTTTTAGTCAGATTCTCATTGGTAACCACGATGATGTACCCAAGTTAAAAGTGAGCCGGAAAACCTGAGTTAAAGCTGAGGTTGGTAAGATTGTAAAAACACAAAAGAGCAAACTGCTCCTCCTTCGAAACACGTTAATGCGCACTGTCCGACTACAGAAACACTGTGTGGTGTCGCGATACAAATCAAGAGTGATTATAAAACAATCACAACTGGATGGCTTTCCATTCTAAATATGAACATAAAGCGCTGAATTCTGTAAAACTAAAATGTATTCCATTTCACAATGATCTGGGTTTGTAAGGAAGGAACAATGCTCTTAAGTAATACTGTATTTTGTTATGTTTTTTTTCATGTTTGTTTATCCCAAAAGCTTCATTTGTTTTTTAGCAGCTTATTTGATTTGACTGGATACAGAACCATTGAATTACTGTATGTTTTTGAGGGAGCCACAGTTTTTGTAAAGACACAATCTGTTTGCTCCAGACAGAACAAACATGCTACTTCGAAGCCAAAATATTTGAAGGGGGATGAGTGTAAAATTGAACAAAATTGGGGGCTCGGGTCAATTTAAACCAACAAAACAATAGAGTTTGTGGCAAGAGTTTGTGAGAAACAAACATGTATTGTAAAAGATAACCAGAGCGCAGTGCCCTTGGGATGAGAACTCTAATCCATACAAAGCAAGCAAATGAGTAAATGTGTTTGGCTGTCTTTGGAAGGAAAAGAAGCTGAAGAGCAAGATGTAAAAAGAGGAATGTACGGCACCTATTTATGTAAAGGTAAGACACGAAGTCTGTTTAATATTAAAGACGGATTGTATTGTTGAATGCAAGGGCAAGCAAGCACAGTAGAAAGAACATCAAAATCGATTTCGTATAGACCATGGGACTGGCTCTGGAAAGAAATGAGTTTCATGCCTGAAGTTGAGCCAGAAAGACAAAAAGTCTGTCACATTGAGGGCTAAGTAAGTTGAGTAGTGGGGAAAATAAAAACAGATGTAGGTGGAAGAATATACAGGCCCAAAGACAGAGCCTGAAGCCAGGATAAAAGTGGCATCAGGCACAAAAGCAGCTGAGGAAAATCAAGTCAAAGACAGGTTTTACTGTACCCCTCTCTGCCTACGGTGGAAGGAAAGAGGCAATTTGGAATCTGGCTATGCCTCCTAAATCTGAGACAAAAGCCTGGAAGAAAGACGGGGCTGCTCCTCCGAATCACAAGGCTGCTATGAAAGCTGCACTGAGGAGTCTACATGCAAGACTTATGAAAAAGTAACTCCAAATGTTTCCAACTAAGGAAGGAATCGCTCTTTCGTGCATTGACGCAAAGTGGATGAAGCTGTTATTGTTGACAGATGCAAATTTGTTGTAAGTCTGTTAAATGTCATTGCCATGCTTTTGCTGTTCTGAATTAGCTGTGTCCTAATTTGGTTTCAGTGCTATGCATTACAGCTGCCTTTTTTCAATTATCACTTCCTGCTCCATATTCGCAGTCTTTTGTTAACCGTGAAACTAGCCTTACAGCATTTTGAAATAAAGCTTTTAGTGCAAGTTTAAGCAGGGAGACAATTATCATTTTAATTTCCTCATCACACCGGGACCTCTCCACTCAATTATTATCCAATGAACTTACTGGCTTGCGTGTGCAAGCGCTTCTGTCAGCCAGTGATCAAACTAGCCGAAGGGTATTTAAATTAGATTTAAGTCTCTTTGAACAGTTTAAGCAATGCCATATGCAAGTAATGGACCAAGACATAAAAGTGGATGCTGCGTGTTGCCATTGTCTTGTGCAAGTGTGTCCATACGTACACATGAAAGAGGTAATGACAGCGACTGAGGCAGTGCCAGCTGGAAAGATGAGAGCCACATTTATCACCCGGAGATGTGATTTATAGTCAGTGTTGACCAAATGGCTGAGCACATCCTCAGCCTACACCCATTGGTGAAAAGGTAGAGGGTGTCGGAGACAAGGAGAAGAGACATAAACACAGTATATCACTCACTGGATAAATGCATGGGTGAAAATGTGAGTGTTAAGCTCATGGAATCTATTAGTGGTAGTGGTAAATCCAAGGCATGTGGTCACAACCACAGCTGATAACCAGTAGCTGATGCCTGGAGGGCTGCCCTGCCACACTCCGCCTTGTGTGTGACTCAGCACAGGACATGTGGGCTACCAAGCACACCTCCTGCATCAGCAGCACCAAATGCACAATGTAACAGTCACACTGACCTCACCAATGAACAATAAGGGTGGCTGGCAACAGAGCCATGGTAGGCTCCATCTGTTTCTCTCCCCTTCGCACACACACACACGCACATGAACACGCAAGCATGCACACACACGCGTGTGCACGCGCACACACACACACACACACACACACACACACACACACACACACAAACAATGAATCCCTCTGGTTCCAGTCTAAAAATAGCTCAGGACACACTCATAAATCAATGTAACATAAAACACACAACCTGTACATATGAGCGTGCACGCGTGTGTGTTTGTGTGTGTGTGTGAAGCACAGTGTGATCATGTGACCAGAATGTAGGGCATCAACAGAGCGCAGAAGGTGAGAGCAGCACACATTGGACTGTGGGCCACAGGAACAGTCGTCTGTGACTGTGACATTAGAGCAAATCTTATGGCATAAATACCCAAATCTCCTGTGCATTCCCCGTGCGTCTGTCACGCACATGTGAATCACATATTTCTGTTCTTCTGCAGTTTGCCTACAGCTTCCCAGCTGTCCCCATGTCCCATTTCCCTCATTTGACCCACAAGACTGTTCTGAGCTTTTCATACAAAACCTGATTCCAGTCATCTAATGCACACAAATACTCCAGCAAGAGCTCACCACTTTAAGTAGGGGAAGTGCTGAAAAGCAGAACAGCTTATGTGGATATTTCAACAGAGCACTGTACAGTAAGAGATACAGTTTGTCATTTTTGTTATTTTGCACTTATTTCCAAGTTCATTAACGGTGAAGCCTGAACACTTGCTGACATAGGACTTTATTGATATCAATAGCATAACGGCTTTTGCAACCACAGCCGTAGACTTAGAAATTAGCCCAAATTTCCGTTGTACTCCATGTATTTATCCATTTAACCATGTAGGGGCAATAGACAGTCACCAACTCCAGATCTGAGGCCAGAGCCGCGGTCAAGGACAATGTCAGGAGTATCCCTGATACCTAACATGTACTTCTTTTAGTAAGAAGTAGTCAATCACCTCGAAATGTCACACTCACTCACCATACAATATGAGCCTTAGGTCAGCTAAGGGAGTATGTGAGAAGGAGGGAAGATGTGCCTGTGTGTGTATTACAGTTGGCAGCTGCCTGCGTTGATAATAATTAAATAGACATCTGGCTACCGGTCAAAACTGAGTGTGCAGAGAAAATGTAGGGCAGGATTTGGCTTGTGCATGCATGTGAGCATGAGTACACGTACGACAACGCTCTAGCTGTCAGACTGTGGGGTAGTAGGGCACTATGCAAAAAGTTGGAGTGGAAATCAGATTGGCTCTTATCATCCACGAGCCACAGGGAGGAAGGGCTCAAGCACCATGCAGAGGAGCATCGATCAATTATTTCCTGGCAGTAGCCGGCGAATACAGGGAGTTGTTCCCTCATCGAGCCTGCACTCTCATTGCAGCAGAACAAAAACAAATACAAAAAAAACAACTTTTGCATATGTTGGCAATAATTTCTCCATGCCTTGCAATAATCTTGATTCCTGTCACAATAGTCTTGCGCTCTTTTGCAATAGTGTGCATTTTCTCACAACAGTCATAGCTGGTTATATTATAGCTATCAGCTGAAGAAACGAGGAGCCACTCACAGAGTCAAAGCACAGTTCCAGCTGCAGCTCTCTTTCCTCTGCAAGAATGGACACTAAGAAAATACTCTGACATTACAGCGCCACAGAAAGCTACATATCAAAAATTACTAATTTTGGGAACTATACAATTAATGCAAAGCAACACAAAAGGCATTTTTTTTCCCTATCTAGAAGTCTTCAATTCAGGCTCTTACAACAATTGCCATCACATACTACTATGGTTTCATACTGAAATATTATCCAGCACGAATACCAGCGCCATACTCTGGACTGTCCCACCTGGCAAACAGACTGCTTCCTCCTCCTCATCCTCCTCCTTGTTCTTTGGTCTGTTTTTGTCTTTCGTCAGCACACATATTGAAGGAGGCCAAAAAAAACTGGATATCTGGACCAGAACCAATATACTATATGATGGCTAATCCAGAAGGCCACAGGTGCTGAGCAGACATTTGCATTTATTCAATACAGACGCACGAGAGAGTGGATAGAGGGGCATGTAAATGATGGGGGCATGCAGTGTCTTGTGCTTGTTCAATGTGATACATCAAGGGAACCAGACTTGAAAATTAAATAGACTAAATATGTGTAACTCATTGAGACCCACCTGTTGTATGAAAAGGAACAGTCCTCCCTGTCTCTTTCTCTGCCTCTTTTACTCTCTTTGTCATGACCATACTGTCTGGTTGTGCCTCTGTAACTGTCACACATTTCCTGCCTTATGTAGCACTCCCAGGCCTTGGCAGTTTCAATCACTCCAGTGGAAATTCCCCAGGGGATTAAGGATGGCACACCTATGAAAAAACCAGAACGATGCCAGACAGCTGATTGGAGAGTTCTAGAAACAGCAACAGCTGATAAACACATCAGTTTTCAATAGCTAAATTTACAAACTGAGCATTTGCCAATTCATTGCATTCATGGCAGCACCTGACCATTTTACAGAATGCCATTTTCTGTTGACCTTCTCCAAAACAATATTTATGCTTAATTCATGTAACTTCAGAGGGTAGGACAACAATAACGGTCTTTCAGAGAGCATATTTAGGACATTGAAAGTTCAGACAAAATATATAGGACAGGTACTAACAGCGTTTTTTACAGAAAATGAAGTGAATACATTACTACTGTATTGAAAACAATTCGAGCAAACTTTCAAGAGGCTGTAGCTGTGCATCGATCTGTCTAAAAGGCTTCTATGGCCGAAATCCCTTATTTTCATTGTCCTCATGGAAATGTCTCTGTTTTCAAAGACAGTTGATCGCATGAAGTGAGTAAGTTCCCAGAGCAGTTCACTCCTCTAAAGGGATCAATTAAGACAGTACAGCCAGAATCACTTATAAATCACTGAAATGCATTTGACTGGATTTTACAAGTAGACATACCTGATGAAGTTGTTGTTGAGGGTTTAAAGACTTTAGAGTATCCGCTGAAAATAAAAGTGAACATACTGTCAAGTGACACATATAAACTCTACATGACCCCACACTCACATTTGCAACATACATTTCTATTGAAATGCTTAAGAGCTGTTTTTCTATTTGTGGTTACATCTGAAGTCCACATTTTACAGGTTTTGCCTTTATCTTCTTTGTCAACTATCTTTTCCTGGCAGGCATGCAATTTCATCATTCAGCTTGATATAGTATGTCGGGTTATTCATTCTTAAACTGCCAAAAATAACAAATAAACTTACAGATGAATCAATGAATGAAAAAAAAATAAATAAATAAGTGGATGGGTCTGCAACATGATCAAAGGAGTTGTCCAAATGCGCAGCTGTGTTTTCCAAGTGTTTGAAGTGACTGGCTCATTGTCAAAACGCAGTGTGTGCTTGCCAGTCCATGAGGAACGGATGGAGGGCATATTGCTGATACTATCTGGATCATCTGCCCTGGCCACGTGGCACAGGCCCACACCCGCTTTCAATTGATCACTTCCTAATGTGCTGAAGGTGTGTATAAAGCGCATCCAATAGAAATGCTCCCCACCAGGTGTGAGTTCAAACACAGTGCGCCTTATATCTCGAAGCTCAATCATTTCATTTGCTACGTTAGCACTGGCCTGGGCAGTTTACTCTCTCTAATATTTCTATTATATTGTAGATGTAGAGATACAGAGGCTTGTTTGTGAATGGAGACAGTGAGTGAATGGAGGTATGAGTCTGGCTGAGTGAGCATGTGGCTGCTGGCAAGGCTCTAACAGGAGGATAATAACTGTGTGTGTAATGGTTCTACAAAGCACTCTGCACTACACCTCTTACTTTGTGGCCTCTGGGTTTCATCAAGACAAACACTGATGATTCTAACATCATCTAAAATGCAAGTTCACCTAATGGTGAGCAATATACATTATGCTTATGACACATCACTCCAAGAGGAGTATGGCCCTGTTGCTGCATCACAGAAGAATAAAAACATAGAGAACAGATGCAAAGTTAGCAGTAGGTGATATGGCAACTATTTATGATTTATTTAGGCAGTGTCACAGTCCAGTCGCTAATCTAATATGGCAATTTACCGAAAAAAACATAAAAATAGCACATTGACAATATACCGGTCTTGCTGTCTCTTTTCAGAGCACTGCCTGTGCTTCCTTATAAGATCCATTCTGTTTGCGTTTTGAGGGAATGCCCAAATTATGAAAAATTCCATACCATGTTTTCACTGCATACATAGCATGCACACGCATACACATGAGTGTGCCGCAAGGATTAGCTAGTCATTGACGACTGGATGCCACAACACTGTCACTACAAAAGCCTCAAGAAAAGAGATTATACTTGACAAGAAGAAGGGAAACATCACAGGAAGATGACGCAAATGAGACTAGTTGGGAGGGAATGAAAGACAGGGATGAAATGGAGAGGCAAAGAAGGATGTAAGTGAGGTAAACAGAAAAGGTAGAAAGGGTATCAACACAGGGAGGAGCTCTAGCTGTGAGCTACTACACATATATTATTGACACATGAGTCAACGAGGAGTATGGCCCTGTTGCTGCGTCACAAAAGAATTAAAATTTGGATAAGAGATAAAAAATATGCAGTGATATAGCAAACACATAAAAAAAATTTCAGCCAGTGTCACAGTTAATATTGCTCCAGATGCTAAATCTTCTGTTTAATAAGGCTATTTTACTGAAAAATACGTCCAAACTGGCATGAATGAAGCATTCAGTTTAAACTATATAAAGCAAATACAACCACAGAAAAATCCATTGGTGCCGCAGCTATGATACGAGGTTGTAAAAAGTCCCCCTCACTTTTACCAGAATGAAAATGTGTGGGTCAGTCTATCGACTCTGTGTTTCATTATATAATCCATCCTGCTTGCTTGTGGAGAGAATGCCCAGATTCTGAAAACTCCACACCATGTTTTCACTGCTTCCTTCCATCCAGGCAGTTTGACACAAAGCACGCACACACACAAGCGCGCCATGAACCTCAGGTCTTCATCGATGACTGGATGCCACCCCACTGTCACCACAAAAAGCCTTGAGCAAAGTGATTATACTAGACAGGAAGAAGGGAAACATGACAGCAAGATGGCAAATGAGACTAATCGAGCGGGAGGGAAAGAAAGGGATGAAAAGAAGAGGCAAAGAAGGAAGTAAGCGAAGTAAACAAGAAGGTTTTAAGCTTTTATCTTTTCATTAGTATCTCTAAATCTTTAAATTGTTCACGCAGTGCCACCATTACATTACCTGATGCACCTGGTCACCTGATAATGGTCTGAGGTAGGACAGTCAAATCACATAACTGGATGAGAGTTATTAAAAATAGCTTGAGATGAATTTCAATATGTTTCTGGTTTGTAGTTGTTTACAGCATTGTACTGTAATAACTGACTAACTGTTGTGTGAATGTCTGTTGTGGGACGGTTTTTAATTATTCCAATTTTGTTAGGGGAAGGACATGTGACAACAAGAGAAGCTTCCTATTCGCTTGTGGGGCGTAATTATTCTTTTTCAACAGTTGTATGATAATCAATCAGTCCACCCTCTAATCCACAAAAAAGCAGTTAACATGTCCAATAACACATTTCTTAACATGAAAAAAATCTAGTGCCAGTGATTATCATTCAACACGTACTGGGTTTATGTCATTACAAAAGCCACACACAATTATTTTTACTGGAGAGCTTTTTCTGTGAAATCCATCTACAGACACAGTAGTGTTGGCTTTGGATTAAACAGTATGATGACATCTAGTGTTTTCCATGGTATTACTTGTTCAATAGTGCTTTTCCCAGTGATGATTGTGCTCAATTTGACTTTTCATTCATCAAATACATTAGAAATGGATTTAGACTGAACGTGAGAATGTGAAATACTGGAAACCCTGAATGTTCACAACTAATCCCCCTATAAATATCACCATCAGTGTATTATATGGAAATTAACACAACTCTTGTTTACAAAACTAAATATGGAAATTGGGAGTCCTTTGGGCACTTGGCCCTCTTCATGGTACAAGAAGCCAGGGCCCAGATCATGCCAAAAATACCTGCTGTCCCTACTATCCTCGAGGAAAAGGCTGAGCACCAACTTTAAGGCAGAGACTATCTGTGTAAACACTGCACATGTGTGTGTAAGAGAAAAGTTAAAAAGGAAATGATTCATAAAGCGTACGGGAGATGGTTGGCAGAGTTCATTGGAACAGTAAGTCCCTGAAGGATGTGAGGATTTGGCAGATGGACTGAGATGTGAGAAAAACCTTCTTTTAGGGCAGAGTGAATTCAGGCGCACGTAGACACAGCAAATTAGGAGAAGAGGGGAGAGAGTGGGATCGAGAAAAGAGAAAAAAAGATGAAGGAACAGGAAGCTAGAGAGACAGACAAACATAGAGATGGAATGAGACAGGCTGGATACAGACAACATCCAAGTAAAAACAAGCTGTGCAGCAAACAAAACTGGAGTGGAGCTGCATTTAGGGGCCTGTAAGAGAATGCAGGAGCGCCTAGGGTATAACGTGGCCCACTTGTGAACTAAGCAGCGTAAATTAGAGCTGAAATGTTTGCAGACAGGTTGTGACATGGATCGGAAGAGGGGAGTGGGAGAGATGCCTTGGACGCTGATGAACAGGCACAAACAAGGTCGCTGTATTACTTTCTACCTTATTTGGCCATTGGTCCAGCTGCACAATGATAAAACTGATCTGCTTAGAATGAAAAGCAGCAATGTCAGAAACCCTAAATATGGGTTGTCCTTTGGTGCCACTAAAGAGACATGTGTTCTGCCTCAGAAATTAGGGAACTGCTTTCAGTAGCAATTATTTTCAGCATTAATGCACCTTTTATTAATGATCTCCAGTCCAATCTCTGACTAATGTTTTCTTCTCTTCTTCCTGCATTTCTGCTGAATTTGTTTCTTACCTGCTCCTGCACCTGAGTCAACCTCCCTGAATAAGGATCAGTGTACTTGCTTCCCTTTCTCCATCCCACCTGCATTTTCTTCCTGCACCAAATACATACACCACTTTGTACTACACATATAGTACATAATGATATATTCATGTACTCACCTGTCAAAAGTAGCATGGGAAGAGGAAGGAGGGGGTCTTTGTCGGTAAAGGAAAGCTGCGTGAAGAAAAAGACAATGTTGAGACCTTTTTTTGGATTTCTTCCCAATTTTGAGCGTCCAGTTCCAAATGCACATTACACAACATTTTATTACATGGACACGTCATTTTTACTGCCACCTCCACTGTTAGCCTGAAGAGGGAGTAGACTGCATCAACAACACACAACATCACTTTGGTATTATTAACTGTCTTTCACTTGCTCACTGACTGTATTTCTGGCTTTGCTAAAATGAGTTTGCTTCACAGTTTCAGGAAAAAAAGCAGACGGTTCAGGTCACAGCAGAGTTGCAGCGATACTGATTACAAGGTACACCACGTTACATTAGTACATTTGCTTAGAGGCTTAAAGGGCCTATATGTAAAAAAAAATAATAATAAATAGCTGTTCCAAGTAGTTGGTTTTAGTGTTATTCTAACTAATGGCCAATATTACTGAATATTCTGTGTTTAAATAATTTGTATAATCTGTAAACTAAACTATTTTGACTATGCTTTATGAGTTCATGCAAAACTGCTCAAACAATCTGTCCTCTTTCTTCAGTTAAAACGTATGTTGCATAATCTGGAACCAGATACAATGTTTCATATCACAAAGGTTTCAATAATTTGCCTTTCACTTTACTATGTGAAGACCTAAAAATTCCAATATAAACTCATAGTCATATGGGAAGGACAGCAATTACTGTAAAACACAGTTAACATGAGAAATAACAGACAGCTACCACAGAGGATAATGGCAAATGTTCAGCATATCTTGTTCAAGACAGAGCAGATATATTCATATGGAAATCTTAGGAAAGCATTTTCAGCAGGGGAGGATCCATGAATTAATAAGTGAAAAAAACAAAGAGCAGAAAAACAAGTTACAAATTCAAAAGAAACGCCAATTACCAACAACATTGCCTAATAATTTATGGTGCTCCTCCATTTAAGGTAGAGAAATTAGATCAGCCTCAAAAAGTCAGGGCAACAAAATGTGGCAGGTCCTACTTGCCTTTTCCTCCATCAATAAAACGGAGCGAGTCAAACGCTTGAGTGCACAGTTAATGGCCCCACTTGTTATAATGCTCAAACTTTACGTGACCAAGCAACACAATCAGTTCTGAGTCACAAACTCAGGCCTGCACACACATACACACACATATAGAGATTCCTTTGAAGCGCCAAGGCAAAAAACACACATTCACATCTGGATACCATCCCCTTCTTTCTTCTGAAAAGACCCCTAACGTGAGACTAGCTCAGAGCAGTGTTCAACAACATACAGAAAAAAAAATGGCTGAAACAGGAGGAAGAATAATAAGAGCTGTTGGAAGTTCAAGCTTGAATATGAAAAACGGACACAGGGCTCCCCTGCTTTGTAAGTGAAATGTAGAACATCTTCCTTCCCTTTCAAATACAAGTCCCACCGAGTTGAGAGGGCCTGAACTGCTCACTATGGAAGACTGACCGAGCGAGGCCTTTGATACCTCAGACACCTGGACGCCCAAGGAAAGACACACACAAATACAAACTTCTAACAGTTTAAGAGAGGAAGAGCTGAAGTGTAGTGCTGAGGGCCGACCTGAAGCAATGCCTTTCAAGGAAACAAACCAAAAGACAACAGTGTGATTCATCAGGACCATAGATTGTGCTGCATGCAGACAAACACCAGAGATAAGTTTTCGCTACGACTAATGGATTATATGTGAAAACATTAAGAGTTTAGTATGTATTAAAAGTGATAAAAAACTGGCGATTCTGCATGCTTACTACATACACAGACTGACACACATGCACGCACAGTAAAAACCAATGCCACACATGCCATGAATGTTAGCGTGAGTAATTGCTTCTACCTGTGGTGATCTCAAATGAGTGTTTGATGAGGCCTGGAGTTCCATGCTTGGCAGCGTATGAGAGAACTAATGGCTGAGGGCTAATTGCCGCCAATTGTGCTTGCGTGGCATACTCTCTCATGCTAATGTTTCACAGAGCTACAGGCCAGAGGGCTTTAGATGGGGTTGATATTTCACATTGAAACACATGCTGCCGTTCTGCACTACAGTAGAGGTCTAAATGTGCTTTGCTTGGATAACGGCTACTGACTCAGACAGATGTGCACAATTCTTTTTGCTGGGACAGTGTCCTGCCATTGAGCAAAGCCATTAGCTGCTGGTCAAATGCTTCCTGAGAGAAGGCTGGTTTTCTTAAGTTAAAAATCAATACTGGGTGCAGGCTTTCATTAAATCGATCAAAAGAGGGAATCGCTGCAATACATGTTGTGTTCTTAGAAATCTGACAAAGCCTGAACATAAATCATACTGGTATTTTAACACATTATGTGACTGCTGAGCTTACACGCTCTCATTCAAATGATTCCTTCAATGACAAAGCTATAGCTATATATAGCTATAGGGGTCAGTAGTTCTTATCAATAACCATGATCTGAGGGGATATGGTAATAGTATGGTCAATTCAGAAAGAACTGAAGATCACATGAGCATCAGCTATGTATCAATGGCAAATGGAAGGACACTCACATACAGGCTGTGCTGCTACACTGACTGTAGTGACCCACTAACCGGTAGCTGCAGCACAGAGCAGCAGACAGCCTCACCTTGGTGCTGCACTGATAGATGACAAGAACAACCCTGCAATGCCACAGTTCTGCTCCAAAATGTGCACCTATCAAACACATTTGGCATCTAATGTGACCTGAATGAAAAACAAACAAAAAATTTAAGAAACAACTCCTTCTTTCCCTCTGCCCTATTCCCTCCTGAATAGTAGTTCTGTTCAGCACATTTCCCATGCCAGAATATGCTGGCCAAGCGCTTTTTTCCAGGGGCTATTTTTATCATGTTACACATTTGCATCACAAAAGAAGGTCGGGCCTATTACTTAAAGAAAGGGGAGTGGCCTAGATAAAAAGCTACACAAATACATTTCAAAGCTGGAGTTGAGTGTTCAAAGCGGCAGGATGTTTGATATTTTGGTTGTATTAGCAGCTCTGGCACAGGTCTACCAGGCAGTATGGGGCTCATTGGGGGTGTGTGAGGGGTTAGAAGGGGGCCTGAACCGGCGCATCTATTTTGGATCCTTTGAAGATGAAGATATGGCATGTGACAAGCTGTGTGCTGAAGCCAGGGAGTCCTTCCTGGATTTAGATCTGATTCACTACTGAGGCCAAGAGGAAGTGTAGAGACTGAGAGCACCTGGATGGTACCACAGACACCTGCCTGGAAGGCATAGATCCATTCAATGTCTTCAAACACATGCGTGTGCATACACATACACACAGATGTTCACCTCTGTCCTTCAGCTCCACAGGATCATTTATTATGACACGTGTTGCAGCTTTACAAACACACACATACACACACGGTAGGATTGCCATTAGTCATTTGTGCAGCTGCATGCTGCGTGATGTGTCCCGATGGGGTTTCTGACAGGGCCCCTTCCATCTGAAATATTCCACTTAAATCTACTCACCCGGCTTCTTAAAGGGGCCCCATGTAGTTTTGGAGAAGTCATAGTGAGAATTTTTATATTTACAATATTAATGAGGCGATAATACAAACTCAAAAATATAAGGTCCTCTGACCACTATTTGAAGCTAGAGAGGTAGCAGGGTTCACCAAATATAAAGTAAAACAGTATGAAATTATGTTGTCCTTTAAGGTCAGTTTGTTTATTTAGTCCCGAAAACACTTTCTCCTCTGATAATTTTTTCCCCCCAAACTACTGTACATAGTGCGCCTTTAAAAGATAACTCATCTGTTTAAAATCACAGCATCAGTTGAGAGAGGCTTAAATGCAAGGACCTTTTCCTACAAAGCCAATGGGGAAATAAGTCTATAAATGAGAGAGTTTTTTCCAGTGATGGAGTGACTTACCTGGTGGAGTGGTATATGCAAAGAGAGAATTGACTTTAGACGGACGGGGAAGATCATTAGAAGTAATTCTATCCTCTTTGGAGGACATCTTAGTAACTACCTGCAACGTAAGCAAAGGTATTAAAAGCTTCAGTGTGCGTGTCTTGATTTGCCATTCTCACTAACACACACATACACACACACGATACCTGAGTGTTGTTTCCTTCGACTCTAAGACGTGTACGCCCTTCTACTCTGCTGCTGTGCCCAGGTCGCTCTCCAATCACATCAATAGCAGCACTTGACTGTCTGTTGATCAGATCATATGATAAACATCATATGCAATCATTTTTTTGATACAGTGCCAAAAGAAACAGATCAGACTTAGAACTCAATGTTAACCCCTACATGTGGTTTTGATGTGCACTTATCATACAACATTTTTAAAAACAGGATATTACTTTGTCCTAATCTCACTCCCTGAGCCTCTATACTACAACCCCCTGCAGGTCCATTAACGCATTAAACCTTCTTATCTGGGTCATCTCGCCTTCTTCACAAAACAGCCCTTTACAGTCCTAAACCCCCCCACCCCCCCATCGAGCATGCACACTCACACACACACACACACACACACACACACACACACACGGGCCACTAACCCCTTTCTGTCACTAGGACTTAATCATGAGTAGAGACAAACATACAGGAAAATAAGAATAATAAGTACATGTAATGGTAACTCGATGGGGAAAGTGCTTGGAGCTCCTTAATGTCCCTGCTGCTTGCTTCAGCTTTGAAATACACTCTAAATAAAAATTTCAAGACATTGGCTTTGTAGAGAGGGAACACGCAGTTTCTTTTACATTCTAATACAACACGAATTTAAAATTCTAAACAGGCGAAACAATTTAGTCTGCATCTCATCACATCCCAGGGGACAGTTATATTGCATAGTAGGCAACACCAGTTGAGAAAATCACACACAAATCCACTAATACAGCAAGAGCAAGCATCATATTTTCACAATCTCCGATAATGAGACGGCTGCTGTATCAAAGCCTAATTGAGAACATCATCCTCTACATAATAGAGTACAAGTATTTGTCTCTGGCTTGATACAGACATCCTGGTTTCCCTCTGGTCCAGCTCTGTCTTTGAAGAACAGGGAGATTCATGACAGCGCCCAGATCCACATGACCTCTCCTGAGGGGTAACCTTGCCGTCGGAGGTGAACATCATCAAGGGACAAATCTTTAATTAAGTAGCCAGTCCTGCCAGTCAGTTTCCTTGACAACCCTTCAACTGAATACGATGGAAAAGATGCTGGTGTGTATTCATAAAAGCACTCACATGCATATAGCACCTGGTCCATAAATAACAGCAAAATGCATGCCGAGACTGAGTGATATTTACTAACATGACAAGCATCTGCTGCTCATGAGTGTTTACATAAATGATGGGAGGCTGTAACTGGGTTGTAAAGCACCATGGGCCTAGTCTAACAGCCCTGTCTCCCACAGGCTTCAGCCAGCTCTGGTGCTCCAAACTTCCCCTTAAAAGCTGGTCCATTTAATTTAGATGGGTTGAGTTTTTAGATTACCCTATTAGTCTTAGTTTTCAATCGAAATCCACCTAATGTTTTTATATTAATGTATAATCACTAGAAACTAAGAATTACTGTATATTTCTTACCACAGAATGTGCCTTTAAGGGGTCTTTTTTTATATTTTTGCGTTTCAATCAGCCATTCTAGGGAGGGGAAGACAAGGGTGTTTACATTGTTGCAGCTTCAACAACACTGCTGGATGCAAATAAATCCCAGTATTTTCATGTTGCAGCTGGTCAAGGTGATACTAATTTTAATCACAACTTTCATTATAAAGATAATAATTTTAATCTAGATTTTAATCTATAACATCATACATACATCATATTTTATGATCTGATTTTAACTAGTAGCACCTATTGGATAACTGCAGTTGAGTATAGCGCAATATTTTCCTCAGCAATAAAGTCGTATGAGTAGAAGTTTGAAAAACGGAAACACTCAAGGACAGATATGTCAAAATTGTACTCAGGTAATTGAGTACATGTACGGAACATTGAAATGTCATTAGAGAAAAAAGCTACCATTTTTTCTGCATAAAAAAAATAGGTAGAATCAGGTCTCAAAGTCTGAATTAAAAAAACTAAACAAATGTTGTTCACAGCTCTAAATAAAGTATTTGGACAATTATGTTCACCATACTCTGCGTGTATCTACCCAACTTCTATGAAATCTCACTTCAGCCTTTAACAGATGAACATTAGGCCTTTAGTCTCTGTTTACCTCAACACTTTTGGATCCCTTGCCAATAGAACCCTAATATGCTGAGTCCATCTTAGGATCAGAGAAAACAGATGGCCTGATAGCTGTTGTGTCACAAACAAACACAAACAACCAGCTGCCAGCCTCTCCGGGCTCTGAGCTCAGAGTTTAGAGCAAGGAATGAGATATGTGGTTGGGCACTGAAAACACGGACAGTAGGTAGAAGACATGTTTACCAACCTGGAGGCGTGTGTAGATCGGCTGTCTGAAGAAGCATAAGCAGAACAAGAGCCTTTTTTTCCATGTGTATTTTTCCAATTCTCAGCCTGAGTAGAATAAGAACAATTTTAAACTCTACTCTGCTTTCTAATCTACTTATAATTCATTCCTCGTTAAAATGAAACCAAGAGCCTTAATATCTGTTGGGAATTGTGTTTTCAGATTAAGTTCTTCCTATTGGGTTTATGGTCTCTTCAAAAGGGAAGACTGTTAATTAAATCCCATCTGTGACATCTTGTCTTACCATGATTTGAGTGTATAGCTTTTGACTACTTGTACGCAGTTTCAACTGTTTCTTACAGTAAGTTTTCCAGCTTTCTTCATCAAAGCCATAGTTGAAGTAATCTGAAATGTCAGCACCTAAAAGCAAAACACAAAATAGTTATCAACAATCTGTGCATAATTACTTACATATTTAATCAATTACTGCACACTTCTGCACAGAAAGAATGAGGCTCAAAGACCATTACTGACCAGGTCTCAACCATGGCTTTTCCTCTACTTTTGCCTTTAGAACTGGGATTTGTTGTATATAGATCAATGCATCCATGTCTGATCCCATTGTATTATCACCTGTAAAACATTTTACAGGAAACATGTCTGAAATAGATACCTCATAATTGTGACAGGCATATAAGCGAAGGGCTTTAATAAACTTATTTTTTCATTTTCAATAGGGCCATGGGACATTTTTTTTAGCATAAATACATCATTAAAGTGAGCTGATGTACAGTAATGAAGCCGATGATGAAGATTTTTTAAGGTCAGATATTCCCTGGGTTGTCTGCACAGTCAAATTGCTGTTTCATGAAAGAGCTATTCTGAAACTAGGTTGTATTATGAACAAGCTAAAGTCTGCTGTTCTGTGGCTTTTGTAACAATAAGAAATACATTAATGCTGCATTTTTGGGGGCTGAATGCTCATCAGACCTTCATGGTTTTCTTGGCTTTCTGCTTGTATTGTTTTATGTGTTGCCTCGTTTTCTGAGTCACCCCCTCCAGCATTATTTTTCAGGTGCACAGGTGAGGGCCCGGAGCTGCTAGAAAACAAGAGGCATAAACATTACCAACACAGTTATCTCCATCATCATGACATAAACCTGAACAATGAGAAACACTTCGCATTGGGTTGAGAGCTGATAACCTAATTTCGAATGGCACCTCCAAATGCAAGCTTAATATATCACAAAAAAAAAACCATTGAAAATATCTCAAAGCTACATTTTGACAGAAGTGGGTTCCTGACAAATAATGCCAATTCATATTATGCCCAACAGGCAAACACACACAGTAAAAGGCAGAAACATTCTGCATTATTTTGTCATAAGATGGATAGCAAACAGTTAAACTCTTATACGTACTGAATATGAGAATGTAAGTGGCTGCACACAAATCATTTTATTCATCAGCTGTTTCATTGTCACCATTTTCATCCTCTGGGATGGTTTTCAAATTACCCCATAAAACAAAAGAAAAACAAGAAAAAATAATAACATCCACCTGCAGGCCAAAACACAGGTTATTGGTAGGTTCTGTGACAAAAGGCCAAAATAATGTGCATAGAACAAAATAATGACTGCTGGAGAGTTGCTATTTTTAGCTGAGTGCTTCAATCAGAAAACTCTTTTCTGAGCCCAATCACAGGCTAAGTGCCTCTTTCGCAGATTCTTTAGGGAATGATCTTACATTATTATTATTATTTTTTTAAACATACCAGTTCTGCAGCCAGTTACTTGGTGGCACAAAGGCAAACATGAACAAACCATCCAAGAAGAGGCAAACCTTTATTTTCAGCGATGGCTTACAATGGCTGAAAAAGGCTTTAAAAAAGTGTTTTTTAAGTACATCTATCAACAGCTGCTCAGGTTTTGTTTCAGTTTTGGTGGGTCATTCGAACCATCTGGCATCAGAACGTTAAGTGAACTGGGGCTGTCATGACATAAGATTTAACTTAACTACAAGAAAAAAAAATGCTAGCAATCAAATCTGTTTATGACTTTGCTGATTGTGTGTTCTGTCTCTTTTTTCAACAAATACATTACCCTCAAAATATGAGTGTCAGGAGGTGGAGATAATTTGTAACTAAAACTTAAAAAAAAAAAAAAAAACGTACAGAAAGAGCACCTACACAAATGAACTAAAGATATTATCATATGTGCATTATTACAGGGTATGAATGTTTTACTTCTTAGTATCACAAATATTGCAATATCACAGCACCAAAAACCAAGACACTTGACTGTTGAACTGCTTTACATTCAAGTCACAAAACAAATGTGAAAAAATAAATAAATAGACTTACACACAAAAAATACTATTTTTGAAGCTTTGGTGTATATTATAATATATTCCTGTAATTGGCAAGTCATACTACATTTACTCTGAGATAAAGAGGCTGGAGAATGCAGACAGCAAATATTGTCAGTGATCCAGTTATGTGATTTGCTTACATTAAACATTTCCCAGCTCAAAAATAAACACTGGCAGCAGATTAAATGAGCATCAAAATGCTTCTTCATGTTCCACATGACTGGCTGCACATGGTGTCATCACTCACGTACTGTACAACTATAACGATCACCATCATTATTGTACTGTAAAAAGTGTATTATCTGAATGCTTCTGTGCTTTAATATAGCATTTCTGTGGCAGGCCATGGTTGTGGTTGCATTTAAATGTAGCTTTGCCTAAAACATTATTTATAGCATATTAGGTAATAGCATATTAAACGTCAAGAGTTGATATGCTAACAAATACATTATACACACCTGGGTAGGATTTGATCCTCCTCGCCCTCCTGCTTGTCACATGTAGTCTTCATGCCATAAATCCCTGAAACAAGGACACACAAGACCAACCTCAAAGTCCAAGTTGGTGGCCTTATTTTGACACTTATTTCGTAAAGTGTGCTCAATTCACTTTTAGATATTATAACGGTTAGCGGTTGTGATTTCACTCATGTTTAATTGAATTAAATTTAACTTAAGTTTATCATACTGTTGTTAGCTCATGCGGAACATTGAAATAACAAATAATTACATTAGCATACAGCGGTTGGCCAGCTCAAACCTACATTGATAAATTTGTTCCTCTTCATCTTCATCTTCAGTAAAAACTTTGGAGTCTGACTCCGGTAAGACCATTTTAACACGGGAACAGGTCGATTTAGATGCAGGAAAAGTAGCTAAAAACAGCGTAGAAAACCAAGATTTGGAATTATCTGCCAGTATGTCAGTTGGGCACTTCAAGGTGTTTCTATGGCAATTAAGTGAAGTGACAGCTCGTGGCATTTACCGAGCCCTGCCATTGGTCAGAAACCCTCTCGTGCTGGGTTGACCAACAGCTATTAACAGTTAACAAGTAACAGTTACTTGCTAGTATCAAATGAACGGTTGCTATATCTATAACGTTTTTAAGACTTCGGTCCTGCATTTGTATACAATTTTCTTCCCTCTAGCCTTTAAAATGTAGTTTCTGATAATGTTAATGCATTAGGTGTCTCAGTAATGATACTGAAACCCGAAAACACATTGATAACTCTGTAACATTAACGGGCAGTTCATGCTAGTCGGTCCCTGGATGCTGCTTATTGCCATAGCAACGAGTCGAAGCTTGTGTGACGTTTTTATTCTGCGACGCGCGTGTGCCACGTCACCTTTGAGAGACTCGTGTGTTTGTTTTGCTGGAGCTACTTCAGCTGTCATTTCTGATGTTTCTTCGATTGCGTAGCATTTAGCTAACACTGACAATTGGCAAAATGCTGACGACGGAGGACTTCACGCGCTTCCCGCAGCAGATGTGGGACAAGGTGCTGTCGAAGGTAAAGAAAGCCGTTGTTTTTATGGATGACAAGTGCGCAGAAGCTCTACATTGGAGCGGAGGTGCTGCCGTCTTGTTTGAGGCTGGAGCCAGAAATTTAAAGGAGTTTTCGAGCTTCGAAGCCTGCGGTGCGAATGAACCGAAAGCCGTGTTTGTGGTGAGCACTTTGTTGAAGGGCAGGACGGTCGACATCATTAAAGACATCATATCTCTCAGTCACTTCCAGTATTGTGTCGTCATCACCACCGTTGCTCACTCCGTGCACCTGCTCGCTAACAATGTCACGACAGAAATGGAGGGGAACCCTGTGTTCGAGCAGTTTGAAGAAAAGCTGTGCGAGTGGATGGGGAACATGAACTACACAGCAGAAGTCATGCACGTCCCAGTGGTCTTCGCCCCTGTGTCACAGCAGCTGATCCTCACGCCCACGTTTTGCACACCTCTTCCCCCTGCTCTCACCTGACCTGGAGACAGTAAATGCAAAACGACCCGAGAAGAAGAGGTTTGGAAGCCTGGTTGACATAGACATGCACTCTCTCCCTGTTGAACTGCAGCTTGAAATCAAATCCTTAGCCTCAGCGTTAAATTCAGTGTTTGAAGCGACAGGCACCAGGGAAGAGAGTTTTGCTGTGGGTCCCATGAGCCGCATCATAGCAGGAGAACTGGCCAATCATCCTCAAGCCAAAAACAGAAGGAAGACAGCCCCCAATAAAGCATCAATCATTTTTGTAGACCGAACAATGGACCTAACAGGTAGAATACCTTTATCACATCACAATCATGACCCTATCTGATGTTCTTTATAATACTCCTACCTTAAACTACAAATGCGTATTCTCTACCCACTATCAATTATGGAAATGCACATATTGATGTTGATGTCTCACTGACAACTGCTGGTAATATCAAGACATAGTTGGTCATTTTTGTTGCCTATCATTTTGATTCTTAGGAGCTGTTGGTCACCATGGCGACAACCTGGTGGAGAAGATCCTGACAGTGCTGGAACCCTTACCTGGTCATGTGACAGATGTACAGGTGGACATGCTGGAGCTCACAAGTCTGCAGCGAACCCCTCACTCCCAGACCACCCTTGCACCAGGCTGTCTTGCACAGACCGAGTGAGTGCCTCTTACTGATAACAGTTTACCATAGTTCTTTTATAACAATATTCATTTTCTTGTTTACTGGTGTCATATACACACACAGCTGTTATAATCAGCTACTTTTAGAGACTTGTACTGACATTAGCTGTCTTAGTAGTGATCATTCATCACATCCCTTTGGTACCATCATTTGAGTCTATTGTCTAGTTTAAAACCTGACACATTCAACAGACAACCAGCGACTATTAAGAAAATGAGTGTACACGACCAATGAATAAGGGAAATCACACAATAAGAAATATATTGTAAAGTAATGAGGAGGTAATGAGTTGTCCACAAATGTTCAACGATTTTGCTGGGTCGAGAAGTTGGCAGTTTATACACCTATACATGCTGTACATATATCATATATACTTTAATAAAAGTGCTTAAGTTTCAGATAATTTGGCTATGCATGTGTTGAATTTGTCAACACAGAGTTCTGGTTGTTCAGCTCACTGTAATGTCAAAGACCCAGTATGACATTTAACAGATGTCTAAATGGCAAATTTTAAGGTCATCTTTCTGCAGCTTCATATTTTGCAAGCATAAGCCTGACTTGTTTATCGAGGGGTGGTTGAATGATTTTAATATTCCCTGTGCTAAATTTGTGATGACGGTCCCGTATGGTGCGTATGGACTGTCAGATTTATCCCTAAGACTAACTGATTAGTCAGCAACAATTAATTATTTAAATCAAGTTTCAAGCAAAGATGCAAAAATAATAATAATAATAATTGTTTCCATCTTCTCAAATTAAAAAAAATGCTGCATGACATCTTAGTCATGATTAGTCATCATTACTTCTGGGTTCTGGACTGTTGGTCACACAAAACAAGACATTCATAGATGGCACCTTGGGCTTTAGGAAATTGTGACAGATATTTTTCACTATTTCTGATGTTTTTTGATGAATAGATAAGATAAACAGCTGTAAATCTTTTGATGAAAATAATACAGTTGTAGCCCTAGATTCAACCCCAGTAATAAGTATGCGCTGTTTGCAACACATTCAATAATTCTTCCATAATTTTATTGAGAGCTTTGATTTTAAAAGTGAATGTTTAATGATTTTGCACGCAAAGAATTTTGTTTCCCATGAATAGAGAACAAAGGACCCAACAATCATCAAATGTAGCACTTTAGCTCCAATTACAGGTTAGCATTTTGTCTGGCTAGCTACTCCCCATGGCTGATTTCATGTGCAATGGAAGAGATGTACATTACTTTAGATGTACTAGGCATATTATTTGCCCTTCAAAAGGAGCCATTTGAGTAGTTTTTTCTTACCTACCTCCCCATGCAATATTTATCACATCTTCATGGGGTAAGTAAGTTTGATAGTTTTCAGGGAATCTTTACTCAGTATTATACCTAAACCAGAGATCAATGAAAAACAACAAGTCAAGTGTTACTTTAACAACTTGGAACCGGATCTAAAATGGAATTTGCTATTGGCACCCACCCACACAACAGACACCAATACAATATACATTTGTACATACATTTCCCACCTGACCAAACATACATATGCTCTAAAACACACTCAACAGTCTTAAGCCAGCCCCCACTGAGTGAGTCGAGTGGCACATGACCAGGTTGGGTGCCAGTTGCTCAGTGAAGCTTGCCTCCAGTCCTGGCTGTGCAGATGCACGTGTTAGGCGCCTGCGGCGGGGCTGTTGTACATGGCAGGGATTAGTCCTACATCATGTGTTCCACTCCCGCTTCGGCCCTTCATGTGGTTGCAGGAGGAAAAGGCTTTGACTGAAAAGAAGAGTTTTGTGGCTGGAGCTGTCATGCAGTGTGTCTCTTCTTGAACAGGGCTTATACAGACACTGAACTCAGCAGAGAAAGTTCTGAGCTAGGTGGGAGGTTCTGTTGTAATGGAACCAGTCTTAGATCTTTCTAGTCAGGGCTGTTTAGACAGTGTTTACTGTAGCAGATAATATGAGCACAGCGGTGGCAGGTTGTACCGACCCTTGGATGCAGTGCTCTCAGGTCTGGGGCAAACATCAGACAGATACCTACAAAACAGCCGCAAATCATGTCTCAAATCACTGCAGTTATTCTGATTGTCTTGGCTGCACAAACAGCTGAGTAGAACTGTAAACAGATGAAAGCTTTCATATTGTATGCATGGTGCGGCTGCAACAAGTTTATCCTCTCAGATCAACTATATTTACATGCATAATAATATTCAACAATTTTTCAAAATATAACAATATTTCTATGTTGTACTGGTAATGCAAACAGCACATTTCATCCGAATATTCACGAGAAGGTTTTATTCCAAATAAAGCATTTTATAATTGAGATGTGCAGGATATGCCGATATTACTCAGGTTTTTCTTTGGATATCTATAAAATATAATCCGAATATGCATCCACTGGGGTTTTTTGTCACAGTTTGTGACACACGGCCTCTTGCCTCTTGCCTGTTTATGGTCAGTGTGTTGTCGAGCCAACAGTAAGCCTGGGGTAGAGACGCATGCATAAAAGATAAGCGCACATATCTGCTTGGAAGGAGAAACACAGCTACTTTCAAACAATATGAAAGACATTACTTATCATATCTACCTTACTAATGATTAAAATGTCGTTGTGTTAATATTTTGGGAAGGTACCAACAGTTATACCATGAATGTTGTCGAAATATCAATATCAAATTATTTGGTCCAAAGTATTCTGATGTTTGATTTTGTCACCCAGTTCTCGCATTTATGAGGTACTTTGGAAGAGATTTAAAAAATATCAAGACGTGTATCGTTTATAACCTACTTTATGTTAGTTAAAGGCCATGCGCAACACTGACTTTTTTGTAAAGGTGACATGAAAGAGGAGGCTGTATGCATGGCTGCATGTAAACAGGATTATTGTAGAATATTTATTGTCATGAACCATGAAAACAACT
This sequence comes from Diplodus puntazzo, assembly GCA_963678695.2. NCBI lineage: Eukaryota > Metazoa > Chordata > Actinopteri > Spariformes > Sparidae > Diplodus > Diplodus puntazzo. The sequence continues at coordinate 7,795,433 of OZ023163.1, read as the reverse complement.
TCATAGGAATATTGTCTTTTTCAGAATGAGGGCAAAACCTAAATATTTCGTTCATTTTATTATCGTCATTCTCTCTGTACTGACCCTTTCACACTGCGCAAAAAACCAACAAGAAAAAAACGCTAACGCCCACTAACAAATAGTTTGGCTTTTGTCTTTAAGGATAATAGGTGCGTCCACAGTCAGTGCTGTGTCAGATGACTCTGCAGTTGCCACTTGTTTTTTGGCTCCAGCTGTAATGAAAATACAACACCTGGGCAGATACACACATTTTCAGCTCTTTCTGGCACAATAATATGACAATTTAAAGTTAAGGGTGTTGGCTTGTTAAAAAATGTCACATTCTTTCTACTTTTTCCTGTTTTTCCTGGTAGGTTTGTGACATTTTTTGCATTTAGAAATCCTGCATATACAAGCAAATTCTTGTGAAAAAATCAGATAAAGGAAAAACTTAAGTGATGGTGACAAAGCACCCCAAGTAGGGATTGGTGGCCGTGGTCCCAGTGGCGGTGTTTGCAATCATTGTCCCAGATCTTTTCACCAAAGATGGGTCTCAGCCAAACACTTTTATCTCACAGCATTTGGATGGACGATTCGGATGCTGTATACAAGGTCCAGCAGGCGTTCAAACACAAACACTCAGACCAAGTAGAAGTGTTGCTGACAGTAATAAGTAATGTGGCGGGGATTGGGTCTGTATGGAGTGTGTGTCTGATCGGGGCCGGCGGGATCAGCAGGGTGTGTTATTGCCTGTGCTATCTCTGAGCAGATGGCCCAGTTGAGCCTTATCACAGATGTTGAGGAGATTGAAGTGCTGCCGAGGCACAGCAAGAACGAAGCCTAGACTTCCCCACTTTATTGAATTGCCTTCAAGTGCCCAGCTCAGCATAGGCCGAGTTTATGTCAATCACCACACAGAAAGGCGCTCTGCAACTGCATGTTTTTAGAGGTGTACTGCTCTTAGACCTTAATCTCTCCAAAGTCTGCAAAAGATACAAAAGCACACATTTCTTAAGCAGATTGTTTTCATTGAGTGATGTGAACTGTGTAAATCGCCAGACTCCACTGGCTCTGTGTGGTTTGATTGTCTATATAATAAGTTCCCTCCTACTGTATGTTTATACACCTATGATTTGTTAAGCTATTTTTAGCTTTCTACCGCAGTGTGTTTTGATTGGTTTTGTTGTGTAGACCAGCTCAAGCCTTTAAATATTAGGTGCGGGCCTAATTTGGACCTTTTGTACAATATTTCCCCCAGTAATTCCAGGATATTTTTATAGATTACTGTGTCTTAAACATTCTGTGGGTGGTTGTTGATTCTTGCCCTGCTGGCAAGACCCCACGCACTTACTGCAATTACTGTCGTATTGTCTTTCATAACCTGGTGTGAATTTTCCTGGTCCTGCAACCTGACTTTCACTCTGTGGTTCTCGTAGCCATGGCAGAGAGAGAGAGAGTATACTTTGTGTGGGTGTGTACGCCTACACACACTGGTGCACTGACTGTTTTTTTGTTACTCCGTTCTTATACTATGGCATTCTTCAGCCACTAAAAAGTGCCAGGATGCACAGTTTGCAGTATATAGAAGGATGTTGAGTGAAAGTGGCAGTGGGAGTGGTGTTCTGTGTGTGTGTTTGTGTGTGTTTGTGGTCAGGTACCTTCCAGCCCAGTCTGTGTAATTTGCTGTGCTTGGCTGCACGGCCCTTGTGATCCTGAGTAGGACATGTGAACCCCATTGGCAGAGGGCACCAAGTTTCCCTCAGTCTCAGGCTGAACCCTGCACCCCCGTCATCTAGCCGCCTCCGACCTTGATCCTGTGGTGGGTGTGTGTGCATGTGGGCAGAACTGAGTACGGGTGGCCAAGGTGCTCTGGGTCTGCCTCAGGAGCTGCTGAGCTCCAGCCAGGCAGAGTAACCAACCGCACCCTGCCACGAGAAAACACTGCGAAGGCTGCCATCTCCTCAAATCTGGCCAGCAGCTCCTGCATGAGCACCACCAAGGATTGAGGGAAAACACCTATTTCTGTCCCAGCTGGGAAATATGAGCATGAATAAAAAGCCATGGCCGCTTATTCCAGCGCAGGCTGTATGGGAAAAGCAACGAAAAAAAGCAGAGATAGTGGAGTGTGGAGAGGAAAGAGCAAATGAGAGGCAGCAGAGGACAGCTAACCCTGTTTTTACCTCACCAAGAATAAAGAAAGGGTTTGGAAAGTGGCCACATTCATTCTATGGTGGTTCCTTACAGAGCAGAGATTGTTTTGCTTTTCTATACTTACTTATGCTTTTAGTTTAAAGTGATTTATAGCCCAAACAACAACTCTCCTCCATCATTACTTACAGTATTGTATGAGTTTCCATACAGGCCTGCCTAGTGAGTGCGTTTTGAGGATAACAAGGTCCGTTTGAGCTGTGGTACACAGGATATTAGTTCCGGGCATTGTATCTTTTGTACAACTTAAAGGGGGGATATGTCAGAATTTGCAACCCAATATATATACTTCATACTCAAAACAAATAGGAGGCAGCATGTCAAAGTAAAACGCTAACTGCTGCTGTTAACTTAGCTCTATTAGCTGTGCAGCTAGCAGTCTGGCAAAACTGTTATTCCTTTACATTCAGGTAATAATTACAGTTAAGTTTTGACTTTTTTTTAACCAAAATTCCTACATGTGTTCCATTGTCAATATAGCTGAACCTACAATACTTTCCTGTACTGCCAATAGATACTTCCTTTTTCTTTTCGAGAATAAAACTTTCACTTGATGGAAATTGCAGCTATGCCCTATCCATATCAAATTGAGAAACAATCTGTGCTTGTTTTTTGTCATTATCGCAATATACAGTGAAGATTAAATTAAAGTTGTCTGACTTAATATTTTGAAGCCTGCTCCCTCCACTTAAAAGGAGCGAGCCAATTCTCCCTTTTAGCCATTTGCGTCACAAAGATTGGTTGCTTTCATCAAATCGTTTATCTCACTGATTTTATCAATTACCCTTAAGGTCAATGATAACAGAATTGTTAGGAAAATTGAGTTCATATCTGTTGATTTTGAAGATGCAGAGATTTAGCCATATCCTAGGATTTAGTGAACTGACATACCCCCTGCTTTATTTCAGAGGTCTGTGTTTCTTCTCCTACCTACATATAATTCTGTTTTCCTCTGCAGTGTAGGAAGTATCTCATTCTGAAACCCTCCCGACATCAATCACATAGATTACTTTCACCTGAACAACTTGTACTCCGTGTTTCCATCAAGACTGAGATAACAAACCTATTCCGTCTTGTATGCCGTCTTCTACTCTGTCATTTGTTTTTCACTACAGAACAGACTTGCGTGTGCAGGCATTTATTCAGTAAGAGGATAAAACGCTCCCAAGATGGCACTTTACATCCTTCAGCAGCACTTCTAAAAAGAGCCCCTGCTGCTGGGTTTCATTTGAACTGGTAAACTAGCCAAATGAGGGAGGAAGAGACTTCAACATCACGCTTGTACAGATCCTGTCATTTCTCCCACAAGAAGAAGGTTTCTGATTTTCAATGTAATTGACATCTTTTAACATTTTGATTTTAAAACACTACATTTTTGTTAGTCAGAGATTTTCCACCATAAATTGACATAATTCTACTGCATAAATGATAAATGAATTTTCTCTTATCTCAGTATTGTTGGTAATAACTTGTAGTTATTTTCATTCCAAAACAAATTGTAATCGCAAAGAATGTTAACAACAATGTACTTTACTAGAAGAGCATGTGGAGTCCTGAAGTGGAATGTGAAACCGACCAATGAGAGCTCCTGCTTCTTCTGTGTTGGTGTGTTTGATTTTCATCTGTATCTCTCCTCCTCTCCCCGCTTCCTGCGGAACTCCTCTCCCTCTTCTTCTCTCCATAAATCCGCCGGGTCATTTGTCCCTCCTGCCAGGACACACAGACACTCAAGGCCAGGTCTGGTTTTGGTCCTTCTCTCTCTCTCATGTACATGAGGATGTTTACAGGAAATGGACAGTGTGTTTTACCCCATTAAAAACACTCCATAAATTATCTTGCTGAGGAACAAGCCTGACCTTGCACAATTCTATTAGACTGGATATGTAACATGCAGACCTGTTGGAAAGTGCACAGATCATCTGAATCATCTGTACCGGGGAACAGATTACAGTCTGCTTGTGCAGTCTGCTGACTGTGGAGTTTCGATGCCCTTGATCGCATTAAGGATAGTAACATTAATATACGCTGGAGGACAGTGTAGTTTTTAGATGTGACTTGTTGTACAGAAGCTGACAAACTCCAAAAGTGATTTCAAATATTGATTAGATTAGATGCTTTGCAGCAGGCAGATCCACTTTGCATATGTCAAGGAAGTTAGATTCTGATCAAATGCCTTGGGGCATGTAAACTGGATAAGGACTGACTTACTGGATGACCTTATTTAGCATTCGTGCATGCAATCAAGTTGGAATCTCTAATCAGAATGATTTCAATAGTGTTGAAGTAATACTATCCATGTAACAGCAGCTTTTGTGTTTTGTCTTTAACCATTAAAATTATACCTCATGAGAGTGTTAAGAATGTCTTAGATCTTAATTATATGGAATGATGGGACCCTTTATGGAAAGAAGATTTGTTGCTGTTATGTTATATTTCAATGCTTTTCAGCACCACAAACAAGTTTTATCATTCACTTCTGTTGTGCTACAGCAGAAATCTCAGGGACACATACAGTACATTACCTAAAAAAATTATACAAATTGTACGATATAGCTAGACTAGAGGTAATTGAGAAGATGTGGGGGTTTTTTGCAATTCAGGCACACTGACCCCTTAACGACACTTCATCAATCGCATGACTCCCTTCTGAATCATGTCATGAATACCGTATTTTACGGTACACGCTTGATTATGTTAGGGAGCGTCAGAGTAAAGACATAAACACTTAAATCTGTGCGTACACATACACATACATGTTCGACCCAGTGATGAGGGGCCCACAGGATGGGGAGTAGATTTAAGAAATCCTGAGTCAGAACAGTTGGAGTAATTCTTTTCTGCTGTATCACACTCTTCCAGGAATACTATCCCCCTCCTCACCCCCACAGTCATTAATGACTTGGACAGGGTCAGAGGTATTTCATCACTTTAAATGGCAGCATATGTGTTCATTCTTTCACGTAGTACGCACGTCTTCCTTTGAGCTATAGTATTTGATGCTCAACGGCCTTTTTAATGGAACGCCACTCATTACACATCTAGTGGAATTCAGTTTGGGCACAAACACCCACACTCTCCAAACACACCCACTCATCCTGTCCAAGTTGGCCAAAGAGGACTTCCAATGTGATGTGTGTACACAAGTCAAGAGCAAGAGTGCCCCCTTCAGTCTGCATCAGAGCATCCTCTTCAGCAGAAACAGCCACACTGCACTTAAAGCTCCCAGATGGCCAAGCACACCATACCCACCCACCCCCCACCCTCTCTCTCTCTCTCTCTCTCTCTCTCTCTCTCTCTCTCTCTCTCTCTCTCTCTCTCTCTCTCTCTCTCTCTCTCGTCCAGAGTATAGTAGTTACTCAAGGTTCCTGGCGGGTTATAGAGCCTGTCTCACACCTTGCCAGTATAAACTTCACCCCTGAGCCCCACTCCGGTCCCCGCCTCCATCTGACCAAATGGCCGAGGGAAAGCAGTCCAGTCCAAGGGGAGTGGGCCGGCTTGTGGGGGGCTGGGTGGGCAAAAAGCCAAATTAGAACCATATTTCATCCACACTCCACCATGGCCCTTCGTCAGCCAAGAACACACACGGATGCACGGGGGTTGTGTGCAAGCATATACAGATGCATGAACACACAGACATACACATGGCTGCTCACATATGGCCTGGACAAGTCACACTGTTGGTATTCCAGCCATGACAAGTATGCAGGACTTCACGGTTTGCGTAATCGTAGCAGTTCTGATACTTCGTGAAGTGTTTTTGTGCGGGATTAAGTGTTTTTCAGAAATTACACCGCGTCACAGCTCGTGACGAATAACAACATTGCACTATTTTGTATTCATGTCTGAATCACAACTTAAGCAAACCAAGACATTCTCATCAAATATGTATTTTTTTTGTGTTTGTGTTGGGTTCTACATCAGACTCTTGCCCTGGGCTGAGTGTTTGCCGGTCTTTGTGTCTGGTTCTAGTGTGAAGATGGCGGCCGCCCCAGTGTGAGCCCCTCTCCTCCCCATCCAGCCCCAGCCCAAGGTCTGGAACAGATTACATCTGATATTAAACACATGGCAGCAGTTAGAAAGGAGAAAAGGCGAGAGGAGAAAAAAGTTTTACAAAAAAAAGAGAAAGAGAGAAAAGAAAAGAAAAACGGAGTGGATTTGTCAACGAGCTCCCTCCTACCTTCCCTCTCTCCGTCCATCCTTAGCCCCTTTTCTCTCTTTGTCTTAGTCTCTCTGCTGTTTCTGGTCAGTCCTGAGAGGACGGAGAAGATCACGTCCACGCGTGACAGCCCAGCTATCAAAGGCGAAGGCATGGACATGTAGGCTGTAGATGTAGGCTGCTGATGCCATTATACCCAGCCGACAAAGTGTCTGTGCCTTTTAACAGGACAATCTCAGAGAAGACCAATGGAGACAGAAATTTTAAATATGCTCACAGCTTGAATTCAGATCTGATTTATAAGAAAAAGTGTCACTTGATGATGAAGGCTCTTTTGATTCCTTCATGGAAGGCTTGAAGCTGTTTTCACTGCTCATGGCAGATGGTAATAATCTTATAAACATGCCTTGTCCTCACTCTGCCATCAGAGATGTGGATCAGCGTGTTTCATAACCTAGCGGATAATGAGACGAGGGACTGAGATGGTATCAGGAGGAGTCTCTGTCTCCAGGCTCTGTTGTTTTGCCACTGATGTAAGGACAGCACCGATCAGTTTAGAGGAATGTTTGCAGACACACGTTTAAGGTGGATTGAGAACATTCCTGATGTTCCCTCCGCTAATTTCAGCTTTTTCCTGTGAGGGGTCCCATAGGGGAGTCACCAGCAGGCGCTTTATCACTGAGACGAGCGCTCAATCACGTCCATTTTGTCCTTTTGTGTTTATACTCGGAGTCCTGCATGCTCTGAACAAACAGCAAGAGCAGAAACGGTTGCTCAGCTTGTTAGGGCTGACAACCGCCGCACAGCCTCTGAGACAGGGCTGCAACTGATGATTATTTTCATTATTGATTAATCTGCCAGTTATTTTCATGATTAATCGATTCATTGATCATTATCAACTCACCCCCATGCCAATGGAAGATCAGGGTGAAGTTGTGTAGTTCACAAAAAAACAGAGTTGCAGCATTCTCCCCCCCAAAAAATGCTATTTACTAATTACTATCATAAATGACAAAGAAAGGCAGAAAATTCTTACATTTAAGTAGCTGGAACCAGCCCAGCTAAATGACCTGTTTGATTGTTTTACCTTCCAGGTCACCTGCAGCACAGTCACTATGGGAGGCCATGCTGACCAATAAACATAAAGAGGCGGTGATGGAGGTCCGTCGGCATCTAGTGGAAACAGCCAGTAAGGAGAAGCTGCCAATCAAGATGAGCATGGGTGAGGAACATGATGCCACTTATGCAACAAAGAACACACTAGTAAAAGACATATTTACACCGAATGCTTTGAACACAATTTAGTAAACATGAGCGTTCACATAAAGCGAAAGCCTCACGAGTAAAGGTCATGTTGATGTAGTGTTTTGTAGCAGAACCATAGCGCCTCCTACTGAGCTCCGACTTCTCTGCCTTTGCCGTGCATTTGCCCATGTGGCCACTGAGGAAATCTGAACCACATGTTGGCTCTATGACACACACTCACACACAAACACGCACATGCTCGCTCGCACACACACTGCTTTTGAAAACTTTTGTTGTTTGTCAATGAAGCAAAAGGGGGCCAAAGTGAGGGGTAAAAATATGTGGAGTCAAGCAAAAAAATAAAGTAATTACATGCACAAGTATACAGTGCCCTCGTGCAAGTTCACCTTTATGCTACCCCTTGATTCACATAGGTAATGAATGTACTGCACACACACACACACACACACACACACAGCTAATATGCATGCTAGCATCTGGCAGAAAGGGGTCTGGGTTAAAAGGGAGGGGCAGTGTGGTCCCTCGGCTCCTATAATCTGTGAGGTAAAGAAGGTCTTGTCACTCGTAACAAGCAGGTTGTAATATGTAGGAGGTCACATACACACACGTGCGCACACACTCTGCCAAGCATCTGCGTACACATAGTGGTTTTCCTTCACACATTTGTGCTAAACAGCAGTCCTTCTAACTCTGGATGGCTGCTAGGATTTATTTAGACAAATGCACCAATAACAAGAGCGAGGAGAAAGAGATCAGGAGTGACAGTGTACACAAGAGAGTGTGAAGAAGGTGTAACATTAAAGCTGCTCCCGCCTGCACACTGACAGTCTGTTGACTTAATGTCTTCCCTGTGAGAGAGAATGAGAGAGAAGGGGGCACTGTCAGACTCCTCACACACTGAACCTTTATACCCCACTGGCAGAGGACCAGATTCCACGAAGCCCCCTGAGCTTCACCCCCACACAGTTCCCATCCTGCCCACCAGCACCACCATCAGTATCTGCTCCGCTCATATGAGACCGAGACTAAACCCCAGGAACATAAAAAAAAGCTTAGCATTAATACCTATCTGCTCTCTCAGTGCCCACTCACTCGCCAGGAGAGGAGAACTTTCCACTCGCAACCCTAACACATTCTCACTCCGGTAGGTTTATGCAGATCAGTGGAGAAAAATACAGTATCAGGATCGTCGAGCCAGGCCCCGCATTCTCACATCCACTTCAACCCAACTTGGCTTCTTTTCATCTCAACAGGATAAGATCATCCAGAGAGAGACAGAGAAAATAATCCATTTCTCAGAGCCTGAGTATGACCCGTCAGGTTTCTCAGAGCACCAATGGGATGATGAAATTCCCTCGCTGTGTGGATGTGTGTGTATGTAGATGTGTACGTGGTTCTGCACTGAATTCAGTGTTTGTCTTGGGTGTTTTTGCTCTTAGCAGGGAATTAGTGAGACAGCTTTGGTTTCATCGTCCTTAAATGTGCGTCCATCCTATCTGTTCATCTGTGTGTGTGTGTGTGTGTGTGTGTGTGTGTGTGTGTGTGTGTGTGTGTGTGTGTGTGTGTGTGTGTGTGTGTGTGCGTATGTGTGTGCGTGTGTGTGTGCATATGCGTGCGTCACAAGGGCATGCAGTTTGTGTAAATATCGTGTGCATTGATACCGTGGTGTAAATGAGATGTGTTGACAGGACCTTTCTTCCTGTGGTGCAGTTTGGAGATTTTAACAGCAGAGACAAGCGAGAATCAAGCAGAATATGTATGGCATTAGTCATTTCGTCTGGGAACGTGTAATTTCACAAGAGCCCAATTAAGTATTCATATTTTACAGTATCATCACTCCTTTTTTAATCTTTGTTTAAGTGACAATCAGAGTGCCTTTGTTAATGGCAAAAAAGCTCAGTATTTCATCTCCCAAATGATTTATGGCTTCCATTTTGTTAATGAATATCCGTCTGTAATTTATTAGAACAAAGGAAAAGAATACTTTGAGACAGAAAAGGATTTATCTCAACTGTGTATGAGCAAATGAAATGAAAACCTCATCATGGAACTCAGTTATTATTTACCATATTATTTACTGTCATTGCTATCAGTCATTGACACTTTTATCATGTGTCTTGGTTGGATCATGTACATCATTCAACATATTGAAGAGCTTCAGAGCTTTATATGCTACTATAAAACAAAGCAACAGTAAGGATAGAAGGACATGAAAAGTAACTGCATGTTTGCTGTCTCTGATCATGTAATACTATTAAATAAGCTACGTCTCACTATCAATAGAAAATAAAAAACAAAAAGATCATAAATCATGAGGTAACAACTCTGTCCATCAAGATAAAGGACAGCAAGAAAGTCTGACATAGCCTCTGGTCCAGACTGAAAATCATAATCATGGTTCCCAGAGGCTGAATCCTAATAACTTGAGCAATCTCTTGAATTGTAATCCAGCGCCATCATCAGGTCAAAACTTAACTTTGTCCAATACTTTAAAACCTCTTCTCATCATCCTCACAGCTCTACTTTATTCAGTGCTAAGTAGTGAATGTTAGCTTGCTGAGCTTTGATACCATAAGACAGCCAAAATGTAACTCAGGTCCAGCTGCTGCAGTTGGTACTGCGCCGCTAATATCAGTGCAGACTGGCAGTATAGTAGCACGGGTTACTAATGTTAGCATATGCCTTTGAAGCATCACTACTGGCCAGGTAGTGAAGCAATGTAAAATAACCAGCTGAATGCTAAAGACAGCATATTGGAAATGTCTAGTAGCATCTGTTAACATGAATGGCATTGACGAGTTCTGATGACTCATTAGACTTGATGAAGTATACACGAACACATGAACATGGTCCTGATAAGATCAGATTTTGTGATAAACAAAACTTAGGCCAACGACCGGAGAAGTTCTGAGTAATGTGGCGGTGAATCTGCCTCTCCGTAGCCTGTGCTCCCCTCTCCTGTGCTGCAGAGTTTTGAAAGGGGCCCCAACGTAGATCCACAAATAAAAGATCCAGGGCTTTCCTCCTCTCGGAGTGCATAAATAAAAAAATCTCCCGGCCTTCCTGTGTCCCCTATCCATGTAGAATTACTTATGAGGCTGTCCAGCTGCAGAGGCCAGCCACCACTCAGCCCCAAGCTGACATCAGACATCACTTAGCCTCTTAGTAACCCTGTACACCTAGAATACAACTCATCTTCCAGTAACGGGACTAAATCATTGTTGGCCCACTTTTTTTGCATTGTTCGGGACTTTGATCATGACCGAGCCTCAATTGCCACTTGTGCACATCAGGCTAAAATGGGCAGCAGTTCAAACAGTTTATAGCATGGGGCTGAAAATGTGATTTGTTTTATGGCCAGTCCTGCAATAAATGTACCCAGAAGAAACATTAAAATGGCCAAAGGGGTCAGGTTTCTTCCGCCATCTTAGGTGATCTCCCCAGGAGTGACACAAGTATTGTGTATCCCAACAAAACATGCTGATTGACTTACCCACAGTTTAAACCATAAAAACATAAATAATGTGCTGATGTCTTTCAAAGCATTGAAATTAGCTACAAAGCAGAATAAGCCTACAAGGTATAACTTGCCAAATATAAACAGCTGGCATGAAAAAGTCATCTCAACGCGCCCGTGCAGTGTCTTCATACATGTACAGTCCTATTTATCAGAGGCTGAAAATGAGAGTTCTGTTTTTTTCTGCAGAAACACCCCAGTTTGAAACCGTAACTCAGCTGACAGATCATCTCCCTGAGATTCATTTTGCATCTGGCAACAAGATGCTTGAGGAATCACAGAGCTGTTTTGAGGGAAGTTTAGTGGCATAGATAAGAGCTGAGGCTCAGCCAGCGCGGTTTGATTGTGTAATGGAGAACAGGCTTTTGTGTGGCTTTCTTGTCTCGAGTACTTTTGTCTGTTTTTTTCCAATGTCTTACATTTTCTCACTCAGTCTCATGTGATCTACCCAAGCTGTAATGGCTGATTATATTTGGCCTACAGTGTACCATTCTTTGGTTGCCTATTCTCAGTCGGAATTATGCTTGGCTCTGGCTTTGGACCTATTTCCTGGTTCTGTGCTGAATTATGGTTGGCACATCAAGCTTAGCGAAACCTGGTTTTACTGCCAGGCTTTTATGGCTATGGATATGTTCACAATAGAGCTTTTCAGGTTTTTGAATATGTCTGGACTGAAATTAATTCTTCAAAAAAATACCACTTTTCAACAAAGAGAAACGTAGTTCCCTTTTGTAGACACTTCGGTGATGCCTAGTAAATGCCACACAACACACTGACTCTTTAAATGGGCAATATGTAAAGATGCATGGTAAAGTGCAGAACTTAATTTACAGAATTTGAAGAAACAACAGTTGTATCGCGGCTAACTGAGCCAACAGTAGCTACAGTCACAACAGAATAGAGTTAGCAGCGGTTAGCTACTCTAGTGACATACTGCCCCTGTTTGTTTGGAGTGTGAGTGTAAAGGATGGCCAATTCTTACATATCGCACCTTTTAAGTTCACCTTTTAAAGTATATTGCCCAACAGGCAGACTTGTGGGAATCTATTTTGCTGTCATGTTTACTTATCAGCTTCCCTCAAATTAGTTTTTTGTCCCTGGGTGATTCTTACCACTTCTCTTTCTGAAAATGTTTCACATCAATAGATATTGCCAATCCAGCTTAAAAAGATCAAAAAAATAAGTTGTCATAAGTGCCATGACTCTATATTGTATTTAGTATTCTTGAGCTTTCTGCTCCATTTTTCGTCCTGCCTGTCTGTTTCTCTTCTAGTCATGTGTTTGGCCCCGCTAAAGAAAACACTGGCCATGTAGCCCAACAGGAAATACTCCCACATCTGGTGCTGGTTCAGAACATCAACATGAAGAAGTAGGCTTTATGGGGAGTTAATGTGTGCCCCCTCTCTATCCCAGCCCCTTGTACCTCCAGGCCACCCTGTGCACCCCCCTTCTAGCCCTTACACCCTTTACGGAGCTCTTCCTGTGTCTCTGTGAATCTTCGCGGAGTGGTGGAGGAAGGCGGGAGTCTCCTCTCTCCGCTGCCTACATATAAATGTTAAGAGAAAACTTCTGACTTATACTTATTCATCGTTCAAAGAAAGGCTCAAAGGGGCTCTTATCAGTGTTCCTGCACCTCTGCTATATGCAGACCTGCTCAAGCACACGTACGTCCTTACTGGTGTTTAGTCATATACTCTGACTCATGTAAACATATCGCTGACAGTTACTCTCCACCTGGAACTTGCACATAAAAAGATCATTGCTTCCTGACTGGCACAGCCTCACATACACTCTTCTTCACGGTTCTTGCTTTCTCCCAGCCCGCAGACCTTTTGCTCATTAAGATAATATTATGGTCTGTTTTGGTATCAGTCATTCCCCTCTGCCCTAAGCCGAGTGTATGATAGTTAATAAAAAAGGCTGTTATGCTTGGAAAAAGGCTGCGTATTTATGCAGTTTCCACGCTCGGCTCTTCCAATCAGGAGGAATAACTGTGTGTGCTTGTGTGTCCCTTGCAACCTTGTACAGTCTAATTTGTTTGTGGCAGATTGCACACAAAAGACCATCATGCCAACAGAGTACAGTTGTGGATATCATATATTGTGTGATGTCCAATATTAATTGATGAGTTTGTGACGACTCCAAATCTCTCGCCAGTTAATAACCGCATCTTCTTCCCTCCTCTCAGGCCGTGTGACCCCCGAGCAGCTGTGCTCCTACATGCAGCTGTTCCGGAGCAGTTGGGGGGCGCTAGAGAGTCACTGCGGGGTGCTCCAGCTGGGCTTGGCCACGGCCCAGACGCTCCGCCACCCCGGCCTGCCCCGCTGGGACGCCTGCCTGGCCTTCGAGAGGCTGCTGCTGCAGGTCAGAACTCATCTTACAGAAACGTATTATCCATATGTGCAGGAAAAGTGAAAAGTGGGATATATATATATCGGAATGGGATATATATATATATGTATTTAAAAATAAGTGATATCAGCTATGTTTTAAGGAATGTGGTTCAAATAACTTAAAGAATGCACACGTTGTTTTTTCCGTTATATCCTACACAACGTTACATTGAGAGAGTTGAGGAGAAAAACGGCACATTCACTGGCAATTTGTAATTAACTTGGTAATTATTGCTTCACATCTTCCCCCTCGGGTAAATATTTTATTACCAATGCTCAGCAGGTAAGTGGGTGCTTGTGGTTCGCTAGATGGTGGCGAGAATGTTGTGTTAAACTGACAGAGACAGGAAAAAACGCAGATTCCTCTCCTCCACGAACAAGGTCAGTTTGTGTTTGTAGGGAAAACATTCTGGATCCAGTAAACACTGCGACAACGCCAGATTTCCATCATGTTGTTTAGAGGGCTTTTTAGCTCAGAGGAGGAAGAGGTCTAGTTTACGGGGGCGAACAGAGGCGGATGCACACGTGTGTTCGACTGTAGGAAGGTCAGAGAGCAAGTCTGATTTAGAGACAGAGACAGAGGGGAGGGTGTAAGAATGAATCACACACTCATTCACTTCATCTCTTTTAGCAGTTATCAGTTGATGTTTTTCTAAATTTCTGAATGGCGCCATACTCTGCACCGAAAGCTAATACTAAAGCCATTTCCTCACTCTCTTACCTTACCATTTTCATTGAGTCTCTTTATATTCCCGAAGCTGTAAAGCAAGCAGTAGGACAGCAGAGTATTTAGGAACTTATTAAACTAAATCACGGAAAAATAAAACAAGCTCGCAGCAGTACCCCATGCCAAATTGGAATTTTAAAACAACCTCATAAACCTTGGTCCTCAGCTGGGGCCATCCCTACTTTATTAAATAAAGGAAGAAGACTTTAGGGCTCACGGTTCCAGTTTCCATTTGATTCATGACTCCACTTTGATCCACCCCCCCTGTGGTTGTCTGCTATACCTGGGTAATTCAAAGTACAACTTTCTCACAACTCTTTTTTTTTTTTTTTTAGTTTCGTTCTCATAACTAGCAGGCTTTTAGGTGACTGTGCCCACAGGTGGAACTGGGCCTCGTTAAACTGCCGATGACTATGTTAATAACAGACTGTTGTTGTTTTCGGCATCAGGAAAGTATATATAGCACTGGGCCCAGGTTCAAAATTACATTCTTCAAGATTCAAATCTCACAATCAAGCCTTGAGGATGATGTGAGGGTCGGTGTTTGCAATCAAAACGGGCTGGAGTTTTATTGAGGTATTAAGGGAAATGAGTTGTGTGTCCTCTGTGCCCCCTCTGTTTATTTAATTTCCATGCAAGATTTTTGCTTTGGCTCAACATGGACAGAGGGAAGTTAATTACATTACAAAATGGCGGGATGAAATGCCTTTCAGCTCGGCCTGGCGGTTGGGCCGTGTTTGCTCTGCCTGAGTGTGTGAGGGCTGCTGTGGGTACGCCTGGGCAGAGCTGGACACTTCATTGCCCGTGGACAGTGTGAGTTCATTCAGGCCGACTCCTCCGTGGTGCACTGGGGCCGTAGAGTGGGCAGTGAGGCAAAGGGCCATTGAGTTCAGGGCCTAGCCTAGTTCATGCCTTCCCCAACAGTTACACAAATACGCTGTATAAAATACTGTGTGATAGCAACTTTTTGACCTAGTGTTTTGTTCAAGAGGTCAAAGTTTCATAGTATGCAAAACATTTCTGGAGCTTCACCGCAAATCAGTGATGCAGCATTCTTTTAAACAACTATAGTAGCTGGAGACTCATTTCCAGAGGAAAAAAACATTAAAGGGCTCCATAAAACTCATCCAGTGTAGTCCAAGTCTCTGGAACACAAAGATCCAAAACTGATTTGAAAAGACTTTATTTACACCCTTATTTAAAGGAGATATACACACACACAGAGTGTGTATATTACCCTTAAAATCAATTTAGAGTGAGGCTTCTGCAGACTTTGTGTCCTAACACTTTCAGCTTAGCATCTGTTGTGAAGATTTCAGCTTTAGAAGGGGTGCAAATTAGGTATTTTCAAATCAATTTGGACTCTCCCAGCTTAGAGGCTTGGATCATCCCGGACGAGCTGTATGAAGCCATTTTATTGTTTCTTTTGTTGTTTTTTTGTCTGCAGCCTTTTCAGTTATTGCACCGACTGTCCCTCTGTAAAGGAGTGAGTACTGTAGGTAATGACTAAATTTTCACTGTTGCGTGAAATGTTCCTTTAAACGGTCTACTCTTCAGAATGAACCTCTGCTTTTGCAGATTTAACCTTTTCTTGTCTTTACTTGAAATGCAATATACCTGCCAGGGTCTTGCAGCTGGGAGGTTAATAAGATTGCGGCACAGATGCGGTTATGTAGGTTGACATATTAGTTTGATTTTGATATAAATGCGGTTAGTGTGATACTAAATGTTTATACTACATTTAAGGAGACTGCAGGATTTATTAGCTACCCAGTATAGTACTTATGTTTGTATTAGATGGAGAGATATCATCTTGGCTGGCACCGCCACCCTGCCTGCACCTATACCCCCCCTCTCCCCTGCTTCTTCAGGCCCTAGCTGTCTGGCATGTAACTGGGTTTTTGGTCTGAATGGCTCAGATTGAGCAGTCTTGGTCCGGATCCAGCCCGCAGTTACAGAATGTGTATGCTCGACGTGTTTCTGAGCTGGACACGGGTGGTGCAGCCAAGGCAAAACTCAACAGACTCCCTCTTTCACCACTTCCCAGAACATCACAGGCACTCTACCTTCCCATCAACGGCCCAGCCAGCGCCTCCACCTCACCAAACTAAACATGTACGCTACTACTGTACATCCCTCCCAGAGAGAGCTGAAGTAGTAGCTCCTTTTTTTTTTTTTGTAATGACTTCTTAAATCTAGTATTGTGTTTGAATGTGCTGCCCGGCCCACTGTTGATTCGCGTGTCACATCACTGCACATGGTAGCGATGACAGCGGTGCAGTAGAGTCGAGCTCACCTCTCTCACCCCGGCCTGTTGCTTTACTCTGCTGGGATTAGCAGGGCATGCCTCTGCAAACATTCAAGCTCCGAGTTATTACTGGTCACAGCGCTGCTCAGACAGAAAGCTGCACAAGGCTGTATGGCCCGTTCTCCCATGAGTCACTCGAACTGTCATTATCTCTGTCTCTGTTGTATGTCTGTGTTTTTGTCAGAAACGCTTCACAAAAAGAAAGAGAAAAAAATCACAAAACACGCTATGAATCCAAACACTGTACCATTAATTAACAGCAGTGGATAAAGACTGTATATGCAGTAGAAATTAATCATTTGCACTGATTATTTAACGTCACACATAAAAAAAAAAAATGAAAATGTCTGCCTCTAGGGTAAAATGAATAAAAAAATGGTTGCCAGGAGAACTGATTTAAGATCGCAGATACACTTGTTTCTCATTATCCAAGATGTGACAACAGATGTGAGGCGGCCTGTATCCAAATGACTAATCGAATTGGTTTAGGTCCCATTGTGTTGTCACGATGTCGGGTCTGGCTTTTCGATGTTTCAGCCGATGTTTCAGCCGGAAAAGCCATTTTTGAGTGTCTCAGTGAGCCTTGACATTGAATCTACAAGTCTTTGCAACACTACTGGGGCAATGGAACACCATTCTTCCAAAAGATATTCCCTGATTTGCTGTTCGGATGTTTGTGATGGACACTGCTGTCTAATGCAATCATCCACAATTTGAGACGCTACTTATGGATGTCTTTCCTCTTGAAGTAAATGCAGACGTCACTTCAATCACTGTTCCTGTGGAAACATCAGCCAGTTGAACAGTCGGTTTGACTGAAAAATTACCTGTAATGCTATTCTTTTCATATGCAACTGCTCCTTAATTGCTGCCAGCATTGATGCTCCCTGTGTATTGAGGTCTTCTTGGCTTGAGTAAATTTTGGTTGAAGTGTAATTATCCTCACATACTTAGTCTTTCTTTTTGATTAAACAATGTATAGAAACATCAGGTTTGAGTAGGTTATCCCTGGGTACATTTTGGATAAAGTCCAACATTCTGGACCTGTGAGGACATTGTTCACTTTAACCTGCTAAAAATTATACAAGGAACTCTTCAAACCTTCAAGTTTCTATTTTTTCCAGCTGTTTTTTTGCTCTGCTGCTGTGTGTGTCCATGTCTGTTATTGTCAATGAGTATGTAGCCAGGTTGGAGCCTCGAGACCCACATACTCCATTAACCCCCCCCAGTACAGTGTCAGAACGTGCATGACCCTTCACCTCTATCCCTTGACCCTTCCTGGACATTGACTGACTTGTAGATGCTTAACCTTCAGGCCTGCAGAATGTCAGTAGCCTAACGATAAAACCTGTGTCACTCTCCTCTTATGTAAAGCCGTACGGCAGCACGCCAATCCCCAGAGCACATAAAATGCAGTCATATATGTAACATCTGGATTGTATCATTTCTTATGGCGACAGAAGGAAAAATGTAGATATTGGTCCTGAGTAACTTTCATCTTATCTGAGCTGCATGCCACAGACAGGGGGCTGTAAGCCTGTAATTGGCCTTTCCCCAGGGTATGGAGCCTGTCCCCCACATCCCAGACATTCTCCATCTCCGCCGTGTCCCCGCTGCCCCCACAGTCGGAGGTTGTTGTGTTTTGCAGCAGATTGTAACAAAGGGGTGTGAATGACTCCGGGGCAATGCCCTAAGATGTCCAGCACTGACCCTCTCCAGTTCCCCCACTGTTTAACAGCCTCACATCTGCACTGACCTGGACTGACTGTCTCCCCATCCATCCACTTTCAGTACCACATTCTCCCTCATCCAGCCCCCTCATGTGTCCTCTCTGAAGCAACGCAGAGCCTCTCACGGACTGATCAACATCTGACAAAGGCTCTCTCCTATTGTCGTCCGTCCAATCTTTTTCTCCGCTCTTTATCCTGCACTTCCTGTTAAATATGACTTGTTTGTGACATGTTGTAACATACAGACACGCAAAGCATGAGCTTCTGTGCTCAGTCTGCTCTATTTTGTAGCAAAACAAGCCCACTAAAACTGAAAGAAAGCTGAGTTTATCAAAAGCCTGAGTTATTTACCTATCTCTTCCTTCCTGTGTTTAGTTGGAGAGGATTACAGTGGGAGAGAGGAGCAGTGATGGAGTTCACTCCCAGGAAGACCCAGGAATAGCCCCCATCTGAATCTCTTCCGCTTTCTCCCCCCACCCCCCCTCTCAGTGCCGGTACCCTGAGACGGCTGTGTTTACATTGTTCTGCACAGCTCAGGCCCTAATGTACTATCTGTTTAATAGGCAGAGAGAGGCCTGTTTATAGAGAGGGACCTTTTTAACAGAGGTGATGGGCTGCTAGGCCAGAGGGCAAGACCAACTCATCTCACTTCCTGTTATCATTACCTCTCTTCGCTCAGACAGAAAGGTGTTGGCTCGCTCTGCTTTCTGCATTACTTATCCCCAACGGCCTCGCCATCCCTCTGGCTACGATTGTGCTCAATCTGTCGACGAACACAAGAAGGCTCAATCAAGTTGGCTCATATTAAACCTCAGTGGCTCCACTACTCAACTCAATAGTAATTTGCATGTTCTGCATTTTAAATGTTCTGCTAAGCATCTTTTTACTAAATCTATATCTCAGCCCACTGAACTGAAACTTAATAGGAATTGCTTTGGTGTTAATAGCTGTAAAATTATAGAGCTACAGCTCTCTGAATGTTATAGCTGAGGGAGTAAGATGGGCTCATAAGGGTTTAATGCACTAAACATTTTCTCTTTTACTTAAAGCTGCCTTTTTTCTTTTGGTGTTGCTCTGCATCGAGTTGCATGCGTGCATCTGCGGCTATTTTTTTGTACTGGTCTCTATTGTTTACTGCGGCTGTTAAACTGCGGAGTCAAAACCCTTCACATCAGGAGGATTTTTCATGTGGCCTGGAGTTTTTTTTTTCCTCACGAATGTGTTTTTGAGGGTTCTGAAGGATTTAAACTGACAGTCTTTCACAGCATTGGCCAAAGGTTTTTCTCACACTTGCAGAGACCGAATGTGCAGAATGAACCGGTTGATCTTTCTTGGAGATCATCCACACTTCTCTATCCACTTAAACACACTTTTGGTAATTCAGACCTCTGTTGTACTGAGCTCTATTGTCATTTTGCACTGTTTGGGTGAGGTGGTCTAGGGAACATGATCAGAGGGGGCTCTTAGAGCGCCCACTAACACTCTCCATCCCTGGTGAATCAGGTCAGTGTGGTCTGCTGACTTGGCCTGCTGGCGTCAGACTTGATTTTGAGCATGCTCCAACAAGACACCACAGACTGGGGAAAATCCCACAATGCCAAGCATTCACCCTTAGATTGTTAATATGGAAGGCCGTAGAAAAAGCTGACCATTCGGTTAGATGGCAAGGGTTGCAACAGACCCAACAATGACCCAGTGTCTCCGACAGAGCTGGCCAACAAACCACTTCATACCTTTATGTTCCTTTGACTGGCACACGACCCCTTCCTTCATTTGAACATGTCACCGTTTACATTGCATTTTTTCCATAATGAACTCATCTGAAACTACAGCCAGATGTGCTTGCAAGCAAGTGTGTACGGCCATGTGTGCGATCATGCATTCATGCATGTGCATCCTTGAATGTGCTTACTCTGGTAACAGTGTCTAAACTTCCTGTTGTCACAAACAGGCCCTCTGTTCCTTGTGGAAAAGCTCCACCTCAGGACAGATTAACTATCAGGTCATTTGTCACTACCTGCTGAGCCCAGGCCGGGGGAGGTCACGGCCCACAGGACATGCGTCTTTGTGTCTGTGTGTCTGATCTGAAATGGAGACAGAGAAACATTCCAGGACCTTTGCGTATCTTCTTTAGATACCGTTTGACCCCTTCGTGCCAGATTACAGATTTTTAGCCGGGCTGAGGATTTTATTGTGATTGATCAGTAAAGGGTGAAGAATCTGTACAAGTATACCACTAGTCTTTGTAGAATTAGCATGTTTTAATGCTGCAGATGGACCATTTAGACTTGGATAAATCAGTGGTGCTCAGCCCTGCTGCAAATGTCAATTACTGCATGTCTCTTTCTGTAATGATTTTTTGATTCATGGTGGTTTTATATTTGTAAAAAAAGCTATCTAAAAATCTTTGACATAATCACAATGTAAATTTTATAGACTGAGCTGGAACCAGCAAGAGAAACACTGCACATATTCAGTGGGTCGGGCCAGAGACACAACAACTTTGACTTAACTGCAAATCTTCAACACCTATGTCATAAATGTCTTGCTTAATGGATCTGAAACTGGGCGCATTACAAAGATATAGATATGAGGGCAAACCTGGAGTAGACTCAAGAAGGTAGTCCATATTCACATACAATGGAAATAAGCAATTGATCGGAGTGAAAACCTCAGAGTGAAACTGCAATGAATGAGAGTGAGAAACCTCTATGTTAGAATTTCCTTCGGTATAGGCGCCAGACGAGCAATTCTAATTGACTGAACAGGCACCATCTTTGGTTTCAGCATTTGGTTTTATGAAATATCGATGAGATGGACAACAACAGTAAAGTTCCTCATTGGGGCACAGTAGATCAGTAGTGCCTCCTACTGTCAAGGATGGGCAAAGACTTGAGTCCTGCAAACAGAGATGAATGGGACAAGGTGGGGGAGGTAGGAGTGACCCCCCTAGGTCGTAGAGCAAAAGGTGGGACAAGGACTCCTCTTTGCTATAACGTGTAATTATACCCATCTGAAACCCCAGTCGGCACCTCCTCCTGTTCTCCACCCCCAGCCCTCTGTTCACTCATGCCCACTCTGCAGACCACCTTGTCGCCCCAGGGATTCGCCCAGTCATCCAAAGGGAACGAGGCTGACCGATCACTATGGTAACTAAGCAGTGAGGGTCAAACCGGGTCAATCAGAGACAGACTCTTGCCACCCTTGCTCTGTCATTAATTACCCATAGTTCCCTGGGGCTGTGCTCCACTTGTAACCACATAGCTCAACAGGCTGGATCCAAGTGGTTGGAGTGTATGATCAGGTGGAGCCGACCATTTGTTTCATATGTAGATCTTTGGCAGGGTCAGTGTGGTCTAAGTGAGTGTACCACCTCTGACAGGCGTGTGTCAAATCGATATGTCATGTTTGCAATAATAACTCAAATCTTCCCTGTGACCTGTTTGGCGTTCCAGACCTCTGACTCTAAATGAAGGCTTCATTCAATTTAATGTTTGAAAAAATTGTGGTAGACCAATCTAAGAACAGTCCATCAGCATTTCAGTGATTGATTCGACCAACCAGAGCGTACAGACCCCGGTCCCCCCTAACTTTAAACGCTTCAATGTTTATAGGTCGTGACAACATTGGCTGTATCTGGTTTTGAGCTCAGCTTTCAACTTGAGCTGGTATTTGCATTTGTTAGGAGCTATGTGGATGAAAAAAAATCCATAGAGCTTCCCTTCTTTTTTGTGTTTGGCAAGGTTGCCTTTTGTTGTTCTTGGAATGATGTTGTATGAGCTAGAAATTAAAATCATCTGTCGGGGGACGGATTGTAAAGTGATTGACATCAGGGTGCAGAGAATGGGGAGATGCCCCCAAGGCTCTCTGCTGGGGTCTGGAGGTAGTTAAGTGCCCCTCTTTGTTTTTTCTGTCTTGCTTTTAAATGCCTCTTTTTCTCATTTCTTTTCCTCCTCTGATCGTCTGTTCTTCTCCTCCCCTAACCCTTTTATTTTTATTGTTAACATGATTGTTTTTGCGTTGATTCGTAGAAACGTGTCTCATTATATCTGCATGGCCTTATTATGGGGCAGAAGGGCGTATCCAAAGGACTGTAGCCATATGCTGAAACATCCTGTGAGAGACTGAAACCAGAGCAACCGATGTGAACATGTACGCATTGGAAAAATATTTGTAAATGGATTTGTACGAAATGCGTCAGAACAGATGCCAAAACACTGGATATGTTTAGTGCAATTATGGCAAAAAGAGACCGATTTCCCACATGTTTGCTGGATACAGTGTACGGAAAGATGTACAGTACAGCCTGCTCAATGAGCTACACATGACAGAAATACATAGAATGTGTTGGAATGACTCAAACATGCGGGCTATCCTGCAGCAGTGAATTTCAATAGGCCTACGGAGCTTTGTTGAAAAGTTTCCACCGCCTGTCAGTGTGTATACACTTGAAGCCAAATCTAAGCTGTTCCAGCCTTCCACACAACAGTTTATCCAATAGGAAAACTTGATTTAAAAACATGCAAAGGAAAACCTCACTGATTCCTGTGTTTTCCCGCTCTAGCTTTCATCTGGAGTGAACTCACATGCCCCACTTTTCTTCTTCTATTGTTCTAAGCTTGGTGTACTTGGAGACAGATGTGGGCCCACTTGTCCCGCTGTTGTTTTCATGGAAATGGGAAAAAGAATGAAAGTAACCCCAAAACGAGCACGGACGCCGAGCCGCTAATTATGAGTGGGAGGTGGGATGGAGGGGCTGGAGGAGGAGGAGGAGACTGGTTTCTCATACGCCCGCCATGTGCTCCCCTCACCCCCTACTCCCAGTCTCAGCTCTCCATCTTCTCCACCCCATTGTTTTTTTTCTTTTACCCTGAGTCATTTAAGATGCTCTGTGTTCTCTCTTTCATGTCTGCAGTTGTGATGTTTCTTTTTGTCTAAACCTCACAGGGGTGATATCTGCTCCTCTTCTCGTATAACTCCAGGCATGGGGGGGCCTTATTGACGGTAACAATTATTATGGCTTTTTACACGCTTTGTATTGTTCATTTGAGAGGCATCATAAATTATTGTGGGTATGATTTGATAAATATGTGTTCACTTTTGGTGGTCATGTTTTGCGTCGCCATGAGCCTTCAACCGGCTTTCAGCTGCTTGTTGTGGGTATTAGGGTCAATGTCGAGAAAATGAGACCTGGACTCATCTTACTGCACATCTGGCTGCAAGGATCACAAGTTCAGATGTCCTCATTCACACTGCACTAACCACCGCTCCACATCCTGCCTAAAGCATAACAATTCAGAGGTTAAACTGCAGAATCAAATTTTCATTTTTGCAAGTTAGCTTTACTGCAGTCTGCAGTCGGCTGACTCTGCTCGTACTGTAATGTTTGTTTTTCCTCTCTCTGAATAGACGAAACTTGATTTGTTCAAATGTGTCATCATATGTTACAAAGTAAAACATTTTTGTACATGACTATGATAAACACAAATTCCCTCAGCCACAATGATGTGCAGCACAGGCGACCTGCAATAAATCCTGCATTTATAAAGCTCATCGTATTCAGTTTGTGTTGAGAGGCGCTGACTCAGCTCTTTGGTGATTTTCGCAGCGTGTGAAAATGTCACACTGCATGAAATTATAGTGGAAGTTTCTTTGCAATATTTTGTCCAACAACATGAACTTCAGTAGTGGTGGCCAAACTGTTACAAACACCTAGTTTATGGAGTTTTAGCACTTCATGCCAGATCATTCTCAGCTGTCTTTTATAAAAGTCAATAAATCTGCATATTTATTGGCATCTGTTTCAAAATCAATTACATGTCTTTAATCTGAAAACATTAAACAACTAAATCATTGTTCCACTGATGTTACCTTGTTTATAACATATTTATGTCTATTTTAAAAAAAAAGTTAAAGGGTATAACTTCACATCACTAAAATGTGGTAAATTCATATTTTAATTCAACTTTAGTTAGTAGTTATTTCACTGTTGCACACAATTAAATGTGTTATAAATCATTTATTAAACAATTGTTAACTGATCTTTATAAAACTTTGTAAATGGTTATCAAATACCCTGCAGTTGATCTATAAACATTTATTGGATGGTCGTTAAAAAGTTGCAAATTGTGTTTATAAAAGTTGCTTGATAAATAGTTTATAAAGCATTTAATTGTTTGTTAACAGTGAAAACACTATTGACTAAAGGTTAGATGTATGCTGTACATTCAGCATTTAGTAATGATGGCTCTGTAAAGTGTTACCAGTGAAAAAGCAACATTGTGCAGCATTGGCATTTTGTGTGTCTTTGGACTGAAGGAAGTCAGAGCACCCCCACACTGAAAGGCCCCAACCAGTTGGCGGGTTCAGACCAAAAGCTCTTTAGCTTTGAGGTTACGTTGCAAATCACTGCGTCAGTGTGCTCTCCTGCATCAATATTTGACCAGCATTCAAGTCTACCTTTTGATTGATATGGGACTGCGGCAATCTGTGTTTCATTATGGACTAATCTGATCTTTTTTAATCAATCCATTAATCGTTTGGTTTTCAAAGCATGAGGAAATAAGCGACTTAAAACATCCTGTTTTGTCCAGCCAAGAGTCAAAACTTCAGAATGACTAACTTTACTGTAATTTGAGAAGCTGAATCCATGAAATTGTTAGTTATATTATGAAAAAAAATGTCTTTTTAAACAAACAATTATAAACTTAAACAACAGTGGTCAAGCTTAAATATGGGTAATACAGTAACTAAGTGGTTTACTTTGGATACTTGAACACTTAAGACCAAGAAGCACACAGTGACACTGTAATTCTCACGGTCTTAGTGGTGTTTGGAGAAGCGGTGCCTCTCTGCCACAGTGATGTGTTTAGTCGTTGTTTAGCTGCTAGGCTCTGCGCTGCATCACAGCATAGACAGACAGACAAGGCATTAGTGATGTGTTTACCATCTGTTCAGGAAGGACAGACATGATGGGAGAGGATGAGGAAGAGAGACATTTTCACGGTGTTCGAAGGCAAGGGTGAGGGGCGGCTGAGGATTTACTGCCAGACATCAGCCATTATTTATCAGAGAGGACAGTCAAACACTGGTCTGCACACTGTGGCATGCTGTCATCCCTAACGTGGAAGACAGGCCGGGGATTGTCAGTGATGCTGTCTTTATTATACAGGACCCACCTGGGATATGGACCCCAAAGGTGACGTGGAGATAATCACATTGGAAACAGCTGCCAACATTTTGACACCCCCTCCTGACTGAAAATGTAACACCAAGCAACAACTGTGAGAATTCAACCTCTTCACAGTAACCGCACGGGCAATGAAATTATCCATGAAAACAGTCAGAAAGTAACCTAAGGCGCCATATGGTTTGTTAAGGGAGACCTGTTATTCTTCCTGTCCTTCCTACCTAGGTTTTTGTGCAAGTAAAAGATATTGAAAGTTAAAAAGGTCATAGTCCACACCAACAGAAGCTCCTCTCTCCCACAGAAAACACTGCTCCTGAAACATGTCATCAGTCGTCCCACCCCTTATTCCACAACTTTGGCACATGAAATTATGAATCTGAAAATGAGCATGATATGTCTCCTTTAAACAGAAAACAACTGGTGATCTCCCCATGAAACTGTTTGGAAAAGGGTTGGTACATTCGAACAGTACTTGTGATTGGACAAATCATCTGTATATCACCACCTATCTTAGGCTAACTGGAACCAATCAGATCAACAGATCTCAACTCTCGCCAAAGCAACTCGAGAGGAGACAAAACATCCTTTCCAATGAGAAAAGACTTCACTGCCGCTCTTTGCTCTTCTTTCATGAAATGCATTCTGGGTTCTGATACAGATGCAGTGCAGCATCGACACTAACCTCTTAAGGAGCTGTCATTGTTGTTTTCAAATGAACGGTCGCTTTCCCATTCGTCGTTACACCTAAACCACACTCTAGGACGCTCTTAGTCTGAACTATGGCTTGGTTTCTGAGATCACATGGTTTAGCAAATCCATCTGCTTTCGCAAGGTGAGCCAGAAAAATGCATAATCGTTCAGTCATTGAGGAGATTAATTTGTGAGCGTAACCCATTTTGTGATCCGAGCATTTAGGCAAGTGAAGGTAGTCTGTGAGACCCAGGGGAGATAAGGGAATGACTAAATCGAACAGGATGGAACAGGGTAAAGAAGTGGAGTTTACTGAATTTGCTGTTGCAATCCATTCACACTCCTTCTCCAACACTAGCTCAGCCCTCTGGTCTCACAAAAGACCCACAGTGGAGCCATTATTTGATTTCAAACATGCTATCGCTTGTGAGTTCCAGCAGTTCTGATTTTGTCAAGGATAAAAAGTTATGATTTCTCAGAGTTATGATAGTCTTGGGGGAATTTTTGCTATCACGTCAGGAGAGTTTAGTGTGATTTGGCCGGAGCAGAGTTGAATGTTTTCACAAGCAAGGCAATGAGAAGAGGAGAGAGGGATGCACTGGGGAGAGGCTGAAGAAATCTGGGAACAAGGGAGGCAATAATAGAGAGTTATGTATTCAGTCAAAAAAAGAGGTGTTAGAGTGTATTAATGGTCGGAGCTTGTCTTGCTGCCCCTCCTGGTTGTGTTTTTAGCTGAGCTGTGGGCTTAAGGCTCTGGGAATGTTTGTGCAGTCGAAACCCTGGGTGATGTTGTTTGTATTGTTCTATTTCAGCCTGTGTGTCGAACCAGTGTCAGCACACCAGCGCTGTTTTGTTTTCACACACACACACATATAAAGAGAAATCAGCCACTCACTCATCACTCTGTCGGTCTCCATCCTGACCCTAACTCCTAACTCTCCCTTTTCCCCGTCCTTGTTTGCAGCTTTGCCCCGTTTGGGAAATGTGGGTCAATGCTCAAATGAATTGCCATACAGAGGTCCTGGTAAACCCTGCTGATAGTCAAAGTGTTATAACAGATGGAATTCATGCAGGGCGATGGGTGTTAGTGTGCAGACATGTAGTCTGCAGAAGGATCGCTGTGTGTGCTTTCTTTCGCTCTGGCCTGTGTGTTGTGTCCAACCCTCCCCATGACACTTCAGTAAACACAAGCTTAACACATATACCTCCTGTTGCCTGTATGTCTGCATGTGCGTGTATGTGTGTGTTTTCCAATCAGACTGGGTTCTTAGTGTTTTGGAGGGGACCTGGGTGCTTCCATGCAACCTGTGTTAGCAATCGCACGTTAGCATGATGTGTGTGACAGAGGACTGCTGTGTGTGCAGAATGCCACCCTGTCTCAGGTCACAGAAAGAGCGTTTTCTTCACGGCCCACCGCTCTGATACACTGCGTTAGAGTAATATATTAAATCTTACAGCAAGGCTTTCTGCGTGAGTCAAACATTGAACACACTGATGAATAAAACTTTCCTCCTCTGAACCTTTTATTTTGAAAGTTTCCTTCCCCCTGCCACAGCTTACCCCTCACTGTGACTACCGCTGTTTCCTAATTCTATTTTCTGTCTCTTTTTTGTGTGAAATGAGGTTTCCAGTAAAAGAAATTAATGGGGGAGAACATGCCTGTAACTGATTATTACGCGGTCTCTACCAAACAATGCTTTGATTTCATTGTGTGTGTGTGTGCATTTATGTGTAATTGTGTGCGTGCGTGCTACAGATCCATAATTAATCCTTTTTTTAAGTCTTTAGATATAGAAGCCTGTAATGTTAGCCAAATGGCGAATAACCATATTGATCATAATTGACTGATAAGTAGACCATATTCGCAAGGCAGATATTTTCATCTGATGTCAGGCTCAGTGTGGGAAGCTTGAATTCTGGGATGTTATGCTGCTGTGTTGCAGATTACAAGTTATGTAAAAGTAGGGAATCTGTGATTTTGTTATCATTTTTAGCACTTCCAAATTGATCTGCAACTGAAAAGATAATGGGAAAATCCGGAGGGACATCGGGCCATTTTTCAAAATAAAACAACATATTGAATAACCAATTGGCTAGCGTTAGCATTCAACCACTTTCTAGCTTATATTTAGTTTGATTAGATCCATTTTGTTTCACTCCAAGGCTTTAATAAATGTGTCCAAGATGTGCGTTGACATTTTAGAATGAATTTCCAGCAGTAATGGTAAACAGGAAGTGGTTGTCTAACGGAGGCTATCGGGTTATCAAATATGTTTTTTTATTGTAAAATATGTCCCTCTGGATTTTCACCATATACTGTCTTTTCAGGTGATGATCATTCAACACAACAGTAAGACAGTTGAGCTTCCCTCCCTGACCGTGATGTCAGAGGAAAGTGGCTGCCGTGTGAATATGGTCAGTAGAGAATTGGTCTGAGTCAGCTCATAAGTGCTCATCGGGGCTCCATGGGATCTTGCACACTCACACTACTGATAAGATCTCTTACTGGAGGTCTGACTACATCTCATTCCCATCAAACCCCAGCTTTATTCCTGTCTTTCCTCTCATTCTATCTTCTCTTATCATCTTTCGTCTTGTTTGTCTTGTCTTGTTTATAAAATGTTCCAGCGTGTTTCTCATTTTGAGCATAATTCATCTCTACATCCACCCAGGTGTGTGTACAAGTTTGCGTTTTTCTGGGAAATGAAGGGAGATTAGTTGTTTTCCCATTTCCCGTGCCTGTAATGAGCGTTCTATAAATGTTTAGGGAAGAGCAGCCGTGTGTAGGCGTGTTTGTCAGTGTCTATGAGAGAGATACGCACAGGTTGGCGGGACGGGCGCAGAATATGATGCAGACCTTATTTATAAAAATAAAAAAAAACATGCAAACACTCACAAATACACATCTGAATACACGGTCCACTCTTGACAAAGCTTATAACGTAATAACAGATGTGGGCCTTAGTGGTAAGGCTACCACTGTGACCGCTGTGTTAAAGATTATGTAGTTTTGGGGAAGACATTTTAATCAGAACAGAAAGATCGTCATTGATTTTTTTATATATATCTAAATAAACTGAGTAAACAAACTGACCTTAAAGAACAACACAGCTTCATCCTGTTTTACTTTTGTTTATATTTGGCGGACCCTGCCACCTTTCTAGCTTCAGACAGTTTTCTGGGAATCTTATTTTCCTCTGAGAACAGCTACGGTTTATCATTTACGGAACAAAATGTATATATTTCTGAGTTTGTGTTATTACTTCATTGATTTTGTAAATATTACAATTCTAAGTTGGAATTTCATCTCCAAAACTACATAGAGCGACTTGAATGTGGGCTTCAGAAAAGTAGCCTTGCAACTGGCACACGCTCATCGAGTACACAACCTACGAACATACCAGCTGTACCTCAGAGTAATGACTCACAACACAGTAAACCAGCCAGTGAAGCAGCTCTCGTGAGGAATTCAGTGTTTTATTCAAAGTTCACTACATGGCCGAGCTCTGCATCCACCACAGCAGCCTCTGATGACACCCTGCCAGGATAGAGATGACGGCATGCAAAGAGCTGAGGTCAGCGATTCTGAATACAGCCATGATCCAGCTAACATGGAGCTAATAGTTTAAAAATACCAAATACTTTGACTGCAGTCCATTTCCTGTCTATTGAAGACTCCTCCAAGGCGAAGGGATGAAGTTTTGTAGGGAAAGAGACAGGCAGACTCAGTTCAATTCGAGCAGGGTAACAGCAACCGTTCTGGGGCTCGACGTGGTGCAACAGGGCCCCCTGATGTCTGAAAGTCTCCACAAGCCCTGGGACTGAACTCCAGACTTTCAAAACTTTATTTCCCTCTTATGCAAACATGCTCATATGAGCTGAAAAATGTGTTTTCTTCACATAAATCAGGCTCAAATGCAGAAAAGGATCACACGCCATGTTGCCACTACACTTTTGCAAATTTGCATTCAGCAGTCAAGCCAAACTCTTATTTTGAAATAACCTCTTATGTGCTCGTTAAACTTATTCATCCCCCACCCTCCATCTCTGCGCCCTCCTTTCCATATGTGTGCTTGAAACTGGAATCAGATGGACTGCTTAAATCTTACACACTACATGTTTCTTCATTAAAAACGAGAAAAAAATAGATACAAGAGAATAAAAAGGGATTTTTGGGGGGGGGTATCATATCACGTTTCAGATTGCCTGCAGTGGAAAATGTAGTTGAGCAACTGCAAAATGTCAAAGCCAGTTGTTTTGCTTTGAATCCCATCGGATAAATTGTGGTCGTTTCATTCTGCTTCGTCTAGAAACCGTCTGTTTACCTCAGGATGTTTTCTCCCTGCTGGAGCCTCCTTAGTCAATTAGCAGTGGATGTAATGTACTGTCCTTGGCAGTATTGGGGTGTTTTTGTGTGTGTGTGTGTGTGTGTGTGTGTGTGTGTGTGTGTGTGCGTGCGTGCGTGCGTGCGTGCGTGCGTGCGTGCGTGCGTGCGTGCGTGCGTGCGTGCGTGCGTGCGTGCGTGCGTGCGTGCGTGCGTGTGTGTGCGCGCGCCTGTGTCTGCTCAGGGATGCCTATGATTCAGTTTCTCGCAGTGTGAGAAAAGTGCGGGAGGTTTAACATGGCTCCGGGCTTTTTCGTGGCTGCGGAGCAACTCTCATCTGGTGAATTACGCCATAATCTTTTGCAGCCGATGTGGCGAAATTAAAGCCTCATTAATTCCCTTATGTTTCTAAACGCTTGATACTTGATACACTTTAGTATACTGCCTGGATACACGTTTTCACATTAAAAGCTATGGGCGATTTCTATCTCGCTCATTTTTATGAGCGCCGAGGGAGCTGCAGGTCTGAGGGTGATAAGCAGGCAGGGCTTGTCGTGTGCCAGGCAGACAGAGTCCAGCCGCAGTGACCAGCATGTGGCCGACCGGCGGTGACAGGGCGGCGTGCGGGGACTGTGTGTTTGTGTCTGTGATTGGGTCCCACGTCTCGTCTAAATTACAGCCCTCAAGTCTCTGAGCCGAGCCAACCTTTGACACACAGAGCAGCAGAGAAAAAAAATGCAGATAAAAGACTTAGGGATGCATGTGGAGATGGTGGCTTAAAGAGGATGAAAGGTGCAAGGGAGGAGGACTGATGTGAAAGCTATTGAGAGCTTTCGCCTGTATTGACAGAGAAGCAGCTGCCCATCCGTCCCTCCTCTGGCGAGCTGACCTTCAGCTGCGTGCAGGACTCCATTGAGCAACAGTCCAGCGTGCAAGTCTGCAGCGGGCCGCTCGGCTGGA
This sequence comes from Diplodus puntazzo, assembly GCA_963678695.2. Classification (NCBI taxonomy): domain Eukaryota; kingdom Metazoa; phylum Chordata; class Actinopteri; order Spariformes; family Sparidae; genus Diplodus; species Diplodus puntazzo. The sequence goes on along the minus strand of OZ023163.1, from coordinate 7,763,965 downwards.
CAGAAACAAAACAGACTCACCTCGCACACTGTGTGGTAATTCAGGCCTCATTTAAAGCGAAAGATTTACGTCTCGGTGTTCCCACAAACATAACAGGCATCAGGCTGATGGAGCCAGACCAGGGGTCACCTTACCTTTAAGAGCTTTTCCATTCACTGCGCCATCTATCATCCCATCTCTCACTTTACAACAGTCTCCCCAGTCAATCAATCTAATTGTCTTATCTGTTGCTGTTTCTTGCTTTCTTTTTAGTTTATTCTAACTCGGCTCTTCATGTGTCTGTGTGTGTGTGTTTTGAGTTGACTGGCTGACGGACGAGCCGCAGAGTGGTGGTCAGGCTCTCGAGTACATTCGGTACATTCCATATTTACTGAGTATTAATAGATTTGTTATAAAGAAAATCCTGCTCTGTTTTCCTTTTGCATTCAAGCAGCATTTGGCTGAGTCATCAGAACATCCAGATGAGGATCGCTGTGGACAGGAGAGTACTGACAGACCTTTAAGTTGAAAGATTTCAGACCTGGTTTGTTTGGAGATTTCATTCTGTTTTCATTTAGAATTTCATTCTACAGAAACACAAGCACAGAGCCGGTAGCACATACAAATACTTTTTAACTATACTTAGGAAGTATCTGTACTTTACTTGAGTATTTATTTTTCTAACTTTTTTGTTTTACTACCTACATTTTAACACAAACATCTGTACTTTCTACTCCTTGTATTTTTTTTTTATGCATTTGATGGGAATTATTGATTATTCGATTATTTACAAATCAAAATGACATTATTTGGTGTCCAGGGAATGAGACTGAACAATCAACTATCGTTAAGGTGCGTTTGTGAACAACTCGGACAAATCCTAATGATTCTACCGTTAAGAGTTAGCTTCGCACAGAAATGATTTACTGTTTTACTTTGAGTACAACACTTTATTACTTTTGAGTTAAGACGTTGAATCAGTGCTTCTACTTATACCAATAATTTATTTGCATACGTATCTGTACTTCATCGTGAGTAAAGAAAGTGTGTACTTTTGCCACCTGTGTTAAGCAGCTACTTTCAGCTACAACTGCAAGAACGATCTGATTTCATGCCAGCGTTAGTTGGTAGTTTTCCAGACAGGGCACAGTACAGTCGGTTACCTTTCAGAGGAGTTAGAGCTCTTCATCTAACAGCTCACTGTGGCTGTCCTCGCTTAAATTGTTACTCAGTAAAACATTAAACGCTGATTCACTGTCAAAAAATGCCAAAATTAACTGTTTAGTTGTTGTGGAGCGGCATTTTTGATAAATCATTTGAGTCAGCGCTAACCTCGGGGAATAACACATTACGTTTTCTGTTGCTGCTTCACAAAAACATCTCTTGTTTTGCCAGTAAAACGTTTTTAATGCGAAGCAGCAGCAGTAGGAAATTTTAGGCGTGCATCAGCTTTAACAGCGAGCCAAATCATTTTTTGATGCAATGTTTCCTGTGAATCCCTCATGCGTATTCAGTATCCTTGAATCGAAAACTTGAATGGTCAGCTCGGACACTGACAGAAAGTCCATTTCATTCATTTAAAGATTGTTGCAGAAAAATGTCAATCATAAATAAAATCAAATCTTAACTTTGATTTCGTTAAATCCTCGAGAGTGTAGGTAACCACTGACATTTCGAAAATGTTCTCATCTCTTATCTTGTATTCTAGCCTCAGGAAAGTCACAATCGTCTCAATCCTGACAACAACGATGTGGCAATATTGCCAAATCAGAATGTTTTTCTGTTGTTTAAGCCAGTTGCCAACAGAAAAGATGCGGAGGAGAAAAGAGAATTGAGGATATAAAGGGACGATATTCATATTAGTGCTGCACAAAGTTGGGTGATTTGATTAATATCTGATCTTCCACTGTTCGGTATATCTATGATCCTGTGTGGAGACTAGCTCCTTTTTGTGTTTACAGTCACGTTTCCGCTCTCCTTGTTAAACACCTGATCCGTTGTCCACACCTTTCACACAAGGCAGAATAATGACTATAAAAAGAGAGCCAGAGATAAACTTTATTTTTCCATTCCCGCTCAACTTAAAGCAAGTTTCCGTCTTTTGATAAACAGAAATTTTCCGGTGAAACCGTTCAAGGATTCATCATTGTCATTGCCACAGCTAACAATGAGCATGTGTCCCTGCTGAGATGCTGTACGTGTGTGAGTGCGCCAGCAAGTTCTTGTTAGGCACACTCATAGACAAGATTACTGCATTTGTGTGTGTGATCTGAGTTTTGGTGTTGTTTACGTTTTCAAAAATCCTGCCAGTCTCTGAGGGTGAAAACATACTTGTTTGTTATCCAGCTCTTCTACTAAAAATCAATCATAAGCTTGCTGTACATAATTTAGAGTCATCGTTTAGTTGCTGTCTTCTCACTTCAAGATTTATGTATTTTGTTTTTAAGAAGTTTGCTTGTATCCCTTCCAGCTTTGCGTGTTGTTATTTGTGAATGCAAATTGGATGTGATTACACACTTGCAAATGAAGCACATGTGTGCATTTCCAAAAGAATGCAAAATAGTTTTTCTGTAGTCGCTGTAGTAATGATGAGCTGTCTGACGTCCATGTAAGGGGACTCCTGTCCAAGGTGTCTTTGGTTGACTAGAACAACTGACCTGTAGCCAACTTTGTTCATGCTCCCACAAGGACCCCCAACTCCAAACCGCCCCTCCCCCCCAGCCCTCGGGCCCAGAAAAAGGTTCATTGTGCAGGCAGGGAGCAAGCCAAGCGAGGCCTGGTTCTGGTTAGTGCGATGTGCTGCATCTGAAACACTCACCTTCCTCCAGGGTTTGCATCTGGAGCTGGTTTCCTGTTCAGGCTGTGCCGGGCAGGGGCGGAGTTTGGCCCTGCTCTGTGATTGGGCGAGATTGAGCATTTATGGACCCCAGGATGGTTGCAATTGCCAAACAGTAATCTGTCAATCACTGACATAACGATTCGAACCGAGCATTATAGACGAGAGAGAGCCTACGATTGGTGCAAAAGCGTAAGCGAGAAGATGTCTCAGGCATTTACTAATAATCAAGCAGCAAATTTAGGTATCAGCCAATCTGCTGCTGAGCTATTTAGAGAACAAAGAAGTGTTATGTTCTGTATTTTTACCCAGAATCAGTTTTTCTTTGGGAAATATGGTGTCATGATAAGAAACTCTAAAGTAATTTAAAGTAACGGCTTTTATTTCAGTAATTGCAGGCTCTAAAATTAGTGTTGTTTTGACAGAGTGATGCCATTGTTATTCTATAATTGTGTGTAATAGTCACATTAGAGCGTGGCAGCAGGACGAGTGCATTCAGTAATGGTGTGTAATAATAACGCTAGCTTCCTGTTATTACTGCAGTAATGCTGGTAGTTCAGGCCACGAGCACTGCCCCTAAATCTGAACTGCGGACCTTAAACGCCACATGAATTTAACAGCATTCTTTTTAGAGTCTGCATTGAGAGGATTTTATAGGGTTTACTGCAGAATATATTACATCAGTATTTGAAAGTTAGATGAATGCTGTGGCAGGAAGATACGCTTGATGTATTCATATTTAGATGGGATCTTTTTTGAGCGTTTAATCATTTAGGGTGAGGGCCTCAATGCTCAACACTGGAGGACCCATGTTTTGTAAACGTTTTTTCTTCAAAGTAAGCTACTTAAACTTTCGAATGAATCAAATTAAATGGAAGGCATAATATCTGAGTGAAATACTCTGATTGCTTCGCCCTAGGTGCTTTGGAAAGTCGGCTCCATTCTGTTCCCAAAGGTGTACGCTACGGTTCCTTTCCATCGAACCTCTGTGCCAGTGCTGTGAGTCGGGCATTGTTGGGTTCAGCTTCAGCGCTGGAAAGAGCTTTAGTCAGTCTTCCCACTCAGCTTCACTCAATTCTGTACCAAAGAACTCCATTTCCTGCCCTGGCGCCACGGCACGTAGCTGACAGCAGCTTTTATAGATCTCCTGAAGGGACCCAGTTACAGTGCATGCTTGCTGTCACACGTAAAAACATACACACACACTGCACAGTCCACTCAGGTTTGCACTGAGGGTGTGCAGTGGTGCAAAGATGAAAATGATGTGAAAAAGTTAAGCAAGGACAGAAAAGCTTTGCAGTTTGTTCGCATTTGTTAAGTGGAATACAATTTTTTATGCATAGCTACAATTTCAAATTCTTTTCTAAACTCTTTATTCTATCAAATGTATGTGCAGCTTCATGAGACTCTCTTCAAGGTAAAGAAGGGACAAAAACATAGCTAAAAAGTGAATTAAAATGTAAAATGAATAAAAGAGTGACAATCGTATTTGCTTACAGCTGTTAGCTATAGGGTGACCAGTGGATAACCAGATTTCCATAATATTCCATTTACTAACCTTTACTGCCATTGTTGTGTGACTTCAGACGACTTCTTCTTTGTGAAATCAGGGTAGATGGATGTTCCCAGAGTTTAAAAGTAGGAACTCTGCATCAAGTGGTGTTTCATTCTGCGTTTTATTAGGAGAAAGTCAGACATTTCCAGTTCAGAGTTGTCTGGAACACAGCATCAGTGGATCTGTAGATAATTCTAAGGGTTCATGTGATGATCAAAATTAATATATAGATAGAGAGAAATATATGTTCTGCAACACAAAAATGTTTTGTTTTCTATTGTATGTTTTTTTTTTTACTTTTCTTCCTTTTTTTCTTTTGAATTCTTGGACATCATCCCTCTGAAAAACACTAAAATTAAATGGTTATGAAGGGAAATGGACAGCACACAACATTCAAATCCCACAGTGATCATAATGACTATAAATGATTTCAGACATGCTTCTGCTTTGAATCAAAGCTTGTTGTACACAAGGTAGCAACCAGACAAAAAGATAAAACTGCATTATGGCAGCTTTGATCAAACCAACAACTTCAGTTCTTAACAGTGATTAAGACCAGATGTTGAAGAACAATACTCAGAATCACTGGACGCCAACAACTGAGACTGCATACTGTTGGGTGAGATCAGGGCCCAGGAGGCAACACCCGTTCAGGTTTGGGTGAAGTTCTTCTTTACAAATGATGTCGGGGCCCTGCATGACAGCAGTTAACTCTCAGGCCAGCTGTGGTCAAAATGAAAATGTAACCTGCTGACAGTGGGCACGCTTCTTTGAAAGCCCAGGGATCATATGAATGTCCTGCTGCACATGTCTAGACGTTTGATAGTGAGAGTTGAAAGAGAAAGTACTTAGCTGTTTGCATTTCAACGAGAAACTCTGAACGTCCTTTGTTTTTCTCTCCTCACTGCCAGCAAAACGAACGAGGGAACAATCCCTTAACATTGTTTGGCAGTTTGGACGAGTGCAACTTGGAGAGGTATTTGATTTCACAATGTTAAAGAAGAAAAATGTGAGTTGCGATTGTGTTTGAGCGGTCCAGAGGGGCGAGTGGTTGGCTGAGGTCTGAGGCTGGGAGGAGCTGTTGGAATAGAGTACGATATCCTGATATCTTGGATGCTGGGAGGATGTGACCGATGCTGTTGTGACCTTCAGCAGTGACTGTAACCGTGATGTTAAATATAACTTAATATTTATGATCAAGGAAATCCCCAACATCAACAGAGTCACTGATGTTGACCTTTACTTGTGAACACTCTCCAGGAGGGACAGTCATTTTCCACAGTCTTCTCCTCAGCCACTGCTTCATGGGGACAGTCAGTCAGTTCTGTGGCTTTGGCTCACCCTCTCTGGGTCCGATTGTGTTGTGCATTTTGGCTGAGGGAAGAGTTCTTCCGGGTCAGACACAGGATCCCCCCAGTGGGCCCACCACAAGGTCCAAAGCCCCTCGTTCTCAGAGCCTGTTTGTCTTGGTAAGAAGAACACAAAGGTCTTCACAGAGGAATCCCTCGTTAAAATGAAATATATCCACAAGGGGCATTTGTAGCTCTATCCGGCACAAACATACTGTCCTCTGTCAACAATCATTCCCTTTACTATCATATGAAACTAAACTCCTCTTGTAATGTGTCTTTCTTGACTCCTTTTCTTCCCCGCTTCATTTTTCACCATCTCCCTGTTGCCTCCATTTCCCCCTTTCGGGACTATATTTCATTCAATTTTCATGCTGTTCATCGGACAGAATAGCTCCACACCCCTTTTTTTATAGCTCTATGAGCTCACCCTTGTTGTGAGAGTGGCCAGTGTTCTGTAAACGGTCCGGTGATCGACGGCATGTTGGACCGGGGTGCAACCGTCGCGAGCGGCTGTTCAGACCTGCTCAGACAGGCTCACAAAAACAGATCACTGCACCTCAACATTGCCCCAAATGTTGGATTTTGTGAATGTGTGTGTTGGTGTGGGTGTGTAGAAAGAGAGAGAAAGAGAAAGCAGTTCAGCGCCCATGCAAATCCAACAAAAGAATGAAACAAAATTAAGTGTTACCTCAGCCACTCACAGAGCCGTAAAATTAGCAAATGGAACGATGAGCTCACTCACACTGTGCTCTTAATTTAAACACAGTATTTCCTACGACAGACACAAGGACGCCAACTAATGAGAATGTGATTAATGCGTAGGTAATATCAGATGATGTAAATACAGCGGGACTCAACGGGGGGCACAGGTCATTCATCAATTAATCAACACGTTTTTGCAGTACTGTCGACTAAACAAGTAAGATAAAACTTGTTTATCGGCATGAGAGTGTTTTAGTTTTCTGATCTAACTTGGGCAAAAAAAGCCAATAAGCAGTTTCCCAAAATGTTGATTTGCACTGCTATTAGGGGTTATTACAATTACAACAATCGACATCAAATGCAGTATCAACGATTTGTAGATTTATCTCTGCTTCTGTCCTCTGCTGTCTCGCTAAGCTGGAGTTTGACACACTGAAATCTACATTGCTTTGTGTGACAAACGATATGTGCACAGGGACGTTATGGTGCATTCAAGTGCAGAGTTGTGATACCCCCTACTGCTATATCATTGTGAGACTCACAATGGGCAGTTTTTTAAAGACTTGGATCAAAACAAGCAGCGATACCATCTTTTGTATTCCACACGTCTTCTCTCTCAAAACCTGGCTCCTACACTACCTACATGCGGCTTGACTGCTGAAAAGGTTGTAGATTTGGGTGTCTTATGTTAGTATCGGCTAATACAACCTCTAGCCTCTAGCAGAGATGAGGAGGTGACAGAGAGCTGTGACTGTGATGTGTAAATTCAGTCGACTTTCCCTTTAATCAACATCCTCATTGTCTCTGCAAGGCACAGAAAATGCTGTCTCCCGATTAACCGCCTGTTTTCTGTGCATGTCTGTGTGTTTTTTGCGATTGTCTCAGGCTCTGGGAGACTCAGAGTTCCCTGCTGTGCTGCGGCAGCTGCTGCCCTTGATAAAGCCCCGTGGAGGCGAGGACGGCACTGCCTCGGGGTCAAGGTCCAGGGAGGATGAATGCGGGGCTGACGAGCTGGTCCTCCTGCTGGTTTACCTGTACTCCCTGGCCGACGAGGCGCAGCCCGCAGACCAGGATACCGAGGAGGAGGAGCTGGACAAGCTGGAGAGGGAGCTGATAGGAATGCTCACTCTGGTCATCACCCGAGAGCCAGAACTCAGTCCTCTGCTCCAGAAACTCACCGGTGAGTGAGAGAGTTAATGTGACCACAGTTTCATGATTATTTCCAGGAGCTTGGCCAGTTTGCCACATTTGCTGATGTGCTAAAAGGAGTGGGGGACAGTTTATTTCCTTTGTCTGCCTCCACTGATGTTAATGGGGGGATTTTTATCAAAGTCTTCACACCCCATCCCTGTCTTTCTATCCCCGCATTCACACTCTTTCATGCGCACACACACATTCTGGCCAGTTTGGCAAGCAGCTACGCAAACAGTGAAGTGTGGGAATGTCTGAACCTGGAGTGTGAGGGAGAAATTACCGTTTACTTTAACATCCTCAACTTGTCTGCGATGGCAATTAGAATGACCTGTACAGCGTACACGTATAGAAAACCCTTTTCGTTTTTGTGTGTTTCTGTTGCTAAGAGGCGCCAGTGTGCTTGTGTCTACTGGTTTCTTTGGTTCCTCTATGCAGCACGATAGTCTTTGCCAGTTTAGCTGAGTTGGTAACTGTGTGGTACAGCAGATCAAGGCCGGCCGTGAAGATGAATTAACCGTCTACCTCCACCACCACAGCTAGCCGTACCTCCCAGAGTAATAGCGTCTTTAACCTTGAGCCTGTACACACACACGGTCTCCTCCCCTGCCACATACTTCATAATTAGAGCTACTTTTAGTCTCAGCCTGCGCCGTACCTTAGCACACACCCTGAAATAATACACTGCTATTAGGGTTTTCATCTGATATCACACACAGGCTTATATAGTATATATAGGGTTGGTAAATCTATGTAAAGCACTAATAAAGATCGTTGAGCCCTCTTGCTCTTTTTCACTCTTTTTCTTCTCGTTCTCCGTCTCTCTCTCTTCCTGTTCTACTTGGCTAAGTGCAGCCTGGATTTGAGGGGCCTCTTGGCAGGCACAGGCTGAGAGATGTGGCTCATGTTAAAAACCTGACTCTCTCTTATAAACACTTCATTGGAAATTAGCCTGTCATAGTGTGCCAGGTGTGTTACAGACATAAAAAACTGTGTGCGTCTTGCCCATTCAGAGGAATTCAGCCGTGTGTAGTGTAGTGCACCCCGCTTTTGAACCCCAGTGTGTGTACGCACACGCACGAATGTCTGTGTGAGAGTTTTTATGGCAGTCGACGGAGTGCTTGGCTGGGGTAACATGAGGCGGGAGGTGGTCTCTCTCTCTGCATCCAGAGCAAAACACTGATTGTGACATTCTCCCCAATTAAAGGAGTCAAATGGAAACCAGACGTTGAATGAAACCTGGTCGCCATGAGAGCAGTGTTTTTACAAATTCTTCTATTTTGTTCCTTGGCTACAGTGCGTGTACAAACAGGGCGCTGGAACACAAGAACAATATACACGAACAAGAAAGCCAGAACCACAGAGAAAAAAGAAGAAAACGAGTGAGTTTAGGACAAGCGAATGCAGCACAACCCGACCCCGCTAACTGCCTCCTCCTGGGAACTTAATTAAAGAGCATCTTCAGGAAATGGTGTTCCTCAGATTACTGTACACTGTAGATTTGTTGTGTGTTTCGTGTTTCCTGTCTGCCGTGGTGGACCTGAGTTGTCTGTGGTGCGGCATCAGACTTCCATGAACACATAAGCAGACAGCTGGTTTGGTTTGTTGCATAATTTATTAAGTGGACATTTACCTTGACTTAGGGTAAATAAGGGCCTTGTCCCATGAGCATTTAAGACACAAATACTTCATGGCAAAACAGTTCATTCCAGTCTAAAAACCTGACCAATGCTCAAATTTCCAGGGGCAATATTTATGCCAAAATTAGGGAATGAAACAAATCCAACATTTATATGTCAGGCCAGTATTGGCAGACCATCACATTGGCTGGGGTTTCCTGCAATCTAGTCAATCTTGAGTGAAAAGTAAATCCCCAAACATTTGGTGCACTGATTTAGATTTGGGTGCATTTTGAGTTCCCAAGTTCTGCCAGTTCATCTTGACAGTGCTGACATTTTAGGGATCGGAGAGCTTAAGAGTAAAAAATGTAAGAATTATTCACTTTTATGTGACCTCGACTGTCAGAGAATAAACATTTACATAAAAGTGCAATGGTTAGCAGACAGAGCGATCTCTTCTCTGTTGCTCTTCCTGATTTGTTGAGGAGTGTCAGCAGCAGATTTGGTGTGTTCATAAGGATTCACAGCCACAGGACAGTAACTCAAAATCAACTACTCTGCCCTTATTGGTGGTAATTAAGAAACATATCACGCTTTGCAACAATGCAACCCTTTAGAAGGATTATTTCATCGTTTGGTAAGTCTTTTTATGGGATGTGTTGACAATGAGAAGAATTGGAATATGCTTTATCTTGCAGCTTCACACCAGAGGGAGGACAGTAGAAGTGCGTCAACAGACTCCCCCGTATGTCCTGATATAAAGTGTAAACTGGAGTTTTTGATTTCAAGATGTTTTGCCATGTCTGCATGTTTGCATCGGTCATCACTGCGTTTGAGAAGCGCGTGAAATAAGTTGACATCTTACCAGCACAGTGCATTATGCCTGCATTGTTGTCTTAGGGTATGGCTTTCATTAAAGGCTTAAACAGTATTTATCCAAGAAAATGGTTCCGCTTATTGCAGCCTGGGAAATGAGCTCTTAAACCAAACGCTCCGCAGCCAACACCACATGTGGAAAGAGCTGGATTGGTCATGGGCACCACCGCAAATGTTGAGCAAACACTCTGATTGGATGAGGAACCTGGAGCTCTCCTGAAACCTTGACGCTGATTGGCTGCTGCCACACCGTCTGTGGTGCGCAGGGCGGCGTGTGTGATGTGTGCAGGTTGTAAATAGCTCCGAGCAGTTACTGTTAATCCCCCCTTTCAGTTGTGGCAAAAAGTACATTGATGCTGGTGAGGGAGTGAAAAAAAGTGTTCCTCAGACTTCTTTATGGATTTGTTTCCTGTCAGCCTTGGTGGATCTTGGTTTCCCTTGGTGCCGAATCAAACCTCCTCCCTCTCATGTCTCATTTCTTCTTCTCAACTCTCAGCATTGGGATACAGTGGGCCAAAAGAGAGAGAGAGCAGGCCAATCCAAATGTTCCTAATTCTTCACCCGAGGACATCCAGCTCGCTGATGGATCATAGTTTGTCTGCACTTATGTCAGTGTGTGGGTGTGCAGCTCCAGTAGTGAGAATGTGAAATCCCAGTTCCCAGATGGTGATGATGGTGATTTACTGGCAGCAGCGACAGAGGAAGTGAAGAAGGTCGCAAACTAACATGTTAGAGAATTTTAACTGAATTTGTGGCAGTTTAACGTCCACGCTCCTCTCTCTCTCTCTCTCTCTCTCTCTGACTTAGACACACATTGGGTTTGTTATTCATCCTGTCAGTGGGGTGTGCATGGGGCAAGGAAGAGGGGAGCGGTGGGAGAGACGGACCTCCCCTACGCCGCTGTTTGGGTTGGCACGGCAACACGGGCCAGTCGAGGGACATGAAAGGGATCACACATAACTCTGGCCACCAACTCTCCATCCCGTCTGCCTACTTCTTAAACTTTTCTTCTCTTTGTTTTTTTTAATTTCCTTCTCCATTTCTCTCCCTTTCTCCTCCTTTTCCTCTTTTTACCACTCTGTGTTTCTTCCTTGTTCCTTCCCTCTCAGGCCTTAAAGCACCAGGCTGGTTGCAGGGGGGAAGTGGAGCATAAGTTAGCCTAATGACTGCGCCTGATTAAACATATTTCCCCTGTTGCACTTTGTTTATGAAATTAGCCCCAATTATTTTTAATTGGTGGTCTTCCTATACTTCCTCCTCAGTTACACAAGCACACACACACACACACTCACATACAGTACATGTATGAGATGAAGACTGTAGACCCCAGGGTGAGCACAGCAGCCGGTGGCGTTGTTCTCTCCAGTTCACTTCATCAGATAAGCTGATGATATGGAGCTCAGACTTTAATTAACATAGGCTCGTCAGGTCCCCACTACCGGGCCAGACAGGCCTGGTTAACGGGCAGGGCCACACACACAGTCACAATCAGAGCCCCAGACTCTCATCCCGCCAAGACTGCTCCCAAGTCGGCTCTGTGGTTGGGTCTCCATACTGGGTCTCTTGTGTTCTTGTCTGTAACCCACTTCCTACTTTGTGCTCTTCTCGGCTGATTTAGACCAACAGGAGGACTGTGTGATAGTTTTGGTAGAAACTAACAGGGATGAAAAGAACCAAATGGCTACAATTCTGGGGTCAAAGAGCAACATGGCAATATAAATCAACCGTAGAAGCAGGGTAGGTGTTTCTGGCACAACTTCATCTGCTTCCAAGATGCATGGAGAAGAGTCCAAAGAGGTCAAAACTACAGCAGCTGTTGTATATCAATATATATGTTTTGCTGGTTTTCTGACCTCGGTATCGATGAGCTGACAGATTTTGAAACATGAAACCTTTTTGTGTTTTACTTAAATGTCACTTTTACTAATTGTCACCCTCCTGTGGAATGTTTTCATGAATGTGGTTGTTTATAGCCCAGTAATCTCTGATTTAATGTGATGACTTTGAGTATAAATATGTATATAAGCTGGATAAGCTTGAAAATGTTCCTTTAAGGTGCTTAAATTCGACTATGGAAAAGAAAGACTGTATGTGTCAGTATGACTAGTCACCCCTTTGAATTAAGAGACTATAATTGTGATCCTCCATAACAGATGTGCGCACAGCAGAGTGATGAATACTCGCTTTGTTTTATTGGCTTAGATACTGAAGACTGTCTTACTACTTTGCAATGAAAAATGTTTCTTTAGAATTTGCCTTTTCTCTATGGGGAGCACATCTTCAAACTTGTTAGCCCTTGTACCTTGATTTTGTGCTACGTTAGGATCGCAAGCAAATACATGTATCACATCCCGCCACTAATGATGGAAGTATAATTCCTGTCAAGGATCATTGTCATTTTATGTAATCTCTTGAGTGATAAAGAAAGTATTCGCATTGTGCAAACAACACTTTCTTTAGGAGTATTTGGTGAGCTTTGAAAGACGAATTTGATGGTCTGATATACTGACCTGGAATTAGTTTGGAAGTTTTAACCCGGTACGATGGAAAGATGCACGTAGTAGATGAATGTATCTGTCACATCAGGCTGTGTGTCCCGTCATTCTACTGTAAAACAATGTGATGTAGTTAGTTACTGACTGGAACACTTACCTTTACACTGTTTCTATAATATCAAAGGAAACAACCACGACTTATCTTAATATACACTCATATGGCCACTTCATTAGGTACTGTTGTTCAATCTGCTGTGATGCAATGCAAAAGTTTTGACTTAACAAAGAAAGTAATGATCAGTTTTGGGTGAAAATGTCATAGACACATTCATTTATTGCATTATACTGAGAGGTGTTTTATCATTTTTGCCATCTCATTTATTTACATGACATTGGCAAAATATTAGGAACACCTTTTCATTATAATGCTCTCTAGGGCAACACCAGTACCCACAGCGGCCTCAATAGTAAACACAAAGTGGAATTATTACCCCTCTGACAGTGTCAACAAAAACTAGAAAAATTCTATGCGCCATAAATTTCATGGAACTGCTGTTGGATCACATCAGATTGTGCAAGCGTGCCTTAAGAAGTGGCCTGGTGCGTATATCAATGACACACAGCAAGTTTCCATCGTGTTTATTTTGTCTCTAGAGATTTTGTACCCTCAAACAATGCGTGCTGAGAGGTCTGCTAATATGCTGATCACATGTCTTTAGGAATTGATTTTATAAGTTAAATGAACTCTGAACAGTATGTATTCTATGGTCTACCGTATACTAATCAGGAACAAGATGTTTCTCACCCACATCTTAAAACGCCAATAAATTACTAATTAGACTGTAGGACTGTAATCAGATGTGATATCACATCTGTTTGAAACTGTGGGGGTTCATCTATGGAGTGAAGTCTAAAGAAAAACTCAAAAGCTGAAACAGAACAGAACAGGCTTGTAAGAGAAACAATATGGATCAAAGGAGACTTCTGTGTGTTTGAAGGTATAGACTTCTTTTATATTTTATTCTTTAATAGACATTTCTGTCCTGAGTGTGTTGCTGATAATGCACTATTTGCAGTCATGAACAGCAGTATCTGCAGTATTATCACACCGAAGCAAACCATCATCTGTCGGAACAGTGCAGTTAGTAGTATCCGTGGTTTTTCAGGCAAATTTCACAGATCTGGCCCGAAGTGTAGTTTACACCTCTGTTTGTTTTATGGAGTGTGTTAGCGCTCAGCGGAGAATTCCTCTGCTCCTTATTTATGACAGGAAATGCACATCATAAAAGACTCGTAAGAACTTATATCTCCGCTGGGAATTGGGGCCTGTAGAATGGAAAAGGACACTATTAGATCCCACACAGACTCGCGAATAGATAAACAGGCACTCGAACATACCAGACACACACACACATACAGGCGGGCTCCAGAGGGACTCGGCGGCCCCTGGCCCCTGCACACGCGTCAGTGCAGCCGGGGGTCAGTCTGTGACACACTGACGGAGGGTCAGCGCAGGATTCCAGCCAAGTTTCTCTACCCGCTCGCCTGTCCTGTCTTCTGCAGGGAAGCTCGCCGGCTCCTTTGGGAAGACATCCCTTTTGATGCGCATACATACGTTTCTGCTTAAAGTCTGGGTTTGTGTATGTATGGGCCTCTGAGCGTGTGCTTTTTCTAGAGTCTGATAACAAATGTCTCGGCTCAAACAACATTCACGAGTAAGTGTGTGTGTTTGGTCGACTGTGTGCGTCTGTTTTTTGCCAGAGCCACTTGGTTTTACAGTATATCTGCGTTTTATCTGTTGGTGCGGAAGAACTTGTTTACGTTTAGGATTCCAGTCAGCAGTGAAAGATGACCTGTCCTCATTTACCAGCTTTCCTCCCCAAGCTGTCCCCTCGCTCTCTCTCTCTCTCCACCCCCGTCCCTCCTCCAACCAGTTCAACATCCTCCATATTTTGAATCTGAGGAACTCCCCAACCCCTCTCCACCCTCACACCCCGCGTTGGAGTGATGCTTTTTGCGTTAGCTTCCTGTACAAGCAGAGGGACCGGTCTCGCACTCCTGGAAGTGAAACATGTCCATTCATTTCCGAGTCATCCTGCACGGTTCTGAGTCCTCCTGGGTGGAGAATTCCTCCACGGCCTCAACACCAGATGGAAGCTCTCCTGGCGCTATGAGCTGGCCGGGTCATTTCCTGTCAGGAGGCCTGGTGTTAATCAAAGCCTGAGCCAGCGGGAACGCCCCTACTCCCCTACCTCCTCCTCTTTTTTTTTTTTTTTTTTTTTTACAACCCCTCTCCTCTTACACCCCCTCCATCTAGCAGAGAGCCCAAGAAATACACATTTTCCTCTCCATTTTCCCCACTTAGTTTCTGTTCCTTTGTCTTCCATACCCTACTCCCTCTTTGTTTAGTACATGTCATACTCGGCTCTGAGGGTCTGTAGGTGGTCGTAAATCATGAGGAGGTAATGGTCTGTGTTATCAAAGTGTCCCTATGGAGGACTGCAGGTCCAGCCAATAGATAAAAGGCGATTAATAGATAATGAGGAGGAGAAAGGAGTCTTTCTTTACTTTTGGTCTGGTGTCTGGTCACTTTCTGTTGTACTGTGATGGACACAGTGGGAGATAGGCTTATCTCCTCGCTCCTCCTGCTCAGCTGACCCCCTCACTGACCAGAGACAGGCCTGTAAGCTGAAGGGGGGCAGTCAGAGGGAATGTTTGGACCGAGTTCTCCTGCTATGTCTACGTGCCTCATCTCCAGTGTTTAATGGTGAAATGTTGCCTCAGCTGTGATTCTCCGTAGGGACATCTACATGAATGTATCTCATGTACCCTAGTTTCAGGTTGATGCATAAAAACATAATTTAGTTAAGGAAAATTCAGTTCAGCTAAGCATGAAAAATACTCTCGGTATGCAACTGGGACTCATACTTAATACTTTGGCTCGAGAACATGATGTTCCATCGGTTCTTGCCGTTGCTGTATTATCAGATTTGCGATTTAATTTTGATGACCGCGAGCAGTCCAAACTATTGCTGTTTTTGGAGAACATGTCTTTCTTGTGGAGGTCACAACCGAAGAAACAGTCCTTGTTGTGAATTCTTAAAATAAACCTTTCAGTCAGACAAATCTCTACAAGTGCCAATTTTCATTAGTGAAGCAGCAGAAAAACAACAGACCTCAGAAGCAATGAGAAAGCAGATCAGGAGACTGCTAGCGCCTTCTCAGCACTCGTGAATCTGGTCTTACTTGTCATTGCTCTGGAGGCCAAAACTGGTCTCATCTATCATCTGCTGCTGAAGAAACAACACTTTAATTTACTTTTTATTTGACCTTTCATATTATCAGGAAGTCCCGTTGACATCAAGATATCTTTTACAAGAGACACCTGGCCAAGCGAGCTGCTCTATCAAAGTCACAACATGATAAAATGCACCACATAAAACAAGATATACAGACATCCACAATAATACAGATGAACAGGTCTTCATCCCATTCAGCAGGTGCACTAGTGTCCCTCCCACGGCCAAGGATTTGAAAGCATGCACACTGATTTGACTTCCTGTTGCCTCCTCGCACGCATAAATGCGACACAACAAATCAAGTTAACGACAGACTCTTCTAGACTTTCCCAATGTGATTGAACCGAATGGATCAAATTATGACAGTAAAAAGATTGAATGAGCCATTTTGTGGAGCTCAGAAAAGCCTGCGAGTCTCCCTTTTAAAAGATTGTTTATACGAAAAACGCTTTTTGGGCAGAGCATCGCATGATGTTCCCAGAAGTTGAATACCCAGAGTGGCCACAACGCCAAAATGGTTTTACAGTCGAGCATCGTTCAGGTGACTTGCAATAACAAATAAGCTGTCCAAAGTGTCTGGGTTATTTATATTTATCATCATTCACAATGGGCTTACATCATTGTTATTCTTTTCATAAGAATGACTTTTGTGTACTTTTTGAGTCCTTGCTGCAAGGGATCGTTTCCAGCCTGTTACTCTCTCTCTTGTTCCTGTCACTTACCTCTGCCAAGGCCCAGCAGTCCCCTTTTGTACTTAATCAACATATCCAATCACTTTCCACATCTTCGTTGTCCGCACATGTCATGTTATACTTAATTCTCTGTTGCACCTCCTCTAGCAGCATCAGTTCTCTCTCGCTTGGTATGTATGAATTTGTACTTTGTTTCCATTTTTGCCATATTCTCATAATTTGCATATTACATTGTTGTTAATATTGGAACAGTTGAATGAAGGTATTAAAGATTTCACACAAATTAAATCACCTTTAAAAAAAAAAAAACACATTAACTAAAGGTTAATGGAGTCTATTCTGGGCCGTGACCCATCCTCAATCAAAGCTTCATAGAAATCCATTTAGCAGATTTTTTTTTGTAATCCTGCTGACAGCAGCAACCGACAGACAAAGGAGAAAACATCAGGTCCTTGGCAGGGGTAATGAGAAGGACTTTTAAGTAATTAGTCTTTAATCTTTCCTCTGATGACTTGTTTCACTGATGCTGTTTTTTTAATAGCCTCACACAAACCTGATATGCATATAATAACACCACTTCAAAATCTAGCTCAGCGGGTAGAGCAGGTCGGCTAGTGATCAGAAGGTCGCTGGTTCAAATCCCGGCTCCCCCGAGCTGAGCTGAGCTGCATGTGGAGGTGTTCTTGAGAAAGATACTGAACCCCAAATTGCGGTTGTTGTATGGCAGCCTCTGCCATCAGTGAGGGCCCTGCGATGAGGTGGCGACTTGTCCAGGGTTTACCCTGCCTTCGGCCAGAGACAGCTGGGATTGGCTCCAGCAACAAACCCGCAACCCCTTGAAAAAGGGATAAAGCAGTTACATGTTTACCGCAAGTGAACTGTGTCTTCATGGTAATTACAAAGCCTCAGAGGCTTGTGCAATCACATGCAACGTTCCAATAAATACTTTAGATAATAATTTCAGAACGTCCTGGCTCTGTTCCAACTGGTCAATAGCTCTTCTGAGTGTCCCTTAAATACAAAGATATGTTCCCTTAATAACACAAGGCCTCAAAAATCACCACTATAACTTCAAAGCAGATCTGTTGTTTTTTTTCGAGAATCGGTCGATAAGAACTTTGAAATGAAAATCAGTACTTGGAGGAGTATCAATCTGTCTTTCTACAAAACAGTTTCCTGTTACGGCAAACATTCTGAATGTCTTTGTCTTTGCTTTTCTCTTAACACTAAGCAGCTGTAAGAGCACTTTTCCTAAACAGAATGCAGTCTGCAGAGGTTCGATACCGAGCCCTAAATCTTCGGCCTGTCCGGCCGTGTTGGAGCTGTGCTGAGTAGCCTCAGCCTGATAAAGCACAGACCATTGCGGAAGAAATCATTTAAATCCTATTATCAATTGAACCTATTTTTCCATTACTTTTTTCTGTCTGCCTCTCCATCATTTCATCTTATCTTCTCTTATAGCGCTGTCCGCTTCTTGGTCCTCTCAGGCTGCTTCTCTATCACACACACACACACACACACACACCACACACACACACACACACACACACACACACTTGACTGCTCTTTGATGCTGACAGCTGCTCGCCGTCTGCACTGTGTCTGTGAGCTCAGCACTATCACATCCGACTCAGCCCTGCTCCCGGTCCAGGTAAACTTCTCTCTCTGATGGGCAGAGATGGAGGCATGAATGAACCGGCTGCAGTAACATTTCCTCTGCAGTCTCGCAGATGGACGAGAAGCATTTTGGCGAGGAGGAGCGTCGGCTGCCCTTTTATCACATGCCATCCACACAGCGCGGGCGTATATACGGTGATAATGACTGTCTGCGGCGAGGATTGCTGCTGTGAGGCCAGTGTAAACTCAGCCCCCCTGAAAATAAACACATTAGAAAGCACACATACACACACACACACACACACACACACACACACACCTCCCCTTATAACTGTCGCCTCTTTCCCCCAGGCCAGAGCGACCCCCCCGCCCCTATTGTATACTCCCCCAGTATATCAGCTTCTTCTCCGTCACCCCTGACCCAGAACACACAAACTCAAGTCTCCACATTGAAAACACGCTCTATTTTTGGCCCTGCTTTAATTTCCCTCTCCGTACTGTGGCGATAGCAAATCCTAAGAAAATCCACTGTAGGGGATGTGTTATTTCGAGGATGGGATGTATGGTTTTGATTTTCTCGTTTTCCTGCTCTCTGCTCCACGCCTCCCATTCCTGTTTTTAGACTCTCCTCACACATCGCCGCTGGAAGTGATCACAGTTCCTAAGTAACATCCCGCCAGACTTTCGCAAGTTGTACACAACCTCTCTGCTTCAATGATACTCTCGCTTATTTATCGAGTGTTGACAAAGCGACATTATTGCCGCGGTGTCTGACTCAGCTCTTGGAGACGGATCACACGATGCGTCAAACATACGGAGAATTAAAATTGACAAAATGTATGAATTATGACTGGATTCTTTTAAAATAATCGGAAGATGTAAGTGCTTGCAGAGTGTTGCGTCTTGCTGAAGTGCCGTTAGACACGCTGATGTGCGTTTCGTAGCGTGGCTGCGGCAGCTCTGAGCCTCCACTGTCTGACACTCGTGCGCACATAATGCTAACATCTGTCTCTCAGGTGGGAGCAGCCGCCCTCTGGTAGGCCTCCTCGCATCAGTGCACCAGTCAAGAGGCTGAGCACTGACACACACACACACACACACACACACACACACACACACACACACACACACATATTAGCAGCTGCCTCACACTTTCACTTGAACTTGATCTTAATAGTTCTAAAACTAGCAAACTTTGTAGTCCAAATGTTTGCGGCTGTGATGCACTGCGCCGATGTTCCTGACCCATCCGTGACAGCCCTCCATTTCAGTGTGTGGGAGCGGATTAGCCCGTTGTGTATTTTGAATGACGGGATTATGAAGTTTGTGTGTTGCTGTAAGGCTGCCGTGTTTGGAGAGTGTGTGTTAGTCGTCCAGTCCAGTGTGTTGTTTGTGTTACGATAACCCAGTTTTGTAAGCAGTGCATCTTATCTGCCGAGGGTACAATGGTGCCCTCGGGCCAGGACTGTGACGCACACACACACACACACTCCTCAATTAAAAGCCATGTTAAAATTGTTAAAGGTCAAGTTCACGCAAAGTTTTTGTTGTCCACAAAACATTTCTGGAGCAAAACAGCATGGAAGCATTTCCCCAAACAACTAAAATAAAAGGGGACTTTTAAAATGCTAACAAACTAAATAAACTAAAATAAAACATAAAATGTCTCCATAGTGCTTGTTCAAGTCTCCAGAACCCCTGACGTCCAAAATTGATCTGAAAAGACGTTATTTCAACTTTTTTTTTTTAACCCGAAATCTTCACTGTAGCTACCAAGTCAAAATAGTTGACACGCATCACGTCTGCAGTGGATGGAAGCTCACTGCAAGTCAAAGGTGTAGGTGACTTCTTTTCAAATCTATTTGCAATCATCAGGTGGTTGTTTAAACCGATTTTTTTTTTTGTTGTTTTGAGTCTCACTCCCAGTTCATCAAATACTGACTATGCGGGCACCAGATTGCACAAAGTACCAATTTTCACATCGTGTTGCTTAAAGACAATGAGGAGCTGTGCTTCAACCATTGAATAAAGGTTCTGTTCTGTTTGTGACCAAAGTGAAAAAGAGAAGCAGACAGTTCATAGTTCCCTAACACGCGGGTGGCGTCAACTTCTCAAGGTCAGAAATAATAAGTGGTGTGTCTGCAAGGGTTGCTGTAGCGCTGGCCTCATCCACCCTATAATCCACTTTGATGTGGACCTCAACCCCACCAGGATGTGATGTTTGTGTAGGATGCCTGCCTGGACGGGGTAAGTATATGTATGATCCTGTTGGGTCGTGGGTACCTCAGTGAGGGCCTGTGTGATGTTGTCCAGCTTAGGGGACTGGGACAGGAAGTGGAGCGCCGATTAGGAGGATCTGACATTCGCAAGAGGAGCTTCCTGCGATAGGAGGCTTCCTCTGTGTCTGTGGGACTCCGCACCTTATCTCACCACCCTCCTCACTATCTGCCAATGACTTCTCTTACAATCCACTCTGCTTTCATTCACTGCTGCTGGCACATACCAGCTGTGTATGTCACACATATTCATTTCTAGGTTAAAGGGCCAGCACACATCCCTTACTGCCTCTGCCTCCATCCCAGTACAATTTAAATGCATTTGATTTCGTTTGGGATGCAGCTGCATGTTTTCAGAATCAAGATTTTAGAATTAGTGAGTTTACATGGACAGAAGATGTCTGGGTGCTCTGGACATGCATTTGGCCCTCCGAGGTAAATATATTCTGCTCAAAGCTAAAAAGCTGCTCCGAGGACTCGACCTAGGACTAGACTTCACTGAGAGGGAAGAACAATAAATTCATGTCACTTATTATATTGCTTCAGCAAAGGAGGTAATGTTTTTGGCCATGTACGTTGCTTGTTTGCTCGGTTGGTTGGTTGTGGTGGTATGTTGTTGGTCAGTTTGATGGTTGGTTGCTTCGTTGGTTTGTCAGCAGGATTATACAAAAACTACTGAATAGATTTCCATGAAATCTGGATGGAGGACGGGTCTCGGACTCGAAATAGCATAATATGTCCCCTTTGATTAGTAATATGTAGTAATAGTGATGCAATGTGCTGTGAGTTTACTTATACTAATACTAATACTTAAAATGTATAAACTTTTTCAGACTGGGTTCAGTTCAGTTTTACTGTTTTGTTTTTGATCTTTGATTTCATCCTGCTGCTCTGCTGTCGACCGAAGTCTTTGTCCGACACATGAATGTATGTACAATGACACGCCGACTACAATCTTGATTACTCATGTAAATGGCTGCAGTCAGATTCCCCAGAAACCAGAGACTCAGATCCATGTCTGAGAAATGAGGTTACAACAAGAATTATTCTGGAAAAACCGAGGAGAGGTCTTCATTGGAACTACATTCTGCTAAGGAAATGGACCTTGTTGACAGTTTTTATATCTTCCCAAGTATGCCATAGTTTTTTCAGTGCCCTGCTTTTACTTCCCATAAAGCCCATTACCAACTAGTGATCTCTTTGAAAAGGTGAAGTGAAATGAGAAGTGAAAGGCCCTCTGTTTCCAGAACCAATGTCCCAGTTAGTCTGAAAAATACGTTTTATTTGGAACTTTATTGTAACAAAGGAAAGGCAACTATTAAAACTCTACGCTGTGCCTGCTGTGGCATATTTTAAGTTTTCACGAGCGTGACCCAGTACACCACTGTGTTTTAATTCCCATAATGCCCCTCACGACCTGCAAAATCATTCCCTTTACTTCTCAGTAAAACTCTCATCTGTCTGCAGCCTCATCCTCCTCCTCACTGTGGGATTACAACCCGTTCCTCTTGCTGTGTGCTACTGTCACATTAGAGCAACATCAGACAGACTGCACTTTTAAAAGCGGAGATCATACGTTTTTTTGTGGGGCAACCTCTCTTGTAGAAGGGGGGCTTTTTGTCGTCGAGCGACACAAGATGTGAATCATCCCACAGCACAACAGTGCGTGTCTGACTAAGTAGTTGAGTCACAGAAAAGTGCGTGTATGAGTGTGCAACAAAGAAAGAGATAAAGTGGGGAGAATAATTGTGCTACAGTATGGGAGCAATGCATTGTCATCTGCTCTGGCTTTGCTGTGGAACTTTTACGCGTTTAGAGGGAAAAGAAAAACATTCCAGATTAATCAATCAATCTGTGTGCATGTGTATGATGTGCACTGCGCCTCAACATGTGGCTTCAATCTCTGTTTTCTGTTGCGTCCCACCCCTCTCTTACCCTTCACAGAGACTCATGACCATCGAAGACATCTTCGTGGTCGAAAACAAGTCTGGAGTTCACAGATTTCGTCCTCTACAACAACAAAATATTCTAGTCTTATGCAACAGTGTCTTTTAGTACGATTATTATAAGAGCGTCCAGGTTAAGATGTGTCCATGTGTGTGTGTATGCCCTTGTGGTGTGTTGACTGATGAGCTGGTAAACACACCCAGCGTCTCAAATATCGGTGGAGTTTATTGCTCCGGGTTCGGATCGGGCAGGACTTGAGTTTGTTTATTTGGCTTTCAGGTATCAAATGAAACCCGCAACTCTCTCTCACAATCACACAATGTGTATCCACTCGGCCTGACCGTGCAGTAATAGCTTTACAGAGTCAATAAACAGTCATGCATGAACTTGTTCGCACAAATACACAACTCATTGTCCGGCACGTATAGGAACTAATCTCTCTCTTCTGCTTTCCCACAGACACATACTCACACACACATTGTCTCTTTTCCCCTCATCATTCCTTCACTGCTTCTGCCCCTCTCGCCCTCGCTTTGACATACACACAACATACGTGCGTATACAAGGCTACTGCTTTCTCATGCTTTGTGCCAGGTCAGCTTGGTTTCGGAGGTCAAACACAATTTCTCCTTTCCCCTCGGCACACAATCCACACCAGCAACACCGGGGACCACCGGAGGCTAGAGGCTACACAACCACCCCTACCAACATGTCATCGCTCATCAAACACACACATACACACACACAAACATATTTAAGCATGTATCTACCACTACCAGTCTCCTCCTCCTCTGTCCCTGCAGCTCTATCAAAGCATCTGAACAGCGTCAACAGTGTCTGTCTCCGTCTCCCATGGGAGCAGCACAGCACAGTTATCACACGACAAACACAGACACACACACTCTCTCTCTCTTTCTCCTCTCTCTTCACACACACTCGCTCATACATGCGTGCACACACACTCACATGCACTTAGCATACGGAGAAGATCAAAGGTTAATTATGCCTTATCATCAGCTGCACCACCCTCTCCTCTGTCTGTCCTCCTCCTGTCTAATGATTGTGTGTGTGTGTGCGTCTGCGTCTGTGCGTGTGTGTGTGTGTGTGTGTGTGTGTGTGTGTGAGGTTGTGGGTACATGCGGACAAGCAGACGACGTCTGTCTGCGGTTGTGGGAGCATTTCTGTCCCTCACTCTTTGAACGTTTTTTTCCCCCCTCACACACGGTAAATAAACGGTCCTGTCCTCCTCTTCCATTGTTTTTTTCTATCTTTCCTCATCTCCTCGATGTTTTTTTCTCCTCTTCTACGAAGCAAAATTTCTCTGTTTACATTAGCTGATTTAATGGGTACCAAGTGTTTCTGTTGTAGTTGTAAAATTGGCTATTAATTTGATGTACGCTCCAATAAAGTCGGTGTAACAGAGCCTTTCTATAATTTGATAAGTATGTGAGATTTTAGCTGCATGTTTAAGAGTCTGCAAATGAACTAAAAATCCTGCTCGAGACGAAGTAGTTTGTGTTTTTTTCTTAGAGTTGGGAAAGAACGAAAGAACGGGGGAGAACAGGACATTTCAGAGTCTAACCCCCTGCGTGAACCCCAACCCTGTCTGAAACAGGAAGTGCTTATTCATTCAGGAGGTGTACATTTACAGAAAACCTTCTCCTGCACCCTTCAAATGGAGGTTGTGGAGGCACGAAATGGCCGTGAACAACTGCAGTGTTAAAAAAACGAATGCATGATATTCAAGGCCCATAGGTTTTTTATATGCAAAATTCATGGTTTTATCTTAATGAAAATAATGAACTCTATTTAATTCAGTCTGTTAATAAGTCTGCAGTGTGACATATGTGGTGCAAAAATCAGTCGGGCCATTAATGAAATTACCACAGTAGCATACATGAAATACAGCGCTGCATATGTGATGTGTGTGTTTGTGTTTATAAAACTGAAGCGCAGGGAAGATACAGGAAAGAAATATATAGCACGCTGAAAGGCCTGTCATGCTGTCCCTGCTTTGTGCATAAATGAAATACAGGAAAATCAGGGGTGCCACAATTTTTTGAATTTAAATACTCTATGTTTGACATACACAGCGGGACTTCATGGAGCATTCAGGTGCACCAACCCTGAGTGCCAACAGGGACGTCATGTTGTGTTCAAGCCCACCTCATAAAAGATTTGAATGACAATTGTCAGACATAAAAGTATAAGTATGACAATAGCATAGCTGTCAGTGATTTTTGTTTTGTTTTGTTTTTTCGGAAATTGAAAAGAAAATCCCAACATATATATGGTGCATCACCATTAGTCTGTAAATACTGAGATATGTATTATTATCCATATCAACACAAAGTATTAGTTTTCTGCCACCAGGTGTCTCACCATTGAAACAATACAAATTTTTAATTTGATCATGTCCTACAGTAGTGTAGGTTGTGGTTGTTCTTCACTGTCACCATTGCCAGTGCAAATGTATCTGATTTGAGTCATAAAAAAATCATGTTCACATGACGTTTAAATGTTTTATTCAGATTGTGTTTCATCCAGTTCGCAGACTCTGTCTGACTCTTTCACAGAAGTTACAGCAACAGCTGAATGAAAAGAATTGTTACCGTGAGTAAAAGTACTGATTAGTTTGGGTTTGGTCATTGTCGAAAACATTTGGAAAGATGTACCCAGCTCGACAAATAGGTCTAGTAGTTTTTCAGACATTTTAATGTGGAAAAGTTGCATATTATATCTTTAAAAGTAGTTTAAATATGAGTGACTCTTTGCTATTCTTCAATGTTATTAGTGCATTGTGTGTGCTACTCTCATGACAGTTGATTTCAAACATCATAATTATCTCAAACCATGATTCTTTATTCAGAAATATACTACTCCGAGTGAGTTTTCAGATCAGTTCTTCGGGCAGTTTGCTTGTAAAACAAATTACATAAATTGTGCATCATTTTGACACTAGTTGAGAGTTTGCAACCAAGTATTTATTGAATTCAAGCAGTGAATGAATGTATCAAGAGTGTCCTATAATTTTAATGTTTAAAAACTAACAATTAACTCCCAGATTTCCTTCATTCTTTTCAATTTTTGTTTTCATAGACATTATGTGCTCAGACTCTGGAAATTATGCTTGATCAATGTCTCAAACAAACCACAAGGAGTCACATCCAAGACTGTTTGTTGTATCGAGGTTTCTCACTGCATCTGGCTGATTTTCGTTGGGAAGTCAGGCAGCCTTGGCAGAAGAAATGATACTCTGTCATGAATTACGGCACCCTTGCTCCACAGTTCGTTAATGATAACCCCGGCCGTGAGCTTGGCCTGGAGCCGGGCCTCTCCTCGAGCTCTTCATCAGCACGGTGGTGTGGGCCTCGGAGCAGCCGGGGCTACACTTGGGGCAGTCAGAGGCTGCCATGCACATTATCACATTATCATGCTTCCTGGTGTGTGGGATTGAACGTTTGCCATCAGGCTTCTAAAGCACTTTCACCCACTGATCTGACACACGCTTCAAGTGCCTCTGATGGCTTTGGAAGCAACATGATTATGGTCTCATGAATAAAGCGCCATGAATCTCTTTGAGCCTGTTATGTTGGATATGTCATGGTCTGTCTAGTTGGACTTTCAAACAGTTTCAATGTTTTTGTGGAGTATTTACAGTGTTTAGAATGGCAGATTGGTTGATAAGTACGTCGAGCAAATAACCAAGTTCAGCCAGACCGTGTCAGCGGGCCACAACGGATCACTTAGTGTGTACAAGTTTTGCAACAAGTTTAATTTCATGTGTTGAGACTGACCTTGCGAGTGTTCAGAATCTGTCAAACAGGAAACGCTTGTCACACAGTTACTTCTTTGAACAATGCCCCCAAAAAGACTTGAATGGGCCCTAATAGTGTGTATTTATGTAACTAACTCAATGCAACAAAATAAGCCAAAGAAATACTTTCAATAGAAGCTAATAATTCTCTTACTTTCCCATTTCCCCCTCCCAGGTGATGCTATCAAGTACTCTCCTGTGTTTTTCTGCCTATTCTCTCTGTTAGAAATGATGTGTAGTTTCTGTAACGTAGCCACAGCTCCTCCGGCTCAGCCATATGTTGGATTAGTAGATCTTTGCAGTAACTGTTTTAATTATGTCTCCTGACAGTGTAAGTGTGATTAAATAGAAGCTTTGGAAGATGCTTAGCCTGACTTGTGGAATTTTACATTTTTCCATTTGCAAACATGGAAGAAGTTTTCGAGGAGTGGTTCAACATTTTGGGAAATTTGCTTCCTTGTTGAGAATGTGTTGAGGAGATAATATCACTGTCATGTCTACTCAGGTCATGTGAAGCTACAGCTAGCAGCCAGTTAGATTAGCAAAGTGTTCACAGGAAATAAGGTAAAACAGATAAATTGACTCTGTTCCCAGCAAAGTCACACTGTATCTTGTTCTTCTGATTGTGTCGAGGGGGATTATTTCATGGCCCACACCAGTTACTTCCTGGAGTCTCAGCTGGTTGCCTGGAGACTGACAAGTAAAGCAGCTACCTGGCTTAAGATCTATATTTACTCTTCCAAAGCCTGTTTCCCAAAATGTTGACGTTAACCTGTAACGGTGCGTTTTCGAGTTTCCTTGTGAACAAAGTTGTGATACATTCAGTGATCTTACCAAAAAAAACTTGCTGTGTATCCTGAAGGCCTGACAAGCATCTTGAATCCATTTCCATCCAAAGGAGTTTTTTTTTTTTTTTTTATGTTTAAAATTGTGCATCGTTTACATCCATGTTTGGTAGCTTGCAGCCTTTCACTTATCTGCATTTGTTGGCACCTTGCTGTGTTTCTTGTCAACTGTCAGTTAGCGGGATAGCGTGGAATCTTTAGCATCACACGGAGTCTCACTCGTAAAAACATTGCTCCCCAGCACTACTAGTGGTCAGAAATAACATCAAGTGACTTTAAAGTGCGAGATTCCTTCTTTTCCAACCCCATAAAACATCCACTCCTAACTTCATTGAGCATACTTGAGCTTATCAGTAGCTTTTCCATCGCCTTTAATGCATCACTCTCACACATGCTGCACTAGAAACTGAAACCTCTATCCTGTCAGTGATCAGAGGTTCCAGCTTCTCTGCAGAGATTCGTCTCCTTTCTATCTTAAAACTATCCAACATCTTTATGGTGAAGTCTGTTTTCTTGTCACCTGAACACCTCTTGCCACTGAGATATATCGGGCAGCATGTTCACTGTCTGCATGGATGTAAACACTGACACTGATAACATGACATTTAATTCTTACTTGTTGTTCATAATAGACTTGTTAACACGCAGCAGTATTTTGCTATAATATGCACAGAAAACCTTGTTGTTTAAATTTGATTAATCTCAGTTCTTTACTGGAAACAAACTATAAAGCGTCCAATAAGGTGAAAAAGAGGTTTAGGTTTTAATCCTATGTATTATGTTTTCTAAGAATTCCTCCCTTCTCTTGACCATGGAGGGTTGGGTCCAGCTGTTATGCCTCGGTGTCTCCCTTAAATGCCAACCTGCGTCTGCCATGGTAGTCTGTTCGCGTTGTATGTGCCATTTGAAAGCAGAACAAGCCTCCACTTTCAACCACTATTGCCAGTTTACAGGTCACAATTTAAACGTGAGGGCGGCGCACCTCCCAGATGTGGTCAGAAAAATGGTATACTTTGATATTCCTACAGTCACACCCAGGTGTCGGGCCAGTGTTTTTGGTGTTCTGATAAGCATAAGTCTGGTGTAATAAAAGAGGAGACCCGGGAGGTTAAATCCAATCATTGTACCCTGCGCTGTACACTTCAGCTTTACTGGTGTTGCTTTGTGTGTGTGTGTGTGTGTGTGTGTGTGTGTGTGTGTGTGTGTGTGTGTGTGTGTGTGTGTGTGTGTGTGTGTGTGTGTGTGTGTGTGTGTGTGTGTGTGTGTGTGTGTGTGTGTGTGTGTGTGTGTGTGTTTGGGCTAACATTAGCTCCACACAATGTTTTGCTTCTGTTTTTGTGGTTCTTTCAATTTGTAATTGGGTTCGAAAGACAGCAGAGGAGTGCCACCGGAGAGTCGGGAGAAGCAGAAGTTAAAAATGGACGAAAACAAGCACATCGGGATCAGAGGAGGAGGGAAAGTGACTGTGTTTTTTTAGCAGGTTGGAGTTTGGTGCCTCACATCTGGGCCACAACCCCGCTGTATTATCTGAGATGGAGAAGTTGGACCCAAAAAAAAAAAAAAAAGACACTCCCTGAGGAGAACGAGAGAAAACAGCTCAGTCGTGGCAGCAGTGTGCTCAGAAGTGGGGGCTGATGTGTGTGTGTGTGTGTGTTTGTGTGTGTGTATGTATGTGTGTAAGGGCTCTATGTTGTAGTGTAACAGTGCCCCCTAGTGGCCGTGATTAGAACGGCACCAGCTGAGATTGAGTGAAACTGAATAGAGAGAAGATAAGCCCACATCTCCTCTGTGTGATCAAAGTCTTTCTCTGAGCAAACCAGTTCTTAGAGCGCCATCATCGCTGTTCTCCACTGAACTCTTATCAGCAGAAAAAAAAAGGCCTGAAGGGAACTTTTTTTTTCTTTTTTATTGAAGCCTGTGACAAAGGCCAGATGTTCTTACCAAGTAAGATATGTTAGCGCTTACACAATATTTGGTTTTGAGTTGTTTTTGAGCCTTGGATTTGTTGTTTCAATACGTTGTAAGGGAATACAACCTCTCGCCACAGCTAGAGGACAAAGCAGTTGTCCATCAAGCTACAGGTGTATACAGCAGGTACACTTACATCTGACATAAAGTGTGTTGTCAAAAGTACCAAAAGATTATACTTGAGTAAAAGTATATCTTGAAGTATATCTTGATATTAGATGTATATAAGTATCAAATGTACAGGTAAATCTAAATTATACATATGTTAACATGCCTGTATGTACTGAACACTAGGGGCTTACTGAGTGTTTTTTAATCTGATGCAGATAAAATAATTAAAAGGAGACACAATTGCAGACTTTGATCTTTTTAACTTTCAAGATCTTTTACATGCACAAGAACATGTAACACACTAAAGGCAAGGGGAAAAAGATTTAAAGCGTAAAGGTCTCCTTTAAAT
Source organism: Diplodus puntazzo (assembly GCA_963678695.2). Taxonomy (NCBI): domain Eukaryota; kingdom Metazoa; phylum Chordata; class Actinopteri; order Spariformes; family Sparidae; genus Diplodus; species Diplodus puntazzo. The sequence continues at coordinate 7,734,439 of OZ023163.1, read as the reverse complement.
TAGAAATGAGTTACTTTGGCTCCAGTGCAGCATGTAATCTGCAAAGTATCTAGTAACTAATGTTGTCGAATAAATGTGGTGGTGTACAAGTATGACATTTGCTTCTAAAATGTAGTGGAGTGCACGTATAAAGATGCAGAAAGTGGAAATACTTACGTAAGTATAGTGCATTTTATTTGAGTAATGTGCTGAGTAAGTGAACACCTTCCTGACATGCACATTCACAGAAGTCAAAGCGCCACATCAGTCCCGACATTAGGCGACATTCCTCAGGCTGCCTTTGAAGTTGTCTGGTTTTTCCACAACATCTGTAGATTAAACTCGAATTTTACATTCTTTCGAAAAAAAAGAGCAATTATGTGATGCAGCAGACATGTACAGTACATCATCTAAAGATTAATATTAGAGCTACATTTGTGTATGTCTCCCTCCGTGTGTGTGTGTGTGCATCTTTATGTGTCCGACGGTGCACATGTGTTTATGCATTTCTGTGTAACTCTAGCCCAGCGTGTTGCCCCGAGGAACACCACAGATGTTCAGATGTTCCTCCTTGGAAAACAAACACAACAGAGGCCATTTTCTCCAGGACAGAGGGACTGTCAAAATAAGAGCTGCCCCCACCTCCCTTTAGACCTCTCCTCCAACAGTGACTCTCTTATTCACAGGCAGATCACTACTCTGTCTCTTTTAAAAAAAAAACTGTATTCCAGGATGTTTATGCACCCGCATTTTGGATATATTGGGCGTTATGTGCAAGATGTATGTTTGTGTATGCGTCTGGGCCATCCATTACTCTTAAAGAGCGCAGGGGAGGGGCTTTGAGGGTGATCATTCCTCAGAAGTGAGAAATTTAAAATCCTTGAAAACTGAGGGGAGGATTGGAGAAAACATTGTGGGAGAGCCGACCACCCCTGCCACCCTCTCCTCCTCCTCCTCCTGCCTCACCTTTGATTAATGCCTTGCTCCCCACAGTGTATGGCAGAGCTCCAAAGGGCCTCACAGGGCCCCAGGTGAAGACCTCAGGGAGACAAGAGTGGAGAAAAAGGAGCGAAAGAGAGTTTCATTTACGCATAATAGACCAGCTATTTTTCTTTTGGCTTTATAATGATGATAACATGGGTTATTTTAACCTGACACATGCATCCGTCTTGCGCATAAAAGCCTGATACGACGTGAGGACATGAGGTGAAAGCACATACCGGCACAGTCATTTGTATCCTCACCGATGGTGGGAGATGAATGTGACAGAGTCGGAGCAGAGGGGAAGCAAACAAGCTGTTTGAGCTGTGAAATTGAAGAGGATCAAAGTGTCATTGAGTCGTAAATAAATCCTCGTCCCTCCCTGTGGATGGATGGAGCGAACGTTGTGTTACACTGATTTGAGCACCACTGAGACAGCTCTACATGCATCGGGAAAACAAGACAACCAGCTATTTCCTCTGTGTTAGAGTGTGTGTGCAGCTGTATAGCTGTGTGTGGATTTCTGTTATCACTCTCAATACTTCAACAGGAGATCAATGCCACGGTGGTTACTCATGAAAACTGGGGAGCTTGGTCCATTGAACCCCTATTGGCCGGCACATTTTCCCAGAACTCTTTGTGTGTCTGCGTGTGTGTGTTTGTGTGCATGTTTGATGCAATGTTGGAGACCAGCATTGCTATGAGCTTGTTTCCTCTGGGCCACATGTGCTCTTTGGTGCTGAGCCGGCTCAGAGCGCAGCAGTAACGAGAAGTCCAGGTGCAGATTTTACCCTCAGGGAGGAAGTCCTTGTTTACTCATTTTGAACCTTGTTCCTGACCTCCCTCTTCTTTAGGCTTTCTGACCCCGTTATTGAAGTCACATTGGTTCAGAAACTGTTGAGAAGTTGAACTGGTTTTCACCGTGTTGTTTTTTCTCTATTACGTAGAGATTAAAACATCGGGGGTGGTCACTGGCGTGTTTGTAATCTCATCATCTCCAGATGACGTCTGAAAGACAACCCGAAAATCACATTTTCACTCCGTTCACAGGCGAGGACAGAAACACAGGAGAATGACATCAACGCAGGTGTCAGCAGTGTTTTCTTTAGTGGTTACATAATGTGAGATAAAGAATAGATGTGCGTTCACATCGAGATCATCATGTTAAATGTGTGAGAAGTTGAGAATGTTATGCTTGAAAGTAATCAAAAGTGACTTCTAACTATTATTGTGCCATAAAATAGTTAGATGGCTTACTGGGGCTGTACACAACGGGAAAATTGCTCAGCGACGGAGTCTTCAACGATAAATCGATTATTAAAGTAGTTGGCAGCTTTTTTTTAACGACTACTTGTTGCAGCTCTGTTACTCAGAAGAGGCGTCTGCTCTTTTTCTCTCAAACTATCGTGAGGTCTCATCATGCAGTGGCAGTATTAAAATGTTTATTTTATTTGTTTTATTTTACTGATTAAAGTTGAACCCTCTACATTTTTTGGCTTTCATCAACAGTGACAGATAATGTCTTTCGGTGTTAGTTTTACTTATAGAGCCGATAAATCACAATCACATTGCTTCGGTGGGCTTTGCACTCTGTGCAGTGAAACACATCTCCTGTCCTTAGACACTGAATTTGATTAAGGAAAAACTCCCCCGGACAGAAATACAAAAACCCTTGTTGCAGGGGGGGAAATGAAAGAAACCTCAGAAGGAGCCACAGAGGAAGAATCCCCTTTCCCTGGGACAGACAGACATGCAGTAGGTCTCACGTGTCACAGAACGGATCAACAAAATCACGGAGTATACAAATTTAATTGACAGAATACCAGATACAAGTTGATTTTATGAAATACAAGTGAAGAATGGAGTCGTTCAAGGAGGAGTCCGAGGTATCGCCATGCCACACAACGTCCTCTACACCACAAGAAACTGACTGACAGACTGTCTGTCGCTCTAACACCTGTGTGGTTGTTTTTACCATAATTGTGTCAGCATCCATTGATTTACATTGATTTAAACTCACTTGAAAAGCTGCCATCATCATAGCAAAGCCACACAACATTCATTTGGCATCATGCTTTCTTGCAGAACAACTTACTTTTTCTCTACAATTTGGGGCTCATGCACAGACACAAGCAGCAGTGGCTCTACAAACCTGAGCTGTTCAGTTGAACACTGTACAGCGGTAGACGAGACAGAGCGTTTGCTTTGTGCTTGTCTGTTTTTGGCCAACAGAGGGCTCTCTGTCTGTGGAAATAGTGTTTACTAGTCTCTCAGGCATTCCCCTCTACCCTAATAAAGGTTTGCCTAAAGCAGATATACTGTAATAAAGTTTAATACTGTTGAAGGAGCTGCAGCTGTACGAGACACGACTCGTTCAGCTGCATTCTGACAGTGAAACAAGCTGCTTTTTGTTCCATCCTAACAGTGGTGTGGGGTATTTCTACGTCTGCACTGTAGCAGCTGTCCATCAGGGGGCAGGATAAGCCAACTTTGGCTCACAGTGTTTCTCCACTGAAGTTTGACCAAAAGCTCCTAATGGCCCCTCCGCCTTTCCCCTGTGAGCGCTGTGTCTGTGGAATGGCCCGTTGTCTCAGGAATGATCTCGAATTGAGGAGTGATGAAAACCTCTCTGGACACACACAGACGCACACATTAGCACTTGTGTCGAGAGTGTGCACGCCGCCTAATCATGCGTGCGCAGACAAGCGCAGCATTTTTGGCCAAATTAAAAAACACTCTGTCCGTCCTGGCCTGGCACATGCACACACTCAGTCATCGCGGTGCTAATGACATTCTTTCACATACATGCAGATGTGACTGGGGATCAACGCGGTGCAGGTTCAGCTGGGTTCAGTGCCTGACCTACTGGGGAGAGGTGTTTCTCCTGAGTGCATGGACGCTGGATATATACCACACGTATGTTTTAAATAATTAGTTAGATTCATTGATCAGGGTACTGGTAGATTAAAATGCAATAACAAAAAAGTTTTTATTTCCTGCAGTGTTTTTTCTAATTAGCTCAGATCACTGTGGGTTTGTGTCTGTCATTGAACTGACTTTTCTACACACATTTCCTTTCAAAGTCTTCCTTTAGGAGTCTGGATGGAATTTTTCTTGAAGTCTCAGTTTTGCAGACAAGCTCACATTCAGTGGTCTCATTTAATTCTTCTGTACTTACGTAACAGCTGCTGTGTAAAAAGGTGTTATCTTTTTTTCCCCTTTTTTTTTCTGTCATTACATAACGTTTTCATTTCCAGCCAATCGCATGATAAAATACCTTGGCTCCTAAAAGGTAATGAAATCTCCCTGGACGTTCACTCTTAATTAAAACTCTCTTATTTCACACTGCGGGTAATGCAAAACATGCCAGATGCTCATACACACATGCATGTGTGTGCATATGCACAGGTAGACCACGTACTGACACACTTTAATTCACACAGACACACAAAAAGAGAGAGACCCTGAGATTTTATGAGCTATATTGTGCTTATTCAATGCAAACAGTATTGTAAGCGGATGTGAAGGTTTTAGGTTGCCATGTCGACCAGGCTCTCAACCACAGTAGCATAAATCCTGCAGACTGGCAACATAAGCACCTTGTGACACACTAAATGACCTCCGACACCCTAAGTACACAAGAGCACATACACTTTTTCAGAGCTTTGCCTAAAGGAACTTCAGCTCCTTAACTACAAAACATTTGTCCTATGCACTTGAGAGAGCATTATCGAGCGCATGCTACAGTTTCAGATTTTGTGCAGATTTCTTCCTACCATTATATAACTTGTATCTCATTTTAGTTGTATTGTTATGCTGTATTTAAAGTACAGCATGATGGTGCGTCTTTTTGGCCGCTCTAATCAACATTTTTATATTAACAGTGGATGAAATTACTCTGCATGATGTCAAAATTGTTGCACTTGGTGACGAGCCTCCATAGTAGTCTTACCCTTCCATAACATAGTAGTGTGAAAAATAATTATAATTTAGACAACTGAATACTTGAGTAGCATTTTTACTTCACCAGAAATAAAACAGCACAGGTGTTGTTGTTTTTATTTGCTACATCTGGCGGGCCAAATTGAATATTTATGGCGAGCCAGCTTTGGCCCGCAGGCCCGACTTCGGGCATCCTTGCTCTCCAGCATCTTTCATCTGATTGTTTCAGATCGCCATCACGCAATTTAACTGCATTTGCCCAGTTTTTTACTGCTCTCTAACAGCACAAACCAACTCAAGCTAGCAGCTCTTATCTTTTCTTTTGCAGGGATTTAGCTCCAAGAAGGACCCTCTGGGAGTGTTGTGCAGTTTTTCTGTCGCTGCATCCTGGGCCTTGTGCTGTTCGAGAATGTGAATGGTTGCAAGAAATTAAAATAAGCCTGAGCTTTTTTCCCTCTATACCAGAATGATAGCTGGTACAGCCAAAAGGTGTAGCTATGTAGACATTCATGGTCCCCAGATGATGAGTCATACTGACTCTTGACTTTGACTATTGGATGGTTGCCATGATGGTTATTCACATCTGCCCTGATTTACAATGACTTCGGTGATGCTTTCGTGTTTCATGTCGCACAATCATCCATTCCAAGTTTTGATTTGTCCAGTTCTTTGGTTCAGAACTACTGTTGCTGCAAAACTGTCTACATTGTGTGAATGGGCGCAAGAAATTAAACCAAGCCTGAGCTTGAGCCTGAGCTAGTTAGATAATGTTAGTCTGATTCCTGATTTGAGCAGCTGCCTGATCTGAGTAGCGCATTAGCGAGCACATACGCCATCCTGCATATTTTAGCACATTTTAGCATATTTTTCGATAGTCATATAGTTGCTTATATTGTGTATCATCCAATATGAAATTACTTGAAGGTTGTCCCTGTCAATAATTGAATTGAATTGAGCTGAAAAAATTCTATGCTACGACAGGCAGTCACGCACCGCCAGGATAATCATTAGCAGATGTGCTCTTAATCAGAAATTACCATAGTTCTGTGTGTGGTTTGTCCAAGTTGTGTCTCATTACCTACCAGATCGAGCAGTTACTCATATTGGGTAGTAAGTACAGAGGACAGCCTTACATAGCTGCTTGCATGGCTGCAGACTCCTACCCTTGTTTTTCACTAATAGCACCAGCACACAAAGGGACTCTCGGTGCCATGTTTTTCTCACAAACCTGCCTCGAGCATCATTCAGACCATCATTTTTTTATATGTGCACACACATTGTAAGAATAAATTTGTATGCATGACTTGTGTAGTGTATCCAATCAATCCGCTGCAGAATATTTTGCAGATGTGGATAAGCACCTGGTGTTCCCCTGGGTTGCAGTTATGTAACCAAATGGAAATTTATTAGACAGGAGAGCGAATGTACCAGTCAGGCAGACAGCCTCAGTAGTACTGATAAGGAAAAGGGGTTTGTTTAAGATCTCGCCGTTATACAAACTGTTACACACTCGCACTGCTCTCTCCTACTCCCCCCTCATCATCCTATGGGAAGGAGGGGACTCATGTTGCATTGCGTGCAGAGTTGTAATTTTGTCTTCGTCTGGAGTCGGTGGCATTCTCTGCACCTCGCCAGATCTCACTGATAGAACCTGAAACCATGCTTGATACACTGTAACTGCCGTGATTATGATACACACCACTGTTCACACACAATAAAACACAGTCACGGCACTGTAATTACAGAGGATCAAAGTGAAATGCAGCGGGTCTGATAGTGCAACTAATAGTAGACGACAGTGAGGTGAAACACAAATCATGAGGAACAATATCAAAGAGCGAGCCCTGGGTCAGCATCAGGACACGCATCAGGAGTTTATTTTACAGGAATGAAGGTTTTCATTTCTGCAGTCATGAATCAGCTATTGACTGGAGGAAGAGTTTGAATGAAATCTGTGAAAATGTGACCCCTTAATGACTAATAACCATTAGAAATGGTATGAAAAGCCTTTAGCATTGAAGTTAGGTGAAGGTTTGTCTCAGCCTGCTGCTTCTTTCTGGTGATGAGTAATTCTTTAAAATCATCTAATATCTGGAAAAGTATTCAAATTTGCGTCAGCTCTCAGAAATGGCCATCTGTGTGTGTGTGTGTGTAATCTGCTTTAAAAGACCTTAAGTCAGACGGGGAAATTAGAGGCTGCCACTCTCTAATTGAGCAGATCATAACTCTGTGATTTAAGCCACTGTCCCCGCCTTCTATTTTACACACACACTTATAAATACACATGCAGACCCCCTGATCCTTCTATAGCAAATCACACATCTACCCCCATTCTTGTTAGCCATATGTCATACCCACCCACAGGCAGTATTCCCTTTGGCGGCGACAAGGTGTTTCCCCCTCACTGAGTCCTGCACGGCTGCTGTTTGATGTCCTCACGCCTGCTTGTCAGACAGGACAACATCTGAGGGCCTTGTTGCCCAGCCACTGTGCAGCCCACATGCCCATCCACTAACACAACCACCCAGCTGACATGAAAGCACTCAGGAGGTAGTGTTTGACATGCAGATTCCTCTGTTCTCCACAGCTATGCTGCCTGTGGTCCACTCTAACCATGAAAGGTTTTCTCGGTAAGTGGCGCGGGTGCGACCGCACCCTCCTCAGCATGTGATTAATCACATCCACTGTGAGTACACATACTCCTGCAGCAGGGAAGTCTTAGGATGCTGTGGCTACTGTATGTTGCCTGTGTGTGCCCTTCATTCTCTAATGAAAAAAGCACATCCACACTTGGTGCCACACTGTGTTCCCCTGTGGGGCTCGGTGAAGTGTCATATCCCTGAAGGAGGTTTAAAGTGACTGTTAGACCCCAGAAAAGCTACACTCAGCAGCATTCTGAGGTGAAATTACTCTGCAGTAGTCATGGAAATTTATCAGCATCTGCTCTAATCAGCGGTGATAAAAAATGTCACTTGAGTCATTTTAACCCCATTTTCTGGTGGGTTGCTACGACACTCATCGAAGCCAAGGAGATTGGCACGAAAATACATCTCCATCCATTTGTCTGCTTATGAGCATTGCTTTTTTTTCCTACTAACTATTTCCACCATGAGCTCTAATGAGTCAATCGCCTGTTTTCAGCAGGTTTACCTGTGTTTAAAAACATGGTATAGGTGCTGATTCTGTTTAAAAACAGCATTAGAGGCCCTGAGGTCTGTGTTTGACCTTGTGTAAATCGGTATGGTTATGCACTTCCTAAAGAGTGTATAAAGCAGCCCAGATTAACAGGTCTTGTGTTTTCTCTCAAACAGGCCACTCTGGAGGGGATTAAGGCTTAATGTCGGAATTCAGACAACTGTGGGACCCAACTTGTGCGGCGCTGCCACAGCCAGCTAACTGTCGGCTGTCATGCCTGTAGTGAGCGTCTAGCAGTGTCGCCTTTAGCTCTAGTTGGCCTTCATCACTAGTCTTTTGGCCAGTGAAGATGTTGAAGGGGTGTTATAAGCATTCTTGAGAAGGAGCTGTTTAAGCACTTCTTTTTCTTCTTAAAGGAGACCTATCATGCATTTAGTTTCTTTTCCTTTTGTTCAGTGTTGTATAGAGGTTGTTGTGCATGTAGTCCACACAGAAGCTGCTCTCTCCCACAGAAAACGCTGCACTTGAAACGCCTCGTCAGTAGTCCCGCCTTTAATGCTCTTGCCTCATGACATCACAGTATTGCACAATGTCACACATTTGCTAAAGTTATGCCTAGTGGCTAATTTGACACATAAGAATTGATTCAGCACAGCTGCTTTGTTGTTGTATGTTGTGCTGGCTCAGGCATGTGTGAGCTGACCAATCAGAGCAGACTTTAAAGGGACAGGAGCTAAATATATTAGTAGAAGTAGTTGTATTAATATACTGTTTGTTTTCTAAATTTTTCCATTCACTTGTGGTAAATGTGGTTTAGTTCTCAAGGCTCAGAAGAATAGCTTCAGCTAAATGTTTTGTAGCTTCGTATGACCATATCAGTGCACATTTCTTCCTGTACCTGCACTTTCCGTGTGTCAGTCTCATGATAGCACCACGTGGGAGTCACTTCCTCCTGACCTAGAAATGACATGGTTGCCACGGTAACAGCTAGCATCATGTAAGGAGAAGGTGGGCATGACGAGCTCGTAGTTTTTGTAAGCCCACCAGCTCTGTGTCTCTTCTTTCATCCTGAGATACAGTAGCGGAGAGATTTTCCGGCCTAGCATTCCACACAGGATCACCGTGCTGATATAAACTCCTTGTGAAAATCCCCTCTCTGTCTCTCTCTCTCGCTCTCCCCTCTGAAAATCACGTACTCTCATTCTTTTCTCAGACCAGAATAGAATTTTTGATCAGGTTTCAAAATAAGCCGGGATATTTATAAGTAGTCTCATTGTCTACATTCCACTGATAAGTACAGAGCGATTAGTTTTGATTGTGGTGTCAGGAGTAGATGGTGAGTTGTTGCAGTCTTTCAAGGGTGCTTGAGGAAACAGACCGTGTTATTCTAATTTAATGTTCCTTGTGTTATTTAAGGCTGTATTTCCTGTAAGCACAACAGTGTGACACTGTTAATGGACACAAATCTCTTTGCAACTTCCACGTTTATTTGATTTTTTTATTAATATGTTTGTGCTGAATTTGATGTCAGCAACATCAAAACTGAGAGACTGAGAAACAGGTAAACACGTTCAGAGGTCCATATTTGTCCAAAAACTATTAGAAATACCTCAATGAGCCGCATCGCTGCTCTGGAGGACGTGTTCCTTTCTCACCAGTAGCATTTGAGTCGGTCCCACATACCATCCTGCTGCCGTAAATACTCAGCACACACTTAATGTTTATTCATCCACGGTCGAAAATAGTTCCGAACCAAATGCACCATTTACACCCGCTTGAGTAACATTTGCTAAAACCTACATTGCCCAGCTGTTGTTTGAGAGTAAAGTTTGGATTAATTTTAATGACTTGGAGCGAATGGGCTTTGGGCTGAGGGTCTACAGAGGGAAAGTATTGAGAGACGGAGTAGCGTATTCTGGGTTCGGTTTGTGGATCATTTCATGGAATTTGTTTACAATAACAAACACCTGTGGCCATAATCACAAAAAAAACAGATAATGTAGATATACTGTATCTGTATCGCTTGTCAGACAGCATCAAGGTGAACAGGCTTTGGTAGGGGTGGGTGTTCAGTATCTGTCGGGCTCTGCGCAGACCGCTCACTGATGCTCAGATGAGCACCAGTGATGTTCTGGGCTGTGCACATGCTGTGTAACTGCCAATCCAAACTGTCTGGGGTCTGTTTGTGAGGAAGTCCAATATCCACCTGCAGAGGGTGTTTAGTTTATGGGCTTCATGGGTGAGATTGTGTTAAATGCTTAGCTGAAATCAACAAACAACATTCTGATGCGGCTGTTCTTATTCTCAAGGTGTGCAAAGACTGAGCTAGATTTATACTTAGTACTACATTCCAACCCTGTGCTGTGTTTTGATTGAAGGCTCACTTGACTAGCCATGATCTATGCAAAAGTGAGACCAGAAGCAAGATCGATCTTGTTTTTGTAACATCACTTAAAGGGTAAACATGTAAGTTTTTACTGTCACAGGTTTTAAATGGATGACTCGTCTTTGATTGCGTTACGTCTCTTTCTCTCTCTCTCTCTCTCTCTGCAGTTCTTCATTCTGTTATTTGATTTAATCCCCATGCAGCGCCGTTCATTAGCGATACATTCCTCTGGGCATTCTGGTTGGTAGCTTCCACCTTCTGAGCGTCACAGTTTGCACTCACACCCCTCTTAGTAACAACCGCTCACCTCCGGCTCTGTTGAATCTAATTAAAGAAGGCTTCAATCAAGCATTTCCTGCCTCTTATTGCTTACCGTAACAACCCTAAACTACATTTTCTCTCTGCTTTCTCACTCTCACTAAACCGTCTCTTAGCAGCACAGTGATGAGTCAGTCTCAGAAATGACTATGCAATTTTCGAGACAAGCTGTTGGCTGGCAAACTCAGTTGTTTCGGGAAGTAAATGTGTTTAGACAGGGATGGCATTTGGACTCTAATGACATGTATTTACTCATCGTTTCCCTTAAGTTTTACAAAAGGTGTAATCATGTATACATAAGGAATGATGCTCGATCATCCAGGTGATTATTCAGATAGCATTTCCTGGTACCGGGAAATCAGCTCACACGTTTGCGTGAGAGACATCAGACAGGGAGTGGTGTTGTGGATCTGGTGTGGTGTTGTTACGGTTGGTGGCATAGCAGCATCGCCCCAGATAAACGAAGATGCAGGTGTTCATCCTCGCAGCCAGGCTGGATGTTCCCGGATCCACACCTGGTCCCGCTCCTGCTCCTGTACTTACTCGGGGATCTGCACCGCCACAATCAACATCTAAACCACAAATTGCCTCAGAGGAGGGTAGGAGGCCCTGCATCCAGCAGTCTAGCCGTGGGCCTGCACTGTATGCTTTGGCAGCAAGTCAACCAGCTCTCTCACAGCAGACACGCAAGCACTCGTACAGATTTACACACCTCCTCCTCCCGAGCCCTTATAATATATCCGGCCTGCTCCCATTCCCTCTGCTCACAAGCTCCGGAGTGGGTCAGATCATTTAACTGAATTTAGAGCATATTTGTATGTTCTGTTTACCGTTTTCTTGCATTTTTGATGTTAAGACCTGCTCAGAGACAAACGTCAGACAGCAGTTTGTTTTGCCTTTCTCCTCTGCGGGCGTCTGGAAAGATAAGACCCTCATCTGGCTGAGTCTTCACGCCCAGCTCCGTCAAATAACCCTGCTGTTTCTCCTAACAGTTTACCTCTCAGCCAGGGCAGCGCAGGAGAGCCAACCACAGGGCCAGACGCTTTACATTCCTCAAGACAGCCACTCAAAACAAAGACCCGCCATGCTAAATTTGATATCATGTATATGGGAAGAAAAAGGAAAAAGGAACGAATAACAGAGATTAAAGCTTGACAAAGTCGAGCTGTGCGGCGTGTGTTATCTAACTGTGCCGACATTGATGTATTCCTCAACATATAGGATGTGCCAAACAAAATGAAGCGAAGGCCAGTGGTCAGCCGTATGAAAGCTATATCTTTCGTTTACAGCGAGAAGGGGAGGGAGTTGGAGTGACATAGCTTTTCTTACACCCCATTAATCTAACCTGCATTAAAGTCAAAGTCAATGTTTCAGTGTACATAAAAGGGAGGTTTTTACCACATGTTCTCTCAATGTTAGATCTTCACTGCAGTCCTATATCACTCACATACATGTATCCATCTTTGCTTTCATTTCCAAACTACGGCTAGGGCTGCAATATGTGAGCTCATACGTCGTTATATAATCTCCAAGCAAGAGCTTTAATTGAGTTTCCAGGGTTTGATGGTGACCCCGTGGTGGCAGAAGTCATGCATAAGCTTCTGAGTCGAGCCTAATTAGTCTAATCAAAGCTGGAAGGCCCGGTGGTTCTGGCTGCGTTTTGCTGAGAGCAAAGCATACGGCGCTCTGGGGGGGCTGTTGCTCGTGATGTAGAGCAGGTCAGTCGCTGATCACAGGTTCAATCCCACCTCCCCCTGTCCACTTGTTGAAGTGTCCTTGGGCAAGACGCTGAACCCGGATTTGATCCTGATGGATTCGCTGAGCCTCCCCATCCCATGTTGTTTGGATGAAAGCACAGAATAGCTTAACCCATTTACTGCACTATTTTCTGTCTTGATGTGCAATGAGGGAGTCCCAGTTTGTTAGTACAGTGTTGTACAGTGGTGGACTCAGGATGTTTGAGGGGCAAGGATGAGAAAAAAAGCGTACGGGTCGTATAAGGCTGAGCACCAGCACGCGGTAAGTCGTGATTAGAGGACATGTCAGCATGATTTGTTCACTGGAAAGGGCACCCTAAATGGCACTTCATGTTTTATTTACTATTGGGGCAACTGATTTGGTTAGGACTGAAATAGCTCAACAGCTATTAGCTGGTCATATTGTCATTGTAACTTTTCTTTTTTTTTTCAGATTTTCATGGTCTCCAGAGGATGAATCTGATTGACTTTTGTGATCCCCTTGCTTATCGTTTAGCGCCAAGATTATCTTGACTTTTAATACAATGCCTCTGCAAATATAGGTTGGGTTGATATAAAACTTGGTACAATTCTAGCCTGATTTGCACTTTACGTGATGTAATCTTTTCATGCAACACCACCTGATCAAAAATCTGTCATAGGATGAAATGGTGGAATGATTCTTTTGAGATTAGCCGAGAAGAAAAACAAACCCACACATGTTACGTAAATTAGCTGAACTGCGGCACTGATGGGGGAGTCATCAGTTCCTCTGTTAGTTGTTCTGAGCCTCTCTGTGCTGATGCAGCTTTCAGGTGTGCTTTTATATCTTTTATAACACAGCTGACCGTCTTGTAAACATGAGGCAGCCACATTCCTGAGCAGCGCCAGGGGGAAGTGCAGGTGCCAGTCGACCCACTTTGCCAGCAGTGGCTGTAAGCTTTGCTCCCATCCTCTCTCGGTCCTCCATGATCTCTTTTTTTATCCTGTTTATTTCACTTTCACAATCGTATGCTCTTTTTCCTGCAACTCCCCACCACTCTCTTCTCTGCCTCAGCCTCTCTGTTTCACTGGTTTTATCTTATGCGCTGTCATTTTGGGTATTTTTCACAGCAGGTCTATGCTTCCCCACACATTTCTTAAGAAAGGAGGGAACATTAGCTTTTGATGAGACAGCAGCGTTTTTGTGCCTGCATAAAGGAGCTCTTGTCCGCTCGTTGCCATGTGTTACCTTGATAATTGGTTTCAGTGTACACCCAGCTGGGAAAATTACCCACAAAAAGCAACATGTTGCATCTTAGTGGCCGTTTTTTTCGCAGATGCAAATGTTTTTATGCATGTATAGCGTTCTTTAAAGGAACCTGGATTTTTGACCCTGATCCGAAACCCCTGTGTTTACATGATTCTTTACTTTTCATTTAACAAGTGTGTGTGTGTGTGTGTCCTTTTTGTGTGTTAGGTTGTGCAAACCCAGAGGAGCTGACCACAGAGCGAGCCCACTCTGCCGTGGTGGAGATGTTCGACACCCTCCGAGGTTTGAGTCACACCAGAGACCACCTGAAGCAGCTGCGCTCCGTCTACACCGCCAGTGATGGAGTTCACCAGGTCTGCACACACTGTCAACATTGAAACACGCACACACTCTGTGTTACAGCAAGGCTTGTAATAGTACTTTGTCTATCTGTCACACAATCCCTAGCACACCTAAGAAAGGCAGAACATCAAGTTAACATTGTTCATCACACTCAGCCGGGGCCTCTCATGTTTTATTTACCTGTATTTGCACTCTTGCTGCAGCAGATACACAGGTCTGGATTGAGCAGGGGAGACCTTTTGGCCTTCGATGCTTTAATGCCTCTCCAGCTTGCGTCACACCATTCACTGTGAAACCCTCTTCATAAACTGTCTGCATCTTACAGCTTATGTAACTCAGAAGGGCCTCTTTGTGTGTGCATCTGCAAGCTTTGTCCTCATGAAAGGCTCTTACCTTTTCTTTGACAGTCGACAGTGCAGCTCCATTGTCGCTGTCCTTCGCTGTGATTGGGTAGCTCGTTCAGAGAATTATGTCAGCAGGAGGAAAGGTTAGTCGAGGAAAGTTCAAATCACTTTTTTCCTCCTTCAGGGTCATGATTACTTTCTGAGCCTAATGCATGAATGTGACAATCAAAGAAGTACTCATGACACTGGATGTTCAGCAGGGGCTTGAAAAAACATACATTTCCTACTGTGTTGATCTCTTATTGCTTTTGTCTCATGAACCTCTTTAAACTGTGTTGATTGAGGCTTTTATTTTTCAAATACTCAAACGTAACTCGCTGACCCAATCTTAAAGCTGTGAGCTACAAAGCCTCTTCGTATTGAAGGAATTGGAGCTCTTGTGTTCAGCAGGAGTTATTTCATCCACTTTTAGGCCATTTCAGTATATTGCATTTTGAATTCAGCAGAGTAATCGTTAAAGGCAATGCATTTCAGGGCACACATGTAAGTGTACTGGCTGTTTTGCAGAGAGATGAGAAGATTGGTACTGTTCTGTTTATATGCTTAATTGAAGCTACAGCTAGCTTAGTTCAAAGATTAGGACCAGTATCTTCCTGGAGTATGTGTTGGCTGCCACACGACTGCTGCCTTATTCCGAGCACCCACGATTATGTAATTAGGATACAAAAATAAAAGTAACTGTATTCCGGTAAAGTCACAGGAAAAAAAGATGTAATCAGATTACATAAACATTCAGTAAAGGGGATGCAATTGGAAAATAAAGATAATATACAAGTCTGTAAGCATGCGCATACGACAATGCATCATAACATCACTCTTGTCTTGAGAGAAACCGAATACACAAGATTCTTAAAGAACATTAGAAAGATTAAATAAAAGTCATCTTATAGATTTTTCTCTTCTCTGGTGTTTAGTTTCAAATGTTTGGTATTGAGGTTATCCAAAAGGAATGGAAAGTTTTCAAGTTATATTAATCTAACATTATGATACTTGGATTTAACTGGATCCGAATACATTTTTAAAGTACCCTCCCAACCCTGCCCATGTTACCTTGAATGAATGATGATGATGAAAGAGTTGTCTCCCCAGTAACCTCTCTCAGGACGCTGATCTGTGCGATGTATCTCTCTAACCATCAACAACTTTTAACACTGAATGTCATTACTCCATCCCAATGCAACTGAATGACAAAGTAAAATATGAGCTTTGTCAGAAGGTGTCAGTATCTTTGTTAGTGATAGGTGTCTGCATATACCTGGTGAGCAGCAGTGTAATCATGTCAGGGAAGAACTGTCTGTCCTCGCTCCTGCTGCGTTATGAAATTTGACTTCATATAAAACGGGGAACAGCGTGATATCTTCCTGCTGCTGGATGTTCCTGAGAATCATCAGTAATTTCGACAGCTTCTCTCAGCAGGCATCCTCTCCGCCCAAGAAGTCAATACCTGCCGGTCATGATGTCCTCTCGTTGAAGATCTCCTTGAAATGCAGAACCCCGGTGCCCTTGGATTCACAAGTAGCCTTCCTATACCCTTACTGTCACATGTGTACTCCCTCATTGTACAGCTGCACGGAAATTGCACATTTCCTGAGTACATGACCTGCTGTGAGTAGCTGAATACTGTAGAATTTCCTGGAAAAAAAGACATTAATGAAGTCCGAGTATCGGAGCCTTTCACAGCTGGAGTCCGATGCTGTCTATTGACCTTATCGGAAGGGAACATAAAGCATACAGACACACGCACGATGGCAGTGTTAATGTGCGGAGCATGTGAACTGTTATTAAGATCTTTTGAATTGTGATGCAACGACACGAGGGGAGAGTTACAAGCCAGTGATTCATCCGCTCAGAGAGATGGCGGCACATGGTCGAGATTACACACCTAAGACTGTAGACATATTGAATGTACTTTTAAACAAATACATTAAATGGATTGGAATACAAAAATAGACTGTAAATTGAGCTGCCAGGTATAAAATAACGTGAAGAAAACACGCATAAAATTCTTTCTTTCCAAGTTTTTTTTTATTGAAAATGATAAATTCGAGGTCAATACTATAATAACGATTATAACAGGTATCTTGTTGTTACATAGATCTGTTTGTAGATTTCTTTCACATAGTTTTTCATGTGAATTTACAGATAAAAATCCAATAAAAAACAACAACAACAGCATTGATAAATTTCAAGTGTTTTAACAGTGTTTGACCATATTTGAAGCTCATTTCATTGCACTTCGGTGTTCACACGGTACACAAACAAATTAGCTTCAGAGAAGAACACGACGCACCCTTATCAAGAAAGAACACATCTTGTGTTCGTGAAGAAAGAGTTCGGAGCACGTGCTGATTAGAATTTAGCTCCATGTTTCTGAGGGATTTAAATGAGATGCATTGTACAACTTCATCAGTCTGACAACTCCTTTTTTCTCCAAGGACATTCCAGTCTGTTGTGTTCTGGGCTCCGCGTATGTTTTTGATGCTGTCGCCGTGTTGTTTTGGAACATTAATTTGTTCCTGAAAACCTGCCGGGAAACTGATACTCACATGTGAGGCTGCGTGTGTGTGTGTGTATAGAGATGAATATTTAACCATTGGCATTATCATATGACTAATTCTGATATTGTTTTTCATCGTGTGGGTGTTTGCGCCGGCGATTTAATGGGATTGCTTTTAGCTTTTTCGGATGACAGATGAAAATGGATCGTGCGTGACTGCGGGTCATATTGTTTACACCTGCGTCGCTGCTGGTTGTGTATGTACGTGCGCAGGCCTGATATTAAGTCGGAGGTGAATCATTTATGTGTTTACAACCAGCTTACTTTGTGCAGGCTGACCCGTGCTGCAAAGTCATGTTGGTAGAGGTAAATATTAGTTTATATAATTCATGATTTTATACAATATGGACAGCAGGATTTCCCCAGCCCTAATTTTGCCACTCTTCGGTGAGTGGGGGAGTGGGAGGCTGTGAGACGTCAGTTGAGAGTGAGACATACTGATGCAGTAGGCCGAAAACACCTGGATGCATCAGTATTTGGACATCTCATGAGTGTAGGTGTGTGTGTGTTTATGCTTGAATCAACAGTTTGGAAGGCGGAGTCTCTGACGAGCGTTCAGATGTTCCTTTGAAAACATCCGAAGGAAAAGTTATTCTCCCTACCTCGCTCACATTTTGGCGTTCAGCCTCGATGTGTCACTTGCATCTTGTAAAATGAGGGAAGTTATCCAGAAACTGGAAGACATACAGCCGGTTTCTATTTTGAATCTATTAGCACTCAAATAAAACTGTGCCAAACCTTATCTGGGTCTTTATTGTTCTCGGAGACAGCAAACCTCACTCCCATGAAAAAAAAAAAAAAATCTGTCTTGAATTCCTGATCCGCTAGCTTTGAGGTCTATAAATGGTACATTCTGTTCTGGGTAGCCGGGTAGAAAAAAAGCTGCGTCCCTGATACTGTTAAAGAGTTTTTCTTTTTTTTCATGGTTAGCCTTTCAAGAGTATTAGGGGGTATTTTATGAAGCTTTAGTTGAGGTTCTGCAGTGCAGCTCCTTCGAGGACATCAATATTTTATTGAAAAACACTGTCGATACATCATAAGACCTGAAAAACTGAACCTGACGAACTGTTACTGGTTGTCATCAGGACGAACACAAACAGTTCATTTTGATTAAGCTCAGTGCTTAATGAGAAATAAGCTGCTGACCTTCAGTATTCAAGTGTGTTTCTCTCAAACGTCAACATGGTCGTACCTACTGTGCTCTGTTGCTAGGAAAACACGAGTCTGTAGCCTTGCTAGCAGCTCTAAAGTCCTCATCTGATTGAAAATGTGTTTATCTTTTGTTCCTACAGTTGAATGTTCGAGTTTCACTGTGTCGAATGTCTGTGCAGAGTTTGACACGTGAGGACTGTTTCACATTCACCTGCTGAAAGTGTAAATAAAGTGAAAAAAACAGTTTGGAGGCCAATCCTGATCCAACATGCAAACACAGGTGTGATGTTGAAACTTGAGCGCTAACATGGTGACATATAGCAGGCATGTTTACCATAGTCGCCATCTCAGTTTAGCATGTCAACATGCTACCAGTTGGTAATCAGCACAAAACTTCTGCAAGATCAGGCACATGGTAAACTTTATACATTATTTAATTCACTCATTCAAAATTATACACAAAAGACGTGCACAGCATTTATTCCTAACTCACTAAATAAAAACAGAACTGGAGACAGAACTCTTGCGATGGGATCACACCAGCTGCAACGCCCTCGGACATGTTTATTATCTGACCCAAGACACAGTAATTATTATTGCATTATTAAGTGTGTACGCAGTATTCATAGTTCAGTCTACAGCCATTTTCAGACTCATACATTCAGTAGTTTATGAGACATTTCATAAAAGAACACAAATGTGACCCTCATAGTGGCGCTTTTGGATTAGTCAGTAGGATACATTATGTCATAATGAGATATTTCAGTCTGGGGGCTTAAAGTTTAGAAGTAGCATCTCCTCCCAGAAATGATATCCATGGTCGTCTAAATATTTATAGTATAGAATATTTTATTTTACCACTGACAGAAAGATATTTTCATAGTGCCAGGCAACTTTTCTCCTTCAACAATCGCTCATTTTAGACCAAAGTTCTATTTTTAGCCAACAGTGGAGACAGATGTTTTCATCCTAACTGCAGCAATGTTTCAGCTCCTCTTGCTGAAGTGACTCATAAGTTAGCCGCTTGTTTACTCGACCCGAGCTGTTTTTAACTCTACTGTCTCCTGCACCCACGTCCATTTACACAACACGCAGAGGCTAAAAGGCTGACACTCAGAGCACTAAACACAGACACAGACAGCTCATATTTATACACATATTCATATACTGATTATTTATACTCAGTCACAGTTGACTCATATGTATGAAAATAAAGCAGCGCTGTCAGCGTTGGTGTTTTTTCTGGTGTTCAAGTGTGTTATTTGGTGTTGGTGTGTTTTGCAGGCGACCTATCGTCCTTTCCTGCGGCAGATCCTGGAGGAGGTCTTCCACCCTGACAGACTTGAATGCCCCGACATCGAGCACATGTCCGGCGGCCTCACAGACCTGCTCAAAACTGGCTTCAGCATGTTCATGAAGGTCAGACATCGCACACCATCACGCACCCTCACACACACACACTAACCCGTTTGTATGTAATGGGGTCAGCTCCGTCACATCCTCTTAAGCCTACCTGCTGCAGACAATAAAGTGCCTTCTTCCATTGCTTTAGCTTGACCTGATTTAATAATTTGCTGAGCAAGCTTCTCATGTCCGCACATATACAGTGTTTACCCAAGCAGGCCAATTAAGGCATCAAAAGCAGCGCTATGTAGCTCGTGTTTACCCACCACTTTTAACTCTCCGCCGCTCTTTTGATTTACAGCACTGCTTACAGTGATATGACCAACAGATCAAAGGCCTGAACATTCAGTCTGTCCTTTTTAATCATCATTACACACATTCAGTAACCGCAAAAATTGTCGTATACTGTTATTTCTGATTCTCCGGTCAGGAGCTGAAGAAAAAAACACAATACGGGCACCATTCATGCGAGGATCACATTTTATAGGTCAAACAGCAACGTGTCTCCACATGGAGTCACCAGCTGCCACTTTACAAAGCACAGTTTACTTTACCACTGTGGAGCGATGTACCCACCGCTCTACCCCTCTTTGATCGACCACCATCTTTCCACCTTCGATGTCCTCAATTGGGCATACAGCCGAGAATCATGGCAGCTGGAAATTGAACCCTACAATCACGGGCCAAAAGCTTTTCTCACCTGCAACTCCCAGTTAACCCCTGAACAGATCAGTTCATCAGCTCAACAGAAGGTCTAACAGGGAAAGAATTTTAGGTGTGCTTGCACCTGTGCTGGCCTTTTTGTGTCTGCCGATCGCTCCGTCTCTCCTTCTTTTGCCCACACCTGCAAAATTCCTCACAATTTTGAGGTGTTAGCTGCATCACCATTACCAGCGTTGTATAACTGGCCAAGTATGTGGAGCTGTTGGTAGAGAAGAGCAGGTGGTTAGACTGCAGCCAGGACTTGTGTAACCGAGAAAAGACTGGTCACCACATGTGCTCCAGATCACCTTAATTAATTACCTAAAAAGCAAACAAAAATACAGGTTATGCAGCAATCCACTGCAAGTCAGAAGTCCACACAGTAGTTCCGAGTTGGTATTCCAATATATATGTGTCCCAGTGTATGTGCTTGGAAAAATGCGAACACTCTGAACTTCACAAGCATCTACGGCAAGTGATCAGTGATCTAACAGATTCACAGACTTTTGAAAAAGATGGATAGAGTCGGTTCCCTAACACATGCTTACAAAGACTTTTATCAAACACAAATCAGCTGAGTGCAAAAGGAAAATGGTAACTACGGAGTTGTGACGGCAGGTTTCAGAACAAAAACTACATCAAGAAAAAAAGTCACAAAATTGGAAATCAATCAGATGTTGTATTGCATCTATAAGGTGCTTTTTGTAGCTTGTTTTCAGGCCATGCCTCTACAACATTGGTAACCAAACAATGAACAAATGGGTGCATTTTGGGTGATCCGAATATGACACATACCAAGTTCGGTGCAGACTGGCTGAGATGTTTAGGATACAAAGTAAAAGAAGTGTTTAGAAATAGGAGAGAAATTTTCCCAGGACCAGTTACTTGCTCAAAAAATGGCATTACTGTGAAAACAGAACAAAAAGATGTGCTCTGTGATCAGTTAGTGCAAGCACACCTCACTACTAAACGTATAGACCAAAAGTTTATCTTAATAAGCCTGAAAAGGTTCCTAAAGGCAAACCAGTAGTTAGACAAGCACACTACAGTGCTGATCATCTAAACCTTTGATATATTAGGGATGCAGCATCAAATCCAAAAAGTGTTCCGTTGGATTTACATTCCTTCAGCAGGTCCGAGAGACAATTCAGTTTAATTAGCTTAGTTGATTCACTCATTATTAATCCCTTTTAATGCAAAATTTACCTTTTTGAAAAGTTCAGTTGGATTTGCAGAGCAGGCGTCATAGGGAGACACAAAGACATGATTTTTTGCGTGACCTTAATATTTCATCCAAATGTTTTTTCCCCAACAGTCATGTAGTTTGAGGCTTTCGGGTAATGTATATCCACCACAGACCAGATCACTATCCACGCTCTGATTCTCCCACATCTGGGCCTGCTTAAACTGATGATTACCCGGGGGGGAGGAATTAGACTGGTTGTGTAACCGTGGCCTGGTTTTACACAAATTAAGAGACTTGGCCCGCGAATCACAGACTCCGACAGACTAAACCTATAAACCTGAACTTTGAATTTTCCATAGGAGCACGGTGCACACCCTTTATGCAGTTAAACAACCCAATAAAAGTTCTATTTATAACCACAGAGCCTACTGTGTTGAACACACCGGACCCTGTAGTCTGGACTATGACAAAGTGAGAGCCTGGTGTTTAAACTGTCATCTTTAACTGCCTGACGTCCCACATTTAGTCTTTCTTTGGACAGAGTTCAAGAGATCTGGTTCCTGCACCTTCATACCTTTCTGCAGTTCCTCCATCTGACTAACACCAACACCGATATTAGAGTTTTCAGTCCTAAAGTCACAGGATACCTCATATTTATGGTGCACAATTTGCTACTTCCTTACAAGGACTGTTGATCCAGCATTTCCTCTCCTCTATTCAAAGTGTGGCGCACTGCTCTGTAGTCTCGAGCAAGGATAAAATGATGACGCGATGACATTTTGTATCCAAAAGGTCAAAGGTCAACTTCAGTGAGACATCTCTGAAAATGTTCTAGCCATTAATCAGGAACAACAAACTGACTGGTGCGCAGAGGAAGACAAACACAAGGCAGGTTCTTCTAGTTGTCTTATGGTACGGTGGAGGTTATGCACTTTAACGCTGGATGACACCCGCCTTAAAGGTGCTCCGTGTAACAGTTTGAAGCACTACATGCATTAATCACTTCATATCACGATCATATGTATTAACGTGACGGGAAAAATTAGACTTTCCCCATCTTTCTCAGTTTCCTTTACGAGCCTGTGGACGATTGGGATGAATTTTCTGCAACAGTCTAAAAGATGTGACTTCTCACATGTTCTCAAGTGCCTCATCTCAATGCCTCTCTCTTCACAGAGAGCAACAGTAGCAAACATAATTTTAGAAATGGAGTCCCCAAACAAAAGCTAATAACCGGCTTCCAGCACAACACAGAAGTTCCACAGAGCCCCTTTAATTCTGAACAATTATTTAAGTGTAATTGTTCTTATTTGTACGATTTTGTACAAGGTAACAGACTCTCTCTCCACCTCCCTACATTTGCATTTTGAGTGTAATCCATTCATCCTAAAAGAAACAAAACAGACAATAAATAACATTAAAGAGGCATTTTTTTGGTCATTTTCTTTTACTGATATTTTGTCGTTATCAAGTTCAAACACTCTCAACTTTTCAGTGCAAGGCATGAAGTCGCACCCTTAGTTTGAATTACATTTCATAGTTGGTTGCCTACAGGTGCAACAGGCTTTTTTGCCTCATGACCTTCTCTAAGGTGTTTAAAGTCTCCATGCCTGTGAAAAAATCCACACCCATTGTATATTGGATGTCTCACCTAAGACAAAGGTAGCTCACTAACTTGATGTTTGAAAGAATTTAGATAAATGAAAATTGAGTGAGTGGCGTCTCTAAGACAGCCTGGTTGTATTTTAATATCAGGACGTGGAATAACATTTTCTTTCCCTCACACACACACACACACACACACACACAGGCACATTTCACACCTCACCTCCTCACATTTTCATGAGCCCCGTCCTCCCTGTCGGTCCAGTGGCAGTACACATGGCTCAGACACTCCCAGCTGCTCTGTGTCTGCCGATCGTGCATATTTGCGTGCCGGGGTCTACTTGCACATGGAGTTGGCGTGCCTGCGATGAATCAGGCACCCGCCTCCAAACATAAAACATGAGGGGAATACACTACAAGACATTCGCTCTCATATTTCTTTGCAAAACACATGTTGAATCATCCTTGACACGCTCCACCCATGCCTGCTGGTGCTTCACGTGTACAGCCACTCTCACCTCAGGTCCGCCCCCTGCAGCTCTGATTTCTCAGTTAGCATTCAGAGGCGGCAGATGTGCCCTGACCGAAGCTCGCCAACCAACACGTATTATTCCCCAGGCAGCCAATCACTCTCAGCGGAAACGGCAGACTTGCTGTTAAAATTCATCTCTAAGTGACAGTTTATCATGGTTTTGGCGCACCAGCATGTCTCAGTCTGTGGGAGCTCTCAGACACAGGTGATGTGGGGTGGGTTTGTTTGTGTGTGCGCATGTGTTATCAGAGAGCGTATGTGTGCGCACCTGCTTTCATATCCACGTGTCAGGGTGTGAAGACACCGCTCATTGTTTGGAGTAGCGGTGGCCGTCCTGGCAGAGTCCACTCTCATCAGTATCACCACAATATCCCAGGTGTCCAGCTGGGCAGTGACTCAGCACCGGCTCACAGATAGACACAGTAATATGCAGAGGAAATGATTAAGAGTTCCCTTGACAAAGTGGGTTGTTTATCACAGACAGTTCTATAATAAGAACAACATAATCAACACCTCAGATTGCCCTAAAATACGCCGACCAATCACAATGTCCCGTCTTAACTGCAGGTGAGTCGTCCACACCCCAGCGACAACCCGTTGCTCTTCCTCTTCCTGGTGGGTGGAGTCACGCCATCAGAGCTGCGTCTCATCAAAGAGATTGTCGCCACACACAAACCGGGGACACAGGTGAGTCGAGTCCTATTCAGCTCTTTTTTAGCAGCATCACAGCAGATAATAAAAACAGGATCAATAGAATGGTCCGACTGGCTGCTCAGCGGTCGGCCTTACCCCGGACTCACTTGAGGTCAGTGTTGAAAAGAGAGCAAGAACTGAATGTGGTTCTTTATTTTGAAGGACATTTATCACTCAGTGTTTATAACAGACGCAGAAGCTCATTCAGTGACGACTCTTTTGTTCACTTTTAGAAGCGGTCTGGATCCGTACCGCCTTTCTGTTAGTCATGTCTCAGATGGCTTTCTATGGTTATATTTACTGGTTTTACACTGCAAATCTCTATATTGTTTGTTTTCTGTAGTTGATTTGGCAAATTTCCCCACTGGGGATTAATAAAGCTGTGTAATCTAATACTCTCACTCCTCCAATACAAATAAATACGGTGTTTACTAAAAGGCCCGCGGGGATGATGTAAGAGAGGATATTAGGAATTAATTGTACTGAATCTGTTTAAGACTTATCTGCACTTTAATGCTTTAGGTCCCTCCGAAAGCAAATAAAGGGCCACTCCGCCATCTTTACACATGAAATGTGCCTGCAGGTCTTGGGGAGTACAACTGCATGTGTGAAAAAGTAAAGCACTTTGTGGCTCCAGGGGAAAATGCATTTAATCTAATACTGGAATAAAAGAGGTGGTGTTTCCATCTATAATGAGTCCACCAATGTTATAGGAGTGCAATGAAGGCAGTTTATCAGATTAGATGCAGCTTCCTCTGGAGCCACAAAAGGCTTTATGCTACTTTTTTACATATGCAGCAGACACGTAAACACACTGTAATGTGTGAAATTGGTGGAGTTTCCCTTTAGTGGATAATTTAGGACTTCACACAAACTCGACATCAGGCTAAACTCAGCTCAGAGATGAGCACTAAAAGTAGTGTTGTGTTGATTACACAGTTAAATGGCTATAGAATAATGACACCATCAACTTTAGATTGGTCGACGCTAACCTTTTCTTTTACTCTGCTATTCGTGCCACCGGGCACGAGATATCCCAGGAAAATTAAGGCTTACTGGCAATCCAGCCAGATTGGCGTCCTGGCACCATTTTATCTGCTTTCGTGTCTAAATGCATGGCTAAACTCACATTTTGTCCTCTGTTGCTGGTAGTTGCAAAAACGGAAATGATATCCAGTTGTTTTTGCAACGGCGGCGCCAACAATAATACCACTCGGAAACACTGTTAAAGTTTCCATTTGAAGTTAAAGATCTGAATATTTCTCCGGCCACAGACAAAAAGGTCTCGTGGAAGCTGACGTGTAAGGCTAACGTCAATTACAATCTGCTGAAAAAGGGCTTTAGGCTTTGATTTAAATGAATAAATACTCATACAGGTAGAGATTTTGTGCGTATGAATCATAAACATCCACTTCACGAGCCTCTGTTGTGCTCGTGTCGCCCATAAAACATCCAATAATCAGAGAGACAGATGAAACGCTGTCGCTGACACATTGAGGCGGCAGGTTTACGATCAGACTCCCCTCAGACAGATTTCCGACCGAGAGAAATAAAATAAACGCTGGCCTACATACAGGCAGGTGACTCAGATCAGGTGTAGAGGCTAGAGATCTGATATTGACGCTCATTCAGACGGTAACTGCGCACAGGAGACAGGAGCTGTTGTGTCTGTCTGTGTGTTTGGGTGGTTTAAGTGCTGATTACATATGCAGACCACAGTGACATGTGAAACATGCAGATGAATGTGTTTTCTCTGTGTGAGAGCGAGGAGAGGAGGGAGATCAGGCCGGGTGATGTGGGCTCGTCTTAATAAAAGGCTTTAAGAAGGAGGCCAGAGACAATGAAAGGCCTCGCAAGGATCAAAGCCTCCCATCTGTAATCAGGAAAACTGAATAAAGACGAGCTTCTACAATAACCTGCTGGCCCACACACACACACACACCGGCCTCGGCACACACCCTTGAGCCTTCACACATACGTACATAATATACTGTGTACAGCCAAGCAAATGATGGCTGTGGCGCAGACGTTGAGGAGCAGCTCCATTGAAAACAAACTGGAGTTTTTGGTCTTGCCTTCAAAAGTGAATTCCTCTGAAACAGACTGACTCTGCCACTACAAACAGGCCTGTTGCCAATTTTAGGGTGCTGACCCAGAGTTAAAGCAACAGTGCTGCATGGAAACAGAGCAGCTCTGTTATACAACACAGGAGAACTGGCGTTGTTATGTGAACTAGAAAGCACCCAGAGAGGGCAGGAGTCCTGTAGGTTTTTTCTTGAGCTGCATCTGCATCAAAACATACTTATGATAGAACATTTTCGGAATAATATCGTGAATATGAGGGGTTTTTTTGTCTTTCAGGTTAAGTGCAGAGGTTACAAAGAATAACATTTGTTACTACATCCACACCAGATTTCATCGATAAGTCCTTGGGTCATTGCACAAATTCCACCTTCCTTCATTGAGATAATGATACTCCAGCTAAAATCTTCACAGCGTCAACCCTTCTCTCCCTGTAGACGTGGAAGGGGAAGTGTTTGTACCAGTGGTTTGCTTCTTTACATACAAAAAGACTGCACAGCTTGAATTCCCAATGGTTACAGATGTACTGTATTCTAAAGCCCATTTCAGAGTTGCGCCTTATTATGTAGACGCGATGGAAATCTTACATGTTGGTCTCATGTCTGAATAGGCACCCAAGTCATTTTGACATTGACATTTAGTTTTGTTTTTCTGATAACCTTAACCAGGATTGATTGTAGTATCCTGAAACTAACATGACCACGAGGACGAATCTGGGCAGAAGAGTATAAGGATGAAAATCAAACAAATTCTGAAAAAAAAGGACATTACTAAATAGGCAGCAGTAAAATCTGTTGAGTATATTGAATGTGGAAATTGATAGAGCTTTTATTTTGGGATTGTTTTTTTGGGTCAAAATGTAAGGTAACAACAGCATAAAAGCTTTTAGAATCCATCAGTGATGCAGAGTGAACACTCCTCTGTATTTTTCAATCTGTATCCCCGTTTCCAATGTTCTTGCGTCAAAGTGACTAATGGGGACGAATATTTGGGAAATTGGTCCAGTGTCGAGCGAGCCACTGAAATGCTCAGATTCTAATTCTGAGTGTATGACAACATGGTGGAAAGGATCCTACAGACGTGCTTTATCAGTTTTTGTTGAATAAGATCCTTTTTGTTAAAGCAGAAACGGCTGCTATCACTCTCGCCATAGCCGCCAGACTCCAAATGCATTCGACGTGAACATATCAGGAGGGGAGCTGGGGGAAATCCAAGTGCAGAGTCAGAATATTTTCTCATCTAATGCAGTGAGTTAAGGATTTATTTTGGCGGATGATAGTTTTGGTGAGTTTTTATTTGTTTGTGTTGTCTTTGAGGTGTGTTTTGACAATGATAAAATTAATGTTTCTGTCAAAATGGGGTCGGTTGGCAGCTGTTTCTTCTTAAACAAAAAGGGATCTTATTCTTTAACAACAAGGTCAGTCTCTGTAAGGATCTTTTCCATGATGTTGTCAGGCACCTAAAATAGCTATCGGAGTCTGTCAGTGGCAAGTGATGCACACGATCGCCAGCAGGATTACATTGCAGCCTGCTTCACGACTGCAGGCTGGTGTTGTCTCGCTCGGTGCTGGAAAAAATGTAAAAGTCATTGTCTCCATTAGTCACCTAAACAGAAAAAACATTGTAAAATAGGGTTCTGGCTGAAAAAACATCAGGTACTAAAGCTTAGCTGTCCTGTGTCACATACAGTCTGGATGATGAGAAGTCATCAATGGAGCCAGCAATATAACATTTTACATGCTTGAAAAAATCAGGAAAAAGACCCAATCAGGCCACACTGCAGACTGCAAAATGCTATTAAACAGGGACGTCTGTCAGCCTCCCAGTTGTTTTGTCTTGTAAGATAACTTATTGAACGTCTGAGTACCGAAACATTGTTTTCAATAAACTTCGGGCCTTCGGTCTTCTCCTTCGCACCTGTCGACCTGGCGTGTGCAAAAGCAGTACACTGTGCAGGTTTGAAAAAAGAAAATTAACAGCAACTAATTCTTTCAGCTCAAAATTGGGTAAATCCAGAATTTCTGTCCATTGTTGACACAAAACAACCTTTACGAAGAGAGCTTCACACTCAAAAGACAAGATGAGACATCACCTGATGACATGAGAACACAAGCAGCAGCACAACCTCCCTGGCGGAAGTAATTAAATCAAATTGCCAAGGCACCTAATTCATGTGCTTGTTGATTGCCAATTTGCACATTACTCACCCTGCCGCTCATGCCTGCTTAACTTATTTAAGTGTGGGGTTCGACACTGTGACCTGTTTTAACCTTAACGATTGTGTCGTTCTCCGCTCCAGGTGCTGGTCTTGTCCACCAGATTACTGCGGCCAACTGATATCCCCGAGCTGCTCTTCTCCTCCCAACGGCTGCTCCCTGATATCGGTATCTGAAGATGGTGTTACGTGGAAACGCATGCATGCACACGTGTAAGGACACATGTGCAACGTCTCGACGCCTCTTCAAGTGAGAGTGGAGCTCGGGTATTGAGACCTGGAAGCCTCGAGTGGTTATCGAGGAGACGAGGAGCAAATCAACATTCCCGCCCTGTTGTTCTGTCAGATTTAATTAAAAAAGTAAACTGTAAAATAATTGTGTAAAAGCAGCTTTTGGCTTTATTTTTCTTGGAGACAATAAAGTAAAAATGTAAATTTTTGTGTATGACTTACAATATCTGTTCTTCCTCTGAACGGAAATCTGTCAAAAGCCACAAAAGGTTTACTTCCGGCGCTTCTTCCTTTCATTGTCAATACAATAAAATCGACGACTTTACAAACAGAGTCTGGTGATGCTCTCCTTTGTTTGCACACAGTATCAGACTCCGTTTCAACAAGGCTGCGTGTGTGGTAGTGATGTTGTGTTGATGTGTGATGACACTACACACACTGTTAGCGGCCATTCACACCTCACCACATCATATGGTGAGCAATGAGAGCAGAATAATTAAGTCGTTCGTCTGCTCAGGCTAATTTGTTTGCACCTGGCACTCACTTACACCTTCCTGAGCCCCCACACCTCCCTCCCCTACACGCTCCCTATTCTCTCCAGGATGAATCACTTCGGCTAGAGCTCAGCAATTTCACCCACCTACGAGCACCTGAATAGATTGTGACTACACACATTTTGTCACACAGAGAGAAGGAGGCGAGGAGGAGTGTAGTAATCCAGTAAATCCTGAGCTTTGACGCACTTTTCAGAGATTGGAACATGATAGTCGGGGATTCAGTAATTAGGTTCTGTATTGTAAATAAACTGTTCGCCAACATCATAACAGACATCAGGTTTTATTAGGAAAGTGCATAATATGATTTTCCCCTTATCTTCTGGGAGCTGGTGATTCTCAGGAGAGTCCCTCTAAAGAAAAAAGAAAAGTCTTCCGCTTGCTTTTTTTGGTCAAATTGATTTCCTGGGGTCAAGGACTGCGTCAGGTTTGGAGACATGAGAAGCAGCTGTACAGTCATGCCTCAATTTCAGTTTGATGCCTTTCATAAGTCAGCTTTTTTCATTGTGAGTCATCCCCCTTCACAATAGCAGAGATGTCTCAGTCTTACAAAGTCTTGGTCATCGTACAGATGTTCTGAGGTTTTCCTTCTTTTGTAAAATGCCTCTATGCAACTGATAAACGACACCAGAAACAGAATTCATAATAATTTTATTGTCAACAAAACATGAATTTGTAACAATATAAATAAAAAGGCCCTTTGGATTATTCCTTTTTTTAATATATAAAGTGCATCAGTGATAACAACCGCCACATGCTACATACGGTGTCTGCTGCCCCTCTACATACTCCACCCGCCTCATCAGTCTCATGCACAATGATGGTTCAGGATGCTGCAAATATAAAATACATTGCAGGTATTGACATTAAAGAGACTGAGAACATACACACACACGGTTGCACAGAGCCCTGGCTCAACAAGCTGCTCTAATAATACCAGCGGTAACGGTGCTGTGGAGTGGCAGTCTGACTAAAACTCTGCCACAAAAGGGCAGCGCAGCTAAAAATATGCTGCAGAGTCCTTCAGAGCTGCTGTTGCCAGGAGAGATGGTTTATAGTTTTTGACTTTATATGCAGAGAGTCTGTGGTTCTGTCAGCCTCGCACGGCTGCTCCTGCGTCCTCAGGTCCCACTCCTGAACCTCCTGGCTGCTTCTCCTCACACGGTATCTGACAGGATAGACACCTGCCCACCCAGAGGTGTAAACATTCAGCCTACCGCTGTTTAAGTCACACCCGCCCTCACAGACCGGTACAGAACTCCAGTGGAGAAGCATGAATCTTCTGTTCTCTCTTCCACCGCAATGCTTTCTTTCTCTGTGGCCACTCTGGACCACTTTCAAAATCTTCTCACACAGAGGTGACAGTCCTGACTTTGGCCGACAGTGCTTGCTTGAAGCGCCGCTTCAGGTCTTGCATGTTGGGCGATTTTGGCCTGGGGATGAGGGGCGAGCGCCTCTTCTCCGTGGCAGCACTGGCAGTGGAGTTGTTGGAGGTGGGAGGAGGCGGCTGCTTGGCGAGTTGGCAACACA
Organism: Diplodus puntazzo; assembly: GCA_963678695.2. NCBI lineage: Eukaryota > Metazoa > Chordata > Actinopteri > Spariformes > Sparidae > Diplodus > Diplodus puntazzo. Next base: position 7,703,521 of record OZ023163.1, on the reverse strand, counting down.
GCCGGTGGAAAGCCATGTGCACCTGGCTGTAGTCCTCGCTGGCTGACACTTCGTAGAAAGAGCAGCCCAGCGTCCCCGCCAGCAGAGGACCCTGCTGGGAGTCGACCTGCCTCAGGTGCAGCAGGTCTGCCTTGTTCGCCAGAAGGATCACGGGGGGCATATTGGCGCCGCCGGCGCGGACGACCTGCTGGTGCAGCTGATCGATCAGATCGAAGCTGCGGCGGTCCGTCACAGAGTACACCAGCACCACGGCGTCCGCCCACTGGATGGAGCAGGTCACATGATCGGGTAGGCTGATGCCATTATCGGTCATCTGAAGGAAAGAAAAGAAGGTGATTAAAACAAAAGCCAACAGAAGTACATACAAATGAAACAATTCACATTAAATGTGCGCCGACTTTCTGCAACTGATCCGTGGTCATGACTGGAATGCCGACTGAGGCAGACAAGAGCGATAGAGTTACTCCTCCAGAACAGAGAGGTGTGGGTGATTGAGGAGTCTGGATGTGGATCAGGGTATCATTTACTCTGGCCTCAGACATCCATTAGCCTAAATGGGAGATTAGACAACCAGACTGAAAGGCTCTACTTCAGGAGAACACACACACATACATACACACACCTCTGGTTTTGGACTGGTGCCCAGTCAGGAGAGGACTTAAATGATCTTAACAGCCAGACAGTGAATTGGATTATATCATCTTTGTACTGGATTAGCCTCGAGTCATTTTCATATGCTGAACCTTGTCTGTGGACTCAGTCTGCCTTACAGTCAAGCGCAGGGCAGATAAACTGCATCCGTCTTGTTTTCAGTGGATCTTACCTCCACACCAGGAGTGTCTTGAACCTGGATGGTCACTTGTTCTCCATCGACCTGGACTTCTCTGGAGTAGAGATTACCTGCACACACACAAAAGGAAACAAATACAGTTTTAACGCCAAGAGTTTCACCCTCCTACAGAGTCAACTTAAACCACTTTTCATCTGTAAAACGTTTTCCTGCGCAGCTGCTCACCAGCATTTCTCTCGTAGTCTCCGATGAAGCGCCTCGTTAGGAATCTCACCACGAGCGCTGAAATAAAAACGGCACAATATTAGAAAATCATGTGACGGGATAAAAAGACTAAATAAATCACTAGAACACCAGAAGAGAAAGAAGGTTTTTAATCCTTTTCTTACCTGTTTTGCCAACTCCGCTGCCTCCTATCACAGCCATTTTAATGGCCCGGTTGGGGACCGAGTACTCAGGTGCAGGATACTCCGCGATGGTCGTCATGTTGTGGATGAGACGCATTTTCTTCGTTTGTCGGTTTCTGTCCGAGAAAAAACAAACAGTTTGAACGCTCACGGACGAAGCCTTCAGATGAACCGGTTGAAGTAAATCCTGTATCACTCCCGAGGTGTCTCAGCAGAAGTGGAATGTAACGAACGCTGATGTGAGAGCAGAAAAAGAAGTGAAGCAGCGAGCTCACTGAATGCTGCTGGAGAGAAGCGACCGCAGCTTTTATACCCCCCCGAACGGCGCTGACATCTGATTGGCCCGCTGGTGATCACCCTCCCTCCCTCGTGCGTCCCCCCGCCTACACGTGGATACACGAAGAAGAAGAGACGTTGCTGTAACAGGTGGGGACCTCCGGCTGGGTGTCCTGACTACACAGCCTGTGTTTTGCAGGAGCGACGGGAGAAAATGTGAGTTTTTGACTGCTGTCATAGAATGTAGTGCGATAGAAAGCTGCATAAATGTCACATAAAGCCAACTTGTGTTACAGTGAAACATCATAATACCTACAGTACATTATTTGAGCAGTGGTGGCATCCTCAAAATAGAGCTGTTTTTAAACTATATTCACGAGGCCGCCATTTTCTTGGATGCTCAAATGTCAAACTGCTGTAATTTAGGTTACATGTGCCATAAACAGAAATTTTAAACAGAATTTGTAATAAAATTCCAAAATCCAAAGGAACATTCAGCCATCTTTCAAGGCACAACAACATAATAACATAACACATTTCAGATAATAATTGGCTTCCATTTGATGACAGCTAACTTTAGAATTCAACCACTTCCTAGCTAACATTACTGTTTGATAGTGTTACACGACAGGATATGCGTAATTTATCTCACAAATGCATTTAACCCAGGAAGCAAAACATACTGGATGTAAAGAAGTTGAAATGTTAGCGCAAAGTAGCACACATGTTGTTTTACCTTGAAATATGGGCCAATGTCCCAATCAGTGTGGAACCTCTAAGGCTTGGATGGTATATGCTGAGGTTGCGACTCCTATAAACGTAGTAAATCTAACAAAATGTTATAATTTCACCATTTCCCATGAATCAGCAACTGATAAGGTGATGGATAGTGAAAATCAGGAAGAACATTTAGCGATCTTTCAAGCTAAGACAACCTTTTTTTTAAAAAAAAAAAAATACAGTTAGCTTCCATTAGACATCAGCTAACATTAGCATAAATAACAACATACATCTTGGACACATTTATTCAGTATTGTTAAGTGTAGCTTAAAGTCATACTTGAGTAAAAGTCTTATAGCATCTGGTATTGAATGTCATTAAGTAACAAAAGTATTTTTCTGGCAATGAATGAACTCTGCTTAAGTATCAGAACATTATACGTATATTTAAATATATACTGTATTCTAGTAGTTGAAAGTTTATTGGTTTATTTAGCTTTAATATGATTACTGGAATCCTTATTTTCCCCCCAATGCTACTTCCGGGTTAGCCTTCCAAACTACATCATCCCTGCAACATCCTATTACTCTTGAGAAAAGTTCATGTAGTTGTCCCCTCCGAAGTTGATGTAAGAGTTTCACCACTCTGTCAGCCATAACACCACTGTTTGTGAGGAATAAAGGGATGCAGATGAATCCTGCTCAACTTCCCAGTGTTGTGCTGCAGCTGGTAACCTGTTCAGACATGCCCCTGCACTTGTGAGTCCTCCACACAGGGGGTTAATGGCTGCTGATGTAGGCTGAAAATACACACATCCTCCCCGCATACACGCACACATACAGACACATACCTTACAAGAACTCATGCAAGCATTCATGCCATGGATGTGAAAGCTTACCAACCTTCAACATCCAGAAACGACACAATATTTCAGCAAGTTATCTCAGAATGGTAACAGAGCAGTAACATCTAATTTCAGGAGTCTGTTGCAACATAATAAAACATTTGTTGATATTTTACACGGCAAATCAAATCAGCAGCTGCTGTCTGCTCTGATTTAGCCTGTATCATCTCTTTGTCCCAATTTCTCCCCCCCTCCCCACCCACGGGTCTCCCTCCCTCCCTCCCTCCCTCATCTTTCATTTGTGCTCATGTGCTCTGAGGTATTTTGGCTTGCAGTCCGTCTGTGATTATGGTCTGGTATGTATTTTTGATAAGAGTGCTGATGACAGGTGGTTGCGCTGAAATATGAAATTAGTGCCCAGGATTCGTGAGCAGACATGGTTTGCTAGGTGTGTACACATGCACACACACGATAACCACATCAGAGCCAGCACAGTGAACTCCACCCCGGTGGCATTATGGGAAGATTGAGCCTATTTTTTCCTGTAATAGTGTGTAAATAGTGTACATACTTGCATTTGATGACATGTAATCTGAATTCCCTCAGTGCGTCTGAGTACAAATGAAGCCCCTGCCTTTTCAAATGAATGATCTGAGTGAGGTGTCATGGTTTTTGAAATCTAAGCCCACGCTGCAGCATATTTGTAACACAGAAAGATGAAAGGAGTCATGGTTGTTCGCTCCTCTAACAATCCAGTGAGAAGGCTAATGATGACAGATAATAGAGGACACTGGAGGTTTTTTTTATCCTTTGTAAAAATGGTTTGTGAGTCATGCCAGAGGTCAAAGCAGCAGTGTCAACATGGTGACTTAAAAGCAAAGTGCTTAGAATGTGAAAAACAATGTGTATGTGATGATTATAAATCTCACAAAGCAGTGTTGCAACTGCCTGTGTTGTCGTGCCTTTAGGTCGGTGTTGCCTTCACTTTCCCTGAGGGAGGGAAATTAAAATACCTTTGACTTTGGGGATCAGAGTGTCACCCACACGTGGGTGACAATAGATGGTTAGAGAGGGTAAAATGGGGGTTAATCTTACAGCCAGGGTGTGGACAATTACCAGGGAGAATTCAGGGTATTCACTGCAAACAGGAATGTTGAGTTAATTGAGGGTTGGTGGAGGGGACGAGGGGCAGGTGAAATCTGGAGGAGGAGGAGGAGGAGGAGGTGTTCTCCGAAGGATGTCCTTGTTGACACATAAGTGAGGACTGATTTCCCGTGGTGGCCTCGCCTTTTACAGTTGAGCTGAGAAGAGGTATACTGCCGTCACTCGCCCCCCCAGGCCTGATCCCACAAAGGACCGTCATTTGGGATATCAGAGAAACTGGAGCAGTTTGGAGCTGCCCTGGGGTTAAACCTCATGAGCCACGGTCATATGTTTATTAGTATCATGATAGATGTTTATCATTCTCATTGCCTTTAATCATTGCGTGCAAAGGTGATAATTAGAAGCCAATTATTTAACACTAAATCCTCTTCTTAAAATTTTGTAATTTTGTTCTTCAAAGCTGTGTGAGTGCTACAGAAAACACTGCTGAATACTTCCAATTTGGACTCTGACAGACACAAAGGTTCCATATTTTTATTCATAGATAAAAAGAATAATAATTTAATGCAGTGAACATTTAACTGCAGGTGTACAAACTCAGCCGTAACACTGAAAAGCAGATTTTCACACATCTTTTGATAGATCTTTTCATTTATTTTGGTTTTATGTTTATATCTGCAGGTGCATTTGCATTACCAGTGACCGATGGAAATTGTGTTGGCCTGCCGGCACAAGCAGCTCTGCACACACAAAGGAAGAGAGGTTGTTTTTTCTTATTGAAATGTAAACCTTCCAACGTGTTCACCCATTTGCATTCCTCTGAATGTCAACAGTAGTGGGGGGGAGGTGATGGTGGTATTTAGGGGGTTGTGTGTACTATGGCACTGGTTCTGAATGACAAAAGTCTCCACACACACACACACACACACCTCCTCCTCCTCCTCCTCCTCCTCCTCCTCCTCCCGTTTAAGGAATGCCACCTCAAGTTTTTACACCATGACTGACTGGCCAACTTCTTAAGAAACATGATGAAATATATCTACATCTTCAATCTCCATCTTTCATTCATTCACCCCTTCTCCTGTTTGCATTCCACAGCTGATCTCCAGCGTAACATTGGATAATTGGTTTCCACTGTCAGTTCAGAGGATTGACGTGCACGTGTCAGTCCCCCGACTGTTTATGTGCGCCAACATGTGTGGCTCTGTGCATGTAGAAGAGACAGACAAAGCGAAGGAGGCAGTGCAGCAATAACACGGGATCGGGGTGTTTTCGTCTGGCGTGCATGTGACCATAGAATTGTATTTAAGGTAAGACTTTAAACTGCTGGATTATCCTGTTTTTACAAATTGAGAAGTTGTTTTTCGTCTCACGTGCAAAACCTGTGAGTGGACTCGTAGTGAAACTACACCTGATCTATAGAAGTGTTTTCCCTGTGTTAACCATGTTAAGTGGAGGATGAAGCGGAAGTTTTGATGTAAATGGGGAAGTACGTTTTTTATTGTTTGAATATTGTTTAACACCACTGGTATGTTGCAAAACAAATCATACTTCGAGGTGTTTCTTCAACAAATCTTTTTTTTTTTGTTAAACAATTCAAGGTATTTTGATGAAGACGGATCCTTTTTACTTATTACAAAAGATCTGCATAAGTATTTTTTCAGTCTAATGGAGAGATAATTAGCCTACACCACCAATAATTTTGTTGCCACATGTTCTGCAACTATTCTATACTGTCATTATAACACATGTACAGGTTAATACAATAAAGGGCCTGATATTGACCCTTGAAGTACACCAATTGACATCAACAAGGGACATTAGTAACAATAGAGTTATCCACTTGCAGTGGATCTCCAGATATGTTTGAGACAAACCATTTCGCCTCCTGCCTCGTTTTTATGAATCATTATTGTTCAGGCATCCATGGCAACTAATGGACACATATTATTCTGTTACAATTTCTACATTATAAACCATTGGAGCCAGCTGTAATGACATGAAATCACCATCAGTATGACAGAGGCACACAGACGGACAGGAACACTCTGCTCTGGACTGATCATGTTGGGACAAGGGGTCCAGTGGTTGAGATTTATGGTTTTGAGGCTCTGTCGGTAATTCAGATTCTCCCTCTGGGCCCTGTCTGTGTGTCTAGCCTGCTTTACTGCCCAGACTGAACGGAGCTGGAGCCCATGCTGGAGGCAGAGAGACGTTCAGAGTAGGGTCTCTGTGGTGGTTTAATGTAGACAGACAGCTCCCTCGAGGGCTGATTCTGGGCCAGGGCTGGGGCTCTGATCTGTGGATGTGGTTAGTGAGTGGCCATAATGAAGCCACTGCCAAGAAGTGCTTTCACATACTGGAAATTATACAAACAGCATGAGAAAGTTTATGCATAGTGGCACTGTGTGTCCTGTGCAACAAATAGGAAAACAAGATGCCTCTATTTATGCCAGCTCTGCGATTGTTATCACTTCTCTGGCCTCTTCACAGCACTCAGCGGGACACAGTGACCCGTTGTCAGCTCATAAGTAACAAGAGCCCGGTGATGAATAGGGATAAAGATGCTGCTATGCACGTGCAGCCTGATTCAGGTTCAGGTGTAGAGCTCATGTGATAAACCCAGAGAAGAAAGGATCAGTATGTGCAGATGGAAAATAACTAGAATTAAATTATGTTTTCAGTCAGACCTTTAGCAGACATCTACTATCATCATTATAATTTAATTAGTATCATCAAATTATATCGATAACCTTAAAGGATGAGTTGGAAAATGAAAAGTCAGGCATTTCCGGAGCTTCGCAGCAAAGCAGTGTTGCAGCATTCCCTGTAACAACTGAAGCAGATGAGGACTTTTAGGTCTTTTAAAATGTGAAAAACAGACAGAAGTAAACAACAGAAAAATTCTTCACGCAGCTTGTCCAGTGTAATCTAAGTCAGTCCAACTGATCTGCTACAATCATCTGGACCTTCAAGTAGTTGCCACTTTGTGCAAGCTAAATTAAATATAAATTCAAGGAAAAGAGATCCTTTTCATTGGCACCTTTCTACATGCTCTTTAGATGTCTTAATCTAAAGAGCATGTTTGTTGCTGGAGCCAATCCCAGCTGTCTCCGGGAAAAGGCAGGGTACGCCCTGGACGAGTCGCCAGCTCATCGCAGGGCCCTCAAGAGCAATTTTGGGTTCAGTATCTTGCTCAAGGGCACTTAGAGGTGTTATTTTCAGTTATTTGTTTACATTTTAGTCACCATCTACTTCAGTTGTTTAGGAGAATGCTGCAACATCGACATGAGGGTAGATAATGATTGAATTTTAATTTTTGCGCAAACTTATCCTTTAATTGCCTTGTTATTTTCACAGTTTACCCGCATATCTGTCGTCTTCTGTCATCCCAGAGGCAGCTCTCCTGACAGTCCAGTGTCTTCAAGACTAAATAAAGTTTTGCGTGCAAACTGACAGACAGGCTCAGTTCTGTCACTACCTCTCACAGGAAGAATGACCATGAATACAGGTGGATTAGACACCTGTGAGCGCTAAATCTGATGGGATAGATAGGCACACCTAAACCAACAGAAAACAGTGAAAAACATGACAACACTATATGTTAACAGCCTGTTTTAGTCTGTGACCTGAAGGACTTTCCCTCAAAACACTACAGATGGAGAGATGAGTGAAGCTTCTTCAAATACAACAACACAGAGGTGGTGTAAGGTCCTGTGATTTGATGTGGAGTCAAGTTAAATAAGGTGAAAAACAGCACAACTGAAAGCTGAATACACCAACAAAGGAACCTTTTCACCAGTCCAGTTTTGAAATGTTAATATCGGCTCTGACTTTTTCATTTGTCCTGGTAAAAGTGTATTTTTTTCATGATAAAGCCCGAGGTGCTTCTTCAGAGGGCTTAGAGCTCATTAATCCCTTGATGAATACTTCTCGCCTCCTTTTCCTTCAGGTGAGCGCTCTGACTCAAGGCGTACAGGAAGTAACTGCACATGTGCTCCCACTGATGAGAGTGGTCGTCTTCCTGAGATGAACTCTTAATGCTGTTTAAGCTGTTCTGTCAAGTCCGTCACTCGCTTCACATTGTAATTTGCCTGCACCTCGTTTGATCTTTTTCTAGTTATTAATGCAGGATAATACAGAACACAAAGTGCGTAGGTACAAAGTAAGCGAGTGAGAAATGATCTGATAATTATTGCATTGTTATTGAGCAGTTCCTGAATAACTTTGATTCAACAACTATATTAGAGAGTTGATAGATTTGTGATTATTAAAAAGTAATGGTATGGTAGTCATGAGGTAATGAGGAACCACTTAGTATCTATTTATTAACTTTAAGCTGATAATGATGAGCTACTAGAGAACAGACTGGGAGATACTACATTAATGGGTTATTACTACCTCATATGTGTCTGTGAATCGAAATAACTTTCTTCATGAGCTGTTCCTGATTAACTGTGAATTGCTACAAACTAGTAATGACTCATTCATTTTTAATGAATTACTCTTTTTCATTCATCAAGGTTACTTATCATGATCTTTACTTTATAATTCTGAAGTTATTCAGGAACTTCTCATGAACAATTCATTAATTATTGGATCAGTCCTTTGATGGGCTGTATGGTGCCGATTACCTCCCGTGTAATCATTTCACATCTCATTCACTATTGAACTCACTACTTCAGGCAGCGGACAGCAGCACACATGGACTATGGTTTGTTCGTTAATATTGACTCAGGGACAATGGCATGACTGGATAGCTATTCTTGATCCTGATAATGGACTCCTTACGGAGCTTTCTCCCGTACTGCTCAACATTGTCAAGGTTGAGATAACGACTGTCCTGCCTGTAAGCGCACACTCAGACTGGCATTGCCATGATTGGATGACTACCTTGTCCGTCAAGTCCTCAAATGGTTATGACAGGATTAACAAGAAATATGCTTATATATCCTGTGCCCAGATCTGTTAGTAGTGGAGATAGTCTACAAACAGGCAGACGGACGTACACGGCAGAATGTAACATGATTTGATGTTACGTGATGGGGAGGGGAAGAGTTTCAGAAGAAACAAAGAAATAGATAAGCTTTTATTTTTCTTGACAAACCGTAAAAATCTCTTAAACTCTTGAGCTCTCCATATAGAGTCAATAACACGTCTGTTCCTCGCTCATTCCTTAGTAAGTTCTTATATTTTTGTGTACCGTATTGCAAAGTGGGTTCATTTCTGTCCTTCCTATCAAAACGACTAAAACTGCACTCCAAACCATTTGGTCCCTGCACATGCAGACAGACCGAGGAACAGCGGACTCCTCCATTATGACAACATGACTGACATTCATTCATATGCACATACACACCCACACAGACATCACATGCTTCGGCGTAATCTCAGTAATTATGCAGCATGCTCACAGACACTGCACAAAGAATTGAAACATTTTAGGATGAGTATGTGGACGCAGCAGTCTGAAATGAAGCTCCCTCTAGATTCTGAAGGTCACCTCTCTGTACAGCGTTTGTCCTTAACAGGGCGTTTAACAGGAAGTGAGTGTACAAGAGAATAGATGCTGAGTGTTTTAATCTGTGTGTGGGTTAGCGGAAGGGCAAAGGAAAAACCTCACCGTGTTCTTTTAACTTACCTGTGGACAGGAGACTGCTAAACTGAAAGATGCAGCGGAAGACGTGACGTATATTCCTGTTTATGTGGACATTGTTCATATTTTAAGCAAAATCCTACACATTCAAATGGCTTTAAAGCAGTTAACTCTGCCTCTGCTTTGGCTCTACCATAGATGATACTACCACATGCTCTCTTTGCCTGGCTTTCAAAAACATATTAGGTCTGCTGCAGGGAGGAGTTGTGGTGTAGCTGGGCCATTAGGTTGCCGCAGAGTGAGTAAAAGAAAACAGACGGGCTAAACTGCTCGGGGCAATAATGGAGGGTACGTGTTAGTGTTCCTGAAGGGTACAAACTGTACTGTTCGAGAAAATTGGCACCAAGTACAATGAAAGAAGAGAAAGATGTGCGTCAGACTGCCTGAAGGAGGGGGTACCACAGCATCACATGCCACTTGACCCTCGTTTCATTAAACTGAAACAGAAAGTGCTGTCCCCTCCTAATGCCTCGTACATCATGGACAGGGGGACATGCCGTGACTGACAATGACTCTTCAGGACCTTTTATTGTTAAAGCTGAAAATTTGTGCTACCATAAGATTTGAGTTTTATCACAAATAACTTCAATAGACATGGTTTAATTGGTACACGCAATGTTTATGTTGGATATTATGAAGGACAGTTCCTGCATGAATATTTTCAATGAAGCCGGTCTCCTCTGTGGCAGATTCCACTGGTGTGACGCAGATAAGCGGCTCAAGGTTAGCGTGGTGTTTATCTTCTGCGGAACGTTTTCACTTTAAGCAGATTAAAAAAAAAGAATCACATAATATATCTTACGCAGCTGCGTCAGAGAGGAGCTCACAACGTCTCACAGAAAAGTAAATTCCTGCTCACCATATTGAGTTTAAAATATATCTTTTATATAACAAATGCATTGGTCCCTGCAGACCTCAGAGAAAGAATGTGTTCACGGAGGTACACTCACAGATTTTATTAAAGCGCCCCCAAATCCCCAAATTTCCTTCCTTCCTTCTTTTAACCCTCACAGTTCACTGTTGAGATTCAAAACATCAACACTGAGCCAGGAGGAAATGTTTTGGATTTGAGGCCAGTATTAGGCAGTAATGCATTAGCCTACTTTGAAATGGGGGTACGGTTATGTGATTACTTTTTTCACTAATGTTTTGTTTTTCGACGATATAGGTCAACAATAAAGCAGTTGATTAAGAACCATATTCATGTGTCTTTTTAGGGGGATGACCTCTTGTGCCTGTATTAATTTATTACAGCAGTAAAGTAGGAAGTCAGGCAAAGTAGTATAATGAGCAACAAAGGGAGTCGTCAGAGATGGATAGCTCGGTCAAACAGCACAGGACTCATGTCCAGTGTGTATGCAAAACATACACAGTGAACAGTGAGTTATTTAAATGTGCTGTATGTAAAAATTGGCCACCTGTTGAATTCATACTCCAAACAAATAGGGGGTCGCTCGGTCATGCACATAACCTTAGTGAGGTTGTGCACATAATATAACTGGTTTTGTACACAACTTAAGTACATTCGTAACAAGTTCCTATTTTAACAAAACCATTACGCTTTTCTAAACCTAACCAAGTAGTTTTAATGCTTTAACCGAACTAAACTGTGACAGTAAAACGAAGGTCTGGTTCATTTTGTTGTTTTGAGAACGATGACGTGTCGTTTTGGGAGTCACTGCCAGTAAACCTATTCAGTTGTTTGTGAATGAGGATATGTTGCTCGGAACAGAGGGGAGAATGTTGATATCAGTTTGCACTTTCTGCATTCAGCTGACAGACTCTGATCCGTGTGCTGAGCTCGAAGTTGATTGATATTTAACAACCTGAGAATGAGACTCTAGATTGTTTGGTCTGATCGCAATCATACACCAACCCAACGTGCCCATATTTAACGATCTGAGAATGAGTCTCATTGATCAACATCTTTGTCCAAGTCTGTTTCTGTTGCACTTTGTTGGATTTTGCTTTTATTGATAGACCAACTTATTCTCCTCAGACAAGTATGACATCTCTATGTTTCCACCGAGGTTGACAGTAATTCTCTAGTGTCTGGCTTTCTCATTTTAAACACATTACGGTTGGAGTATGACGCACGAGTGTGGATTTGTAGTTGTATAAATGCACATTTGATTGAGCTGGGCTGAGTAATGTATGTCAAGTGAGTGATTATTGACTTTACTGACACTGCTGTTGAGAAAGTCCTGCATTTCTGTATTTATAGAAACTCTTTGAATGTCTATTTTTCTTCCAAGGTATAGCTATAACATGAAACCTGTGTCAAGGTGCTCCCTGCTGCATCAAAATCTCTAGCCCGAGCCTCTGCTGTGTAAATGGCAGATAAAGGCTTCAATACATTCACTCAGCAGACCTCCGGGCTCTCAAGCACCTGGAAGGGTGAATTAATGCGGTTCACAGGACTGGAAAGTGGGTCAAGCTCCAGTGCTTTTTGCAGCCATCTCAGCTCACTGTAGACATTCAGTTATACAAGCAGATCTATTGTTATTGACCGTGATGAGGACAAGATGCTGCCAAGCTTCCAGGGGAGAAGAGGGGCAGCACAGGAATCTGGAGCTGCTGTAGAAATAAGGGGAAATATGCAGGGGGATATGATATCTTTGTGTATATGAATGTGTGACTGTGTGTGATATGGGGTTGATTTCCAATGGCATGCAGATTTCTGATACACTACCCATAAGGCCACTTAAATGCTTGTGGTAATTAGTTTGTAGCACGACATCTTTTTCTGCCTGTTTCCTCATTTCCTTCCTCCCAAGAGCCACTGTTGATTCACTTTTTATTATCCTGTAAAGAACAGTTACAGACACCCACGATCGCACATGACCTGATATCATAACCAACCTGGGAATGATAAGTTATGAAAACTAGGTCAGTGCTTTAAATAGCCTGACACTATTATCCAGTGAATCTCTGACCTGTCAGAAAAGTCAGTGTTTGAATAAACACTTGTCACGCTCTCCATTAGGCCGCTGTACAATAACCTGAATGCATGATGATGTGCACTCACATAAATACAAAGCAGCACACATGCAGATATAATTTCCAGGGCTGGCTGTATTAGATGGCCACAGTGAACTCTTCCACTCCCCGCTTTGTGTAACGGGAACAATGTGGGTATTGTGCCGTTGTCGCCGTCGCACCTAAAAGTGAGTGAAAGTGTTTGTCGAACAGAACAGGTGCATTTCAGGTTTGAACAGGGGCCGTCACGTGAATGAACATTTCTGTGGTTTTTTTTTGGAATCGGTTATTGTGAAATATATTGTTTGAGTTTCTGTTCTGACTTGAAATTCTCAGAATCACAAAATTGCACAGTTTGAGTAGCATGGATAATAGCAGATATGGGGCACTGAACTTGATGAATGTGATTACTGTGCTACATAAAACTTAATAACTTGTACTGAAACACAATTTTATGACTTTATTCACTTATTTTGATTAAATTGGACCTGTTCTGAGAAATAAAAACTCGGAGGATTTGCAACAGAGTTTCCTGATGGACACACAGCTTTAGCGTCAGTTGTTTCTTAGCCAGTTAGCTGTCAGCTTGTGGTCATATACACAAATTACACTGTTTATATTTGTATGTCGTACATATATACAAGTCTATTTGTATATCTTACCTTTTTATGATATTGTTAATTTGTTACTATTATTATTGGTTATTGTAGTATTACTGTCCTTTGGTTGCTGTGATGCTCAAATCTCCCCGTTTGCAGGACCAATAAAGGAATTCTGATTCTGATTGTGACGTCGGAGAAACGTCACCATATGATGATCCAAATGAGAATCATGGTCGTAGTCGTATTTCTACCACTACTGTTACACCTTGTCCTGCCCTGCTGAATTGACTTTGAATAACAGTCCTTTCATTTGCACAATGAAGCAGAAGGCATTAAAGACAAGTAAAAGAAAATACAGACATAAATAGGTTTGTGGAAATAAATGGGGGGAAATCTTTCGTCCATAGTCCAAACATTCATTTTTAATGTTATTTTTGGTGCATTTAATGGCATATATGTGTATTTATTGAGCCATTTATTTATTTTTTAATTTGGCAGTTTCACTCGTCCAAACAAGGGAGTTCTGGAATAGAAACTGTATGTTTGTATATGCATTCAAAGTATTTGCATTTTATTTAGGTTAATATAAATATATGCGTTGGACTACATTTACAAAAGGACTAGAGAGACAAGAGATGAAGACGAAGATTATGATGATTATGATGATGAAGAAGAAGAGCGTAAAGCTGCCTTCCACGGTGCCTTCTTAAGTACACAAATCTATACGCAATTTTATAATCCATTAAGTCATTTAAAGAGCAGAAATGTCAACCATCAACTACTTCCACCTTTTAAAATGTGAGGATTTTATGTTTGTCTCTGTTTCGTATAATTTTAATCTGTAAAACCTTTGGGGTTTTTTTTTAACTGTTGGACAAAACAAGCACTTTAAAAACATAACTTTGGGCTCTGGAAAAATCATATTTTGCAGTGTTTACTATTTTGAAGTTTTTTGTTGACATTGGAAGCCAACATGGTGTTTTAAGGCATTAAATCAAAAGAGTTTTTAACACTCTGTCAGGTTGCACAATCACAACTTGAACAGTTTTGAAGAGATGGGGGAAATTACAGCTCCCAGATGTACAAAGCTGATAAAGGCAAATCCATGCTGGCTGACTCAAGGCTGCCAAGGTTGTATCAGCTTAATATTTTTTTTGATGTGTTGTAACAAGTATGTTCTATTTTATATGTGGAATTCATATCGATCACTTTGTTGGGATCTGTTTCCACTTTTACATTAAAAGGCCTTTTGTCAAAAACACTTCATTAAATCAGTTTTGTCAGACTTCCAACACTTCCAACTAGGGTCATTAACCTTTCATAAGCTCTGTATTTTCTGAGCTTTTTTAAACACTAAACAATAAATCAACTCATCTGAAAATAATAGAATACTTAATAATGAACATGCATGATAGTTTCTTTGTGTTTACCTGTGTTAGTTATTAATGTGCCTCCTCTTGTAGAAATTCTTAAACCACAGATGACATAGAAAACAGACCGCCAGCGCGCCAACGTGTCGGCACAGCGGTGAGCCAGAACAAAGTGCCAGTACCCAGCATGCCCTGTTCATCTGTATACAGAAGCATCGTACATGTAAACTGCAGTCCAGATGAGTGCGTCTGGAACAGTTTGTACCAGAAACCAATAAGCGTGCCAACACTTGTTTGTGCAATAATTCACTCCCCCCTTCTTCTCCATCCAGCTCTTAATGTTCTGGACAAGTCCATAGAGTTGTTATGCTGTTGATAAAACACAGGAAGTGTTTATTATATCTGAGTGTTCAGGGAACCCCATGAGTGCAAAATGAGAGGTGACTACTCTAGGTTGTTAACGCTACTATTAACGCTGTAATCACGAAGTTAATGGTGATTACACCAATAAAGTTGAATTGATCAGAGGATCCGTGTGCTGGAGGCGTATGGTACTGACTGACATAAAAACAAATCTGCTCTAATGACCTGTTTTTTTTTTTTTTATACATTTTCCCTGAAGTGCTTTTTTTCTCATGAGACTTTGACTGGCAGTAGTTTAGCTCACCTAACACATCTTCCTGTTTGGCAACCTTTGTGCTTTGAAATCTCACTACACAACAAATCACACAAAGGCTTCGTCATGCTATTGATTCAAGATTTAAAAATGAGGTAGGAGCACAGCAGAATCTGCCGCAAAACAGAGAAAGCCTCTGAGTTTTTCAGTACACTCAATAATCGATAAAAAAATCTTAATAGACTGTTCCTAACCATGATGCGTTACAAGCCTGCGCCAAAGGTTTATTTTCCCACCAGTACGTGAATTATTCATAATTCATGTGCCGCTCTTTGCAGCAACTGGAGCAACTGGAAGGTCATCAGTGCTTTTAGTCTGGCAGCCAGCTTCGTTTACTGGAAACATTTTCTGAGTGCGGCGCTTTTATTCCCCTCTCTGTTCGAACCGTGTGTAGTGCACGTGCACCAGCATGAAAATCCCACAAATCAACTCCACTTTTGATCGCAGCCAAGGCGAGCAGAGAAGGTCCTCTCAGGTTCACCTGCAACCTGAAAAACGTGATGTGGATACAAAAGTCCTGTCAGCCCCGTCCAAACATGAGGAGGCAACCATATACTGGATGAGAGAGATTAACTCGAGATAAGCACAGACTGAATCCAGCCACATCATCTGAAGCCTCGCGTCAACACATAAGGTGACCTGCACGGCTTGGAAAAGAAAGATTTAATCAACAGACATGGTGGAGCTGTTTTCATGCCTCCTTTAGTTAATGGATGTTACACGTTTTATTACTGTGAGAACATTATCCATATCCACAAATACCTTTGTAGAGCAGCTATATGACAATAAAAGCAGTGCGAGTCAGGAAAGGGGCAGCTGCATCTTTAGTATCTCTCAATCCTATGAATACAAACAGGACTGAAATAGAAATTAAGTCTGAGAACATTCTCATCAAGAGCCCACAAGCTACCACCACATATAATTGTTCCCTGTCAGTCCAAAGTACCCATGAATAAACCCAAGAGAACATGCCGATCAAATCATTTCTCAATAAACTCAGATAACAAAACTCTCCCATCCTCCACGGCTCAAACCGACAGCACTGTCATTCTGTCAGATGTATTTTTCTGTGTTTATTCCCATTTTTGTTTTCCCCCCGTTTCTTTTAAAGTCGAGTAGAATCATAATTATATGCTGTTTTCCTTTCTTTTTGTTCACATGTAAATGCTAAGGAGATAATTGCTGGGGGAGTGTTGTGAAAGCTCAAACAAAGCTGCAGGGAGTGAGACCGTCCTGAGGGCACAGGAGGACTCCTGCAGGGACCTACAGAGAGGACACTTACTTTTAAATGCCCTCCCTCTGCTTCTTATGGTCAGTTGATTATTTAGTCTGCAAAATGTCAAGAATGATGACAAGTTTTCATTTTTGTCTCTCACGATTAAAGGGCCAATCCACTGACTGAAGTCTTCTGAGGTTCTGAGGGAGCTTTCTAAAACCAGGATTACAAAGTGCTTACACAGAGTTTAAAGAAGGTGAGTTTTGATTATTGTGTAACGTTATGTAAGTGCAATGCTAAATTGCTGAACCCCCCCCCCCCTTTTATTCAAATGGTTAATTGTTTTCTTATGGATGAAACAGTTAATTGACTATTAGCATTTAATCAATTGAGCTATTTCTCAAAAAGAAATGCTGCTAGTTCCAGCTCTTCAGATGGGAAAGTTTGCTGGTTTTCTGTGTATCATTGTGAATTGAATACATTCTAATTTTGGCAATTTGGCATTGTTGCCAACTCTGCATATTCTGCCGGGAGAATCAGGTATTTCATTGCCCTGTTTCCTCCTGTGGATCACACCTTTTGACACCTTTTCTGGCATTGTACAGCATGTAATCTGTTGTAATGCCAAGCCTCTTCCTCCTCAGTGAGAGCAGACAGACAGAGAATTGTAGGAGAGTCACAACAATCCTGAAAAAAAAAGACTTCCCATTTCTTTCATTAAGTTAAAGGAAAAGGGGCGTGCATTATGTAAAATCTGCCATGTTGCTATTTCTTTCCATCGGGGGGGTGTCACAATGACATCAGTCACCAGGACCTTGCTCACACTCTGTAAGAGGCAAGAGCCTAAAAATAATGAAAGAATGAAAACTAAAGAGTATTAGTTCTAATTCATGTCAGAGGGAAGGATTAGATCCACTCTTTAGTTTAAAAATGCTCCTTATTTTTGTGGTCTGAAGATTGGCGAGAGTGAAAACAGGCAATTTGAGGACCGCGCTCTAAATGACATTTTATAACAGCCTCTTTACTCACATTATACACTTAGTGAATCAGTTTAATTATTTTACCAAATGTAGATTTTTGTATTTATACAGCCCAAAACCACAATCACATTGCAGTGATCAGTGGGCTTTACAGTCTGTACAGTGAAGGACATCCTCTCAAGACCCTTGATTCAAGTCAGGGGAAGAAAACAAATATATATAAACTAAATTACGTCGTTAATTAAAAAAGATATTGCTTCAACAGCAGATGTTTCGTGAATCAGTTTTACGTAAAGCCTACACAATCTCTTACACTGCGTCCCACATACGAACTACAACTCCCCAATACTGCTGTGCCACACACTCGCTGTTCATTGGCCACAGCTCACCTAACCTTCATCATCCCCTTCTGTCATTGGCCAGCCACTCCTGTCAATCAAACAGAGTGAATCTAAACCAATCGGCTCCGGAGTTCTTCTCATGTGGGCGGGGCCTGACCTCTTCTTCGCGCATCACGCTTGTTTCCTGGTCGCTGCTAACAACCTGCTGCCTGTAACTTGTCCCGTCCACCGTCCACTCATGCACCGACGCTTTCCAGCCGTGGTGTTTCTAGAAATGCGTGTGAAGATGAAGCCGTGTCGACGCTGAGCTCAGCCCGACCCTCAGCTCCGTGCCGGCCGCATGGTGCTCCGTGTCTCTCCGGCCGCTTTCTGACGCTTGGAGTGTTGCAGTCTGGCCTCCAGCCGCGGCTGCGAATTAACTTCAATTCTCAGCGTCGCCTTGCTCTGAAATCATGTTTATTTTATAAAGATGGCGGTGAGGGGGACACTGTAAACTAAATGACTGTCAGAAACATCGCCTCCATTTGTAATATGGTGAGTATCTCGTCGTTTGTGTGTGTGTGTGTGTGTGTGTGTTTGTGTGTTTCTATCGATTTGCCTGCAGCCTCTGTGTTAGGACCTGGTGTGTAGTGATGTTCACGGGTGAGTCTCCTCCTCCCCCTCCTCCCCCTTGTGCACCCGGACCCAGTGAGCGGGGGGGGGGGGGGGGGGGCTCCTGATAACGAGGATGCTCAGTGAGAGTAACGGTGGTCCGGTCAGTGAATCTCGGTTCTCAGGCAGGCCTGCGTCCAAAACCTTCATGTCATCAGTAGACTTGACATTGTGTGTTTGCAGAGATGACACAGTGGGACATCTGTACCTGTGTCACAGGTGAATGTGGTCCTGCTGCAGAGACACTGGCCTCCTCTCTGTTTTGTGAAAATGCCTGCAGTGTGAGCGTCTCCTCTGGGTGCTGCTGGCCTGCATCAGTGACACCCAGTGCACTGAGTTACTACACTGTATTACATTCAGAACAACAGTGGTACAGACATGCTGGTGAAGATACACCTGCTAAACAGGTGTTACAGCACGGCTAATGAGGAGTCACGTTTGATTGGACAGTAGTTGTCTGTCAGGTGTCGATGTAGCCAGGTGAGATTCTCTGGTTTGCTGATTGGTGTGATCAGGGCCATAGCCATGATTTTATTATAACACTGAGTTCAGGCTCCCCCCATCCCAACCCATCCACTGAGAAAGCTCTGTGCATTTCTCTGTATTTATTAAATAATAGCAAATAAATGAAAATTGGACTCAAATTCTGACAGAAGACAAAGAAGAAAACTAGCATATGTGGCTGTTTTTATTTAAATGTGGTAAACATATTTATTTGCTAATAAGTTATTGCATGTGAACAGTGAATGTTTGCCATCATTTATTTGATTTATTTAAGTCATTTCACTGTGAAGAAGCAACGAGAATGGTTCATGAAACATTTATTAATCAGTTATAAATTTTAAAAACATCAGTTGCAACTCTCTAATGGCCAACCACATAATGTTTATAAATGACCTATGCAGTATTTATTAACCATTTACAAATTATTATGAACATCACTTGCAACTTTCCTATAAACAATTGTTAATAATTTATAAAGCATATAATTGTGTGTTAATCACACAGTGATTTCAGTGAAATCACTATCAACTAAAATTTGATTGACTGATTGATTTTCGTTTTTTAATATATATAATTCTTTATTTGAATTATATGACAGATATTATGAAGTCTTACCAAATACATAAATATATAAAGATATCACAGACCCAGAAAAAAACACAATATTAATGAGGTAATAACACAAACTCATTTTCCATGACTGAATAAACAAGCTGTTCTCAGAGGAGAATAAGGTCCCATTGATCCGGCAGGATGAGTAGGGCTCGACCAGTTCGGTATTTTTCAAGGCCAATATCGATTATTAGAAATCAAGGAGACTGAAAACAGAAATTTGTCAAACCTAAGTCAATTACACCATGGCGATATGATTCACAGTTCGTGGGAGTTACAGTTAAACAGACAATTAAAATCATCATGATGAAGCAAAGTAAAGAGATAAAGCCTTGAAACTGCTGTACATGCTTAAGGGTACTTCAGCGCGACGGAGGAAAGTTTCAAGGTTGTTTTATATTTGATTTATTAGTGTACAAGATATATCGTGGTAAAACTTTTTATAAAAGGAATACTTGGTTAGATAATTCAGGGCCCCCAGATTGTGTAATATATTGTTAGTCATCTGGGTCGAAAATCTTCAGACTAAATACACACAGTTAATAGAGAAAAGGCTGAAAAGGTTTTATCATTATAAAGAGAAGTGATGACAGCATCTGCTCCTCCAACACACCTGTCACAGTTCAGAGAATCAAGGATAAAGTCTTCTCCTCCTTTAAATAAATGATGCCTCTGCCTGCTCTTTGTTATGAGGGGCTCAAATGTCAAAACATGGAATCGTACCATGTGTCACTTAGTGTTGCATGGATATTTAATGTGTCTCACATATTGTTTGGTGTTTCTCTCCAATCTTTTGGAGCGAACGACAATGGGCCTCATTTACCAATATCTTCTTAAGAATCTTCTTAGATTCTTTCTTAAGTTGTTCTTAAGAGGTTCCTTAAGAAAACCCTACGTCAGATTCATCAACGCGTTCGTAAGCCTCAGAGTTGTTCGCAGAGAAGAAAACACAACCACGCCAATATGTCGGCACTGAAATGTGCGTAAGAGTACTCCTGAGTGTTCGTAGGATTTGTTCTTACCTAAGAATAAATTCATGAATGCCACAATCTTCCTAAAATCTTCGTATGTGGGACGTAAGAACGGTTCATGAATGAGGCCCAATGTTTGCTTCATAAGATTTCCTACGAGGAAAGAGTCACCCTGTCTGTGTACAGTAGAAAGACTTGTCACTGCATCTCAGACTGGAAGCGGTAAACAGGACAAAGAGGTATTCACTGCCTGCTTTGACAGCGAGCAATGACAGTCACTGAAAGTCAAAGCCTTCCCCAAACTAAACTGTCTTCTGTGTTCCCTCAACAAAGCTGTGGTTCATTTGGAAACGCTTTGAGCTCTGACAGGTGAAAAGGCTCTGACAAGAGATAAGTGGTCCGTCTCAGCAATCAGGCACAAAATGCGGCCGACTTTTGACATGGGTCCATCTGTTACTGCCATATCCTTTTTCTGCCTTGACAAGAAGTTTTTGCTGGCATTAAAAGACAGTTAGAGGAGCTGCAGCAGGAAAGTGATACATTGACATTTGGCAGGAAGGATAGTTTTATTAATTATGCTGTATGAAAGAGAGGCTTATCTCTCAGAGTCGACTGCAAACCCTCACTGGTTGTTGGTCCTTGGCTTTAAAACGCTTCCATGTTTGTATTGCTATATAGACTTAGCAAAGGAGGCTTTCATTTCAGCCTGGTAACTCTCCATAATAAACGTAAGTAAACTGTGTTGTATGAGAAGATTTTCATGTGTCCCGTGTTGTCTTTTTGTCTCCTTCAGGGCACCAATGCCTCTGCTCTGGAGAAAGACATCGGCCCGGAGCAATTCCCGATCAATGAACACTATTTTGGATTGGTCAATGTGAGTATCACTAAATCCTCTCTTACAATAATAAAAAGGTCACTGCCTAAAAACACTGGTGTCATTTATCAAAACAAACTGCCACGGAGCAGAGGTGACTCATCCTCTACTGGAGCGTGACAGTGTTGTTTGTGAGTCTGTTAGCCAACACGGGGATGTCCAGTTTCCTGAGTTTCACAACACACTAGATGAAGTGTCTGCCAAAAGGAAAAAAAACAATCTATGACATCTGTGTTTTTCCAGCAGTTTATTTAACAGATAATCTTCAAGAAAAATGGACTGACACTGTATTTGTGTGACTTCCCTCCTCAGTTTGGAAACACATGTTACTGTAACTCCGTGCTCCAGGCTCTGTACTTCTGCCGGCCGTTCCGGGAGAACGTGCTGGCATACAAAGCCCAGCAGAAGAAGAAGGAGAACCTGCTCACATGCCTGGCCGACCTCTTCCACTCCATCGCCACACAGAAGAAGAAAGTGGGCGTCATCCCACCCAAGAAATTCATCTCCCGCCTACGGAAAGAGAACGGTGAGAGCATAGCCCACACCTGAGACAGAGAAGATAGAATTATCTGTTGTGTCATTCACAACAGATAACTTTACCAGTACCTGGAATTCTGCTCCCTTTTTTTGGTACATTGTGAAACAGTTAAATGATATATAAAAATAATAATTAATAATGGTAAAAAACTTGTTTATGTGGCACTTTTCCAGACTAAAGTTAGTGTTTTACAGCAAAACAAAGAATAAAAAAATATGTAAAGATACAGAATATAAAGGATGAAATTACTAGATCAATAAAAAAGACAGTTTTCAGAGCAGACAAAGAGCACAGGTGTAATTAATATTGACGATGTCTGCATTCATGTAGCTTTGCCAGTGACAGGGTTCTGTTTTATGCATGCTGCTTCACTGATCTGGTTCACTTTCACACGTGAATGCTGCAGAGACGTTGTTAGTTAATTAAATTTTGATACACATGTGCTTTTCTTACGATTACAACTGGAACTCTGTCCCGTAAACGAGATCTCTTTACTGCTGCTCAAATCAAATTGTATTTGAACGGCACATGTTTTCAATAGAGGCCTGTTTTATTTTATATTCATGTCTTTGCCAACGCCATTGAGCGCACCTCTCCTCACACATATCCAGATACTGTAGTAGTGTTTGCTTTAATGCAGTCTGAATATTGGAGGTGAAGGGCAGGTGCATGTCAGTGTAAGGTCATTCAGAGACGCAGAGCTGACAGAGAGCCTGACTGTTCTCTGCTGTCCATATTGAGGAAGCTCTTTATATGAATGAACAATGTGATCTCTGTTGGGACCCAGCTTTGGTCAGCTGCCTCCTCTCTGGACTTTTCTTTTTTTTCTCCGTCTGCTCTCTCTTTCTCTCCCTCCTCAATTCCTTGAGTCTCATTTTTCACTTTTCACGTACAGATCCGTCACAACAAAAGGGTGTAATGTTGTTGTTATCGGTGTAGCCTGTTTATTTATAACATCTACAGTCGACACACTAAGTGTCCTTAAAATGTGACAGACATGGAGCCACACTGACGCCTCTCTCTGCTGATTTTATATAGAATACTGTTGAACGCCATAAGAAAACAGAAGGGCTGTACTTCCAGTCCCACTTCATTCAATAAAGTCTAATCCAATTTCCAATAAAACATATTTAAATCTGCAATGATAACCGACGCCAAAATAGTTTTGCGTCATGTACATGAAAAAAAATCCAACTAATTGACTGAATCACGTTAACCTGTTTTTCCATTATGATGCATATAAACACACTAAATCAGGTTATTGTCAAAACCAGGGTATTCCCAGTATAATCACATTATTGTGTTCATGTGAACTCGCTCACTGATGGTAGGCTGGAGCTAGCTGGTTAGCATGCTAACCTCACTGCAACAAAACACATTTCAAAACTGCTTTTTTTTCACGTTCTGTTAATAATTTTATTTAAATTTTGAATCTTTTCATCTTTAATTGTAGCATATTGTATGTTTCCATGCATTATATGTATTGTAGTCTATTTCTCACAGGAAATGATTCAGGCCTTATATTTTTAACACAAAGCTATTAAGCTGTCTGTTGAAAATAAAATGTCCTTATTTATTTTAGTATAGGCCTGATTAAGGCTTAACTGTGCTTGGTACAGAATTACAATGCACAACAATATGCAGTAGGAGCACATTATCATTAAATGCCTGGAATAAAACTCAATGGCCAACAAACTAAACTTAAACGTAACCATCAGTTCTCCTCTGCGAGTTATCTCCCTTTACTTCATCTTTACGTTTCCTTCCAGATCTGTTCGACAACTACATGCAACAGGACGCCCACGAATTCCTCAACTACCTGCTGAACACGGTGGCTGACATCCTGCAGGAGGAGAAGAAGCAGGAAAAGCAGAACGGACGCCTCAAGAACAACGGTACCGCCGTCACCACGGAGGCCGAGACGGAGAACAAGACTGAGCCAACATGGGTTCACGATATCTTCCAAGGCACCCTGACCAATGAGACCCGCTGCCTCAACTGTGAAACGGTATGTGTGGCTCTGCTCCCATCAGTATATTTTATGTCCCTGTGTCACCCTGAATAAGAGATCTCTCCTGAATAAGTCTGAAAAGGGATTAGCCTTTTGCAAAGATGCTGAGAGATGCTAAAAAGATTCAGTGTGCGCACCCGGTGGGCTCCGGCCACCCACTTCACGTCAGGCCTGCCGATGGCTTTGTCCTCACAAGTTTGAGGGCGAGTAGTGGGACGGGTTGCCCTGAACAACCCCTGCAAACACTGCACAGACACAAAGGCTACTCAGTTTAATAAGCATTTCAAAGACTGGCTGAGTGTGTGTGTTGTTCTGTTACAGCACAGCGGGCTTATCGTCACTGACTCAGTCAAAGCAGATGACAGTTGAGTTACCTCATGTCTCTTCTCTTCTTTGACAGGTGAGCAGCAAAGATGAGGATTTTCTGGATCTTTCTGTGGATGTAGAGCAGAACACATCAATAACACACTGTCTCAGGTAGGTTCGATTTATTATACATTCAGTCACTGCTAAAAGGGCTCACAGCAGATCGTATTTGGTGTGAGTGAGATTGAATAACCAAGCCTCCTGTGGCATGCTCTTCCCCTCCAGGGACTTCAGTAACACAGAGACTTTGTGCAGTGAATACAAATACTACTGTGAGACATGCTGCAGCAAGCAGGAAGCACAGAAGCGGTCAGTAAAGCACTAAGCTTATTACCAACACAATCTGTCACTGCGCACACACATTCTCTGAGCATGCACGTTTTCTCTGCAGGATGCGTGTGAAGAAGCTTCCCATGATCCTGGCGCTACACCTGAAGAGGTTCAAGTACATGGAGCAGCTGCACCGCTACACCAAGCTCTCCTATCGAGTGGTGTTCCCCCTAGAGCTCCGGCTGTTCAACACGTCCGGGGATGCAGTTAACCTGGATCGCATGTACGATCTCGTGGCTGTGGTGGTGCACTGCGGCAGGTACAGTACACCGATCACCAGCCCAACAAGAGTATGAGTTATGGGGCAGTCCCACTTGAAGATGTATCGTAGTGACAGGTGTCAGGTTAGGCCATATGAAACAGTTTTCAGCTGGTGGTCCTGAAACAAGAGGTAACTCTGGCAATATCCCATTACTTTATTCTATATCATATCAAAGGAACAGTTTGGAATTTCAGGAAGAAGACTAAGATAGAAGATAGACACGATTCTTTCGTCTGAACAGTAAAAAATGTGTGTTGATTGTTGTTGGATGTTGGACCTTGACTGTGCGGACTGATGTAAGAACAGAGTCTGACAATAGAAGGCTCATATTCTTTAGCTGTAAGGAGGAATATTCCTCTGCACTCACCTTGAAGTCCTCCTCCAATGTATTTTGGTATTTCTATAATATTTTTCTTTTCGACAAAGCTTACAGTTTGACCATGACTCAATACTGCAGCATCTCAGCACACAAGAAGAACTTCTGTCTGAGTGACAACTATCACTATCCCCGCTAATATTCATACTAATATTCATGCTCATATTGATGCTATTGCTTATCCGTGCTAGTGATGTAGATCTTGCTAGAACGGCAGTCTGGTCACGATGGTGGAGATAATGAATGACTCTTAACAACGCCCCCATTCTCTGTTTGAGAAAGAACGTTGACCGTTAGACAAGAAGAGAAACTGACTGGAGGGGGAGCTTAAAGTAAAAGATGTGTGAGTGCAAGATGATTTTGTGACATCACAACTATTGAGGAAGCCAAGATCGTTCAATATGCAAAATTTCTACAGAAAGATTATTGCAAAGTCATAAATTCTGAATGTACTCACTGTGAAGACGACTGTGGGAATCTGGATCAAGACCATTTTTGCTACTTTACTAAGCTAGCAATTCATCCTTGTTAGCAAGCAAGTTAAGGTTAGTTAACGATAGCAAGCTTAAGCCACAATATTAGAATATAATTCAAAATTTACCTTGGACTGGAGCGCTGTATACTGCTACAGTCAATTTAAAAACAATTATGTAACCGACCAGACAATATGAGACACTCGAGTGGATGGACTGCATTGTCACGACAGGAAACTAAGACAGATGTGGGAGGTTGTTTTTTTTTTTTAGATCACATCATCCGTACAGTAGAGTCACTGTCTGTCTCTGTTTCCTCAGTGGCCCAAATAGAGGTCATTACATCACCATAGTGAAGAGCCATGGCTTCTGGCTGCTGTTTGATGATGACATCGTGGAGGTGCGTCACACTCACTCTCAGCCCTGTTGTGCTCCATGTACCTTGACTCATCTGTTTGTTCATTTGCAGGTGTGTATTTTTCATCAGTTAACTGCATCTTACTTGTGTCATGCAGAAAATCGACGCCCAGGCCATCGAGGAGTTTTACGGTCTTACCTCAGACATCTCCAAGAACTCTGAGTCGGGATACATCCTCTTCTACCAGTCCAGGGAGTGACTGGAGCTGGATCGGCAACACAGGAGAAGACTGAATAGGATTTTTTTCTTTTATTAACCTTTGGCCGAAATAGACCCAGACTCCTGCCATCTCCATCCTCCATCCTGCTCCCTTTCTCCAGTCAGGCTTCTCTGACGTATGTGCCAATCCTCTGTCCCGACCCCGACCTCTGGGTTTACCTGTGCTTCATCTCTCTCTCTCTCTCTCTCTCTCTCTCTCTCTCTCTCTCTCTCTCTCTCTCTCTCTCTCTCTCTCTATCTATCTATCTATCTATCTATCTATCTATCTCTCTATCTCTCTATCTCTCTATCTATCTCTATCTCTCTGTGTAATTTGCTTCTTGCCTTTTAGTCACCTGCATCTGGACTGCACTTTAAAACAAAAGCAAAAATGCTCAACAGCATGACGGAAACAAAAAAAGGAGTCTACATTCAAGTACGGCCACCACGCAGTTGTAGACGAGCTGGAGAAGCCTGCAGAGGTGATTCTCTACCAGGAACGCTAGGGGTCTGGTGCACATACAGACTGTTTTCAGAAATTGTACTATATCATTTATATGTATATAAGGTCTACTTCCATGATGTGTCACCCCTCATTATTCCTGTCATTAGGGCTATTTTCCCCACCACTGTCCAGTCCATTGATATGTTCCCTGTCCCAGGTGGATGCATGAGAAGTGAATGAAGTTGGAGACTGTATAATACGCTTAGACAGATTTCATGCATTTTCCAGTGGATTGGAAGCAATATCTGAGCATTAATTAGAGAATGCACAAGCTGAAAACTACCTACACTTTAACTGTATCTCTTGACAGTATAGAGGTTTTGTCCCTGAGAGAATCGCTCTAGCTGTGTTTCAATTAAATTTTCAAGCGAATTCGAAGCAAACCTTTGAAATGTCGCACAAAAGAAAAAAACGATGCGACGCAGTCACGTTTCCATCATCAGGTTCTTTCAAATCTCTTTTCGGGCAAATCAAAAAATGTTCTTCTTTGTCATCTTTGCCTTCTTCTGGAGCAGAAACGGCTCTTATTATTATCATTATTATTATTATTATTATTATTATTATTATTATTATCTTTCTTCAGAATTCATTCAGAATGAAACTGCTCTTCTCATTCTTCTTCTTTTGTCTTTCGTCGTCTTTTCTTCCTTCACCGTGCAAAACGGAAACAGCTCTTCTTATTCATCTTCTTTTCCTTCTGCTTATTCTCCTCCTACCTTTCCTCCCTCTTCATTTGCAATAGAAACAACTCTTTGTTTTCTTTTTTCGCAGTCTTTTTCTTCTCCTTGATGGTCACCATGCCCCGTTAAGCCTATAAACTCTTTCAAAACAGGTAAAAACCATGTTAAACGAGCTTAAGAAATGTTCGCAAATGTAACATTCTTTGAATTTGTTTTGCCGTCTCCATCAACCTTTTCTAATGCTCTACTTCAAGTTGCACATCACAATATTTTGATGGAAACGCGGCTGCTGTCTGCTGTGCACCTCATGTTAGTCCAGATATGCTCAACACTTCGATCCATCTCAGCCAAATGCTCGAACACTACACATGAAAGGAAATCCGGCTGTTTTCCTCCGTCAGTCGGATCTCCATTCAAATCAGCCGAATCTTTCTAATTTTTTATTCTGATAGAAACCCCTATTTATTGAATTTAACATATTTATTACTGTTATTTGTAATGCAGACTGTTAGATCATGAAGATGTGTGTGTGTGTAATATAGCTCTTTTGAGAGCTTCGTATGTTATATCCCTCATGTGTAAGCTCTCGGTGTGAAGGACACAGTGTATGTGATACACAACTTGATAGGACGGCTTGAAGGAAATTGGTTTTATTAGCATCATTTTGTAGTTTGCATGTTGAATATAAAAAGAAGGATTAACACGATGCAAGTGAGACACAACCCAGGACCGCCTGATCTTACGATTGACATGAAGAGTGATAACAGTGCAATAAGGGGTGAGGTTTTCCAGTGTGGAGTTTCCCTGTCAGACTAATTTAAAGTACATTTAAATGTTGGTAGTTGTGTTTCTTAGCAGCTGATCTGTTCCCAGTGCTGTGTTTGTGATATCAAAAGTAAATGCCCCCCTTCACTATGTGCAATGTTCACTACCTGCTGGGATTGCTAGCTGCAACCTTCATTAACAGTCATCCTTCATTTTTTGTAACAATACTTTGTCTTTTTGTTTATTTTTCATTCCCATGTTGAATTACAGCTTCTTTTTGTTTGATGGTGTAAATTGTGTGTCGTATGTAGCACATTGGAATCCCAAATCCCATAGAGGTTTAATTCAAGCTTCAACGTTAACGCATACAGTGTCCCCCTGTAGTGTAGATGTTTTCTTTTTATCGGCCCCGTTCCCTTTGGGTTTGTGGCCGTGTCCTGTCGAGTAGTGTTACATCAAACGGCTTGTTTTCATGTGAATTACATTCCCATTTGCTGCTCATCAGAGGAATTACCATTTCAAATGCATCTCATCATAAATAAGAGGTTGGAATAGGATTAACTTTTGCTAGCTTTTTGTGTGTGTGTGTCTATTCAGGAGCAGCAGAATTTTAAAGTGACATCAGTGAAATCGGGGCTGTTGAATGCACTTGTTTCTGCTGTCATTTATTCTGTTACCGGGTAAAGTCACGAGGAATATGTGCCAAACTGGAGTCGATACTGATCTTGCAACAGTCTTTAACAGAACATTATTTTCTTTGTAAAGATACAACTTGTACATATATATTATGTAGAAAAATACAAAACACTTCTGGAAATAGGAAAATATTTTTTTAAAGTGAAGATCTTAAAATGTAAAGACACTCATGGCAAAGATTTTAGCATTAACGTTAGCCATTAATGAAACGCTGTTTAAGGAAATGCTGTTATTTTACAATCACTCGACTACATAATCACATTCTGTCACCGTCTTGTCATTTTTATTGCTTTTGCTGGGTTGAACTGAGCCAGGATAGAAAAACAGTAGCAGGAATACTAATGGACGTTTTTTGAGCCGGGTGACGGGAATTAGACTTGACGCACCGATCTTCCATTAACACTTATGCACTCGTCCTCACTGAGATGCTCAGTCGTTGCACTTGGTCTTATATATCTTACTGTGATAGTGTTCTACCTAGGAGAGCTCAGGTGCAAAGAGTCCTGCACCAGGTGGGATCTGATCGAGCTCGTAGGAGGGAAGGAGGAGATGAACTAGAGTCTCCATTTGGCTGTAAACTGAAAGTGCACTTTATTAGTGATGAGCTTCAATGCTTTAAGATGAAGAACCACAGTTTAACACACTCATTTTGAGGTTGTTGTTTTTTTTTTTTTCTTCTGTTCAATAAAATGACTATCAATTCATTTGCTGGGGTGTTTCTTTTTATTCCCTTGCTGCTTCCTGTTAACACCTGCAGAACTGAGGTACTAGTTACTTTGCGAATCATGATTTTACATAGGCTTACTAAATATACGACTATCTGATAAAAATTATGAAATGTTTCTTTTTAAAAGTTGTCCTTTGTTGAAACAGCTGAACAAACTGTAGGCTCTTTTATGTGAACAAGTCTGGCAGATACCACCTCTGATTATAAGGTCAATATCAGGACGAACACCTGTCAGTGGAATACAGCAGTGAATCCTTAATGTAGTACGATACTATGTGTGTTGTTCTTAAGGAGTGCTTTTACATGTGATACTGTGTGTAGTATATGGCTGCAAATACTTTTGTACTTCCACTTAGAGCAGCTTTAACCAAAACTCTACATTAATGTATTAAATGGCGATTTGAAAAACAATGTGAAAGTGTCACATATAGTGATAAGCATGTTTATCACGATGTGAGTACTTTTACGATGTAAAACTGCCAATTTTACTTCAATTAATATCTCAGTACTTGATCGACCACTGCTGGTAATTAAACTTGACAAGAGGGCATCAAAATGTTTTCTTCTGTTTGACCACAATCCACAACTTGTTTTAATTCTTGCAGCTGAGAGCAGCTTCTACTCATTGTGAGAGATTAGTATCAACTACAGCAGATTCAAAAATCATATTTGATTTTGTTCAAAACCTGCTACATATGACATTGGTACAGTTGTCTTTTTCATGTGTTCATCCTTTTGCAATCTCTCATAACGTTCAGGTTATATCAGATTTCTCAGAGAGAAGAGACGAAGAGAAAAAGACAGCAGGACTTCCTGTCACCTGCACAGTACCCAAGTCTTCCCAGAATATGTATATCTGAGTCTCAGAGAAGCTTCCTGTTTGTTTTGGTTTTTACCGAAAATTACACAACATGTCCGTCTTTAGCGCTATCAGCTTTGTGTCCTCTCACTCACCCTGAAACCTCAGCTAATCCCCGGGAGAACAAATACAGCAGCTGCCTGCCAGGAATCTGGCACAGCCTTCACTCTGTGTTGATACTTCCACCTTTCCCCTCCTCTTTCCCCTTGTTCCCTACTGCAGCGCTCACTCGGGCTGCATCCACAGGAAACAAAGGAGGCGAGATGAGCTTCAGACATCCATCATCACATAACACACTCTCTGCTGGTGTTTTCAACACTTCAGAGGATAAAACAGCATCTCAAACAACTTTTACACTCATGAACTGTCTCCACTGCGTTGGTGCGGAGGCAGAAATGATGTGCTGTTGCTACAGTGATGTCGAGAATAGAAGATGTATTTCTCAGAACAATCACAAACTTCCAGAAAACAGATTTATATGGAGCTTTACACTTTAAAAGCCAGGTCATCAGTGCTTCGTTAGGTGGGTGACATCATGCAAAGGAAACACTGCTGCGGTTATTTTTCTGTCTGTGTTTCTGTACGTCATCGTCTCTGATTTGCGGGCGCTGCAGAGGACCCCCCTGAAACACAAATTGTTTTAATTACGCATAATTATAATCATCATCTGCATGATTAGCTCGCCCACATCAACTGAGCACAACCGGTATGTTGATTAGGGAAAAGCCTGCGCATGTTAGATGAACTGATAAGACACACAAACTACTCATCTACAGTGAATAATGTCAAATTTGATACGATTTTTCTTGTTACACAACGACAGCAGGGATTCACATAATTACTGATGCCCTTCATGTTGTCAACAGTTACTGCCTAGTTGCTTTTGTCATTTGCACTGATGTGAGATGTTCTGTATGTTATTGCCTCCTAGATTTCACCAATCATAGCTGAATATTAATCATGAAGGCCTCTGTGGTCAGAGCGGGCGTGTGTTGATTTTCCACTGTTGGTTACGATCTGAGGCACAACAAGGTGAGGGGGTGACCAAGGCTGTTTGTGTTCCCCTCTAATTTGTTGTAAGATTTAGAAATGAAGCCACGATAAAAACCCCACAGGTGGTCGCAGACATCACAGCGGCCTCTCATTCTGTTTCTGTGGAAAGATCCAAGGTTCTTCTCAGAAACCCTCTCTCCCACAGAGCTGTACAGCAGGCAGCATGGACGCACACCGACACACACAAAAACATGCGTATACAATTTGTAACGAAACAATGATAGCTACCGTGGTTGTCGGTAAATTTTGGGAGGCCTTCGGCTTCTTCAGGAAACTAAAGATATGGCAGGTATCAATGATGTGAAACAACAGCAATGAGACAATGTGTGATTTTTGGTCGAGCGTCAGGTTTATTTTTGTTCAGGGACATTACTGCAAAACAAAGTATCTACTTATGATTGTTTTCCCAGGAGAAGAGAAGTTTTCTGACGAAGGATAACTGCAGACAAAATATCACTCTAACAATGTAATCTTAATTTTTAATGGAACTCGAGCTACAGTGTTTTATTAAGTACATACGCCTGTGTTTTTCTGTTCTTTGTTTTATTAAGTTCCTATTTAATGCTTATATTCAGGTTCATATTTTCATTTTGGGTGTCTTAGAAAAGGCTTACACACTTTAATGTTCAAAAACACATCGTTTTCTAATAATGTCCATTGCCGCCACGCTTCTATTCCCCCCTCTGTCTGAACGCTCTGTTTTAACTCCTCCCCCCCCTCCAGATAAGACAGGTCCGCTCTGATTGGTCAGCTCTCACAGGCCCGAGCAAGAACCACAAACTGTGTTTCTGCATCAGCTCTGCAGGTGTTTCTATAGTTTTATTGCAGCTTTATCTTGAATTGTTTTTTCTATCTTCAGTTTTTTTTTTCCTCAGGCCTGTTAATTCTTTGACTTGT
The DNA here is from genome assembly GCA_963678695.2 of Diplodus puntazzo. Lineage (NCBI taxonomy): Eukaryota > Metazoa > Chordata > Actinopteri > Spariformes > Sparidae > Diplodus > Diplodus puntazzo. The sequence goes on along the minus strand of OZ023163.1, from coordinate 7,670,794 downwards.
TCTCAGTGTATATGGCCTTGAGACAATATGGATCAACTGAATCTGGACTGATGAATCTCATCTCGTGTATAACAGCCTTTTCAGACCAGATTAGTGAGCAGACATGACAGTATCCACCCTCGGTTCCAAAGAAATGAGCAGATATACAAAAGACTCTGTTTTAATCATGTTAACTAAACAAAACCCTGCAACGCGATCTTGACTCCTTAGTCAGGGCTATTTTGGGGACAGCTGCATCAGAAAAGACCAAAAATAAACCTGCAGTTTCTCGCTAATTGTGACTTGAGGAGTGCTCTAAAAACAGATGTTTGATGTGAAGTCCTTTGCCAAGCCCCCGGAGAGAGGAGAGGAGGGCTCAGTGACTATAAGTGGACAACCAATGTGTACTGATGTCACTATGAGCCCATTTATGTCCACAGCCCCACAAAAACGTCATTAAAGACGTATCAGTACATAACAACTCAAATTTAAACCATGTCAGTGCCAAGCAGAGTTAAGACTTTACTTTTCAGATTTGAAATAACAAATATTAAGTGTTTAATGTCAAAACTAATGTCTTTATTACAGTTGTGAGTTGAGGATATCTGACTTAAAGGTGCACTTTGTAGTTTTGGTTAAGAAATGTACATTTTAATCCCAAAACGTTCTTTTTTCAGAGGGTGAGGCCCTGCATTTGACTCTCTAGCCAGATCTGAGAAGTTGAACGCTAAGAAGATGACGTTGCACAAAGTGTGTATTCTTTTTTATTTATGGCAAAGGATGAGTCGGGCCTTCTTAATCATCATCTGTGTGATCGTGTCACGATAATTTTGAGGAAGTTATTTTTTGTTTGAGTTCAAAAAGCTTAATGAGTGAGTAATATGTGAGAAAATCGTTGCTTTATTTTCTTGTAGTCTACTTAGCCATGAATCAGCAAGGTGGAGCGCCGGCAGCCTTATTCTCCAGGTAATGTCTGATACCAGTGACATCCGAGTTCCCATCTACAGCTTTCAGAGCTGAACAAGCACAAATAAACAATTTCCAGTTCCAAAAAAAAAAAAGAAACGTCATTTCTGCAAACATACAAAGCTTTCCTTAGAACTCGGTTTCTCTTTGGTTTTATAGCCGACTGTATGATGCCAGTGAGTCAGACTTGCGGGAAAAATGTGATGGATTGTTGTTTGAGAAATCCACAAGGGCACAGTGTTTGGCAAAAATAGCTCTTAACTGTCAACAGACTTACAAAGCAACTGTGGGAAACATGGGCCTCTACTAACTTTGAGAAACACAAACAAAAAATGAGAATCTACTAATATTTTGAATGTGACACCCTTGAATAGACTCGTATGTTGTTGTTGACCTCCGCCATCAGGATTACACGAGAACTACCTTACAAATTTCCACAAAACTTGGATGGAGGATGGGTCAAAAAAAAGATCCCATTCACATTTGGTGCGGATCCAGTTAAAGCGATGGATCCTGGATCTTTCTGTCCCTTTCTTTAACACAGTGAGATCGGACATCTTTCAGTGTTTTTGATCTTGATGAGAAGAATCAGGCGTATTTAGATAGATGCTCTCTATGAGTGAATACAATAATGCAGACGCAAATAAAAATCAAGGTCTAGCAGATCTAAGAACATTTAATTTCATATTGGACTGGGCTTGATTGAATTAATAGGGACTGTTGGACTTTGGCTGTAATATGACCTTTACTGAGTGCCATTTTTGTTTCTTTTTGTTTGTACTGTGAGTAAATGTGAGCAGTGCAGCCACTTCAGATAATGATTTAGTTCCAGTTACAGGGATTAAATCCAGGTCTGTAAATGTTAGCATTGGTGTCCCCCAGGGTTCAACTCTGGGACCACTTCTTTTTCCATTTCAATGTGTATTGTGAGTCTTGTTTTCAGTATTTCTCATGCAAATTTCACTTTTATATGGACATGTGGTTAATAAAGCTCAGCAGAAGTTCAATCCGGAAGGATCATCTTAATGTTGATTTATTTCACGACTCCCTCTGACCAGATTTTCCCCGATTAAATCAACCAATCATGTGGTTGCTGTCCACCTTTCCACAGAGTCTGTTGTACAGGAAAGGTTACCACTCACAAAAAGGCTTTTGATTTAATAACTGTGTAAAGAAATGTCACAAATTTGAAGACAATTTGTTTTTTATTCATCTGTTGAGATGCGTTTTGCCAGCTTTCTTTCTGACTGGCAACACGTGTCGACGCCCAGGCGGTCACATTGTTCCTCCTAATGAAAGAGAAAGATCGGTACGCTCAGAGTGGCAATGAGCCCATTCATTCAAGTTCTTTGTTTTATTGTTGTTGTTTTTTTTTTTACAGAATAGGGCTTCAAAACATTTGCAGCTATGAATCAGCACCCTATAATTTATGTTTTCCCTCCCTGTTATAAAATATGACCAGAAATGCATCTTAATGACAACACATACATACACGTGACAGGTACACATAATGAATAGTAAAAATAGTACTCCACATCATCTGTTGTCGTATTGGCTGAGCACGTGTTTTGCAGCTAAGGATGCCTTTCTAAACCAGTGACATACAAACATCACACAGGAACGAACTGACCTTAAATTGCCTCCTCTTTATAGAAATACTTAACTACCATGTTTATTTTCTTCGTTACACACAGGAAGAGTGGATGTCCCTCGAGCACCTCCAACCACATTATCTTGCTGGGAACATTTCCTATCACTTTACTACACCACAAAATCAGCTTTGGATCTTAGTCAGAGACCGCTGATGACCACAGTCATGGACAGTCATTGTGACGTTTGAGCCACCTCAGCCCGCCTACAAGCCTCACGATGCCCCATCTCTTCTATTCTTTTAATTACTGTGCGCACGAAAAATGTTACTTTCCGTTCTTTCTGGGGAAGTTGACTATGGGCAACACAGAGGGGCATATTTTAAGAGAGACTGGCAGCCCCGTGTTGGTTCAGGGGCCCCGGGCAGACAGGCATGTATATATCATAGGAGCTGGAGATCAGCTGGAAAATGTTTGTCCCACCATACAGTCAGTATGTTAAGGGAGAGGTTCACCAGAAGTGATTAGATATGATTACTGATGGAGTGGTGCTTATTGTAAACAGTGTGTTTCCAGTGGTGGAAAGTCAATTTACTCAAGTACTTCACTGAAGAACACTTGTACTGACATGAGTACTTCAAGATTCAAGATTTATAGTCATCATACAATTCAAGATTACATAATGAAACTCCAGTGATTTCCAGTGCTAAGTGCAACAACACAGAAGCAGTACAACTCAATGAATAAATAATCAAGTCACAGAAATGAACTTTTCATGGTGGTGTGTGTTGGTGAGCACAGGAGGACTGAAGCTGCTCCACAGTCTAATGGTGCAGCTGCGAGTACTTCTGCATCCTTGATTTTGTGGACGCTGAGCAGTAGATTGTTCTCTGTGCACCACTCTGTAAGACTGTTGCCATTTTATTCTCCCCCACTCTACTCAAGGACATGTATTTTGTGCTTCTTACTGCACTAAATGTATCTAACAGCTGTTGTTTCCAGTTAGTTTCCAGATTAAGATTTTAAATCCAAACAATGTAATTATCTATATTTCTGTTTTTCTTTTCTTAATTTTTGTTGCTGTTTTCTTGCTGTCCTGCCTTGTCATGTCTGGTACATGTGTTCTTGTTCTTCACGAACCTTGCGCTCTGATAAACTCTGTGTAACAGCATGTGAGGTATTTAATCTCAACCGAGCAAAGCATTAACATGCTCTCATGTTTGTACATTAATGCATCCATAGGATTAATCCAGTAGTATGTATTATATAACTCTCAGAAAAGGGTCAAAATGTGCTTTTATTTGAGATATGCGTGTGCTGATAATACTTCTGTATTTCTTCCTCGGATGTAAGACTTTCCCTCGTAATTACTGAAGTACAGGATTTGACTACTATTTCCTCTGTGGATCTAAGAAACTGGGATACACTGAAGTAAATTATAGTTTTGAGCTGCCATCTGGTGGTGAAATTATGTAACTGTTGCAAAGAAATGTATTGCAGGACACTTTTCTGCAACTCCAGGGGTTAAAAAGTCAGACCTGAGCCAACTCCCTCCTCATGTTGGATCAAATCCAAACATAAACACTACTGGTTAATCAAAGTGTACTTATTGATGTCATCTTGTGGTGCTTTTACTGTTCCTTCCCAGCCTCTTGAATTTTCTATCCTTTTGAAAATGTCTTTGCGAGAAACAGATTTCATCTCTGTCTGCTTTTCCTTTGATGGCAGTTTGACCTCCTCACATCTGTTCCTGAGAGACAGAAACAGACAGAAGACAGACAGACACATCCGAGGACAGCGTAATATGTCCAGTCAGTGTGTGTAAAGCAGTAAAGACTCAGCACCCCTGGAGGTCAAACCGCAGCCACATGAAAGTTTCCTTATATTAAATAGTTGTACGTGTTCGCTGTGAGGCCAGTACTGTTTCAGCTCTCCATCAGTCCACCAGATCTGTCTTTTTTTCCCCTCTATAATGGTTCTGTCCTCCCTCCCTGTTCAGGGTGGGGGTGTTTCAAGCACCGAAGCCAGCCGGACACGAGATTGGCGCCAGGTTTGATCGCCTGTTTCCGTGAGAGTATCAAATCCAAGCAAAGTGTAACAAGCCCCGGCGGAGCAGTAACCTCAGAAACTCACACCTGCAGCCACGGCACTCTGCCCTGCCAGTGCTACTCTGTAATGCATAAGGATGGCTGTTATTCCCATTAATCACATCATCCAGATGTGTTTTTACATGAAGCATTCCAGCATCCAAGGCAAGGGCTCCCTTTCGAGGTAAAGAAGAGGGTCAAGGTCACCACAGTGCACCTCCTGGCAAAGCAACCCATGTAATTACAGTGCAGAGTGACATCTGTGTCAGCAGCTGAGAGGTTCTTCAATCTGAAATGTAAATCGGTTCCTCTTTGCCAAGCAGAGCGAACCCTCCAAAACCAATTGACGTCTCGTTGATCTCAATTTTCCTCGAGGAAGAAGGGAAGGTCGTGACAGCCTCTGAGGCTTTGATGACGTGTTAAAAACAATTATGGGGGAAACACGTGAGCCAAATCACCTCAGCCTGGGCTCTGCTTTTGTCTCGCAGCTCTTTCAAGATCATGAAAGGCGGGGCACACGATCACCAGGCCAGGTTTGCAGGAAAATATGACTGTTTAACAGAGCCGGATGCTTTCTGCACTTCAGCTGATCGTGGGCCCGTTTCATCTGTTTAATCCCCCAGTGTCATCTGATGTCAGGGCATCACAGGTTCATTAAAGGATACGTTCCCCATAAAATTAAAACACAGTCATCATCTTCCCTCTCTTAAGTGAGTGGAAAGTCGAGTGGTGTGTCGTAGTCCACAAAACATTTCCGGAAGTCCATGGTAAATGGCTCCTTACTGCTCGGAAGCCCTGATGAACTGATTTGAAAACAAGTTATTTACACCCTTTAAATCTGAAATCTTCACTATGCTAAGCTAAAACTGTTAGCATACACCCGCTCTGAAGTGGCTGCTCGAGTTCAACTGCACGCCAAAGGTGTAAATAATGTCTTTTCAAATCAATTCTTGATCTCTGGCTCCTGGAGACTTGGATTACCCTTTACGAGCTGTATGAAGCCATTATGTTATTTTTTTATGGAGGAGTGTGTGCTTTTAACTAAGCAGTGAACATTTCAGCCAGAAAAAGGGTGGAAATAAAAAAATTTAAAATGTGTTTGGGATCTCTGGGCTTCCATGGACTTGGATTGGGCCGCATGAGTTGCATGTAGACATCTCTTGTTTTTTTTTATTTCAGTTGTTTATTAATGTTTTAAAACAAGTCCTCATCTGCTTCCGTTGTTGAGGAGAATGCTACAACACCACTTTGCTGTGAAGCTCCAGAAATCGTTTGTGGACTCTTTACCGGACTTTCCATGAGCATGGGGGTGAGAACATACTGGCTGAAGTTTCACTCTTGGATGAATTTCTGCTTTAACACAGGCACCAACCTTTGTAAGACTATCCTGAGGAGAGCACATCCAATCGTTTGACTTACAAATATTCTTAATCGATTGTTGCATGTGATGGCCCAGAGCAGGAAGAGGAAACGCTCTCGACAAATGTCTGCCCTGGGAAAAACAGAGTCCAAATACAAGTCGTTTTTTTCCTTTATTTGACATGATGGTTGTCATAGAGAAAGGAAGGAAGTTATTTATCCATGGCATCGCTGGGATTTGATCACTTGATGTCTGATCTCACTGGAGCTGAGAGAGAGGATCAGCAGTCACGCCTGTTTGCTCCTCATAAGCACCCGTTGGGCCGCTGCCTGCAGCCAGCCCGCGCTATGACCTCACACGTTCGTTTGTGCCAAGCAAAATCGCCCCTTGGGTGTTCCAGCACGGCTGAGAGCGGGAATAAAGAGGGTGGGGTCCATGTGGTGCATTTAGGATTATTCACACACAACACTGAAACTGATGGATGAAGAATCAGCCAGTGTGTAAGTACTCTGTCTCTCCATTCCTCTGTTTTGTCCCTACTATCATAAATTTTGAGATCCTCCCGAGCAAAACCTGCATCCTGCTCCGTTCCAGATGTGTTTAACGGCCTCTCTGGGTCACAGACACAACTGCTGGTGCAGAGGCATTGTCGACCGGTGGCTCATTGACCTCCATCCTGAAGCGTGACTCAACAATCACAGTCGAGCATGACTGGCAACAAGCATTCACGTTAACTTGTTGTTGTCACCGAGTACAGTCTCTGTGTTTTTTTTTGTGTGTGTCCTCTGTCTCTATTTTTAATATTGCCTTTGATTTACACACTGCAGCCTGGTCACCCATAACCATGTCGTCATGTGGTGTGATATACAGCCCCATTAATTTTCCCCCTCTGGTCTGGCTGTGGGATCAGGGCGGGTGCTCATCATGCGCAAGCTCCAGATACTCAACTCTTGCCAGCATCGAGCACATTAAGAAGATCCAGAGGCAACATCACACGGTCCAGCAGCGTCCAGTCACCAAACTGGAAACTTTGGTTGGAGTCTGTTTAGGGTGAGCTCCAGCCACTACTGTGTGAATAAAGATTTCACTTCTAGCACCTGCCCACACCTTGTCACTGCTGGTCACAGAGGAAATAATAGTTTTTGCTACCATAAGACAGCTAAATCTGCATGTAGAAGTTCCTCGCTGCCAAATGAAAATAGTTTGTCTGGCGCTTTATTGTGTTACAGTCCGTTTTCAACCTCCTCCCTCATCTCTATTCGTCCACAGTCTGGGGTCTCTCGGTCCATGACCACAGCCGACCACAACACACCTAAGTAAATAACCCCCCCACCAGGCTCTGAGCTGAGACAGGCTCGACAGGCTCCCTCCCAGACAGTTGTATCATGGTAGCAGGACCTGGCCCGTGTCCCAGGAGCCTGGACCTCTCTGAACCGCTGCAGATCAGACAAGAAGTTCATTGTGTGGGAATGTGATGAGGAGGCATGGCGGAAGTTTCCATGACACAGGTTTCTGCATATTCTACACGTTTCTTTTTCCGAATGCCGATGCAAGGGTTGTGCAAGTGTGGCTGTCTGTCTTTTGGAGAAGTGGCATACAAGTCAGTGTGGATTTTATGTTTACACTGGAATGACACTGAAATCTTGAGCTATGTCATCCCCAGCATTCAGAATATTTTGTTCTTGACGCAAAATCACAACCCACGCCGCATCCTCTGATGGTGGATGCTAATAACTGCAGCTGCAAACCCATTCATCTAATCCACAAAATAAATGAATTTATTTCCCACCTAATAATCCTGGATTGGATTATAAGGAAAAATAACTGCATCTCATCTACAGACAGCAGAAGTGGTCAGCGAGCGAACTGTCAGAGGTCAAGCAGGACTGCTGGATCTCAGTTTCTGCTGCCTGATTTGATATATCAGATATGGTTTGAAGAGCTTTAAGTGTAATCAGTTTGCCTGGTGAGGCAGGCAGGCGGCTGAAGGACGGGGCAATGCCTGGAGGGAGAGCTAATTAAAGAGCTGAGCGTGCAGTATTTGAGGCACCATGGCTGGGATGTTGCTGCTGGGATTCCCTCAAGGATTTCATTCATTTTAACTGGTGTGCTTACACACATGGATGATGCACAATGACTAAGATAGCTGTTGACATATTTTAAAATATATTTATCAGGACAAACTTCGGGAATTAGAGAATAATTTCTTGCTAATAAGATTTTGTTCATAAATATACATACATTTTCTTTGTGTGAAGAGGTAAATATGGTGTTGTGACAAATGTTTTTCTTTTTGTTTTGTATATGTGTTAGATGTAAATCAGTTGTCACATGGGCCACATACTAAACCATTCAGACACTAAAGTTGCACACACAGCAGTGTTTTACCTCACGATGGAGTAGCAGCACCATCTATTGTTCAAACATGGTTATAGTAGCAACACTGTGATGCCAGAACATGTAAATTGGGGGGAAAAACTGATCTTATTGTGGAACAATAACTACAGTGGAATCCTTTGAGAGCTGGAAATACTCGAGAGAACAGCATTCGTAAGTAAGAAGGGTTTTTTTGTCAGAAATATGGCCATGCAAGTGTTTGATTTTAATTGATCCAACTGCATTATCGTTCCTTTTCAACTTTGGATATACATGAGTATATGTTTCAAACTATAATATGGATTATAGACATTCATGGATTGATATTATGGCAAATAAAGCAGTCATTATAAACAGTGTTTAAATGTGATGACGTGTGTTGCTGCACCGCTGATAAGGTTACAAAACAATTCATCCATAGTCAGTAAAAATAGACACAATTAACAACTCAGAGTTGCAGAAAACTAAAAGTTTTATCCTTTAAAAATGCGATCATAAGGCACAGTCAGAGCGTATGTTCACGTCACAACACAAATCAAATCATAGTGAAATCAGGTTGAATTTGTCCTACGGTATTGACCATATCTGAGCACAGTACTATTGGATATGATCATATAAATGACAAAAATAAATAAATACAATTGTCATATTTAATGCATACAGACAGTTTTGCAAAAAATACCTAGCTGCTGGTCCTACTCTTGTACACAATAACTAACTATTCAAATTTTGATTTAAAAATATTTTAGTCTTAAAAAGCAAAACATGACATTTAATGTTATGCTAAATGTGTCTTATTGTCTTATTTTATCTCAATGTAATTTTCAGAATATAAAACAACAGCACCAACGCATAAAAATAAGAATTTTAAAAAAACACAGCACCCACTAAACCGTAAAATCATACTGACCAATATCAGTCACTCAAGTAATGGAGGAGTTGGAGTTAGCACTTAGCATTAGCACCATATTGTCTGACAACATGCCCCAAAGAAATCTGCTCCACAGACGTTGACTTTTGGTAACAGTAAAGAGGAGCAAAGGTTGAATATGTTTTAATAGTTGTAACTGTCAGACTAAGAAAGTGCTACTGTGCAGGAAGAATGCACTTTTACTGTGTACTAATAATAACTGAACACTGTTAGTGTTATCTAGCAAAAGTCAAAGAGTAAATAGAGTAAACTAAGACAACTCATTAGTGAGCTGCCAGGCTATTTTGCTTTACCTATAATGTACTGACCTCTATGTAAACTCCGAGCAGCCTTTGGTGGTACAGTATCAAAGGATTTCATCGCTTTATTTGGTGAAAGCAGAAGCGTAACCATACAGAGAAACTCAGAAGTAAAAGTACCTCAAACTTTATTTCACTGATATGTAGCACAGGAGTTGTCAGGGAGGTCAGAGTTCACAGGTGGCTGGTTGTGAGACGTTCAGGGGACAGGCTTCTTTTGCTGTTAAATGCCTAAAAACAATAAAAATGACTTGATTATAACTTTTGAGTTAAAATAAAAATAAATCAGAATATATAGTGGTTAAATTTTGAAGTACAGTACATACCTTTAGAGCCAAGGACGTGCATGCATGTTGTTTAGAGGAAAGAGTGATACACTATAACTTCTTTGAAAGCATTTAAAGTACAAATTGAGCGAAGGACAAATCCATTGACATTTTTCATATTAAAAAGGGTATTATGTTACCTATCATGACCTATCATGTATTTAAATTTGTGTGTATTAAACATGTCATTGTGCATGTAAAAGATCCTTAAAGGTAAAAAGGTTCAAATCTACAACAACAGACGCTCCTCTCTCCCACAGCACTGCTCCTGAAACACCTCGTCAGTAGTCCCGCCTTTAAGTCCGAGACTTTGTGACATCACAGTATGTCACACATTTGGATAATTTGTGCCTGGTGGCTGCTGTGGCATGAAAGAATTGATTCAGCATAGCTGCTCTGTTGTTATTGGTGCTGGCTCAGGCATGTGTGAGCTGACCAATCAGAGCAGACTGGGTGTTCAGGAGGGGGGCTCTGAAGAGACTCTGAATAGCTTTTCAGACAGAGGGGGAATACAGAGCTGCAGCACTGGACAGTGTGATAAAATGGATGTATTTTTGATCATTAAAGCATGTAAACCTGTTCTAGAAGTGACCCTAAACAAAATGATGAACCTAAAAATGAGCACTTTTGCCTGTAACATGCAAATGTGTATTAAGCAAACTTTTTGTGATTTTTTTGTGTGTGTTTTTAAAAGAAAATCCGAAGCATATGTTTACCAGATGAGACAAACAACAATTATGATTTTGCCATATGTAGCCCCATGTCTTGTTTTGTGTTTCCAACTCTAACAGAAAAAAAATCTTTGGTGCTTTTATCTTAACACACTAAATATAATCGTCAGTCATTAATGGGTCTAAAGTTTATCAGTAGCTTTATGAGCAAAACCCCAAAATATGCCTTTCTCCCTGAGTGTTTGGTTGCAATTCAAAGTTATTGATATTATGTAATTAGAGACTTACGAGACTTCGAGATGGGCTGAGAGAGCGAGAGCGCACAGGGCTGGCATTCTGGCTCCGGCTTCTACTCCACTGCAAAAACAGACGTGTCACCAGTAAACACACGAGCCTTTCCATCCACTTTCATGCCTTTTTTCATTGTCCTCTAAAGTAACACCTCAATGAAATGTGATATTTTTAAGTCATTATAGATTCAGTACCAGGGCACCCCTTCGAGTCACAGCCTCGCCCTTCACTATCACAGCATCTCCTTCCATCAAGGCCGGCCACACGTGGTGCATCACCAGCGGAGCGGTGAACTCAGAGTCATAGCTGCGACGATACCTGTCAGACAGAGAGAGGGGGGGAAACAATGAGGGAGCGCTGTGAGGATTTCCGTTTGTTTCTAAATGTGGAGGGTGACATCTGCTGGTAGAGACAGTGAATAACAAATAAATACAGTGACAAGATGGGTGGTATCTTTTTTCATGATATCACTAAATGTGGCATGGTAGGTCAATGTACTGCATCAATACTGCCCCAACAGCTTAACTCTGAAGCCTTTAACGAGAGCCCAATTCCTTTAAAAGAACAAACTTTGATACATAATTTAGACACATTTACTGCAAAAAAACAACTGACTTTTTCTCATTGTAAAGTTCTCCATCGCTAGCAAAAGCCAGGTCAAGAGGGGGGGCCAATGTCTGCATGGCGAAGGCCACCCTGCATGTGTCCCTGATCAAGGCACTGATGAGGACAAAGTCCACCTCTGGCGGGAAGGAGATCCGAGGGTTTACATTCATGGCATTGATCACATCCTGGGAGGAGATGAAATACACTGTCAGTATGAAACAAAATACATTTCTCCATGAATGCTGCAGAGGAAATATGAAGATGTATTTAGTCCTACATTGACACTCGTCTGGACGTCATAGAGGTCCAGGTTTCTGACGATGTAATCTACAGCTGCATCCTCCAGACTCTCTGGCCCAAAGTGGGATGGGGACAGTGTCTTTCTCACACGCAGCTTGAACTGACGGTAAGCCAGTTTTGCTGTCTTAAAGGATTCCTGTTACATGAAAACATGGATGAATATACCATGTACCAGCCAATCACAACTGCCATTCTCTACAGGTGGCCCTACAATAATTAGAGTCATACCACGACAGCAATGAAGATGATTTTCTGGACCATCTCTAAGTCAGTGATGTAGCGTCGAAGCAGGGTCTGGGCCTCCAGACGCTCCACAGCATACAGGTCGCTGAAGCGCGATACGAGGCGCGCATGGCGGGAAGAGTTTGTGAGCTGAGCTCTGGTGGGTGACTCGCTCCTCATGGGGCTGGAAGAGCGGCTCAGTCTGGGCAAGGGGCTCGGAGAACGACTTCTCACCAACCTGAGGGAGACATTTAGATCATCATTTGAGACTTTATTCTGTGTGTTTGTGTGTGTGTTTGTGTGTGTGTGTGTGCGCACGTTAAGGTTTACCTCTCCTGCAGCATGGCCTTCTCTGTGCTCACGTAGGACACTTCATCTCTCAGCAAGCGTATCTGCCTCTCATAATCATCAAGAGCGCCCAGCTTCCTCTTGTAAATCTCCACCTGATCGTGCGCTGACCGTAAACTGAAACACAGAGACAGCTCACATCAACAGAGGAGCGCGCACTGTATACTGCATATCAAGGGGCAGTGTTTTCATGCATCACCCACTCTGCTTTCAGTTGTAATATTTCATCTTCAGTGGCAAGCAGAGTGGTTGCTGATTTGCTCTTTGTGTCATCCAGTTCCTTATGAGCATCGACCAATCTGTTAAAAAAAAAAGAAAAACACATAATTCAGGTGAGAGGGTACGAATGAAAATAAAATGTGCAAGCAGTCTTTAAACACTGTACATCCCCTTGTGCATGGACTTGTATCAATACCGTGGAATTTTTCAATTATCTAAACACAAGCAATGCCGGTTGAGGTATAAAAACCCTGGCTGCAGCCCTTTGCTCCACTTGTACTGTCTTATATCGCTTGTATCGGACTCACTCTGCTCTGACATGGTCCAGTTGCAGACGAGTGGAGCACAGCTGAGTGTCCAGCTTCTGAACCTCGCTATCATGGGAGGCAGAGAGCTCCCTGATCCTCCTGTCCTTTTCCACTGAATCCTGACGACAAAAATAATCACACCATTCCGTAAAATGATTATACAGTACTCACAACATCAGATTGTGATAGAGGAAAACGCTTGTAATTTGGTTGATCATTTTTATGTATTTTGAATATTGATGGATTTATTAACGAGACATTCTGTGTTATTAAGTATGGTGACAGATGATGTCACCTGGATGAGTTGTAGGCTGGTGTCATCAGTGACCGAGGGCCTCGCCATTGAGAAAGAGGTTCCAAGCCACGGCAGCAGGCGCGTTTTGAGGGTGTCCACTCCAGCGTAGTGTCCACCTGATTCATGAGTGTGTGTTCAGTAGTTCATGAGTGGTTATAACCCAGTGGAAACTTTGTAAATGAACATCTTAGATTTGAAAAAGTTACCTTCAGCAGCTGTGAGGTTTAGGATGGTGAACAGTTGGCCCTGGATCTTGGCAGTGAGTTCAATCAGCTCACAGCATCTATTTAGATTCTGGTCACAGGAAATGACCTGGGTAGGTAAACATGAGTCAGTCAATTTACTACAGGCTGTATGCTATGGGTTTGCTCTTTTCTGTTTTGGCTCTCTATATATTTTCAATTATAGCCGAATATAATATAATGCTATTGTGGAACTTTTTAGAATGATTGTAAAAATGGCTTAAAATGCAGACAAGAACTTTATAATAGAGAAATGTTAAAGGTGCACCATGTTGATTTGGGGGAAGATCAGAAGAGATAGATCTTCATTGCCTAATTTTTTTGAATGCCTTAACTTTATTAACAAACTCTCTTTGTTTTCAAGACAGAATGAACTGAATAAACAAACTGACTTTGGAGGACATCATAAAATCCCACTGTTGTACTTCGTTTACATTTGGCAGACCCTGCCACCTTAGTAGCTTCAAACAATGTTCTGAGGACCTTTTTCTCATCCGAGATCAATTACTCAGTTTTGAAAGAAAAAAAAATAGATTTCATATTATGAACTCATTGATATTGTAAATATTACAATTCCAAGTTTTAATGTCTTCTCCAAAACTAAATAGTGCCCTTTTAAGTGATATTCTCCACTCATACCAATCACCAGAAGCAACAGGTAGCTAGCCTGGTGTTATTGCAACCCACCACGACACAACAACAGGTTCAACACCATACTTCGACTGTTGTGTGCGTTTATAGTGTAGCTGCGAGTAATTACTATATTTTCGTTTAAATATATCACTTCCGGTCCCTCTGAAACGGGCTGTTCCCGGTGTGTTCCGGTCTGGCCAGAGTTGCACCGGAAGTAATAGGACGTGAATGATCTGAAGCAAAAGATCTTTGGAATAGCCCTACGGTAGCCATGACGACTGGCGTCCATAGCAACCAAACTCTACCTGGAAATCAATGTAATCTAAACAAGTGCATTCCTTCACTGTTGTTTTGATATTGTGTTTTGAATTTGTGATGCATTTAGCAACCACTGTGCTTCTATTGCGTTATTCTAACGAATAAAATAAATAGTATAATAAACGTTTTTTTTTTTATTATAATAAAAAATCACTAGTCGACATTAGTAAACAAAGCAACTTTCCAGAGAAGAGTATTATGATAAAACACACTTTGACTAAAATATAGCTAGCTTGAATTCAGCTGTATGCTACACAATTATCAGTTTAGCCACCAACACAACAGATAACCACTGTGAAACAGATAGCTGAGGCTGGCCGAAGTGCTGTGGTCAGATTTAGGTCGGTCATTACTTATTAATGAACTTACATGGTAGTCTTTGTGCCAGCTCTCAAGCTTGTCCTGTAAGACGCTGAAGGAGGATGTATTGGCCAGTCTCCTCAGCGTGTCGGCCATGTCCGTGCACAATAACTAGCGTAACAGGTTTAAAAAAAAAAGAAAAAGAAAAAATGCCCCTGGAGGAATACAACAGCCGGGGGTACAACCTCCGAGGGGAGTGTAGTAAAAATTCCTGTCCCGGCAGCTTTTTTCTCTCCACCTACGACACAGATGCCAAGCACCGCCTCAGTTGTGGCAACCGAGTGGAGGAGACGAGACACCGACAACCAAACCACGCAGAGTTTTAAATAAATAAACTGGGAGCTCTGTCAGTCGCTCCTCTGCCGGCTCCGCTCCCCGGTGATGTAAATACGATTGTAACGTCATCCTGTCAAACGACACCAAAGGCCCGCAGAGTAAAAACCCTGTGACACAGAAACACAGATATGAGCTGATGCTTCAGCACAAGGCATCAGATCCGATTATCAAACAGCAGGCCACATTAAACTGAATTAGATGTGCAGCGAGTGTGTGTCAGAGCACATTTAAAACGACAACAGGTCTCAATTGTCATATGATTACGATAAGTAATTGGAATTATTGACTAATGGTTAGCAGCAGATCAATTTTAAGTGGTTCTGATAGTCTACTACATAGAGTATTTATATTATATGACTATGTAAATAATAATATCAATAGCACTGACGTCATTTTACTAGTCGTATTTGTAGCTGATATAGTCAAATTTAAAAAAGAAATAATATTTATAGCATAAAATATGGTTATGATGATAATTATCAAGGTTCATTTGTTAATTAACAACACAGGGTTTTACAGCGAAATGTCACATGTAAGTTCCTTAATGCTAAGCAGGACAAAAAATGATGGTATATATAATTTTAACATAAAAAACAATAATATTAACATATTAAATAATATCAATGATGACAATAATAATTATAATAACAATGATAAAATAATTAAACAATTTCTTTTTTTTTATTAATGCCAAAATTATCACAGGCTAGCAAAGTAAAGATGTTAAAATGTTGTGATGCGTATTCGCTGACAAATTCATGTAAGTTTTGGTGTTAAACAATAATTGTGACGGCTCTCCGGGCAGTTTATGGTTTACCTATGGAAAATATGAATGGGAATGTTTTTCTATTTTAAGATCCTCCTGTCATTGGCTGCTTGAACTTGGAATGGACCATCTTTTATTTTCGTGGAAACATGGAAATCTGTCGTTGAAAATAAAACTTCTTTCGTTTGTATTCGTTGGTATTGACATGATTTGTATTCATGAATAAGCATCTTCCACTCAGTAACTTAGTAAAAAGTAAAAAATAACATTCTTTTTCGCCTTCGACCGTGAAAAGTGGTGAAGTGGTATGTCCCGTGTCACTCGGCAAACAGGAGAGGGAGGGTCAACATGGCGTCCGAACAGGTCCGTTATCTTCTCTATTTGTTGTTTTTCTTTCATTTTGCTCCATTTTATTGTCATGTGTCTGTTAAGAGCGCAACAATATATAGACTGTAGTAAGATGGTGCAATAAAGATGAGTGTACTGGCTTTGTTATCGGCTCTACGATGATATCAGTGCAATAAATACTGGCCTCCGTTTCGTTATTATAGGCACCGTTAGCTTGTGGAAATACAACATGCTAACGTTTTTAACAGATATATTGTTTGACAGCAACGTGATTTGGCTTATTTAAAAAGCATCTAAACTGTATTGTAATGAGACAGGCGTGTTTGTTTCTGTTTCACTGCTAAAACGAGTGCAGGTTATTTTTAGTTATGGCCACCGACAGCCAGTCGCGGGGCATTTAACTGAGATGCATTCCAACGCAGAGCAGAAGAGACGCTGAAAATACATGAGAACCAAAACCTTATGTTTGATATGTCTGTGGACAGGAAATGTAGATTTGTGGAAAAGCTCGTACACAGTAAAACGTGTAAGAAAATAATGAAGTTGTATATTTTTCCAATGTGTTAAATTCCATTGATTTTAAAGACAGTATCTCTGAATATGGAGGGGGCATTTGATTTTAAAGAAGCAACCCCAGAGTATCCCTACATTTTGTTAAAAGTCTATAAAACCAAGTGTATGTAAGGATATTTTCTTTTTTTTAAGGTTTACATGATATGAATAACTGATTCTTTATGGCACCCCTTGCTGCATAAAGCAGGCTGTATATTTTAGTGTCAGGCCTCTGAGATTGTTTTACCTTTCAGGAGAGCTCCAATGGGCCTGTGAAGAAGTCCATGCGAGAGAAGGCTATAGAAAGACGCAGCATCAACAAGGAACACAACAGCAACTTCAAAGCAGGCTACGTTCCCATAGAAGAGGAACGTCTCCATAAGACGGGGCTGAGAGGACGCAAGGGAAACATGGCTGTCTGCATCGTTATCCTCCTCTTCCTCCTCGCCCTGATTAACCTAATTGTGAGTAACACAAGCCTAAATGTATTTCTAATCCATCAATCTAATGGATGGACAATGGTTAAGAGTTTACCCTGAATTAGCATTTTGTGTTGTTACATTCATTGTATTTCTTCTGTCCCTCAGATCACTCTGGTAATATGGACAGTGATCCGGATCGGTCCTAATGGCTGCGACAGTATGGAGTTCCATGAGAGCGGCCTGCTGCGCTTTAAACAGAAGGCGGACATGGGCATCGTTCACCCACTGCACAAGAGCACAGTAGGAGGTCGTAAGGACCAGGACTTGGTTCTTGTTGGCAACAATAACCCGGTGAGACACGGAGTACACTTACAGTGAACACTGAGCAGTTACAAAAGCACATAAAACGACTAATTGTGTGTGCACACAATGAACTCCTTTCTTTTCTTCATGTTTTCCAGGTTGTGTTCCAGCAAGGCACCACTAAGCTGAGTGTAGAGAAGGACAAGACGTCAGTTGTCAGTGACGTTGGCATATCCTTCACAGACCCTCGTACACAGAACACTTTCTTCAGCACAGACTTTGAAAACCATGAATTCCATTTGCCCAAAGGGGTCAAAGTTCTCAGTGTTAAAAAGGCGTCCACGGAAAGGGTGTGTATAATGATAATGATGTCTGATAGCTGTAACAGAAAGTAATTCTTTTTTTATGTTATGTTTCTACAAAACCTTCACTGTTATCAGCGCACGTTCACCCATAACGCTAAAGTGATAAGTCATTTAAAGAAATTTGCAAATAAACAAATAAAGCGTTAATGAGAACACATTGAGCTGCAACAGAGTAAAAGAGATGTTGAGACTTCCAGACAATGCTGGACTATCTTCAGAATAAGTATCTGGTTGTTGTTATACGGCCGAACCCAAGCTCAGACTAAAAATTTGAATGTCCAGAGAAACTTGACATTTGCAGTCCTGAAATGCTCTCGACCAGGCTGTGGGAGCCTGAGAGCATCTGAAAGTGAAGCAGGTATGCAAAGCTGATAAATACAAATGACTCAAAGCTGTATTCACTAGCAGAGGTGTTTTTACATTGAGACAAAATACCGGCCTGAACATAAATATGGATGAAAACATTCTAGCTTTGCATCTTAATAGAATTTATACTCTGTGGACCCTTCGTATATGCTGGCTTTAGCGTTGACAAATGTTATGCATTGTCACTGATTTTAGATCACCAGTAGTGCAACATCGGACTTGAACATTAAAGGGGATAGCAAGGCCATCATTCGTGGAAACGAGGGCGTCAACATCATGGGCCGGACTGTGGAGTTCAAAATGGGTGGAGGCATCGAGCTGAAGGCCGTAAGTGTGGAATATTGTAACTTACTGTTAATATGACTCGTGATGCTGGGATTGAGGTGTGCATGGTTTCCCAATTTGGTACAAAATTTGAAAAGAAAAAAAAACACATTTGAAAGGTGTAAGAATTGGCCGCCTCTTGAATAAGTGCTACCAGCAAATGGGAGGCAGCATAACGCCTAAGTAACTTCAATTATTACACATTGCACCTTTAAAGCTGATGAGGAAAATATGTGAGAATGGATTTCTTTTTCTCTTTGCAGGAGAACAGTATCGTCCTCAATGGATCAGTCATGTTCAACGCCACACGCATCCCTAATTCCGCTGGAGATGTGTATTTCGATGAGGGTCTGGAAAGGTACAAGCTGTGCATGTGTGCAGATGGGACTCTGTTCCGTGTGCAGGTAAAATATCACAACATGGGCTGCCAGACCTCAGAAAACCCATGTAGAAAAGCTCACTAGGAGACTTAACTGGAATCTGCTGTTACCATCTCACTACAATCTGTCACCACTGAAGTCACACTACAAGTTTTGTAGGACATTCTGTAAGGCCATTTATCACGACGCACATAATAATACCTCTGCAGCTCACCTGACTTGCTCTGTATTCCTCATTTTGTGTGCCAAATTGTGTTACAGATCATCGCCACTTGGCCAAAGATATTAACATAAGTATTTGTATTGTTTTTATAAAATTTAAATTGCCATGTCAGTGCGTAACACTCCTATTTTTAACATCCTACTGTGGTTTATGTTGCCCATTGATAGCGATTAGAAGCTACAGTATTTACTTTTTGCCTTACCGTCCAGTGTTACTAACTTACAAACCTTGAAGAGGGCTTGTGCAAGATTTGATTTGCTGTTCATTGTTTCTGGCAGCTGTGTTTGATATTTTCTCTCGAATATTCACTGACAAACGTGAGACACTAAATGATTACAATGATTTGTATATTATTAAATTTGAAAAGATACATTTTAAGCCATCCAGTTGTGTTAAAGCAGAGTAGGTCTCCTCCTGCACATCTTGGACTGTCTTTCATGCATGTGCCAACGGATTTACAAGGGATGATGTAGAATAAAATATATACTGTACGTAATATTCTAATTTTGTGGCAAAGTCTTTTTTTACAGTGAAATGATACGAAAATGAGAAGCAGAACAAGACTGTGTGCACTAAGTTACGCTACAGATTAATGCAAATGTTCATGAATGTCAGGAAAGTTTAAATCATTAGAAAATTGGTTTAAAGCCTGTATTGAGTGGTTTTGAATTTTGTGCAATATATATATTATAAAAGATTTGACTTTCATTTTGCTTTGGATTGTCTTTTTTGTTTTATAATAGTGCCAATGTTGAGAAATGTCATGAAGAGTGTTTTTGATCAACTAAATAAAAAAAAAAAAAACAGGAGAAAAAGGCGATCAGCCTGGTTTGAAAAAATTGTCCAACATTTAATTGCTGTTTGTTTCAATAAAGAAACATGTTGCTACGGGAAACTTCTTATCGTGGTTTCTGTCTCAAGTGTTTACATGGTCATTTAAAATCATAAAAGATTACTGTGCCTCATTACGCAGTTTTATGATCTAATAGAATGTGGGGCTGGAGCTGGGGCATGACTCTCCTTGCCATAAACTTCCAGGATTGCAGTTATCTAACATACATGAAGAGGAAAACAGTGACAGTAAGACATTAACTAGACATGTAAATGATTGAATGAATCACTGAATAGCATAATTAGGTAGGTGCATGTTCAGCTAGACACAGCAAAATCCTCTTCAGACTTTGATCAGAACTGCCGGGGAGAAGAAGCTTATCGGCTGACAACACTTGGTGTGAAAAGAGAGTCACAAGTTCTTCGATAACGAACTTCTGAAAAGAGTAGAAACACAGGTGAGTTTGATGTTTTAATTTACTGTTTGTATGTCATCGTGGATTTCTTTATATTAAATATGACCGTGTGATGAAGGGTGATGCATTTTTGATTTATTGATTTGAATAATGATTGTCACAGTCTGTCTTTGGTAAATATGGATCTTATTTCATTCTTTTTTTGAGTGAATCTATGAACGGTCATTGATGATCTGTGTGAACCCTCAGGGCAGGTTGCGATGGCAGTGGCTCAGGGGCCCTTCGTGGCTGCTGTGCTGCTCCTCGTCTCCTCGGGGCTCCTCTCCTCCTCTCCCCTGCCTGCCTGCCCGGAGCCCTGCACCTGTCAGAGAGCTCCCCTGTTGAACTGTTCCTCCTCTGGCCTTTCCCTGGTACCCCAACACATCCAGGACTCTGTCACCGAGCTAGACCTGTCTCACAACCTCCTGGTCTCTGTAACACTCGATCGGCAGCATCATTACCTAAGGAATGTATGGCTGGGAAACAACAGTATCACACGCTTGTCTCTCTGCATGAAGAGAGACTCGGCAGGCCGTCATGTTAGTGGGAGACAGCTACATGGCTTGAAACCTTGGAGCAGACAGGGATGTGTATCGTGGGCCCCCACCCTGCAGCTGCTATCTGTTGAGAGGAATCTGCTAGAGGAACTCCCAGAGGGTGAGTCAGTGTGAAGTGGTCATACCTTCAAATATAAATCACTGTCACAAGAGCCATCAGTGCATTAAAGCGTCTATTCCAAAACTCAATAATCATCTTTTATTGAAACATTTTGAACTTTAATAAATTCCAAGGACATCAAACTTGGACTGCCCTTATCAATACAATACAAAGTTGCTGGAACACAGCATAGAAAATGAAAATGAAAATTCAGTCATTATCTAATCATCCCCATGTCGATAGAAAGGCTGGTTAAGTTTTGAAGTCCACAAAACATTTATGGAGCTTCATATCAAAACACTGTTGCATTCTCTCCTAAACAACTGAAGCTCGTCCAGCATAATCCATTTTTCCAAAATGTATTTGAAAAGACTTTATTTGCACCCTTGACATGAAGTCAAGCTTGTCACCCACTTCAGACAGGGTGTGTGTTCTAACCTTCAGCTTAGCGACTACAGTTAATAACATCTTTTCAAATCAATTTGTCATCAAGGGGCCTCCAGAGGTTTGGCTTAAATTTGACAAGGTGTATGGAGACACTTCATTCATTTTGTTTTTCTGGTTGTTTATTTAAACTTTTGAAAAACAAGTCCCCATCTATCTTGTTTCAGAAAATGATCCGACGCAGTTTTACTGTGAAGCTCCAGAAATGTTTCTTTTTTTTTAGAGTGAACTTATCCTTTAAACACCTTCATATGTAATTAAAACATTTTTTTTACTCTAAGTATTAAGAATTAAGCAGAATTATGTCTGCTCATGTTTTATTATTATTGCATCATTATTACTGATACATTCATATGTAGGCAGCACTTTGTAGGTGGTCATGATGGATCTAGCTTAATTACTTACGTATGGGTAGTTAAATCTATAAATGAATCATGCTCTATAAATGTATCATGTGTTTTTATGTAACATCGTACTGTAATGTGGAAAAATAACTAGTGACTATCACTGTTCAACGATGTAGTTGAACAAAAAGTACATTAATTCCCTCATAAATGTTATATAAAGTGAAATTGTCAAATTAAAATACTTACACATAAGCTGTAATGTATTAATTCCACACACTTTAATTACAATATCCTAAACATTAGCCACTAAAATTGCTATATGCTTAAAGTTGGAACTGATACTACAGACTTGAATCAGAACGGTACAATCATCACAATACTGCACAGTGTCATATAATGACTTACAGACCACTCCCAATATGTTACAAGCTAATTAGTTGAATGAAACATTTATTGTTGGGAGTGTACCCAAATTATATAATATATTTTGCTTCCAATCCCTTCAGACTTTGTCATCTAAATAAATGTTCTAGGCCTAGTTAAACTATCGAGTTTTTCATGAACAAAGCAGAACTTAGGGATAAGAAAATTGCTTGAATTAAATGAAGCAGGTCTTCTTTAGGTCTCAATTAGCATCTTGTGATTTACCTTGTGTCCCATTAGAGGAAACTGAACTCTTAGGTTGGTAATCAGTGGCCCCCTTTTTAAAAGACATTCTTTACTATGTGGGCGTTTAAGGTTAGGCATCTGATAGTAAAGTTGCGCAGTCAACTTCGAGCACACCTTTAATTACCCCCTGGCGTGTCGTTGAGAAATGTCCATGAGTCAGACCTGAAGGATAGGTCCACCCTGAGAGGCACGTTGTTCGCCAATTTCAGACCATAAATGTAGTCTGAGATCTAGAAATTCCTCCGTACACTCAAAAAAATAATTTGCCTAAAGTAGTGACTGTAAGTTTTTTTTAATTAATGGGCATTTTCCATTTACAGTTACACACGATCAGTGTCAAAGGTTTAATAAAATGCAGAATTGTTTTTTTATCATGGTATGTCAATGTGAATAAATTCAATAACTAAGTCTGATTAAATTAATGCAAATCAGTTATTCTGTCTCCTGTAATATATCACAAATCTAGTATTTATAAGCATTGACTCAGTATGACAGGTAAACCTTGCATTAAAATGTGACCCTTTATATTGAATTTATGTGGTGGAATTTGATGCAAAATTTATATGGAATTGAAATTCTGAAAGTCAGTGTTTTTAGGCAAATTATTTTTTTAAAACGTTTATAGTAGAATACGTCTCTGGGGTGTGTGCATAATTAATGTCCTTTCAGTTGATTCTCACTTTCAAAGACCCTTTAACTGATATCCATTATCTTTAGTACTTTGCTCCACTTAGAAATGATTAAACCTCCCAAGATAATGAGACTGTACACCCTTGAGCCTGTCAACTTTTATTGACATTCCAGTGGCTCACAGAAAGGTGTAAACATGCAGTACAACTTTGACAATTTCCTTTAAATCATATTTATTTAGAGCATTTGTTCCCCCTGGTTGAAACTTATGTGTTTCATAGAAATGCATTCACTACGGTTCTTCTAAAAGGCAAGTGTGGACAGCCCATTTACTTATTAAGAGCTGCGTTGACAGTCACAGACTTTTTTCCTGTTCAGTATTCAGCTCACAGAGCCCTCGGTGCCTCTCTAATGAAGCACAGACCCACAGTGACTTACTTCAGCCCAGCAGTCTCAGTGAGATTGTCTCTGGCTGGTGAAAGGGGGGGAGGCAGCAGGGGAGAGTGAGCACCACAGAAAAAATCTAAGCCTCTTATTAAACATATTGTAAGAGTATTCACAGTGAAATTAAGACAGAGGAATCTGGATTCAAATTCCAGGCAAATGTTATTCAATTCAGACATTTCATATTAAACTGTACACTATATAGAAGTCCAGAGAGAGAGACGTTGTTTACATTATTTAATCTCAGCATTAAAAACACTGTAGTACTGCAAACACGCCAACATTTTAGCTAAAAATAAACAGTTCTTTACATTGCAAATCACAGTGGTGAAGGTGAAGAAGTACAGGGTTGAGAAAAAACAGACATTTAACATATAGTACATTCCTGGCACTATATGGTTACTGTTAAATTCTGATTACAGCTCTGTGTTTTCTGCAATCCAGGGCTGGAAGCTATTGAGTCCTTACAGGTTCTGCAGCTCTCCTTCAACAGGATCTCGACTCTCCAACCAGGAGACCTCAGCCCCCTGTGGCAGCTAAAAGAGCTCCACCTACAACATAATCTCATCACAAGTCTCCATCCACAGATGTTCCAGGATTTAGCCCAGCTGCGGGTAACACTAATTGTTTTTTAATCTAACTTTTTAAACATGCATAGAACATTCAGTAATTAAAAGATTATCTAACTTTTAATTTAAGAACT
Organism: Diplodus puntazzo; assembly: GCA_963678695.2. NCBI lineage: Eukaryota > Metazoa > Chordata > Actinopteri > Spariformes > Sparidae > Diplodus > Diplodus puntazzo. The sequence continues at coordinate 7,646,503 of OZ023163.1, read as the reverse complement.
TTTTTTTTAATTGTTGGAGCAATTCTCAAGATGTATTGTATGTCCACATTTCATCCCCCTCAAAGGTCCTCGATCTGAGCTTCAACATGTTGACCAGTCTTCATCCGCTGACGTACCTTTCTCTGCGTAACATCGGGGCGGATGTTAGGCTGGATGGCAACAGGTGGCAATGTGATTGCAGAATGCGCAGTCTCCGAAGGTGGATGGCCTATGATAGCAGCAGAGGCCTGCAGTCCTGGAGTGTGGAGTGTGCTTCCCCCTCCATCCTCTCGGGCAGAGACCTTCTGCAGTTGGAGGAGGATGATCTGAACTGTTCTGGCAGTGAAAACAGACCAGAGCTCCACCAAGATGTGACGGTTCACAGTGGGTCTGAGATACTGCTGTCTTGCTCTGCACAAGGTAATAGTAAAGAAAACGTGTAAAATAACTTGTGTGTAACAATGTGTGTCAGTCCAACTGCATGTTAATGTTGTCTGTATTGTAGATCCAATGTGGTGGAAACCCAGCGGTCAAGCATCTGCAAGCCAACCTCAGGATGATCTGCTCATCACTGACATCACAGAGAGAGACACGGGACTGTATGTGTGTGTGTCTGAAGAACATGAAGTTGGGTCTGTTTTTAACCTCCAAATCAGTAAAATAGAAGGTAAAAGAAGAGAACCAAGAAGTTTACCGCAAGGCGCCCCAAATAGGATAGGTCAAGAAAAAAATCAGAGAGCTACTCAGTGTAACTTGACTCTGGCTGTGTGTCTGTCTGTAATCATCACGTTTCTGATAGCCTTTATCATAGGAGTCCTGGTGAGACCATGTATAGATATTCTTTGGAGAAGGGTCACCAAAAAGAAAAGGTCCACTGAAACCAACTCCGTCTCACACGTAGAACAAAGACAATATGACAATGAGGCCTACTCCAATTGTGAGGAACCAGAAGTCCCTAACTCTCATAGGGAAAGGAGAGTCACATTTAGCGATGTAGACATTAGAGAAAACACCAATGTACAGTATTATGATACTGTAGCCAGTGGTGATCAGGAAAGCCTCAATGATGATGCAGTGTTTGAATGTGAAGCAGCAAAGACTGGGAGGGATAGGCGTACAGCTGAAGATTCAGGAAGTGAGAGCAGCATACGACAGAGTAGTCCAGAGGTAAACCAGAGAGATCTCTCCAATGCAGGCCGCAAACATAACATAGAGTTTGAACGCATCCCGGACCCTGTTGAGCTGGGAAAAAGGAGATCTTCCTCTTCATCATCCGATTCTTCACTCTCTGGGAAGGAAGACAGAATAACCCGGAGAGACCTGACAAGACCCAAGTCTCCTCAGCTAGCAAAGGGCTCTGTTCAGCAGAGAGCTGACTTCTTGCCAGCCAGAAAAGTAGAGCTGCCACAAATTTCAGAGGGCAGTGAAAATCTCGAATTTTCTTCCGAGCCTTTTGCAGATTGGTCGCCACATACAAAGAACCCCAACTTAACAGACCCTGATCTGTGGCAGGAAAATGGCGAACAATTTGAATTTAGTGATTCTGTTCGAAGCAACTCTCCAAGATCCAGCAGTGTTCATGGGTCATTTAATGATTCAAAACTGATTGTGGCACCCACTCCAAATAAACAGAAGAGAGATGAAACGTCCAGCTCCAGCTCCAGCTCTTATGTCAGTGAGGGTGAGCCTACAGAATACACTGTGAACTTAGACCCAGTGAATGAGAAGGATATAGAAAGTAACCACAATAAACCTGGGGTCACTCTCATGCCTTCATTGGGATTTAATCAGGGTGATCCACAAAGGCCAACAGGGAGACCAAAGGGCTCCTTTTCCTCTCATTCCAGTGACAGTGATGGGAAAGACCACACAACCAAAAAAGATACAAGAGAGGGGGACACACAGAAAAAAGTTGTACCCATGCCACGCACAAAATTCCGTGAACTCAGTTTGGGTGTAATTAATCACGGTAAAAAAAACAGGGCACCTCCACCACCTGTAGCTCCTTCATCCTCTTCAAGCAGTGACAGTGAAGCAGAAATCAAAGACCTGAAAGTGAAACAGAATACAGGCAGAGTGAATCAGGGCATCAAAATCAGTGAGCCAAAAATACAGTCAACCAAGCTGGATCCCCAAATTAAGAGGAGCTTGGATATCAAAGCCAGAGTACCAGCTTCTGATTCTTCATCTAGCAGTGACAGTGAAGCTGAAGCAACAGGCCACAGAAAGACACAGGAGCAAGGACAGACCAACATGGCAAGACTTCCAATTAAATTATCCCAAACTACAAGTCATGACCCACAAACACAGTGGCCAGTCCTAGATCTTGAGCATACAACAGGCATCAAGAGGCGTCTGGATATCAAAGTACCATCACCGGCTTCTGGGTCATCCTCTAGTAGCGACAGTGAGGATGAAAAAACAGGCCAAATAAAGAAACAGGAGCAAGGACAAACCAACGTGGCAAAGCTTCCAATAAAAGTATCTCAAACTAATGTCAGAGCACCAAGACCTGACTCTGACTCATCATCGAGTAGTGACAGTGAAGCTGAAACAACAGGCCAAATAAAGAAACAGGGGCAAGGACAAACCAACGTGGGAAGGCCTCCAATTACAGCATTGCAACCTAAAATCAAAGCACAAAAACCTGGCTCTGAATCATCTTCCAGTAGCGACAGTGAAGCTGAAAAAACAGGTCACATAAAGAAACAGGAGCAAGGACAGATCAACATGGCAGGTCTTCCAATTAAAGTATCTCCTACTGCAAGTAACGACCCACAAACACAGTGGCCTGTCCTAGATCTTGAACATACAACAGGCATCAAGAGGCGTCTGGATATCAGAGTACCATCGCCGGCTTCTGAGTCATCCTCTAGTAGCAACAGTGAGGGTAAAAAAACTGGCCACATAAAGAAACAGGAGCAAGGACAAGCCAACACGGTAAAGCTTCCAATAAAAGCATCTCAACGTAGTATCAAAGAACCAAAACCTGATTCTGATTCATCTTCTAGTAGTGACAGTGAAGTTGAAAAAACAGGTCACATAAAGAAACAGGAGCAAGGACAGATCAACATGGCAGGTCTTCCAATAAAAGTACCTCAAACTGCAAGTTATAACCCAGAAACACAGTGGCCGGTCCTAGATCTTGAGCATACAACACGCATCAAGAGGCGTCTGGATATCAGAGTACCATCGCGGGCTTCTGAGTCATCCTCTAGTAGCGACAGTGAGGATGAAAAAAATGGCCACATAAAGAAACAGGAGCAAGGACAAGCCAACATCACAAAGCTTCCAATAAAGGTATCTCAAACTAATGTCAAAGCACCAAGACCTGACTCTGACTCATCTTTCAGTAGTGACAGTGAAGCTGAAACAACAGGCCAAAAACAGAAACAGATGTTAGGCAAGGTGGATAGACGAGACCCTCCATTTCAGGTATCGCAACCTGTAAATCTTGACCTACAAACACGGTGGCCAGTTCTAGATCTTGAGCATACTACAAACATCAAGAGGCGTCTGGATATCAAAGCACGTTCACCTGACTCTAAATCTTCATCATCTAGCAGTGACAGTGACAATGAAAAAACTGGTCACATAAAGAAACAGGAGCAAGGACAGACCAACATGGTAAAGCTTCCAATAAAAGCATCTCAACGTAGCATCAAAGCACCAAGACCTGACTCGGAGTCATCATCTAGCAGTGACAGTGAAGCTGAAACAAGAGGCCAAATAAAGAAACAGGAGCAAGGGCAGACCAACACAGCACGTCTTCCAATTAAAGTATCCCAAACTGCAAGTACTGACCCAAAAACACACTGGCCAGTCCTAAATCTTGAGCATACAACAGGCGTCAAGAGGCGTCTGGATATCAAAGCACCTTCACCTGACTCTGAATCATCATCTAGCAGTGACAGTGGGGATGAACAAAATGGTCACATAAAGAAACAGGAGCAAGGACAAGCCAACATCACAAAGCTTCCGATAAAGGTATCTCAAACTAATGTCAGAGCACCAAGACCTGACTCTGACTCATCTTCCAGTAGTGACAGTGAAGCTGAAACAAAAGGCCAAAAACAGAAGCAGATGTTAGGCAAGGTGGACAATGGAGGACCCCCATTTCAGGTATCTCAAACTGTCAGTCCTGACCTACAAACACAGTGGCCAGTCCTAGATCTTGGGCATACTACACGCATCAAGAGGCGTCTGGATTTCAAAGCACTATCACCAACTCTGACAACTGGCCACTTACGGAGACAGGAGCAAGGACAAACCAACGTGGGAAGGCCTCCAATTTCAGCATGGCAACCTAAAATCAAAGCGCAAAAACCTGGCTCTGAATCATCTTCCAGCAGTGACAGTGACACAGAAACAACAGGTCACATAAGGAAACAGGAACAAGGACAGATCAACATGTCAAGTCTTCCAATTAAAGTATCTCCTACTGCAAGTAATGACCGACAAACACAGTGGCCTCCCCTAGATCTTGAGCATACAGCACGTATCAAGAGGCGTCTAGATATCAAGGCACCATCACCGGCATCTAAGTCATCCTCTAGTAGTGACAGTGAAGCTGAAAAGACAGGCCACAAGAAGATTCAGGAGCAAAAACAAACCAACATGGCAGGGCTTCCAATTAAAATATCTCAAACTAATGTCAAGGCACCAACACCTGACTCTGAGTCATCTTCCAGTAGTGACAGTGAAGCTGAAAAAGCAGGCCACACAAAGAAACAGGAGCAAGGGCAAACCAATATGGCAAGGCTTCCAATAAAAGTATCTCAAACTAATGTAAAAGCACCAAGACCCGACTTGGAGTCATCATCTAGTAGTGAACCCAGTTTGGGTGTAATTAATCACGGTAAAAAAACCAGGGCACCTCCACCACCCGTAGCTCCTTCATCCTCTTCAAGCAGTGAAAGTGAAGCAGAAATCAAAGACCTGAAAGTGAAACAGAATACAGGCAGAGTGAATGAGGGGATCAAAATCAGTGAGCCAAGAATACAGTCAACCAAGCTGGATCCCCAAATTAAGAGGAGCTTGGATATCAAAGCCAGAGTACCAGCTTCTGATTCTTCATCTAGCAGTGACAGTGAAGCTGAAAAAACAGGCCACACAAAGAAACAGGAGCAAGGACAGACCAACATGGCAAGGCTTCCAATAAAAGTATCTCAAACTAATGTCAAAGCACCAAGACCCGACTTGGAGTCATCATCTAGTAGTGACAGTGAAGCTGAAACAAAAGGCCAAATAAAGAAACAGGAGCAAGGACAGGCCAACACGACAAGTCTTTTCACTAAAGTATCTTATACTGCAAGTAATGAGCCAAAGACAAGGTGGCCTCTCCTAGATCTTGAGCACAAGACAAGCATCAAGAGACGTCTAGATATCAAGGCACCATCACCGGCTTCCGAGTCATCATCTAGTAGTGACAGTGAGGATGAAACAACACATCACACAAAGAAGGAGAGGCCAGAGTTGCTGGTAATTGCAGGTCTTCCATTTACAGTAACTCAAACAGTAAGTTGTGATCCAGATAAACAGTGGCCAGCTGTAGATCTTGGTAATACGACTCGCATCAAGAGACGTTTGGACATCAAAGCCCCATCACCAACTCCTCAGGCATTAGTAGGTAGTGGGAGGGATGGGAAGAGAGAAGAAGCTATCAAAGTTAGTTCCTCTTCCTCATCAAGCAGTTCAGACGAGCAAGAGTCTTCAGATCTACCATTAAAAGTGGAAAGGGACAGGACTACTGTGGGAATTACAAATAATCCACTCCAGACAAAATTGCCAGACTTGGATAAGAGTATCCCCATGGTCAAGAGACGCCTTGATATCAAAGCACCTTCACCACAACCAAATCCAATTCAGAGTCGCGTGTCTCACGGATCTCAACAATCCAACTCTTCCACAAGTGATAGTGAAGATGAAAACCATACTAGACTAGGACCGGGTGCATCTACCATATCAAAGGCCAGAGAAAAGAAGTTCAATTGGTCTCCAAAGATCCCAGTGTTACACACTTCTCGCAGTCCACAGACAGACCGTGATATCAAGTTATCAAAGTACACAGTAATCACAGATGGTGTGGGGGACAAGACAAGTGACAACATCAACACAGCGCCAGTGGTAACCCCAGAATTAGAGTCACGGTGGGCTTCGATGAATCTCGGCATCTCCCGCTTCAGAAAGCGTATTGAAATCACACCACATGAACCCCCGAATCTGCCCTCATCCCCTCCACCTGACTCCCCCACCAGCAGAACAAGACGAAAGAGATGGGGAGTAGGAATCGGAGGAATCACCCACACACAATCATCTATAACCCTAGAGAAGGCTTCTCCCAGTTTGATGGGTCAAGATGACAACTCAGTGGAGAGTAAAGAAAGATTAAGAAAAGCCTACAGCCTCCCCGTAACAGAAGAAAAGTCAACCCCAGAAACAATGTTGACTAGCTCTGGTAATCCACATTTGAAGAAGTACCTCGATATCAAGGGGAGTGAAAAGGCTGCACCACCATTACGGCAACGGTCTCATTCCTCCTCCAGCAGCGATAGCGAAAATGCATCAACAAAACATGCAGGTAAAGGAGGGAGGGTAAGATCTCAGCTGAATGACACTATAGACCACGGTTCGCCTGCCCTAAGTCTAGGTGTCCAGCACACTAATAGGAATTTGAATATCAAGGCACCATCACCAGAATCAAGTAGTTCCTCGTCTTCCTCAAGCGAAAACGAACATGAGGGAACAGGATACACTGCAAAAAAACACAGAAATCCATCAGATATGTTAGGAGTGACAGAAAACAACTCTCTCATCACTTATAAACGTCAAATTTTCAGTAGCCCGACTCCAGACCATACAAACCAAAGACAAACGGGAGCTGAAATAGTAAGTGTTGCACAAGGAGGCCCTTTGCTTAGTGTGGGAATCAGAGATGAATCTCTTGCTCCGAGGAGAGTACCCAGTATGAACTTTGATGATGTAGTAAAGAAGAGGATCGAGCAGTCCAGACACACCACAGATGTGGACCTGCCGCCCGAGATAAGGTGGACTGGCATCGGCCGACAGCCATCCGACCTTTCTATCTCCAGTACGAGGAGAAATCTGGATATCAACTCATCAACTCCATCTGCACAGCCAGAACTTCACCTCCTTGACTCCTTCAACTACTCCAGCAATAAAAGTGATGATGGGACACTAAGGCATGAGTACTCATCACTTAGTACAAAGAGTGTCCATCTTGCAACTAGCAGAGCTATTGACAACTTTGACAACTTACCTGACAGCTTAAATAAAATTTCGAGGGCTGTACCTGAGGACAGGAGACAAAGTAAAGGCCTCAGTGCTCTAAAAGTCATGTCATCAGAGAGACGAACGTGGGACGCACAAGCTGAAAATTTAGATAAGGGTGCATCTCCTCTATTTGATGACCCACAACTTGACAACAGTTTTTACAATCGAAGGCCCGAGAAGGACATCAAGCCCCCTGAGAAAAGAGCGACAGATTTGTTGTATGACATTCCACGCTACAGGAGGCATGACATTGGAGGTATTGACCAACTGCAGGAGACGCCACCTCCTATTCCAGCAACACCACCACCAGATGTGGCATTAGAGCTTAATTGGGGTTCTCCACAGAGCAGTATGAAACAAGGGTTTGCAGGCACCAGATCCCATCTTCAACTGAACAGGAACAGAGTGGAGCCTGACCCTTCTTTAAATACATCGCAAAGCCTGATAGACCTTTTTGACCCCATTAACACCAACATTAGTCATGTTTAATTAAGAAGTCCGTATATCTTAAATATTGACAAGCACATTAGTGATAATTCATACATGTGCTTTTGAATCATGAAAATATTGGTAATTACAGGATATTCTAGTTTATACTTACTATAAGGGCTCTATGGAAATTGTGTGTTGTGCCTGAAGCCAGTCGTTAGAGTTCATGTTACTGGACTCGAGAGCGGGCCTAAAGTCACATCCTTTGGACTGTTGCAGAAACTCCGACCCGAGTCCTTCACAAAGAAATCCATGGTGCAGCAGCATTAAACTACTTAAAGACATTGCCCACAGGCTTGTATATGCAACAGAGAGAGATGAGAAAGGTCTAATTTTTCATGTCAAGTTGCGATACGCTTGCATAAGGCCATGAAAAAAAGTGAAGAATACATGTAAATTGCTACAAATTGTTACGTAGAGCCCCTGTAAGCATGAAATTAATTGTAAATACTATCCATTCATTGTGTGACACTTATAGAGTGCAGTAGAGGACACCATATTTATCTTTTCAGATATGCCTTATTTCTGTTTTTTTTCTTCATTCAAACATCAGAAACATGTGTTCCTAAGCAATTCAGCAAGAATCCATATCATATTAATATCATGCATTATTAATTCACTTAAGAGAACTTGATGAAACCATATCTCTGAACAATTTGATGCAGATCTTTCATTTGTCACGATAAGTACAGCAATGAGAGTATAACTAATGGCACTAAATGTTTTCTTATTATGGACAAACTATTAACTAAAGAACCCAATTATAAGCCAGTAAGTTAATAAACCCTTTTATTTATGTATATAGACATAGGTTATAGTGAAAACAGACATATAGACACTTACATAGTTTACATACATATATACAGTTGGGACAAGGGTGTTCATCCTCCTGCATTGTCATGGGAGAATACTAAAACATTGATCTCTACACAGTATTTGGTAAGCAATCCAACAACTACTTCAATCATAGATGTTATGCTGATGGTTGAAACATTGTAATGACAATAGAGGCTTTCATACAGTTCAGCAGCAGTGGATGTCAATGATACATGAGCTGATGTATGTTATATTCACAACAAATTGAAATGTGTATTTGTATGTGTATCATGACAGTGTGGTGTAAAAATTGCAAAACAAGTTATGCTCTTCCAATAAATAAAATTAGATCCTGTATCCTGACTGCAGCTACCTAAAATTTTACAGCATGTGTAAGGATGTGTATGATGGGGTAAATGCAGGAGGGAACTCCTGTTCCACCGTGAGGTTACAGGTGTGTTCCAGGTCTTAATAGACACAATCATGTTGTTCATCAGAATTAAGCGAACATGATCGTGAATATCAAATTAAGCACAAAACACTTGCACAAATTCCTGTACAAAACCAAAACGCGTTTGGAAAAAATGTTTTCAAAAAATCTCATCCATTCACAAAAGGCTCTGTTGGAGCATGCATGCAAATATTAAATCTGATGTTCAGCATCACACCACAGCCAAGGACAAAAATTTATACAAGTGTTACGAGAACATTATACTAGGCGAAAAGAACGGCATAGCATCATCACACAGTTCCGAACTGTCAGTGTCCATTGATTTGATTAGATCCTACAGGTGGTACAATGCAATGCTTTCAGCAAACCTACCTTTCTACTCCAGCCTTAAGGACCTCGTCCTGAGAGGGTAACTGGTTTTCACTGTATTATATTAACACTGTCAGTGTTGGGAGAGATGCTACTAGAAAGAGGAGACCTGAAACTATCAGTGGACTAAAGAGGACAAAACAGATGTCACATATCAAGACAAACTGGACACCAACTAGCTCTATGTCAACTTATAACACAGCCCAAACAGTCTCAATTCATCCTGAAATAATCCCTGACCACTCAGTGTGTCTGTGTGTGCGTGAGCATGTGTGTGTGTGTATGTGTGTTGTATGTGTTCTCACACGTGTATATACATTTGGGTTTGTTGGTATGTGTGTGGGACACACAAAGTGACTTCCATGTTTTGAGGCACAATAATACTCTTACCTACACAACGTAGATACATAAATTGGTCGTGAGACCAATAAATGCTGATCAGAGCACTAGTGGCTCACCGCTGTACTGTAATAAGAGTTAGTAAGCAGCAATGCTGATTTGTTTGGTGTTATGAGGTCTGAAGCCTTTGCAGGGGGTTAGCAAACTGTTAGCATTAGCTGGAGCAAAACAGCAGGGTGGGGGGGAATGGAGGGGGGAAAAAACAAACAAACAAAAACAAAAAAACTGGCACAAATCAATAGTAAACAACACAGGCACCAGAAACCTGCGATCAACCATTTGACACAGTGTGCTTCTTGAAGAACTCCTATCCAACTCAAAATATGAAAAACAAACGTTAGTGCCATCTGTCCAGAAAAGCTCAAGTTCAAGTTCATTGCACAGATATATAATATTGAAATGTGCCCAGGTCAAGTGACCCTGTTTAAGACTCAGACACAATGCATGAATGGTCACTGCTGTTGGTTTCTCTGTGCTGAAGACAAGGGGTGAGGAGTGGTTCTCCCACACTATACCATTTTACTTCCATCGTCCACATATGATACCATGTTATCCTAACACAGACAGCAATATGACATGTCACAGTGAGAGAGAGCAATGCCACTGGGGGATTGCTGCAAGCTTGCCCACTATGCAACTTCGGTAGGGGAACATAACTCCACAATGGCAGCCCTCCGCCTCCGCGCTCTGGGCAGCATGCACCAACGCTGCAAACCCAGCGCCCCCACCCTAGCCCACCCGCAGCCCGAACCCCTTCTCAACCAGGAAGCACCCACTGTCACTGCTTTACCATTTTTGTATTGTTTACTTATTGGTTGTTGATTCTCATAGTCGTTGTTGTCACAGCTGTATTTTTTTCCTTTTCACTCTGCGCCTATGACATCTGTCTTTCCTTGTACCATTCCACAAACTCGTCCAACAAAACTGGCCCTGATGAGAGGACAACACAGAGCATCAGAGTTAGATTTGTGTGACACTAACATGTCGCTCTGCTGTCACATTTATGTGTAGCTGTGTGTTCACTTACAGGCGCCATCTTCATCATAGTTACTGAGGTCCAGGTTGATTGTCCTGCTGAACTCTAAGACATTGCACCATTGGTCTTTGTTGATGACTTTGTACTTGGATTGCTGAAGAAAGGGGAAAAAACAGCTTAAAGTATAAAGGGCAACATTTTATTAATAAAAAATAAAAACAAAAATATTCTTATTCTAGACATTATGAAATTTATGTATTGTGTTGCAAAGATATGTACCAAAGTTAGCATGCTAACCAGCTAGCTCTGGCCCGTAATGGTCCAAAGCTCCCGCGCTAGCTGCCCAAACATTCCCCTGGTCTCTGAGCTCCCAGTCCAAACTGCTAGCTGAATGGCGAACTGAACTAACAAGCTAAGCCAGCTACAGTTAGCAGTAGTTAGCAGCAGTTAATGATTACTCTGGTGATATGCTGCCCTTTTTTGTTTCAAGTATAAATTTGACAGATAGCCACTTCTTACATATTGCCTCTTTAATAAAGTACAAAACCCTTTGAATTTCAACCATTTTAAAAGGTCAAAAAGGATTTCAAACAATCTTAAACACAACTGCTATATGTTTGCTTACCTCTAAAAACTGATTAAACACAGGGAACAGAGGCCACGTCTTCCCCAAAAGAAGCCCCAGCATACATTTGGCTGTGTTCAAGTCCAAACTCCTCTGATCCTTTTCCTGTCCGATTAAAAACACCCAAAGCGTCACTGAGTCAGTGCAAAATGTCCACCACACTTTAAAAAGAGAGGTAGTGTATTAACATCCTTAGCATCAAACATTTGTCCAAGAAACAAAACAGGCTAATTCCTAAAATATAACACTGTCATCACAGTCACTGCACCATGCCCTCATTCACCATTTGTATGTTCATTTACCGTATCAGAGTGAGTTATTTACCTGAAATCATTGCTGCTTTCAGGTAAATAAGTTGTCCTGCTCAAAACATCAAGATGAGGTCTGGACATTGGCTTGAATAAAACGTCAATAGGCACACTTGGCGATCAGCTGTATTTTACATCAATTGTTTTAACAATAATGAGCGTCTCTGCAGAAAGGACTGTGCTGGACTCACCCGAGCGAAATCAAAGGCATATCTGTAAATGAGCTTAAAACTGGTGCTGTCGTTTAGGACAGATCTCAGGTAGTCGAGCGAGTTCCTCAGCCTCTCTGTGGAGTCGCACCTGACAAGAACACAAAAGTGACTTAGATATACTCTGCTCTTCAACGCCTGCTCTACTGAGCACTGAGGGCACTCGAAACACACAAAAAAAACCACAGCAGTCTCGAAACAATAAAAAAAAAAAAAAAGAAAGACAAAGAGTAGATAACTGACGTACTGCAGTGAGCCCATGCCTCTGAGCCACTCCTGGAGAGTGAAATATCCCATACTCTGGGCATCCAGCTTCCAAGCCAGAACCAGCATCACCACCTGGGCACAAACAACCTTTATAGCGACAGACATCCTCGAGTAGAAGATGCACAAATCTATCCACCGAAATGACAAGTCAATTATATGTCATCCACAAAAAACAACTGAGACAGCAGAGAATGAGGGTAAATAAGCAGCAATCTTGACTGATTTTTTTCTTTTTTTATTACACAAACTGTGCTTATTTGATTTGAACATCAAAAATGAACAGAAATGTCCATTACATGTTGCCACAGTGTCAGCATTAGTATCTTGGCTTGACAGGTAGCATGAGAGAGACATGGACAAGTGAGCACGCCGACAATATACAGATGCAACCACACTGCAAGACTTGTGGAAAGAGCCACAATTAATAAAGAAATCTGCTTACATTCTCTGGCTCCACTCCAATGTCCTCACAGAACTTCTCCATGCCCTCCGGACCCACCACGTCATCGCAACCTATGTTAGAGTGTTGTAGCAACATACAGCCTCAATTGCACACGAGGAGCTAAAAACCTATGCCACTGATCGGCGGTAAACCGAGAATGTTTGATGATGTTTGATGATGTGGCACGGTGCCTTAAAAATATAATAACTCACCTGCATATTCGTAGAACCACTCAAGGCATCTTTTACTCGAAAATGTCTCCTCCTCACGGATTTGTGATGTTTCGTGTTTTCTGAAAACGCTGCAGATGATGAGAGGGTTCTTGTCAAAAGCACAGCAGCAATACAACCGGCACAGTACAGAAGGAGTCGGTGTGATTATAGAAAAAAAAATGCTTTCCTGTGATAGTTTTCCCAATGCAAAGACAAAAAAAGATGTATGTGCATATTCTTTAAAAGTGCTCCTGCATATCTGAGACAGACACCGACTCTTTAGCATGCTAATGAGGTCGTATTTTAAAGAAAAACATTTAAAAATCCTTAACGAAGAGTTGTCCCACCTGTCCTGACGACTTTTCTTTGCTGACATGTCATCTCCAGCAGAGGGTCTCCTCTTTTTCCTCGGAGGCATGGCTCTGGAGCAACAAGCTGGGGAAGGAGGTGGAGGACAGAATGAAAGTAAGCAAAACATACTGCAGACAATATATATTATTTCTCTTGGTTAACATGCAAAGACACTGAAAGTGCAGGCAATCCTATTCAGAAGGACACAAAGTTGTGGCAGTGATTTGATTCATGGCCGTCCGTGTTAAAGCTGACCACAAAACACAACAAGGACAGGCTGAGTTATTACCTGAGGGGTGGCTATCCTGTCCAACGTCTTCCGTCAGGTTCTGTCAAAACAGTTCCAGAATAACACCACATGCTTGTGAGCAGGACACACGTGAACACAGTGCACATGCATACATATGATAACACACTAGCTGTCAATATGTATTTACCAGCCTGTGCAAGGTGTGGTGGATCTTATGGATGCTGGCCAGTGTAGTCAAGTGGGAATTCAGCTGAAAATCTATTCCAACACACACAAAAAAAATAACATAAAGATAGCATCAAAGATCCAAGCTAATGCATAACACACAAGCTCCTGAGCAGACTTACAGGCTTAGCACAAGGGTACAAGAAGGTGACATCATCTTAGCAACAACAAGCTATGATTTCAGTTTTTCTCGGTGACCGACACAGAGTCCACACAGCTCACATTACCTTCGTCTGATTTTTACTACAGGGTCTGCCTTTCAGAGAACGACAGGAAAAATACCTCACACCGATTGAGGGAGTGACTCGAAAGACACGCAAACTCGAAAATATGTGATCGTGCATGCTACCTCGTCGCCAAATGTCATCTACACATCCCCGTCCGACAGCTGTCATCAGACACCGATGATCTTAATTTATTTCTGGAGGCCAAAACCAGGCTGAAAAACACACACAGCCGAGCAGATAGCACTAGCTGCATACCTAAAATAGCAGTGCAGACGCGCAACTTGCACAGAGTTTACAAAGTATCTAGAGAGTTAGGCGTATGGGCGTTGTAGTCCATTTCCTCTAAAGGGGCCATTGGAACGTCAGAGCAAGCTGGTTTACTAAACTACAATTCCCAGGCTGTGACAAACAACTACTTCTTCCAGACCCCCTCTACCCCCAACATTTACCCCAACTGATTGAATGCATTTTATATTGTTTTAAAAAAAATCTAACATCATATGGCACACAAGCATTGCGCAGACGTTTTGCAGCAGCTGCTGTAGCTGCCGCAAAGCCGGACAGCGCTGCTGCACCAAGCACTGAAAGATGTTTTACACAACTGCGTCACAATTTTCATTCTCTGTAATAGTCCGCAGTTGACCAAAAATTGACCCATTTACGAATGGCATCACGTTGATGCCAAGTTTGAGTTGAAACGCACAGTGCATCCTCGGTCATGATTAATAGTACGATCACAACACACCGATTACCATCGAAAACCCTGTGAATTTAGCTAACGTCGGCTGCATTCAGCTGAGCACTTCTAACGCTACACACGAAAAATAACTCCAGGGTGTCTGCCGTGTCAAATGTAACCTCCCCTGTGTCCAAAACAACTGAAATTACACAGGCTATGTCCCCTTTGTTGTCGCCCAAGACAGCACTGGCAAATACAAAGAGACCAGCAAATAGCACGGAATTCATTCGTTCCCATCAAAGCCTACAGAGCCACGGGCTGAAAGTAGGTGTAGAAACCACAAAGCGTCTGTTTGCTTCCCCACGACAGACTCTGCAGCATCCTTCATTGCTCGTAATTCGATGCAGAAAAGCCTCTATAACGTTACTACTTACTTGCCGCATCAGAGTGCATTTTTATGAAACATACAACTGTCTGTGGGAAGTCCGCAGACCGGCCAATAGGCGGGCCTTGTCAACGCAAGCCACGCCCACCGAAGGTGATTGCGACCGAGCCCGGTTGGTCCCCGCCCACTCTCTCCGTCGATTGGCTGTTTAAGGTGTCGTGTCACGGAAAGGCGGGAAAAGAAATAGACCCCTCCCACACGCTGATATCATTGGTCAGAGTTCCCAAACAGGCCGCGCTACCTGTGTCATTCATTGGTCTAGAGATTTCTATGAGCGCGTCCATCATCAGAATTTCCTCGTGCAAGCCTGAAACCATCCCACGATGGAATTTGATTGGTCGATTGAGTCATAAGTTGACCTCCCAGTGTAGCCACTGTTTGGGTTCGTTCATTGGCACCTCAGCCGGGCGGAGATTGGTGGCGGTGCGCTTGGTGGGGTGAGTTATGTCTCACTTTATGATGCTATGGGGGTCCAGTTCCAGTATCGACAGCTCTCACCGTCTCTGTCACCGGTTGTTAGACGTCGGTAGAGGTCTGGTATGTGAGCAGAGGGGCCTGTGCTAAAGCATGCTAAAGTTGGCTAACTTTTAAAGTTGAGCACAGTGAGCAGGGCCTGTCAGGTGAACGAACATCCTACTAATCAAATCGTGCGGATATACTGAAATGCAGCTACGTTATTGGCCTTCAACTCGTTATTGACGTCAGAAACATTAACATTAACTCATTACACCGTGCTGAATTTTCTGACTGGGAGAAGATAACACAAGTCGAACAGTATATTTAAACACTTTCAAATTAAAGTCATATTTTTCTAATAACATAATAATGGCCGGATAAGACCACTGCGTCACACATTGATGTAGTACATGTATTTGTTACCAAATGAATGCACGCTTACATTAACTGAATGCTAAATATTGTCATCATCTGATCTTTGGCCAGGCTGATAATCGATTGGCCCATACAATAAATATATGTATAATTTGCTTTTACTTGTTCTTTTGATATTTCAGTCAATTTTTTGCTCCAAAATAATTTTTGATACCCAAGTCCATTTGATTTATCTGATTAAATACTTATACTCAAGTACTCTTTGTATGAGGGAAGTTCACTATTACCAACATAATAATTTAACATGATATCTTGTACTTTTAACAAAGTAAGACTTTTGGGTACTTTATACAACACTTAATATCACTGTTCCTACTGTATCCGGCAGTTAAATCGCCAATACTGGCAAGAGCAATTTACAGAAGCAAACTGTGCTTTTACATCAATTGTTGCAAGCCTACAAGGAATTATTATACTTTTTACTCCACATTATCTGTCAGTTACAGTTACTAGTTAATGTAATGTTTTGCATATAAAACTTTATCATCTCAGTAAATATGATGTCGTTTTTGTTTTTTGTTTTTTTTTTCAGAATAAACCACCTGACAACATATACATTTGTTAACATTAGCTCTTAGTACAACACGCTGGAAATAGCTCTGTGCTAACACATACACAAAAACTTGAATGTGTCGTCTAGTAGGCTATATTTACACTTCATTATTACTATTTTTAGTTAAATAAGGTATCTGAATACTTCTTCCACCTCCAGTAATCTATTGTAAATACATAATATCAAAAAATGCTTTATTTTCCACTTACATTGTTTTTTATCACCAGCTGCTCTATTTTATGTAGTGACTGCATGTATGAGCAGCTCTTAATTTGAAATGATCCATAGTTACAATTTTTATTGAATTAAAATGCAGTGTTTTTATTTGATATAATAGATGGCTGGACCGGAAACAGTTGCTGTTCTTTGTCCAGGACTGACACCACTTGCATTACTTCAAAGAGACTGACTTTGAATTATGGCAGTCTACTGGGCAATACCTTTATTGCAGAAGGCACATGCATTGGATGCCATAAAATAAGAATAATTTGGAAATAGGGTAGCTTTAATTAATAGTCAACAGTTAACATAATAACAGATTATCTGTGTAATGGGAAGAGAGCTTGCTATTTAACCAAAGTCTGAATAATCTTGATTAAATGTCTTTGAGCAAAGCAGCAAATGTGTGCCAGTGTTCGATAAACTGTGGCTCTGATATCACCGCATTCCTTATTGGTGGTAATAAACTATTATTTGACTTCTAAGAACTTTGTCTGTAATGCCGCCAGTCTCTGACCTTTGGCCAGTAGGAGTATTTTCCTAAAGGAGTAACAGTCAGTACTCCTCTCCTCTGCTAAATAAGGCTATATAGATTAAATGTCTGTAACATATTTTCATATTTAGTTTGAATATGATTCAGTAAAAGTAGATTAGTTTTAAAGTATGGAAATATTTATGTGTCAGTATTGTTGGAGGCAAATATGTTAAACCATAAGTCGTATGTCAAACCATACAATAGATAAAGTTACAGAATGCAGTCAGCTTGTATGAATTCATTTTAGGGTAACCTTCAACATATATATATCATTTATAGTACATGGCCTGTGTTGTACATTTTGATATGTTTTACCAGACCAAGCCATGAAAACTAGAGGGTTTATATGAAACATTTCTTACATTGCTTCTATTAAATGTCATTCTATGTTGAAACTTTTCCATCAGATAGACCTACAGTCTAATCAACATGTACATTAGAACAATACTTTTACCTTTACCATATTCTGCTTTGGAATGGCCAAATAAAGGTGTGTCTTATTTGAATGTGCAGATAGGTGTACAGAGGTGAGTCTAAACTGGAACATTGTACGCCATAGTGTGTGTCTTATATGTCATGTGACCTATGCATGACACAGTTTTTAACTGTTCTTTTAAAATGTATGTTGTAAATATAAGTCTAGATTATCTTGTTTTATTTTGAATCTATATTTGACAGTTATTTTTTTACATTATTTGTTTTATATTGAATCAGCCCTTTTAGCTCTTGTTTTTTTGAAGTGGGCGGAGTTACAAACATTCTCCAGGGAGGAGCAAATACAATCTACTGTACAGATGTGAGGCACAGGGAGAGGGGAAGTAAACCTGACTGGACTGTGAGAGTTGCACATTTCAGATCCAAACTACTACTTCTACTCTGGAAGCGTGAACATCATGAGTTCTGAAGCAACCGGACAGACGATAACAGTGAAGACAGAGGAAGCAGGAGCTGCTGCGCCTGGTCCTGCTCCGGGGAGAGGGGAATGGAAGGTGAGAGGCAGAAAATAATTTGTTTGCACTAACGGTGTACTTTATCGTGGGCGATTGTAGTTTTGTTGCAGACATGACATAAACTGTCCTGTGTGTTTCACAGTGCCCTATGGGTGATCGTCATGTCCACAGAGATGATGTGAGAAAGGCTTGGAAAGAGTGCCAGGAGGAGAGCTTCTGGTACAGAGGTACTCTTGTCTACACGTTCAAGACGTAAACATACAGTACTTACTAATTTTATCACAGGAGCAGACACGCAAGCTAACCACTCTGTCAAGTGTCTCGAGGTGTAAGCCCACTATGTGTGGCGAGCTTGTTTATATTCTTGCATGTGTATTGCACAAGTCCTTTGTAGTAGAAGCAGTGGGGCAGGGCTCATCTATCAACACCCCGCTCACTGAGAGCCATATGTTTACATAGTTCTCTGTTGAATCTGATCCGACCTCAAAAACCACCCTCAAATGAGGACACAGTGTCAGGTTAGAAAAGGCAACATGTTAATAATTATTGCCGATTATTGCTAGCACTGTTCCTTCGGCTGATTAGACTGTAATGTTTCACGTGTAGGTTGGGTGGAGCTACGCAGGGGGTGTCCTGAGGTCACCCGCATCAATATACCTAACTAGATCCATAACAAATGATCTGATCCAACAGGTGTGACAAAACTAACAGGAGATTAGGGAAATGCCAGTTACACACACCCATACAGCTCTAATACCACTGTCAGACAAGAACATATGTATCAAGGCGGTGAACAGCACGCAGAGCGGAACATTTTGTGACACCGGCCTACTGGAGCTAGCTTGGAGGAGAAGCTCCGATTAAGGTCCCATGAGCTGGATATGATCCGTGTTTTATGTATCAACACTTTATTGTCTTTAACCTCTATCACTGTCCCTCCACTCACTGCCAGTCGTGCAGCTGCTGCTTGACTCTGTTATGTAATCGCGAAATGGCAACAATCAGTGCGTCCTGAATTAGCAGTCAGTCCCTTCCGTTCTCTCATATTAGACAGAGGAATTGCTGAGTCTTACTACACTGGACAAAGTTCCGTCAAATTGAACTCAAGCCACTCAAAGCGGGATCAATCTATGGAAATGAATGCGCCTTGCTTGCAATGTTTAATCAGTCAAACCACTAGACAGTCACCTTTGTGTGTCTGTCACTAGGTTTGTCAGGCAAAGTTGTATGAATAATGTAGTAATTCCGACTTGATTGAGATTCTTCCACAGTCCAAACACACCCATATGTATCTGACTCAATGGCTGCATTATCTTATTTGACTTTCTTTTATGTCTTTATTTAGCTCTACCCTTCTCTGTGGGCAGCATGGCCGTCACTGGTGGTCTCATCTACAACGGTAACGTGCTGACATCCAAACCGTCTTCCTCGATCATATAGGACAACGCATGTAAAGCAGCCATTATCTGTAATCATTCCATTTGGTTTAAGTTTACGTTTATTTCCATGCAGGCATCTGACAATCATCAAAGAGATTTGGACCCTTCCCTAAACTAGCAGGTAATGTACCATACAGGATTTTGGACTTCAGTGGAGCAACACTGTACACAATCCCTCAGCAGTCATTGCTACATAACTCTGAATGTTCTTCTTCAGTTGCTGGGATCCTTGGTTATGCAGCAGGGAAAGCATCATATGCTGGAACTTGTCGAGGCAAGTTTAAGGAGATTGGCCTTGGGGATGGACCAGGATTTGGACCAGGATTTGGACCCTGGTCTGAGGGACGTCGCGGTGGACCTTTTAAGAACTCTGGTCATGGACACAGGTGGGTAGTATACCAAATGTTTAAGGTTCCACAGTCTTGTCTTTGGCAGGAATAAAATATCTTTAGAAAATCCTGTTCCTTGTTATCATCATGGCAGATGTTTATCTTTGAGACATGTGATGCTGTGTTTAAGTAACAACAGATTCTGTGAAAAGCAGGGGCGAAAATCTGGAGAAGATATGACTTTTACATAACATTCGATATTCATCTTTTTTGTTGACATTTGACAAGAGAAATGGCTTCTAATTAAAACCAATCCTTGCTAATTATTCCCTGCCAATCCTGTTATAACCAACAATATGACACCCAAAGCCATTCAAACAGTATAATCTATCATCTTTGTGCTGCAACACCTCTGCTTAAAAAAGATTAAAATGCCATTAATAATGATACATTTCCTCATGCCTCTACATGTCACTGTGTTGTCCCAACAGATGCCACCATGTGTGTGAAGAATGTAAGAAAAAAGCTGAAGCTGCACCTGTAGAAGAAGTGAAGAGCTAGAGGTAAGTGGATCATGTGTTGACAGATGGAAACCAAGTCCAAAAGAATTGAAATTATATGTAAAATCCATAAAACAGGATGAGATACCTTGCTAAACCTTTATTACATCTGCTCAATTGAAACAGCATCCTTACTCTGTTTAGATCAGGGTTGCATACGTATATATAGCACACAACTCTGAAGCAAACTAGTGCATAGTCTACTTAACTTGGCCAGCTGGTACTGAATAAAAAATAGTTGTACAACATGTAAAACAGCAAATCAAACATCTTTATTTTTTCATTTTTGAATGCCTGTCTGCATTTCCAGAGTAGAGCTGTGTACATCGATACACTATTGTTAAAATAACCTGAACGCACTATTTATGTTTTCTGTTTTGTTTTTCAGCCTCTTCACAAACACCTTTGGACTGAGTGCCTGTGTGGATCTATCATTTGCAGCTTTTTCTGTGGCTTTAATGTTATAAATGGTGCATATAATTTGTCTAAAGTGTCTTTTAATCTAGTTATATCCACCGTGCCTCAGACTCCTGCAGGAGGAACCATGCACAGATTTGGCACTAGGGGGAGCTACTTTCCCTTTAGTCACAGACCATTTGCACGTATTTCCTATTTTATTTGTTTTTGAACAAGTACTAGCTTATTTACAGAAATAAAAGTTACAACAGAAGGATAAAACACAAGTCATTTGATTTAATTATTTGCTATTATATACTATTGCACAGCAGTTAAAAGAGATTACCTTGATATAATGAGAGTTTTCAGCAATATTTACCAATTATTCACCAAATAAGCAGTTCAGGCCTTTTTAAGAATTCCAACAGCAGATATTCAGTAACATGCGGAATATAATGTACAAACTTACAAACGATAAGAAATGTTAGTGCCTGTACTGTTAATAATCTTCCCATGTGTTCTCCATATATTCTCATATCAGCTTGTCTTGACTACAGAAAAAAATCAACAACATATTTGACACAGATCTCATCGTTTTGTGTGCATGACATTGTTTTATACAATGACTACAGTGTTTTTCCTGTGTGACAAAGACCACCACCTGATTAGGGATAATAATACTATTTTACCTACAGTTAGATTATATTAGATGTGAGTGTCCTGCACGGTTTTATAGTTAAAGGTGCACTATGTAGTTTTAAGGTAGAAATTTTGAATCAGAAGAGAAAGATCTTCATTGACTGACTGATTTGTCTTTTATGCCTAAACAATCTCTGTTTCCATGATCTTAAAGGACAACACAATTTCATACTGTTTCACTTTGTTTATATGTGGCCGACTCTGCCACCTTTCTAGCTTCAAACAGAGTTCCGGGGACATTATTGTCCTCTGAGAGCAGCTTGTTTATTCACTTTTAGCGAATAGTTCAGTTTACTTTTAGAGTTTGTGTTTTTACCTCATTTATATTGTAAATATTAAAATCTGAGTTTGAATTTCTTCTCCAAAACTTCATAGCTCCCCTTTATAACAACGACTGACAGTCATTACTAGAAGCAAAAGGGATTTCAGGAGATTCAGTCAGCTTTGCTCAACATCAGCAAAACCACAGAGCTGATTATTGATTTTAGAAAAAAAGGAGGCAAGGACACACACCCCCGTCTGCAGAGTGGAGTTGGAGCAGGTGAACAGTTATATGACCTCTTATGGAAATTTAGGAGGGCTAAATTTGAGAGCAAGATCTCGGCCAAATTTTACAGAGGAGCAATAGAAAGCACCCTGATTGGAAACATCATAAACTGGCATTGTTCGTGCACGGCCCAGGACAGGAAGCCTGTACAGCGGGTGATTAAAACCACCAACAGACTCACTGGTACCCACAGTGGATCACTGACACCGGTGAAGTGAGATCTCTGCACTGAGGCCAAATGATATTAAAAGACACCACCATGCAAAATATGCAAATATAAATGTCTTTTACCAATGAGTGTGATAAAACCTTAACCTCCAATATTTAGCATTTACTGCAGTATAAAATTATTTTCTACACAGTTTTTAACATACTATAATTGCATCCCGATATAAGGCCGTTTTTGAGTGTATTGATGTATTATACCACATGGCCTATACTTTTTTCACACAATCTGTGCAAAAAAATACCACATAGATAAACTTAGAACCAGCCTACTTACTACTTACTATAAATAGTCAACTCAAGAATAGTGTTTTTTTAATCACGTTTTGTTATTTTTAATAATTCAGTTATTAAAAGTGATGTAAAATGTTGTTTTCACCAAACAAAAAAACAACACACACTGTGACTTTGGCCCTCACCTATCACTGCAGCTGTTTTCCTCTCAGTACCCGCCTGCTCGTGCAAGTTTCGGTGTGCGCCGGTCGAGAAAAACAGTGAACCCGTGTGAACGTCATCCTCAAAGACGTCATCCAATCAACAGGTCGTTTTTCAGGATTGCCACGTATTTGGTGAAATAGAAAGCTGTATTGGATGTGGGCGTACACCATCTCAGCCAATCGCGTTGTAGGAGGCGGGACAAAGGGGCTGCCGACCGTTCCCACAGTCGAGCTCTCGCAACGCCGAAACAGACGGAGAAAAAAAAAATCACACCGCTACGCAAATCCTTCCAATGGAGGAGGGCCAGGACGTTGAAGCTTGTTCGGCAAATGAAAAGAACGTCTGCAAGCTAGCTACCTAGCCCAACTAAAGGGAGAGGAAACAAAAGTTGTAAGTAATGTCAGCTTCACGTATATTGAAGTAACTGAGGACACGGCGGATGCCGTCTAATGCAGTTAACGTTGTCTTACGTCAAGTTCCGCGATTAACTTTGCCGTTGAGGTTAACGTTAGCTTTCCAACTGAGGGACCAAAATTGGCTGCCGTAGCATGCTAAAGAAGGAGTTTGGCTCCTCTGCTAGTGTGAGTTAATCGCCTAGCTACCTTGCAAGTTTATTCGTTGAGTCCTGTTGTCATTAGTTTTATGGCTGGCAGATAGCTAGCTGGACTGTTGGCGTTGCTAATATATTGACGTCAATATGCTGAACGTTAAACTTATAGTTGACAACTGGCTGATCAGCTAAATCAAGTTGCTGCTGCTGCTAGCTAGCCTCCTCTGCTCCACATTAGCAGTTTGCTCAATACAGTATCAACACCAGGCTAGTTGCTAATTAAAAGCTACCATGAACGGTACCTTACTTTGTGTTAGCCACTTTAACGTGGCCAGTTCTGTTTTTGGTCCTAGTTTTTTCTTTTTAGTAAAACCTATTCGTGTCAAGACAAGAAATGCTATGTTATGTGAGCCTGCAGTATCGAAACAACCACGCACACAGTTAACTGAGTGATCCTAGTGTTTTTAATGCACTAGATTTATCTGGGGCAAGAAACAGTGAGGTGAACATGAGTTGTTGTCATCGATTTAAATGAGTGACTTTGACTGTGTGAAGCAACACTTAAAAACAATGAATGCTAATAGAGACTAAGAAATGACATGCCAAGCATGGTGGTTCTTATGCATTGCCACAACTGTCAGCTTTGCATCAAGCCTTCCTCTGAGGACTTCATTCTCCTCGTTCTGAGTGCATCTGACACACAATGAAGCATTTGTTCGTTTTCTGTAGAGACCCAGGCAGTGGCACTTAGATACAGACAGACAGGAATCTGGTCAGTCTGCTGTGTGTTCGGAGACAGCCAAACTATTTCAGACGAGGGCACAATGACAAGAAGAAAAGTCATTCTGTGTCCACTCATGGGCCCACATGAGGCTGGACTGTGCTCTGAGTAATGCGAAATTTGTGGTGCAAATTTGCATGTGAAATTTTAAAGGTTAGTCTTATTAAAAGAAGGTAAAACAAAGTTTAAGTTTAGCTCGTCTAATAGTGATTTTGCTGCAGTGTAGCATATCAGATGACCGCTGCAGTGTAGCAGTGAAGTGGCACATATAGTTTAGGCATTTATTACACAAGACTGTGCAATGTTTTGCTAGTGCTGCCATACTAGATCATCAGTCTTCACAACTGGCTGATCCCCCTTCGTCCCGGCCAGGATAAGCTTCTGATGGCAGTACAGATGCGTATTCTCTTGTACATGCTCAAACTAGAGGGAATCCCCCCTAGTTTGCAGATAGCTATCTGTCTGTGATTATCTGGGGCATAATTCCAGTGAATTAGTGTGTTTGGTTTAATCTGGTAAGACATTAATGGCATTGAGGAGTATGGGGATGAAAAACAGAGCTCTGAAAACTGCCCCCACGGTGGCCCCCTCACTAAGCTGCCCCCTGCAAGTATTTACTGTTAACTCAGCATTTCAGTGGTGACTGCAAAAATATGATGTAATGCAAAAATATCTTGAGTTCTTATTTTGGATTTTTCATCTAACAATCCTGTTAATCCAAAAAGTTGGTTTATTTAGGGTCTTGTGGTATGTTTGATCTCTGCAGTAGTGATCGATTTCTGCACAGTTTTTGGGTGTCATATTACCAGCAGCATACCAGCAGTTTTTTTTACCAAACAGATTTTATCATTTGATTTTTTTTTCTTCTATTCCTGACTGTTGTTTTTGTTCTCCTGAATGCTATGTCTCCACTGGAGAAAGTTAATGTAAAGGGTCCTTCTTTAAATGAGCTTGAAACATTTATGTGGGACAGTTCAGCACCTGCTTCTCTGACCTTTGACCTCTCAGTGTTGAACCTGGTTCTATGTGGGCAGCTCTTGTAGGAAATCTTGATTGCCCTCCTCCAAAACCATCTGAGCTCCGTGTGTCTATGTGAAAATCAGCTGTCACCTGTTTGGCCAGGTTACAGGAGATGACCCTTTATCTTAATCTAAACCTAGACTGACCAGTTTGATCCAGGTGTGTGTGTGTGCTTGTGTATGTATTTGTGTGTTTGCGTTTGGCTAAATTATTAACTGGACGACTGAACAAATAAAACTTTGAGGAAGTATAGTTACATTTGGCTTAACTGAAACTTGCTGTCCAGTCTTAGACCTCAAAACAATTCTGTACTCTAGCCTAGCTAAAACCTATCTTTTTGGTCACATTGCCCTGCACTGTGCATTTAACTCAACCAGAACTTTATCTATAGAGCACTTTTGCTGTGCCTTTTCATTCTGTTTGTGGGAAATTCACATGCTACACTGAAAGCTTCCTGTGAAACGGTGAATATAAGAACATTCATTAGCTTGAAATGTGTTGAAAGTGGTGATGGAGTTGTGAAATGCAAAACAAAAAAATAATTTAATGTGTAAGTCAGGTCAACAGAAAGTTTTGTCTTCAGTGATTTTTTTTATTTTTCTATGTTTAGAGGCAATGAATGATGGTTGTGTCATTTTGAAAAACAGCAGTCGGTCACGGTCTCTCTGACCTTCATACAGCTCACGTCCAGAAGTACAGTGTGCATTAGAGCACAACATCCCTTACTCTGATTTACATGGAAACAGACATTCTTTTCATTGATTGCACTGAAAGATTTGGCGTAATGTAGCACACAATAAGGACTGAGTCTCGCTAGAAATAACCTATAATTGAGCCCTGCTGAGGAAGATTATCCTTGGCTTTGGGAGAGAGGGTTTGGAACATAATTGATGTTTGGGTCTGCCTGCGCCAAAGAAACCACCCCGTCTTTGCCCTCAAGACGGCCTCAGTTGCGTTTCTGCCATGTTTAGATCCATTGACGGTGCATCACTGCTTCATATTTTTCTGACTATACATGTCCACTATAGCAAGATAAAGATAACAGGAATATCTGCAGAAACATGCAAAGAGCAGTTTGTTTATGCACTTCCCTTGCCAGTCGGAAGAAGCCAGTAATGTTTCCGCTCAAGAGGTAGTGATTACGACAGGGCCAGGCCTGTCATTTGGCGTTGGAGTGAGCCAGATATAGGCTATTCTCTCTTAGTCCAATTTACTGTAACAGACTGCCTGTTTCTGAACTCAAGCAATCCCAAATTCTGTTCAAGTACAGGGAAGATATTGCATTTTTCATATGCATTTTCACATGTGACTTTGCTTCATTTGTAAGGTAAGCTTGAAGGAAGCTGCACAGAAATGTTGCAGGCCACTGGAAGTTGATATGTAGCAGAAGGCTGAAGAGAACACAGTGAAATGAGAAGAGACAATCGTGCCTTTGTCAGAGATATCTCTTATTTCCTGTACAACCTCCTATTTTCAGCATCCATACGGTGTGCTGGGAATTGCAGGGCGATATAAGATGAGGTCAAGTTAACCATTGATCAGATCAGTTCCGCTCTGCTGACCTTTAGCCCTTCTTGCGTGTTGCAGTCACATCAAAATGTGCAATGTTTAAACTCCTAAATCATACACCCATACACAGGTCTGCACCAATTTGTTTGATGAATTAGCAAGCTATCTTAAAATATGAAGTATGTTTCGGCACGACCGGAGAAATGCGCGTGTGGAGGGCTTAAATATAGAGCAGGAGCTTAGTGTCGCATTCAGGATGTGCACAGGGTTTGGCTTACCCTTCTGCTGTGGTCACACTTTTTTTTCGGTTTTTGGAGTCGCTTAGTTGGAACAGGAAGTCAGATGTATTATTCACAGGTCTGTCAGCGTGAGAAGCGAGTGATTGCCTCTGAGAATTTTACTTCACTGTTTCGCAGTAGGTGGGATGAAGACAATGTGTGGTATGTTAATGTGACATGACTTGCGGGCCATCAGGGTTTTTGTTAGGTTTAGTTTTGACTTGATATCTACACTGACCTGTTCTCACCATCTGTCCACACAGTGCTAGAGTGGAAGTTCTCATACCTCAACTTCTCTGTCTGGCTGATGTGTGACTCAGTGGCTTCTTCTTCCTTCCTTTGTTTGACTACAGTTTGATAATGGTTAGAAGTTTCTAGTCTTTTTTTATACATACTCTTTTTATTTATGCCAGACAAATTTCACTGAATTATGCCTACCCTTCTTTATTATGCTTTTAAAAAAGTTAGAAATAAGCTACATTCTTCTCTGACAATAACAATGATTGTGTGACTGCAAATGAGATTACCTGACTATAAAAGGAGACCCCTTATGCCACTTCGTTGATAAACTGGAAGGAAAGTACAGTTTTGGAGGCTCTGATCTCTTATGTAACCTCCTCTTGGATGTAGTGTGTAATCTTCAGATTATTGCTCTGCTCAGGAAGAGGTTTTAATCCTGTACCCAGCACAGAGCAAACCAGGCCGCAGCCAACATCACGTCAACCTATCACTCTGCTGTGACCAGAGTCTGCCTTCACAGCACTATCCTCATACAGGATGTTGTTCTGTGGCTGTGTTCAAAAACTATTTGAACAAAACTTCTACTCCTTAATGTAGAATTAAAACTCTCAAATGTTGCGGAACTGACCAGCCAAAGGTTATAGGTTAAGGTATGGTCATGTGTGTTCAAGCGTATGACTTTCCAGTACACATGAAAGCTGGCCCAAGTTGAACTCCAAGATGCAGTTTTGCCCACACGTTTTTCTCATTTAGCACTTGAGTGACTGTACACCAATTGGATCTAAATTTCAGGTTAAAAGAGGATATTATTGTACTGAGTAAGGTGACTGACTCAGGTGATTCGTGTGTCTGTCTGTTGTTAAAGGCATGGTTTCTGTGCTCTCTGTTTCAGATTCTTGTGCAGTGAACTCGTGGACCCTCCTTTCTCTTTCCAGTCGCAGCCCCTGCTCTATGGCCTTAAGGTACGTCACACGGGTTTAGTCGCTAGTGTTCAACTGTGTGCTGTTTTTTTTTTTTTTTTTTTTTACAGAAATTGAAAGCTAAGTAGTGTGGGAATGAACAGGGTGTTGGATTAATCTTGTTGTTTGTTTTGCTGGATTCCGAAAGTAGCAGTGGCATAAAAGGAAGAATTTTCAGTTGTTTCTTGCTGGCATTTAGCTTCTCCCTCTGTTAGGATGACCTCACTTGTATTCTGTCAGTACACCTTGTCCATGCAGCATTCATGAGGTGAAGAATGTTTTATTCTACTTTGCCTGCAGATGTAAAGGACTTCTATTTATGACAAAAGTTTCATGTTCATCTACATATACTACTTGCGTGTAAAATATATATTTATCAAACCTATAATATAACACAAACACGAGAGGCGGCTAGTTTGGCTCATACTCTTATCATAGAAAAATAACAACTGTAAGTGTACACAGGTGTTTGAATATCATGTAAATGTGTCAACGTTATGACTCTTTCCCTTAAAAAAACAAACAAACAATCGAATAAGAAAACCAGTCATCTAAAAATTCAATATGAAAATGAGATGATAAAATTATCATCTGATACACCAGCGTTTTGTAGTTCACTTCCCTCACAGCGCACAGAGCGAGGAAGAAGTGAAAGAAGTGGAATGTGTTTATGTCACATTAAGATAGCATGCGCAGTACCATTGATTAATGAAATAAATACAAAACTAAAAGCAAGAAGTAGAATGCCTCATGTTTCTTATTATTTATCACTTTCTTATTATTTATCACATATGCCTAGTTAGCTGTTCCAAGCGGATGGCAGCCACCAGATAGAGCTGGTTAGTGGCAACTGGTGCTTGGGAACCTTCTGTCGAATCAGCGTATGTGTACTGATGTAAAGAAGATATGTACAGGAAGTACAAGTTCTTTTCAATTTTAGCTTAAAGCTTAGATTTTAGATACAACATTTTGAAAATGATAGGTGGATTACCACAGCATTCTGAACACGATAGCACAACAATAGTTTGGTTGATGGTCCACCCAAGACTGTGAACATGGGCTCATGCAGTGGTTTTGGGTGTGTTAGGGATATCATAAAGTACTATAAAGATAACTGAAAGGGTCGATATAGAGCTTATCAGAGGGTTTCCACGACTGGGGTAGTAAACAAACTTGTTTGTGGAGGAATGTGTGCTGTTCTAAATACTGCGTAGAGAGGAGGGGAAAAAAGAGAAGAGGCGATATGGCGTGAAATCATGTTGTGTTGCATGCAGTGTCTGCATTCATGTCTGCATTCATGTTGATATTTCAGACTCTCGGCATCTCAGCTTTACTGTCAGCTTTCCTGACCGCAGTATTCATAAACAAACTGTGTTGCTCCATGTAATCTGTACAAGGCCACTGGTAGAATACCTTGTACCGTGTAGTGTTGTGCTAATTATACTGTTAAGTTGATGTGTGTACCGACATTTGACATTATCATTTTTTAGACAGAGAAATAATTCATCAAAAACTGATCGGTTTGATACTCTGGAAATGTTGCTTAGGCAAGTTACTAAAAGTTGTATAGCTGAAGTCTGTGGGACTAACGCCACAGAATGGTGATTGTTCAGGACAGGAAAGAGGATGGTTTTGATGCAGGGTCTTGTCGGGTCACATTCTCACATTCTTCAGCAGTGACAACCAAGCTCTCTGTGGGCTGTCTCACAACTGTCAATCAGGGCTGGGCAGAACCAGCCTGACATCTCTTTCCAAGCGTCTGTATGTTGAGCGCATTTCTTGTTCCTCTTTGCAAATGAGAGATGCCTACAAACTTAAAGAGCAGGTTCTCAGAATTGAAAAGTCAAGGTTGATGGACACAGTAGCAATGTGCAATAATCAAACAGTGGCTGTGAGGAACAGAAAGTTTATTGTGCTTACGGGAAGCAATTTTATCTGATTGTCTGTACATGCAATTGATGTATACCTCTATAGTATGAGGAAAAAAGTAGTGATTTATACTGTAAGCAAACAATTGCAATATCTCAAACTGACAGCACAGGATATAATACTATGAGTGCGAAAGAGTGACAGACATATGCATGTCTTTCAAGTGGTGTGTTTGTGGTTCACACTGGTATACATGTACACTGCTTCGAATATACAAACGTTATCATTTGGGTTGGAGTGAATATACACAGTAGGTGTTATCAACTGAATACCACAACGCTGTCATTTAGGAGAGCAAGTCTTGGTAAGAGAATTTAAATACATTTCGTTTGAAATAGACAAAATTAAGTTAGTATGACCATTTTAGCTTGAACATTATCCATATAGAGTTACACCAAGGCAGTCACACACACACACACACACACACTTCTGTGAAAATTTAATTTTATGGCTTCATAACTGCAAGTTACACTTGATAGCTCTGCACAGCAGGGCACTTTTGTAGCCTGGATAGTGTGGTTTCTTGTTGCACCATTAGAGGGCAGTGCAACATTGTTTTGATTTGCTACTTACCTGACATGGACCTCAAACTGTTTACTGACATCAAGTGGTGGAGTGGCGTTTTCAGAGATGTATGCATACCCAGACAGCTCAACACAACTGTAGTAGAGTTTTGCTGACCAGCCCCCCCCTGCCAGCAGAACGGACTCTGACTTCTGGGCCCCAGCCCACGAGTTTTCCTGTTTTCTCCTGCTTGAAAGCAGAACAAGGCAGAGGCGGGTGGGACCCAGAATGGCATAGGAACGCTGCACATTGTTCGCCGAGCTTCCTCTTCCACATTCCTGGGCTGATTGGGATCTGGGCCTCCTGTGCAGGAGCATTGTTCTAACTCAACAGCACCACAGACCTGGCCCCAGCAAACCACAGCTGCCTCCAACGACCATTGTGGTGCTAGGGCCGGGTGATGGCTATCTTTGCCTCATCAGTCATCCCTCTCTCTCTTTCACTCTGACTCATTTAGTGATTCTTACCAGGATCTGCTGCCTCAGCCCCTTTGCATCTTTGCTTAGGCCTCAGTCTTGCACTATGCCAACAAATGTCTCTGCATTGCAACTTGAAGCAAATTTTCCTCTGATGGATTTTTTTTTTGTCAAGATTCATTGGGGAATAACATGAGAGGACCATTACACAAGTTCTCTGTGTGATTTGGTGTTCATAATGATGATGCAACACATCTCTTTGCACTAGTGTTGTGGAAAGCTTGAGTACCCAATGTAATTTTAACTATAAAACTGAGACAGCCATCTCAAACCTGTGTACCCTGTGCTTTTGACAGGAGGCCTAAAATGTTCATTCCTGTGTATTAGTTACGTTCTCTATAGATTATGAGGTTTAGAATGAATTTAGCAATAAACAAATGTATGTTAATGAATACAAAATAAGTACTTCCCATTTATCAAAGATTTGACAGCTTTGGACCAATGGAGTGAGTCCAACATTTTGCAGAAGCGTTGGTGAGCCAGCATCCAGCTCTAACAAGCATTCTGGTGGTTTGCCATCAAATCTTGCTGAGCGTTTTCTTTTCTTTTCTGGCAATTTGGGGCTTGTCAGTAGATTTTAGGAATAAGTTTGTGCTGCTGGGTTTGCTTTCTGTCAGCTGGCCTCTAGGGGGCAGAGTTTGTGCCAAATTGCTGCGCTGTATTTATCATTGCATTCTCCCACTTTGTGCTTACTCTGCAGGCAAGGTTTGGTCCTGTATAAATGTAATAAAGTGTAGTTGAAATAAATGTATAAAAGTTTTTTGTATATTTTTTATTTATTTTTTTAGAAATTACACAAGGAAAGAAAAGAGAAAGAATGTTTGTTGTTTCTCCCTCTGAGGCTGTGACATTGTTTGTATACTGAAACAGTTATATCATCTCCCTGACATTTTCACACGCTGCAGTAGAGGGTGTAAGCACTTCCTTAATAGGCATCTGACCACACTTCCACACAATGCATTTTTCTTTCCTTAGTATCTTTATCAGAACAAATAGTTCTCTATGAAGGAGATTGTCACTTTGCCATAACTGAAATTGTGCTTTGAACATAGTTTACGCCTATTAAAGCGTAATCTAATCTAGTTCACTGAGCTCACCACTAATGTTACACACAACTTGGAACTTGGTTTTTATTAGGGATGGGGCCGATCCGATCTAGTATTGGTATCAGGTCCGATACATCGTAATTCACGGATTGGAAATTTCCTATCCAACCTGCGGAGATTTCCGATCCATGAGCCGTGTCTGTGCTTTAAAGTTGTCTGCTGAAATGACTCTACAAGTGATTCCTGCCGGCTAGTGTGCTAGCTGGCTGCAAATTGTGGAATGGATTTCCTGAACGGAGGCGTGGCTCAATGAGACACAGTCATGAGACACGCCCCCATTCAGGAAATCCATTCCACATTTTGCAGCCAGCTAGCAGGCTAGCATTGAGCAGCACTGTGGCTAGCCAACGTGTCTGCTGTGTGGAAATATTGTACGCTGTCAACCAAGTTCGCTGAGAAGTTAAAAGGAGTTCCAGCCCTGAGCTTTACTACAGATATTTGGACTACAGATGTCTGACCAATGTCATACTTGCCAATAGAGAGGAGTTTATTTCAGCCTCATATAAAATCAACAATAATGATAATAATAATGTTAAAGCAAACAGAGCTCTGGTATCGGAATAGTATCGGTATCAGCAGAAATCCAAAGGCAGGTATCCGAATCGGAAGGGAAAAAATGTGGATTGGTGCATCCCTAGTTTTGATGTCTGTTTGGGAAAACCCATCACATGATTAGAGTGAGGATGGAAGGCGCAAATGTGACTAAACATATCGTGAAACTTAAATACATTGAGTTGTCTGTGAACCTGTCTTCTGCCCGTCTCATGTCTGGTAGATTTCCTAGGCAAAATACACAAAAATCATTCAACAAATGTCAATATTCATAAAAAAAAAAAATGGTATGCCTCAAGAAACTTGTACAGCAAATACAGGTCAGGAAACCTTTTGCCATTGCTAAGGGCGACTTCATTAGTATAAGGCAACCTGTTTTCTGCTGGCAAAGTATTAATATAATTGGAGAAGTCATCACTTTATTCCACACTGTTGATCCTGGCACTCACACCTGACACTGCTAGCTAGTTGGTAGTTCAGAGTCACTTTCCGCCACCAGTTTGGCTCCACCCACAAAACACGTCGTCACTGTAGACAAACTGGTTTATGCTTTTTCCGTTTACCTGTTTAGTCCACCACCTAATATAGAAACGTATTTATTGTAAAGTTGCTGTAGGTTTTCTTGACCAGCCTCTTGTTACTTTGGTTCATTGCTGTTTTGCTGAGCAGCTCATCTTGTATTTTAGTGGGTAGGTGAAACTCTTCAAAACTCACCCATAGTGTCTGTGTGGCCACACAACCAAAAACAATGACTTAAATAAGCGTTTTAACACCCGTTGGATTTTGTAGCACCACCAGCTCGTTTTTACGTTGCACTAGCTTAATTCGATATTTGAACTCAAAATACTTAATGGAGTCTTGATTAGAGTAAGACTTAGAGCAAAATATGGCAATATTGTGCTGTTTTGTATTGCTCATTTGCTTTATAGTTACTAATGAATCAGCAAAAAAAGCCTAGGTTTTAACAGTTGGCTGCACACGGGTGCTATAGTCATCTTCATTTTTTGTGGAGCGTTACAGCTTTGTGTTGCTATTGATGACTGGCTATGAGCAGCAAATTGATGATTTCTTTAGGCAGTGAGCGTTTATAAGAGTCAGCAGCACAGCGTAGTCCCTCTCACCCCTTAGACAGTGATATCTGGACGGGTTTGAGTTTGCTGCAGGTACAGGCTGTGCAGCCAAGCAGAGCGCAGCAGTCTGTCATCACTCTGTGCCACAGACCCCCAATACTTTGCTCATTCTGCTTCTCTTCATAATAGCTCAGCAGAGTTGTGCAGAAGTGAAAGCAAGGGGAGGGTGCTGTTGTTATAAGTTAGCAAGGAAGCAAACAAGCATTTGTGTTTGTGTTTCAATGCTTACAAGTAACACCATTCCGGCAGCGATAAGGAGCTATCAGTAAACACAGAAAGGCAAGTGCAGCCCCTCTCCGCAAAGCTTTCCTACTTCTTATAGAGTCTGTCAATCTTCCTCCTCTCTTCTTCTCTTTCACTGGTGAGCAGCCCAGGACAGCAGGGTGTGGCCTGCGTCATCTCTGTTGTGATTGGCTGGTGGCCCAGGCTTGTGTTATCTCCTGTGGAACATGTTCTAGACCCACCCCAGATAGTGCCTGGCACTCCAACATAGCCCTGCCCACTCACAATTACATCACGACACATGAAAAGTGCCATGTCTGTTTGCTCTCTCCGTTCACTGTGAGCAGACAGGTAATGTTGCAGCGTAAGAGGTTTCTCACTCTGTCACTTTGGTTTGCTACAGTAGGGAGCTTCTCCTCGACTAGTTAGTCCAGATAAACAACTTAAGAAAGCCTGACAGTTAGTGTCTCTTCTGGTCTGTAACGGTCTAAACACATACAGGCCCTGACAGTGAGTGGATGTGGAGCTGCTACATGTAGGTAGTAGCTGGAGACGGACAGGGACTGTACTGTACTGTCTGCTTGCTCGTCTGGAAATGGGGCAGAGGAGGCAGACAGGTACTTTGTATGGGAGAATGGTATGCCAAAGGCGATTGGACTACTTACTAGAGTGAAAGACAGAGAAAGTTTTGTGGAACATGGAGTTTCTGAAGAGCCTGGTCCCGGCTGTCATCTCAGGGGAGGGGCCCATTGATCACAGCGGAGCAGTGCCCAGGGATACGGGCCCACGGCTCCTTAGCATGAAACGACTGAGCCTGCTAGTCATGGGACAGACCATTGATGAGGACCCAGAAGATCTCATGATAGTGGTAGAACCGGGGACCGGCTCCTCTAGGCCTGCCCGCAGTAACCGAACTCGCCTCAAAGGTACACTGACTCACCTGGATATTGATGCAGTAATACCTGTATTGATTTTGTGTCATCATCCTGTCATTCATAGGTGCTTGTTTAAAATTACATTCTTAGTTTAGTTAAGTGCTTTATTAACACATAATAACACATAACATGAGTTTGGCTTCCCCCCATCTACTGTATGTATAAATGCTAACATCCACAAACATATTCTGTATAGAAGCAGTATACTCTATGAACACTAGGGTTGGGCAAGTGCCTGTATTTTTCTAATTGATGGTAGTTGGGGTTCTAGCACACCACAGCTCAACTGTCAAAATGTCAGAGAGATACATCTGTGCGCTGTGCGAAGCTCATACTATATGTACTTTAGAGACTAACATGCAGCCCTCACATGACCTTACAGTCCAAGCTGCATTAATAAAACGATCCAATATAATCTTCCCAAAGTGTGAGGTGTAATTGGCGTACATGACAGTCATGGACTGATAATAGTAACAACGCAGCATAATCGCTCTCACCAACACCTCATCAGGCTCTTTCTGTTTTTTAGGATAGTGAGGCCAACCCCCTCCCCAAAATGTGACCGAACGGTAGTGTTTTCAAATGTAGTCACCAGACAGAGCTGTGTGGCAGCTTGTGCTGTGGCAGTCAGATGTGTGAAGTTATCAACACACTACACTGACTCAAAGGAGAGTTTGAACTAGATTACAGCCTATTGTAGTTTAAAATGTAAATGGATGACCGCAGAGAATTTAAGAGTTTTTAAATTTACTTTATGAATAAAGTCAATAAAGACAAAGTATTTAAAACTGGAGCAGCATCAACAATTGACGGCCATCAATCAGTAATTTAAACCTTTACTGACTAATGACTACCAGTGTTGTGAAAGGCAGTGTTATTGGGAATGAACCCACTAATGGGACTTTTCCATACACATGTGCTAGCTGGGCTTGGCTTGACCTATGTATGACTTGGCATGTCAGCATATGGGCGACATCATCGTCATTGCAATAGGGCTGTCCATTTGAAGGTGTGCCTTTTTAACTGATGATAAATAGGGATGTCCCGATCAGGTTTTTTTTTTTTTTACCCCGATCCAATACGAGTTCTTTAATATTTAGTATCTGCCAATACCGAGTCCCGATCCGATACTTAGCCTTAACTAATATTTTCTTGGCTAGTACAGCTGCATTAAGAAAAAAAGTACCTGCATTCCTTAATTTTTTTTTATTTTGTTGATACAAAGTATATACTTTCATATTCAGCAGACTCTCGTGTACAGCCAGCTGAAGTGTGTGAAACGCAGCCAACACTTGGTACCTCCATATCATCCACTGCTTTTTACATACGTTGTCACGTAAATTGACGTGGACGCGTTGTTTGTCTATTTCACACGTGTTCAGCATCTCCTCGGTTGCCTGTTTTACATGCTCTGCTGTATGAGACCCACGAAACAAATGCGCATGGGAATCACTGAGTAACTCACAATGTGATTCAGGATATGTTGCCCACAAGAACGATTATATCACAATACAGTGAGTCTGCAATAATCAATACATTGCAAGACAATCATCTAATGATTGATCACAATATCTGTCAAACTAAAGAATGCTAAATATTTTGTCCCACCACCACTGAGGAATTACTGCTAACAAAGATCTGCTAATTTTCTGATGAACCTTTTGTCATTTGCCATATATTCTTCAGGATTACAGTCCCCTGTTACTTTGTCACTTAAAAGCTTTAATTAAAGCAGCCACAAAAAAAAAGTGCCAATGCGAAAGCCTCTAGAGACTCATTGCCATACTCTAGCTCTGCACCAAACTGCAGAGTTAGCAAAACATCTAGCAACCTAAAGACTTGAATGGTATTTTGCTAGGTTTATTTTGTACATTTATCCTTACATAACACACATGCCTTGTACCACTGGAAGACCTCTGTCATGACTGTTGTGTGCATATCCGCACTGTTTAATTGATGCAAGCTTATGTCAGACTGACCAATGCACATGTACTTTGGTTGTGATGTCATGATAGAAAGCATTATGGGAAACTCAAAGCAAAGCTGTGATACAGGTTGTGTTTTGTAATGCCAAGTCATTCAGCAAGTATTAGAGGACTGGTTTTGGGACCTGCCTACTGTGGAGTTTGTAGCGATACTTTGAGAGTTGAGGTTCTGAAGTATGCGTTGTGCTGACAATGTTAATCCTTTGAAGTTGGTCCACTATTGTGTCTCTGGATACAATAGTTAAAGGTTTAGTACATGTGTGTGAACATACGAATTATGTATGTGTGCAAGCCAGCCCGTTTGCATCAGCAGGTGGGGTGATGACTTGTCATCAGTCTCTCAGTGCAGCTTCTCGCAGTGCTACCTGTCAGAGCATGCTTGCGCCCTGTTTGCTTGTGGCTAAAGCATGTCTGAGCTCTCCCTTCTGCCCTGTTCAAGACAGCTAGCTGAACTAACCCACAATAACAATTACATTTGTTAAATTCAGAGCTATTGCAAGCTGTTATGGTGAAATAAATGTTTTGTGGTTCAGCTCAGGTAACTAGTGTGTGTGTGTGTGTGTGTGTTTGTGTGTTCAGCTCAAGCTGCTGGTGATGGGATGATGTTCACATCAAAAGACAACGAGATGACTCCAGTCTACAGACTGAATTGAGCAAATTGTTTTCAAATCTTTCCTTTCTTTCTTTCCAACTAGGAAACATCCGACATATTAGAAAAATCTCCTTTTTTCAACATGCTCGTGGTGGCAGGGGTCACAATGGTGAGTTTTGTAATAAAAAAAGCAGCACAGTAGTTGAGGTAAGGTGGTAGACTGGTGTATTCATACTTCAGGATAATTTCCCCTGTGTTTTAAACAGAGCTGAGTGCCACTCCCTTGTTGCAGAACTAGCACGGCCTGAGTTGGCTTTTAAGGTGGTGCTGCGCTTTTCTTTTAGTCATTTGTCTTTCTTTCACACAATGACATCAGCCAGCTGCTGGATGTACAGCTGAGTTTTTGGGAAGGGTTTGATTGGGACGGTATTTGGTTAATGGGTGCAGCAGGTTTCCTGTTTGTGATTTGGGAGTGTTTGGAGCATGTGACTGAACATGAGTGTGCACTAGTGGGTTGTGCTTCTGTAATGTAAGATGTGCATGTGATTTCTGTCCTAACAGTCCATAGGGTGTGTATCCTTTCCAGACAGACAGGACAAACTTATTCATTGAGTTTCTGAAATGGTCCTTGGCCAATCCTAGTGAAACAAACCTCATAATGGTGCAGCTCAGTGCAGATTCGGCACTTAGTGGGAATGTGGTGTCAAAGCTGGGAAGGCAAATGCCATGAATCATTGTTAGTGCTCTTACTCCAACCAGCTCTCCCAATGAATGCTCCTCCATAGCGAGCAACTTTAAGAGTGCTCATTTGAAGGAGTCCTGTGAGTAATGAGCTGACCTTTTTGTACCTGTGTGACGATGAGTTTTAATTCAGATTTACTTGGTGCTCTGCTCCGTCATTCCATAGATAGAATACACTCCTGACCTCGAAATGACTCTGTGCTGGAATGAGTTGCCTCTCATGATTTCCCTGGCAAGTCTGAAAAGTGACTGTCAGTGGAGATTGGCTTTGACTTGGTTTGTAGTTTGTGCAGGTTTGAGTTATTTTATAAAGATGTTTATTTTTATTATAATACAGCTACACAGAGCTAGGCAATCAATCAAATTTTGATATCAATTACGATTTTGGCTTTCAGGAATTATGAAAACATGATAACCAAGGCAGAACGATTATTATGCTGCATTCAGTGTTGCACTGTTGTTTGTGTTTTATGTTATAAATCCAGTCCAGTAGTTAATATGCTGTTATTGTACTGTTGCTTGAGCTTGAATTATCAATAATATCGATATAAAAGTACATATCGATTCTGAATTTCTGAGACGGTTTCCATCCTCCATCAGCAGTATTGATAAACCTGTAAAAGCTGTGCTTTCTCTGACAATGAGTTGAGACAGCTGCAGAGCCCACAAAGGGCCCATCGGCCTCACTCTTCTGACTATGACCATACGTAAATTATCTCTGATGCTTTTCCGCTTAACATGCACTACACAATCGTTGTTATGTTATGTAAAGGTCTATCTAAATTTCTAAATATCTAAGTAATAATATTGTATATTGATAATATAATATTAATAATAATGTAATCCACTATTATATTATTAAATAATAATATATGTATATATATGTATATAATAAATATCTAAATATCTTTATTTAAAGGTGCATGTAAGAGTTGGCTACCTCTTGAATTTACTACAAATGGGGGGCAGCACATCATGTCACTTCTAGCTTCTGCTAACTGTAGCTGGTATTTGCTAGTAAACTCAGTTAACTGTGTAGCTAGCGGTCACATTAGCTGACTCTGCCTGGACTTGTTGGTGTTGTTTTGCTTAAACAAAAATTCTTGCATATTGTTGTTTCAAGTTTTCCCCATTGTATCGAATATCAATATTTTTAAGGTATTCTATCAGAGTTAGAGCAGTCAAAAACAGCCAAACAGCCAAAATGGATAAGAGTTGCATTTTGGCATCCTACTTAATAAAAATGATATCATGCACATCACAAGTTAAATACATCTTTATAAATTGTATTTGTTATATTATTTGTTGTTATTTATTTGTATTATTATGTCATTTGTTTTCAGGTGAATTTTATATATAGTAAATATATATCTATATAATCATGTAAAATAATTGTGATCATGTCTTTTTCCACTATCAAGCAGCCCTACAACAGAGCATTATACTGTGGACATTGTCCAGTACAATTCTAGCTTAATCAGTATGTACTTAAAGGTTTGAAACCTTCGTCTAAATGTGTGAGATTTGTGTCTTGATAATTATTCGGAGGAAAGTATGACATAGCTGGTTGACTCAGGGGAGCAAGTGGAAGTGAGGAGCTATGCAGGTTGCAGAGTTGTGCTGCATACCCAGACTGCTGTGATGGATCTAAATGGCGTGTCCTCTGCATCCCAGGCACTACCGGGGAGGTCAGGGATTGAATTACAGCTCCAATCGATTATTGTTCCCACCACTGCCCTTCAGAGAGGCCAGGACAGGAAATGCATCCTCCAGCCCGTGGGCTCTTGGGAGGAGCAGCTCCCCTATACTGTCTGCAGTCAGAATGGCTAGCTGTCAGTCACTGCTCCCACTTTATGAATGGAGCAACTAGAATTTGGCCTGGTTGTGCATTTAGTTGAGATTATTTAATCAGTGAGCTCTTTCCAGGAAGTCCGTTATGATGATGTTTATTTGAAGTCCTCAACTTACGTCAGCTCTGTTGGACAGTAGCTCTCAGGAGTATTGTTCCCAGAGAGATGATGTTGTCAGTTATTCCTCTGCATTCCTTAAACAATAAAGCTTGTTTACAGAAAACAGTGACTGCAGACGTCTCTGCATGTTTGTATGTTAACTGTTTTGCTGATAAGGATGATGTTATGAACTCTAATTCTGTTTTTAAACATAATGTATAAACAGGAGGCTTTTGCCTTCCTAGTGCTGCCCCAGAGATTAGGTAAAGGCTTTAGTGTTCCTAAAACGTGTTTTCATGGTTCAGTGTGTAGGATTTAGGGGTTAGAAGTTGCAGAAATTGAATAAAATATTTGCATAAATTAATGTAATATTTATTATATTTATCCGTATTGTGTAATTACCAGAAACATTTCTTAATTCAGATTGAGCCTTTTTATATCGTGTTTTTAATCCACCATTGTGGAGGTTGAGACAAGGTGCATTGAGTTGGATGGAATCTGCAACCTGAACCCCTAGATGCCACTAAATCCTACACACTGGACCTAATGAAGCCTTTGGCTACTGCTAGGTACAGACTGGAATGGGTTTAGAAAGTTACATTTGAAAATAACTAAACTTGACCTAAACCCAAAGCCAAACTCAATTGTCTGGCTGCTTTGTCATGCCCCAATGTGCTTGTGTCTTGTAGCAGAACCTAGAATGGATATACTTGTGAATCAAGTAGGATAAATGGGTAGGCTGAATCCAAAAAATGTTTTGATAGAGGAAGAAAAGGACAATTGAAGCAAAGAACAATTACAAAATGCCAAAGAAACACAAATGTGCAGTTTTAAACCAAGGGTGTTGTGTTAACCACAAGGTTTAACATAGTGTACATTTGAAGGTACACTGACATTTTTGGAAATGCACTTTTAGTTTTCAGACGGACGTGAAAATGATTCTGACCTTCATTCAAAGATATAATGTGTAAAATTTTGCATTAAAATGTGTGCTTACATTATCCAAAATGTTTCCAACAGCGGTTGGAAATTCAAAGTTTATTCAAAGTAGCGGTGTGTTTCATGTGGTCGCCTGCCACTGTAAGGATACAGTCACATTTACGGGTGTCATACATTGAGGAAGGAAGTGAACATGATTAAATTGAAGGTGAACAGACTTTAATATGTGACCTCGTCTGTGAACATTTCTGTCTGAATCAGATTTTCATCAGCAAATGGTGACTCTACTTCACATCGTCAAAATACAAGCTACGTCTTTGTTCTGATTGAGAGTCTCCTGGCGGTAGAAGTTACATAATCTCAGCAAGATTTCCCAATTGGCAACGATCTATCATCTTTTTGTGTGTCCAAAGATGTCATCATATTAAATAAAGCTACATTTATTTATGTAATTGCGACAAATGTGCAGCGGGACTGTAAAGAATCTGTGCTTGTTTATTACAAGGCAAAGTCTCACAGTGGAAGCCTGCATCAGGGTAGCACCAGCCAGAGCTTGACAAAGCATCTGCTTGTGTTGTGTTTGTTTGCAATGAGCTCTGCCTCATTTTGCATAACTTGTGTAGTGGAGGACATGTGACAGAGAAGAGACTGAGGGCGAGGGAGAGAGAGAGAGAAATGAAGACTAAACTTACAGAAGACAAAGAACATTTGTCTGTCTCAGTGCTCTTCCCCCTCCGAATATTTTGTTAACAAACTTAATCCTGCGCTTGACTACAAATTGCTTCATGTCATGTGGATCTGTTTTTAAGTCTGTGCGAGAGAAGGAAGTGCTGCCGTCAACACAAGATTAAAGCATCGGATGAATCAGGTGTGTGTTTGTGTCTCTCACACAAACACACAGTGAGCTGTATCCTCACTAATGTAGTGTGGTTTGTTTATCGTTCTGTGTGTTACTACGCCTGGTAGCTTTTGGACAGAGCAGTGATGTAATGCCCATGACTCCGATGGGTGTGAACGGTTAGCTTGACAAATAGGTTAGCTGTGATCTTTTGCACACCATGATCCAAGATTAGAAATTGTCAGAAAGTACCAGTAACACAATGTCAGGTACACATGTCCCATTATTATGATGTATATGATGACACATGCCTCCAATGCTTTTTTGAGTGCTGTTATGGGACACTTTACTTTGTTTTGAACCTGGGAATATATTGCACATATTATTTAGGACGATAATAATTTGATAATTTTCGAACCAAGATTTAAACAGGAGTAGAACTACTAATTTGAGTTCAATATATCCTCGCTTTCTTTTCTTCTCTCTCTTTCATCCTCCCATTCTTTCCTTTCCCTCCTACTGCAGTCAGGGATGACGCATCAGTATTGCTGTGGAGCTTACAGGAAGTGTCGTTTTGATAGGCCAGCAGAGAGGCAGCACAGTAGCAGCTCTGACATGCGTATGCATTGCTGAACCACAGCCAGGGAACACTCGCAGCATTTTGATGACATCACCCACACACTGTGCTCCCGCCTCCCTTCTGTTTGCTGTTGAAACAAGCTCGCTCTCACTCGGAGAGAAAAGAGCAGGCATCAGTAAAAGAACAAGAGCTGGCTCGGAAGAGGAGGGGCCGCCCGTGAGCGAATGGAGAGGGAGAGACTGCTTTGGGGGGAGGCGGAGGGTGGCTGACGCTGCTAGTGGGCTAGGACTGGCACACATACACACACAGGAAGAGAAGAGGAGAGGGAATATTGCAGTGCATTGTTAAGACTTCTATCGTGTACTGTTCTTGCTGCTGTTTTTCTCCTGTCAGGAGCAAAAGTTCTCACGCAGTTTTGTCTTTCGCCTTTCTGGATTGTTCCGTGCTGAAATGAGGATGAGGGACTCTGTGGATTGGCAAGTGGGCAGCAGGCGCCAGGGTGGAATACTTCTCTAACTAGCCAGGCTATGCTCTCTCTCCTCCTCTCCCAGCGCAGATTCACTCCTCAGTGACCTAAGTGGCAAAGGAAACAAACACTTTTTGAGTCTCTTTTCCTCAGCAGCTGCTCATGCTGTCATTCAGGATGATGCCTTTAACTAGCACCTGTGGAGGGTAGTGTTCAGCTCCGATCAGTGGAGAGGAGCCACAAATGTGAGAAGTCTATGTTTTTTTTGGTGAAGAGTGGAACGTTTGGGTTTAGTGAAATGAAAGTGACGGGAGCCGTGTAAAATTAGTGCCTTCTGGTGAAG
Organism: Diplodus puntazzo; assembly: GCA_963678695.2. NCBI lineage: Eukaryota > Metazoa > Chordata > Actinopteri > Spariformes > Sparidae > Diplodus > Diplodus puntazzo. The sequence continues at coordinate 7,603,026 of OZ023163.1, read as the reverse complement.
CCTAACTTTTTGAGAGCCGCCATGCTGAGCCTGCAGGATTCGGCCTTCTTTGAGATCAGCATCAAATCTCTGCTGAAGTCTTGGAGTAGCAGCTGTGAGTACCTTGCCAAGCTTGCACTCATGTTTACATACCACACTTGGCCACCAGACTTATCTACCGCACACAGCCAGCAGACCCCTCACAGCATTGTACATGTTTGCATGCAATCCAGTCCATGCTTTGAGATTTCCTATCTCCTCCTTGTAGAAGAAAAGTGGTTATTAATGGAGTTGTCAGGATGACTGATGATGTTTAGTCCAGGTTTAGCCAGGCTCGTTTGATGTGAATGCAGGTTGCAGCAGAGTCCACCCTCTTCCTCCTGCTCATCATCGCTATACTGGCTCCAGGTTGTCCCATAGATAATGTTTCTATTGATGAGTGTCTGCTGATACAAAGCACAGGTGGACGCGACGTACTCTCTCTGTTAGCACTGGCTGATCCAAGCTCTCCTGACTTTTTGTCAACTTTTTGTAATTTCAACATCCAAATCTCTCTTTTTAGTCTCCCACACAACACAATCTTCATCCCCTCCTTATTTTTCCTCCTACTTTTATAACCCTCTCTCTCTTCCCTCTGGGGCAGCTAATGTTTCCCTACTATTGATCCGTCTTCTGGGTCTCTCCTATTATTAGCTTCCCATACAGCCCATATTACATTAGGAATCAAAAAGGCGCTGCCTTCTCAGTCTCAACGAAATGTTTTGATGGACAAAGGAAAAAAACAGAAGGTTGAATTTTCGAGCTGCCACTGCTTATTCATCAGTCCAGTTTTATTTGCTTTAGTTATTACACACAACCCTATTTCTCATGCAACTGTAGATACAAAAATAATGTCTGGCACAATTATCTTCATTGACATTTAAAATGTTAATCATTTATTTCGATTAATCCATTAGTTTGTCAGAAAATGGCAAACTGTCGATCAATTTCCCAAAGCCCAAGATGTTTGTCCTCAAATATCTGGTTTTGTCCACAATCCAAAGATATTAAGTTTACTGTCATAGAAGAGTAAAAAAAAATGCTGACATTTAAGAAGCTGGAATAAGGATTTTGACTTTCTTTTCTATAAAACATTCTCTCAACCACTTTCACTGGTCAACTAAATAGATGACATTTGATTGGTAAATGGTTACAGCTATATTTAGATCACATCGCAGCTTTGGTGCTTCACGTTTTTGAAGTGTGTCTGATTTGACAGACTGCGACTATTCACACAACTGTTCAGGCACACGGTGAACAGCCTTCACCAAAGATCTTTAGCTGTGACTTGCAGAACATCAGCCACACGAACATTCTACTTGTCCGAAAAAAGGAATGTATGGTTTGCCTTTTCTTGGGTTATGGGATGGTTCCAGAGACATTCAAGTGACATCATCTACTCTAGGGCGAAGACAGGCAAAGGTTGTCAGAGTACAAATCAGACTGACTGATCAAAGGTTTAAGACTTCTTCTGTGTGTAAGATGTTGATGAGACGATTGCGCCGGCTTTTCCTCTATTTATCTATCTCTGACACAAACATGTGCTTAAAGCTGTTGGGAACATGTTGTACATGTTTGTTCTGGATATGGAGGTTTTGAATTTGTTCTAGATAAAATCACTGTCATGTTGGGATTTTAATCTGGGAACAATCATCAGGCCAAATTTAATCAGAAAAGATTAGATTAGAGATGTGGTTTGGTCCTAAATCATTTATTGATTCATAAGGACTTAGGAAAGGTTTGGTTTGACCAGTTAAGGATGTAAACTGTGTTGTTATTGAATTTTTCTGCATTATATTATTGCAGAGGTTCAATGCCTGTAATAAAGACAACAGAGAAAGAAATTGACTTAAATTGGAAATTGAGATGAGGTGCAACATAAGCCATATATTAAAGAAACTAGCCTGATCATCATTAGAATCAGCAGTTTCAGTGTCATCGACATAACGAGAAATTATGTTGATTTGCTTAATTTGAGCAAATGGATTGGACTGATTTTTTTGGTCCTCCACTTCTGTAGTCAAATCCATAGTGTGAAGAAAATGAAGATTTTCAGACAGTGACAAATAGTACAGAACAATTAATGCAAATATTTTTGAAATCACACTGTTGCTGAGTGTAATATCCAAGTAACAGTAGCTGCAATTATTTTGATAATGGTAAAAGTGTCAGAAAACAGCTTTATAAAGGAGTCCTGAGGTGCTGCAGAGATGCCTTATCCTACAAATCTTGATCTAGATGAAAGAAACATCTTATGCATTGTGGGTCTTTTAGCACAAAGTTGTGTGCTTAAGGACTCAGTAAAATTGAGTGTTTAATGTGGATTGAGAAGTCTCAAAGCCTGTTGAGTGAAGCTGCTCTGTAGTCTGGTGGTATGACAGTGGATACTTTTTTCTTTTTTGGGCTCTGTGCAGACAACTCCTTTCGCTGATGCTCGGTCAATGGATACCAATAATGTTCTGGGCTGTTTTAATCAGCTGCTGCAGAGCCTTCAGGTCCCGGGCTTTGAATGAATCATGCCAGTTTGTGATGTTTCCAGTCAGGGGGCTTTCTTTTGCTCCTGTGTAAACGTTTACCAAAAATCTGACATAGCTGTTCTTATTCTTCAGGTGTGTGAAGACTGAGTGGAGTGCAGTAGATATGGCATCCTCTCTCATATCTACATATCCTAACATTGAAATAGGGTCTGTATTGTATAGTTAAATCACCTCCCCCTCACATAATTTCAGTATTACTGGGATTTTTAACCATTGAACACAATTTTAGACCTTGTCTTACTTTTCAATATATAGCTTTACAAAGTAGCTGTAAAACATCCACCTGTTGAGTAAACAGCTTTCTTCCATTTGGCCCTCTTTCTAATTACCCACCCCCTCTCTCCCCTCTCTCTCCCCTCTCTCCCCTCTCTCCCCTCTCTCCCGTATCCTGTGCTCAGTGCCAGTTTTTTCATTGGGCCTCTCAAACAAAGAAGGCCTAATTTCACAAACCCTCTCTAAGCTGTCCTGCTACAACCTCCAACCATTCACTTTTTCTATGTGATGGTTTTTTCCCCCTGTACTGTGAATACTGAAAATGTTGTTGAATGTTAAAGATGGATGTACTTTGTCCCAAGACATAGAGATGCTCATGTTTGTTTGGAACAGCCAGTAATATGTTCAATTATTAATGCAAATGGTGAGGTCACAGCCCTTTTTTTTTATTGTTGAATCGATTGCTTGATTCATAATGGAGCATGTATTTGGTTTCCTGCGTTGTACTGATGTATTATCAGCTTCTAGTAACAACACATAAGTTGTGCTGTTTCTTTTTAGATTCTTTTTTTCGTTTTAAGTATTATAGATGAAGAGCAAACCTGTAGTAACTTGTCAGAGGCTGAGCATGTTGAGACACAATAGCTGAACTGACGCTGCCACACCACATAAACATAGGCAGTGACTCCTTTGTTTCATTCTAAAAAAAAAAAAAAATGGACACACTCCTGGCCCTGCATTCCAGCAGTATGTGTGTGTTTGTGCTGTTGTTGCTGGTTGTCCTGATAGGGGAAGTGAGCAGGCGTTTGGGAGGGCTTTATTATAACTGTGACAAGGTGGAGTCACTGCTCTAATAGTTATGCAATCCTGCGGAGTGCTTCGTTTCTTCAGCGCAACTGTGGAACTTTGGCAGAGTTGGGCTATAAGCCTCTCACAACAAAACAGTTTCTTATACGGCACTTAAGTAGTTTCTATCGCAACTGTACTCACAGTATTGTCTAGCTTTATGGTACAGTTGTTTTGAATCTCCTAGATGTTAGTGTTCTCTTGGGCAGCAGATAGAAAGTGTTTCAGGCTGTGACAGAACAAAGAGACACTGTATCTTGGCGGATGGCATGAAGATATATTCGGTAGAAGACTAACTCTGAACTGGTAAATCAGAGGCCAGAAAAAACGTAATTGTTTCTCAGTTCTCTCAGCCTTGATTACCTTAAGAACCAAGGCATGTTTCAGTTCTTTAAATCCTTTTTTCCATTTCTTATAGTGTGTATACAGCACTGAAGACAACCAGCAGGAGATTTGTCAGCAACGAGCCACAAGGATTAATCAATTAGTTGATTGAAAGTGAATTTATTTTCTACTATCTTGATAATCGAGTAATCGAAGTCACTTTGTGCTCTACTATTTGTCTATTTGACAAACTATAGACTCAAACAATCATGAAAATGATGAACATTTTAATTGATAATAAAAATAATTGTTACACAACCAAAGCTTGGCGGCTTTCTTCAAAGCCCTTGATCACAGGGCAAGCTTTCTTTTTTACATATTAATAGCGAAGCATGCTAAAGCTTTTGCATTAGATTTGAATGGGTAAGGGAACATGACCTCAGGGTCATGAGTGAGTCACAAGTTTCAGTCAGTTCAGTTCCTGGTTTAAACTGTGAGAAGCAACCCTACAGTTTTTCAGTCATTTACAAAGATTTGCCCGGCGGGGTCAGTTTTGGAAGGGAATCATAGTTTTGCATGCCACAAATGGCTGGCATGTCTTCGGGATAAAGAGAGACAGCGAGGGAGGGGCAATGCAAAGACTTGGCCCAGAAAAGGATGCCTTACTTTTTTTGTTCCCTTATTTAGTTGTTAACTGGAAAAGTACAGTGTCGGGGTATTCATTTGTGTGTGTGTGAACCAGTCAACAATCCAGCTGGCCCAGGGTGGGAGAGAAAAGAAGGATGGAGGGGGCAGTGCACCCAGCACTGATTGGGTATTAGGAGCTGGCTATGTGACATCATTGGGGGTGTTGGTGAAGCACAGTAAACAAAGAGGGAAATGCTTGAAAGGCTCTCTGTGCTGCTGGACAACATGAGGAGCACATCACAGCTAATACTTACTACTACACTGCTCCGCCACCTCAGCACTCAATTTGCCCTAGAAAAAATTATCACGACTATCAATTTAGAAAAACAATGACATTACAATTTTCTCAAGAATATCTTCATGTAATTTTGCATTATTTTATTTTTTGGAAGTGTGAAGCGAGAGAAGGATCATGGTTTTCGTTGAGATGATGGAACAAATGGTGGCCTGAAGTATACTTAAGATATGGTCCCAGGTTTTTAACGATAGACATATTATTTCAATTGATTTACATCTGAATACAAGAACATTAGTATCTTTTTAGTGAGTCATCCTGTAGAAATGTAGCCTCTTGATCAATGTACATAGTATGTCACAATTTGAGCACATTTGTGTCATACTCAGCAGCTTCATAAGCGAGCTATGAATGTTTTATTTCTCTGATGAAAAACATATTTTTTCCTGTAGTTCTGCTCCTCGGTTGGTATTCAGACTGCTGAATGCTGTGTTGTTTCTGTGACAACCAGGAAGAAACAGAACAAGGCTTTTCCTGGGAGGGGATGAGGTAAAGGATCAGTTCACTATTGGCTGGACTGGAACTATTGTGGACTAGACTGGAAGTTGTGTCCCAGCTGAGGCATAAATCAGAGCACTATTGAATGTTATGAAGTCTAGCGCCTTTTGAATAGATGGCAACTTGGCTAAGTATGCACATAGGCAAGCGTTTCATGATGCCTATGCAATCTTCATGCATTTGATTTTATTTTATGGGTACATGGAGCTGGTACTTAAGTGCTTTTTAAGGTAATTTATTGTCTGTGTCTGTGTGCTTACCTATTTAAAAACCCCACATGATTAAGCAGCAGTGTGAGTGGATTAGGTTTAATTGACTTCAGTTATCTTAGAGACTCATAAAACTTCTTTTGACCTGCAGTAAAATTTGTCTATGTCTTGAGGCTAAGATAAGTCAATGTATGCTGCTATAAGGTGTAAATTAGTGTCTAAATTGGATTCATTATTATTAATGAGTCAATTGATGACAATTTGAGTTTCATGTTTATTGGATTTTTGAGTCTGTATGATCTCATACAAATGGATTGGATTTGATTTACCTTACAAGGCAAAAGGTTTTGGGCACCCAAAGTTTGTTGTTGGGCTTTAACTTACGATTATTTTCATTAAAGATTCTTCCTTTGCCAATTATTTTCTGTCATAACTGACAAAAAATAAAATGTGTATGACAACTTCTCAAAGCCCAAGGTGACATCTTCAGATTGCTTCTTTTGCGCAACCAGCGTTCGTAAACCCAAGGACTCTTCAAGACAAAGATGAGCAGACAAATCTTTACATTCAAAAAGCTGTAACCAGCAAATGTTTGCTATTTTTGCTTGAAAAATGACTGAAACAACAAAATATTATATAGATAATTGGCAACTAATTTTCTTAGATCAATTAAATGACTTATCATTGCAGCTCAAATGTGGAGACTATTCCATTTATATGTCATTGTTCCGAAGCTGTGGGCTTCAGTTTTCTTCCAAAACGCCAAACCCAAATCCTTAAGATTTGACTATTAAATTACGATGGCCAAGTGATCTGTGCTACATGCAAATGTGCAGAGAGCTCTGGGTTAGTGACCCTGGATGAGGTAGGCTGTCTAAATGTTGCTGAAGGAGCTCTGTGGACATTTAGTGTTACAGTGTGTTACTTTACTTACAACTGAACTTCCTTCACTCCTCCCTTTTTACTTAGTTTTGGATTAACCAACCATTCCTACAATTATTTGACTGCACTGTATAGTTATAGAGGTAGAGGTTGTGAGAAAATGTGAACCACTTGGCTCTATGATAATGTGATAAATCTACTTCTACTACTATAGTAAGTCAGCACTGCCCACAGTTGACTTTAACCCAGGATTCAGTCATCCTCCCAGTGACTAATTTACATTTGCACCAAGCATTTTGTGTAATAAAAAAAAAGGAGTATCATGATCTATCTGCTGTAAATGCAGAAATATCTCAAAGAAAAACAGCAACACCCTGTTCGTCCAGTCAAATTCTACATTCTCAGTAAGGGCAGCTGGGTTCATCACAAGTTTGTTGACATGAGATGACAGTTCGCAGCATTGTGCTCGAAAACAAGAAATGCCTTTCTGGAAAATCTTTTTGATAAATTAGGTCACAGCAGAGATGGCCTTTTTTCATTTTCGTGTTTCAAAGAGCCAAGAAATAGTTTGGCACATAACCCACCATTACAGCAGCGTATAATTTGTAGCAAAGGAGATAGAAAGTGTAAAGTTCGAGTGAGCTTTAGATTTTGACATTCCCACCTTGAGCAGGCTTTATAAAATGGGCTTTTGTTACCCGTGGAAGCAGCCAGGCTGACTGTTTCTTTATTTCTAGTCATGTGTTAAACTAAGATCATTGACTGCTATCTTTGTATTCAGCGGAAGATATAAGAGTTGTATAATATGTATGGTTAAGATATTTTTCAAAATTACTACTTCTTGAATAATTTTCCTTGCATGCATAAGTCAACATTGTTGTAGAATTGAATTCCCTAGATTTAGAAATAAAAACATATATAAAGATTATTAATGACATACTTCTATTAGGACTTGTAATTATGCTTCTCTTTGTTTTTTAAGGTGATTTGAGCCCATTACGGTAGTTCAGAAAATGAGTTCCTAATTAAAGGCTTGCAATCAAATGGAGCTTGAATGTTTGCTGTAGTCAGCAGTGGAATATCTCCTTCTTGCATTCATCAATTTGGTCAATTTGCCTCTTAAGGAAATGTCTCTTCTCCTGTTTGGATTAGAACTAGAGCATGACACTGCATACTTTACAAGAGTGTTCTCTGTTTGACCCTGCTCCCTTTCCCTCCCTCTGTATTATTTCCTAACCTTTACCCTCTGTCCTCTCTGCAGCTTCTGCACCAGTCAGCAGCAGCGTGAGTAGACGCCGTGCCCCCTCCTCGGTGACTCCCCTCTCGTGGGAGAAACAGAACATCGCCGCCATGTCGAGCATCACCATCGACCCCGAGCTGAAGCCCGGGGAGTTTGTCATCAAGAGTCTATTTGCTGAGTTTGCTGTGCTGGCTGAGAAGAAGATCGAGATGGTGATGGCTGAGCCGCTGGTAAGTCCACAGAGGGGTGGAAGCTGGTGTCAAGAAACACAGGAAATGAAATTTGATACACACACGTGATGTGGCTCATGCACCGCTGAGATAACCTCTTTTGCAACTAACTGCCATGCCCTTAGCACTTCAGAAAAAACAGTGTCAGGAGAAGCACATATTTTTATGTGTATGTGTTAAACAAATGATACAATTGTTTATGATTAACTGACTTGACTGTTCCTCCATTCATTCGCTTTATTTAGCTCATTTCTCTCCTTACGTGGGAGCTCCTGGGAGGATAGTAACATCAGGCTGATAGAAGTCTTACCTCACTCTCATTCAGTTTATGCACCACAGGAAAATTTTTGTGTTCTCTCTCACTTGCTTACTCATTTTCAGGCCTGCTGCTTGACCGACAGCAATCTGGTGTTGTGCAAATACTGACAGTATCTCTGCTGGGTTCATATCACACTTATTCTTGATCTCTTTCTCCCTCTAACAGGAGAAACCCCTGTCCCGATCCCTCCAGAGAGGAGAAGATGCACAATTTGACCAGGTCAGTAAGCCGTAGTAGTGACCAAAACCAAAATCACATTTAGGGGTGTGAATATCGTGAGTCTTAGATGCATTGTGATGTGGATATGGGAGGTTCTGCAATTGATGCAGTGACAGTCAACAGTCAACACAAAATTATAGCCTGCTGAGATTGATTGTTGATTTTTGTTGAAAATAATAAAACAACAGATTAATCAGACTGATTGTGTGAACTGATGAAAAAGTAGCCATGTACAATGATATTGAGGATGCAATACATTAAGATGGATCGAGAATGCATCGAGAATCGTTGACATGTGAATCCTAAACAGAGGCCAGTGAAGGTTTACTCCTGTAATCACATGTAGGTGTATTAAAGTGACATCCTCGTTTCCTGGGACCACCAGCAGTCCTTTTTTCGTCCCTCTGTATGTGTGCGCAGTGTTTGAATCCCCAGCTCCACCCACTCAATAGCCCGTCTGTCCCTCATCTGTAGCTGGTGCAGGACTCTATACAATGGGCCCGCCTGCTGCAGAATGCTTTGTTCAGCACAACACAAAGCCAACGAGGATATGGTGCTATAGATCCAGCTGTCCCCATTGTGAGTGAGGGAGAGAAAATGGGTATAGAGAGCGCAAAAAAGTGAGAGTGTAGAATCGCTGTGTCATCCTCAGCTACTAAATCAGCATTGGGTGCTGGAGTGTATCTGCCCGATGCCATAAGGGCAGAGAGAGCAGTTGCATAACTCTCCTGCCCAGCATCCATCATCCACCTCCCTCATCATGCTGCACTGGCCCTTACAGACACACGCACACACGCACACACACACACACACACAGACACACGCACACACACGCGCACACTTAGATAGTTTATGCATACTGACCACCTCCTCTCATGTTTTATGTATTGTCTGAAACATTCCCAGTGCTCTTGAGTTGCTAAAGTGCTGATTTGTTGTTTTCTGTGTTCACTCATTAGTAATGGGGTTAACTGATTTATCCACATCAGAATACAGCTGTTATTATACATCAGCATACTGATCATTACAAATCAATATGATCAGTATGTTGTTATGCTGGGTTTAAAATGCACAATATGACGTCATCATTGCTGATGAGGTATTTGGAGGACAGCTAATTATTTCTGCAGTTTTACATGTGAGCACCACAGAGCCACATGTACTGTGGAGCTGCTCAATACTGTAGAAGCACTTATGATGTGTCCAACATGTCATCCAACACCACCCAGTTGCAATCAATATCTACAGCATGTCACCCAATGGTTGAGACAACATCCGATCTATTCTACTCTACTCTATATGCTCTAATTATTGCCTGTTGGACAGCATTCTGCAGCAACAGCATGTTTGACAGGTATATGTGTTGAATTTTGCATTAAAGAATATGGTGGAAAGTAGGTAAACTAGTAATACTGAGTGAATCGAATGTTTCCATGTTGTTGTTTTCCAGTTAATAAGCTCTATGAGCTCAATAGCAGAACACTGTTTGCCCTCCCTACTGCGCACACTGTTCGACTGGTACCGGCGGCAGAGTGGCACTGAAGACGAGTCCTATGAGTACAGGCCTCGCTCCAGTACCAAGTCCAAAGGGTGAGATGCTCATCTTTTTTCTTCATCCTCATTTTTCCACCATGAACAAATCAATTAATATTTGATTACAATTATTTGTTGTTTGAGCTCAAACCTCATTGTATGCAACTATTTTCTTTCCCTCTTTGTAGAGACGAACAGCACCGGGATAAAGATTACCTTCTGGAACGAAGGGACTTAGCCATAGATTTCATTTTTTGTTTAGTTTCAGTGGAAGTTCTAAAACAGGTGAGGATTCTGACACTCTGTTTTACAATACCTACTTAATATTGTTGTTGTTTTTTACACATTTGCAGAAGACTTTGTCCACCATTTTATTACAAGCCAAGTGAGGAGATTTCCTTAACTTACAGTGCACAATTTGTCACCGATTAGTGATTTGCAGAATAAAAAAAGGGATAAGAGAATTACTTAATGGGTTTTTACTTTTTCATGTACTTATCCTCTTTGGTGCAGAGATGAACAGCAGTGTTGTTGGTGAAGTCTGTCTCCACAGGGGGACACAGTAAATAAACACAATGGCAGCCGACCAACTCTCAACTGAGTGTGTCTGTCCAAATCTAAGCAACATTCAGAACTAAAAGCCAATCCCCAGAGACCAGAGCTAAGTTGTCCTTGGCTTTGCTCCTGTAGGGAGGGCAATGAATGGTAGCAAAGAGAAAGAATGAGGATGTATCAATGCTTCTAATAAGACCAATGATTCCATGTTTCCGTCACAGATTCCTCTTCATCCAGTGCCAGATGTTTTAGTACATGAAGTTCTGAACCTGGCATTCAAGCACTTTAAACACAAAGAGGGGTAAGTGAGAGTCAACACACAGAAAAGCCAGTGACACAGATGAATAAAAAGTGCTGATGAATACATACTCGACTGTGGTATTCTCACGTTTGCTTTGCAGGAGAGAGTCAGTCATTTATTTGTCTGTTTGAATAAGCTGGCTCTATAAATCATTTTGTCTCTTTAAACTGTATCATTAATGACACTTACACAAAGCACAGTCAGACTCTAGTAAGCATATGTGCAAAGTACTAGGTAAATGACTTCCACACAAACAGACTGCCATTTGTTTAAGACTTGATGTTAAATGCTTCAATTGACAGGTACTGTGGCCCCAACACTGGCAATGTGCACATCATCGCAGACCTGTACGCAGAGGTCATTGGAGTCCTTACACAGTCAAAGTAAGAAAGCTTCTTCTGCCTGTTAGCTGAACACAATTATTTACAACTTATCATACTCTCAGTAACGCCTTAACCTCTTTCATCACTGTTGGAGTGTTTTTGGAGATTTATATCTTTTGTGTGTGTGTTACTCAGGTTTCAGGCAGTGAGGAAGAAGTTCATCACTGAACTGAAGGAGCTCAGGCAAAAAGAGCAGAGTCCTTATGTAGTCCAGAGCATCATCAGTCTCATCATGGGCATGAAGTTCTTCCGGGTCAAAATGTATCCAGTGGAGGACTTTGAGGCCTCATTTCAGTTTATGCAGGTAAATTATAGCTGTTTATTTATACACGTTTGCAACAGTGTGTCTACAGTCAGTGTGGCTGATGTGCGCGTTTGCTAAATTGCACCAGACATTTTGTTTAACCGCCGGGCCTTTGTTCAAACTCAGCAGCTCTCTGTAGCAGTGGCTCATAAAGCCAGATGAGTAACGAGCAAAGTAGAGGTTTGCCAAGAAGTGAGTGTATGTGTGTTTCAGACTCTGTGAAGACCTGTGAATGGGGGACAGGCTTTATCATTGATCTTTATACAGCGGTGGAAACACTCTGTTCTCTGTGATTTCCTAATGTGTTAATTTGGTTTATGTCCACCACTCTGTTTCATTGTGTACATCATGATTTCTACCCATATGGTTATCTTTTAGAGCCTGACCAGTGAAGGATATTTATATTGTGTATTAATATAACAGAATCCATTATAGTTAAGTCTATATATTATTATAAGTCAATACAAAATCAGTGACAATATCATTATATCAGTGGAATGAAACGGTCTTAAAAATGACAATAATATTGATTATTACAATTATTCCCAGGGAAATATATGTCCAACAATAGTAGTTATCGTGAAAGGCCTCATCCTGATTGGAGTTCATATCATAAACTTAGATTAGTTTTGGCAGTATTATCTTTTATGTCCAACTCTATTATCTCTTGCCAGTTTGTGTTTGTTTTATGTTTCTATCCTCTGTGTATTCTTCTGAGCCTTTGGTGTTCTTTCCTAGGAGTGTGCCCAGTATTTCCTGGAAGTCAAGGATAAGGACGTAAAGCACGCTCTAGCAGGCCTTTTTGTCGAGATCCTCATTCCTGTCGCAGCTGTGAGTGACATTTTTAAAACAATTTCTGTTGTGTTATTCTACACAAATCAACTTTTGTGTGTAATTTTGTCAGTTTGAGATCCATGGTAATGACCTGTTCATCCTCAGGCGGTGAAGAATGAAGTCAATGTGCCCTGCCTGAAGAACTTTGTGGAGATGCTGTACCAGACAACATTTGACCTTAGTTCCAGAAAGAAGCACTCTTTGGTAATAATTATGCCATCCTATTTTTTTCTCTCTTCCTCCCCAACCCTTTCACAATTCACTACTTCCTTCTATTGTTTTTCACTCTTCCTGTATTTTGTCAATATTTCTATTGGCAACAACATGCCCAGTTGATCATTATCATCCAGACTTTTTTGACTTATATAATCTTCAATAAGCACAACCTTGCTGTTTGTCCATAATGTTTATGTAACAACCCCCAAATTGTTTTATTTTTTCTGTATCAAATATATTCTTTTTAATGTATGTGTTCAGAATCTGAAGTGATAAATCTCGGTTTCATTACAGAAAAATGTCCCAACTGCTTGTCCGATCTTATCTGGAGGTTTAAAAATATCTTCCTTTCTCAAAAGCAATTCCTAAAACTTATTGCAGTGTACTATCCTTTCTCAGTCCTTGCATGGTATCAAGAAATCCTAATAGAATTGTATACTCAATTCAATCAGTGCTTGTCCTGTCATGACGTATGTGCCTGTATCCATGACAACGGCTGTCTCACTTGTCACTGGCTAGCTAATTCGCTGTAAGGACCAAAAATCAATAGGTTTTGAATTTTAGCTTCGATGAGTCTGAGGCATTAATTGTGTCGGTAGAGGAGAGGAAATACTGTTTCAGAGGACAGACATCAGACGGGCTAAATTTGGTATTAGCTTCTCCAATAGGCTGACATCAGCATTAGCTTTTTTCAGCATGGAAATTTCAATGTTGGCTTCCCCGACATGCTAACACTGGTGTCATCTTCTCCAACAGGCTTACATCAGAGGTAGCTTCTCCAGCAGTTTAAGTTTAAGTAACATTTGAATCACAGTATCATAGTATTTTTTTTTTTTATTTTTCAGTGTCCATGTTGTTCCACATCTTCATTGTCATCGCCATGCAGAATTTAGAAAAGGGTCTTTGCCATCCTAAATTCAGAAACTGTTGAGTTTTGACAGTTCAGTAGTAGCTAAACTAACCTAAGGGATAGTGATATTTTTCTTTCTCAGATTCTGAATTGCAAACGTGGATGCAAACCATTGAGACTTTGTACGCAAAAACTTTTGCATTTGTTTTGCTGACATCTCTCTCTCTCTCCTCAGGCTCTGTATCCCCTGGTGACTTGCTTGCTGTGTGTTAGTCAGAAGCAGTTCTTCCTCAACAACTGGCACATCTTCCTCCAGAACTGCCTCTCACACCTAAAGGTACTGCCAACCTGAGCCTTTACACCCCAAATCCAAGTGTGTACTCTTGGGCACTAAAGAGTAGCTCAAAGACTGTATTATTCAGATGAAAGTATTTTTATTAGGACATCATACTTGGCTTGACAAGTCAGCTTAAACCTCAGAGGTCTTATGACTCCTGTTATGAAACCTAAAATTTGTGATGCTTGGGGCCGGTATAAAGTGTTTTTTATTAGTTAATTCTCTAAATTTAAGCTCACAACGTCTCTCTTTTTACACAAGCAATTACATTGTCAAGACATTAGCACTTCTTATTGTTTAAGAACAAGAATCATAGGTATTATGATGCTTTTATTGCTCGAATGTACTTTAACATGAATGATTGAAAAGGGTATCTTGGTTGTGAAGGGTGTGCTCTGTGGTTCTGTCTAAAGATCATGATGTTCTTTCCCCACCATTATCAACAACCGGATCTGGACAGGAATAGCACTTGATTTGATAATAGTGTCTTTGTTTCAAAAAGTTCGAATTTAAGGTCAAAGTGGACAAAATACAAACATAATTATTAGGTGACACTAATAATTACAGTGTAACCTCAACTAATTTCACAGAGACTGAAATAAATCAATGTGTTGCAGCAAATTCAACCTCTGAAATGTCCTACATCTTAGCTAATGCACCTTGCATTTTATATGTTATCTCAAGTGCTGTTTTAACTCAGGTCTGTTAATGACTCCTCATAAACCAATTACAAACAGATCAAACCCACTTTCCTCCTGTCCCTGACCGTCATGGAGCCGTTCAACCCAGAAGCTTATTGACCAAATTACTGACTGACCGACTGACCGACTCGATGACTGTCCTCTCCATTCTGCACTGATTGCCCTCTGTGGTGATTGTATGATCCTGTGGTGAATAGATTTCTGTTTGCGTCTTTGTGATGGTGATTTTTTTGATGGTTTTGAATGGCCGTCTGTCTTCTCAGTGATCTCATTCCAGCAATCTCTTTCACTGTTGTGATTGTTTTAGATTTCCTTGATTCAAAAATCGTAATCGTACAGTCTTCTGAGTGGCAACAATGATTCTTTGGGATCATGTTTAGGGGATGTGTGATGGCTCAAGTGTAGTGATGATTTTAGTGATTTAGGGCTTCTTGTACAACCTGTGATTTTTAACCCTGTGGCTAAATAGAATAAGATCCCTGTTGGGAAGACTTTCAGTTTACAGTAGGGTTTCACAATATAGTAATAAGGATACATTAAAATACATATGGCAGTTACTAATTCAATAATACATATTTTATTCAATAAGATTTAATGTCATGTCTCCTGTTTCCCAGAAACCCCTGCTTTGATATAACAGGCCTCCCTCCACTATGCTTAACAAATTACAACATTTGATCAGATCAGATTATTGGATCCGATACTGACCATGTTTCAGATGATCATTATTAGTGTTTGTTGTTGTTGTTTTAAATCTGATTGCATAAAAATAATAATAAAATAAAAACATTATGGATGCAGCATTCAATCTGCACAGTCATGAGTAACTAAAGTTAACAAATATATGTAGTGGTTTAAAAAGTACAATATTTCAGTCCCAAATAGTAGTAGAGTGGGTAAGTAAAAGTACCTCAAAATTGTATTTAAGTACATTACTTGAGTAAGTGTACCAAGTAGCATTTCATCACTCATTTTATTTATTTGATTTAAGAATAGGGCAGAGTAAACTTTCTAGTAGCTATCACTACTTTAACTTAACACCTGAGTTTCCTGAAACCTGAACAAGAAAGTCATTTTAGTAACTAATGGAGATTATAACATATGACATAATTGGGTAACCATACCTATACAACTAAATCCCCACAGGGTTAAAATACGACAGTTTGCATTCTGGGTGTGCTTGACATTGATTTGAATGGACATCTGATTTGGGTGTTGCTGCTTGCCGGCTTCGTAGGTGACCGACAGTTTGCTTTAGTTTGCTTTTTAATCTTTTAGGTCATCGTTAAGTGTCCTTTTTCTCATCCTCCTGTGTTCCTCTTAAATCCACTCCTGTTTTTTCATGTACTTTCTCTGTCCCTCTGTCTGATTTCCAGACCACAGCACACCTTTTATTTGCTTTGCTTTTGCACTTCTAAATTAAGTTAAAATACTTAATACCATATCAAATACAAATGGACTGTTACTTTGTATTTCTAGCATGCCACTGGCTATTCAACGAATACATCTAAAAGTGGCATGTTAAACAGTTCATGGTGTTTGAATAGTGTCGATTTATTCACTGTCACACTGACAAGAGTACAGATACTGAGTCTGGGCTGCTCTTGTCTTATTTGTTTAGTTTATGTTTTTGTTTTTAACTTGCATGTGTCCCTCCCCAAACCTCTACATTCTTTGTCTCCTGTCATTTGATCTTCTTCTCACACTGACTCGCTCCAGATGCCGTCTAACAACAGCATCCGAAAGCAGATTGAGACTCTGCAGGTGAGTTATCTGGCGTCAGTGAGCTGTCTGCTGCTCCCACTCCTTTTAACGGTCCAGGTCCTGACCGGGACGTAGTGTAGCACGGGTCTGCCTGCCTGGCTAATGAGGCAGTGAGTCGTTCTGTGTAGTTACAGTGAAGTGTTGCACATTAAAGTCGAGAAGAGGAATATGTGATGTTGCCTAAGGCTTTGTCGTTGAGCTGGTCAGTGTTCATGGGCAGTGTGGCGGTGGTGATGACTTTTGTCTGATATATCTCGTTACATATTAAATTTGGACTGTAGATACATGCTTATGTAAAATAGGAATGTGTGTCTCATCAGTTATATTATTGGCATAGAGCAGTAATTGCTTTAAAATAGGTTGTCAATCTGTGACTGATACATTGAATTACAAGTGCATTACTACAATAACCAAGCAATGTTCCAGATTATGTCTAAAAGGATGTTCTTTTAGACATCTGCATCTACATAAAGCAAAGCAATCAGCCAGTTATTGGCAAAAATAGATAATAGAAACTAACAATGCACCATTTAAAGATGTCAATATCATGCATCCCTATTACTTATTATCAAAGGTTTAGAGAATGTCGTAGAAGCATGACAGGATTAATTGATTCAGTATTTGTTGAATCTGGGGTTCTGGCAGTGCTGCATTAATTTTTTGTTGCACAATGCAGTACCTGCCAAATTGGTTAACATCACGTCTGAGTATTGTTTTTGTGACGTTTTGTGACAGACATCCTTAAAGTGCATGGTACTGAGGTAATCAACACATTTGCTGGCCAAAGTAAGCAGTTTAAAAAAAAAAATTCACATGATTATGTCATCATGATTCAGTGCTCAGAAGGATGTAAGGTACTAGATGGAAAAAAAATAAGCCTATTACTCTATGAATAATGAAGCTATGGCATAAATTGAGACAGTTAAAGTCAGATAAAAGTCATCATATCACTAGTGCACAACTGATGTTATGAGTTCTTTAAATAGAATTGTAATTTATTGACCCTGTCATTTACAGATTATTATATTCTACATCACAAAAATGTTGGTGAGGACGTAAAAGTGTTGACCTCGAGCAGCCCTGGTTGACATTGGAGACTTCATTTGTGTGTGTTCAGCGATCTGCTGCTCTGTGCAGCTGTGATTTGTTGCGTCACAGATGGAAAGAAAAGATGTATGGTTACATAGCACTTTATGTTGGGTTTTATTTCCGGTTTTGAGATTTCGACCTTAGACATAACGTGCCATTAGCATTACGCTTGTGCCCTCGCAGCAAGAGATACGGTGTCCGTGTTAATCTTGGTGCAGGGCCGAGCCGTGATGATCTCTGTTTTTAAAATGTGTCTTCATCATGAGTTACATGATTGACAACGTGTCTTTTAATGCCATTTTTTGCCTTTTTTTTTTTTTTTATCTGTACTACACGTGTATGTTAAACTGTTTTAGATATTAGGATGGAGGACTGGTAAAATTGAGATGCAGTGACAATAAAGTGGATTAAAAGAAAGATGGAGAGGTTTAGAAGGCCGTCCTTGCTTAATGCAGGATTGGGCAGAACACAAACCTCCATCATGCCAATAAGGTAAAGCTGACCTATGGAAATCCTTGTACTATGCCTATACCACACACAAAGGACATGGTTGCTCACATTATGGGCATGTATGTCAACTGTATGGATAATTGTCACAGCAGGTTACTTGGTTTTTCCATCCAAACAATTCCTGAAATATCGTCTGGATGTCTTCTGTTCCAGGATGCACTTATAGATTAATAACTAAATTCAGCATTAAAGTGGTATGAATGACTTGGTTCCTAAAGATGTTTCTTTCTGGTTGAGAACGACTGTCTTAAAATGTCAGCATGAAGTTAAGTGATCGTCAAAACATGTGGACTAACTGTTCAGACATCAGTCATTGACTGAAAAATTATCCCGTATTAGTTTCTACATGCATTTCCCGGCTTTGTGTTTGATTTGATTTTCACAAGAAAGCAACAGTCTGGTCACACCAGCCTCACAGGTGGGTAATGAAATTCCCATAATTCAATTGAATGGCTCATATTGTTCTTTTTACATCCACAGAACAAAGACCCCAAAATGTCCCGTGTGGCGCTGGAATCGCTTTACAGACTGCTCTGGGTTTACATTATCAGGATCAAGTGTGAGAGTAATACAGTCACGCAGAGGTCAGTTCCAGGGCCACAGACAGAGACACATGTAGAAATTGTTAAAAAATTGACCGTTGTTGTTCAGCACTAAATTAACGGAACATGTTACCCTTTTTCCCCCCACTAGTCGACTGCTCAGCATCGTTTCAGCACTTTTCCCCAAAGGCTCCCGGAGTGTGGTGCCGAGGGACACACCCCTCAACATCTTTGTCAAGATCATCCAATTCATAGCTCAGGTAAGCTTGGAGCATGGATAGACATACCTGGACTTCAATGCGGAGTTAAACTCAGAGATACACGGTGTAGAAACTGTGTACGAGTGATTGCTTCTTTGTTGGTCGTTACAGGAAAGACTGGACTTTGCTATGAAGGAGATAATCTATGACCTCCTGTGTGTGGGCAAGTCTCACAAAACATTCGCCATCAATCCAGAGGTAAAGTATGACCAAGACTTCATGTTCTGATAACATTGGAGACAGTGTGGGTGGATTCTCACCTCTCACCTCTGTGTTCGCTCTGCCAGAGGATGAATATCGGTTTGCGGGCCTTCTTGGTGATCGCTGACAGCCTACAACAGAAAGACGGGGAGCCTCCCATGCCTACGACAGGGATCATCATGCCCTCTGGCAACACCCTGCGTGTCAAGAAGATCTTCCTTAACACCACCCTTACTGATGAAGAGGCCAAGTGCATAGGTAGGTTGGACTGTCTTTTTACCTTTAATTAAAAAGGGACATTTAAGGAGGTTTTCTAATATCTGTGTTATGTCATGTTTTCCTGTGAGTGTAATGATTCTGCTTTGTGTTTTCAGGCATGTCACTTTACTACCCACAAGTAAGAAAGGCCTTAGATAACATCCTGCGACACCTGGACAAGGAAGTGGGACGCTCCATGAGCATGACCAATGTGCAGATGTCCAACAAGGAGCCAGAGGACATGATTACGTATGTTATCACAGGCTGGATTCATGCAGTTATTTTTGTATTACTGTTATAGTTCCGTTCGTGGTACTCACCAGCTGTTTGTGCCACAGGGGAGAGAGGAAGCCAAAGATCGATCTGTTCCGTACGTGTGTGGCCGCCATCCCGAGACTGATACCAGATGGCATGAGCAGACAAGACCTGATAGAGCTTCTGGCCAAGTAACTCACCCTCCTCTAACCCCATTGCGGACACATCACGACACAATCTGCTGTGGCTGAGGTGGCCTTCCGCATATCCTCTGATATCTTTCTCTCTTTCCTTCTCCAGGCTGACCATCCACATGGATGAGGAGCTGCGTGGCCTTGCCTTCACCACCCTTCAGGCCCTGATGGTGGATTTCCCAGAGTGGCGGGAGGACGTTCTCTCAGGCTTTGTCTACTTCATCGTCCGAGAGGTAACCGACGTCCATCCCACCCTGCTGGACAACGCTGTAAAGATGCTACTTCAGCTCATCAGCCAGTGGAGGCAAGCCGTGCAGAGCAGCAATAAGAGCCACGACGTGCAGGTTGGTCTAAGATGTTTCAGCTGTATTAGGTTAACTGCTGTGAAAAGTTCAGGTGTATTTTTAATTCAAAGTCTATTAAACAGGGCTCAAGCAGCGGTCATTCTCTGTCCCTGGAGCGCACTCCTGTGTCAGGTGTGCTGCATGTAGTGGAGGGTTTGGCACTGGTGGTTCTCTGCAGCTGCCGCCCTGCCACGCGCAGGCTGGCTGTTAATGTCCTGAAGGAGGTCCGAGCGCTGCACACTGCACTGGGCATTGGCAAGGTAATTACTTTATACTTGCAGTGCATTTGAGTACAGTCAAATGAGTTTTAATCTGTAGAGTTTTTTTTTTTGGTTCATGTGCTGTGTTATCTGACAATTGTTTGATCTGTCTAATTCTGTTCAGGGGGATGAGGAACTAGCCATTGATGTCATGGATAGATTAAGTGCATCGGTGTTGGAGAGTTTCATTCATCTCACAGGAGCTGACCAGGTATAAAAGCCTTTTCTTCTTTACAGAGTCAGTTCTTTACAGAAACTTGTACAAACGCTTTCAGACTCGACTCATCTCCATCTGTGTTTCTCTGTAGACAAACCTGCTGTACTGTCCCAGTGGGATTGATCTGCAGACACTAGCAGAGTGGAGCTCCTCTCCCATCAGCCACCAGTTCGATGTGGTGAGCCCCTCACACATCTGGGTGTTTGCCCACGTCACTCAGGGCCAGGACCCCTGGGTCATCAGCTTCTCCAGCTACCTGCGGCAGGAGAACCTACCCAAACATTGCCCCACTGCCCTCAACTACGCTTGGATGTTTGCCTACACCCGCCTGCAGCTGCTGTCGCCACAAGTTGACATCAAGTATGTTTCTTCAAGCTTCTTTTGTTCTCATCGATGTCATTGTGTGTGTTTCTGTCATTGTGTTTGTTTTTATAATAGACAGGTGATGGTATCCTTGTGATGACATCATGTACTAGGATTGTAGACCAAAACCAAATAGTACTAGCTTAATAGACCCGACACAACAGAAATGAAGGCATATGAGCATGTTAGGTTCAGTGTTCAGTGTTGCCACGTCATTCATCCCCAACCTTTCCTGTTTCCACTCACAGTAGCCCCATCAATGCCAAGAAACTCAACAGTCTGAATAGCAGTGACTCCTACATTGGTCTTTGGAGGAACTACCTGATTCTCTGCTGCAGCTCTGCCTCCTCCTCCCCCTCCATGTGTTCATCATCCTCCACCTCTGGCTCCGTCCGCTGCTCCCCGCCTGAGACGCTGGCGTCCACGCCGGACAGCGGCTACAGTTATGATTCAAAGGTAAGGAGTATATGCAGAAGTACACACAAATTTACAAGGTCTTAAATGTGTGTGTATATATACAAATGTATTTCTAATTTTCCAAGTTTGAAATGGATGATGTGATATATTTTACGTTCCAGCCATTTCATTGCTCTTCCTGTGTGTTCATAGATTGTTGGCACTCCGTCCCCCTCCTCCCTGTTCAAACACATTGTTCCGATGATGCGCTCTGAGAGCATGGACATCACAGAGTCTCTTGTGTTGGGGCTTGGCAGGACCAACCCCGTGGCCTTCAGGTACACAACACTGAACATGATCTATATTTATAAACCTTGGCGTGCCTTCTTATATATACTTGTTTTGTTTATTTACCTCTACCTTTCCTTCCTTCAGAGAGTTGATAGAGGAGCTAAACCCCATCATAAAAGAAGCTCTAGAAAGAAGACCTGAGGTAAGTTAGCTGGTCATTTTGAAACCTTTCTGTTACAGTACAACAGAACACACTGAACTAAAACTGCATGTGCCTTTACTCTGCAGAACATGAAGCGACGCAGGCGTCGTGACATCCTCAGGGTCCAGCTGGTCCGGATATTTGAGCTGCTGGCTGATGCTGGTGTCATCAGTCAGATGTATGTAAACCACAACCAACTTGGACAGTGTGGTAGAGATTAATTTAAGACGTACATATAACATGTTAATAAACATTCTTATGTTTGTTACTGTTCTTCATACAGAGCTAGTGGAGGGTTAGATGGAGAGAGCCACTCTTTGAACAGCACGCTGCTTGAGTATGTTGATCTGACCAGGCAGCTGCTTGAGGCTGAAAATGACAAGGACTCTGACACACTGAAGGACATTCGTTGTCACTTCAGTGCACTTGTGGCCAACATCATTCAGAATGTTCCAGGTATAATTCTTAATCCCCCCCACCTTTTCAGTCAGTTAAAGTTCCTACAAATTCCTTGTATGAATGTGTCTTATGTAGTAATTTCATTCCTGTTTGTGTTCAGTACACCAGAGGAGGACCATCTTCCCCCAGCAGTCATTGAGACACAGTTTGTTCATGCTGTTCAGTCACTGGGCCGGGCCCTTCAGCATCATGTTCACTCCCCTCGACCGCTACAGTGACAGAAATATGCAGATCAACCGCCATCAATACTGTGCACTAAAGGTACACACAAGCAATTATAAAGATATAAATCCAAACAATATACTCCATGCTCAGTGATAACTAGCTGCTTGTTTGATTTTCCAGGCTATGTCTGCAGTGTTGTGTTGTGGACCTGTAGCTGACAATGTTGGCCTTTCTTCTGATGGCTACCTCTACAAGTGGCTGGACAACATCCTGGATTCTCAGGACAAGAAGGTGAGAGACATAACCATTTCAGCCCACATCAACTGAAATGGTCGTTTTTGGTCTGGCCAAGACATGTTGAGTGCAAAATGTTAGGCTAAAGTAGAAGTTTGCATCGGTATAAAGTCTTGAATGCTCAACAACATACTGTGTAGAAGAGGAAGGTAGCGAATCCACACAAAGGCCACTCTTCCATGTTCTGACCTCAGTCCTTATCAGGGCATATAAAACCTCCAGCAAGGTCATGGGATATATACCATAACAATTCATCTCAATGGATGAATGTAATTGTGGCAATGAACATAAGATAGACACATCATTTTTATGGTCGTAATGATAAGCATCATATAAACTTTGGATTGGTTCAGTCTGGATACACTCCAAAACCTCCAGAGGTCAAACTTATGTGGGACGGATTCACATAGCATGACACTAGCGCTATACAGTGGTGTTGAGAAGTAACTGCAAGTTTGCACTGTTTCATTCAGATAAAGACCTAGACAATCGAATGCTTAAAAAACACGCTTGAGAGAACATTTTATCAAGAGGCCAAATCATAAAATGTTCCCCCACTTATCAGTCCTTTTTAAAAATATTACTCCCTTGTTTAATGGAGTTCTGCAAACTAAATGAAGGATTCTTCATGTGATGATCTATATTTAGTTTCTGCAAAATGTGTTTGTCATTGCATAATCCATAGTAGTATTATTTAGAACAGGCTTTCCCTTTAGTGTGCATGGCTTTACCGCAGGATTTTTGTGCCCATGCTAATTTTCAGTGGGTAAAAAATGATCAGGATTGTGTAGTGACTGTTGGGAAAAGTGAACACGTGGTTCTTACAGTTGCTCTGTGCTTTCTTGTAGGTTCACCAGCTGGGTTGTGAAGCTGTGATGCTGCTGCTGGAGCTGAATCCAGACCAGAGCAACCTCATGTTTTGGGCTGTCGACCGCTGTTACACCGGCTCTCGTCGCGTGGCCGCAGGTTGCTTCAGGGCCATCGCCAATGTCTTTCACAACAGGTACTACACCTTTCCGAACTCAATATGAACTAATTTCTGTGATAACTAATTTCTAAACAAATACTGCTTGTGTTTTATATTTTCTCTAAGGGATTACCAATTTGACACTGTGGTGCTGCTGAACCTGATTCTATTCAAGGCAGCTGATTCATCCAGGGAGATCTATGAGGTGGCCATGCAGCTGTTACAGGTCCAAATATGTTTTTTTTTTTTTTTTCTAAAGGTCTTTTACATATCTCCATATAATGCTGCTATATGTTATTTTATTATGAATAACATACAGAGTGTTGTGATCATCTGTCTGTGTGAAACTAATAGATCCTGGAACCAAAGCTCTTCCGTTATGCCCACAAACTGGAGATCCTGCGAACAGATGGTATCTTGACGCCTCCCTCACCGCTGCCACACCTCTACTCTGTGTCTTACTACCAGCTGTCTGAGGAGCTCGCAAGGACTTACCCAGAGCTCACGCTGCCCATCTTCTCAGGTTTGCTACATTGCACCTTATTAACAGCTGCTGGTGGGGTTGCAGGACCCTGTAAAGTGTGGAATTATTCCATTAACTCGGAGGTTTTATTTGCCTGTGACAGCAGGAATCTGCCCTTTGTCTGTAGATCCAATACAGCACTGTAAACCTAGCTGGCCATAATCACATGTATTTCCAGCCTCACAGCAGCCTTTTTTTTAACCAGACAAATACCTACACACAACTGAAAATGCAATCACTAGGAATGGAGTAATTCCTAACAAAATGTAAGCGTCAATATCCAAAACGTTTCAGTCTGTGCTCTTTTGAAAATTGCATCACACGATCAAGTGAATGTTTGGTTTGTGCACTGTAAAGTTGATCCTTCTCAAAAACAGACATTTACAGTGTCATGCCTTTAAATCAGCACAGCTGATAGTCGTGCTACTGTAAACTTGAAGTCATACAGACAGCCGGAGTGTAGACAAGGCGAGATCCAGGTATCTTGTACAGCGATGTTCTGTGGGGTATTACTGTCAGATCGCTATTTCACTTTTTGATAGACATTGAAGATGAAAGGAGTAACTCCAAACATTTTATACATTGAATTGTTTAAAGCCTTAAATATACTTTCAAAGTACACAGAATATGACACAAGCACAGCAGATCTCAGTTTTACTAACAACTGTCCACCCACTGTCCTCACTCCAGAGGTGAGCCAGCGTATCCAGACAGCGCACCCTGGTGGTCGTCAGGTCATGTTGCACTACCTCCTACCTTGGATGAACAATGTGGAGCTGGTCGATTTTAAACCAGCTGCTCGGCGACCAGAGGATTGCGGTAGCGGTGAGGAAGACGAGGACGTACACGAGCGGGAGATCATGATGGTCAACAGCCGGCGCTGGCTCCGTGGAGAGGGCTGGGGCTCCCCGAGAGCGACAACCATGGTGCTAAACAACCTCATGTTCATGACCGCCAAGGTGAGACAGCTGATGGCCAGTCAGTACTCAGGTCTACGTGAACAGGATTTGATGCGAGATGGGTAATTGATCATGAAATTATACTATTTTAACAGTACGGGGATGAGTTTGCCTGGTCGGAGATAGAGAACGTGTGGACCACATTAGCAGACAGCTGGCCAAAGAACCTCAAAATCATTCTGCACTTCCTCATCAGTATGTCAGGAGTCAGCAGTGACCCCAGCCTCCTGCCCTATGTGAGTCACAGCACATTTACCCTATACATTTCACCTGTTGTTTCCCTTTGTTCATTGTCTACCCCTCACGTGTCTGACTATCACATGTGTGTCTACAGGTGAAACGAGTCGTGGTTTACTTGGGCAGAGATAAGACTATGCAGCTGCTGGAGGAGTTGATGTGTGAGCTTGAGTTGACTGATCCTGTTAGCTCAGCGGTCACTCACATGGACAACCCCCCCTATTACCGCATCACCTCCAGTTACAAGATCCCCTCAGTCACCTCAGGTTAATCAGTAGTGTGCATGCACTAGTTTACAGCTGAGGCCATGTTTCCAATACTTAATCAATGTGTGTTTTCAGTGCTAGATGATCAATGTGTGTCTTGTGTGCTCTGGCAGGAACAACCTCCAGCAGCAATACCATGGTGCCCGGAAACGATGGTCATCATGAAGGCAAGATCAAAGACTCGAACATGGAGGACAGGTACGAGCTAAAAAAATTACAAACTGTAAATGTGACGAGAGGAGCCAAACATGTGTGCCGGCTATAAAAACAGCCTTGGAAAAAAAAATACTTTCCTTTTGAAAAATGTTCAAGCTGCTATTTAATCATAAATTCTAAGATACACATATTAGAGACTGTGAGATATATAATGTGAGGTCTGCTTTAATTAGAAAAAGTTGCTGACGCATTAGATTAGATTCAAGTTGTTGGCCATGGGGGGGAAAAATAATGAAATGCTGGCACTATCCTCTCAAATCAAGCATGTCTGTTCTACAGTTACACCCACCTGGATATCTACAGTGGTCTGAACAGTAACCTGAACCGACAGCACCATCGTCTGGAATCTCGTTACAGCAGCAGCTCTGGAGGCTCCTATGAAGAGGAGAAGAGTAAGTGCTAACTAATTACACAACTAAATCTCATTCAGAATCTCTTCCCAACAACATTTCTGATAACCTTGTCCCTTCTCTAGGTGACTCCATGCCACTTTATGCCAACTGGCGATTGAAAGTAATGGATCACAACAGGCCAGAGCCTCTGCCCTTCCCTCCTACAGGAGGCTGTTGGTCTCCTCTGGTGGACTACCTACCAGAGACAAACGCCCCTGGTGTACCGCTCCATAGGTATACCACACAACACTTTAATTCTCCCTTTGTATTATACTCTGTTTTAGGGCTGCAGA
This sequence comes from Diplodus puntazzo, assembly GCA_963678695.2. Classification (NCBI taxonomy): domain Eukaryota; kingdom Metazoa; phylum Chordata; class Actinopteri; order Spariformes; family Sparidae; genus Diplodus; species Diplodus puntazzo. Next base: position 7,576,578 of record OZ023163.1, on the reverse strand, counting down.
ATTCATTGAAATATTGTCAAAATTGTACTATCCATATAATGAAAGTTGCCAGTACTGTAGTGCCGCATAGATGCCCTGATCCCACAGGTCTTGATCTCCACATGTAAAAACAAGAATAAGAAAGTGGTGGGGTGTTTTGTTTTTTGTTTTTTTGGTAAAGATGACTTTTTCTGTGAAAATGAAAACTATGATGCCAAAAATGCCATTCCCTTTGTTTACCACAGCCATAAGGTACCCGAAAAAGCTTGAAAAGTGCTTGAATTTGATTTAAGAAAAGTTGTAGGGATCTCCTAAGTTAACCCGTATTTTCTGTTTTTCAGATGCAACATTGCAGTCATCCTACTAACGGACCTCATTGTGGACCATGGGGTGAAAGTGGAGTGGAGTGCCTACCTGCACCTCTTGCTACATGCAATTTTTATAGGTAACTTGCCTCCTATTTATTCATATTTTGGATACCCGTATCTTTGAAGAACAGATTCAGATGTGCCTGAATATCTTCTACCAAAAAGCAGATTCAAAAGTATTTAAAAAGCGTCTTGTAGAGAGTTTAATTGACTTCTTATACCTCATTGTACCTCTATTCTCTAAATTCACACAATCTTACATCTCTCCCTCTTCTGTGTCTTCGTCCAGGGTTTGATCACCAGCACCCAGAAGTCTATGAGCACTGCAAACGCCTGCTGCTCCACCTGCTCGTCGTCCAGGGAGCAAATAGCAACGTTCAATCTGTGGCTATGGTGCTTTTACGCAACAGAGACTACAATGAGCCGAGGGTCCTTACTGTGAAGCCAGCAGCTCCAGAGTTCAACCTCACAGGTGTGTAATGCTGTGGAACTCAGATCAAAAGAGTAAATTGAGGAACAGTAACAGAAGTAGTATATGAAGTAGTATTTCTTGAGATGGTTTCATGCAGCTCAATATTTGTATGTCCATTGTTCCTACAGGAGTGCAGGAGTTGTTGCCAGATTGTCAGCCGTCACCCATGACAGACTCCGGTCTCAGCTCGAGCTCCACGTCGTCCAGTATAAGTCTCGGGGCAGGAGGAACTGCTCTGTCCCACCTCTCCCCCTCACTCCTCAGCGAGGTAGACGTCACTGCTGAACAGGACGAGAAGGTTAAAGCTCTCATCGAGTTCATTACCTCAAGGTGAGACAACACTGTTTCAATATGAAAGGTACTTTTCCCAGAACAATACATTCACATTACATCTATTTGAATCATATATGTGTAACCATGTTACTCATTATGTTCAATCATTTGCTTTCATGCTTCCAGCAGTGTCTGACAGGACTGGGTATTTTTATGATGCATGGGTTTGATTTTGGGGTTGGTGTATTATGTGTGATAACAACGGATGTTTTGCGGTGTTATTCAGATGTGTGTTTAACATCTAGTCACACTGCCTGATGTGTGTTTGCTTCTTTCCCTGTAGAAAGCGGGGCCCACTCTGGAACCATGAGGATGTGTCACCTAAAAACCCCAACATTAAGAGCGCTGACCAGCTGAGTGTTTTTGTCAGACATGTGGTGACTGTCTTCAAACACTCCCAGACAGGTGTGTATGATCATAACTACTTGTTGCTTCATTTGACTGATTTCAGCTTAGAAACACTGTGATTTTGATAGCTGTAGATATGATATATTGATAGATGTGCGTATGCATCCTTTCAGGTTTCCAGCTCGAGTCGCTGCTGAGTGATGTGGCCCTTCAGACGGCTCTATCTTGCTCATCTCGCCACTACGCCGGTCGCTCATTCCAGATTTTCAGGGCACTCAAGCAACCTCTGACCCCGGCTTTGCTGTCGGACATTCTTTCTCGGCTGGTGGAAACAGTGGGAGACCCAGGAGAGGAGGCTCAGGTCAGAACATGAAACAACTTCATGCTCCTGTAACGCATTGGTTTAATCACACAACACCAGACTGTGCTCATGTTCTGTGACACTCAGCTAGGCTATACACTCATTCAATCTCTACAGTATTGCGCGACCTGTTGAAAAATCAGTCACTGTTACATTAACAGCACAGTTGGTTATACCTTCTGATCTAAATACATAGATTTGTTAGTGGTTGATGCTATCTATAAGTACGGACAGGGTTAGGGTTACAGGAACAAGTACGATTACTATGTGGATTAAGATTTAGATGTTGCACTAGTATGACATTTTAACTCACTGGTATCCAAACGGTTCAGTTTCTTACTGACTGGTGTTTTTTCTCCTCAGGGTTTTGTCATTGAACTGCTCCTGACACTGGAATCAGGCATTGACACGTTAGCAGACACAGTCAAAAACTATGACCTCCTCACTGCCTTAGCACAGTAAGTCCTCTACTGATAACCCCTTTATGTCACATGTTTGACTCATCGTTTTGATTCATACTACCTGACATGCCCTTTACAAAAGTCCTTTTTTTTTTCTTTACAGAACCCCGAGCCGCGATCACTTTTTGGGGCCCAAGTTTGCTGCCAACAGGAAGAGCACAGGCCAGCTGAACCTGAACAGCGGTGGTCTGTATCATTATGCCCACACCCGCAGCAACTCTCTACGCGCCAGCCTGATGGGTGGACAAAAAAATGACCGGCGTAGAAGCAACACCCTTGACGTAGCCGATAGACTTGGCGGCAGCCATGGTAATTTGGCACGTACGCGGAGCTTATCGTCGCTAGGTGGTGGAGGGGGTCCAGGAGGAGACGCCATCCCCCCCGTGGACCCGGCAAACCTGATGGCCACCGTTTTCTGGATCGCCGCCTCACTGCTCGAGTCGGACTATGAGTTCGAGTACTTGCTAGCCCTGCGGCTGCTCAACAAGTTGCTGGGTCAGCTGCCGCTGGACCGAGTGGACAGCAGAGAACGGCTGGAGAAGGTCCAGGCCAAGCTCAAGTGGTACAGCTTCCCCGGCCTGCTGCAGCTCTTCCTGAAGGGCTTCACCTCTGCTTCTACTCAGGAGCTCACCATCCACCTGCTGAGCAAGCTCATCAGTGTCTCCAGGCATACACTGATAGACCCATCACAAGTGGCAGGTCAGTGTGTAGGACTGAGAATGGGCGTTCTGCTGACTTTGTCATTGATTTGATTAGGGTTGAAACTCTGGGTTATTTTCATTAATTCATTGGCAATTAATTTTCTGTTGATCAACTAATCAATTAAGCTGCTACTTGATGAAGCTCTAGATCTGCTTTTTGGTTGTTTTTAGAAGAAGAGTACTTTTTTTTTTTGTTCCATAATTTGAGATATGTTATTTGCGGGCCAGTGATCCAATGCAATAATCCTTATACAATGCCGTTTCATAAAAACTTTTCTTGCCTTCCTCGTGCTCATTTCAGCATTAACATTTCTTCCTTATGTCTGTCGATGTATTGATATCAGAAATGTATAGCTTGTTTATGCTTTACTACTTTTTGACTTTATGTCTTGACTGCTTTTCTGTCTGAAGGTTTTCCTTTGAACATCCTGTGCCTCCTACCACATCTCATCCAACACTTTGACAGCCCCACTCCTTTCTGTAAGGAGACGGCTGATAAGATAGCCAAGGTGTGCGCTGACGAGAAGTCGGCCACGCTGTCCAACCTGGCCCACATGATGAGCCTGTACAGCACGCACAGCTACTCTCGCGACTGCACCAACTGGATCAACGTGGTCTGTCGCTATCTCCACGATGCCTTTGCCGAGATAACCTTGAACCTGGTGACTTACTTGGCTGAGGTAGGCGAGATAAAGATCTGACTTTTTTTCTGTCAGTATCATACACTGAGATTAAACCAGTAATATGTGCTTCTTTATCTCTCTCAGTTGCTAGAGAAGGGCCTTCCCAGCATGCAGCAGTCCCTGTTGCAGATCATCTACAGCCTGCTGAGTCATATCGACCTATCAGCAGCCCCCGTCAAACAGTTCAACCTGGAGATCATGAAGATCATTGGCAAATATGTTCAGGTGAGCGATCACCACATTTCTTGTGTAGTTTTCATAAAGTATCACAGTCAAATTTTCTTTTACCTAATTGAAGAGAACATTTAGTGTTTTCTGAAGTGGAATTAACACATTATTATAGCTACTCTTACTGTGATGGCCCACAGGCAGAAGCATACATATGATGCTTTTCAAAATGTGCACATGTAGTTGTTGTAAAATACAAATCCCAGGCATGTAGCAATTTGTCAGACATAACGTAGGCGCCAACTACAAAACTAATTACATAATAACAATGTTATGTGTTAAAAACTTGTGTCTTGAAGTAAACATGTATGTAACACTGTGATCCTACCCTCTCACTGAAGTTGCAGAGTGCAGAAACAAGTGATAGGTGGGCAGAGAGGCTGAGACAGACACCATTCACAGCAAAATTATTTTGAAAAGTTTATTTTATTGTATTTCTTACTAATTCATTACATTACTTATTATGCTATTTTCTGCAATTAACAGGAATTTTCTGTCTCTGCAGTAGTGGGTCACCAGTGCACCACTTGTAGTTTGCCATATTTATAATAAGATGAAGTAGTATGTTCTTACTGGGCACATCCTATTTTTATATACAGACTGATGTATGTGAATCCTGGGATGGCCTGGTCTTTAAATAGGAGCACAATAGATGATAATAAAGAATAACTTGCATTACAGGTTCAGTGTTAAGAGGCCTTTTTAATGCAGCTACAGCTCTTTATGGAAGCCTTTTACTAGGCCTGACCCAGGACCCTTTATGCGTCTCACTCACAGCTGAATCTGACAGCTGTTATTATGTTACTGCCTTGGGCTGATTCTGTACTGGCTTTACTACTAGTGTTGCATTGTGTTTGTGCATATACAGTACAGTGAGTTGTATTTGTTTGAAATCCTTTTATGGTTCCCTGACATTAACCCATGCCAGACATTGTGGAACATGCCACAAAAAACAAATGGCTTAAGAGATTGCGTCTATAGCTGCTGTGGGTAGTCAGGAATGCTTTGGCCTTCTGAGGGAACGTATGTCCATTCACATTCATGTATTCTTCAGAATCACCCACACAGCCTGATGTTCCACACTGGAATCATTATATTTCTGCGCTTTTTTTCTTTCTTGCAGAGCCCACATTGGAAGGAGGCCCAAAACATTCTGAAGTTGGTTGTGTCTCGATCAGCCAGCCTAGTTGTTCCAGATGATGTTCAGCGCTCTTATAGCTCTGAATCCTGCGGCTCTCCAGAAATCGCCTTTACGCGCATTTTCAACAACTCCTCTAAGGAGCTGCCTGGAAAAACCCTGGACTTCCACTTTGACATCTCAGAGGTCAGTGTCCTCCCACTCTAGTTTTTCCTCCCTACACTTACATCAGTGTTTTACACTTGCACGGGATATGCTCTGTAGTTTTGTATTGCTAACTGGGATTGTTTGACTCTGTAGACACCAATCATAGGGCATAAATATGGTGACCAGCGAACAGCAGCAGGTCGGAATGGAAAGCCACAGGTGATCGCTGTGACTAGGAGCACCTCCTCCACATCATCAGGCTCCAACTCCAATGGTCTGGTGCCAGTAAGCTGGAAGAGGCCTCAACTCTCTCAGGTACTGACTCAAACAGACCCATGGGCAACACTAATTCAAACCAGGTAGCAATATCCAAGCGGATATCCAGTGGTAAAAATATCCAATCCAGCAATGCGCATGCACATGTATGTTTTCTTCCCACTTCCATGTAGAATATGATGGAAAAACCAAAGGTGCACCAAATTGTTAAGTAATGTTAAATAATCGTCTTTATTTTCACTCACTAACTCCTTGTTTCTCATGGTCCTGGTGTCAGAGAGCACAGAGTGTGTCATATGTTGTTGAACACTCAGAGAATCTCATCATGTTTATGTGTTCCTGTTACAGAGACGAACCAGAGAGAGGCTGATGAATGTTCTGTCTTTATGTGGCCCGGAGTCTGGCATTCCCAAGAATCCATCTGTAAGACTCCTCTCCTACTCTAAAGCCTCTGACAAGGTCTCTGTAAATCCACTGTTAAGAACACAGCACTTGTTATCGTGTTGTCTTTTAGTTGTCGTTGAGTTTGATTGATTTTTGTTTTAGTTTGAATGTTTTTGTATGTACATACATCATTAGTGTTTTACTATTTGATAACAGAGTGTCTTCCCTTCCTCTCTGGTGCAGGTGGTATTCTCATCCAATGAGGATCTGGACTCTGCAGACCAGCAGACCAGTCTTATCCCCACAGTGGAGGAGGTGGTCAGAGAAGAGGAGGTGCAGGGAGAGGATACGGGCAGTGAGCAGCAGTTTGGTGTCTTCAAGGACTTTGACTTCTTAGATGTGGAGTTGGAGGATGCAGAGGTAAGAAATTACAGTGAATTAGACACACACAATAAGGCTTGTTTGTGTGTAGACAGTATAACTACAAAAATCTAATTTTTCAAAGGTATACAATGATTTTGTTCAGCAGTACTTGCATTAGGTCCCTGCAGTCACTTTCCATCACTACTTTAGTACCATTTAGTTGTTTTGTTCCAGATTAACAACAACAATGTTTTGTTTGTCCAACTTGCGTCTAATTTTTCCTGACTCCTGTCTTTAGAAACATTTCTGTCTTTTGTAACTGTCTTAAGTCTACTAACATACATATTCCTTCTCTTCTCTTGCCACAAGGAGTTGCAGGTAAGTCTGTGGGCCTGAAAGCTTTTTAGAGACTCCGTTCTCTGCAGTGCCCTGGTGTTGTTCTATGTTGTCACCAAATAAAGTGCTGTAGTGCTTTTGATTTCAATTTGTGGCTACTGTGGTTGTGAACCCTTTTATTTTTTAAATAGCTTTAGACCATTCCATCATCACCATCCCAAAATGGGAAAAATCATCTCACCCGTGTCTTGTTTTTCTTTTTTCCTAAGTATGTGTTTGTCTTGTGCTTCGTATCCTTGATTTGTGAAAATCTCTCCTCGCCTCTTCTGTCATGTGTCTCACTGCGGTTTTCTTGGTCGTCCTGCAGGGGGAGAGCATGGACAACTTCAACTGGGGGGTGCGTCGCCGCTCCCTGGAGAGTATGGACAAGGGAGACACACCGTCTTTGCAGGAGTGCCAGTACACGGGAAGCACGCCGAGCCTCAACCTCACCAACCACGAGGACACGGACGAATCGTCTGAGGAGGAGGTACTGAGCGCTAGCCAGATTCTCACCCGCTCTGGCCTTGTAAGTCTCACTCTAGTCAGGGTCCCCCCTCCTCCACCTCCCTCAATCCACCCCACCATGCTCCTCACACAGCCTCCCGCTGGCATGGTGTGCGTGTGTGTGTGTGCGCGTACTGAGCTGGACCTGCTGCCAGTGTGGACATGGGCTAGATGCTTGCTTCTTCGCTGGTGGTAGATTCCCCCCTTCAGCCTCAGCCCAGTCCCCTCTACCTCTGACTGCTAGATTAATGCTATAGTCTCTCCTCATGTTAGATTTTTTTTTAACTGGTAAGTACAGTTTAGGAAGATTCAAATGATTTCTCAAGGTGAATCATTGATAACTGACAATTTTATTAGCAAGTGGAGAAGAGAAATTTTAGATTTTTATGCATAAATAACATTTTTTTTAACTAATTCAGAATATCAGCATGTTCCTTTGCATTTGTTAACAATGAGGCTGCTTCTCTCTAACTCTTCTTTGCTGTATTTTGCTTTGCAAGCAAGGTCTTATCCAAAGCTCCCAATAATAATGCCATAACCTAAACACAATTCTTTACCTCTAATGGTTTCTTTCTCTCTTCTTCTGCTCTTCTTGATCTTGGTAGTGCACGGTGAGAGAATGAGCTTTTGCCTATGGAAAATATTTGTCACCCAACAAGTGTTTGTAGTCGTTCAGTATTACTCTGTACTATTAGAAAATGAGCATGCAGCATTTGTGTGTGCCTAAACAGAATTTTAAAAGAGTCTAATGTAATATATAATTAAAATTAATGATGTTGGCATGATGTTACTTTTTGCCTGAAACAGTTTTTAAAGGCTGAATTTGTTGACTGGACTAAAATGACTAAACATGCCCTGCTTGATACACAAACATGATAATGTTTTATTTTTATTGTTCAGATATATATATAATATAGATATAAATAATAAGAAACACAAATCGCTGTTAGGGTTTTCATTGACCTGTGTGTGATCAGATAGCCTTATTGGCTACAAAAATGCAGATGACATGTTTAGATATTAATTATAATTGTACTCAGTACTCAATTATGATTTTAAAAGTAACTAAGCACCCAAAAACTAATTAAAGTTATTTGAGTAGCTGTAATTAGTTACTTCAACCCCAGATTACAATATGTTTATAAATTGCTGTAAGTGTCATATACAAATACAAATGCATTACAAACTGGTAATAAGCCATGAGAAATGTTCATTGTTTGTGATGTGAAAAATAGATGAAGTCAATGCAAGACTTAAACTTTTAACATGCATTAACATATATTATACTAAAATGTATTTAATGTATTAGAAATATTGGTTTGAGAATGACTTAGGATAATTCTTGTGAAGAATTATGAATATTCATGAGTGCTTATAACTATGGTAATACGACACTATAGGTGCATTATAAGTGTGTTCATAATGCGTTCTGGACATGGGCTTTACAGAAAGTGTTACTAAAGTTTCCATTGTAAGAATTTGTAGAGGTTCTACTAAAGTGCTTTTGTCCAGTCTCTGTGGTGATATAGTGACAGCCGTAGCCCTTAGCTGATGACATATAATACATCTGTTTAGTAATTATACTGTGTATCAACAGAGATTTGTAACCAGTCCTTACGTGTTTCTTCTCCAGCTCAACAGTGACTCTGCTACAGACGATACCGCATCCAACCATGTGGACTCTTTGCAGCAGTCTCAAGAATCCTCCAGCAGCGCGCTGACCGAGGACGCCACTGTCCTGCCTTCTCTGCCCTCCCTTCCCCGTATGGATAGCCCCGTTTTGGAGATGGCCCACTCAGACAGCGCCAGCAGCCAGCTGCCTGAGGTGCGATCAATCGGGAGGAGCAATAAACTGTGGTGCTCGGGTGCTTTCTAGCTTGTCTATTTTTTCCTTTCTGTTCAACCTTTGTCTGCTTCTGCTCTGCTTTTCTTTTTATCTGCCATTAAGACGAAGGATCAGCTACCTTCAGGGAGTTTTGGGCTGGGGTAAAATTGCTGATTCTGTAACTGTGTCTGCCCGCTCTCAGTTCAGCTGCTTCTAACTCCCTCTACCAGCGCTTGCTCTTTTGCTTTGCTCTGGGTGTGGGTGCTGAAGGCTCGCCCTTGCTCCCTTTTAACGCTATATGTGGTTATTACCCCTGTGGTGGGGCTTGCTGGGATGTAGGGGCTTGCTTCCTCATGTGATTTGGGTGGAGATGAAAACAAGAGCTCACCTCAGGTTAGCTGTTACTGCTCATCTCCAATAACACAGCAACTGACCCTTTCAACTAAAACCCTCCATTAAAAACTTGTGAAATGGACCCCAGCTGCTTTACCTTCGGCAGAAGCATGTGTGAGTATGAGTCCATTACACGTGGTGTGTTAACTTAATGCAGTTCAGTTAAATCCAGTGGTGCTTTTGCCAATGGAACACCTTCAGTTCGCTACCATATTAACATGCCATGTGATGAAAAGCTTTGCTACCAATGCTACTGACATTTTTCCCTTATACTAACAATGGTGAGTATGTTTTGTTGTTGCTTCAAGTGCAGGGATTTTACTCACATGGTCTCAATCTTTTACCTTCAATAGCTCATACGTTTTTATCATAAGTAGGCGGTCGCCAACACCAACTTTCCAAGAACTCGCTCTAGCCAACGGTCTCAATATCATCCCAAGGACATCTCCCCCATCACAGCCCCAGCTCTTAGTGTAATGAGCCCTAGATAAAACCATCAATACTCTTACTCATTCCCTCCAGGATGGCCACGACCACTTCTAAAAGCTTTCTGTAATATAGCTGCTGTCTCTGTGATGTACTGGCTGCCTGCCACACTCAACGTTCCCAATGCATTAGACTTTTAGATAAAACATTTTTTTAAAAAGCAAGACAAAAAACACAAACAAGTGCTCTTAATTGGAGCTGCACAAGCTTTACATCTACTTGGTTACTTTGTGTAAGAGAGGAGATTCCTCTGTTTTGTGCTAATGTGATTAAATCTAAATGTATTCAGTTGTGGGTTATAAAAACCATAGCCTCACTTAGTGTGTTTGCCCATCATTGATCACTGCTGTTTGGTGAATTTGTTACACCGCTAACACAGTCGATCATTTATGTGTAGTTACGAGTGCAGGTCATAAATCAGTCCACTCTGATGTAACGTGCGTCAGAGTGTGTACAGTACGTCTCATTCATCTGCTGTCCTGTTGTCGCTCACGACATTGCTGTTTTATTAGCAATGAGGTTGAGATTTTAATGGCGTTTCAGTGATAGATTGATATTGGCTGCTGTTTATTGATCCTTTTTCTTTTTCTTTAATTTCTCGAGAGACGTAGGCCTATAGAGCGACATGAAGAGCCATCTCCAAGGAAGTGAACGTCGTAAAAAAGTGCTGACTTGAACGTCCCTCGTGTATAATTGAAGCTAATATATGTTCATAATTATAGGCAATAGAAGTCTTAATTCAGCCAATAAAAGAGGTTCAGCAGTGGATCTGTGTTCTCAAATTGATAAGTGCAGCAGTTGTCATGACAGTCAGGCAGTCTAACTGCTGGAAAAAAGATGATTTTGATTTACAACGTGTTTTTATTAGAGCTCAACCGATACATCGATCAACTGATATAAAACGTTTTTTTTTACAGAGCATCATGCAGAAAAAAATGCTTGGTGAATGTTGTGATTATAGAATTCCCAGAGAGGTCTTCTGTCTGACTCCATTTGAAGGATCATTGCAAAAAATGGCTTTCTAGCAGCCCATACTCCCAGATATTGGCATTTACATCGGCATCTGCCACAAAAATGAAGTATCGGTCGGGCTTTAGTGTTTATATTTCTTCATCTGCCACTCTGCACCTGAGCGCCCCCCTCTGGCTTGTCTCGCAGGATGCTGCAAGCATGACTGCAGCGGACGAGCTGAGCAGCAGTGTGAGCGAGGACACGGGGTTTTGCAGCGCCCCCCCGCTGCCCTCTGACCCGCAGGAACTGTGCGAGCTCCCGGATTCGCAGGACACTCAGGATGCTCAGGAACCCCAGGAGACCCAGGACACTCAGGAAGACCTGGACCCTGCCCCCCCTCCCCCGCCGGCCATAGACACTCCACCGGGGTCCCTCTGTGAGGAGGAGCCCCAAACAGTCCTGCCTCTAGCTCTGCCCCTGGCCATGCCACCAGAGACGAAGCCAGATCCGGACCCGGACCCGGACAGCACCTGCGGCTCCATGTGGGAGGAAGACGTGACGCAGGCACTGAAGGAGCTGGATGAGCGCTGTGAGGAGGAGGAGGCCGACTACTCTGGCATGTCCAGGTAAGTGGACTGTTAAGGAGTTTACAGAGAATCTGAAAATGTATGCCATGTCCTGATCCCCCCCATCAGTGACCTGTCACAACGATCTCATATCTGTAACCTAAAGAACACATTCATCCTGGTCTGTTTTTTTTTTTTAACACAATATTTTACAAGATTACTTAACAATTCGGATGTGAAGAGAAATAGTAAACATTTCCTTCCAAAACATATTAGAGGCGATAAAAAACCCCTACACAGAGAATGTCAAAAAATGTTCAGCATGACATTTCTTTTATGAAATGCAGCATAATATTAGGCTTACTAAGCTTCAGGGAAAATGAAGTGGTGCTACATCCCACATAGGCCACATATTTAATGAGTAAGGCAGCTGTTTTGTCTGTCATTTAATAACTTGGCAGCCAGATGAGAGATCTTTTGTTTCAGCTCAGCGGGTTCCCAATGGATTGTGATTGATTGATCGCATCTTTTTTTGGCTTTGTTATTAGTGGAGCTGCAAAGATTAATCGATTAGTTGATTAATTGTCAACTTTTGGCAAATATTTTGATAATAGATTAATCAGTTTGAGGAATTTTATGGTTTCTTTACTCCTCTATGACAGTGAATTGAGTATCTTTTGGTTTGGTGTGGGGACAAAATAAGACTGAGGACGTCATCTTGGGCTTTGAGAATCACTAATGTAATTACGACCTATAAACTGACAATGAAAATAATTATTAGTTGCAGATACTAATCAAGCCAGCACGATGCAGTTTTTACAAGGCAACACAATCTCTGCAAACAATCTTTGTGAGCTGTTCAGAAGCTTTAAATGCTCATTTTCAATGTTTTTACTGTGATTAAGGGTCAAAAACAGGAGAGTGCATTTGGTTGCTTATGAAAGTATATGGTTTACAGTACGTGGCTACACTAGTTTCTCTGAGATGAAGACTTAAGAGAGGATATGATGGATAATTTATTCACTGGCAAGACTCCCATGTGGGCTGGAACTATGAAGGAGGGCCAGAGTGGGCTGGCTCCAATCCACGTTTAAACATTCCCTCTTCAAGGTGGGCCAACACTGGCTGTAGGACGGCTGTAAAGTCAGGGTTTTAGATCACACTGAGACAATATGAAGAAGCAATGCTGAACAAACACACACACACACACACACACACACACACACACACACACACACACACACACACACACACACACACACACACACACTCACTTCCTAGAATAGATCACTCTGCTGAAGGTCTTTCACTTAGCTAAGCCTTGCATGATTGATAGGCAGGTGTGTGAGTGGGGTGTACTCCGTGTGATTGTCTGAAAACAGCAGGTCACTAAACAGTTTAGTGTTTCACTGCGTACAGTAAGAGGATTTATGTGAGTGGGAGAGAGTCGGATAAAAACAACTCAGCAAAGCTCTACCTCTGTGAGGTTGGGAGCTGGCTCTGTTTTACAGAAGTGAGCGTGTGTGTGTGAGGGAGTGTGTGTGTGTGAGAATGCCCAGCTCCTGTAGAGCTCTCTGCAGTCCTGTGTGGGATGGGAGTGCAGTGCGCTAGTGCTGTTAGCAGTTGCAGCACAGCCGAGCTACAGACGAGGGGAGAGAGTGAGGGGAAGAGAAGCGGTAGTTGGGGTGAGGATGAGGACAGAGACTGTGTCCGCTGCAGCGCTCGGCAGCGCAGGCTTCAGATACTTATATTCTGTCTGCTTCTTTAGGCTGTTTGGTCCGACAGGCCTGTGAGTATCTGTATGTGTGTGTGGAGGAGAGAGAGAGAGAGAGGGATGTTTGCAATATGCTAAAATGCTAATAGCTCTTATGTTGTTGTTATGCTAGAGCACTGCAGCAGATTAGAGCTCTCAATATACTGCAGCAAAAACTGCAGCAAGGGAGGCAGAGATGCCTGAGATGTGAGGTTGTTTACTTGCAGCGAGTGAGGCTGAGCATGTGTGTGTGTTTACATTTGTCCTTCAGTAAAGACTGAGGGGAGTGTAGAACATGTCGGATTGTAGCTTATTGGCCCCCGCGTGTGTTTCAGTCAAGATGAAGGTGACGCAGACTGCTTCCCAGAGATCCAGGCCTCTCCGCCCCCTTCGCCCTTCCTCTCTGCTATCCTGGCTGCATTCCAGCCTGTTGCCTATGACAATGAGGAGGATGCTTGGCGTTGCCATGTCAACCAGATGTTGTCGGATACAGATGGGTCCTCTGCTGTTTACACGTTCCACGTGTTCTCCCGACTATTTCAGGTAAACACCTTCCTGTGTTTTTTTTTGTTTTTTTTTTGAATATATATGTTTTTGCATTTCTGGACGGCTAGACTCGTTTTATCTGTTGCATCGACAGTCTTGTTTACCAGTGAGCTTTCTCAGCAAGATATTATCTGTCCTTTTTTATGAATCCATGTCCTTGTTTATTACAGAGCATTCAGAGGAAATTTGGCTCCATCACACATTCATCTGTTCGCTTTCTCGGAGAAAGGCTCCAGCGAATGGGCAACCAGTTCCTCAGCTCCCTGGAGGTCATGACGTCTCGCTCGCAGTGCCCCACCGTGCTGCTTGATGCAGAGACGGTGAGGCCGTTCAGCATGTTTGTTTACTGATACAGCTCAAATGATGATGTGTTTAACATGTATTTATTTTGCAAAAAATAGTGCTGCATGTTCCTTAATGTGTATGTGTGTCCTGCTGTAGATATTTTTGTGTCATGTACAGTGTATGTACTGGCTGGTGTTGTGGGTTAATGTATGTGGTGTCCTGTCTTGCTGTTGTAGCTGGTCTCTTGTGGACTGTTGGAGACTCTGAAGTTTAGTGTGCTGGAGTTGCAGGAACACCTGGACACCTACAATGCAAAGAGAGAAGCAGCAGAGCTTGTAAGTCATCACATATCTTCCACACTCACGTATCTACTTTTCTATTCTCTTCGAACCTCTCTCCATCGGGATGGGTTGCCTCACATCCTCCAGGAGTCTTAAGACCGCCACAACTGCAGTTTAAGTTGCTGTGTCAGGAGATATGTTTGTGTGACTCTGAGGAACTGTCTCATAATGGCTTCTCATCTAAAGAGAGGAAGCTTGTTTAAATTGCCCTCCGCCCCTATGCCTTGGCACCGTGGATGGCCGAAAGGACATGGAGACAAATAGCTGATGCTCTTCAAGATAAGCCCCAGTCTGTCCCATCAGTTCTGGATATGAGTAGATTTAGCTTCCGTTAGTGTCTGCATCACTACTGACATCCCCGCTGAGGGGATAAATATAACTCTCAACGCTCCTAAATCAGTTAGAGAAGGCCAGGCAGGAGAAGCTGTGAGCAGGGTGGGAGGAGGCACCATGGGGGAGGGGAATGAAGACGAGAGATGAGATTGCAAAGGGTTCTGGGATGCAGGGGCGCTAATTGAATGAGACGGCAATGGTCCCTGGAGGGCCAGATACTATCCCGTGCTCTGAAACAGGCCTTCTTTAATTTGCTAAGTACAACACACTTATTAAATCTCCTCCCTGACCAACCTTTATTATATAAGCACACAAATGTAGATGCAGACGTCCAAAGGAAAAAATAAAAGCTCTTGTATGGGCCTCTGTTACTAATCTTTCCTCCCCTAATCCTGTATCCTGTTTTTTTTTTTTCCTCCCATCTTGTCTATCACCCTCTCCTGTTCTTCCAACCCTGTAGTGGCTGGAGAACTGCAGGAAAACGTTTGGGGACAAAGACAGCAGTCAACGACCCAACACTCATGCACAGGTAGGAATGAACACTAGTTTGTTCGATGGCTGCGAGGGTGTTTTGTAATGAGTGGTGATCAATATAACTTTAAAGAATCTGGTCGGAAACTGTTTGAATGGATACATTTTTATAACCACTTTTCAGTTCAGTGTCATTTCTCAGTTTCACCAAACAGAAGTGAAAACGTGTTGAAAACACAGCATGTTTCTGGTCTGTTAGTTACATATCTGCTGTGTAAATATCATGTCCTGTGTTCACCCTGGTGGAAATAATCAGAAACCAAGTGGGAGACAGTGATATTTTATTTTTTTTGGTTTCATGATGATGCCCCCTAAGCTTTGCATTTATTGTTCGAAAAAACGTGTTTCCATACAGCCAGTTAAATACTTACACTTGAAACTGGACAATCTTGTTTGATCTTTCTTATACAGCAAGTCTTCTACAACTCACTCATACCACATTAAATATCAATATTTCTATGCCTGTATTTTAGGGGTTAAGTCAAGTAGAATGGAAAGGGATGACAATTTCATAAAAGTTTTCTACTGTTAAATTGCGTGGAATCTTTGCATGGTCTCTCAGTCAACATCCTAGATTTGTTGACATTTTAGACTAAGCTTGAGTTTCCTGCACAGATCTGTGGTCGTCATGCTCACAGCGTCTTTCAGTGTTTTCCACCCACAGACAAGCTGTCTCAGGTTAAAACTGAGGTGCTGTTCGACACATTCTCTCCTTCCTCCTCCTGTAAAGCTCTGTCACATCTTTTCTCTCCCTCATCATACATGCTGTTATTCAGCCTCTCAGAGAACGAAGGTTTCTGTTACCGCTGAAGGGAGCTCGTATTGTTTGGGCCCTCGGGGGTGATGATAAAGCACTGCTCCTTGCCGGTCAGGTCACTGTGTCTCTGCTGCCATGTTAAAGCTCACTAATTCTTGGTCTTTCTCTCCTTCTGTTTTGTTTGTTGTTTTTTTGTGTGACCTGCTCACCTTCTTGCTTAGCAAATGGAAAATCTAGCAGTAAGTGGTTCTCCTATTATAGCCTCTCAATAATCATGACATCTGGACCAAACACTGATCATCTCATCTCTCTCTGTACATGCCTGCGCTGTTGACAACCACAGGCTGTGCTCTGCCACCACCCCCACCCACCTCTGTATATCTTTCTCTGTCCTGATCGGTCATGTAACCCAGCTCAGCTCTCTCATCCACCCAATCATCAGTTATCCTGTGTTGCAATATATGTTTTTTTGTTTTTTTTTCTGTTGCTACATCCAGCCTGGATATTCACCGTCTCAACTGCTTTGTACTGCACTTTGATTCTGTCTGCAGATAGATGAAGACGTGTATTCAGCAAAGACTTACTGATGTTTTCAGACGGGGTGCCTGTGTTGGTAGAGGATGGGTGGAGATATTATGTTGTTGGCAGGGCAGGATTACTTTTATTTTGCATGTGTATTGTTCCCATATCTGTTCAAATTACCATTTTATTCTCCCTCTTCCTGGATTAGGGTCTTAACTTTTAGTTATCACGTACTTCTTTGGATTGTTCATCCAGTCAGTGGTACTGGTCCCAGTGGCCCGTAGGGAGCGTCACAGGAGGCGGTGATGGATAGTTTTCTAATTGAGACCTCATTACTAATTCTACTAGTGGTAGACTCACCTCTGGCCCACACCGGATGACTCTTTGCTCTCGGCCATGTTAACCCTTTCATTTACCACGTCTCGTCTCTAACCCAGGATACCCATCCGTCTAATCATATGATCATCAGAGTCATTTCAGTGCAGGATGTAGTGTTAACCCGGTGCATGACTCTCTTTATGTTTCTCACTCTGTAGGAGCTGGAGTTATGTCGCAGGCTCTATAAGTTGCACTTTCAGCTGCTGCTGCTCTTCCAGGCCTACTGCAAGCTCATCAGCAGGGTGGACACCATCAAGAGAGAGGCAGAGGTGAGATGAACACCACACTGGATTCATTGTTGGCTTAAGGTTTCTGATATGCATTCAGATTACAGGTGTTATGATTTTGATCCTATATCCAAAATCGATCAAGATGAGCTTTCAATTTCAGTCTGCGATTCTCCCAGTGTTTTTTTTCTTCTCTTCTACCCCTGCCAACTTCAGCACATCTGGAAGAAACAGATTTGGAGAAGAGATCTATTATTAATTTGTTTGACAGATTTGAGAAACTGAACATTGAAACAAACCAAATTTCTATCTTTTGTTAGTTTTTCTTGAATCACTGAGGGGTGCTATCTTTCAGTTGAACTCTGGATGCTTTATTTTTATTAAATATATTTTTATTTTAACTTTAACCTGCAAACAGCCACCAAGATGAAGTCAAACTATTGTTGAGAAATACCCTGTCTTTTTAAGAATTTAAATATACCGAGTCTAACCATGGCAGTGCTTAAAAAGATTTAAACATGACCTTCAATTTGACAGCCAATTTGAATCCTGGGTTTTGTGAATATTGACACCTCTAATAAAAAAAAAAAGCATAAATCATGTCTGAGATGCATTTTACATTCAGTGGGAGTTTGTTTGCCTCAGAGGCCCCGTGACACAGCAGCAGCTTGCGTCTGTTCCATCTCTATTGTCAAATTGCATTACACTTTATCATTTTACAAGCGCCCTGTTCCCATAGATTGTTGTCTCTCTGTCTCTTTTCCATAGTTGTTTGTCATACTTTTTTCTTTTACATTAAAATAATACTGTACAAAAAGTAGCAGTACATTTTTTTTTATGAAATACAGACATTGGTTCTGCTAACGACAGAAGGGTTAAAGCAGGCTTTGCTCAGTGTGCAGTCGATCCCTCTCTGTGCTGCATCTTGGTGGAGCTTTAATCAGATTAAAGTAATGAAATTAAATAATTTCTCATACTGTATAGAGCGACGGAGTCCGCTATGCCACTCAATAATTAGCCGGTAGGTTTATTCTGCTGACCTCCCCGTGTGTGCTGTGATGTGCAGTTTGTGCTGCGATATTAATCGTTCTTATGTCTCCGTTTCCAAGGTGACCAACATGTCTGAAGAACTCACTATCTTAGAGAGCTGTTTGAAGGAGGCAGAAACAGGAAATGATGGTCCAGAGGATGTGTGTATGTCAGACACTGCACAGACCAACACCGAGACGGCTATCCAATCTCTGATTGAAACTCTGAGAGCCAGAGACTTCAGCTCTGCCATCACACAGGTCAAAGTCTTTAGGTAAGTTGGACGTTATATTTCAACGGCAGGGATGCAAAACATTGACTTTTAGTGCTAATAATCGATTAAATCAGCTGACTAAAAAACTCAATTTGATAAGTCATGCTGCCAGAAACCTGCATCTTTTTTAAAGTGCTCACTTTCTTTGCAGTTTTATTACAATCCCATGCATACCATTGCATTTATATCATTGGATTTTAATATGAAAACAGTCATTAGTTGCAGCAGTATGTCACCAGGCTCGTTCATTATCAGCTGCTGTCGATTACCCACTTTAGCTAGTGGAACTAGCAACACTGCCTAAAGATTATACTTATTTTAACCTTCTGTTCATTTCAGTCACAATGCTGCTGCTACTACTACGATAAAGTCTGATGCAGTTTATTGATAAACTGTTGGTTAAATTTACTGGAACAGACAAGACGGGTATAAAACAAAGCACCCGGTGCCCAGACTGTAAGGGCTCTGTCACCTTTGTGTATTAATCTTGACCATAGAATAACCAGGAATGACAGGAAGGGACATTAAAGGTCTGTTAGCGATCTTACAGCTTCTGATGCTTTGAAAGTAATCAATATAATCTCAAAATCAAGAGTTTGGAGGAGGTGGAGGTAGGAAATATATTGTTTAGTAAAAGTAGAAGGTACAGTAGTATAAACAGCTGGTTATGAAGGAGGGGTTTCCAGGTGTTTGTTTGAAACAAACGCTCTGTCCTTTATCTATAGGTCTTTGTGGCCCAACGATATCTTTGGCAACGAGACAGACAACGCAGTCCAGACCCTTCTGCACATCTACTTCCGTCACCAGACGTTGGGCCAGACGGGCTGCTTGGCCGTAGTGGGCCCCAGCAGGGACCTGTCTCAGGCAAGCACCCGCCTCATGGAGCTCAACCTGCAGATTCGTGAGGCTCTGAGTCAGGCGCAGGCCTGTCAGCCCCTCACCACCATGGTCAGCACTGGACTGTGAACCCATGGTACTGCAGGCTGCAAGCCTGGACTAGACTGGACAAAAATACCCCCCAATGCTCTACACAGACCTCACCTCAGCTGTAGAGAGAGGGTAGACAGTGAGGGGCTTCAGAGGAGGACGAGAGAGACTCCACCTATAAAGGGCTAAAGGATGTGTGGGAATAACTGTGACTCTTAATATATATTATTACATGTATGAATGCTTAAAGCTAACATCTTTTCCCAGACTAAGCCAACTTGCAAAATTCAGTTGCAATAAGTCATGTGGTGGTGTGCCTGCGAGAGAATAAGAGAGGACGCAGTGGGATGGTAACTATTTTTTTTTTTCTTTTTCTTTTTTGTTTTCTCTTTGCTGGATCTGACCCGACCGGTGGTCTCCTTGAGCCCTGGGCTGGAAGATGGTGTTATTGAAAGCATGTAGGACAGTCCAGAGGGGAGGTGTCATGTGTGTGAGGAAATACACCGTCAAGATTCATGAGCAAAACACAGAAAAATCTTGTTTAAAAAAAAAAAAAAAGTTTTCAAAAGCATGCTTGAAAGAGAAAAAGCACTGCAAGAATATTTTTTTGAGAAATGTATTTTTTATTAGAGCTAACATCCTAGGTTGTAAATGTTAGGATATTTAACATGTAATGTAACCCTGTGGGAGACGTTTGCCTTCAGGGAGTGTAAAAAGAGAAATATATCTGTTTATTGATCTGCTTTGAGAGGAGAGTCCCCTTCAACAGGTCTTCACGCAAAACTCACTCTTTAACCAAATAAGTAGCTGCCTTTAGAGACTCTCGACTGTGTGATATATATTGGATATTCTGGTATACGCTCACACACAAAATGCATATAATTGCACACAGGTGCAGACTGGCTACAACTCATTATGGAAACATAACTTATTTTACTCTGTATATATTTTAGAAAATGTATAGTGTAAAACCAGTATTTTTCCCTTGTACTTTTTGTGTAATGCACTGTTCATCCGAATAGGATGTATGTATAAAGCTAATGTGATGAGAGAAAGCCAAGACCAGATCTGAGTCATTAATGATCCGCTCCACCTTCGTCATCCAATCACACAAACTTCACAAACTTCCCAAAGGCTGCCTTGGTGGTTGGCAGTGGTCTCGCAAAAAGGGGGTCCGGGGCTCATTTGGGGACAAGCCCACCTGATGGTGTCGGCATGGGAGATCTGATGCAGCCTCCGCCTCCTGTCGGACCACGCCGATCCAGCCAAGCCATATGCATTCCTTCTCTCCACTGTGATCTTTTTTGTTAGCACGTCACCCCAGCATGGGCGCCGCTTGAAGCCTCATGAAGGGGGAAGACCAAGGTTTGTGTTCGTCCACGTAGGTTGATCACGTCGCAAAGCAGCGTCATCCTCGGCTACCTTTGGCTGCTGTTCTCAGAGGGGACGTGGCTGTCATTGAGGCTGCGCTGTGCTTTCAGAATGGCCCTACTTGCTGCTGTGACTGCAGGACATAAACCGTTTATCTGAATGCTTTCTGGAAATCTTGTCATGGCACATTGTAACAGTCACTGTACTCATTCCTCAGAGAGCTTTTTTTTTCCTGCTTGTCTGGTACATTTGAATGCTGTTCTTAATTATTTAATGAATATATTATTTACCTGGAAGATGTTTTAATGTAGAGGTGCATTATACATTTTTTTTTCTTGTTCACTCACATACCAGCCTTCTCTCTGGATAAATAAAAACCTAATCATTAAATATGAGCTTTTGTCTTCTGCTTTTTGTCTATGTTTCCATGATTTTTATCCCAGATCCACTGATGGTTTTCGGGGCCGACTATTGCACTTGAGTATTTCCATTTTCTGCTACTTTGGGTTTTAGTCCTGTTTACATTGAATCAAACTTACTCTTTACTTTGCACACTCGGGTTGTTCAGTGTTCACATGTGACCAATCAGTGTTGTGGGTGGGAAATTGAGTAAAACCACAGTAAGGTGACTACAGACAGCATAATGCTGCATCAGAGACAAAGTATTGAATGTTTAAACCAATTTACTTGAACAACTGGACACAAACATAATCTGAAAAATGTTGACTATTGGGCTGATTGTCCATCCATCCCTAATTTTAATATCATGTAGGTTCTTTATTATTCAAGTGTGCCAGAATTTGGAGTAAAACTAAATGTAGGCTGTAACCCAAGAAAGTAAGTCCATCTACTGAAGTTAAGTCACTTTTGGGGATACTTAAGTGCCTGTAATTGTACTGATTACACCATGTAATCCAGTTACTTTTCAAATCACAAGAGTACCAGGTACAATTTAATATCTGTACCATCATCTGCAACTCTGAGAAGTGTTTGACTACTTTGTACTTATTTTAAAACCAGTAATTTTACTTGTGATTTAATACATCAGTAATTTAACCAATTGTATTGGAGTACAATTGCCTACTATTCTTTCCACCACTGCAAATTGCAAACATGTTTTACTTTGTGCAGCAGTTGCCCTTCGAGTACATACTGTTGTATGCAGTCAATTGGGAAAATGCATTATAAAGTTACATCTTGACCCTCTTATACATCTGTCGCAGTCTATCTATAAAACAAGGGTCACAAAAGTATGTGGTATGCTTGAATGCACCGTCCATGTTTGTGCTCTCTGCAGCTCAGACAATGTGACAGATCTTGTGCTCCACAAATTAGACCTGCAGAAACATGTACGGGTGCTGCAGCAGTTACAGTTCTCACTGCCTGGGGTGCTTCAGTTACAGCATGTTCCAACCTCAATCTTAATACTGACTTTTTACATCTGCTATTAATCCTCAACTACAGGAGACGTGACTGAGTTTAGTGGGGCTACATCTTACATGTTCATTAAGCCTTCAAAATTGAAGCGAGGTAATACATCAGCTGCCTGTTCTCCATTTCAACTGCCAACAAGACCTCAGCAGACGGTGGTTTGGATGAAAAGAATGTTCAGTACGCAGTGCAAGGTAACCATTTATTACATTGTCAAGTGTGTGATGCTTACCATTAATGTCATCAACACAAAAACAGGCATGAAACTAAGATTTGAAACAAATGTGTATTGCATCTGCGAATACAGTGGCGTAGGGTTGAAGATGTCCCCACAGGACATGTAGCGATGTGTTACAGGGCAGAGTTCAGAGGAGAGGTGTCCTAGACGATGTATTTGAAGCTGAACGTGCTCTCGCAGGACAGCCGCTTGCCTTTGCATCTGCCGCACAAATCCTGTCTGTGGGGCCGCTTGGGGTCAACGTGGCGTTGTGTTACTGCGCAGGAACAACGCGCTTTGTTGCACGTCTAGAAAGAAGAGGGGCTCGGGTTTAGTCATAACACATCAGGGGTTTGTTTATTTTACAAAAGCAGGTAAAAAAAAAACAAAAAACTGGCTTACGTGACATGTGATGTCTTCAACACGGTATGGGTTAAACTCCTTTTGGCATTTCCTACAGTACTGTTTGAAGTAAACCTGCAACACAACACATTTCAGTGAGGGCAGGTATAACATTATGCAAAGGCCCTTTGAAATTATAGAAATTCTGGCCACCAATGAAATACCATTTTTACAGCAGGACCCCATAAAATTTTACTGTCACCTGTCCAGATTTCAGATGAGTAGCAGTTAACACTTCATATTCATTGACCCTTGATTTATTGCAGTTCTTGGAGTTGCCTTACACACAGAAAAATAAAGATCTCACCTTGTTGGTGCCCTGAACGCACCAAACGTAGGCGCTCTCCCATCGCAGATTGCATTCTCTGCAGTGATAATATCCATACTTCTGCTCCAGAAACTGATGGAATGAAGGGAAGTCGGTAAGTCTGTTCAGTCTCCCCTCAACATAACATCAATATTAACCACTATAGTAAAAGTTCATCTTTGCTGTCGTGTGTGAGGTCATCTTTGTGGCCCTCACATCAGGTTTCTAGACTTTGGCCAGATGTCAAAATATTTTGCTGATCAATATTATCTTTGTGAATTGTAGCCTAAACGTATAATCTTTGGTTTACATCTGCACTGTTAGTTGAAACCTAGAATTAATTTTCCAAAAGCATCTTGACTGGAATGTAGTACATCAAAAAGATGTGACAAATTACTGGAGCTGGTGGTGAATTGGTGAGACATGGTTTTAAAAGACGTTATCTAAATTAGATTTAGAGAGTTCATTTTAGGCCATTTATATCCAAATCATGTGTCTGCTCAAAGTTAAAACTTCATAACTTCGTGTCCAGGAGTTGTTTTATTTTCACTGCGAAGGAACAATCATGAGAAG
Source organism: Diplodus puntazzo (assembly GCA_963678695.2). Lineage (NCBI taxonomy): Eukaryota > Metazoa > Chordata > Actinopteri > Spariformes > Sparidae > Diplodus > Diplodus puntazzo. The sequence goes on along the minus strand of OZ023163.1, from coordinate 7,553,029 downwards.
TGATCTCAAAGTTAAACACGTAAATGTACGATCATCGTATAAACGGGAGGATGAGTTTTTAGATTTACTTATTACTGATGAGGACATAATTGCTTTGAACAGGAACTACAGTTTGACAGTTAAAAATAAGTCATCTTTGGGGGATTTTAGGTTTATTTTCCATCTTTGACTCAAATTTCAAGTAGTAAAGAGCTCCCTTTCTTGTCATGCAATAAAAAAAGTCTACGCATAATAAAACTCATTGAAGACCCAGTGAAATGACAAATACAAGTTCTAATTTAATGTCTCCATGCTAAAGTTAATGTATGTTTTCATATCAAAGCCCCTTTTTTCTTCCTGCATTAATCATTTTTGATGACTCATATGGAACTCTGGCTATTACATAAATGTAACCAATCAAATGTGATTTGCATGACTAACCCAAAGTATCTATTAACCCACACCTGACTATTAGCTAGCAGCTAGCTTAGCTCAGCAAACTGCCAGCAAAATTTGCCTACATTACCCAAAAAGTCATTTTTGTTTGTTTTAATTATGAAAAAAATGATTCAGCAAGTGAAAATTTGGATAGTAAGCCATGTCGACATTAGTCGCTTGAGAAACTTTATGACAGTTAGCATAATTAGCCTAGAGGCTAATATTGCTGCTGGTTTAAAACTTTTACTTTGGAAGAAAACAGTTTAATAACTAAAAACAAACGTTATTTATTACACAATTAACGTCTTAACAATTATAATGTGTGTAATTTAGCAGCAAACTGTCAGGTCTGCTAATCTTTGGCTAACTCTCCATCTGTCAGTCAGGTGAGCCTCCTTGAGCGCGTGATGGATCTCACCTGGAAGCGCACGCGCGCCCTGCCCTTTGACCCCTCGGTCGCCGGCTCCATGTTTTCACTGGTCACCTGCTTGAACTTTGTTTTTTTGCGTTTGTCTGGGACCTTCGCGGTCTTTCCCTCCTCAGCAGCCCGGGTTTCGTCGCTCTTCGTCCCGGGCGGCTGTCCGGCGGCCGCCTCCCCGCAGGAGACTTCCTCATTGTTGTTCTCGTCGACCAGGAAGGACGTGACGCACCTGTAGGCGATGGGTGAGTACACGGCGAGGGTGCGGGGGTACCGCACACCGCCGGCCGCCTTGGGGCTGCCGGGGGGCGCGGGCTCCTGCCTCCCTTTGCGCCAGAGGTCCCCCTTCAGGGCTTGGAGGCTCCGCGGGCCGAGGGAGCACTGCGCCGAGGCGTCTCTCTTCGGGTTCACCTGCACCGCCACATCTTTAGTGTTGGCCTTCCGGAGCCTCGGGGTGAGCTTTGGATTGATTTGGGATAAGATGGACTTGAGCTGGGCGCGCTGGTGGTTGTTGAAGGCTTCCGCTGTGTCGCCATAGTGGGAGAGGTAACTTTTATATTTCCAGCCCGTGTCTTTAGACCGGGGGTATCTGCCCGTGTAGGGGTTGTAAGATGAATAGAAATAGCTGTCGACTGGCTCGTCACCATACGTCGCCATTGTGTTCAACCAACCAAGGTGAGTAGGTGTAGCTATTTAAACAGATTGGAAACCAGCAGCCCTCCATTAGGCCTAATTATCACCAGGTGTGGTTTTCCATTTCTCTTCTCAAACACAGCAGACACGTGACGAAGAGCTTCAAGCTTCAGTTTGGTTTCTATACACTTTATTCTCTTGACACACTTGTTTATAATATACACATATTGTACATTTTTTTTGTTTTGTTCAGACACTGAATTGGCACTGCAATGAATAACTGTTGGTCACATGTCTCTCTTTTACACACGCACACACACACACACACACACACACACACACACACACACACACACACACACACACACACACAGGTTAAAGCGCTGTGTAACTGAAGCTGTGTGATGTACTGATGTTCACAGATCGAAGTGAAGCTGATGAAAAGTGCTTTACAGGTAACATAGCAGTGGTTTAAAACATCACAAGGTTTTTCATCCCATAGAGACATGAGTTGAATGAAGAAGCTTATGACATCAAGCACCTTTTTTTCTTTTTTCTTTTTTCAGCAGTCAGGTCAGTGATAAACATTCTGATTTCCCTGCGTAGTCCTCCCTGATCTCCAGGTTTTTTCTTTATGAGTGATGAATCCACCGGCAGGTCTTATTCTGCTCCCCTTACATACTAAACAGGAGTCGGATCGGGGGGGCAGGGATCCAGCATGATGGTGTTTGGGTCACTCACTGTCACGGCCCCATAGGATGTGTCAAAGTCCTCGTCGTCGTGAAACCTCTGATAAGTTATGTCCTCGCCGTCCCCCATGGGGTCATGTTTGTGCAGGACTTTCTTCCTGTACATCCTGTAGGCCAGGATGAAAATGCCGGCCTCGGCTGCTTGGAACAGGGCGTACAGCAGAGGGAACATGTACATCCCTCCCATCAGCTGAGGGGGGAAGGCCAGCTTCAGGATGGCGGTGCACAGCTGCACGTTCTGGCATCCTGTCTCCAAGGAGACAGACCGGCGGCTGTTGGGAGGCAGGTCGAAGAGCACGGCCAGGCCGTAGCCTGCCGCATAGCCGCACAGAGGCATGAGGATGGCCACCACGTAGACAGAGGGCGGGATGGTGGACAGGAGCTCCGGCCCCAGCATCGCTCCGGTGAGGATGAACAGCATCACGAGGGTGACCAGCAGAGACCACAGAGAGGCCTGGAAGACACAATATGTCAGGATGAGGGAGGTTTTCTGTACTTATGCTAGATTCTCTCATCTCACAGAGGGCACCTTGGAGAGGAATTAGGATTTTTTCTTGCTTTTCTTGAGGCAGCTCCTACTTTTGTTTTGTTAAATAACTAAAGGTCTATGAAAGTGAAGAGTGTCATTGTGTCAAGATTGCACATTCTGAGGGAAACAAGGGATTTTAAGTCATACAACTAAAGTTGTCTTGACAAACGACCACAGTCCCCATCATGGCATCTCTGCTGCCTAACGTTACAGGCTATTGTAACTGATGTGGCCCTCCGTCACTTAAGGCTTTTATCAGATTGGGAGGGAGGGGCTCCTCCTGACACACTGCCGCTGATGTCACTGCTCCTGCGGTCAGCATCGATGGAAGGCAAGGGAAATTACGCAGTGCGCTTTTTGCGCAAAGGGGCACTTTCACCGAAAGTACTCTCGGTCTAAATGACCCCAAATTTAATTATTTGACTGATTAAACTTATTTAGTAACTTTGCTCTTTAATTACCTTTAAAACAATGTCGGCTACGCGGGTGTAGCGGTACCTCAGCACCACTCCTAAACCGATGGGGATGAGGGTGCTGCACAGGGTCAGGATGATGGCCCCGAAGGGCATGAGGTTGACCACAGGTGTGTTGATCCAGGCGCGGCTGTAGATCCACAGACACAGCGGCATCAGCACGAGCGCCAGTAGAGTGGAAGATATGGTCATGACGATGCTGTGGAGAGGAGAGAAGAGGGTTATATCACAGCTGATCAGTCGTAGCTAGTTTGGCAAAAGTATATTACTGACTTTAGGGACGGATTTAGAGCTATACATTAATGCGTAAAGTTGACCAAATCCTCGTCATCTCTGTGCGTAATTTGCTGACTAATACGTGCGAAACATAGTTTAACCTTTTGAAACATTTTTACAGCTTCCCTTTATTACTGACTAAATGTGATTACATCTACCTCAGATTCATCTCCCCGTGCACCAGCAGAGACATGATATTTGATAAGTTTCCTCCCGGGCAGCATCCACAGAGGAGCACAGCCATCGCTGCCACATCATCCAGAGAGAAGGCTAAAGCCAGCAGAAAGGCCACCAAGGGCATGATAACAAACTGACACACCAGTGCCAGCAGCACCCCGATGGGTCTGCGGATATGTTCTCCGAGCTGACTGACATCCACCGTGCAGCCCAGCCCCAGCATGGTGAAACACAGAACAAGTCCCACAAACACATTGATTCCGTGACTGAGAGGGGAATCCCAGAAGGCGGGCATCAGGTGAGGGGATTCCGTCGGCGGAGCGGCCATAAACTCAGCAACACCGACAGTCCTGAATCTGCTGCCGTCAAGGAAAATGGCACTACTGAATCCAGCGATGACACTGTCCTCCGGAGAATCCACAACTTGTTTCAAAGTGTCCGACATAACAAAGTCAATCAAGCCAGCGTTTCGTGCTTCGCCACCCAACAGGCTGGAGTTCTCCATGGCGCAACAGGAGAGGAGAGTCCGCCACAGCCGGTGCTCGTGCGTAAAATGATTCCCCTAGCGGCGCGCTGTCACTAAAGAGCAGAGGATCCAGTGGTCGGAGGATGTGATGGTGCCATGGCACTGATAGTCTTAAAGCGACTCACCGAGTCTGACTGGTGCCACGGATTGGCTCTCAGATAGACGCACATAGCTGGAGGGAGTCTGCACACGGACTTCAGCTTCACTGAGGGTGGATGAGCCAATCAATAACGCCCAGGCTGCTCTTTTATACTGCGCTCCGCTCCGAATAAGGAGAAAGGTCTTCAAAATATCAATCTAATTATTACATATTGACCGTTTTCCATTTGGAAAATGACGCCCGGTCCAAAACAGGCTGTTCTATTTTTGGTTTTCTATAGAATTATAAAAGCCGCCATCAAGACGCATGAAGCTGTAGTGAAGACAGCTGTTAGTCGAGGTTGAGTAAACACAGCCCACATGAATGAACATTGTGCTGATCTTTATACTAGTGCAGCAAACTGTGAAAATCTGCCGGCCCGTTTCTTTTGGTGGAGCTGCTGTTTCCTTTACCAAGTGTGCGCATTACGCACAAGCCCTCAGCGCAAACTTTATACTGCGCAGGTCTGTTTACTTTAACAGATGGTCGTTGATTTGTGTTATTAAAAATCACAAGTCATGACAACTTGCGACCAATCAATCACTGCAGCTGCTGGAATCAGAGAAGGTGCAGATTTAGCTTAAAAGAATGAAGGGAGATGAGATGCATCTATCAACAGTCAGCTGAAGCCTGGTGTCTCTAAGAATCTACTGTAGATCATTGACGACCTTATATATTGTAACTGAAGCTGGTTCTGGTGAGTCTGACAAATATGTGTAATATTTTTGGATGTTAAAAATGATAAATGAGAGAAATTACAATAATCTCCTCAGAAAACAGGTGTTGAGGAAATGTATCAAGTTTCACCAAATAGAAACAACTGAATCAATGACTTAAAGCCTCTTCATACACATACACATAACATAACAGTAATTCTACTGTAGTTACTTCAAACCCATTAAATGCAGAACTGATCCATCTTTTATTTTGGTATTTAATTTACTGTTTTAAAGGGACTTCAAAGGGACCAATTTTAGTATATTGTTATTACAGTGTGTTTACAGGTGTTGGGCAGTACTACTGCAATTGGAAAAAGTATTATAAAGCCTGTTGTGGCTCCAGAGGAAGCTGCATGTCATCTGTTAAATTGCCTTCAGTGATGTCACTCAGTGGCTCAGCTGCATTGTGGGTAATGTAGGTGCCTCTTTTTCAAATGGAAGAAGAACGCGTCGAATAAAAAAGGTGATATCTCTTTTTAAATTTGTCTATGAGTCCAACAGTGTTATAAGAGGGCCTACATTACCCACAATGCAACTGACATCACTGGAGATTATATGCCGTTTCCTTTGTAGACACAAGTGTCTCTTCACACATGCAGTTGTATTCCCCAACACCTGTAAACACACTTTAATATATAAAATGCCGTTAAATGTTTACTTTAATTTAACTGTTGTTTGTTAATCTTTAAACTTGCTCACTCAGTCCATCAGTTTCTTCAAACACCCAAACATGAACATCTTCTGACCGTATCTTGTGTAAGTATGACAACAAAATGTTGTGTTCTGCTGCTGTGACTGTTTGCTCCACACGATAGTTCATCATTGTCAGTAGAGTGTCACTTTACTTTGATTTGTCCACTGTGTCTGTGTTTCTGCAGCCCGGCCAGTGTGAACCTCTGAGTGACACTCATGTACATCAGGCTGTGACGCCACACGCAGAGGAAGCCGAGTATCCAGAGACAATAAATGCACTGACGTCACGCGTCTTCAGGGCACTGAGGCCGGAGTGGGACGGGACAGTTTGCACCAGTCAGTGACTCAGGCTTTCATCCGTCTCCTCCCCTTCCCGGAGACGCACGGTGTCCCCCATTAACCAACGGCTGAATCCAGGTACGTAACGCATTAGCTGTGTGTGTGCGGAATACATAATGTGTCACCTTCCTCTTAACAGCTTTAAAGTGGACGGACACTGTTTCACACGAGGGTGCACTAAGAATATACTGAAGTAGCCAATCCAGCTCAACATATCCAGTTTGAACGTCCCAGCATAGATGAGACTTAACCTCTTTCCATTTGTATTAAATCTCTGCTGCAGAATTCAGCTGTTTATACTCGTCCAATTGAAAGACAGGCAGTTATTTTGAGTCATCCAACTCATAAATTAGCCTGATTTATAGGTCCACACGGATACAGATGAATAAATTCAGAATATGTTTTGAAAGGGTTGAACAATGTGATCCAGTTTTGACAGTTTCTATCTTTTGCATGTGAACTTGAACTAAAAGAAGTCAAATACTTTGATTTATAAGTTCACTGTCACGCCTTTAGACCTACCCTTTTAAGTAACACCAGGTTATTTCCCAGAGTTAAGACACAACATTAAAATTATTGACAGTAACAGATTTGGATGTGCCTTTTTGGGTCACATCGATGCACCTCTGATGTTTTCAAGTGTTGATATTCTGCTGTTTAGAGCAGTTTAAGCCAGGACACATAAAATCAGAATGATTACAGCTGTAAGTTGCTTTGCTGAAAAACAATATTTGATTTGATTATTTTGATAGATGATATGAGTCAGGATGGTAATTTGTCCAGTTAATCTTCACTGAAAAAATTATAAATGATGTTGAGATTTTTGCTGAACTCTGTATCAAACGAGTTTCGTTCCCTTACATCTGGAAACTATGTTTTTTAGGCTGGGGCATCTCTGCAGCTCCGCAATGCTTAATTTATGATGGTTTGTTGTGACACATTTTACCTTTATTAACACGGCTACCGGATATTGTACCTGCTCATATTATGATTTAATGTTTTGATCAATCTTTAAGCCATACTTAGTGGTCACTTTAATATTTTGTTATTTTATCGTTGTATGGTAAGTACTGATATCTGTTGGATTCTTACACCCTTTTCAGTCACTTTTCAAGCATTTTCAGAGTTCTTTCAGCAACTTGCATCTGTGGTGAATTGCATATTAAAATGATTATTTCACGTATTCACATTAAATCAGATGTTATTGTGCTATCAACAGCCAGAATAATGTTTCATAAAGGCACTACAGACGGTTGATGGATTGAAGGAAAAAAGAAGTTTCATGTTTTAAAATGTGCCACCTGTCTAAGTAGACGTGTCATCCTGTATAACATGGCTGAGACGATATAAAACAGACATTATGAATAGTGATGCAAGTAAGTTTCATGCAGAAGTGTTTTCAAGGACTTTAAGCACTCGTACAAACCCTGTAAAATATGCTGAGGATCCACAATAACGCAAAAGAGAGAACAACTTTTCTGCTTTTATTTGAAATGTGAATTTACACAGGGAAACTGAATGTCATGTTTGTGGATATAAAAAAAAGTTCTATAACAAAAACTTTCACACAAAAGGTGTGGTTGGTATGTCTTTTTGAAACATTCGTTGTAGCTTCCCACTGAATCTGAGCTCAGACAGAGGCACCTCTCTCTTTAATAAATAGTTTCATTTACAGGATGAGTAATTAGATATAAATATGAAGGCGCATTTAAAACATTTTCTTTTTTAAAAGCAATTATAAATGTTTTGATTCAATTACAAAAAAAACAAACAAAAAGGCAAGCAAATCAACCAAGCAGAGATGCAAGATGGCAAATAATATTGGCAAAAGCAGAAATTGGCACAAAATGATAAACGAACAAACAAAGCAAGATGTTCAAACTCAAGTGAAACTTTAAATTATAGGCACTAGTTTCATAACACCCATCACACCAATGATCAGAACAACTTCCCTAACACTGGCACACTGATTCTTTTCATAGCACGAGAGGTAAAAGCCAGCAAAACTTATTCATCTTGTCATCTTTTTCAAGAGATTTTCCTTTTTTTTTCATGGCATGAATGATATACACTGACATAAATCTGTTATGGGAATTTACTGAAAAACTTTAAAGTTTCCTTGGTTTCATTGGCTGAATGGGGACAAAATATGTTTTTGGGTTCAGGTTTTCTTTTCCAATAGATACGTTTGTTAAGACGTCAGATATAACTCAGACCTAATGTTAAACTGACCAAGCACTTGAATGGAAAAGTGAAATCTTGGCACAAATCAGAACTGAGGCTTTGGCCGAGGTGTCGTCAATCACCCGGGTTTCTCACAAGTCCTGATTTGTCCCTTTGAAAACAATAAAAGGCTTTGGAGAGTTAGCTCGCAGTTGAGGTTCAAAATGTACATTTTAAACAACTGAAATCTTCAAAGAAAATACTGATATGGATTGTTTGGACATACATTTCATAAATAATTTGAATAAATAATTTCCAAAACAAACTTGTGCATACATTCTGGCTGATTTTACAAGAGGAAAGATTCTTAAAAGTCATAGCCACACACAGGTGCTTTCACTGTTGCAAGACATCCACAGTTCTCTAATGTTATGGGACATTTTCACCTGCACAGCATCATCATAGAGATCGCTCACCTACATCTGTTAAACACAGAGCATAAAGAGAGAAATGTGTGGAGACATTTCAACCTGAGGGAGGAGGAGAAAAGAACAGGGGGGAGAGGAGTGGGAGGAAAGCCGGGCAATGAAGTGATATGGACTGTCTGAAAGATGACTGCAGGCAAACCAAGGCAGGCGACGCGTCCTCTGCTGGCCGAGCTGGAGTCGGGCTGGTTTCTTTGGCATTTTCTGGGCAGTCTGCACTACATGCCTGACCCCTCCAGAGCCGGAGCCCACAGAGGAACACGATGGGAGGCCCTCTTTGATACGATGTGGACACTGTCTTCTCCTTTTTTCTTTTTTTTTTTAAATTCTCAATGTTATATATTTCAGGGACATAGTCTCTCTCTTCACTGTAAAAGGTATCTAGGTAGATAAAGTGCCATGTTGTTATGTCCCCCTTGTGTTGATCGTTTGATTGGAGAGCCCCCTGCTGGCCCATCTCAGTAACAACCTTCTCTCCAGTTTTCCCCTTGGCCACTGAAGGTCCGAGGAGCAGGAAGAGATCTGAGACGAAAAAAAAAAAGATGGTTAAATTCTGTCTACAGTCATTTATTATCGAGGCTCGTGTGTGTATGTATGCATGTGGTGTACACACCTGCGCACAGGTTGGGCTAGTTTGCTGCGAGGCAGAGGGATCCCCCCTCCTGCAGAAGAAGAAGCACTGGGGCGGGGCAGGCCGCTGCGTGGAGCAGCCAGGGAGCGAGTCGGCGTGGAGGTGGCAGAATTGGGATTGGACGTGGCCTTAACCGGCTGCCGCAAGGCCAGCGGGGACGGGGTGGCTGGAGTCCGCAGCTTACTTGGAGAGGGGACTGGAGACAGGCAGAGCATGACTACAGTCAGGTACAGCTGTATTGTGTCTTTGTATAGAAAATGCTTTGTTAGGTTTGAGTCTGACACTAGTTTAACAACGAAGGTATGGTCACAATGGTGTGAGATAGATATAATATGATGCCAGTTAACATACCTTTAAAACAAAACATCTATCAAACACAGAAACATATGCAGGTCTTTGTTAACCACAGTTATCACAAATGAAGTCAAACCTGTTAAGATGCAAGTTTAGAAACCAAAATCAAAAGCAACTACGTTTAAAAACAACACATAATACACAAAAAGGCTAATCAACTCAGCTGCTTTCTATGATTCTAGATGCACTGACAGAATGAGGTGATACACACATATTCTAGTGAAAACCTAAAGCACATATCATTAGCACGACATCAATACGACCACGGCGTAGAACCACAATCACAATATTTAAAAAAAGGTGGAAACCCTCAGTGAATACTCACTGAAATCACCTTCTTCTCCAAAGCAACAGGAGAGTGGGACTAGACAAAGACGAAGACAACAGAGACAGACAGGCCTTAATTCAGAGCTGGGAGGAAGCTGCTGCTGCTGCTGCTGCTGCGGATGGGCTTCAATGAAGTGTCTCTTACTGTCTGTGCGTTTTCTTAAACTGATGAACAGAATGTGGCAAGTGACCCCTTGAGGTTATGTGTCTCAAAAGTCATCCTTTAAAATATATGTATGATTGCTATTAAAAACAAAAATATATTTGACTACTTCATCTCTGAAGCAGCGTGCATTTGCAAAGTCACTAGTAACTAAAGTTATCAAATAATGGAGTGGAGTAAAAAGTTCATTATTTGACTCCAAAATGTGGTGGATTGCAAATAAAAGTAGCTGAAAATGGAAAAACGCAAATAAGTACAACTACTTGGAAATTGTACTTAAGAACAGTACATGAGCAGCAGTAAAAACTTCCTTCATAAAGGTTATGATGATAATCTTTATGAACATTTTGGAGAATGAACTGTTCTACATTACACACAGAGGTTTATCTATTTACCCTCATTGTTATAGATGGGGTGGACAAAATAATAGAGAGATCCATAAATACTTTAGTCACATCAAATGCCCTTGAAACTTCTCACGATCAGGTAACACCTTTTATTTTTTACCTGTGTGGTTTTGTCTAATTGAAAACCACATAAACTGTTGATATAAAAAGTATATAAGTATATGGAAAATTCAGTTCAATAGCACCATAAACTACATCTTTCAAAATGGCTGTACAATTGACACGACACCTTTCTTAAACACTCAGCATTTAGCAAAAACCGAACATTATAATCTTCATGAAGGGAGGATTTACTGCAGGACATATAATACTAATTTTGGAATTAAATATTTCATTTATTCTACTCATGTACTACTATAATGTGCAGTGCAATATTAAGTGTAGTCACTCCTCTGTTGCAAATCCCGTCAGTGTGATCACTAGGACTGTCACAGTACAAGTTGTCTGGAGGGAAATGTTGTTGCTAAGGGTTGCAGTTACTATTCTACACAGGTAAAGAAGCTGCTCACATCACTGTGTGACATGGCGTATAAGTGATTTGCAGTTTACATGGTTGAAGACTTTTATGTAAACTTAATGTTCACTTCAGAGCAGAGTTGGCTAGTTTACTGTGACACATTAGAAATGTGTATTGAGTCAAGGGAGTCAATATAACCGAAGTTGTACTTCATGTACACAGATATGAAAATACAACAACGTGAATGTTGAAAGTTATGCTAACTGCTAATAATGCTCGTTATTGTATCCAAGTTAAGATGGCTGTCGAAGATGAACAGCTGAATGGAACTTTTCTTTTCATGTAGCCAGAGAGTCATGCGACTCTGATCGCCAACCATGAACCAGCAACCGCACACAATCACTGTTTTAACATTTCTGAACCAATTATTACAGAAACTCGACACCGGCCTCATGCAGATCTGTTCTGCCTTTAAAGTACAAACATTACATCCTTTCAGTATGGTGGCAAACCTGTGTGAGTCAACTCAAGCCCATCGCTGCCAACAACAACCTTCTACTTCACCTCGTTCTTTAAAATGAAACAGGCTAAACCTGCCCTCAGTGACCTCACGGTTTGAAATGTCAAGCTGGCAACTAGTTCTTCACTGCACCTTCCTCAGCTCAATACAATACAGCTACATGATCATTTACACTCTGCGTCAGTAGTCTTCAGTACACAGGCAGCTGACACTAGTAAGTCATAAACTGTGCACATGTCTGTGGTGAGACGACCTCACAGCCTCCAGCTGGTTTAGGAGCAGGCCGTTACCTCGCAGGGCAGTTGGGCTTTGGAGGTGTTGTTTGGGCTTCGGGGAGGAGCGAGAAGGGGTGGAGTATCTTGGGAGCTGAGCTGCTGCTGGAAAACAGGGACATTTTAGACTTCACTCTGCCTGAGATTCACAACGTTACTGGAGGGGGAAAAAAAGGGCTGTGGAGGCAGAGAAAGCCACAGAAGCCCGAGGTGCAGTTGGAGGCCACTAGGGGGCAATACAGCCAAACATTCAAAGCCTGTCCCAGCTTCATTCAAGTGGCGCAGAAGCAGGATGTCGGAGCAAAGTGTCAGTGCCACGGTCAGCTTCAACAGCCCATCTAACCAGTCTCAGCACAGACAGAGAGATTGAGGCTGGTTTTTGTTACACATGCTTTAAGAGAAGACGGTGAGAGAGGCAGAAATTCAGGTGTCTCACATGCCCAGTGCAGCCAAAGCTCAGATAGAAAACACATACACCTATCAAGACTGTAAACCTTTCTCTATAAACCAAAGTATACATTTTAATGCAGCTGTAATGTAAAGGCTCAGGCCACATGAACACCTGCCACTCAGAGGGCTGGTTAAGACAGGATAAAGGTAGTCAGTACACATTTAACGAGCTGAAACCTGCCCTTTGACCCTCGTGCTCTCTGCCTCTAGTAACACAGAGGGATTACTCTTTTCTGGATTAAGGACAACACCATTACCTTTATCTCCCATTACAGGATTACATCAAATGGATACTCTTAGCGCACAGAAGTTGGATTCTGAGCTCTTAATGAACACAAAACCCTCGGAAACGAAATGTAAAACAATGTTAGTGTGGCTGATTCCAGGAGTCGACCCTGGATTCTCAGAGTTGCCGGCACCATGCTCTCGATTCTGCAGAATGGATGGGTGTGTTTCTTTGAAGTGAGAGGAAGGATGCGTGTGAAAAAAAGACATTACAACTGCAGATGATCAAAGACAAAGAAGAGGATCCCCGATACACCAAAGCCATTGCAGTACAAAGCAGCACAGTTCTCGTGCTGTAGGTGCAGCCAGAAGGATTAACACAATTCCCATTTGCACAGTGACGAACAGGAGAATACACAGCCTGTCATGTTTCTGAATGTTTGGTATACTCGGAGAGCACAAACAAATATTAATATATGTCAGCAGACATAAACAGTGATATCAGTGATGAATCTGCTGCAGTGTAAACAATCATTTACAACTTTGGAGGTTTGTGTGTGTGTTTGCAGTAAAAATGGATTCAGATAAAATAACCTGTTGTTTATGTACATGTCCGTCACAATACTCACTAGCAGACTGGCTCTGGTGTCGAGGAGAGCCGCCGTTTGGCACTTGCAGGTTGGACTCGCAGCTACGGCTGTTCTTCACAGGTTCTGGGGCCTGTGCCGTTGCCGCCGAAGAGCGCGTGAGGTTGGGAAGACTGCGACGCAGTTTTTCTGCAACAGCGATGACAGCAGACACTTAGCTCAGGCAACATGACAGTGTCCAGAATCACACTGATGTCCTCCGCTTACCTTCGTTCTTCACCACGTTGGTCTGCAGGTCGTGCCCGTGGCCCTGCAGCGAGTGGCGAGGCTGCTGCAGGCGGCTGATGATGGGCTGAGGCGAGCCGCGGCTGTGGCTGTAGTCGATGGAGCGGGCGGGGGAGCGAGAGCGGGGTGAATTCCTGGGAGAAGCGCGGGGGGAGTGTCGAGGGGAGGGGCTGAAGCGGTTGGAGGGCAGGTGGAAGGCCGGGTGCACCGCCTCCTCTTCGTCCTCCAGACTGTGCGCGTCTAACTCCTGGTCACTGAAGGTACTGCGCCGCAACGAGTGGCAGGATGAACCTGAGCTCCGCCTGGATGCTGTTGCGGCGTAGTCTTGTCTCAAACCTGACAAACATGGACGCACAGTTACAACACACTCTGAAACAAGCTAAAACCTGAAGGGAACTGGTACAGGTACATACTCTCTTCCTGCATGCGGGCCAGTATCTGGACATCAGTGACATCGTTGAGTTTGTAGGTGTTGGAGGAGCCCACTGAGTCCTCATCCATCTCTGACGTGCTCAGCTCACTGTCCACTGATGACTGCGGGCTCACCGCCGGAGGATTCCTCTCTGCTGCTGCGTTTCGCTGGTGTGCTGGCGAGGAAATGATGTGTGAACACTTCAGTGAGTCACATTCAACAACATTATATTCTGTAACTGTTAGCGAGCTGTGCAGAGAGCCATACCTGCATTCCCAGGAATTAGCTGCTGTCTGACAACGGGCACTCTGCTGGGGGTTGAGGAGGGGGAGTTGAAGCCACTGCTGTAGGGGCTGTTGGCTGCGTTTGTGCTATACGGACTTCCATAACCCTGCTGGTTGTAGGGGCTTCCATACAGGCTCCTGCGCTTGTTAGCTGTAGAGTCACAGAACGGAAACAAATATCAGTCAGGCCCCAGATTTGTTGAAATTTGAGCAGTAGTTCACCCCTTCAAAGTACAACAGAATATTTTAAAAAACAAATTCATGTCTATGTTTAAATTTCTCACAATGACTCGTCCAAAACTTAGTGCAGACAGCCTGTCAGTGGAAGATGATATGTGAAATGTGGATGAATCCACTCTGAACACTTGTTTCACTTGCTCTATTTGCTAACATACTACATCTATACATACTGTAGCCCATAAAAGACCATGACGAAGCCTGCGGCTAATAGTCGACACTCTTATGAAAGCTCCACAGTGTGCTAGCACTCTGCTCGAGTCTCTTAAAGCGTATGCTGAGTGTGGGCCTGATAGAGTTCCTGCATCATCAGCCGGGAGAATCACTTAACAATGCAAGCCATTCAATCCACACGCGGAGAGCACAATGCAATTCTCTGTAAGAGCAGCAGTCAAAGGCTCCAGTCTCCAGATCTGTTGTCTCAGTCATGAGATCTGATTCTGGGCAGTTTGCTGGTCACTGTTGTAGTTTGGTGGTTTGGGTGGTTAATGTCTCAGAAGTTCACTCTTTACCAATCCCCTCCATCTCTCTCTCTCTCTCTCTCTCTCTGACTGGATGTGTTTATACAGCTGGGTGGTGACTGGAAAGGAGCCTGTTGAGATCAGCCACCTCCCTTCACTTGTTCCCTCTCCTCCTGGTGCTCTGCACTCTGTCCTGCATTATTTAAGAAATAACACCATGTCCACTTTGCTGCCATCCGCATGGATCAGCTGCTGAGCAATGTCAACAACACTGCAGCATGTCGGCCTGTGATGCTGCTCACTTTAAATGGACGCCTTGTCGGGGTCGGTATCTCTGGGAAGTTCACGATTCCATTATGATTAAAGGACCAACAGTTGATTATATGGCGATTATCGATTGGGTTTTAAAATTCAGATCATTGATGTCTGACATCGAGACAACAACAATACATCTCAGAATTGATTTTCCCCAAACGCTCTGTTTTCCTGATTTTGTAGGCCTACTAAGTCTTCAGATTTTGGGAAATGCTAAATATAATCATTTAAGTTTAGAAATATGCTTGAATTCAAATAAATTCCTTCATATAATATATAATATTTTATACTAAACAATTATTTGTTGTCTTCTAAAACAATCAGGCAAACATACAATCAAAGTTTTCAGCAGCCATCAAACTACATAACTCGAAGCAGTAAAGATCTCCAGGAGCTCCAGAGGAACTACAGTGTGAACAGAAAGAGAATTTAGTCCTCTATACAATTAATTGAGAATGTGAACACAAAAAGAGCTGAGTCACTTTTCTGTTGGTCCACTTAAAGAGGACTATATGTGAAAACAACCAAAGTTAAAAAAAAAACAGATTAAAACAGTTCAAGGTTTGAGTCGACATTCAAATCCAAAACCTCAACTGTGAGCTGTTGTGGCTAAAAATTTGTATTAACACCACTGACAAACAGGAACGTTTCTGTGAGTGCTTACAGACACAAATCAGCTCATGTGTTCTATGAAGTGGAGGAAACGCATAAGAAAAACTCTCATCTTGGCAGCTTAGAGTTCTGTGTCACGACTTAGAGATGATTAGATGACATCATGCCCCGTCGCAGCGACTCTAGCAGCTCATTGTCACACACCAATCTAAAGGGATCTGCAGCAAAGGGACCAAACCAAAATAGAGTGTCCTCAAATCCTCATGTCCTAAAACAAGAAAAGAAGTCAGCGAAGAGAGAAGAAGTGCTGTTTCTACTGGCTTTAATTGATTTACTGTGATATGAAATTGTGCTGGAGGATTTTCTGTCTTGGCTTTTCAACTGCGGAAACTTTGGGGTAGTTTCCACAGGCTGAGAAAAAACAGTCAGCACACAAGAGCCTGATATAAAATGAAGCCCTGGAGGGCTTAAATGGCGAGGATGAAATGGAAGACAAAGCTTGGCATTGAGGTAATAAATAAAATAAAAGAGCCTGCGAACATATCACAAGAGAAGAGCAAACAGAGGAACTTTTGTAAAAGACACAGATAAATACCAGTAAGTAGAGCACGGCTAAAACTGGTAGAGACATGCAACAAGGAGGTGAACTGAATGTTCAGTCTGAGGTTTGAGAAAAGACAAAGCTTTAATGAGCAGGAGAAGGGCAGGTCAGCTATGTGACTGTGGTTGGGAACTCCAGGGTCCTGTATGTGCACTGAATCAACAGCGCAGCACAGCTGTCAGAACAGCAGCATGGAAAATGTGTTCAGCTCCGGCAGCACATGCTGTGACTTTTTATCAAGATTGTCTGACATGAGGAAGACGAGTACAGTCAGCGCACTGCCGTCTCCTCCCTGTTGATCGTTACATAACTGAGGCACGTCATGTGGGGTTAGGATTTTTACAGGGTGTGCACGGACAAAAGGCTTGGTCAACACTGACACTGTGAAGTTGACAATATACTAAAGCCTTGTATGAGTGCGTAAGCTGACACGGACGTATTATCTAGGCAGAAACAAACACTTTATGATACAAGGAAGTCGACGCTTTGACTTCAATCTGACTCAAGTGAAGTCAAGATTTTTTTTTTTCTTCGCAAATTCCTCTGAGACAAACTCAAGCTGACACCATGGCAACAGGGTTTCCAGGCTCCTGCTAGAGACCGGGTGTGAAGGAGAGTAGCCGGGAGCCATGAGGGTGTGTCTGTGGTGAGTCTCTCTTTCGCTCAGATGCTCACTGCTTAAGATGTGCTGAGGCTAAAGAAAAGAAAAATCTTATACTAATGCCCTGACCTTTTTCTTTCATTTCAGGTAAATCACAAGACTCCACAGAAAATCCCTGTTGTCCTGTCTTTGTGGAAGCAGTGACAACATCAGTGCTAGCTGAGGACAGAAATGAAGGCAGAGGAGCGGATTGTATCAGTGACAGAGGGGATATTTTCAGGCCCCAGCAGGATGACGTTATCCCCCCTTCCACACCTACAGTGATGATATCACCACTATCACCCCACTCAAGTGGCTAGTTGTGTGTAGTATTAGTCAGCTGCGAGAAACGTTGTGGGATTTGTTCGCCAATGGTCCTTTCCACGCAGGCTCCTAAAACCCAATCTAGCAGTGTTTTGCCTGAGAAATAAGCCTAATCTCTGAGGAAGGAAACAGCCCATAGTGATCACAATAAAAGGAAAAGAGAAAGAGATTAATCCTGCTGTGTTTTGATGAAAGTTGCCAAGCAAGTTTCCTGGCTTCAGTGAGATGAATCATACAAGAGATGTTTTCCCTGTTTAGATCATAAAACATATCTGAACTGTGGGAAAAGAAAAAAAAAACCCCTCAAGGTCTGCACTCATTTAGCAGCCAATATCAACATATCTCAGTATCCATGGCCGAGGAGGTGGCTGTGTGTCCAGGTGCTGTCCGGACAGTTGCGCAACAGAGCTGAGATCACAGTGGACAACCTTCAGTGGTCTGTTGCTCAACATGATCTGTCACATGGGCATACCACTGTCAGAATGGAAATGGCCTGGCTTAGTTTAGCTGCGAGGGTTTGAGGCCGGTCGTCCTCACTGAGGGACTGACTATAATTAGTGGCAGCCATAGCTCGGATAACAGACACAGAGCATAAAGGAATACAGACTAGGTAGAATGTTATAGATGAAATCACTGAATAATGTTTGATTGATACTGAATGCAATCATGAAAAACTTTGAAAGGAAGTGATTCACCAGACAGATGTAATCTAAATAAATAAATACTCAACATGCTCGAAGCACTTAGGTGCAATCATACGGCACAAAATGATTAATATTTTGCATACCCCTTGGCGACGGTATAAATTAAGCAGTATTTTTCACGCACATTGCCACAAAGGACCAAAGAAAAAGGAACCGCTATCACTATCAGCACCTCAAACACCTGATGATGTCATAGGCTTTGACAGTCATTTGCGGCACATTCAATCCCATATCAAAAGAAGAAGAGACTACCAAAATGTACGCACAAACACATTCTCACAAACCCTCCACCGGGTCATAAAACAACAGCCTCTGCCAATTTCTCTTTAGAATAAGGGAAGATGAACTACACGAGGGAACTTTACTGATTAATAATAGCTGTGCTTTGTTTGTAATTGTGTGTACTAGCTGTAAAGTTATTTAGAGAAATAGGTGAGAATAACACAGAGCCATTTATTTTGTGTAATGTTGTGCTTCAAAAATCAATACATGGAAATAGTATGATTACTAAAGAAGCTCAATTAAAGTTCTTTGTAGCAAGAATAATAATAGTAACATTTATGGCCACCTCTTGTCTAGCCTGCATTTAAACACAAGCTCTATCTCGCTGGAATGACAATTCTATATTTACTATTTATATGACAATCATTTACGACTTTTCTTTAATATAATGTTATTATTATGGTTAAAAGTCTTACAGAGCATTCACTAATGGCACAGCTGTAGAATAATCACTGCTGCTTTACTTTGTTTCTGTGCGTTGTCGCATCAATATACCAGTTCTGAGATTTACCGCGGTGTAAAAAATTACGTATGTCAGTCAGAGTAAAATTGCTTAGTTACCGGATTTAATTCTACTGTGTTAATGTTATTAAAACCTTCTGTCTTTGTAGGGTCTTTGTGACTGACAATAATAACAATCATAATAACAATAATTGTGTAACATCATATACCATGAAACCATGACGTATTCTGAGATGTCATACCATGAAAATCTCACACCGTTGCAAACCTAACCTTGAAATGTAAATTGTGTCAATCTGATATGACTTTGTGCTTGTCAGGATAGAGGAACTACATTGTTTTATTGTAGTCTGACTCTGACTTGACTAAAATAGATGCAAAGTGATGTAGAATAACTTTTATGACAAAGATGAAGATTCTGTCCTGCTTAAGTTTCATTGGCAAGACAGTGAATCCCTAAAACCAGGGTGGTATTTTCTAGCTAACCGCTTAAAGAGGGATTAATGAAGCGTGTCACTGATGTTATTACTCTTTCTACTACTACTACTGCTGCTGCTGCTGCTTAGACTACACGTTTCATGTGTACTGAGGTTATTTACCTGACAGGGTGAGGTCCAGTCTGTGGATGAGGGAGCGCTTGGCTGATTCCATCTCAGGACTGGGGTTGTCAAGAGCTTGGCGGCACCACACGATGGGACTTAAGGTTTTCTGCAGGGGACTGTTGAGTTTGGCCTCATACAGCCTGGAGAAACAACAACAGAATACACAATTAGACTTAGTGAACTGCATGTTCTGTAAAGGCAATACAAACATATACGTACACTGTCATGTCATCTCTCTCTAATGGTGACCGACCATGACTGACAGCTCCTGCCTCATATGTGGTGTGACCCAGTAGCGCTCAGAGGAAATGAGATTGTGGGGATAAAAGTGTTTGGACAGAGTTTTCTCATCAAAAGCTGCAGTGCCAATGACAGACAGAGCTTGCTGACACTGAAAATTACTATTTGTTTTAATTCAGATCTTTATCGTACTTAAATATTTAAACTAACAGAGTCCATCAATTATTTAAGATGCTGCTAAATAAGCACCACCAGTTGTGAAACGTAGTATTGACTTTAAGATATCTTTAAGCCTTGTCACTAATCTCGACTCTTACTGGTCACATGTTGCATGTGTTCATTTAGCACAGACCAGTGTTAGCATTGATGACGACGCAACTTTCCGCTCCTGCTGCAGCAAACTTTAAGAATGGAGCACTGTCACTTAGCCCAAATTGTTTGGAAAAAGTCACTGGGTTCAGTGCTCAGTCAGCTGTATTGATTGGACCGTCAAACCCATTTAATACTGGCACTGGCCAATAATTTGTCCGTTTGTCGGAAAAAGAAGAGAAGAGAAGAGAAGAGATTCCACTCTGTGGCGAAATCGGAGTCAGCAGCTGTCAGCTCTGTTGCAGCCATACAAGAAGCCTTTCATGATGAAAGCAGAAACACTACAGACAAGGAGGACTAGTGTAGAGAAATACAAGCTGAAATCTAGGACTGCACATTTTCACTGTTTATCAACACAAAGGCAGTCATTCACATTCACTACAGCACATAAATAAAATCTACCCCTAAGAGACCAAACACTTCGTACACGACGTCCGAGCTCTGAAACAATGATATCTGTCATGTCCACATGCGGTTTGGAGGAGTGTGACAAGCAGATATTGATGGGCAGCGGCACTGCAGGAGGAGAAGGCAGAATTTAAAATCCACTCTGATGCTAATTCAAGGATTACAGGAGTCTATGACAGGAACTGGCGAGAGCCTCGCGCTACACAGTAATCCCAGATATCAATCTGATCCAGAGGGCAGACAAACAGCCAGGGCATAATGAGAGTGGCTCTGCTGAGCATGAGTGAGCAATGTCTGAAAGTGGTCTGATGTCAAAAGGCTCAGAGGATGGCACTGCTGCAAGCAAACGAGGGAAGACTCTCTTCTGAGCTGGCGCTCAACCAAATATGATCTACATTTGGAGTAGTTTCAGTAGCTATCATTAAGTTGTATCAGGAGCTACGCCCTAATGTTGCTTATTACAGTGTCATGATCATAGGAGACGCCAATCAAACAAACCCTTCCTGACAAGAGACATAACAAGCACCATCCTCTGAAGACAGCCCATCATTTCATATCTAGGCTGTTTCTGTCCTAAAAGGTCATCAAAAGTATCAATACTTCAGCGCTCCTTTAATACCATCTGTTTAAGACCCTACAGTAGCTGTTTTTGATAGTAGTAAAGGGGTTTTGTGGAACTCCTGTGTTGTGCTGGAAGATGTTTGTTATTTTACTTTAGCGCACTCCATTTCTAATCTAACGTTAGATATTGTTGCTCTCTGTTAGCGGAGCAAAGAGAGGCACTGAGACGAGGCACTCGTTAACCTTTGGACTGTCACGGAAAATACGACCTCCTAAGTTCTTCAAAAAGAAACCGGCAGTCCAGCAACATTAAAACAACTTCTATCTCCATCTACAGGCTTGCTAAGTGACCGAGAGAGGCGGGGAAGGTCTCATTTCTCGAGTCACGTTACCGTCAGCTCACATGTGCACAACACAAACGTGACTAATACATTTTATTTGTTACATAGAGTCTCTTTTCCAACTGTGTTCAGTGACCAATTCTTTATGAGCAGTTCGAAAAAAAAGAAAAAAGTTGTTCTATTTTGTGGGCATGTAGTTTTTTATTCTTTTTGTCAGGTATCAAAAGAGGTATCAATCATGATTTTTTTATACTAGCATCGTATCAAAGTTTAAATTTCTGGTTTTATGATAACCTCAATGGTCCACTATGTAGTTTTGGGCAGGAAATCTTAACAAGAAAGAAATGATTCTTTATGCCTTAATAAACTTTCTGTTTTTCATGACTAAACTGAATAAACAAACTGACCTTAAAGGACAACACAACTTCATACTGTTTTACTTTGTTTATATTTGATGGACGCTGCCACCTTTCTAGCTCTAAACAGTGTTGTAGGGACATTATTTTCCTCTGAGAACAGCTTATTTATTCAGTTATGGAAAAAAATATATTTCTGTTTGTATTACTACCTTATTTATAGTGTAAATATAAAAATTCTGTGTAGGAATTTCCTCTCCAAAGCTACATGGTGCCCCTTTAATCCTAATAGACTGTCTGCAAACCCTTTCACCAAATCTACATGTCTGATATTAGCCGTGTGATGAAGACTCCTCTCAGTGTGCAACTCTGCCTCGTCGAGGGATTTTCCTTGACTTGGGATGAGAAGCGAGATTTAGAGAGCTGCGCAAATCCAATCTTACACCAGAGTTTCAGGGATTACACTTCTAAAGAGTGCCTATGCAAAGCCACCTAACCCTGAAACGCCATAACTGCTCAGCGCTGGAGGAAATAATATTATCACAATGTATCAGGACAGGATTAAGAACAGGAGTGTGGGCTGTCAGGCTGTTTCTGATTATACGCACGCCAACATGATGCCAAAGGGTCATCCATGTCGACGTGACCCTTTTATGTTATTAATACCCAGTGTCTGTAATCCCTGCTCGTGATCAGCTTTTTGACACTGACACAGCGTTTATTCCGACACGATGAGACTGAAGTCCTATTTCAGATCTCTTGCCTCCT
The DNA here is from genome assembly GCA_963678695.2 of Diplodus puntazzo. Classification (NCBI taxonomy): domain Eukaryota; kingdom Metazoa; phylum Chordata; class Actinopteri; order Spariformes; family Sparidae; genus Diplodus; species Diplodus puntazzo. Next base: position 7,530,636 of record OZ023163.1, on the reverse strand, counting down.
CACTTGGTGCTGCGGAGAACTTGTGGCTGTGTGCCAACTGTTGGTGCGAAAGGGGAATTCGGAGGAGGAATATAACCATGGCTACCTCTCCCACATGGGCTGCTGGTAGCAGGAAAACAACTTTCACTTTAGCTGCACACACTGATCTCCTGCCACCACTGTCATGCCAAGCCAAGCAATCTGCCACATCACAACATGAAAACGGTTCAACAGATGATCAGGGACTGGAGGGTCCTGACAGCCCAGAGCCTCAGAGGCCTGCTGGTCTGAAACAAATGCAGACAGGAAGGGAGGAAGAGATAATAATAGATAGAGATCCAGTATTGATTGTATGACAAAGCATGTCTACTGTGATCACACAGTCCGAGAAGGGGCTTGGCATCGCCCACATGACTTGCCAAACAACAACATCCCTCAGTCAGTGATCCTCAATGAGACTCCTTCAGCACAGATGACTTCAGATTTCACTGAAGCTACTAAAGATTGTTTATGCCAGACGTTTTGTCGTGGTGGCTAATGTGCGGAGCAGCTGTGCCCCAGTACTGGAGACACACACACGGCTGTAAAGGCGAAGATACCTCCCAGGACAAGCCTGTCACTCACCAGCTGTCCTCGTCTTCGTGTAGACAGTCCATGTCTTCCAAATCTAAGATCTCCACTTCGTCCAGAATCGACGTTTCCCCTTCGTCTGTGAAACCTCCGGTGGTGTCTGAATAAAGTGAGTTCATACTCGACACAGAAGCAGAAGCAGCCGATGCCCCCTCATATTCATACGGCCTCCTGAAGCTGATACCGTCGTAAGACAGTCTGGGGCTCAAACAGCGGTTATTCTCCAGCAGCCCACTGTAGCGACCCGTTCCGACGAACCCCACCCCAGGGAAGCCGGCCAGACCGGCTGCCATCCCGGCTGACAGCGACGACTCGTACCCGTCGCTGAGGGGTCTGTGGTTCCCTGACATCGCTCCGGACGAGGACAACATCGTAGACCGACTCCGGAGCTGTTCATTTTGCTGTTCTAGCTTCTTCACCAAGTCCTGGAGCTTCCGCACCTCCAAGTCCGCGTTGATATTTGAGTTGATATCCTCCATAGCGGCTCTCCTCAGCCCTACGAAAATATGCGGTGGTCTGTGGTATTTTTAGTCCTTCCTCCGCCGGCAGCCTATTTCTCTTTGTTTACTTCACTTTTATCTCCGTGTTCAAAGAAGACACTTTGGTGTTCGACCGACTTAAAAAGCTCAACATCGTCATCTTCTCCAGTTTGCCGTGCTCACGGGCAGGGTCGAGGCCATTTTCATAATACTCGTCACCAACTGTGAAAGACCAACAGGCGGCGGATAGCCACACGTCACCGCGCAGAGCGTCGGGAGCGAGCACGTAACCAACACCTATTTGCACGTGCACAGATAACTAGTCTCGTACAAAGGCGTTTAACGTTATTTTTTCAAAATAAATGTCGTATTTTACATATCTAAGATTTGGGTAGCTCAAAAAATATATTGTTTTTTATTTATTCTTTATTTATTTTTTTATTCAACTATTATTTTTTAAATTAAATAAATATTAACTGGCCGGTCCAAGTAATCTCAAAGTGAAAGGCATGATGACAAAACAATATATTATCTCCACAACAATAAGAAAACAACCCAAACAAAAATGAGCACAAACATGTTTATTTTCATATACAAATGTAATACATGTTTCCAAATGTGTTAAAAAATGCTTTGTAACAAGCCTAAAGGTGGAGCAACTGTAATATTTATGTCACTTGCTTTTGTGTCTGAGTCTTAAGAGAGTTCAAGGGCTTCCTCCGACTCCAGATGCTCCTCAGTTTTCTGGAACACTGCCCCCTTCTGCTCTCCACCTTCATCTTCAGCCTCCACACTCTCCTCCCCCGGCCCCTGGCTTGTCATAGAGGCGTCGAGTCCATCCTGGTCAGCGCTGGCGTTCTGCGAGTCTGCTCCCTCGTCATCTTCATCCTCCACATCCATCTCAAAAACGCGAATGTGCCTCAGATTGGCGCTTAGCTGCCAGAAAAGAAACGGTTAATGTTAGAAAAAGGTCCATTACAGTCATCCACTGGCATGCCCCCGCTGGCAGAGGAATGTGAGAAGGCTGAAAATGGATCTTATTGATCCCTGGAGCAAACATTGAAATACTGCACTAAAATTAAAACTCCCCATATATTCACTATAGTGGGAGGTATTAGATATAAATTTAACATACCACACAGGCCACTTTGCGGATTCCATTGACAGCAACGAACTGGGCCTTCATGCTTTCCAGTTCCCGCCACTGATTCCCCAACACTAGTTCTTGGCAGGGGATGGCACCACTCTGCTGGTCCAACCTGCATGACAAATCGAATTAAATAAATTATATTTAGTTTTTCTGTCCATCAGCCTGGTTTATACAAGTGAAAATCATTATAATGAAAGTAAGGTGTGTCTAATAATAGACACACACCTCAGGTTAGTCTGCCAATTGAATTCAGTCTCACAGCTCAGGGCTGAAGCTAGAGGAAGCTGAGCCAGGACGCGCCTTCTGTTCTCTTCTTCTGATCCTTGCAAGACCACAGTTAGCATTTCATCGTCATAGAAACGAGCATCCAGGCAGCTGTATACATAATTAGGCCTAGAAAAGAAAATTATGCTGAGTAATGGCGGAAATATCTTCATTTGCATTTATGTTCATTCAACAAAATGAATTTCTTGGAATGGCATGAGAGGCACTTACTGGGCTGTAGCATTATCATCGTCTGTGTTGTCAAGATGGTGGCTCAGGTCAATGGACATGACGCTGTTAGGGATGTGCCTTTGTGAAAACAACAATTACGGTTACAAATACAGCTTAAACACACAAAGAAACTCACACATACAACAACAATCACACAAACCTGTTTGGGTCTGTTCCTTTGCGTAATAGGTAGAGTTTGCTGGGTGAAACCTCTGGCATGCAGAACAAAACATAGTGCATTTTGGCTTTCTTGTCATTCCACCTGTAGCACAAAAAACAAATATCATTAATACAAACCCCTGTCACTCTCAGTGCAAACCATGATGTTTGTGTTTTACGTACAAAGATGGAAGTTCAAAAAGTCGTGGAGTGTTTTCAGAGCTGGAAAGACAAAGGACATGATCAAATAAATACAACTTTAATCACAATAATTTAGGAATATTTGAAAATATATAGATTACTTACTGAGACATAAGATCATACCTCTCTGGCACGGTGTACAGGGGCAAGAAGACGGCCTGTTTTACAGACTTTCCAATCACTTCCTGCGCCCACATAGACAAACCATAAATAAGCAATGTGTAAAATTAAATTAATAAGTAAAAAGTTCCCCCAAAAACATCTGAAATGTATGCTTATAAAGTCTGTTCATTGAAGCAACAGTATTGTTAAAATGCAGCAGAAGGGCTTTCAATCCACACACAGAATGGGCAATATTGTTCCTGTTCTTCACGTTTATCCTGAAGCTAAATATCCAGACTTTGTGTGCGAAGGTCGCTGACATTTGTGGCTTAACACTTCGATCATACAGGTAAAGAAGAAGAAGGTGGACAGCACACAAAACTCACTGCAGGTTTCTGTAGACACTGCTCGATCACACTCTCCATCATCCTCTTGACGAAGTGCAAAGACTTTTGGGGAAATGAAGGGAACAGCAAAGGGCTCTCTAGATAAACATGTCAAACATTTTATCTGTTAGTTATAGCGATGCCAATCTAACCTTTTAACCTAATTTTGATAAATAAAAGTTAGTTATAAAACAGTAATTATTATTAGTACATTTTCTGCACTTATAAAGTCAGGATCATAATTCACCCTTCAGGTGCGTGCTCTCCTGTAAAAACTTCAGCCACTGGTTCCCTTTAGTGTTGGGCGGAGACACAAGGTCCTCATCCTCATCCTTAAGGTACTGTTAATGTAAAAAAAAGAGACACCAGACTGTTGTAAGACAGCAGCTCCATTCAAAAACACCTGAAGGTATGCAAGTCAAAACCACTTACCTGACCAACTCGTTCTACGTTGAAGTACTTCCCTTTGCGATCAAAGAGTTCCTCATTCTGTGGGAGAGAAAAGTCTGTGAACAGCTATGAATATGTTGAAATTGTATTTAACATTATTGCAGCGTCATTACACTGATCTCACCTCACTGAAGTGCTCAGACAGGAAGTCAGCAACAAAGGCAATGTCCTTCTGAGTCATCTAAGGGATTAAACAAACATGTAAATATTTTAGAATCATTTCAGGAAACACTTGTTTTGAACCAAATTCCTCACAGCAATTTTGATAACCAACCTTATTGAGTTCTGGAGGTACATGCTCCTCACACATCCGTAGCATAGCTGTAAAGAAAAAAAACAGTATAAAGCAATCATTAAAACTTTATACTTTCATTAAAAAATGTACACTTTAATTTATAATCTTTATTCTTACCTACATACAACCAGCGAAAAAAGGCCTTAAAGTTCTTCATACTCTTGTCAATCACCCTGAATGACAAAATAACAGCAGTGATTTACAGAAAACCACAGCAGATATACAATTCATACAAAAGACTTCATAATTGCTGATAGACAAGAAGTTAATTATCAAAAAAATAATCACTCACTGCAGAAGTTCATTGGCTTTCAGAGAGAATGAACCCACTGCTGTGATGGCACCTGAAAACATACAACACACATGTTGATGTTGATGATTCAATATCTGATGTTTTATTAATAATGCAGGGTACCGGCGCTGTACCTTCTATAGCTGCTGAATCCAGACCAAGGGGCTCGAACTTCTGCTTCCACAGGCACATGCCTTTCACCTCACTGAGGTGATACAACAGAGCCTCAGAGCCACTGTAGCCAGAGAGAGACAGAGGGAGAGATTTGAACTGAGAGATCTCAGGTACCAGGTGAAGGAGAAGTGATGAGAAGTGAACGGCTGAAAATACCTCTGCAGGTGGCTGATCACCAGCTTCTGGATGCTGGAGTAAGACGACTCAATGGACTGGCCGAGCTTCTTTAAGCCCTGTGATGAATATATATATATAAAGATATTATATTATATATAAAATATGTTATAAAGACAACAATCAAACAAGATGAGTTTGCCAGTGTCAGGAAATCTTATCGGAAGTGCACACGAACTCTCACCTTAACAGTCAGCTGGTTCATGAGAAGAGCCTGCAGTTCAGGACTGCATGAAAGCAAAAAGCCAATAGGAAGAAAAATTAGATTAACAAACACAAGATATTCTGACTCCATCTACAGGACACTAAAAACACTGCAACATGATACTGAGCGAACATTAACAACAAAAGGTTTTCTTACCTTGATTGTCCCCACAGCAAGAGCTCCAGAAATTCATCTTGAACTTGAGTGTTTGTGTTCTTCTCCTGCAAAAGGCAGAAATAAACAATTTAGTGTTCGCTCTCATTTCAGCCAATTTCTATTAAAGACTATACGACTACTGACCTGAACAAACTTAGTGAGTCTGAGATCCATCTGCATGAGGATGTCCTCCCAGGCTTCACACATACATGTGAGCGAGAGGTGCAGGTACTGCAGCAGGGTGGAGATGTGGGTGAACTTGCGTGCCATCCTGGTTACCTCAGACAGACAGTCTGATAACAACCCTGTGTCTAACTGGAAGACAACGATGGGCAATTAAATTTGCAAAGAAAGAAAATGCAGGTTTAAAAGAACTGGTAAATGAAGCCAAATCATCCATCTCACCTGAATGTAGCAGATCTCAGGGTTGTTGTCAGCAGACCTGACCTCTGTGATGACGGACAAAGACTTAAGATCACTGGACAAACTCAGGCTGCGACAGGTTCCTGATACCTGTAGTGTCATAACATGAAAATAATCATTAAATGTACTGTTGTGTTCTTCAGAGGCTTAATATTGGGACACAGGGTTCAAACTAACAAACAAAAAATAGCCATTATTCTTGCTGATGGTCTCATTTGCTTCTGCATAGAGACATTAGTATTAGATCGAGACTGTTTTAAAAAAACTCTGTAGTCGGTTTAAGGTGATTAAATTACATCAGTTGATTTATTAATCAACTGATGTAATGGTTTATTAACTTTTAGAAGATATAACGGACAACTCATACAAATAACGTAAAGAACCTTACCCCTGTTAAAGTTGCAATCTTGTACATCCCGTAGGCATAAAGCTCCACAAAGCCAGCACCTCCTCCAAGAACAAGTACATTCAGCCTGAATGGAAACAAAATGGGTTATGTTATCATTTACAGCTTTCCATCTAAAAATGTGGCGTTGATTAAAAAGTGTTAGACTGAAGAGGTTTCATTTACCTGACTTCTCCAAGGAGATTCATTATCTCGTCAGACTTTTCCTCACTGTAACACAGAAGGATTGTGGCTGTTAACTCAGGCAAAACATACAGTTGTCAACTGATGTCAGACTAATTAGTTATGCATTAAAATACTACCTCACCTGAAGATTTTTGAAGTTGTGCTGTAGCTGGGGAAAATAACAGTTTTAGCATATGTTATTCAATCAACCCAGGAGATGCTATCATGTAACCTGATATGTAATGAATGTTACCTCTTGGGCAGTGTTGGTAATTTGGGAAGAAAAAGTTTGGATTCATCCTCTGAGTTGTAGAAAGAGCTGAGGGCACTTAAATACATCAAAAGAGCAAACATCCACATTATTCTTTAAAGTCAGACATCCTTTGTGCTAATGATTTGATTCGTGAGCTTCACACATACCTGTTCTCCTCTGTCACCTCCATCCAATGCATGCAGGTCACAGGGTGCTGCATTGGAAACACATGGAGGATCTCTGCCTTCTCAACGCCACACAGGACCACCTGCTTGGTGTCTCCGAGGCTGAAGGCCAATACTGGGGAGCAAAAGGAGGATTCAAAATAATAAAAAGCTTCATGCTTCCTTCAACAAGCATGATTATTAAGAGAGAGATGTAGTCATTCCTTACTTTTGCCATCAGGTCGCCAGGCAAGTGCAGTGATCTCTTTCCCAGTGCACTCACTGGGTGGTAAGCTCCAAACACGCTGGAAACTAGCCAGGCGGTGTAGCAGCAACTATGGCCAAACATCAACCATACAATTACAAAGCTATACGTGATACCAAGACATGTTTCAGGAATAATAAAAGATTTCAAGAGTACCTCTCCAGTTGTGTTGGCCAGAGCAATCAGATCCCTTTTAGGAGACCATGCCATACACAGGACAGGGTTAGGAAGCTGCTTCTCTCCCACTTGTCGGAAGGCAGGCATGTTGTGGTCTAGACAGTATGAAACATTTAATAGATACATAAATGACAGGAAGTTAATTTGGATGGCTAAACTTTAGATAGTTAGTAGCTGTCTTTATGATTATGTAACCCTGTTATTGGTGATTGGTTTGAGGAAGACAAACCAGTTGAGCCCTCGTTGTTTTGTGTACAGCTGTGTCGCTGTCTTTTCCTTATAGTAGCCTAGAGCTGGACGACCTGCCACCTCCTCGACATAAAACGAATCATCTACATCTTGATTTTTTTTCGCGATTTCTTTATCTTACATCTTTTTGAATTTACTATTTTGGACTGTCTTCTGCGAATCATGGCACGATAGTATCTTGGAAATGCAACTGGCATGTGGTGGTTACATTAGCGGTAGCCACGACCTAAACAACACATTGCTTGAAGGCTAAATAAACAGTCCGTGCTAATAAGTGGAGCCTTACCGTTTTGAGTTGACAGCCTTCTGTATAAATACTAGATATAACTGTATGCTAGCATGTTTGTTAGCAAGCCGACGTAGCTAATGTAGAGAAAACCCCATAGCTAATTTTAGCCGTTCTGGACACTATCGGCGGCGAAATTATAACTGCAGCACGGTGTATTTTACATTTAAACGCGTCAAACACACTCTGCCCTGCCTGCGAAACACTAGATTGAAGTTTTCTTCATGTTGTTTTCACAATTACGCGGACAGCGCCATATTTCCCCTGCGACCAATCATTGTGGGGCAACGGCAGCCGCGATAGGACAAGATTGCTCCGAGGGAAAACGCGATTCGTTAATGTGAGAGACAAAAAGTGTTTAGTGAGCAGACAGTGAAGGGTGAATTATTGATGGGCGAAAATACGTTTTCTAAAAAAGTACTGAAGCGTGAAGCTCTAACGCGTATCTTGTTGTTATAGTTTGTTGTTTTGGAGCGTTTTACAGTCAAAATGGGGCTCTCTGCTGACCAAACGGTGGTTTTACATACAGAACGGTTAATTGCAAACCCACTCAACCGTCAAAATAAGTAAGTAACTCGATGAGTGGTTGGTTGTTGTGAGTGTTCATTGCCCTCTTTTAAAGTTTTTATTTTAATTTTAAAGTAAACATTAAGAAAGTTTTATTTAAACGTGTGTATCGTCTAACTAGTCCTCTGTCTCAAATGTTTCCTTATCACAGTAATACTGCTAGTAACTGATGCTAGCTTGTAGGCTAAATATCATGAAACGTTACCGGCCCCTTTCAGAGCCTTCTATGTCCTGAAAGATTATGTATTTTTGCCAATTTACACTCGAAAGATGATTTTCACACACCATATTTATCATGAAAGGGACATTAACAACTTTGGCTGTCTTATGCATGATGACACAACTCCAACCTGAGCAGCTCTAATCAGCAACATAACTGAAAACAACTGTGAGGCTGTGTCTGTGGGGCCTTTAATCTATAATAATGCATCTTATTCACAAGTTGATCATTTTGTATATAATATGAAATTAGGCATAACTTTGGCAGTTAAGTATTGATGTAGGAAGTACAATATTTCTCGTGAAGTAAAAGTGTAAAGTGTCTTTGATTGGATACACTCAAGTAAAATACAAGTACCCCAAAATTGCACTCAAAAACACTTTAGATACCACCACTGTCAAAAACATTAACAAAAAGAAGAGGAAGTGTGTAGTTCTGCAGAAAGAATTTAAATCCCCAAGAGGAGACAATTATCATTCAGTTTAATCTATTGTCAGAGGGAATAGCAGAAGCTCTCAATGAAACTGCTGACAGCAAGGTTCATCCTGGGTACTCCACAGACCTCCAGGCATCACAGGCTTGGCATTTTACGCTTCTTGGAAAGAGAAAGACATGCTGCTGAGCCGTTGAGCTTGATTGCATGGGGATGACTCGATATATCCAGGCCAAAGCAAGTCAGGCTGATACTATCTGGATGGATCAAATTGCAGGAAATAAATAGATAGGTAAATATGTTTTTAATGGCCAAGAAGGGTATAAAAAGGTTAAAAAGGCTAAGCAGCACAGCCTATGTTATCTTCACAGCTGTATTAGTATAGATTATCATATGTATTCTTCTTTTCAAGCATAATCAACCTGTTGTGTGTCAAGATGCCATGGCCTTTGACCTTTGCAAATGAAGTCTCAGAGTCTCATATCTATAGAAACACTATAAATACTGAAAGCAGGCGACATGTAAACCTAATATATCATGGGGGGAATAGAGTTGTGGTGGAAACATACAGTATAAAGTGTTGGAAAAGTTCCAGTACTATTCTTACGTAGATCACAGATACAAGTCTGTATGCTTTAGAAGTCACCATAAATAATGCAGTTATTTTTAAAGGATGTGTTAGCATCACTTATTAATTGGGGTACTGTGACAAGTGAGTAGAATTTTAGAAAATTACATGTTAGTGTGTGTGTGTGTGTGTGTGTGTGTGTGTGAGAAGTAGATAGTTATTACAGGGGAAACTTATCACTGGCACTTCCCTGTAATCAGTACATTGATGAAGAAATAGAATAGCTCTGAGAGCACAAATGTGATAGTGGCCTCGAAATAGACCAAGTGAGGCTGCGTGGTCTTCAACTGTCTGTTATCCTTCTGACGCGCCGTTTTGTCGTTAGTCTGAGACATTTTATTTTCTGGTATACAAAATGAGACCATTCTGGATGTCTTTTTTGGGCTAGCAGAGAGTTTAAAATACGACATGTCTGTACCTTAATTTAATCTTAACATGCTCCATGTGAGCAGCTTTGACCTTGACTAAGCCACAAAGCACTCTTTGCAAAATACTCCCAGTCCCCTTTTAAGATAACTTACCCATCGATGAGGCAGATAAGTGGGTGGTCTGGGGTCATTGGGTTGACTCAGCCGGACGCCTTGGCAACACTGAGGAGCTGCTGTCACTTCACTGTGTCAAATTAAAAGACGTCTTCACTTGACAAACCATAATCCAGACAGTAAAAGACATATTCAGCAGGTTGTTAGTTATAGCTTTTTTATTCAAACCTGTGGTTAAGTGTGGCCAATGCACATTGAGAGCCTCTGAATGTTGCACGAAACCCAACTGTGTAGCTTATTATAAGTGACTGTGTGGTGTAAGGTGATACATGGATGCACTGTTTTCCATGTTTAATTAAAAAACACTGGTTCTGTAAAAATGTCACCACTACCTTCTGTTCCTCTGGACTACCATAACACTCTCTCTCCTTGCCAGTATTCTGGCTGTGAAACCTGAGCCGGGGCCAAATATAGCCCCACACAGTGAGCAGTTAGAGACCGGGACAGATGGGACAGCAGGCCACTGCAGAGGCAGTACGCTATTGGACCCTGAACCTGAGAGATCCTGCTGACTGTCTGACCAATAAGGCTGCTCTTCTGGAAAGAGAAGCTTCTTTTTGGCTCATTGTGACTAATAAACGAGACAAACCTGGAAGCACAAAACCAGGAGGAAGCGTTTGGACAGACAGCCCACTTTAAGGTTAGTTTTGCTCTGTTTTTTGTTGATTGATTGTTGATTTCTTATCAAGAATATGACTTAAATCATTCAAAGTAACAGCTCATGAGTTATTAATGCGGTGGGTCCATACAGTATCAGTTATATTCAAACACAATAAATATATGATATATTCCTTATCTTGTTCTTTTAAGGATTTTTAGGTTCTTTTCATTTTAAACTTTTTATAATAAGTATAAAAAATACTGTTAAAGTATTAAGTATATATTAAAGTTCATTTAAAAATGCTTTTCAAATCTTAGAAAGGACCAGAGTTAATGGAAACTTTGACAGCATTGACAGTTGTTAACAATCTATCAGTCTCAGTGTTTGACATTTTCCACATTCATATTTGATTAGCCCTGCGTCGGTGTTATTGTTTCCTTCAGATGATACGTCTCGTCTGTTGAATGCTTTAACCCAGCAACTGTTTGTGCATGACCACTTGTACCTGTGCGTGTTTGAAGGCAGTGGTTTCTTTCCTCAGCTCAGGGTGGGTGAGTTTGTGCTGCTGCTGTGAAACATAGCCCAGGAGATTAAAAATAACAACAGCTGGTCTTCAGGACGCCATGAGGCACTGAGTGTCACACTGCGTCATGCGTGTATCTACACCAACAGCTTCACAACATGTTATACATCTAGAGTCAAGGCGTAGCGTGACAGAACACAGAGGTAGTAGAACTGTTTTAAACTCCATGTGCATGTGACCTAGTTTGATTTATAAACTAGTATGTATGGATGCATCGTGACATAAATGTACAGTGCATACTAAACACTGTGTGCACATTTATATTTGGATTATGGTTTAAAATGTCCTGGCATCTGTGTGAAGACTCTCCATCTCTTGTTCACAAAATCGTACAGCTTTAATGAGGAAAAATGTCAAACTTTTAAGGTACAACATGTTAACATTCAGCATCAAAAGGTGATTTTAACTGTGGTACATTCTGTATATTGTTGGGTATGACATCACTTGCCTGCTGCAACTGTAGACCTCCGTAGAGTATCAGTATTTAAATCCAAGCTGAAAACATCACTGCATTAATCAATTAATTAAGTGTGTGTTTTAGAGGCTGTTCGCTTTTCACCACTCCTAACATTGTAAACGAGAGCGGAACTCAGTAGAGCACATACCTTCAACAAAGCCGGCCACCTAAATACGAATGTTACAATTTGCCATTTTATAGACAAAATGATAAACTCACTACTAAAGCAACCATTGGATCCATCAGGAATGAAAATATTCTAAATTTTCTTGCCATGATATGGAAGTATGAATGTGAGGTGAGTGGAGCTGGAATGAGTGATTATTTTCTTTCCCGTAAATCATTTTCGTGAAATCGTTTCCACAATAATCAGATAGTCTATGAATTGTCAAATCATTGTGAAAAATGCTCATCACAATCAACAGGTCAACAGTCCAAAACCCAAAGAACGTTCATTTACTATCATACATAACAACAGAAATCAGCAAATCCTGACATTTGAGACTCTGGAACTCACAAATGTTTGACATTTTGCTTAAAAAAATGACTGAAACGAATATGAATTTGTCAAAATAGTTATCTTTAGTGGTGAGCGCACCAAAGAACAATGGGTTAAGGGGGTAAAGAGTGATGGGATACATTGTCCTGTTTGAAACATGAAATGCCAGTCATGTTCACCATGACCTCAGTTAAGCCTTTGCTAATACCCACCAACTGTGTCCAGACAGCACCAGCCTGAGTCATCCTGCCGGCTATGGCTGCGAGAGCAGATGAGCCAGTATTGTGAACTCTATATTTTAAGCTTGACTCCTCTTGTTTGTAATTTTCCTTTCAACAGATAGTTATCTCATGTACACAGTGTAAACTGTAGTGTCTACACTGTAAATGTGTGTAATTAGCTTGTTGTGAATGTGTATTTCAGGATGCAGGACGGGAGTTGGAATCAGCCGCTCCCCATTTCTCTGCTGCTGAAGGACCCGGCAGGAGGCAGATCTTTGGAGGGCGATGGAGGGATGTTTTCTGAAGCCTCCTCTGATGGGGAACTCTACCTGGACTCAGTGACAGGGCTGGGTTCTGGAGATGGAGACTTTGCAGATCTTACTGCCTTCTTAAGTGCAGACGAGATAAACCATAGCCTGGACCTGGCCCGAGAGGCCTTTGGTGACCAAGTTGAATCTGAAGATCCAGGCCCCTCTAATCCTACGCCCCAGGAGCAGGCTCTCCAACATGTCCAATCTCTTCCTTTGCCCCCCCAGACTCCTGAAAACCTCACCACAAGCTCAAAACTGCAGCATCAGACCAAATCCCCTTACACGGATGACAATGTAGCAGTTGAAGCCTCATCCAGCCATAATGTACCCCTCAGTAAACCTGTACAAGTGTCCAGCGAGGCTCCGTCCTCTGCTGAGAAGATTGTCCGCCACAAACCAGTCCAGCCGGTGTATAAGCAGGATAAACCCCGGCTGCTTCATGAAGGCCTGGAGCTGAACGATCGAGCAGGCTCAGCCACGGAGTTTTGTAGCCGAGCTGCCACATTCATTGAGGAGCTGTCATCCATCTTCAAAGGCTCTGCTCACCTGGAGCCACAGGTGGAGGAGGACTCCTCCTCTCCTGACAGTGGCTACCTGTCCCCGAGGAGTCGGCGACCAGTCCCTCAGGGTTCTGCCTCTGTTCCCTCTGTGCCTCCCAGCCAACAGGAGCAGGCACAGTACAGTCAGCCGGCCATGAGCATGGAGCCTCAGCCGGAAGGCCCGTTGGGAGTGGCAGCTTCTGCGAGGTACCAACACTCTGGAGCTCCATCCTCACATGGACTGCTGTCTCCTCCTTGTTTCCTCCAGAAGCTGAAGAGTCAGGAGGTGGCAGAAGGAAGCCCCATTCGCCTGGAGTGCAGAGTCACAGGAAACCCCCAGCCGCTGGTCAGGTAAGGAAAATGCACTTTAAGGAGTTTTCATCCAAATTTGTTTACAAGGTTTAAGGTTTATATGGCTTTTTTTAGGAGCCCCACTTATCACCTTTACTACAGGTAATGGTTTCCGTAACTAATTCAAACAATTAGAATGTATGTAATTGTCTGGGCTAGGGTAAAAATTATTCTTATTTCATTATTCTAAACATCATCTTGTTTTCAGTTTAAGGGTGAACATCATGTGATTTCACAGAGAGTGTTTGGAAATGAAGTAATGATGTCTTCAGCAGGCATTAAACAGCAAATACCCACAACTGATTTTCCAGTGATTCTCTAAGAAATTGGCTTGGCAAGGAACCTGACTAGTCTAGGAATTACTTTTTTGTTTTCCATGGACTTTATAGGCTTGATAGAGTTGTTGACGTCTTTATTCTTCCATAAACACCTTTGTTATTACATGTGCACTGTAATGTGAGTCCTGCTATCCTCTCAGTTACTGAAAAGCATAAACAGCAAAAGTTGGCCACCTTAAAGTATTTGGTGCTGCCAGTGGTGAGCCAAGCAATTTTCATGTTGATTAAAGGGTCAGTCCACATAAATTATATATAAAGACAGAAATTCTCACCACTGGTGGTATCTAGTCAAGCAAAGTGTTTTATGGGGGTTTTCTATGGGTTTTATCTTTATAATGGAGGTGAATGTAACTTAATTTTTTCTTTGCTTTAAGTAATTCCAATGAAAACTATTGACAAGGAACTGCATGGATTATCAAGAGTATTCAAAAGATTGTTTTTGGAAAGACATGTTACTCCTGAATTCTTTTTTTTTTTTTTCATTTTTCAGTGCTCTAAGCACCTTAAACCATTGACCTCCATTGTATTTAGGTGGAGTTAGAGATTTCATAGATGAAACCCAGAATGGCTTGATGCCTATAGGGGCAGGTACAAAGAAAATCAGTGTTTTTGCAATTGAAGTGAAGTTTTTTCAGTACCTGCTGAAGCAAAGTCATACACAGTTCAGGAACTGTAAGCCTCTGTGCTATCATTCAGAGTTCCAAGACATTGAATGAACATGATGTGAGAACACACTGACCTGCAGTGTATGAACAGACCTTTATATCACAGTGTGGGTGATGTTGACCAGACCGGGCTTCAGGATTTAGCCTGGCTGGCTTGCCTGTTAGAGATAAGGTGGGCGAGGTGGTAGGCGACCAGGAGGTGAGAGTTACTCGTGTTGACAAGCCGAGCACCTGGTTTCAGGTTCGGAGGGGACTTCCACTCTGTGTAAGCACATTTGTCCTTTGGTACCTGAGCCAGTTAAAGCAGGGGCACTGTCGAATTTATGCCTACATGAACTGCCCCTGGATTTTTGCACCGGTTCAAACTAAAAATACACTCTTCTCTTGTTTCTAGACACCTCGGTCAACACGCTTGTTGTTTACTATTGAGACATACCTGTGCTAATTAAAGTAGCAATCTATTTGAATGTGATGATTTCAGGGCTGTAAAAATGGCCTCTGCAGTGTGTGTCCTCCTGAAAGTTTAGCTCCTTAATTTCAGCCAGTGTATCCACTTGTTGCACTTCATTGAATTATTATAAAATTAAAAATAAATATGAGTTGAAACGTTTGGATGTCATCAACTTATGCACATTTCACTATACTTCACCCTGACATGTTTGGTATCTTTTGAGACCTTGTGGTCTTCGCTAGAATGAATGTGGGTTTGACCAGTCCTCCTGTTGTCTGAGATTATAATAATGAACCCTCCAAAGGGTCCGATAGAGCTAAAATAGATGTGTTTTTTGGTAAAGTCAGCGACCTAGGAAGCATATCTCCCTCGTAGACTGTGGGCCTCTTCAGTGGTTGTATAAATAGTCTTCAGGCCAACAGGAGACAGGCACAGGAATGCAGGCAATGCAGTGACGAGGCGTTTTCAGTCACCACACTCCACATCTCCCCACACCTTCTTGGGGAATACGAAGGTAGTGTATAGCATGTTTAACCACAAAGAAACAGAATAACTGAGGCAGTGTGGGTAATACTGATGTTTCAAAACAGAGGAAGTGAATGGAAAGTTGAGAGAAGTCAAGTAGAGAAGTAAAAATGGAATACTTGACCTTTTAGCCCTAGAATTGTGTAACCTGTGCATAGTTTACAAAAAAGGATATGACCTTTATGCTGCTGAAAGTGAATTCAGATGTTGTTGCAGGATGAGGTGGAAGCATTGTTGAACTGAGCAGATTTGTGCAGACATTTTGTTGTTGGACTGTGTGTTTGGCGGGTGTGAATGCTCTGTCAGTTACTTGCTCTCAGTATTGTCTGTGCGCCCCTGAAAGAGTGCTGTCACTTCCGGTGTTAGCTATTGATTGTGGACACTAGATGGCAGCAAATTATCTTTTATTTAGAATATCTTCTTCTGCGTAATGAAGGTGGAAAGTTGCAGAAAGCATGTATCATCTGTTTCTGTGCTGTGATCTCATATTCTAGTCTAATTAAACACCTGAAGCCAGTGCTTTCTGTGCTGCATATGACTCTAACTATAAATACATGTGGAAAAATGCCCAAACCTTCTTAATATTTTGCTATTTAAAACTCAAACACTCACATGTCTGAATCCTTTACTTGTCGAGCTTCTTGCTGAAATACCAACTGGACATGACTCACTTTTTGCTGTGCATGTTTTCTCGTACATATATTTATTTTGTGTTTCACTGGACAGTTAAACTTCCCATATTGTAAAAATTCAGATCTCGATGTCTTTTTTTGTTTAGAACAGGTCCAGAGGATGTAAAAATACTATGAAAAGATCAAAATGCTCAATCCACAACAAATGCACACAGCCTGTATTCAGAAACTGACCTTAAATGAGCCATCAGGACTTTTTAAGGTTGTAATGTCACAGCTATGTCACTGCACCCTGAACGGCCATGTTCACAGGTAGAGATAGATGTGGAAATACAGTGGGTGAGGCCTGCTCAGACCTGCAAGAGCTGACCAATCAGGCTTTTTGAGGGAGGGACCTTAAAGAGACAGGCACTAAAACAATGTGTTCAGTGAGATAGTGAATAGAGGTGCTGCAGCACTGGACTGTAAGAACGTTAAAGCATTTAAATATTTCCTAGTAAACACCAGTGAACCTGAAAATTAGCCTAATATGAGGCCTTTATTTATCTTCGGTCTGACTTTTTCTCATTTCAACCTCATTGTTTTAGTAAAAATGTACAACAATTGAATTCAAATTTCTTATTGGGCATCGCCTTTGATGCAGCTGGTAGTCCAGACAGGTAACACTCCTCGATCTGCACCTCCTCGTTCTCTCAGTCTAATGAGTTGGTGCTGAGCTGATGCCAGCATTTTGCACGGCCAGTGAAAGAGACATTCCTGGTGGTTGGGTGCTGGGCGCGGTCTTCCGTGGTCAGCCACAATTTGTCTCGGCCGGAGAGTCTTACGGTGCTGATTGCCTGGTATTCTTCACTATGTCTTCATGCTCCTCACACACAATGCTTTATGCAATGCTGTTTGTAATGATGCATCTCTGGGATTGGGATGAGTGTGTGTTATATCCTTGTGGGAACCACTTTGTGCATTTCTGCAGTCTGAGCTCATTTTGGCCTTTCTTTACTTCTTCAAGGGGCTAGTTTAGGATTATGATCTTATTGGCATGAGAGCTGAGGGAATGTATGCAGTCAGTGTAAGACCCTTGTGTGTCTGTGTTAGTGTGGTTAAAAAGAGCATTTCTAAACAAAATTGATGGTGTGAGGTCTGCTTGTGCATAACACCAAACACGCTGCGGGTGCATGATGACTGATCCCTCACTAGTTCAATGCATTGCAAAGCAGACATCGACAATCCATCTCCAATTGTGGCATGCTCAGCGAGCTATTTTAGGCATTTTGTCTGATGCTCTTCCATGTCATTACCCTAACTGCCTGCTGTGCAAACAAGGCATTTGAAAACTTGACTTGGAGTTGAATGAAGGGAGATGGGCAGTTACGGTAGAGAGCAGCCACGGCTTCTCGGTTTCAAGCGAACACACAAAACCACAGGGGAAACTTTTGGAAGATGAGAGGCCGCCGATGAATGTTGCTAAGAAATCTACACAAGGCGGTGTCTCCAACATCTGGACGAGGCGACGTTCCATAGATTGATGATGGAATTTGTTGTCAAACACTGATCCTTTGCACTCAAACAAACGTACCTTGTTTGAGCTAATATTGACTGGCAGGATCGTAGACAGCAGCAGACACACAGATGTAAGAGGACACACATGCACACAAACATGTAGTCCAAGTATTTTGCAGATGCGTGTCTTTCCTAAATAGTCCCATTTTATTCTCCGTGGTAAAAGAAATTCTTACAGACATGGTTCACTCCTAGAAACCAAACCACTTGGTCAAACTATGAAATATTCATCCCTCTACTGCCAGAAGGGCAAAATCGTACTAATTGGATTCTTTAAGAAATACTTTGTGTTTTAAAAAAATGTCCCACAGTTTGTAATCTGGTTCTATATATCTTTTCAGATTTGGTTTGTGGACATGCAAGGGCAATGCCCCCTCACCTTTGAAGTCCTTGCTAATGATTATTTGTAATTAACTCATGTTTGGGATAGATTTTATTGGGATATTGTTTGTCAATATTAATTTGTGGCCAAAAATTGTGAAAGAAATCTGATGAATAACAAACACAAACAATAAATTACAGAGATGCAAGCATATGTTGCTGTCTTAAGATCAATTGTCCACTTTTTATTACGTGAACTAGTGATAGATAAACACACAGTCAGGACCATGTAGGTGGCTGAGAATCAAATAATAATCTTGTGTTTCTCTTAAGTGGTAGACTCAGTGAATTTTTTCGGGTCCGTTGCTGATACAGTATTAAGGAGAAAAAATTCTGATATTTATACATCTGCCATTAAAAACATTATGTGCAGTGATCCCTCAAATGTGGCTGTCAAACACGAATATATAGTATGTAAAGGAGGCAGGATATTTCAGAGTTTAACTATAAGCGTTATTATGAAATCAGTGCACTAAAACACTTGGAATTTAAAGGTACCACAAGGAACTTTTCACTGGTTATGAAACAGTCTCAGTTTAATAGCAATGCCTCTATATGACCTACATAAGCAAACATCACCATCAGATTCAGATCCAGAAGATTGATTATTTTTAGATGATTTCTTATCCAGGTCAAAAAAGTCCAAAAATTAAAATGTTTTTTTCATGGTCAAGTGCTGAAGTGGAATTGAGGAGTCCCACAGCCTGAGGAAAGAAGCTGCTCTGTAGTCCAGTTGTAGCTACACCACTGAAACAGAGTTTACTTAGTTTCACAGTCATATTTCAGTTATTGATCTTACATAACCACAAGAGATACATTACCTCATACTCATGCATCCTACAAAAAGCCTTGTTTAAATAGTAAAATAGTATTGCATTTGTTTTCACAGCACATGCATGCTCAAGCCTAATCGAGATCTTTGGACACGAGGTAGTGCCAACACCAGCGCTGTCATCCAGAATCCATAATGAAAGTTCCTTATAGTATCTTTAAATTCATCCCTTGTGAAGAGTAACCATTTCATGTCAATGAAACATAGTCACGTTAAGGAAGTCCAAAGACATTTAAAGAAATTATAATGATTTCTCATAAGTTTGGTGTCTTGTTCAGGCAAACGTTTTAGTTTCACATTTAGTTTTATCTTACAGACTCTTTGGACCTACACTGAGCTGTTACACTTTGGTACACAGATAAGTAAATGATTGAAGTTTGGCCTACAGTACCAGCCTTGTTGTTGCAGAAGTAGTCACACAGTCACAGAAGCCCTTCCTCCCACATTGTGTGAAACAGACTTTGTATGAGGTCATAGCAGGTGACCCACTGCTGACTCATGACGAAGCCTGACTGTAATGCTGACTGTTTGGCCTGCTTCAGGAAGGCCGTAATTTTAAATTCTCCCTCATGGGCTCATTTGATCTCTGCAGGGGGAGGGGAGAGGAAAAGGCCCTGGCCCATTTTATACCTGCTTTTTCTGAATTTTTGCAAGCATGATGTCATTTCATATTTAAGCCCAGAATAATGAGTGAGTCTGGCGTGGCTGTGGGGCTGCACTCATACTTCAAATTAATACTACATGGGGACTATTTGACAGAAGCTTAACATTCCTGAAACGTGAAAACATTTAAGAGGGTGTAACTTTAACTACGGATACTGTATGGAGATTTCACAAGATGCTGTGAGGTTGTCAGTTTGACGTATTATTTAGGTCTCACTGTGCTGATAACTGAACTGTGTTCATTACTGTGTCTGTGTACAAAGCTGTGTATCAGACATGATACATGTGAGCTTGTGCACCGAAGGCAGCCAAAGAATTTCTTTAAGCAACTATAAATAAACAAAAAAACTATCAACTCATCTATATAACCACTGAACATCAGGCTACATACCAGTCACTGCCAAATCTGGCCTATTGCGGACGATACCCATGAACACATTGAGATATCAGCAGTGAATCATTTAGATGGACACACGTCAGTGCTATTCCTCAGTGCTACGTTAATGGTAGTAGTGACGAATGGCCCTGTCCTGTCTGAGCCTCAATGGTGGCCCCTGGCCCTTGTTTGGCCTGGAGATAGAGTGTGAAGTTTCACCCGAAGAGGTGAAACTTTTCCTGTTCCTCTTCTGGCCTCAATGTCTAGGAGGCTCCTGACCTTGACCCTTGATAACATAAATTCACACAAATACCATTATTTTATTTGTAAAACCAGCTATTTTACACGTTTGCTCCATGTTTTGCAACCATGGAAATACAATACGTTATAGAAAGCTCTGGTCAATCATCTTAAATTGTGACATGTGTTCAATCAATCAATCTTGACTAGGTAGTTAAAAACATTCGCTGGTGGAGTATGGCTATGTACATTAACAGAGGTAATATTTCTACATACAACTGCCAAAAGAAGACTAAACCTTCACTTTGTTGAGTTGTGTACTTCATTTTATTCAAAGTAATGTTGCGTTTAGTTTGGTCGCCTTTTGTTATAACTTCAGTGAAAAACATCAGATGATCTGTCAGAGAGAGGACGGAAGTCAGTGAACAGAACTGAACTTTTAAACATCACCTTGTAAGTGAACATTTCTGCCTGAGTCTTGTAGGTTCATTTTCATCAGTAGTGTTGGTTTGATAACAATGAAGACAGCAATTTGCGTATTTCTATACAGAACTTTTACTTGTAATCAGGTACATTCACAGAGTGGTATCTCTTTCGTTAAACGACATAATAGACGTGTTGGGTAGAGCAAAGCTACACAAGATTCAATTTAAGTCTTTTATACATCTTTATGCTCAGTATTTAACAGAGAGTAGGTGTTACAGATACTAGATGGATGTTAGTGTAAATCTATTAGATTTCCAGCTGTTAAAGAGAATAACCCTCTTACAATGTTAGCTCTGTGCATGGATCATTCTCACAGCCAAAATAATTCTGGGCTCACTGACAGCACCATGTTGAAATCACATTTAGCGCTTAGTGGGTTAGTCTTGAGCACCGTGAAAACGGATTTGCCACTGTTCTTGATTTTTATTTTAAGCCTAAAAATGTATAACAGTGTTATTTGGACTTACTATATGAGAAGGAATGTTGTTATCAGGGTCAATGTAATGCTACTAAACTAAACAATCAGTCGAGAAAGACTTAAATAAGACAGGGAGTAGTGTAAGAGTAGAAGAGGAATGAGATTTGTCCAGAGTTATATAAGTGGATCAGTGACAGTTGAAGAAGTGGAATACCGGATTTAATATGAAGCATGTCTGTTGCAGACAAAGGCGGCAGTCATGCACGGCAGGAGGATGGTAATCCAAGACAAGTTCAACAGGAGGATGGGCAGAGGGCACTCCATAAATCTTTACTCCATACTAAAGCCTCTCCTCCACACTGTGTCGGCCGGCTTGTTTGACCCCATCTGTAAACACACACACATCATTTAGCATCTACAACGGGCCTTGCATGGTCAGCGACCCATGAATGCTCAAACTGCTTTCAGTCAGATCACAACAGCTCAAATTTCGGGGTCTTCACTACAAATATGTCACTAAAGGTTTGACTATTTTATGTAGCGTGGAGCGTGCACAGGTACACATTAGTGTAAGGATAACTCCACCATTTTCCACAGTGTTTTTACAGATGCTGTGGAGTGCTACTGCAAATGTGAAAAAAGGAGTATAAAGATATTTGTGGCACCAGAGGAAGCTGCATGTAATCTGATAAACTGCCTCCAGTGATTTGCATTGTGGGTAATGTAGGCACCAGGTTTTGAAAAGCAGTCCACTGTTTTAGCCGTGCACTCCTACATCACTGTTGGGCTCATAATTGACTGGTTAGAGATAAATGATAAGAATCAATACAGCAGAATCAGATATATCGCCTTTTTTACTACACACCTTGTTCTTTCTTTTCAAAATCTGTCGCTGCATTACTCACAATGCAATCTAACATCAGAGTGACATCACTGGAGTGCATTTATGAGATTTATCTGGAGCTACATAAGGTTTTTATACACATTTTTACGTATGCATAAGTACCCCCAAGACCTGTAAACACTTCATAGGATAAAAGTTAAATTTAAAAAAAGGAAGAATTCAGTTTCTATCTACTCGCCCCCATGCCCATGGAAACTCAGGTGAAGTGTCATAGTTCCCAAACCTTTTCTGGAGCTTCACAGCAAAACAGCATGGCAGCAGTCTCCTGAACAACTGAGGTAGATTGAGACTTGTTTTAAAATGTAAAAAAGCAACAGCAAAAAAAAAATACATAAAACGGCTCCATACAGTTCGTCCGAAGTAATCCACGTCTGGAAACCTCAAGATCCCAAATTGATTTGAAAAGACATTATTTATTCTCTTAAGGGGTTATGCAATCAATTCAGATGTGCATGCAAAAGCTTTTAGCTTTTTAAATCAATGTGGGATGTCTGGCTTCTTTAGATTTGGCTTACGCCGGACAAGCCGTATGGGACCCTTTTATGTTTAATTCCAGCTCCCCGTCCACCTGCTTGACTACAAAACTTCACCCGACTTTCTGTCGGCAGGGACGTGTAATAATAGATGATGAGATAACATTTTAACTTCTGACTTCACTTATCCTTTAATGTGTAAAATTGTTGGACTTACCCTTTTGAGTGTGTGCAGGGTGTCAGAGATCTGTCAATGGTGATGTTGACAGTAGCAAGCGCTCCTCTGAGACACTGGAGTGCAGTCTGTCTCATTTGTAGTTTTGAGTCATCCAGGCCTCGGGCTCTGCTCCACAGCTGGGCTGTGAACAGTAAGCACCGGGCTGCATTCCTCCGTTCACCTGTTAAATGGCTCTCTGCTATTCATCATGCTTGATAAGGCATGGCCATTAGATTCAGCTTACAGTAATCTGCCTTTTGATGAGATATTTCAGGCTGTTATTTTTCCTGGATGTCGGATTCCTGTGTGGCTGCCAACGAGCTGCGTTTGAAGTGGAGCCTGATTCAATTATGTATCTTTGACGATACTGAAGCGGTGGAATTTAGTGTGTCCTGTTGTGTTTCTTTGTGTGTTTTGAAAGTTTTAGAAATAGCAGCATTTTAAAGCTGTAAAAATGTGTGTCCATGTGTTTAACTGTGTTTTGTGCGCAAATCAGACTCTGCGCAGGGATACTTGTTTTATGAGCAGACGAGAGGTCAGATGGGACTCGTAAAAACAAGCTAGAGTCTTCCTTCCCATGTACATGTGGCAGAATAACAGCTGTGTGAATGTTAAACTGTCTCACATAGAAACTCAAGATATGCATCTTTGTTCCTCAGTCTCCCCATGTTTATATTTTGCACATCACTTAAATGAAACACCCTCTCTCAGTTTGGTGCTGAGGCTCCTGACATCATGGGGAGAGACAGTTTGAGTGGGGGGTCTGCAGGATTTGGTTTCATACGGAGAAAAGGGTAGGAGCAAGAGAGGAAGGTGCTCCATGCACAGCTCATGTGTGTCTGATCGGAGCACAGATCCAAGGCCATAAATTCGGAGTGTGGAGGAGAGGTCGCGGAGTTCAGTCCCTGACTGCAGCAACTTCCGCCGGTTGCCTCTAACATCATTTTTCTTCTTTTGTTGGCAGTAGTTTTACAGTAATTTGTTGTCTCTTTCAGTCTTCAACACAACACAATTACAGGGTGCACTGAGTTCAGTATCTTATCAGCGTATTGCTCACTGCCTCCATCATCAAACTGACTATTTCAGGCTGGCTACAATTTGGCTTTACAAGTGAAAATAATCAAGGATGTCAATGTTGTGGTGCTGTACCCACGCACACACCAGGAGAGGTGGTCTGGCTGTCATGGAAGCAAATATTTTTGTATGCATGTGTGTTTTGTATGTGCATGTTTGTGGCAAGTTCGTGGGTGGCTGGTTGAAGGGGGATTATGCACATTTGTTTGTTACGGTATATATTTACTTGTCTGGGATTACAGATAGCCAAAAGTATGCCACATCCTTTTTATAAAGAGTCAGAAGTTGCACCTGGTTGGTGTAATCAACAGGATGTCAGCTGTGACAGGACAGAGTAACTATAAGAAAGATGGTATGGTAGTAGATAGTAAGCCTTTGAAAGATGTAGCTGTAAATGAGGTTACTTAGAGCGCAACCACACATGTGACCATAGATCTGCTCACCCATTGCATTAACTCCATCTAATTGTTGTTCCCAGAAAGTTATGATACATACCTAAAATTAGCGCGGACACAGACGGTTATGTGGTTTGTCTCCAGCTGTAATTACTCAGTGGCAGGAAGATCGATGACTGTGGCTGTGGGGAAAGAGGTTAGAATTTTTTTGAATAGATGGAATTTCAAGCACAACATGTGATGTAAACATCTTCCTTTAGTTCAGGTGCAATTACATATGTGGAAACCTACTGCAGCTTGTATGCTTGAGAAAATGTTTAGGTTCAGTTTGGCCACCAGTTAGAATTAAACTCATTCATACCCACAGGTACTTTTGCAGCATCTCTTTTATTAGGCTCAGGGGTTGTGTGTGCTGTAGGCTTACATGTAACCTACATGTATCAACAGCACTAAAACAAGGTTTACTTTGTTTCACCAGCATTGTGTTAGTGTATCAATCTCACATAGACACAAATAGACATATTAGCTCATTGCTAAGCATCTTGGAAAGAGTTGTGTTTAAAAAAGAAAAATTCACTGAAAAATAAGTTGGGTCTCTCTTTCACTCATTTCCAAAACAAATACGAGCTAGCCAGATCGAGAACTTTTACAGTGAGAGACGGTGATGCTAATATTGCTGTTGTCCACGGGTGCCACCAGAATCAACAAAAAAACGACTGGTCCTGTAGCTGCTTTTTTAAAAAGACCAAAAACACAAGCGACTTCACTGTTTCTCTCAATAATAGTGAACCTGTGAGCGATCTGATCTTGCTGGCCATCAGTCCAATTCTACTTCATGTTGGTGTTTAGATACATGAGCTCATTTATTTCATACGGCTGATATGTTTAATTTTGGGCTCTTCTGGACGTTGCATTTGTTGGTTTTCCTGTTGGATTTATTTGACAGTTGGGAGGATATATTGTCCTCACAGTATGACATCATGAGAGGACATCTCCGTCTTTGTTTTTGTTAGTGTCGTTCAGTCTCCTTGGAGCACAAAACAGAGGTTGCCTTGACAACAGGCCCCATTTTTGTTGTGACATCAACTGACCCTTGAAAGACTCACTGAAACAGCTAAATAATGTGTGGAAGTGGGCGTCTGATTGAATATGTATGAATGTTTGGTTGTTTTCGGTTTGACTGGGAAATGATGTTTCATTAGTGAGTGTATGTGTGGGAATGCTGCACCTGTGTGTGTATTTGTGCGTTTATAAACCCAGCATGTTGCTTCGTGGGAGGAATATCTTTATTCTTGTTGACTCATATTTTGGGAAGCTGCTTCCACATTTCTATTGTTATTTATTTATTCAGGTCAGACAAAACAGTTGGCCTGAGAGGGCGGCTGTCAGTCTTTCGGTAATTAATGGGAACATCCAGAGACCGTAAAAGTTCTTCCTCTTATTAACCCATGTTTTATAGTCTTGTAGGGGAAGTACGGTGCTTTTCATGTTGTTATCGCTACAAATAAGAGGGTTTTTTTTTCACCGACGAGAAGAATTTGAATAAAAGAACCGCATGATTACAGCGTGTGCCGCCAGGACAGGACGTTGTTTGTGTGCGTTCTTCTCACCGTAGACTTTTATGTTGGAAAACCTCACACGGCAGCAGACCTAGTAACAAGCACCACAAATAATCCCATCTGCTTCGTCCCAGCGGTAGTTCTCTCAGGCTCTTCGTTGACAGCGACTAAAATATCACTGTTAGAGCCTGAAGAGCCTGAGCCCCTGCAGAGAGTGAAACACACCACACCCTTTCATTCTGCTGTGCGTCTGACATCAACCTTCTGGCTCTAAACGAACCGCAAATACCAGATTTATATTTGCTGACCGATGTGGATATGGAGTGTTTGCGATTATTATACGGCGGTCAATGTGTGTGTGTGTGGGTGTGTGTGTGTGTGTGTGTGTGTGTGTGTGTGTGTGTGTGTGTGTGTGTAAAAAGCACAACCAGTCACAGTAGCCACAGACATTTGTCTTGTGCTTGCCAGGTGCTGCCAACTCAAAGTGGTCTATTTAGATCCTGACTTATCCGAGCTATTTTGGTTCAGGCCAAACTGGGCTTTTTAAATGGCCCACTTAGTTCTGGCATGTGGGATTTATTAAGTCAGAGCCAGTTTATTTAGTGCCCTCTCTTTTTGTGTCACACTGTAGTGCCTACTGTAGTTTTCATCTTTTATTTTTTTCATGACCCCCCCGGCTCCGTCCTGCAGTCACAGATCAGAGGCCCAGAGGTTTCCATCGTGACTGGGTCGCTTGGCTGCAGCCCAGGGTTCTCTGTGGGGCTTTTGATAGTCAGCAGACTGTGGCCTGGACTTGTATAGGGGCAGAAAAAAGCAAGTTTTGTTATTTGTTTGGGAGACAAAATCCACAATGAAACAGCTAGAACATCCCTGGCCTTTAATCAGCTTGTTTAAATGTTTGTAGGCCACAAAAGTATCGCACGAGAGGACGTGTACCTGTTCCCATGTGCGAGGGGGATTAGAGTTGCAGTGAGTTTGACTACGAGGGGTTAGAGTTTATCCTTGTAGTAAGGATGAGAAAAACATGGAGACAATCACACAACCACTGGAATTATATGAATGTTCCCACTGTGGGCTGCACTGAAACAGTTTTTGTCTCTTAAATGAGTCTTAAGTGGGTTTTTTTTGCTCCTCTGTCTTGTGTGGAATTTGGCGATTTGGGGCTGCTCCCTCCCTCTCAACCCTCCGCTCAGTCCGAGCGTTGTGTGTACGTCTGACTGTGTGACTCAGAGTGGCAGTCCTGGTGTGAGAGTGTCAGCGGCTCAGTGCGTGTCATGCTGTCAGGAGGAGAAGCTCTGTGTGCAGCCTGAGATCAAGGAAATTATCAGTGACTTTGGTTTAACTTAGCGGGAGCCGCACAGCAGCTCAGGTAAGGTTTACTTGGTGATGTCATTTGCGGGTGTACTCAGGTGAAAGTCGAGCTTACACGGTTCATCTTTTTTATTTAATTGTCTAGACACACATAGATTTTTATGAGCAAGATTAGCAGATTCACCTTGAATTAGAGTACAGTCATGTCTTTGATATCTCATTGTGCCTGGCTGAGGATTTAGTGCTGTTAGGAGAACAATGCTAACTTTTATTTGGTAATTGGATAAAATTAGTTGTTGATCTCTGAAACAACGGGTGATAGACTGTGTGTACAGTAATTACGTACAGTAATTACTTGAATGGATGAATGAATGAATGGTTTATTGTTAGTAGTGAGCAAAAATGTTTTTAAAAATAATAGATGAAATAGTTTGCTGTTCACCTGCTGGGCCTCAAAAAACAGGCTGAAATTAAATTGAGTGTGTGTGTGCGTGTGTGAGTGCTTGTCGGGGCATCCCCATGAGTGCCGAGGTGTGTGCATTTGTAGCTCAGCTGCTGCATACGTCTGTCACTATTTCAGTTGAGTGTGTGTGTGTGTGTCTCTCTCTCTCTGTCTCTCTCTCTCTATTTCTCACACACACACACACACACACACACACACACACACACACACACACACACACACACACACACACACACACACACACACGCACACACATTCACCATCAACAAATCCTTCATTGACAGTTAAAGTTAAGTTTTTTGATTCAAC
Source organism: Diplodus puntazzo (assembly GCA_963678695.2). NCBI lineage: Eukaryota > Metazoa > Chordata > Actinopteri > Spariformes > Sparidae > Diplodus > Diplodus puntazzo. Next base: position 7,502,700 of record OZ023163.1, on the reverse strand, counting down.
CTATAAGAACTGCACAAACACTATGAGAATATGCTATAGTTGCAAATGATTCTCAGTAACCACAGTATGAATGTCACATTTTAAATGAATGCCCATGTTGACTCAGTCTGGACCATTTGCTTTCTTGGCTTGGCTCCCCCGCTCTCCTGTAATACATCAGTGGACAATGTTTGTTGATGGACAACACTTTGCCAATGCAACCCACCCTCCCTCTTGGTTAAAATTCCTCGGAGAAAAATATCCATCTTTTCTTCCGGTCAGCAGAGCTGCGACTGTCATCTGCAGCTGTCTGCCATCCGGAATATTCCAGTGAACTTTGACCCGTGATCCTGTGCCCCGATTAACAGAGCTCCATCACCAGATGGCTTCTGCTGCTTTATTAAGCTGCATTCCTGCATGTATCATCTTTAATCAAGACATTTGTGGTTGCATGCTTTTATGAGCACGTAGCAGAAAGCTTCAGCTAAGCACAGCCTCAAATCTGGCATGCTAACAATTCCTTTCTCTAAATGACACAATTAAACAAAATAGATTACATTTTGTGGAATTTGTACATAAACTGTAGCTTAATACAGGTCATGAACAGTGATTTAGTAATCCAGGAAGCACAACCAACACCGTCTTTCAGTAGTAAATCTATATTTTACTAAACTGAACAAACTGAACAATACTAAATATACACTTTTAATGTAACTACAGTCTGGTTACTGACAATGTTGGACACTTGGTGCAAAACTACACAACAAGCTAAACATCACACAAATGGTTGACATGTGATGTACTTTAGTTAATGTGGCTAACATGTTAGCAACCAATTGGGTATTTACACATTCAACACATTCATTTAGAGCGACATTAGCATACATTTGTAGTTCTTCTGGCAACCTCATGAATGTGAATCTCCTTGTAGCTCTATTTTGCCCATAATCAACCTAAAAAATCGAAATACAACTGGGTGATAGCTTGCTATATGTGCCTCCATGTTCATTAGCTAACTGCTAACTTTATCTGTCTGCTACATTAGGCACTTAGCAATTAGGGTACAGGGTTTATTAATTTAAGTAAGGGTTTAAGTAATTTTGCATGAAATAGCTGCCTGCTGCTTCGGGAGGAGATGGCGGTGAGTGAGTGTTGTCGGTTATAATACCAAAACATTGAGCTGAACGATTAAACAATGGTTTGTTTTTTCTGGTTAGCATGCTAACATTTATAACAATTATACTAAACACAACTGAGAATGTTTGGATTATCATTACTTTTTTTAGATTATTTCGTCACAAACCAAAGCATTGGACAACCTGTATTTTTGAAATAGCGATGGCAAGAGATGAACATTTAGTCACCAAAGTGATCACAGTTCATCCTGATGGGGACATGATTGTGGGGACATGACGTTTCCTGGCAATCCATCCAATATTTGTTGAGATATTTCACTAAAAGCCATAACTGTTGACTCGTGATGAGACATAAGAAATAGTCTAGGACTCACCAAAGTCTGTAGGAGTCATACTCTGGGGACTGCCAATGTCAGTACAAAATATTATTTAAAAAAATATTTATATGAATCCTTGAATGCAGCTTTTTCAATGTTAAAGAGAGTTCATGTGTTTGTGTGTGGGTAGAAATGCTAGAAAAAATGGAGTTGAATTAGCTCTGGCATGTTCAATTGATCCTGGCTTAATGATGGGAACATGTTGGGCTAGTAAATGATGCATTCTGTGGTACCAATATTGGTACAGTTGCATACCTAGGGGCCAGGTAAATGGTGTACTTTAGTGGTATTCTGGAGGAAAATTACTGCAATAAGGATGGCTGTGGTGGGAATAAATATTTTGCTACTTTGTTGAGGGTTTGCTTTTAGACCTCTCTCTGTGCCCTGTAGAGCTACATTCATTGTTGGGTTCAGTCAGCATACGTGGGAAAGAGGAAACCCAATCTGCTTTCCATCTTGTCTTTGCATGAATTAGGAGATTTTTCTATGGCGGATAATAAAACCAACATCGCTTCCAGAGTTTGGGTAGTTCCAGCTGACCTCTATTGTAGTTTGTAATTAGGGATAAAGACAGGCTTGATGCCGCTATGCTTGTCCAGTTGCACTTCGGTTGACTTCTTAGGTCCGTAGCCCCAGAACTGAACACTGAGCAAACTTAAAACAAAGACAAACATATCTCAGGAAGTATACATCATCTACCCATGCCATATTGATTGCTGATTGTCTTGTGGCTATGTTTTTGCAAGCCTGTCACTCCTACGTCCTGTCAAAGTCCTTTTTGTTAATGCACCCTCCTCCTTTCTTTTCCTCTTCACTCTGCGCTCTGGCCTCCGCTCGTTTTGGGTTTGTGGTGAAACCGAGCCTGGCTTCATAAAATTTTCCATCAACAGCAGCAAATAACAACACAGGGTCAGATGGGGAGAGCGCGGCCCTCAGCATAAACTATGGAGTCCAGTGCAACAATGTCGGGTTTAGCCTGGAGATCATCTCTCTGTTGATATCTGAGGCATCATATGGCATCAATTGTCTTAACTGAGATGTGTATAATTGCTCTCTCACATGTTATCTTTATCTAGTGAGCTGGTGACAGGCTGGTTGATTGTGATGGTGGAATGTTTAGTCACCATCTTGATTGGGCGTCCTTAGGGTGGGAGCAAGTGTAAACCAACCATGATGTCGCCCAGTGGTTTGTGGACTATCATTTGGAAGCAAGATTGGTATTACAAGCCATCTTGTTCTTTTGGAGCCAGAATTGACAACATGTAGACTAGCAGGTTGAGCTTAGCATGATATCCTGATTGGATCAAGAAAGGTAGCAATGCCCTAAAGCATACCCTGCTTTATCGTCTACTCTAATTAAGACCATAACTTACAAAATCAACATCATGTTGAATTCAAGAAGACTTGAAATAAGCAATCGAAACCATAAATTCATCAAGAAACTGTTTGCTGAAGTAATAGATCAAGTGAGAAGTAGGTTCATTTTCTCATATGCTTACATAAAATTGGTCTTTAAGCATTTCGATCATCACAATCCCAATTTTTTTTTGGAGCCAGAAGTTAACACATTTAGCCAAGAAGGTGAAGCTTAACAGGATATCCTCACTGGATCAAGAACTTAAGGACAATCCGTGGCAATTTTACTCTAAGTACAGCCACAATTTGCAAAATAAATATCGACTGGATTGAAGAGGAATTAAAATTAGCAAATGAGGCCATTAAGTCATTAGGAAACTGTTTACTGAGGTAATAAGTAAGTTGCCTCCTGCTAGCTATTTGAAAGAATGCAAGTTTAATGCACTTCCGTATTGGCTTCACTTCTCAGACCTGGAAGCTTCATCCATATTTTACACAGTCATTGGGTGGGAGATGAATGAAGAGGTGAGGGCGTTACTCAGAGGCCTTTTTACTTTCAGCTATTAGGGTGTTTGGAATATTTGTGTTTTATAACCGTATTGTGTTTAGAGGAAATGGGTGGTAAAGCTTCATTCTGCCAAGAAATTTTGTACCTTCACCCACTTTTCTCAAAGCACTGAGTGATTGCTATTCCAACACACCCTGCTTCCCCTCCAAACGAGGCAATTGATGGTTGAGTTCCTTCTCTGCCTGCCGGACTGTGTGTGATTCAACAAAGTCCCCGGCTGGAGAAACACACACACGCCGTTACAGGGCGAGCACCACGTTCAGCACATTCCACAGAAAATAGAGAGGGGATTAAATAAACATTACCGTCTGTCTCTAAATGAGTTTGCACAGTAATTATGCATAATGGTAGATCATTAAGGTTGATTAATAAGGGGTTTTTATTGTTGTGCTTGTTGGGAATGGTTTGTGCTTCCTAGTTTATGCTCAGTGAAGCCTCTGGGGAGAACAAGATGATGAGTCCTGAGCTCTGCTCTGTGTTTCGTCAAAGTGGGCCCAAACAAATTTACATTTCCATTCCTTCTACTGAGCAGATGGGCTGTGTTTTGAAAACAGGAAGCCAAGCCTGGTATACCTTCATGCCATAACTGGAATGGAAAATTACTTGAAGACATTTAATTAACAAAAATCACTACAAGACCACTGATGAATGCCTGAATTACAACTCTATTTCGCGTTTTATTCACAGATGTTGCAGCTTGGAATTGCTTTATTTTCTTCTCTTGGGATTTGGAGAGATTCCGGCCACCCTGTGTGAAACATATTCCCCTGCCTCTGTTCACTATAGTTACACACAAACACAAAACACACATTTTAAGTACCTCCATCACAAAAACAAGTCATTAGCTTAATGATGTCATGTGTTACAATAAGCCCTTTTTTGTGTGTGTTTGATTTAACGGTGCTCAAAAAATGTCCAATGGATTTTCCTATGTTGAAGGAGGTTCGTATTGTGCGGCCCACATCAAACTTCGAGCATATGGCTGCAAGATCCAGTTGGAACCATTTTGATTAATACAGTGAGTGACTTGAAAGAAACTCGTGAGGTTTAACCAACAAAAGAAACCTGAGTTTCCCAAAGCAGAGCAGCAGACATGGCAGTCACCCAGACGAGTTGTTTCCCTCTCCGCCTGGCTGTAATCCTGAAAAATGAATTTCAAAACCACACAGACATACTGCTTTGCTCAAACAATCAACTTTTTACTCCCAAAACGAATTTGTGTCATATAAAAGCTGTGTTTTCCCAGCCTTTCTCTGCACAGATAACTGCCGGACTGTTTGAAGCCTGGCAGACGACTCTTGGCCTCATTTGCCTCGAGGGCCTGAAACACCAGTGGATAAGGTCTCCCTGCTCGTGCCATGAACAACTCTTCATTAGTCTCATGTCACGATCTGTTTCCTATCGTTTAACACGCCGGTGTCTGGCTGCATGATATAGCCTGCCAGGTTTCCGTTGTTTCCCTTCATCAAGCGATAACACAGAGGAACTTCCCTGAGGAGTCTATTGTACGGGGGGGGGGGGGGTTAAAACAACGGCAGAGAGAGAGAGTTTGCATCGCTCCACCTGTCACTGCTGCTGATGAATCGCTCAGCGTGATCCGTCTCAACAATGACAGAGCGTATCATTTTTCCTGTCTGACCCACCCTGACTCATGCGTGTTCCTGCACTCACCATTCATTCATTCACTTTCCCCCCCGTTTCTGCTCCCACACCCACTCTGTCTGTCAGGTGTGAATCCTCCAGTGTGAAGTGTTGTCTGAATATTTTTTGGCTGATTGATTGCTTTCTGGAAAAGGAGCTAGCTGTTTGACTGACACACCAGAGGGTTTAAATTCAGGAAACTGCCATGCAGCAGGATGTCGGGAATTTTTATACCGCTCTCCAAGATAGCTGGAATGTCCTCAGGTCAGGGCTCTGGGCGGACAGAGCAGCTGTTTTTCCGGCATTTTGGGAATTCCTGCTCCTCCCCTTGTCAATGGAGAGGTTGAGGGGTGAACAAGACAGATATGACCTCCCTTTTAATAGTTTGCTGATAGCATTACAGTAGTCTGTCAGTATGGGTATGTTGATTTGATGTATCATAATGCATGTTTAAAGAAGATTGGTTCCGATAAAAGCAACTGACTTTCACAAATCATGCACTTGTGTGTTTGCGAGAGATGTGTGGTGTGACCCCCGTTGTTTGATCCTGTATTTGATGTGGTAACATGCTGCTAGGAGGGGGTGTGGTGGGTCTCCTTTAATCATAACCCTGTGAAGACAGATGAGACAGATGAGGCTGGTTGTGTTGTAGACACAGTCAGACCCGGGAACAAAGCTGGTGACCCCAGGGAGGTGGTGCAGGGCCCGGGCGACCTGCCCAGACACCTCTGATTGGAAGGAGGGAAAGGGTGTATCTGCTTCCCGTAACACGCCGTCTCGTCAGTGCCTCAGGGCTGCTGACGTGTGGCAGATATGGAAACCCAGACATGGCCAGAGGGCGTGTGTGAGTGTGTGAATGAGTAGTTATTGATGTTAGTTAGGTTGGCAGGCATCCATCATGTTTGACAAAGGTATATTTAAGTTTGAGTATTTGTCAGGAAGGGTAACGGGCCGTGCTTGTCTGATAGGGTTTTATTGTACTCTTTTGGCAGAGGTGTCATAAATATTCAGCCACAAGCCAATATTGAAATAATATGACTCAAATTAAAGAACCATTTCTCTATGAAACTCTGGATCTCTGGATTCACAGGTTAGCTGTGAACTCTAAGTCGAAAGACCTGCGTTCGACTGTGAACTTTGTAATTTACTCAAGCATTGTACTGAGATAGAAATTCAATATACATGTACTTTAATTGAGTATTTTCATTTCATGCAATGTTGTATTTCTAGTCCACTACATCTCAGAAACTCCAGCATATTTGTCCGACAGCTTGAGTTCCTCAAAACTTTTCAGATTTTTCACCCCGTCCTGCTCAGTGCAAGAGAATGGGTACTGTCACTGATAATTCTTACACAAATTTACTTAAGTAAGGCTTTGAATGCACAACTTTGTAGTGAAGTATTATTAAATTTACACTGTGGTTTTAATACTTTCATTTAAGTTAAGGATCTTAAATCCTCTTCAAGTTTCAAAGTTGTGGCTACCAGCTTTGCTGGATCCCCCAGTCTCAACAATAAATATTAAAGGCATTATGCCCGGTAGTAATGGTGGCCAAACTACCCAGACTGGAAATAAACAGTATTATAATAAAAGTAAGTACATTAACCCAAGTGATGTGAAGTCTAAAGTAGCAAAAAAATGTCAATCAAAACTGTGCTGAAGTACAACACAATGCTTTTGGAGGCAAATATTTTACTAAATATTGTAACAGCGTTTCGATTTTCCTCCATTTCCAGGTGGTTCTGTGAAGGCCGAGAGCTGCACAACTCTCCCGACATACAGATTTGGAGGGATGGTGACCTGCTCACACTGGTGATAACTGAAGCCTTTGAGGACGACACGGGACGGTACACCTGCGTGGCCTCCAATAGTCTTGGAGCGGACAATACCTCTGCTGAAGTTTACATTGAAGGTCGGATGTTTTTATATTAGGAAATTATTATTTTCTTACTTTTAAGGCTTTTTTAAGGTTTACTATTCAAATTGAAATATCAATCCCAGCTTTTGTATTTGTCCCATTGCAGGAGCATCATCATCAGACTCAGAAGGAGAGGGAGCTGGGTCACACTCCAGATTGGGAACCATGCCTCAGTACGTGTGTTTCAGCATGACCCCCTGTGACCCAATGAACCTTGAACCCCTTGAACAGGTTAACTGAGCCCTGCAGCAGCTAATCAGGTCTGCTGCCTTTAAATAGGCCCTTAAAAGGCCCTTAAAGAGCCATAACCCCGACAACCCAATACACTGGCTGCACTTTAAATTATGAGAGGTGCAGAGAGGGTTAATATGATAAAAGGTCAGCCTGTCAGGATTGTCACTTATACTTATATCCAAATGTCCAAACTTTTCCTTCCTTTTCTCTTTTTTATGCTTCTTTGAAGCTTTTCTTTAAACAATTACTTACTCAACTGACCGAAAAATCTGGCACACACGTAGATCCAGACTCAGACGTATGCTTTATTCAAAATGTCTAAACATTTTCTATTATTAAAACAATCCTTTGGAGGATTGAACAGTACCTGCTCTGTGTGCTTTATAGTTCTCTAAATGTTTTTGATTGTTATCTGTTGTATAAATCTGCCTCCATCTGGACTACTTCCTGATTCTCTCTCTGTTTACACAATGAAGCCAAGATCACTGATATCATCTTAATTGTTGGGGAGAGAACATTTTCTGAGATTCAAGTATCATATTTGAACTAAAGACATATAGAGTCAAGACTTTTCTGTTTCTTTCTTTTTGGTTTTTGATGTGTGTGCTGATTTATGCTTCGTTAATTATAGAGTTCATAAGAAGACCACTTCAATGTCCCTGACAATACGCTCAGCATCACCAAAAACCCATGAGGTCCTTCCTCATCGCTCCACCCTGGTCCAGGCCCTGTCTCAGCCCCCACAGAGGGTAAGCACACACTGTACACAAGAGTCCCACAAACTTATACACATGGTCAAAAATGGGTATATTCAGTGACATGAGCCTACTGAATGAACTCCACCTGCTCAGAAAGCCTTTTTATGTCTTTTAGATGCAGAGCCCAGTGTCATCACTGTATGGTGGTGAGGTCTCAGGTCCTCCTATATTCACCAAGGTAAGTTTGCATACACAATAAACAATACATAAACCACATGGCTGGAAATGTCATTCCACACCTACTATCTTTAAATGGCAATTGCCTTCTGCGATGAAGAAAAACTTTTCTTTATAGGATTGCACTGGGGCACCGGCATGGAACTGAAGCGATTGTTGGCACAAAATTTGTAGTGTGCAATTGTCTAACGTATTTTCAATTTCCCTTAGTTGGAGCTAAGGGACCTGGGCCAAACCATGGAGAACAGCCCCAAAGACATACTTACATAGGCACATCATGCATGCAACACATACACGGATACACAGTACGTACTTAGAACCTGATACACATGTACTCAGTCTCCTTGCTTCCCCATAATAACAGCATGCTGTACTGTGGCTTTCAGCAGTGGGGGTCAGATAAAACATGAGCTTTGATGAGAGCTCCTCCTCTGACTCAAGAACACCCTATTCCAGCTCAGACTGTTCAACACTCCCCTGACTCCCCTCTCCCTCAGGCTGCGGGTCTTGTGATGGCAGGACTGAGACGGGCTGAGGCAGAGCTTCAAACGGCCCTGCCAAAGCCACAAGGGTCAGGTCTCTTTCACTCTTTTGCAGCCAGTCAGACCCTAAATCATTTTCCACTTCATTACAGAAAGACATTTGTTTTTCCTCACCCACACCCGCCGCCTTTAAAAACCGTCGCGGGCTTTAATCATCTCAATGAGAGGATGTTCGCCTCTGGTGAAGTCAGCACTGTGATGTCACCCATAAAATACACACCCACACACCCACACACATTCACTGTCAGACCAATGATCTACATTCCACCCCTGGATTTACCAAAATACAGCCATGCCAAAGACATCGAGAGAGAGGAGGCGCAGGCTCACAGGCACATTCATTCACACTGACACTGAGTGCCTCTTGTTGATGGATACTAGTACATTATGTAACTCTGTTAACTAGCAGAAGAGACAACACAGTGTTGGCATTGGCTCTTCCATCTGCCCCTGTGTTGATGTTTTGTTTTTAGTTGTGCAACACTGTTAGCTGCCATGTGATTGACTGGACAAAGGAGGTAAATTGGCATTTGTAAGAAGGAGGTCCTGCAAGTTTGAGAACTGACTTCACCTATTCTGTTGCCCAATAGCTCAATGTTCACACATTTATAGGTGAATTTACTTTATGTATAGTTTAGTATTCAGTATTCAGAATCAGAAGTTGATCCACCTCTTTCATAAGCTTCCAAAGTGCAGATATTTAGCTGTCAGTGGCGATAAAAAGATGTTGAAAAGATTGGTTATATTTGAAAGCCTGTCAAATATAACTTACACTTACAGATTCAATATTATCCAAATATTTGAAAAATTATTTCATTTTGAAAAACATTTTTCAGAAAGTAAACTTGAGGGTTTTTTTTAACTGTCGGCCTTGATAACAGCTATTTGGACCAAATTAGATGCTCATTTTAGTCTAAAGTTAAAACAAATGGACCGATTGAACAGTCAGATGTATAAATATTTTGGACTACTTGAAGCTGAAAACTATTGGACCAGATAGATCCAATAAAATGTCAGTGGATATCAGGTCCTTTGAGGAAAGCATATTTTCATTCTCACAAATTATTGTATACGTGATGTTTTTTTTTGTTTAATTTTAAATTATGTTCAACAAAGCAAAACCAACCAAAGAGATTATGTGATTTTCCTGACGAGAAAACATAAGACATTGCCTAAAACGTAAGCCACTGCATAGTCATGCTGTTGTGAAAGGTATTCGTCAGTTGACTGCTCGTTGTGGAGCAAGTTGGAAGATGTTTTCCTGAGTAAAGGGAAGAAAGGCAGAGTATTTGATGACTAGTCAACAATTATATGAGTCCCTGTATCATAATAGTGAAGGTTAACCAATTCAAAGTTTTCTCTGAACACTGATAGGATGTGACAGGATGTGGTGATTTGTACTATAAGTCAACCTTATTATTGGCTGAATTTGACCAGTAAGAAAGAAACTCAGAGGTCAGGAGTGAAAAGAGTGACGGTTCATAGTTTTCCACTGGCCTCTCAGTCACTCATCTGCAATCATCTCTTGTCCATCTATCCCCATGCTGTGACTCTGAAGCAGATTTATCGTTTTCATTACCGGTTTCAGTCTCCTCTCATTTCCTCGTCATTATTCACTCACTCCGTCCTTGTTCTCATCAAGTCTCTCTTTATCCCTTCTCTGTAAAGCTGTTGCAGGATGCCCAGGCATCTGAGGGCCAGGTGGTGGTTCTGGAGTGCAGGGTCCGTGGAAGCCCTCCTCTGCAGGTCAGATGGTACCGCCAGGGAGAGGAGATCCTGGACTCTCCTGATTTTCGTATTCTCCAAAAAAGTGAGACATTCCTCTTAGTGATAATTAGTAGTTATTAAGACTATATTGGCTGCTGACATATGTTAATAATCAAAATATTTCTCTTCCTTTTCACCTTTAATGTACCGTGAATCAGAGCCTCGATCTGCAGCTGAGTCAGGTATGTTACCTCAATTACAACACTGCTTTCATGTTACCAACCGCAGACAGGGTTAGAATTGTCAACAGATTATTAATGGTGTCTGGAGAGTCATATTGAGTTTGATGGCTTCATTATCAGCTGCAGGCTTTCACTCCGTTATGACTACAGCGTGTCACAAGTTAGTAACTTTCACAGGACACTCATTATCACGGTGACTCCAGTCAGAGGGACTCCCTGTGAAAATCTGAGAAAACCCCACAAACTCCTCCTACAACACATAAACATACTGTCAAGATAAACAATGACACGGACGCTAATACATGTCAGACTGTTTCCCACCTGTGTGACTCAGGGGTCCTTTCAGTTGGTACTTTGTGAGTCACTCAGACATCCCTGAACATCTGTGAACTCGTGTTTATGTGCGTGTGTGTGTGTGTGTGTGTGTCTGCTCTTCATGGATAGTTACATCCGTGCTTGTTTGTTTTTCCTTGCTGCTCTCCGTGTGTCAGACTATGACTTGTGATTCACCAGTCTGACATGTCCATCATCTGTCTGCCATTAACATAATTTGTCTTCCTGTCCATCTAATGTCAAGTGTCAACACGTCACTCCACTTCACACCTGTGCAGATCCTCACTGATGTCAAGTCATTTATCCTGCCATTAGCAAATCTAACTCGTAGCATCCTAAAAAGTTTGGTTATTAAAGGTGTATTGATGGTGTATTTTCTTTATCTTAGAGGAGATCTGCACCCTGGTGATAGCTGAGGCCTTTCCAGAGGATGGAGGTCTGTTCTGCTGCACCGCTTCCAACCCGTATGGTTCCATTAACAGCACGGCCCATCTCAGCGTCACTGCAGGTGCGTCCAACACAGACAGAAAGGTGTGATCAGCACCTTGTTGCTAGGCAGCGTCAAGGAAAAGGCTCCACAGCTGAGTTTCGAAGTCAGCTATCCAAATGTCATTGCTGAATATGCATAGCCACTATTTACATTAGCAATCCCTATGTTGAGCATGAGTAACATTTCCAGAATAAAGTCCCGGCCTAGATCTGTCTGACCGAGGAATGAAACATGGTTTACAATATGTATTTGTTTGTGGGAGTGCAGGCATGTGTACAGGGTCATCGAATGGGCACCCTCCCAATAACTGGTGTTTCATTAAGCTCAGCCCACATACAGAAAAAGGTCAACAGCGTGTTCCAGAACCACACTCCTCTAAACACTGTAAACAGCTTTAGTTATACTCACATTTGTCAGAAACATCACCAGCTAGCATCTTCAGCTAACAGTATGCTAGAAAACAACAACCAGCCTACATGTCAAGCTAACTAGTATGTTGTAACACACTCTTTAATCCACCAAGTGAAAAAAAAAAAACATACAAATGTATTCCTAAGATACCACATCGCTATATACCAGTAAGCTAACTAGGATGTGAACAATATGTTGAGCTTAATAGAATTCTGCCGTGGCACCAAGTAAACACAACAACGAACAACATTTCAAGCCAGTCAATATTCATGATAAGTCTCAATAGCCGATTTTCCCTCTTTAATATGAGTTTGAGTGGCAGTTTTAAAGACTATTCTTCCAGTCAGAGGATGCTAAGACTATTGGGGGCAAGTTAACTAAAATTTGGATTTTCAAGCTTCAACTTAACATTGTTGCTTTTCTACATTTTATTGGTATATTAAGCAGAACAGCCCTTCTCAGAGGGTATCTTCCATCAAACAAGAATAACATCATTCCACACATTTTCATTTGTAATTGTACTGTAGACATTTATTGTCATTTGTCACAAGTTCAATATTTAAACCAAACTGATTACCAGTATAAAGTATAGAATGCTTCCAACATAATAGTAGATCTTGTTTTCTGAAGGTGGGTTTTCTAAATGTAAAATGCAACAAAAAAGAAAAAATGTGTTTTTTCACAACAAATGTAATCTAGTGAATGAATCAGGGCTTGGTCAGACTAACCTCTGGTAGTCCGGTAACTCCCTGGAGGTCTTGTGGTTTGTGGTCAGTTATAATAGCTGTATTGTATGTCTCTACGATGAGATGACCATCTTTTGACGTGTTTATGATTGCGTAGTCTGTATGGGCGAGGGATGAGAGGTGTGAGCTGATCAGCAGCTCTTAGCAGGACACAAATATTTTTGTGTGTGTATTCTCACAGACATAACTGTGTGTGTACAATACAGGACTCATCACACAGTAAAGGGAAAGGCTGAATAAACAGGAATTGCATCAGCCTGACTGGACCCAGCTGCTACATTAGATGAGCAGCAATACACTGTGTGTGCGTGTGCGTGGTATCTGCATCACTGTGGTATGTGGTGGGGGCAGAAGAAAAACTAAACATTAAAGTCCAACATTTTCCACATTTCTTTTGTTTGCTTCTGTCAGCAGCCGAGGACTCATCCAGTAATGGCATGTCTGGTGATAGCTCAGGGTTTGAGGATGCGGCAGCCTTCCCCCCTCCTCCTCCACCCACCGAAATCAGCCTCCTAGAGCTGCCACCCAAGGTGCTTCCTCATCCTGGAACTGAGGCTGTCCATATCAAGGAGCTAGAGATCTGGCCCAGTGTGTCATCCCTGCCTCCAGTCCAGATGGGCTCAGAGGTAGTGGATAAGGTCCAAGGGTCTATACAGAATATACAGCCCCCAAATCCACCACCACCACCACCACCACCAAGCCCGCCTAAAGCAGCCACACCACCACCTCCACCCCCACCTCCACCCCCACCTCCACCTCTGCCACCATCCAACCTTTTTACAGACATCACAGCCTGGAGTCCAGCCCAGGCGGCACCAGACTCACCTCCATCCCCAGGCAAGCTGTCTCCATCCCCTGGGAAAGACGGTCCTCCGCTGCCTACCAAGCCCAAACCGAAGCTGTGAGTACCTCTCGTGTCCACATGTGTCTGTGCCCCGGGGGCCAGCTAGACTCCAGGGAGGGCCTGTGGGAGGGAGACGGACTGGGAGGCCTGTCTGAGGGCTAGTGGAAATGATAGTGTCTCCGCTTTGTGAAAGGGTTAACGGGGGAATCCCGGGCCTATTTAGAACAAAAGCATTCCCTCTCCTTTATGTTGGTGTCAATGTGGCATCGTGTTTGCCAGGGCGAGTCTGCCAGCTGCTGCCTGTCTGTGGCTGTAAACAGATCTATGTGGCTTTTGCTGGATGGCTCCTATTGTTTCTGTCTGACCTCGGACTGCATGCCCAGCCCAGGACAGAGCCATTGTATTTTTTTCCTGAGCACCTTTCTGTGAGCTCTATAGGGACCAGGTAGGATGTCACTGTTATTAGAGGCGAGTTGGGCATTGAATGATTTTATCTTCAATGGTCCTGTGTTTTGAGATGTCTGCCGTGGACAAGCCTTTTGTGCATGGATTTAATCTTATCTGCTGATGCATTTCTTTTTCTTTAAAGTACTTTTTAACTTATCACTTTTCACAACTATTCAGTGAAGAGCGCAGATTGACTCCCAGAGGATGACTCCTATTGACTTTGACGATCCCATGATTTTTCGTCTGGGGACACCATGAAGTTGACATTTGTGGGTCACAGTATAACATGTAAAACAATACTGAATTGATTGCAATGCCAAATTGCTATGTATATTCATATTTCCTTCAGGATGGTTGTAATAACTGCAGTGATTTCTTGACTTTTACCGTAGAGCGAGTCGTCAATTATTAGTTGCTTATTCAGTGAAATATCTCAGGAAGATTGATTGACACCAAACATTCATCGTTCCCAGAAAATGAATCTCACTGACTAAAGCAATCCCCTGAATTTTAGGATGGATTTCTTTGGTTCAGATATTCATGGTCCCCAGAGGATGCATTGTAAAGACTTTGATGCCCTGACCTTTCATCTCATACCGCCATCAGGTCAATTTTCTGCTCATCCAGTACTTGTTAATAAAACAAGCAAAACAAAAAATATTTCCATCAGCCTTGGTGCTAATCCACAAATATTAGTAGGCTACCCTGCAAAACAAAAAAGGTAAAGATTATATGTGCTAAACATCAACATGCTAGCATCGCTGATGATAGCCTTTAGCTCAAAGTGCCATTGTGCCTCAGGAGCTCTTATTCCTCTCTTTGCACTTTTTTATTTTACAATAACAATATTTTTCCTCATAGTCTGACAAAACGTACTCAGATGCAGATGTTACCAATATTACAATATTATGACCATCACAGTAGTGAACAAAGAGAGCAGTGTATCCCATCCAGTGCAGATGGTTAAAAGTGTTGCTGTGCGTTATGACAGGCTGCATTCAGATCAGAGTTTGGCTACAGTGCAGTAAAGCTTGCTTCTTGCGTTGCACAGTCCATTTCCACTTGCATGTGTGTACTGGATTTGATTCCTGCTGATGGATGCTTCAGTATTGCACATTTGTTGACGGAAATGTTATGACTTGTTAATTCTGTGCTTCCAGAGCTGAGAATATAGAGGAGGAGACAGAAAATTACAGGTAAATATTTGGTTGTGAGGCTGATGCTCTGGATGTGATCTGAGTGGCGCCACATGTAGCCTCGTTAATCAAGCTGTCATGGAAGCAAACACAGACAGTGGCAGATGGTAGAAATCAAGGCACACGGCATTCCTGATAAATTACTTTACATTACAACAGTGTGTATGATGATGAATCAGAGGTAACGTTTAGACAGTAATTAAGTGGAATCAGCTATTTGTTTACTGTAAATGGATCATGCATTATTGTTGGGGTAGAATTTGCAAACCCTGGATGAACAGATGTGTTGTGCTTACTGGGGCTGACCGGAGAAACTGCCTAGATGAAACATAATGTCCTGCCATCCAGTTTTAAATAGAGCCAACTAGCCTTTGAGGTTTTAGTTTTGTATTGTACTTTTGATGCAAAGCTAACAGTAAAAGTTAATTTACAAGAGAAATTGAAAATGTAATATGTAACATTTCTGAATTGAAATGTCTTATAATGACCAGACCTGTTATATTCAGTTGAGGTGTGTACTCACATGTACTATATGTACATTTGTACTATCCCACAATGTTCAAACCCCGCAAAATCTTTATTTTATGCAAACGTGACTAGATATAACGTAACATTTTCAAACAATTACTCATCAATGAACCTGATTTCTGATTTCATCAAACTATGTATATTGTTTTCATTGTTTAATTTACCAATTTATAATACTAACTTTTGTCTTTAGATCAGACTTCATCAGTTAGTCGAATGAGGCAATAAAGCTTCTTTACTCTGCATTTATTCGCAATGACAACATGGATTCACTGCTAGAATCAATCAGCCCTCGACAGTGAACCAGTTATAAAGCATCAGCCATCCCCGTCCTGCCCTCTCTACTTTTAAACTCTGTAATTACACAGTAAAACCAGTAGCCCTGCCATTTACCAAAGGTCACATTTGTGTTAGACTGCACTCTGTTTCCTCAGGTAACATGTAGGAACAGAATGAGCACCCTTGACCTAAAACCCTCGAGCTTATCACTGAGTTCATCGTTTCCTGATTGTCATGTTGCACGTCCCGCACGGACTCATGCTTTGATTCTTAACTGTGAGCCTCATGATGCTGAAACATCTGCAGAGTGCAGCAAAGCCTACAGCCTTTGGAAGTGTTCTTCTCTTGATACTTTAATTGCTTTATTTTCAATTTAGAGGAGTTCATTTTAATAAGCATCACAACTTTTTAACAAACCACTCTGTTAAAAATGCTATAAATTCAATAGAGAGAGTGGAAACTATGACCCCTCTGATGTGTATTCTTGGAAAAAAGCAATTTTGTGAAATAGCTTAATTATTTTACTGCATTTCATATAAAAGCAGCGGGATCAATACGGATTAGATGCTCTTACTTATGTCTGGATTTCTGTGAATTTAAGCTTTTACACCCAAGTAAATGTTTCTCACATGTGGATATCCACAAAAATTATTCTGGGTTTTCACAGCACCCGTTGTTATTTATAAAGGATTGCTACATTAAGTAACATTGCAATCTTAGCACCCGTGTTTGTAGCTGTTGGAGAGATGTGTCCATGTTCGCAAATCTAGAATAAATGGTTCTAAATTATAGGAATAACATGCTGGAAGCCTGTGTGAGGGATGATTTTTGCTTCAATAACACTGCGCTGACGAGATGGAGGAAGTCATTGTATGACTTGGCAGGCGGCAGGGAATGCAGGAGACCTGAGCTGTAATAACAGACCTACTGTGTTTTTTCTGTGCTGGAGGAAGAGAGAGCAGGGTCAGTAGGTATTTGGATTTGATGCCCAGCGTTGATGTCAGACGTCAGGATAAGAATCAAAGGAAATTCTCAGGGGAGAGGCTCAGATTGGCCCCAAGGTTTGGGGAAAAAAAGCAGATATTTACCAGAGTGGAGAGAACAGATGGACTGAAAATTGGCAGCACTGTCTCACTGAATGCTCCTCAGGGGTAATTCTGTACATAAAAACAAATAATATTTGGTTACTTGATTAAGTTGGTAAATTTGATGGCTGTGTTATTTCCAGACGACTTTACGAAGGATAAAATTAACAAGTGACATCATGCGTTTGCCAGTATTTTTGGTGCCCTGTCATAAACTACTCAGACAATTAAGCATACAAAGCAAAAGCTTTCGCTAACAATACCTATTACTTTAAAGTTGTACTGTGCGGGATTTTCCCCAAAAAACAATGTATAGACTGAAATAAAAGTCATCAGTAAGTGTGACCCACAGTAAGCGTGTAGTGGTGTCTATACCAACCGAGACCTGTTTCTCTGCCTGTATTTTCTTAGTATTTTGCTGTGTTGCGGCCTTTTGGGGGCCAGTGGTGTGGAGCCTTCAGCCAGTAACATCTCTAGGTAGCATAGCGAGTGTCTCAGATTTGTGTGACTGTTTGACAGAGGGCAGGGATGAGCTGCACACACACACACACACACACACACACACACACACACACACACACACACACACACACACAGGCAGAGCAGAGGGGAAAAGCATCAGAAAGGATGAAGCTGCACTTAAGCTGCATTAACACAAAATCAGGAGTCTTATGCACAGGTGTGTTTATTTGTGCTTCAGAACGTAACTGCCAGGAAAGAATATAATGTTTTATTGCTTATTCACCACTTTGTTCTCCCAAACGTCGCTCCCTCTCTTCATCAACTCTCTGGCACTTTGAATGGTTTGTTTTCAAACAGAAAGACAAATCTTGCTTAGTATACCCTTTAGCATATATGTGTTATGTAAGGCAGCTGAAGGTTATCTTGGAATTGAAGCCTATTGCATTCTGTGAGACGTTCTGGAAGATAAACTGAGCTTGCTGCTGTAAAGAGGGGTTTAGATAAAGACCTGACAGGGTTTAGGAACATGAAACACACTATGAGATGAGCCATAATTCAACTGGATGAGACTTTGCATCTCAACATGAGGTCATCGTGCATGTTGGACAGAGATACGGTTTCCCTGATTCAACAACACAGCTCCCCTCTTTTCATGGCTCTTTAGGGTTCAACTGCTCACACGTGACCATCTGTAAAGCCACATCATGATAGACTGACAACACATGGAGCCTGTAAATCTGTACTCCTGCACATGTTTGTGAGTCTGTGTTGATGGATGAGATGTTAGTGCTGCGTGTGTTTGGTGTCAGCTTTCCTACATTGATAATGGTGCACGTTGGCCTAGTGTGAGATTTCACAGGAACGTTATGCATTTCTTAATGACACGTCCCTGCTAGTACAAGAGGAGAACATGTGCATGTGCTGTTGTGTTTTCACACTTTGAATATCCCAGTTTTTGTATAGTAACTTCGCTGTTGACATGATTTTTTCATTATGTTGTTAAATCACCTATACACCAGAAGTTTGTTGGAAAGTGTACTTTTGATGCAGTCAAACATGAAGGCAAGTTCATGAGCAACTGTTTCAAGACTACGAGACGGAGGAGTAGACTAAAGTGTCAAACCAGTGCAACACGACAAAGGTTTGACCACCGTGATATTGACCTTGACAATAGGGGCAAAGCATCCTATTATAGATTTGGATAATGTCTGGGTGAGCGTCACACTCATGCACAAGTAACAGAGGCAGCAATTATCCTCAACCCATTCCACAGCTTAATCTCTCTTTCATAAGACCAGGAATCAACTTTGACAGTCCAAATTGTTCACTTGCACGGATTTTATTCCACAGAGTGCAATTTGTGACCTCTCACTCGTAACATGTCTGTGGATTTTATTTTTATGTAACTCTACATATGTTCATTTTTACTCGGTATGCTAAGATTAGAGATGATGAAAAACAGACGCACATCGGCACTCAACAGGACCTCAATTTAGTATTTTCCCTATTGAAATATTTCATGTTTTTGCAAAGCATCTGCACTGATTCAGTGTCAAGATTTTGCTCTTTAAATGTTAAAGAGATCATAATTACTGACAAGGTAATCTGGTTTGGAGCATAAAGCCAGATGTAAATTGCGTATGCGTATTTAAACAAGCTTAGGATCCACTGGAGATTTTTGACTTGATATTTTAAGTGCAGCCAAAGCAAAAGTAGTCTTGGGAAGGAAATTGGAGGTCCGACTGTTCTGTTTGTGTTAAAGGAGGAAGTGGAAAGTTTCAGACTCTGAGACTCTTAGAGAATTACACAGCAGAAAGTGTGTAACAGTTCGCTTCCCAATAGATCAGATGCTGCTGTCGGGAGCAAAAAGAGTTGTCTGACCCTCTTGGATGATCCAAGGAACAAGGAACAAGCAACATAAACACACACGGTGCCTGGGATTTACTGCTGCATCATTATTATCATATTAATATGACTATTTTTCTGATAATGATATATGTGTATTAAGTATAATCTAATTGAGGTCCAATGAAATTAACTTTGTCCACTGTTCTGTTTTATATCTGATGAAAACCGTGAGTTTTAATATTTCATGTTTATTAGGCCAAGTTAAACAAACATATATTCTGTTATGATAACATTTTTTCTTACTAAATAGAAACATTTTATATAAATTTATATCACAAACATTCATAATGAAGACATTTGGAGATCCATGGTTATCACTGATCAAAGTAAAATACACACCAAAATGTATACATAAAATCATAACACATTAGCAGCTGCAGTTTCCCAACATATCGCCAGAAAGCTGCTTAAATTACAAACTGATGAAACATTAAGGTTTCCCAAGTGTGTCATGCTCTTTGCCTCCCATCACTTCTCGCCAGGCAAAGTTATTCTTTCCATTGTTTAAAATCCTTTACCCATCATCGACTACCATGTGTTTAAATGTTGGAGGGTATTTTTTAACCCAAACATGTTTTAATCTCAGTTCACAGAAGTTTAGCATGATATGATCATATTAAAATACAGATCCACCAAAACTTTTGATGCTATAATATTTGATTATTGCCACCTCTAACTCACCCAATCACAGGCTCCCAAACACACAGGAGTTTAGAACAACAGTGTGTAAGTGACACCATGTGTATCCCTCACTAACTCTAATGTTTCCCGGCCCTGTGTACTTACACAATGCAGTGATAAAGATGAGGAATGGCCTAATCCACTTTAATGTGGCCTGTATTGCATGAAGCTTGACCTTATACCTTCCAATCCCTGTCTGCTGACATAATTGCCATACCACTGAGATTAAATGATTTCTGCAGTAGCTCCAAACCACTTTAACCCCAGTGAAGCTGTTGTCAGGGGAACAGCGTCCAAACTGAAGGAAACAAACCGCTCTTCGCCAACAGTCCTCAACTGTCTCCCACTGTCACACACACACACAACTTATGTTTACAGTATTAGGATGCAGCAGCTGATTGTCTCTTTTTGTCGGTTCCTGTCAGTACTTGTTTATTATAACAGACTTGAATTTATATCAAGCTTGTTGTAGTACATTTAAAGCAGAATCTATACTCTTCCTGTGCTGCATTGCTGAGCAAGGAGCTCCGGCTGCCAGGATTTGTCGCATATCTGCGCTGTGACTCAGAGCTTCCTCTCAGCAGTGTGTTTGTGTTTACGAGGTGCAAGTCATGAACTCTCTAATGAAGTATTAACAATCACTTTCTTGTCGAGGTGTTGCTTGTGGTTTTATGGAAAGCGGGAAACATGCACGTTAAAGTACCACAACATATGGCTGGCTGCACACTGAGAGCTATGCTTGTGGTTCATCATCATCAAACATCTAATTAAAAATGGAGGGAAAACACAGACTGCAGATTAGTCAGTGGATACCTTCACTTCATTGGACACAGGACAGAGTGGTTTTTGATTAACCAGCAAAAGGAACAACAGGCCGAAACAGAAAGTAAGTCGTCAGGACGAGAGCTAAAAAAGCAAAATGTAGTGAGTAGGAAAAGCAGATAATTTCACATGAACCTCCAGAGTCAGAGATGGGCAGTCCTTAAAAGGACATGGGAGACACAGGATTGGCTGAGACACGGCACCAACTAACCACTGGATTGGTCGGTCGGGCTAGAATGACCTGCATGGAATGGAGAAACTTTCCAAATAAGGAAGAGAGTTGTTGAAGCTGACCTTCACAACACAGACCGGGGGCTGGGAGAACGAGGGGTAAGCGGAGGGAGAAGGGAGCGATTAAAAGACGTGGGGAGTGAGAGACCAGGGTGTATGCTTGAGAGTTGACAGCATGGAAACTAACAGGCCTCAGTGATCCCCTCATAGAGAGCAGACTGTGTTTCCCAGGAAAGAACACCCTGGTATGTTAAACACAGAGAAAGACACGGATAAATACACATCGCCGCACATACACACACGCACTCGGAGAATCAGATTGTTTCCGGATGAAGTCAATCATCCTCTGATTAGATCCTGACCTCGGCTACGTGTGTGTGTGTGGTGGCTCGTGTGGTATAGACTTTATCTCCCTTCGCAAAGTCAGGCCAACGCACCACTTCCACTTGTGGATGTAAATTAGAGGGTGTAACAACGTATACACACTCTAATTTCATGACGCTGCTGTCACCAAGAGAAGATTCACTCTGACTCGCCTCCAAGTGTCAATGAGTCAGCGCACAGGGGAACGACTCGCACCTCTAGACAGAGCAAGACCCTCCTCTAATGGCTGTCTGAGCTTTCCTCAAAAAATAACAGACAATTGCTGTACATACACACTTACACACAGGACCACTCTGGACCGGATTCCTGGCCTCCCCTTCCATCAACACTCTGTGACTCATGAGCAGCCTGTAAAACGCACACCGGCTCTAAAAATAGAGGCATTACATACAAAAATAGAAATGATGAATTCCCATAAAGGTTTAGTCTCATCCCACAAAAATGAGGGAGAAAAATCTTTTATTGAGAAACTGAATATTTGTGGACATATTTCAGTGAATGAAACCAGATCTGGACGGTTGTGACGGCAAGTGTTTGCACACACAGTGGCACACAAAGTGTTCCAGAGGGCCAATAAAGTACGTGTGTTACATAAAACTGTTATGTTCCACATGTTCGGCATTTAGATAATAGTCACTGTGGCTCTGCGTGGATAAAGTTTCTGTGCGGGCATGAAGAGAAAACAGAATGTGGAGTTTATTTCCAGAGAGGGCGTTGTTTCAAAAGTTACCTTACAATGGACACATTTTATCTGTGTCACCTGAAACTGAAAGAATTGTTCAGATGATTAATTTCCTAAACCTATCTTTCTCTCTCCTCAATCATCCTGTCTCTGTAGTCTTTAGTCATTTAGGAAACAAGATAAGTTTGGACACAATAGGACGACTAAAAACAGTAAGATAGATTGTCATTCTGCTTTTCTATATGGTCACTTTCTTTACTGCGACTCCAAAAGCAGCAGTTGTTTTTGTTCCCCGACTCCTAAAGGGAAGTTCCTCAGTCAGCAGGACCACAGTACAGTATATGGCTGAGCTTTTATTCTGAAAGGATTTTTGTTTCTGAGGCAGGCTGGAGGCTTTTATTGTGAAGAGGAGGAGCTAACAGACAGACTGACTCATGCATGGAGAGAGAGAGAGAGAGAGCGAGAGCGACTGGGTCTGTCACCGTCTGGCTGCTCGTGCTCTATATATGCTCCTCACACCTGGCAGGACAGCAGTGCAACAAAGTTAACTCTCCTGCAGGGAAATATCAGCTGCTTCACAGCAAGACCACAACGCTGAAGGTAAAACTTTTTCGGTGTACATTGATAACTCTTTTAAAGTAAGCAAACTTCAGCGGGGCAGATGGAACGATGGATAAACAATAAACATAATGCTTCTCTTTAACTGTTACACCTCTAACTCTCAGAGAGGAAACTTTTTGAAACTTTAGGGTGCTTTTATTTATTCATTTTATTTATTTATTTTATTAAAAAAGCGCTGGTGCCAAAAACTTTGTCACTAAATTTTAATATAGTAGAAGAAGAAGAAAGATGATTGCGGTAGATTAAGGACTATTTTCCTTCATGTGCTCCTGGTCTCAGCATGTTAATGTTTAAATCATATGTTTTCAGAATGGGTGTGTGTGGTTTTCTGGGAGCACAGCGAGGCTGACTGTGATACCCATTCATTTGCTGGAGGCTCAGGAAAGGTAGTGAGGTCAGGCTGTGGGGAGAAAGAGAAGAGGAGCGGCATCAGTCACAGCGAGTGACTCAAGTCTGCAGCTTTCTTTCTAGTTTTGCATCTGCTGTTTATGGGGCGAGGTGCGTTTGTTTGCAGAGCTCCTCGGTGGAGTCGGATGGATTAGTTTACACAATAGAGTCTGTTAGGTTTGAAAGCTTGTGTCTCACTCGACTCGAACTCTCTCACTGGTTGATTCCTTATGAGCCAACTCTTTGCTCTCTTCCTTCCTCCTCCTCCTCTCCCTCCACTCCTGCTGCTAATCCCATTTGATGGCAATGTCTTTCCAATCCAGGGAAGAATGTCTTCAGCATTCTTGCTATAGAGAAAGAAAAAAAAAACGCTCTTCGTCTCACTTGGACAGAGAGAGCAGAAAGGCGGAGGAGTGGGGAGAAGAGGGAGGGATGGATGGATAGAGAGAAGGAGGCCTCGCTGATTGAAGAGAGCCCTCTTCACCTACACTTGGATATGAAATGCGAGCCCAGATAGAGAGCAAAGGGGGGAAATAATAGAAGAAGAAAAGAAAGAAAGTAGGGCAGGGAGGGAGAAAGTGGGTGAACGGAGCAGCCGTGAGCTGTTGGCGTGGCTGGAATAAGAAAAACGCTCTGTGCTGCGTTTTAAAGAGAAGGGGGGGGGAAGGAAAACAGTCTGGTTCTGTTTTATGTGGTGTGTGTGCAATTAGAGCTAAAGAGAATGAGGAGGAGTTGTGGGGAAAAGGGGGGCTGGGGTACCCGGAGAGGAGAGGGGTTGAAAATAAGTTAAGGACAGCAAGAGAGAACAAAGACTGAGAGAGAGAGAGCATGTCAGCTGACGGGCGGAAAAGTGAATGAATGGAAGCTGCAGAAGGAGAATTAAACACTTTTTCGTGTGTGTAACATATGGAATATCATGTGTTTGCAGCAGCAACAGCCTAGTTTTTGGGGGGTCGGACAGCCTCTGAGATTATAGAAAAATGTTCTTGGAAACTTGGAGCGGCTTCTTCACAAGTCGGCATTCTCTTGGTGAGAGTAGAGTGGGAGGGGAGGAGGGAGAGTGATGCGTATGAGAGAGGGGGAGAAACAAATAGAGACACAGACTGCATGAAGATTTTACATTTCAACTCCTACATGTACAATCTTGATGATTTTGTGTAACTTAATCCTTGTTATTGTTCAATTCTGACTCACTAAGTGTCTCATGCTTCTCAGTAAAGTCGGGTAATTCCCAATGTGACACATTTCCAATGAGAATTAACACAAAATCCATTTCCCCCACATCAATCAGACCATGCCTAATTCAGCAGAAACTTGTCTTTCAGTTGAAACAGCAAGTCTTACTCAAAGTCTGTCTGTCTGACAGTCATTAAGACGTCAGCTCAGTCACTACGTCAGATTGATGCGTGTTGTTGCTCAGGGCCGTCAGACAAGCTGGTGTTGACGCGCTGTTCTGATGATGCAACGCTCGATCATGAATGCAAATCAGGAAAACAGGTGTTCACTAGAAAGGTGTGTAAATCACAGCTCTGGTGATTTTTATTTTGCACGTCTTCCGTCATGAACTCCACAGACACGTATTACTCATGTTGTTGGGACATGAATCTGTTTATACACTTACATCATTTTCCTTATGGGGACCAACCAAGTCCCATGAAATTTAAATTATTACATATTAGGACGAAGACTGTATAAAGTTGGAGTAACGTCAAGTTTAGGTAAGGGTGTGTGTGTGTGTGTGTGCGTGTATTACTGACATTGTAGGGACTTGAATCAGTTTATACACTCACATTGCGGGGACCTATTTTCCTTACGGGACAAAACACAAGTCCCAATGACATGAATCATTGAATGTAAAGGTGAAGACTTGGGATAAGGTTGGTGTGTGTGTGTGTGTGTGTGTGTGTGTGTGTGTGACTATCTCAGACAAGGCTCCCAAAGCTGTGTTTGTGTTGTAGGTGTGATACCGGAGCTCAATTTGACGATTCGGATATAAATCATTTACAAACGGCAAGGTCACGCTGTTACTAGGCCACAGGTGTTTGCAGTAACAAACACACAGAAGTGTAATACAAACTCACAATGGGCCTTTAATAGCCTGAAAGTAGCAAGAACACCAACTGAAGCTTTTCCCTGGTTCCTGTTGCAGCACAGCCTTGAGGATACCTTGTTTTATGCATCTTCTGCTCTCCCTTTTTTCTGTTTCTAAACACCTCCAGAATCTTTAAAAGAAAAGGCATGTCCTTAGTTTCCCCTCATGTTGTTGTTTACAGAAGGAAACCCCTCATTACTGCCCATGTACACTGGGCTACTTCCTGTTCTCCCTCCCCAGTGCGCTTCTTGTCATCAGCTGGCTGAGTCTAATAAAGCGGCTCCGTCTCTTCAGAGGAGATGAGCTAGAGAAAAATGTGCAGATAGCTCTCAGCATGCTCCGCTGTGGAACAGTGGATGAGTTTCTCACGCAGCCCGGGTCGTTATTGTTCAGGAAGCACAAACCGAGCGGCACCGAGTAAACACGACCATTCAAGATGTTGAGGTCTACTTTTATTGAAGCAAGATGCTGCTGGTGAAGACTCACTGTGTCTGGCACGCCTCTGATACATCATTGGGCTGTAAAACACACTTTCAATTAAGTTACTGTTCAGCTGTTCCTGGATCTGTTTATTGAGCTTTTTCATGTAGGAACTGGAGAGACAATGTTACCCCAGACCAGATCCCCGTTTACCTCATTAAATAATTTACAGACAGGATTTAGCCCAAGGAAAGTATTTCTCAGGATGAAAAAGAAGACAAAACTGCTCCGGCTATTTATACCACAAAAATCAGGGCGAAGAAAGAGAGACATAAGAGTAACTGTGTGTTGCAGAATGACAGACAGAGGAGCTGGAGCGTTTTCCCTTCAGCAGCCAGAGCCAGTTGGCCCGGACTAGAACAGCAAAACACAGAGCCGTTGGCATGGCCACAGAGGAACACTTCCCTCCTAATTCAGACAAAGAATAAGCGAGGGAGAGAGAAGGAGGTCTGTTCTGCTTCTGGGGCCGTTTGTAGATGCCTTATAATGGTTTACACAAGGTGCAGGTCAGGTTTTACAGCAGGGCACAGCTGGGATGAAACGGCAAGACATGATGCAAGGAGAGCGGCCTCGTCCTGCACTTTGTGGTCGAGTCGGTCTGGACGAGCAGAGCTGGAGGCTGCAGGGTCACACAGTCTGGATGACCCTCCGTCCTTTCCTTGATGTAAATGCTCAAGTGGGCCATAAAACTGTTCATGCAGCTGCAAATTATACAAGCTGACCTTTTCATTTTATTATCAGACATGCCATGTGGCTAAACAAGAGGCAAAACCAATCTCACAAAATTAAAAACCTTTTGAATAATGTTAATTTTAATGCAGATGGACGATTCGACTGTGTATCAACACATACTGCACAGATTCTTGACCATACTAAGAGAGAGAGAGAGAGAGTATGTTATGATACAATGAAAGATGGCCACACAGCAGTTTGGCATTGCAATGAATGAAGGTGCTTGTTTAGCCATAGCTGCTTTATATAGAAAGCACCTTTTAAGGCAAAGGGGTGATGTCAGTTGCAGCTAGATAACATCCACTCTGCTTCCTCCTCTACACGTTTATATACATATCCCCTTGTCAAAAACTTAACAGTCGAGCAGAGGTGTTTTTCTTGCTACAAGGCTTATCTCTTCTGTCAAAAACATAGGTGAACGCTGTGAAGGTCTTGAGGTCCCGTCATGCTGAGGCAGTAAAGCCGTGTGTCGGGCTTCAGAGATATGAGGCTGCGAGGAAATGAAGTGTGTTTCCTCTCTGCTGGAGCAGACGGGCAGGGTGCTTCTCCCCGACGCTCCGAGAACACAGCCAAAAAAGGAATCAAACCGCTGCAGAGCGCCGCGAGCCTCACGAGCTGCCAAACTATTCCTGTAAAAGCACTCTTTTGGTTGAGGGCTGAACAGGAGATGTTTGGAGAATGTAAAGAAGAAAATGTATACAGGGAGGAGGGGGACACATTGAATCGATCTTGTGCTCTCGCGGTCAGTGAAGGGGAGAACCAGGTTGTGATGTGCTGGAATGATCGCAATGGAGGCTTTTGAATTAACGACTATTTATTTGGGCATGTGCAGTCCTCTCTGGAGGAGAGCATATGACCAAAATAACTGGCTAGGACAGACTAATCAGTCATGTTGCTGTTGGAGCGTGTAGCAGATTTGTTACGCGATGCTACAACTGTCACTTTTGTGAAATATCCACTCGTGTTGTTGCAAATGTATACGAGGGGAGAGTGAAGAGGTAGGGGGCTCTCTCTGCATTCTCACAGATGAAAAATAGTCGAAAGGCTCCACTGATTATTCAACATCTGGAAACGATTTGGGCACGTGAACGCAGTCCTGGTGGACTCCTGACAACATGCACCGCTGGGATGCACAGTATATTCTGAACAGGCTGCCTATGAAGAACTCATCAGTCTCACACACATAGCTGTATACTCTAAAGGTTTGAAACTCCAACCTTTCCCAAATCCCTCCTGGTCCTGAAGGAGAGCTTCCGAGAGTTCACTTGTGGTTTTCAAAGTTAGTGCTCTTTAAAAACCCTCCTGGTGCACGTTGAGCTCAATTTCAATGATTCTACGAGGAAGTAAAAAGTTTAGGTTCGAAGCTGATGACGCTACAGAATTCTAAAAAATTACATTTTTCCCACAACGCAGTGAATCAACAACCACACCTCTGTGAAAAAACACAATACTTCGTCATCAGGACCCATCCCTGGCAAAATGACAAGGCAACGTTTTTCTTTCATCACAGTGCCATTCAGAGCCACACCTCAGCCGTGTGGTTCACTGGTCCTGGTTCTCATCTGAGCGCCGCACCAGTCCGTTAAAACTGGGCTGATTTTCTCACTACTACACTTATCTCCTCATTCCTTTACCATACTTGATGTATTGTCAACAGGCTGGCTTTTTAAGAACTCTTTGTTAAAGGCTAGAAGCTGATAACATATCAGTCCGTGCTGCTGGTGCAGCGGTTTCCTTCTCAGAACACACTCTGACACACACACACACACACACAATTTGTCTGCATAAAACTGCTTTGCTGACAAGCTGTTGCCTTCAGACCAGAGAAAAACAGTTCAGTTCCTGTTGAAAACTGTCAGACTCACGACCACGTGCTGACGTCTTCCTCAGAATCCTTTGTGTGCTTTATGATAAACGTGTTCAGGAATCGATGTGTTCATCCCAACACTTTGATTGCCGTTTTAACTCTCCATCGATTATGCTCACATCTGGCATTGAAGATTTCTGCCAGTTGTGGTCTGACTACAGTTGGATTGAGAGCAGGCGATGGTGTCATGCATAAAGTGAAAACAGCTGTGTGATTTTGTAACATTTTAACAAGTGTGTTACTTTGTTACAGTCACCCCCTCCCCCATCAAGAACAGAGATGTTCTTGAACCATTTTCTCCTTCCTGATAAAGATTCCAATAACTGAATTTTTTCGTATACAATACAGAGTACAGATCCAAATCCATTTAATTTAAAAGAAAATATACTGTGCATACATTATATAAAAGGGAGAATATAAGGTTTTATCACAGATTGCGATAAAAACACTCAGGATTAAGGTGATTTTCTGTGATCAGAATCGTCAGGAATCAGGATAAATCTAGAATATCCTCACAGGAGGGAGTTGGAAAAAGTTGTCTAGCTCGTTAAATGGCTGTTCTATAATGAATGCAGAATCCTAAGATCGTCGCCATGGTGCTGTGTCCTAAACAAAAAACAAAACAAAAAGCCAAATCCAATGAGTGAAAATAATTTGGATTCCAAACTATAGAAGGAGAAGGACATGAGGTGTCCAGCATGTACTTATCCTTTATTTATGCAGGGGGACCTTATGATTTATGAACACTTTATTTTCATTTATGATAATATATGTATTTTTTCTTACCAGGATAATCATGAGATGCATTTTCTATATCGTCCTATGCTCATACAATGTTATAATTTTTTAACAGTTCGTATACTACGAGCACTTGTGTGGATGTTATGTTACGGATATACTTGAAGTTACACAAGTCACTTTCTGTTTTGGGATATTGGCTGTTTGTGCAGTTTAAATTGCATACAGGTGTTCAGAACACTGCTGGGAAGTAACCAGGTCCTGTTTCTAAGAAATGTGTTCCGTGGTATCAGATAAGTGCGTAGGCTGACTCTCCTCTACCTATTCCAGCATTTTAGGCAGCATCAGAGACATTTACGTTACTGGTGAAGAATGAAAAGACATTTGTAGTTTCTGATACCTGTCACTGATGATGATCGTCCCTCTGCTTCACAGGAACGCGTCCCAGCTGAAGCAGCTGCAAGACCAGATTCTATTGGAGCAGCAGGAAGCAGCCATCTGGCAGCAGCAGGAACAGCAGAACCAGGAAGTCCCACCTCCACCTCAGCAACCACCTCAGGAAGTGCCTCCATCTTCTCCACCGTCTCCACCTCTGCCCCCTCCTCCCTCCTTCCAGGAGCTGGAGAGTAACACAGCCATGCAGGCCAGCACCTTCAACTACGCCCGGCCCAAGCAGTTCATCGCTGCTCAGAGCCCTGGCGGGGCGGGCTATGTCACCCAGTCCTCTGGCTCCTCCGGGTCCAGCCTGTCCTCGCCCCTGTCTCCTCCCACCTCTCACAAGCCCTTCAGCAGGGTCACCTTGCCCCCTTTCACCAAGTCCAGCAGCGTGGAGTCTCCAAGCTCTCCCTCCTTCCCGCCGCCACCTCCACCCTTCTTCAGCTCAAGCAACCTGTCCTCTCCATCAGGCCCAGCCCAAGACTTCCCTCCCCCTCCGCCTCCTCCTCCTCCGCCCATCTCCTCATCTCCAGCCTGCTCGGATATGTCCTCGCCGTTCTCCTCCGTCCCTCCATCTCCAGCCTCCAGCTTCTTGTCCTCAGTGTTGCCCTCCACCCCTTCATCACCCGGCAGTCCTATTTTCAACGCTCTGGGCCTTCCGAAAGGCAACGGGACTATGTAAGTATCTCTTTAGAGTTTCTGTCAGATTACATAAGGTTTGTGTGGTCCTCACACAGGGCGAGTTGAGCTCCCTGTCAGATAAAACTACTGACAACTGGAGGCAGGAAGTCTTTGAGATGGAAGATGACATGCTTACATTTTTACACAGCATGTTTACAGGGAAACGTTAACTACAGAGCCCTTTCAAACACACACAAACCCACACACGTTGATCCCGAAGTATTCTCAGGGTGCAAGAGCTGGCATGAAAATATACAGAAGGATCGCAGTGGACATTCAAATTACATGATTGTAGTTTCCTTATATGATGTACTGTCTGTCAGGATCTATGACTTCTCATACAGCTCCTATGGACTGAGGGGTTGCTGGTTTTATATTCCGGCCTCTGCATTTTGATTTAGCAGATACAAATCTCTTGTTGTGGAGATAATCCTCCTCTGATGGCTGTCCCAGAGGCAGAAATTGCGTTTATTTTTTTTTCCTCCATCAAGGGCATTCCACCTTCAACACTTTGCCAGTCATTTTTCATCGGCCCCTCACTCACTCCTGCACTCCCCCTCTCACCCTGGCATTCCTGCTGCGGTTGCGAGAGATAAGAAGACACACGCTGGAATGCAATAGCCGGACACGTCCAGATAAGAGGGGATGTGAGAGAGCCAGAGAGGAGCATGAGGGGCGAGGGGAGTTGCATGTTGAGATAACGTGTGTGCGTCACAGAGCCAAGTGCCACGACTTTAATGTTGACAAACGTTTCTGTTTTTTTGCTTCTTTCAGCAAAGCGTTCCCCAGGAAGTCCTCGGTCACCAGGACGCCCCGGGCCCCTTCTGACTCGGACATCCAAGGATCCAAAGACGCCGTCATCCAGGACTTGGAGAGAAAATTGCGCTTTAAAGAGGAGCGCATAAGCAATGGTCAACAGGTGTGTGTGTGTGTGTGTGTGTTTAATCATTCCTCTACTGAAACAGCTGTGTGCAGGCAGTTATGAGCGTGTTCAGTAACACAGTTATAACAGTTTTTCCTCCCATAAGTGTGAATTTAAACCGGCTGTTGTGCCCCCTTAAATAAATTCAGAATGTTTTCTCCATCCCTCATTAACGCAAAGTGTTGATACAGTAGCTGATGGTGTGTATAAGTGTGTTTTCTTGCGACTCACACACTAACCCCCGCTGACCGCATTAATCCCTGCTTCCAGAGGTTAACCTATGAGGAGAAGATGGCTCGCAGACTGCTGGGTGCTGACAACGCTGCCACAGTCTTAAACTCACAGGAGACGGAGGAGGAGCCCGTCACACAGGTACGGTGGCTGTTTTTTAGGATCCACACACCTGGAGGGGCAAACCACACGCATACACACTCACCTGAAATCATACAGGCATGGAAGCGTTTGACGAACATGTCCACACCAGCAGCGTTTACTTTGTTTTTTAATCCCACCATTGCATGTAAACGACACTCAATCACAGTGCTATTTTCTGTTTGGTCCTCTGATACGTTGCTGGTGTCATTCCTATCTCATGACTGCTGGCTTTCCTTCATATACTGTTGAATTAGAGAACACCCCCCAGCTCCAGTCCCTGTAAACACTCGAAGAGCGAGTTATGAAAGCGGTGTATAAACACTATAAAGTCCTCCAGAGCCCTCCATAAAAAGCTCTGTTTATGCAAACTGGTGGAAACCGATGTTGCTGCAAACATACTGGGGAGTAACACCGTTTGAAGGCTTGTGTAGTCATTAGTCTAAATTTGTGTGGAAGTCTAGCACCTCCACAAGGTGTTGGTGGTTCATTCACGAATGAACGGGCATTTTTGTGTTTGTTGTTTATGCAAATGGTCAAATATGTTTATCCTTTATCAGGGGTTGTTTCCACCTATTGAGGAAAGTATGAATTCTTATATTTATAATTAGATTATTGTCATTTAAAATTGGGCCACATAATCCATCGCAGTAATAACGATTAAACCTTAAAGGGACATTTGAGCCTCTTACTTGTAGTTGTATTATCCATCTAGATTGTTTTGAACATCCCATTCAGTTTGATCTTTAGTTTTATTTAGTGAAGTTATTTCAAGCTATATAGTCGATCTTAGCATGCAGCAGAGAATGACAGTAGTCAGAGGTGAAAGTGGCGCTGAGCGTCTGCATTAACAGAGAGCACACACTGATTAGTGAAGTCACAACGCAGATGTAGTGAATGTCACAAGAACAAACAAAGTTGTGTCCACACACTGACACTTGAGATCGAGTTGGCATCGTGTCATCCCAGTGTGATTGTAGCCTGTTGGCATGAGGAGTGACCTGATTGGTTGTGGCACAGTCGCACTGCATGACTCTGAACACAACTATAATCACGTTCTATTTTTATGCTCGAGCATGTGAATGCAAATTATCTGTTTCGAGTGCAGGTAAGATTGAGCGCGCTCACACACACACACACACACACACACACAGAATAACTGTGTTTCCCTCCCAGTGTGATGATGCACAGTGACAGAACAACACACACAAAAAACTCCCTTTTTCTCTCAACAGGAAGACAAGTCATCTGACAGAGAATCTTTCCCTCAAAAGGTGGCTGAAACCCTTATTTCTCTCTGTCACCTTTTGGTTTTTCACTTCAGTCTGTGCAACATGTCACTGTGTGTAGACGTGCACACAAAGTCACGCTAAAGGCTTGTTCACTCTGACCAGAGCGGAGCCTGGGAATTAGCTGATAAGGGAACGCATGGCTCACAAAAGGCTGTGTGGCTCCACACTGACTGTGTAGTCCATTCACAGGCAGGTGTGTCTGGTAAACACAACAGAAGAGAGCTGATTGAGCATGTGGACACTTCTTTACAGACTGTTGTTGTTCAGTGCTGGTCGTTTGAATCGATTCAGATAATGAAGCATGTTCAAGCCTGATTGCAACACAAGTGAGCACGTTAGTTTCAGCCAGAATGCACTCTGTTCTCTCTGCAAAGCATGCATTGATGTAGCACATTTGAGATTTAAGTAGCAGTTAGGAAAACTCAATATTACATTGTAAGATTTGAGAAAGGAACACGCTGCAGCAGGATAACACCTCGGTAGATCCGGACGGGCCACTTCTATGCTTGCTGGAGTGAGTTTGGGAGGATAAGTGCTGGTTCTGCAGCTGTACCCGAGGCCTGTCATTATCTGTGTGATGTGTCATCAGACCATGCAGCTCTGCAGATGTTCCCTCTGCCTCAGCAGAGCTGCACTGATGAGAGATTGATGGAGGTGGTGGGAGGAAGGAGTGGCTCATCTGGGCAGACTGAATTAGAGAATTGGGAGAAAGTTGGTAGTTTGGGTGACGATGCAGACAGGTTAATGAAGGTGTAACAGAGGGCAACCATGGTTCCATTGAAAGCTTTCTGCACGCTGCTTTGCCTCTGCCACATGATCACACAAACCCTAATGCGGTATGTCTGTTTTAGGCTTCCTGTTAATCTCCTCTCTGTCTCTGGTTTGCAGGAGTACAAAGTGTCCAGCTTCGAGCAGCGCCTCATCAGCGAGATTGAATTCCGTCTGGAGCGTTCTCCAGTGGAGGAATCAGACGACGACGTACAGCACGATGAAGACTCTGCCGGCCAGGGGGTGGCACCGTCCTTCGACCAGAAGCTCAAACACTACAAAGTCTTCGAGGGCATGCCAGTCACCTTCTCCTGCAAGGTCATGGGAGACCCCAAACCGAAGGTGGGAGCATGTACTGAGCATGTCATCGCCTGGGATGAGATTATTAATATCAGATAAATGTTGATGATTATGAAGCATTCAGCTTCCTTGCTTGGGAGTCGCTGATGTGTGATGTTGATGATGGAGGGTGTAGATATTGTACATATGCTCCATGTTGTGATAAGGGGAGGCCCTTGGCAAGAACACACACCGGCCTGAGCCGGCTGTCTGACTCTGTCCATGATAATGACATGCTGATGACAGGCTTCAGATTGAACTGATGAAATAAAGAAAAAGAAGACAGATAGCAGGGAAAGGGGAAGCGATGAGAACACATTTTTGTGTCAAACTAAAAAATGTTAAATTTTATGTGCTCCATTCACAGTTTAGACAGTTAAAGCAAATACTTCCTTCTTTTATCAATATCTATTAATCATATCTTATTGTTTGATCTGTTGCGTGTCCCAGGTCTACTGGTTCAAAGATGGCAAGCAGATCTCCAAGAGGAGCGAGCACTACAGGATCAGCCGTGACGCTGACGGGACCTGCTCCCTGCACACCGCCGCAGCCTCACTGGATGATGACGGCAACTACACCATCATGGCAGGCAACCCTGAGGTGAGCAGACGGCTGCACAAGATAAAATATAGTAGTAAATTCTCTGCACCTTTTCATTAAAAAGAATAACAAAGCACACACACGTCTGTCTCCAGCCCGAAGAGGAAGAGGGCGTTGAATGAGACAGGAAATCACTAAAGCCCTCCTGAGGGTCAAACGTTCATGTGCTACAGGCGCTCTAACAGCTTTTTCCAGCTCTGACACTCACATTTTATTTCCTCCTCCCGGTCTGACTGCTGCCAGTGATGTGGTGAAGTGTCAACACCTCGTAAGCTCCCTCTCCTTCTCTCTCTGTCTCTCAGGGCAGGGTGAGCTGCACCGGCAGGATGATGGTCCAGGCTGTGAACCAGCGAGGCCGCAGCCAACGCTCGACACCCGGACACATGCGCAGGTGAGCACAGGATTACTTCTCTGTTTTACTGGCTGGTATATGTTGCAGCAGACTGATCACCATCTGCACGACGTCTGTGCTCACTCGCACTTTCTTATTCTGACGTAAAATGTTCCAAGATGCTGCTGTTTACGCAAATGTTTGCTGCGAGCTGATTCACAGTTGTTCCTTTGTGAAACCGTCTGTTCAGGAGAAAAAAGCTCTGTGTTAATGAGAAGGAAAAAAAAACTTGTTTGCTCTGTTCTGTTTTCCATCGCTCTAACTGCCCTGTATATACGGTGTGCA
Organism: Diplodus puntazzo; assembly: GCA_963678695.2. Classification (NCBI taxonomy): domain Eukaryota; kingdom Metazoa; phylum Chordata; class Actinopteri; order Spariformes; family Sparidae; genus Diplodus; species Diplodus puntazzo. The sequence continues at coordinate 7,467,533 of OZ023163.1, read as the reverse complement.
TTCATGCATTCATCCGAGCCCAGATATCGTGAAAGAAGGCACACAAGATCAGAGACTCTCCTTACAGCACATAAAAAAAAACCCCACCTGTAATCTGTTATCTAGATGAACACTCCCTGAGCTCAGAGATGTTTTTGCACGAGAAGAGGCGGAGATAACAATCGGTGTCTCCCACTCGCTTTCTTCTGCCTCCCTGGTTGACATGCAGACAGAGCGGTGATGTCACTGTTTTAGGGCAGAGTCACATCTATGGGTCCTGACCTGCTGTGAAGGGTTGAGGGAGACTCCCATGGGTCAAGAAAGAGCAAGTGGAAGGATGTCGGAACAGGAAATAAGGCCCCAGGAGTTCATATTATGTCTATGAAAGAGGGGAAATACTGTATGATTCAAGCAGTTAAAATGCCTTTTTGCCAATTTTTGTGTAGATTATTAAACTACAAACAATTGTTATCACATGCACAGTGTTCATTTCATCAAGCATTTTTAATTACTTTCTCTGGCAGTTTTGGTCAACCAAACTAGATTTCTCCCTCTGGTTGCTTTGCTGTCGTTCCATGAAGGTGGAAAGACTGAGAGTATTATATTCATTATTACAATATATTAAAGGGGTACTATGTAAGAATTTGAGTTGAACCAGTCAGAAATGTATTGACTGATCGTAAAGAAATAGCAGTTTTGACGTTACAATGTCTTCAAGCTTCATTATAAACAAATTAAAGGTGTTCTGGTGAGAGTTTTGCATTCAACCAACGTAAACTGTAAGGCTCTGTTCAAACAAATACTTCTTAAAGCTGGGATTTGTTGATATTCTCTCGCAAAATGTGTCTTTCATGAAGAAAATTAATACGAAAATAAATAAAAAAAGTTTATGTTAAAATTCCACCTTTTTGAAATACAAATGAATTCAAAGTATTATAACAGTCTGTGTTTGCGTCTCTCTGTCAGACCCAGGTCCAGGTCTAGAGACAGCGGCGATGAGAACGATAACATCCAGGAGCGTCACTTCCGCCCACACTTCCTGCAGGCACCCGGTGACCTCATCGTTCAGGAGGGCCGACTGTGCAGGATGGACTGCAAGGTAAATACACACCTCTTATTACTGAGAACACAACCTGTACCAACATGAGTGTACAGGGTGATGAAAGCGGGCAGGAAGGTCAACATGCTGCTATATGGTGGCTGAGACAATTTTCATATAAAACAGTTATTTAATGATCAGCATTTTGGGGACTTCTGGCACTGTTTTACTGCTGAAGTTAACATTTTGTGGTGCTTAAGATTAGCTTTATGCAACTTCTAGGGCTGACAGGCGCATAGAAGAAATCTGTGGAGACAGTACTGCTGACTGAGAGACATTTTTCAAAGTTAAAAGGAGAAAAGACAAATTACAAACCATGTTTTTTGGTCTGGTGTGGCATGTCAAGCAATGAACTTTAATGCGAACAAGACTTTTTTTATACACAACCGCAGTTTCAAGGCCTTTTTTGTGGACAAGCTATGCCAGAATCTGCTTGCATCAAGTTTAACGGAACGGGATCACAGTCTAAATTAGAGGAATAGTTTAGCAAACAGCCAACCTCCGCTGAAAGGTCCTGTTCTCCTCTCCTGCAGGTGAACACAGCATCCGATCCATGCTGCTGTTCTTTGATAAAGACAAGAAAAAGAGAGACAGTTGAAAATATCTCAGACATGACTGGAGAGGAAAATGCCCGCACCAAAGAGAATATGTTAATCATAGTAATAGAGAAAGCCATTTCAGATCCGCCCTTTAATTCAGCGTCTGTATTGCTGTCAGGGAGGCTCCTTGTCTGCGCTGCCAAAGAAACATTTCTGTGCGTTCCAGTTTCTGCAGGGAGTGAAAAAACTAGCGGAGACGAGATGTTTGATCACATCCTCGGCGTTATGAATGGCTCAGAGCAGACAGGGAGAACACGGAGGTGTCGTTTTTCAGGGATTAAGTGGGATCGGGTTTTCTACAGTCATTTTCCCCTGAGACCACTCTGACTCGTTATCTGCCTTCATCTTCTTCGTCGTCACCTGGCCTCTTCCCTCCAGCCTGCAGCACTTTCTAGAAAACTCTTTGAAACGGGTTCATGTCATAAAATGAAACAGACCCACAATTAACTCACTATAAAAAGACTGCCTTTTTTTACGCTTGTCAGAAATAAACTCCGTGTCTCCATTCCTTCAGAGCCCTTAATGTCAGGGACATTTATAGCAAATATTTATTTCCAGATCATTTGTGGCTTTCCGAACTTTCCATGCTTAAAAAAGTCCCGACTTCTAAAAGTGTACTGGGCCGCTTCCAGAAGGATTTATCACTGCTTAGTCTGCTCTCTTTTGTGTTATCAGTGAATACTGTTGATCCCTGTAATACCAAACATATGCATGCCCGCAGTGGCACATTTACCACGAGGGCCGGGTTTCTCTGCTCTCCTCTCTCTGCAGTTGATTTCCCATGACAAAAGGCGACCAGGCTCCTCCAGACAAACACAACACAGATAGATTAACCAAACACTGCTGTTTTCATACTCCCATAAACACTCCCCGCCCCCACAGAACACATGCAGCTGATATACTCATTTACTCCAAACTTCACTGCGAACAAGCGTTCTCACATTCAGTGATTTTTAACGTCTGTTTCCACACCTGTAGGTGAGCGGCCTGCCCACCCCTGACCTCATCTGGCAGCTGAACGGACAGACCATCCGACCCGACTCCGCTCATAAGATGCTGGTGAGGGAAAACGGCGTGCACTCATTGGTCATCGAGCCCGTCACCAGCCGCGACGCGGGCATCTACACCTGCATCGCAAGCAACCGGGCCGGGCAGAACTCCTTTAACCTGGAGCTCATTGTTGCAGGTAAAGAGACACATGCAGTCGTTGCATCACAAGCGTGCAGAAGATACATGTTGGTACAGTTTGGAACATGAAAACAATCAGTAACGTGCTGTTTTTCCCACAGCTAAAGAGATGCACAAGGCCCCTTCGTTCGTGGAGAAGCTGCAGAACACTAGCGTGGCGGAGGGTCATCCTGTGAGACTGGAGTGTCGTGTCGCAGGAGTCCCATACCCACAGATCTTCTGGAAGAGGGAGAATGAGTCCTTCACTCACAACACAGACAGAATCAGGTAAATAAAATGTGTCAGATAATACTTCTATATGGATGATAGAATAAGTCCCCATCCAGTCAGAACAACAGCAAACAAAGCTAACGTTACTGAGTTAGCTGCTGAACAACATCATTTTCATCGCTTATTAAACCCAACTACCTCATGTCTTACTCACATGTAAGAAAGCACCTTACGTTATTAAACAGTTTTTAGCTGCGCTGCCTTTGTGATTTTTTTTTTTTTTGCATCTAGCTCGCTAATAGCTTTAGCAATATATCCGCCTAGCCTCATGGAATACTGGCGGGCAGGTATGTGCGTAGACAGGCAGGCGGGCCGAATGAACGACAAAAACCACAGTTTTTTTTTTTTTGTCCATGCATTTGGTTTATCAATTACAGTCCAGCTGTCAAAAGATTTTCCACTTACGGAAACGAAAATGCTTCAGAATCCCTCACTTTAAATTTTAAAATATTTGCATTTGATTTTAACTTTAAAAAATTCCTGTAAAAAAAAACAACAGATTTCTCATGTATGCGTAACTTTCTTTCTAAACATGTGAAGGGGATCTTTAAATTTGTGTCAATTTTCTTTCCCAGCATGCACCAGGACAACTGTGGCTACCTGTGCATGATCATCCAGCCGGCCATGAAAGAAGATGCTGGTTGGTACACGGTGTCAGCCAAGAATGAAGCAGGCATCGTCTCCAGCACCGCACGCCTCGACGTCCACGGTCAGTGTTTACTCTACTACACACACTCATAAGAGAAAGATTCTTATTGAGTGATTTTCTTTTTTTTATGCCTAAACAAACTAAATAAACAAACTCTCTTTGTTTTCATAACTAAATAAACTGCAGAAACAAACTGACCTTAAAGGAAAACTCGTTTTACTTTGTTTACATGTGGCGGACCCTGCCACCTTTCTAGCTTCAGTGTTCTGGGACCTTATTTTCCTCTGAGAACAGCTTGTTTATTCAGTAATGGAAAAGATAAATATTTCTGAGTTTGTATTATTACCTCAGTAATATTGTAAATATTAAGATTCTGAGTTTGAATTTCTTCTCCAAATATACACAGTGCCCCTTTAAATCAAGCATTTCTCATATGGATTTAAAAAAAAAAAAATTAAAATCAAACTCCCGCTCTGCTTCATCCTCAGCCCAGTGGCAGCAGCCCAACCTCCCCAAGCCCAAGAAGGTGCGTCCCTCCACCAGCCGCTACGCCGCACTGACAGAGAGAGGGCTGGATGTGAAGGCAGCCTTCTTCCCCGACTCCAGCCCGCTGCAGCCCGGCGGCCTGGTGGAAAGTGACGACCTGTAGACACCACAGGGAGGATTGCGATGTCAAAAAAAAAAAAAAAACCTTGAAAGCTGCCCGTATACCCCCTGTCCACCTGAGGGACTCTATCACTGAACTGCAGATACAGAACTAAAGGGTCGGTGGGCAGAGTGAGCCGGTGCAGCGCCACATTTCATATGTTTTTATAGTCTGACACAATCCATTATATCACAGAATCCATTCAAGTTGTTGCCCCATGCTTCATTTTATCAACTGGACCTGGAATGATTGAAGTGTTTACCACGAGGAAAGACTGCTCATAAATACGCTCTCTCATGTTTCGTGAACTGTACGACTGTTGACTCTGTTTTGCATCTTTTTAAGTGCCTCTCATGTCTGTAAAGATTTTAAAAACATGTTTAAAAATGAATCATAGAATTACTATGCATGTTCAAGTGGTGCCATTTGAATTACACAGACTAATACTGTATCTATACGTAGCACTGCACCGACTTTGTGTAGAAGGGGGACAGAAGAGAGACTGAATGACTCAAAGCGCCGTAGCTTTGACAAAGGAGATCACAGACTTAATTATGTGGGCTTGTGTAGCACAGTGCTGATATCTACAGGTTGTAGTCGGGGCATCATACAGTCTCAGTAATGTCAGGTAGAGTAGCTTACAGATATTGGAAAAGGCCGGGCCTTACAAACAGTATGTTTTGGGTTTTTTTTAGCAAAAGAAATGAGGTTTGGGGAAGAGGAACGCTCACACTTGAGGGTTTGTGGGTGCAGCAGAACTTAAAGAAGGTTGGATCTGACGGACTCAGGAAGGGACAGCGACGGAAACAGGCAGGTTTTTGTGACGGGACATGTATAATGTGTAAGTTAACACTTGATAGAGGGATGTGAAGATGACAGGAAACTTTTGGTGGGTCATTTTTGAGATTTTTTTTTTTCCTTTCTTCTCTGATGGTTTATTTTAAAACGTGTGAATTGAAATGCTCTCACTCCAGAGAGGGTGCTGTGAAAGGTTTCAGTATTTGTCACACACGTCACAGATTGTTCATTTTATTTTTGTATGAAAAAAAAAGACTCCCCCCCGGCAATCTTTACATAAATTATATCAGCAGCCTTTTGTTCACTGATGAAACAACCTTCTCTGTATCATTACGTTTTATAAATACATTTACTGCCTTAAAAACACTTTCGGCTCATCTACAAATACAACTTCTTTGCATGTTATTTTTGGACGCAGTGCCAAACAACTTTTTTTCCAGGATGTATAAAAACACTTTTCACACAGAATTCAAGAGTAGAAAACACTCCAGGCTGGTGAAAAGTGAAAGTCAAGGTATATTTATATCTACTATTTTTGTCACCTCTGTAACTCTATACAAAGTGGACATCTTTCTCTGTGTCTGTTCAGAGCTTGCATCAGCTGACAGTTAACTGTGTTTGCACATTTCTATGCCAATCAATGCCTGTATATGGATTGTTCTCCTGATATTATTTTAGGTTATGAAAGTTAATAAAAATCAAACTCATAAGAGACAGCGTGAGATGTTTTCATAGACTGGCAGACTCCTTCTCAAACAAGAAGATGATGCCAAAAAACACATCGTTCACAGTGGAAATACCACTAAATACCGCTAAAGAGCACTGATCTGAGTTTAATGTTTTAAAGGGAGACATATTATGCTCATTTTCGGTATCGTAATTTTATTTTGAGTCACTGCTAGAACAGGTTTACATGCTTTAATGCTCAAAAATCAGTTTTCTCACAGTGTCCAGTGCTGCAGCTCTCTGTTCCCTCTCTAAATGAAACGCTGTTTTAGCTGCTGTCTCTTTAAGCCCCCTCGAATATCCAGTTTGCCCTGATTGGTCAGCTCACACACGCCCGAGCCAGCACCTCTCACCATGGCTCTGTTGTATTTTCAGCTTCCAGTTAGCTTAAGTTCTATTGTGAATAAAGTCGTAAATGATGCAAATGTTTCACACAGCGACAGTGTGATGTCACAAAGTCACCAAATTAAAGGCAGGGACTACTGACGAGGCGTTTCAGGAGCAGTGTTTTCTGTGGGAGAGAGGAGCTTCTGTTAGCGTGGACTCGGATCTTCTTAACTTTGAAGATCTCTTACATGCACAAGAAAATATATAACACTATAACACACTGAAGGGAAGGGAAAAAACAAAAAGCATCATAGGTCTCCTTTAAGAACAGCCCGTTGGGTTGGCTAGAAACAGAATGCATGTAATTGGGATAACGTAATCAGATTACATTTGAAAAACAAATGTTTAATCGTCACTTGTTCAAAGATTACTTGATTATATCTTTGATTGTCTTTAAAATATGGCAATTTTTTTAAGAAATTTAACTATTCATGATAAATGCTCTAAAACCCATGTTACTATTTTTGTATGGTTAATTTTAATTAAGGCCAACTGTGAATTCATTTCTTTTTTGTATTCCAATGTGTTATGTTACAATTTTTGTTTTAAATGCAATGCAATTTTTATCAAAGTTATCTGACCCAGACCGGAAAATACAAGATTGAGGATGCAAGTGCACATAACACAGACAGAGCACGATCAAAGTTGCTCATTCAAAGTCACAGTTAAGACACTTAACAGATGGTAACAGCGTGTTTTAATGTCAGCAACGCAGCATTTCATATCTCATCACTGGGCATTACAGCCACCTCCAACCTCATCCATCCACACTTCAGGTCCAGAGCTGTAACCAGACACTCAAAACATTCCCCGAGCTAAAAATACCCCCCTCCCACCTCCACCACTACCTCTAATTTCCTCCAGCTGCGGCCTAACATGCCTGGCCCCTCGACAGGCCCCTCCAGAGGTGGGCTCAGGGGGCCGCTGGTGGAGGGGAAACATGTGCTGCTGGCTGCGAGGGGGTCTCCCGGGGGAGGTGGAGGAACAAAACACGAGCGGGAGCTTTGCAGTCATGGAAAAAAAAGACCAAGAGAGTTCAATCCACTGATCAAATTTAGGAGCTCGGGGCACGGAGGTCCGGACTGGGCCAGACACTCTGGAGTCAGCAGCGTTAGTCATGAATGATTGTCATACACACACATACACACACACATCAGGTCACGCATAATGTGGCTGGACAGGGTGATTCAGCAAAAAGATGGGTTAGGAAGGTGATCCTCTGAAAGATGTGGGTTTGTGTGTCCCGTGTCAACAAGTAACCGGTTTTATTCACAGCTTGTGCAAAGATTTTGTTTATTCTTTGCAAGAAATTTGATACGAAAACAGCTGATAACGAATACTCTCCATCCAATCCCACACTCAAACACATTCAACAACATTCAGCTTCAGCCATGAAGCCTTTTAAAGTGTAAATATCCACGTTTTATCAGTTTGATGCTCCTCAAAGTGAGCTCACTGTCCCTTCTTTTTTTAAGAGTAATTTCCTCAACAGTCTGAAACAACTTCCAAGGAAAGGCAGAGCGAGGCTTTCCCCTGCCTCACTGTCATAAGGCCCCATTCCTTACATGGCCAGGTGCAGTCCTCCATCCACCACCAGCACCTGTCCCGTAATGTACGGAGACTCCAAAAGGAAGAGCGCAGCCTGGGCGACCTCCTCCGGCTCGCCAAACCTCCCCAGCGGGATGGAGCGCACCCCGTCCTCCTCCTTCAGCCCTGCGGTCATGTCGGTGCGGATGAAACCTAGAAGCAACATAAGGTTACAGGTAAAAACAGGCCCAGAGCAGGTGCTGAGAGAGAAGGTGAGTGGCAGCGTACCTGGAGCCAGCAGGTTCACTCTGATATTGCGTGAACCGACTTCTTTAGCCAAAGAGCGTGTGAAGCCTTCTAGACCGGCTTTACTGGCACTATAGACACACTGACCAGCGTTTCCTTTCAGGCCCACAACAGACCCTACAGACAACAGACAAACAACAAGACAACACTTAACTGCCACGTTTTGCTTGAAGGACAAGTATTTTACTCCAAATAATATATAAATCAGTGTTTCTGTCATGACGTTTAAAATGTCTTGTGTTTTCCACAAACCAAATATATTCAGCTGACATTAACAAGGGAGTTAAGAAATCAGAAATCAGTTTTTAAAAGCTAAAAACTTTTGACTCTGGTTTTAGTGTATCTCATTGTCTCACATCTTTCTTTAGAGAGTGAAATTAAAATTGGCTTTTAACTTGTTGTCAATGCTTCTGATTTAAGGTACATACCCGTGTGACGTTAATGTAACAAACAAAATAAGTATCTCATTCAACATCCAAACATGCATGGAATGTTTAATGCAATTTTTTTTCTTTTATAAGATATTTGAAGTGAACAGGCCAAAAAATGTAAAAGAAAATCTGAAGAAATATACCAGTATGGGCCTCTAAAGTAACACTTCTCAAGTGAATCTGAAGACAGAAGCAATGATGTACACTGCCACCTAGTGACTGAACTGAAAACACAACACTAATCATAAAGATGACTGGACCCAGATCTATCAGTACCTATATTAACGATGGCAGCTCCCTGTGTGTGCAGCATGCTGCGCAGTGCTGCCCTGCAGGTCAGCATGCTGCCCAGCAGGTTGGTATGAAGCAGAGCCACCATGTCCTCTGGCTTGGTCCTCAGTAACAGAGCATCTCTGAACAAACACACACACAAGACAAGAATATGCTGTAGATCAGTGTTGATGATGGCATTCTGTGTATAAGAAAAGCCCCTATAAATTTCAGTTATCAGGGGGGTCAGCGAAGGAGCTCCTGCTCACCTGTTGATGCCGGCTGCGTTCACGAGATAAGAGATGTTTCCACAGGTCTTCTGGATCGTCTCAAAGGTTTTCTGCACCTCCAGCTCTTTAGAGACATCACAGCTGAGAGCCACGTGGTCAGCTGGAAGGCAGACAGAGAGGGGCTGTGATTATATCAATGCTTAAAGGATTGTTTATAACAGGTATTGGAGGTCCACATTTCCTTTATTTCATATCACAAGAGCATGAAATCAGTACAGTGTGGCATCTGTGACATGGCTCAGATTTCATGCTGCTTGCACTGCTAAAGAAAACAAGAAACACACCAACAAAACAAACAGTACCTGACTAAAACAGTGACTGACCCAGACCAATCACCGTACCTCCGTGTAGAGATGCCACGGTGGCGCCGGCAGCATCTCGGCTCCTGGAGACGACAGCCACCCTGCAGCCTCTCTGTGCCAGCAGGCGGGACACGGCGCTCCCGATGCCCCTGGAGCCTCCACACACCACCGCCAGCCTGGACATGACACTGTGGAGGAGGCGGACACACCAGCACACCACAGAGAGCCTCATGTGATACACTGAACACTAAAACACTGATTAAAATGTTTGTATATTGACAAAGAAAATGTTGCTAATAACTGTAGCTAACGAGTACATGTAAAACAGTATACAGCACAAACAGGGTCGTAGCTACCATTGAGGAAACTGAGGTCATGTCCTCTGTATTTTTCTGGGTGTTTGATATCTTTATATGTATATGTTTTGATCTTTTGATCGATTGCATGATCTCAGTATTTCTAAAACAAGCTTGGCTACGACGCTGCGCACAAATATGGTTCAAACATCTGTAACCTAAGGCATTAAAGGGAATACTTCGTTAAAAAGTCATAATATTTTCTGAAATAAGATGTATGACTGCATTGAAGGCCCTCTAATGTCAACACGCGCTAACATGGCACCTGTCTGTTGTTATTAAAAGGGTCGATAGCAAAACAAGTAAAAGAGGACAGTGTCACATCTCAGGGTTGTTTTGTAGTTCGTTAACATTAGCAGTTTTCCAGCCGGATAACTGTGTTTGAATAATAACGTTTATTAAAGTTGAGTATATCCTACCTTATTTTCGACACTTCGGACACAACTTGTCCCTCTTTAAATAAGTTTGGTGACTGGAAAAGAGCTAAGTATCAGAGGAGCGGGCTTCATGGACGCCGCCATGTTTGTTCGTCTTTGTTGTTGCGCAGCTCGCCGTGAGACGGAAGATGGCGCCGCTGACACACAGCAGAGAGCGGAGCAGGAAGACCGCTGAAGAAGAAGAAGAAGAAGAAGAAGAAGAAGAAGAAGAAGACAGACGAAGCAGACGAAGAACAAGCAGACGAAGAACAAGAACAACAACAACAACAACAACAACAACAACAACAACAAGTTGAAATAGAAGAAGAAGAAGTAGAAGAACAACAACCACAACAACAACAACAACAACAGCAAGTTGAAGAACAACAACAAGTAGAAAAAGAACAACAACAAAAACAAGTTGAAATAGAAGAAGAAGAAAAAGACGAAGAAGAAGAAGAAGAAGAAGAAGAAGAAGAAGAAGAAGAAGAAGGAGTACAACCATAGACATATATCTTTATGTCTATGAGTACAACAACAAGTGGAAGTAGTAGAAGAAGAAGTATATCAACAAGTAGAAGAAGAAGAAGTAGTAGAAGAAGGGTAGGGTAACACTTGACAATAAATATCAATAATACATGGAAAATATGTAGTTAAGTTACAATGAAATGGTTCATAAAACACGTATTAAGCAGTTGTAAAGGTTAACAACATCAGTTGCAACATCCAACCAATGTTTACATAACACAGTATTTTTAAGTATAATGAACATCAGTTGCAACTTTCCAATAAAGAATTGCTAATAAATATATTATAAAGCACTTCATTGCTTCTTATTCTTCTTGTTTGTTTTTTTTAAAACATTTTTTATTATGTATAATTGTTTGTTTTAAAGATATGACCGATATCAAGATTAGGATATCAAAGACTCAGAAAATTAGTTTGTTACAAGGTCAAGCCGTTCATTATCATTTTACTTAATACTGTATTATTGGATTGTAATATTTACAATATTAATTAGGTAATAATACAAACTCAGAAATGTTAGTTTTTTTTTAAACAAGCTGTTCTCAGAGGAAAATAAGGTCTCAGAACACTGTTTGAAGCTAGAAAGGTGGCAGGGTCCGCCACATATAAACAAAGTAAAACCATATATATCGTGTTGTCCTTCAAGGTCAGTTTGTTTAGTCACTTTATAGAGTCGTGAAAACAAAGAGAGTTCGTTTATTTAGTCTGTCTAGGCATAAATATTATTTCAGAATTATGGTGGAGTAGAAGTATAAAGAAAGAGAAAACGGGAAAATTAAGTAAAGTACAAATACCTCAGTACTGTCCAAAGATACAGTCTTTAGGTACATTTCATGAGAGACTCTTCTCCACTGTTTGTCTCGAGCCTCAAAGCAGCCAAAGTATAACTTCAGATTTGTCCACAGAGACTCCAAACAGCACAAAAACTGGACAATGTGTCAAGTATTATTGTATTACTGCTGCTGGAAGTAGATATTATTGTGCTGTGTTGGCATCATTATACTCCTAGAATGTCTTCCCAATATGGTGCGCTAACATTTTCTCCATATTTTATGTTAAAAAAAACCCAACTCTCATCTCACATGAATAATTACAGTTTCTCTGAGTTAACTTTAAGGAGATGAGCTATTCGTACTGATGGACCCGAGCGCCCTGCCTGCTGAATATAGCCCAATGATTATTAATTGCATTCATTCATTCTCCTCTGCGATTTATGTGTAATTGTTCCCTACGGAAACATATTTCACAGAGAAAGCCAAACCGTCACTGGTGTCCGCTGGGTGGCCTTGGCCTCCACCTGGACGCTTCCATCAGACCGAGACACGCTGCAGGATTGATCGGCTGAGGTTAAATCACATTCACAACCTGCGCCTGAGTGGTCCTGTGACGCTGACCCGTTCACCATCTATCACATCTACACTGCAGCAGAAACACACAAGCACTGTTTGTGTTGTTGTTGTTGTTGTTGTTGTTGTTGTTGGTGGTGGTGGTGGTGGTGATGGTGGTGTTTTCATGATTCGTTCCAAATGTTATTACTCTGCAGCCCAGTGTTCATTAATAAACCGTGTCTGTGTGTCGGAGAGAGAAATAGAGCTTGATTTGTATTCAGATCACCCTCCTGAACACTGAGACATTATTCCCCTCTTTCACACTTTGGTGATCTGATGATACTTGCCAACTGAGCTGCGTTTTTGCTCTCTCTCTCTCTCTCTCTCTCACACACACACACACACACACACACACACACACACACACACACACACACACACATACACACACACAAACATTCAGACACACTAACACGCAGGATATGTGTGCTTGAGCGTAAAAACCCAGAGTGCATTCACCGTTCAGAACTGAGCCTCGACGAAGACCTGCATGACAAAAACGCCCTAATGTTTCTTGGTGTTTTTTTCTTGAACTCCTTTCTATGATTTTGTGGGTGTTATTTTGAACGAAGGCACTTTCTTAAAACTCATTATTATTATTATTATAATAAGGCCATCTAAAATCCTGTCATCTATTTGAAATCGGAACGTTCGTTGGCTTCACAAAGATTTCACAATGACTAATACAAACTGAACTCTACTCGTGGGAGACAAATACCTGCTCTCTGGTACATTAAAGCTTTTGAAAAAGGTACTTGAACAGCACTCCTTTCAGTAAATGGCTTCAACTCGCTGACACACCTCGAGGCTTAACATTATCAAGACATTCTCGACCTTGAGTCTCAATTCCTGAGCTCTTAACAGCCCTCGCAGCTATGAATATTGACTTTTGCCTACACTGTGCACACAGAGCTTTCCCTGCATTTACTTACGTGCAGTCATTCAAAGATCCACCTTCAACGCTCACACTAATCTGTTGCCATACCTGAGAAAAGAATGTAATATTATCCTAAACTGCATCCCAGTCTGGCCCAGAGTAAATTCTGTTGTTGGTTTTCGGGCTCTTTGAAAGTTTATGAGCTGAATTTTCCCCTCAAGCTATCAGTAGCTCTGTAGGAGTTCAAAGACACAGTTATTTATTTTTCTCGCTTACATTTTTTTAACGCAAAAATAAGCCTGCGGATGCCCCATGACTGCCACATGTAGCTGGGAAAGACATTGGGTCCGAATATTTATTCTTACATGGTCCGAGTTCAAATTAGATACCAATATCACTGTGAGCAAGAACTTAACACATTTTTCTCAGGAAATGTTCAGGGGCCCGGCAAAGGAAGTGCCATTTTGTTACTTCAGAACACCCCTGCAGGTACAAAAAATCATATTAGTACTATATTTCCTTATTTACACGAACCTTACGCTTATAAAATAATCACAAACAAGTGCTTAGTTGAAAAAAAAAGCCCATTCAAAGACCACAATGCATAAAGTGACATAAACTTATAATTTACACGTTTAGAGCTTTAAAAACTGTATAAAATATATATTACTGGATTTGAAATGTTGTTGGCTACATTCATCAATCATCCGGAGGCTCAGGAGAGGGGAAAATCAAGAAAGAGTTGTTGACTCATCTACAGGATCACTCAATGGCTGTTGTAGGCTGTAGGGCGGGCAGAGGAGCTCCTATCAGCTGAATGAGCTGTCAATCAAACGGCTGCCATCCCAGGAATGTGTGTATGTAATGATATAAAGCATGAATATACACTTAAATTGAGGCTTGCTTAGCTGTGTTTGTACTGTTTGATGAACAACAAGAGTAAAAGAATTGGTATTATTTCAGTTTCATGATATGAGACTAAATAGTGTCTTAAATTCTGCTAACCGTTACATCGTGATATGAATGAGTGTCGTCTTTTCCTGATTTTAAAGGCTGCATTAGAGTAAAGTGACGTATCTTTTGGAACTTATAAGACTGTTGTGACTGATCTAATACTTGCTTTTCTTGTCCAGTCCTAGCATTTATGAAGTGCTTATAAATATAGTAATATTTTATGTCCATATGACCCAGCCCTATGAAGAAGTGTAAAGAAGTCACACAGAGTGGTCTATATATACTCTTTTCTTAGGATAATGTCCGTACAACTCATTTCCATGGAAACCCATCGTCCGCAGGGAACTGTGTGCAGCACAATGACCTCTCTGGGCGCCTGTCAGTTCCTGTCAGTGTCTCCCAGCTGAGCACACTGGGAAGGCTCACCTCTCCCACTCCGCTGTGAGTCGAAGCAGAAGCTCCTCTGCAGCAAAGGACCATCTATTTCCTGGAGACATTAATGGCCGCATGTACCGCGACTTACCCCAAATACGTTTAATTAGCAACGACTGTCCTTTTACTGTTTGTTCACTGTGTGTGTTTCCTTTCCTGTCAGTCTCGGAACCTGTTCGTCTCAGGTGGTTCAAGCTTTGTGACAGGGAGAAGGAGCGAGGGCGAGGACACCAGCGCTCAGTCCTGTCAACAGTGGTCTGTGTCTTCGATGGTTCTGCTGGCTGGACATTTTCGCCCTGTGAGCAAGCTGACAACATGACAGAAAGTCACGGGAGAAAGCAGATTCAAAGAACACAGCATTACTGTCATGAAACAACAACACAGCCCGAGGAAATTATGGAAACCATTAGCTTTTATTGTTATATAGATTTTTACAAAATGTGCTATTCCCTCAAATACTTCAGAACGTTTTTTTCACATAATAGACTTGTGCGAAATAAGTTGATTTCAGTTTCACCATTTTCAGACATACAGACTAACTATAGACAAAAAAAAAAAAAAAAATCAAGTAAGTCACCTTGGCATGAGGAAAATCTGTTAAGTTGAATCAAGCAAACATTCGTTGCCATGTGTTCCAATAAATGAAAATATAGTTTAGTAACTCCTGTAAGAAATGCTTCATGTTTTGAGATCTGTGCAGCGTACGCATAAACGAGAAGTCAGTATGATTAGAAATGTTAGAATAGTGCATAAATGTGTGTTGGAGTAAGTCTGATGTGTACATTAAAGGCTTTACCAGTGACACTCAAGAGGAAGAGTTTAGCATAGAGCCTGAGGTTGGTGTGGTGATTGCCAAGACAACAATGCCAACATATATCAGATTAATTCTAAATAAGTACCAATTCAGAAAGACAAAATAAAAAAGGCCCTAACAGTGATTTGTACCATCCTTTTCCACGCGCTCTTCGAATTTCAAACAAACTACAATATATTCCAGCAGTCAGTTACACAGTGGTCCCCCTCAATTAACAACAAAATAATAAAACAGAAAAGACACACTTGAAACTACGGGTCAGATTCAGTCAGTAAATTCATTTCTCGAGGCCAGATTTGGCACGATTCAGTGATTGCCTCAACCTTAAAGTGTTTAAATACCCCCCTTAGACCTCGTAAGACTTCAGATGAATAAGACACATTACATTAAATGTTGTGGGCTCCACTGAAGCAGCACGAGTCCGTCTACCATGTTAGCTTTAACTTCGGAGAATTTCATTCATTTGTCCAATGATTTTTTTTCTCCAACAGACTTCATTCTCCAACATATTCATTCTAAATCTGCCAATTCTTAAAGGAGCACTGTGTCGTTTTGGTAAAAAAAATTCAGAATTTCAACATTTACAATATTAATAAGATAATGATACAAACTTGGGGATATTTATCATTTCAGTAGGAAATAAGATCCCCTGAACACTGTTTGAAGCTAGAAAGGTGGCAGGGTCCGCCACATATAAAAACAGTGAAACCATATGAAACTGTGTAGTCCTTGAAGGTCAGTTTGCTTATTCAGTCATGAAAATGAAGAGTTTGTGTATTTTTGTTTGTTTGTTTTATAATCAATGAAGATCTTTCTTCTGATTAAAATTTCTTCCCCAAAACTACAGAGTGCACCTTTAATGTTTCAATGTTCAAGCACCAAAACTACGACCAAAACCCCTCAAATCACAAAAAAATCTTACAGTCATTTAAGTCAATGCAACACTTTTTGTAGCCAATACAACATTTTGTAGAGATGTAATGTACAACAAAACCCAACCAGAAAAAAAAAACATCAAGGGGATCAAAGTGATTGATTTCAATAAAACCTTGTCTCATCTCTTCCTGTAGAGTGACATACAATGATATGTTACTTTAGGCAAACATTCTGTGCTTTAGCTAGCTGTGTTTTTATTGCCCCAAGTCACATTAGGAATGAGTTCTACTGTAGAAAACAACTGAGCGTGTGCCTTCCTGCGTGTTCAGGATACTCTCTAAGAGCAGCAGGTGTCAGCCTCCGTGGAATTCATAAAGAAACATAAATACACGCTGACAAGTATCTGTTGTGCACGTTACTGAAATGTTATCGTCACTCTGAAGTTGCAGAGCTACGTCTGGGTTTTGGGGATTGGAGTGAAGCTACTCTGGTCAGTAAATACAAAGAAGGTACAAAGTAAGCAATATTTAACTGCAACGTCTATCTTGGAGTGTGTTTTCCGCATATTAAAAAGGCAAACAGTCCTGCAACACGTCTATCACCACTTTTTCTAATCACAAGCTAATATTCCATCGCTGCAGGTAACAGTCCTCCGCACTTCAGCCACACCAGGAGCCAAAACTCGAGCCCTGTGAAGGACCCAGAGATATTTTATGATGTGCAATGTTCACGTGGCTGTGAACTGTAGCTAGAGTGCTCGAATGTGCAATAAGGGCAGATTATGTAATGCCTTTAGATCTGCAGAAGCGTCCTTTTTCCTAAACTACAGCACAAGTGATGATGATACTGCTCATTTGTTCTGGTCTGCCACATCTGATTTATCTTCTTCTATCTGCTGACGGCCTGAAATATCAGTAAAACTTTCATCAGCAGTCAGAGGAATGTAGAACTGATGGGGGGAGATGTGGCATGAGGCATGTGCCAGCTTAACCTCTTGATGTGTTGCACTACAAAAAGGCCAATCTATGAAATAAGTTAAAATGTGTAATATATCTATATCGACAGCTCATATCGGTTGTTTTAGGACTAATCATCTTTGTGTCCTTATGTACAATAAAGTGAGGAACAGTACAAGGCACACATTTAACAGCTGAATTGTTACAAAGATATAAATAACCGACAAAAAGGAAAAAGTTCATGAGTAGTGTGCTCTCCTCTAACTCTGTCCACTGTGCTTTCAATGACGACATGTTCTTCTGTTCTACTCCGCAGCTCGCTGTCATGTGCCACCGGTGTTCTCTTTTCAGTGACCTGAGCCACTCTGTGTTACAGTTTGGACTGTGACACTGTAGCGAGGTTTGCAGATGTAGCACGTTGTCCACCATGTGTATTAGATGCTGTCTACAAAGCTGCCGGGGAACAGTCCGGTCCTGCCGTTCCTCTGCAGCGTGCCTTTGAACCAGCCGTCCTCCCTCTTCCTGTGAACAAACACAATGTCGCCCTCCTTAAGTTCCAGCTCGGCCTCGCTCTGGGGAGGATATGACACCACCACCCTGTACCTGGGGAGGACAGCCAGGGGCACAGTCAGTGATTGATACACACTGCAACAATGACAACTGATAGCTGTAATGTTACACAGTCTTTGAAGGGATCATAAACAAAGCCATACCTCTCACATATGATGGGGCGTGCGTCATGTTGTTGAGATAAGAGAGAGGAGCACGGCTGCCGAGGAGGAGGAGCGATAGGTGCACATCCATCAAGAGGGCTGCTCTTCCGATGTGATGACTCCAGGGCCGTGGAAGTGGAGGAGGAGGTGGAGGATGATGAAGAGGCAGAGGCGACAGCAGCAGCAGCAGTTTCAGGCTCGAGGCAGCCGACAGAGCCGGAGGGAGGGGAGGTGTCGGGGCCCACTGCGCCGTGTAGCAGCTCTCCAGCAGCAGCCTGTTCTGCCTCAAGGGTAGGAGACGAGGGCGGTGAAGGACGAGACTTCTTCTTATTGGAGGACAACAGCTTCAGAAGACTTTTCTTTTCTCTCTGCAGCAACAAGAGCAAAACATTTTTAAGTTAGTGAACTGGAACAACTCTGGAGGCTCTAAGGCACAAGTACTTTGCACAAACAGCAGACAGGTGTACTCTAGTATATGGAACTGGCTGATGCTTTATCACTGAAGCACATGATTTCTATTCTGAGCACAGACAGCTTTTAAAATGCAGTTTATAAATGTGAATCATCATGGCCACGGTACGTTTGTGAAAAGAATGAATGACAGGAAGACGGGAACACACTGTGCATGATAATAACCTCTCCTTGTTGACTACTAAATCCTGTCAGCGTGATTTGCATCCGAACAAATGTCATGAAGAATCTCAGACATTTCCAATCACTACAAGGCATTTCAATCATCTGACAAGTTCACCATAAGATACAGGAACAGAAGATAAATTCTCTGCAGTGATCAAACATAGCAACAGCAACTGATAGTTAGTTACAACAAATTCAAATATTCATCCAACCTTGACGTCTTTATCCATTCTGCAGGCCAGAGCCGTGCTGTTAGCTGCAGGAATGAGAGCAGAGCTGTTCACAGGGCCGACGGGCACCGTGAGGATGGGTACAGGTCTCAAAGCATCACTGTCCAAGGATGCAGCACTGACGTTGGGTGGGGTCAGAGAAGCGGCGGCACAGCCCATTGCCACTCCAGCCCGGGTGCAGCCTTGTGCAGGACTGTTGGAAGGCTGTGGGCACACTGCGAGGTGTGGGAGATAGGTGACAGGTGTGGCAGACTGGATTGGTGTCACTGCTGCTGTGGGCCGGTCCTGACTGTGACATGCAGCTGGAAATGGGAGATAAAACAATATCACACATTTGAAAGGTGTTACTGATAAGACTCAGAGACTTAATGAGGCAATATATCTCTGTCCTTGCATTGCATTCACGTTACAAAGCCACAGTTGTTAGAATCATTTGCCCCCTCAAGTGCCTGCCAGTTTGTTGTTGCTAATGCTAGCTATCTAACATTGATGTAGAGTATCGTGGTGCACTGTGGCCCTAAAGACTTTCCATAAGCTAACTTTCTACCACAAACTCAAAATGTTCTCAGTATGAACTTAAGATAAATCTGATTTCATACAACACTTCATTTCCATTTTCCTGACAGTAAATTTACCTGTCCTGACCGCATTGCGAGCCTGATTCACAGTCATCTGGGAGCTGACGTGCAGAGGGACTTTTGGCTGTTGACCCGTGGCTGTTTGAGCTGCTGTGACCACAGCTGCAGACTGGGAGTTGGCAGGTATGGCACTGGAGCACACGGTGAGGGGTTTGTTGAAGTCAGGACCTGAAACAATGGCCCCGAGGGGAGCAGAAGAGGGGCTGACGATGGTGATCCCTCTGCCAGCCTGAGTACACAGGCTCATGGGCACTTTGGACTGTGTGCTCCCCGGGGCAGTCCTGAGGGGAGAGGACAGGAATATGAGTGGGAATGCTTTTATACCTCAGAAAATATATTGGTGCAATCATAATTCGGATTTATTTTTATCAATACAAATAATTATTAACCTATGGCTATGCATCTTATACAAATAGATGTGAAATCAGGCCTGTGAGAGTACGGTATGCTGACAATGACAAATGACTGTTCATGAAGTGATGACTGACCTGCTGACTGGGCTCATGTAGTTCCCAGGAAAGACTCCAATCTTGCCAGTGTGCATGGAGGTGCCCTTGAACCAGCCGTCCTGACAGCGTTCCAGCACCAGAAACATCTCTCCCTTCCTCAGTTCCAGCTCATCCTCCTTACGGGGTGTATAAGGGAACATAGCCACATAGCTGGATAAAGAACAAACAGTAAACAAAGAAGAGGAATTTAACAGACAAATACAAAACACACACGCCGACATGGAGCTAACATGGAGGATTTTCGTCCTTATGGAAATGAAAGCTGTTTAAACATTTTCTACAGCATTCCATTTGTTGTGGATTTATTCCGCCGCTTTCTGTACATCTGTCATCATCTCCGCTGAGACCCTCCAGTTGGGACTGTGGCCTCTGACCCAGAGAAAATCAGCACCAGAGGACAAAACAATTTGCGGGTCATCACTCTACAGCAGAAAACAAGCCTGGAATGGAGTCTCAGCTGGGATGTTTTCAGTCTGATTTCAGCGTTGTCGGGGGGGGGGGGGGGACATGGATGCCTCAGAGTCTGACATGCACGCACAGGCAGACGCAGATGACGGCAGGCATGAGTGCATCTAATTCTCATCAGGTGTGTGGTGTCCTGGAGGAGTAATGAGGCTAAAGGTGAAAGGGTCGGAAGTCAGAGGATCTCCAATGGGACCCAGGAGACTGTCATCCACAGGTTTTGACCCCTTCACCTGAGCACATGCTCACACTGTGCGGCCTCACACTGACAGCTGGGAGGGGGGGGTTGCAGACAGGCGAAGACTTCCCCCTCTGAACTGAGTAGTAGCATTAAAGCCCTGGGCCATTGGTGCTGCAAACTGCTTCTGACATTTCACTGCACATTTAAGAAGACTGCATATTTTTGTGTGGGACTGTTTTTATAACTCACACTGTGGGTCTTTGTCTCCCACTTTGGTCGCTTATGCTGGGGGATGGTCTCTGTCCGGCAGCCAATGAGTATGCTGCGCCGTCGACGGAGGACTGTGGGGGAGGAGGTGGGGGCGGTGGGAGAGCATCCTGTAAAAGACAGAGAATCATATTAGCAATAAGATAGGATCAACATCTAATTACACTCTTACCACAACTCATCGTTGTATTTCCTCTCAGTGTGAAACAGAAAGACAAAAGCAAGTAACAAAAGCCTTAAAAGACAGAGTGTGTGTGTGTTACATAAGTTGAAAAACCAGTTTGTTTATGAGGGGAAAAGAATGAGAGATCATCTGTCATCTGGGATATTCCCTCCGGTTTGCCTACACTGAGGGAGAGCCGGGTTTGGCAGCCATTGCAGCCATGTCCCCGTCTTCCCCCTTGCAACTGAGAATTTCCTATTCTGCTTGTTTGTTTGTTGCTAGGAGACCACATAGCTATAATCCATTGCAGCATTTAATTGGGACCATATGAATCGAAAAACATGTCTGCAGACACACTTCAGAGCAACCCTCAAACCAAGCATGAGTGGATTCATCTTGACTCACATGTTTTCCCTTGTTGATGGTCTGTAATGTCATGAGAGACTCAAGCTTTTGACTCGAGGCTAATGATCTCAGCATGCTTTCAGGAGAGAGGAACATTTCCTCCCTTTTGTGTGCTACTAGATTACAGGATTAACATTAATTTGCTAGCCTGGTATGACAACATGAAGCGCACAAAAACAACATAAAACTACACACATTTTTAGAAAGTGTGAAAAACTAAAAACAGACGACTGCTACACCTCGGAGCAAGATCAGTCCTCCCGAGCTCAGCACCGCCAGCTCTGAGCAGCGGAGTAATAGCTTCCATGACACAATGGTGGAGCGGAGTGGCACTCAGACAGCCCTGTGGTATGTGTACAGCCTGTGTGTGTGTGTGTGTTTCGATGTGCGTTTCGGTTCACTGCTGACGCTTGAGCTGAGATAATTAGGTTGCCTGCGGGCTAGAGAAATCATCTGTACAAAAACATCATGTAGTGTTCCCAAGTGAAGCGGAGAGCTCAACCTTTTGTGTACACATTCCTGCTCATTCAAAAACTCCACATGCCAGAGCATACACACAGACAGACAGGAAGTATGCCTGCTGTTTTGTGTGGGCTAAAGGGATTTCTTGACACTTTTAGTTCGACTCATTTTTTTTTTTTTTTTAATGTCTACAGAAACAGGTTAATTTCTGCTAAAAAAGACTCCTCCATGTTGCTATCTTTTAGAGTTGGTTGACAAATTGCGCAATAATAAAGCTACTGCATCGACACAGTTTCACATGTGCACCGCCTGAAGTAACTATGTTGTCTGTTAGCAGCAGATGGGATGGCCAAGAGTCAGCTCTTCTCATCTAAACAAACTCATGTTCTCAGGGGAGGCAAACATTTTGATGGGAACCATGCTATGTGCACTGATTCATGTTTACAGATTTTGAAACCCACTTATTTAACTCTCATACTCGCATCAGGCATTTTTGAAGTGTTGCGCTGCTTGAAGAAAAAACGTCCTGCTGTGCTATTTATCCATATGGATTGTTTTAGGCTGAGTTGCAGAGGTTTGAAGAGATCACGTAAAGAGATGTCCATCTTCTCTCAAATAAAATAGACCTGGATGGCACTCGATGACACAACTGTGATGCTCCTTGTATACATTTGAACAACTCAGCAGCATTGTTTCTTTCCAGAAATCCACCAGACCCAGTTACAGAAAGTAATCTACAGAACTTGTTGTCAGCAATTTTATACAACTACTTTTTACCAAACTATATACTACAACCATATTACAACTCAGTGTCAAATATATCTATTTATCGATACATACCGATTCTTAATATTTGAAATGGTTTCAATACTCATTTTCTGCAGTACTGATAGACCAATACCAGCTGTGCTCTCTTGTTCTCTTTCTCTCTGACAGTGACTTGCATCGCTGCAGTTCCTCATAGCCTTGTATCTAAACTCTTATGACTGTGGTCAGAAATAAACTAACTACACAACAACTGTATATATATATATATACACACACAGTTGCCTTGAAACAGCAATGCCTTGAAAAAAGTAAATATTCAATACCATGGGAGAAAGACTGAGACAGCATTGAGGTCATACATTTAAAAAAAGAAAAAGTCTTTCTCCCTGGAATCAAGGTATTGAATATTTACTTTTTTTCAAGGCACTGCATCGAGTTAGACATTTCTGCATCATGACAACACTAGCGCAGAAGGAAGCATGCATAACTAACGTAAACAGGTCAGCGGAGGAGGATGCCATTAATGTTTACACACAGCGCTGTCATAAGCAAGACCCTCTCATCAATGAGACATCTCTCGGGTTGAATATCTTTAACTTGGCAACTCACTCCAGAAACGATCAAGATGTATAAATAGATACAGGTAAATAAAAAATATGTATTTTCATTTTGGGGTGAACTGGCACAAATTGAAGCCATTAATATGTGTTCTCTGTTTAGTACTCCAGAAATAGAAACACACCAACTTTGAGTCCATTCATCTCATAATGTTATAAACTGTTCTGTTGGCATCTTTTGTGTGGCTATGGCCTTGTGTTTATAATATTCGTAAGACCTTTAGAGGATTCCACCTACCACTGGGATAGATGTGAAGCTCGTCTCTGAAGGAAATGTGAAGACCGTTGCTGTAGTAACAGGACTACTAGGGGGTGGGGTCACGATTAGTCCAGTTGTGCAAATGTGAACCTGACAACAAAAGGGACACACAGACCATGAATTGACTGCGTAAGACAAACTCCACTCGATCATGATGAATAAAAATGTGCTCCTGTCACACTGCATGTAAATGACTCTCACAGAACAGTGATGCACGCGATGTGAGATTGTAGCCTGGTGATATAGCAGTAACCACAATGGTGGTCAGATGATCTCATTGGCCAAGGAAAAGCAGGTGACCACCCAGCAGGATATTTGATTGGGCATATAAAGAGAGGTGGCTTCTCCCGGCAGTCATCCACATGAATCATAGTGGTGTCCTGGTAACAAGGCCATACTGTTGGACACACAATGTCTCCCTGTAGCCTGTGCGCTGTCTCCATGCATGACTGCTCCACACAGAGCCGCCTCTTAAGGTGAACCTTTCAGAGATCGGACCTGCCGCAGATTCTATCTTCACTGCTTCCTTATCTATTGTGCTTCGGGTGTGCCGAGAGTGTGCTCAAAGGTGACACTGAACACATAACACTAAGGTACAAGGCAGGTATGTTATGCTTTATCTTTTAAAGAAATACATTCCCTTTAGGATTAACAAAGAATGCCATGGACAGCTGCCTGTTTTAATTCTTCCTCATCTTGTCTACGTTTATTAGATAAGAGCAGTGTTCATTTCCACGACTAGGACAACTGGGCCCCCTAGGCAACTGGGGCTTACCTTTGTTGTTTTTTGTCTGTGTGTTGGAAGGAGAGAAGAGGAGTAGAGGTGAAGGGGGAGCGAGGAGAAGAAAACAGGCTGCGTGCACAGTGCCTGGAGAGTCTCTATTGTGTTTTTTATTAAACACAGTGACCAGTAAATCAAACATATTGTTAGCCCTGTCGTCACTGGGGAGAATCAGCTTACAGGCGCAAACGCACGTTTCTTTTATTCTGAAAGTATCCTGATAATGATTTGTGGGAAAAGTCTAGAATCATTAAATACATGATTACACCTTCCACATGGATAGAAATCGTTGATGGTGAATAAATCATATCCTCATGAAAGGTCTTTGGTTGGAAAAAAGACAGAAGATCCTCAAGATCCACTTTACCGTGGACAAGCACTCTCCTCGTCTCCGCTTTCACAAAGAAGCATATAAACACACACATGCTTTAGATGAAAGATTTATGGTTGAGCTTAATAGGGAGTTTTGGAACAGAGCATTTAAGAGAGTCTGCAGTGTCCAGATAAACAGAAAGAGTACGCTTGAGAGAATAAACAAACATTAAGGCAGAAATAATAAAACTGAGTTAGCTATAAGCTCCCAAAACCTCTAAGTGGGACAATAATGATGATGATGTCAGTGTAAACAAAACAAAATCAATGTTGTCAAACTACTCGTCTGAAAACATCTGTTTTTATATTGCTAGGATATGCGATATATAGGATTTTATACTTTTCAAACATGCCAGCCAATATTTAAGGTAATAAAAGCAAGATAATAATTCTGAAGCCTTCAGATAGATTACCTTCACCGGAGTGAAGTTTTCAAACACTCTTTACTTTATATTATTATTAGCTGCGTTTTATTTGAAGTCATAGAGAGCCTCAGACTCAGATAAATCAGCAGGACACTTGTCTTGTAAATCGGCGTGTCTTTTGTTCGGACTGTCTAGCACCGACTTGAAGCCAAATCTCCAGCGGCTGGCAACCATAAAGCAGCTGCGAGTTCCTGTCATGTCGGGATTGGTGTGGAAACCTTGAGGGCTGAGCTGGAGTCGTTTTTGCGGACGAGTGGAGTCACGCATCCATGATTTCAAACGCTTGGATGGAGCAATGGCCTGTTTGGTATGATGGGGGGGAAAGAGGAAGTCAGCCTAATTGCTGACAGAAGGAGAGTGGAGCCTTTGAGAAGCAACAAACATCTTGTGAAAACAAAGAGCGGAAGCTGGATGTGTCTTTTTTAGTATCATGATTATGTCTTGTGTTTTACAGTTTTGTGAATAAATACCACTGAACTGGATACTGACAAATCGGCTGGTTGAGAGTGGTCTCAAGTGCACGCTATGCATTCAATAAGCCACATAATTAGGGTTCACATTTTTCTATTTTGTGAGTAGGGGCCACATCCTTCCACATACTGCTATACAAAGTGAAAAAAAAAAAAAGGATAGGACAGCATACTGTATTGGCCTGAATACAGCTTCTTGGTCACACTGCACACCTCTGCAAATGAGATCAACACTACTTCAAGGAAGCCACCTGCAATGCAGCAGCTGCTTTCCTCCAACTTCCCCCTTCTTACCTGTGAAGGTGCACTGCAGGAAAGCCCCCCACTGATCTCTCCAATCCGGGCAGCTGCTGTGGGGTTGCTGGAGCTGATAAGGACCGGCCCGCTGATCTCCATGGAGTGGCGCTGGGGGGGAGGAGCTAGCATGGGTTTGTGGGACATGGTCAGAGAGGTGAAAGAATGTCGCTTCTTGCTGTTCTTCTTCTCCCCTGCCCGCTGAGCACCATTGCTCTGGGGCCCCGAGGAGGCCCCCTCACCAGATTCACCGTTGGAGTCTGACGGCTTGTCCAACTCTATAAGCTGCCGAGCTGCCGAGTTGAACTGCGAGAGAGGAAGAGAGGCAGGGGGGCAATGAAGAGAGAGTAGTAAGGTGGAAATAACAGATAGAGGGGAGGGAGTGGTGGAGCTTAGAGTATTAAAACGATCATGAAAACTGTCACTCTCTATAACGAAGCTGACTGTCATGGAACAGCTATATCTTGATCAAGTCAGTGGAGATGTGAGCAATAGAATGAGACATATTAGCCTGTGAGAGTTATAGTTCTGAGCCAGCTCTGTGAGTTCAGACTTTGTGACCCTCTGAGGGACCTGTACGGTAAAAAAATCAAAGGAGGAACACTAAAAAGGTTTCAGTTAATGACAGGGTGCTCTCACTTACTATCACATGTTGCCCCAAGCAGCTCCCTCTACTTAGGACATAAAAGCTAAGATTTTCACTCCAATCCAGGAGACAGCCTGTGTCAGCACAGTCAGTCAGACAAGTAGAAATAAGAACAAAACGCCAGGTGAGGAATTTAATTCAATTTAAGACCACCTTTAACAGAAATCGTGGATAATTGTAAATAAATAACTAAAAAGACAACAAAAGCAACTAAGGTAAAGAAGAATCTATGACCTAGATATTCAGTCTTTGTGCCCAACCAAAGGAACATTTTGTGCCTCTCTATACGTTTGGGATGCTACTGCATTCGCAGTTGCATTATGAAACCTGAACACGAGTGCAAATTATCTAGTTAGGAACACAACAAAAATAACATATTCTGCTCAAGTGGCTCCTGCTGTGCAAAAACAAAACAATGCATAACTTTAGATATAGTTTGCATTCTGTTCCTGCAAAACTCTCCCTTGAATAAAAATATGAATATAAAAAAGGATAGAATACACATGAAAGGAATAAAGAAAATTGTTGCAGCTTTTGAAATAAAGTGCTTTTCTTTAGACTCAACGCATTTAAATCCAGTATCTTCTCTGCATGTTTGTAATATTCATAACAATAGGAGGCGCACTGCCACCAACAGACTTTAAATGAAAAATGAAATCATCTTTAAAGGACAAAGATTTGATTTATTCTGTCAGGATTATTCCTAAAGCTTTTAAGTGAGACCTGTGGAACTCGGAGTGGGGGCTGTCTAAATCTTCAAAGGCCTGTTTAGTGGTTCTATGACACATTGGAGCATTTCTAAAGGAAGAGAGGTATCAAATGCATTTTACAGGCTCCATAAGGAAAGAAAACTACATTCAAAGGATCTTAACACTTCTGCACTAGCTTGTCCTTCCAACAATGATTGGTGGCATTTAAAAGAATCTAGTTAGTTGTCTTACCTCAACATATGAGATGGGAAAAATTCCAATTTTATCTCCCAGCATTCCCTCTGCCCAGTTTTCATCCACTCTGCGGATCACAGTCAAGATATCGTCCTGAAATTCAAAACAGAGAGAGAGGTTGGCGCCGCATGAGGAAGAACCTAATTAAGGATGCTGCTAACTAAGAGTGTTTCTCATCCTCGAGGAACAAACACCGAGCAGAAATAATTAGGTAGGGACAACGTTTTATTAAAGGGGGACATACCAAAGAATAAAAACACTGGAGCTGAAGCCATGGTGTTGTGTTTGGAAAACTACTTAGTAAGCTTTATTCTGTTTTTGCTCATGTGGTATATAAACAACTGATGACAGAATACAAAAACATCAAAGTATGACCCAAACAGCTGGACAGACATAACCACTCAATTACTGTTGTTAAGCCATGCCTTGCTCTGTATGGCATTCATTCTGTCCAGCTTAATTACAGCTGTTCATCAAGAAGTCTGGCTCAAAATATAAACCATCTCTCTGGGCGTTTCACTTAACAGCCCTTACATTGTAACACATGCACAGCTTGAGAAAATGACTGCTTAGAAGACAGAGTGTCACTGTAATGAGAGGTATTTTTGTTTTACTACAGTGACCACGTGGCAGAACTGTGGCTGCTTCACTGCTGCTGTGTCTCACCTTGGAGAAGGGCAGGCAGTCCTTGTCTGCCTCCTTGTCTTTGAGCTCAAAGTCATACAGAGCTTTGCACTGAGGTGGTGGTTGAGGCAGTGGCTTGATGACCTGGACAAAGTTGGTGGGGAAGAAGCCGTGGACTCCAGCCATCTCCCCATGGTACCAGTTCTCGTCCACTTGCCGGCGCAGGATAATAATGTCACCCTTGCTGAACTTGAGGTCACCTGGTTCCTTGCCATCATAGTTGTAGAGCGCCTTGGCACACGGGAGCTGGGGTACACCCTAAAAACAGAGATTAAGAATAAAATGTAGAGTGTATGCAAATTCTGTACATCATACTTATTATAAGCAGGCACAAGTTTAAAAAGTGGTCTTGCATTGAAAAAGGGGAAAAAATAGGTGTCGCTGGTATGCATACAGAAGATTGGCTTTTTAAAAAGTGATGAAGGAGTTGTTCACAGCTTTTTAAAAATCAGAACAAGCTGCTGTGTTGGAGAGACAGCTCTGGAAAAAAGTCACTTACCAGAAATAACACAAGAATGAATACGAAAACAGATTCTGAACTCTCAATATCAAAAAAGTATCACAACTTTGCAGAGAGTTTGCAAGAGCTTTGGCTTTTTCTTTGCAAAGTAAGTTCAGGCTTAGTTTGTAGGATTCATGCAAAATTAATCACCAACTGAAAGCACAGAGAGGTACTAGAGCAGTGCTGGAGAACAGTGAAATGGAAAACACCCAAGCTTAGCCCAAAATACGCACTGTCACAGTCCATGTAAAAGACATCAGATTTCAAAACACTGCTCACAGTCAGGCTGGTCACTCCTGAATCAACTACAAACAAGGGCTGCACAATTACTCGAAATATCAAATGTCACATCATCATCAATGTAATAGTTTTTTCAAGGGTTAGATTGATGATTGGGCCTATTGAGCCTTTTTTCAATTTTCTGTATCTCTGTTTTTCTTGTCAAGTTGTTGTTAAAACTTGTTTGGCTCTGATGCAGTTTCCATCTTCTGTCTGTTGTCACCACTTTTTTAAAGTTGTGATGATTTATTTGAGACAGAGATTTTGCTTTCTCTTTGTAAAGTTAGTTCAAGCTTAGTTGTAGGACTCATACTAAAATAATAACCAACCAAAAGCACATTTCTCACAGTGGTACTAGCGGAGAACATGGATAACAGTGAAATAGAAAATATCCAAGCTGAGCTCCAAAAACACACTGTAACAATCTATGTAAAAGACACCAGATGTCACAATAGTGCTCACAGTCAGACGTGTCATTCCTGAATCAATTAGAAACCATGCCCTGTGGGAAATTAACTTAGTATGTTTTTTCTGGACACAACAAACAAAAAGGATGCATAAGTCTGTCAGTAAACTGTCGTGTTTGTTCCCTGATGGTGAAAAGGTCTATGTTGTGAGTTCACAGTTTAAGTGCGATGAGCCTGGCTGGTTGTGGCTAGCTGACTAACGCCTTCAGCGGGCCCATGGCTCTGTTCCTTTATCTTGCCGAGGAAGGTTTTGTATCTCAGCCTGCTAGCCTTGAGTCCTGAAAGGCCCATTCAGGGGAAATGACAATCCCGGGAAAGAGGGACAGCGAGCAGGGGGGAGTAGCAGGATAGAGAAGCATCAATGTACTCCATTCAGGGTGGGTGTCCATGAGGAAGGCTTCAGTCCAAACCAACCCCCCGCCATTTATCCCACTGCTGTTAGACACCTTTCGTAGTGATCAGAATCACAAACACTAGTGACTGACTGGACCTCAACTCTGGACCTGAAACTGCAGAGTCGACAAGGAATATAGATAGATAGTGATAAGAAGAATGAGCTTAAGCTCAGGCAGACACTGGCAGGGTGAGAAAGCGAGACAGAGACAGTGGGGTGAACGGAGAGTTTGAAGCCGGCTCTGCAGTCTTGTTAAAGGCTAATGAACCGTTTAAAGGCTCAGAGGAGAATAAAAGTACAGAATGAGCCGTGATGGTGAGCCAGGGTGACATTACACTGCTGCAGAGAATCACACAGGCTACAGCACAGAGCCAATCGCTCTCTGGCTCTACCGGTCCAGCCTGTAGGGAGAGAGAGGAGTGGGAGGAGGGGTACCGCAGCCCCCTGCACACTGCGCTGCAACTGGGCCTCCTTTCAGGGGAAAACGGGGCTTTTGAGCCCACCCAGGCCTGGCAGGGAGTTTCGTGATGAAAATGCAAATGAAAGTGGAAGCTCTGCCATTTTTGTCGCAAATGACGGATCAGGTTCAAGCTACACAAAGCCAGCAGGATCTCATTACATGGTAAATATGAAATGCCTGTCGCGTTGAGACTGTGAAGTTTGTAAGCGCTTGTTTGTAAACCAAGGCCAAGCCTTAATAAAATCAAAGTCAGCATTGTTATGTAATTACTTTCACACATAGTAAAAGTTATTCCATCATATAAGGTGTTAAAGTACAATTCCATTAGCGAGACTGGCTAGACTGGTGGGAATTCAAGATTTCCCTGCTGATTTCTACTGAATTACTTTAGTCAATATGGTTTTTCCTGTTTTTACAGGACAACACAAACCGACTCCACTCTTGACAAGGTAATATGATCTGCTCCCACACTCGCATGCTGAGTACTGCGCACTTCTCAGCTGTTTTTTTGATCTCCCTATCCCCACCTCAAGAAAGAGCTACATTTCCATGTTTCACTCGACTTAACATAGTGAGAGAGAAAGAGTAGAGAGAGACTTTAGGGGCCTCTAGCTGTAAGAGGTGGTGTGCAAGAGAGAGCAAAACTGGGGATGGGTGATGGCCGGGGGGGTTAATATCCGGTTTGTGTCCATGGAGACAGTGTGCTGTTGTGTCTGCGGTGGACCTGCATACAGGAGCACCATCAGTCCTGACCAAACATCCCCTCTGGAGAAGAAATGGGACTGTGCTTCTGGCAGAAATGGAAAGTAAGGAGTGGCTAAAATATAAAAAATCTTACAAAAAACTAAAATGTGATCTGTGGGCCACAGGAGGCTTGTAATTCTTTATTTTGAGGCCCCCAACATGGACTTATTGTATGAACAAATAATGTTAAAAAAAACCCTGATATTGCACCTCAACTTGTTTTCATCCCTATACGAACAATAGTATTCAAAATCACACTAATTCCATCCAACAGCCCATTAGTGGTAGCGACTATCAACATAGAAAGCAGATAGAGGATTTTGTGACACAACTATTCTCGGTTCTCAGACTTCTTCACATGATAAACAAACTTAACAGTACAGCGTATTATCAGTTAAAATAAATGTTTTGAGGATTTTCATGCTTCATTAGCCTGTATCAGCTGCATAAACAGAGGGAGATAAAAATTTTTAATGAAGTCGGCTAAAGCAGGCATCTACTTTCACAACATCCTCACACTGCATCTTTGCGATGTTAATAACTATTAAAGAGAAACCTAACGGTCATTTGATTTTTGTTAAAACATCTACCCCTGAAAACCAAATCAAACTTTGCCTTTAAACAACGGCCTGAGTATCAAATAGGACCTACAACTTGACAGCTTTATCAGCCATTACTGTGTTACAATATGAATGTTTGTCCACTAATTCACAACCGTCCATTGAAGGAGGAGGGCAAGGGAGATGGGGCCAGGTCTTAAGACCACAACAAGCTTGTATGGGAACAGTGTCTCCTCTTTCAAGGGATTAAGGGACCTCAGTGGGGACAGAACAGTCCAAGCAACACACAGGAGACAAAGGTTTATACATTATGACTCTCTCAAAATTGTGTCAGAAAAGTGTTAGTGCTCATTTTCCTTTAGAAGCTAAATGATTGCATGGTGTTCTGTGCAATCCTTTGTTGAAAATCAGACCTCCACTTTTTTAATTACATTTGTACTAAAAGTAAGAATACTAACACTGTTATCTTACATTTGTGTATGAGCGAGATAAAGACAGGGAGATTAAAAAGAGTGAGATTAGGCTGAATGTGTAAAGCATCAGATGGTGTGTGCAATTACTCCTGTACTGCATATAATGCAATTAGACCGGTGTGCTAAAGGGATTTGGCTGTTACAGTGTTCTCTTCCACAGCACTGGATTATAACTGAATTACCCTAGTGTTTTTCTCTACAGCGCAGCCAAATGTCAACAACCAGTGAGCAGACAGGCATAAAAAACACACACAATGTATGCATACAGTGGAGGTAAGACTAGGTCAAATGGGGATAATCACACTAACAGTTTGTCTTTACATCGTAAATTTTGCGAGAGAGGTTTTAAAAACAAACAAAGAGGTGTCCTGTAGGTCTTACAGTTTCAGCACACTATCTAACTGCTGTAAACATGGCTCAGACAGTCAAAACTATCAGTTCAAAAAAATCAAAGTAATGTATCAATTGATTTATCAGAAAGTCAAAAGAAATTTGTTGCCAATTATTTTGAGAATTGATTAATAACTTTTCAAGCAAAAATGAGATTTGCTGCTTCTTAAATTGAATGATTTGCTTTGTTATTTTTGACAGTTAACTTTGGGTGTTGGATGGAAATGAGAAGCCATTTGAAGACACCACTTTGGGCTCTGAGAAATAGCTTGTCTATACAAGGGGGAAAAAAATCAAGGTTATATTTGAGGTTTCATGCCCCCAGAATCAGCTAATGCTCGAGAGCCAAATAAAAACCTAAAACAAGTGCCAAGCAGCAAACATTCAACGTGTGCACTATACACTGAGGGATTGTTGATCCGGTTGGGTTTAATCCACTAAATGAAATGATTGTGTTACGCCAATATTGGATTTCCAGGATTTGTGCATGATATGATGAATGGGTTCAATTAGCTAGGTATTGATTTCACGGGCAAAAAAAAGTGTTGGTAGGAGCACATTTCTGCCTGATGTCCAGACCAGAATAAGTACCTAAGTAGTAGTATATAGTACATAATACAAAAAAGAAAGTACAGGGAAAAAAATCAAGGTCAGGTAGCTTTACTCCATCAGCAGTTCAAGGGTTGTGTGTAAGCACAGTAGACATAAACCTTTACCCCCTCTGTCTAAGTGCCAGACATGAATCCACTCCCATATGGATACCTCCAGGAGCTCTGCAGGGGTTTTACAATGAGCAGGGGGTACTACTGCCAAAACATTGTGTACAATGGGGGGTGGGGGGGGGTGGGGGGGGGGGGGGGGGGGGTTGCCTGTCTGGTTTACCCTTCTACAAACATTTCCAGGCCAAGATATGTCAGACATTGTACCAGTGGGAGCACAAGCAGCATCTGCCATACTGACCAGGTGGTCATGGGACATTTGTTGTTCATTACCAAGTGGCTGTTTACTGATGATCTTGCCACCAACATTGTGGCACAGGCATTGACACATGATGGGAGAGAGGAAATCTGAATGCAAGGGCCATCTTGATTCCATTAGAGCTGCATTACTTTAAATTGATTCCTAATGGGCTTTTTAATGACCACTGTAGAGAAGGCCTCTTTCAATGCTTCCACCACACTGTCTAAAGACCTGAGGGTTTGTTGGTGTAAAACGCAGGAACTGGGCTACAGACAAAGAGAGGCAGACAAAAGGCACAGATATCACGCTTATGAAAGCCAGAAGCCAGAAAGAAAGGCCGTTATTCAACAAAACTAACCAAGCACACAGTTTGGTGAATGATTATGTTCACACAATCTGAGCAGAGGATGAAGCTGCACATGTAGTTGTATTTTCCTTCCAACAATATTAGTTTTTAGTTTAATTATCTATATTTGTATTTTCTTTTTCATACATTTAGTCTGTTTATCTGTTAGCTGTTTGTCTTTTTCAGGGTCTATTACATATGAGGTTGTGGATAAAGCTGTTGTTAAGTATTGACAAGAGGTTGTTAAAACGAATGGGTCTTGATTTCCGCTGTGTCTTTAGGTGGGATTTCTTCATTGTTGCAATAAGCAATGGTGGCAAATAAGGGCTGAGCAAATCGATTGTGTAGTATGTGCAAAAAGCTTAAACATGTGGAACACAAAGAATGATTCAATCAAGGGAAAAACTACTTTATAAATGGGATGCCAAACTTCCACTCGTTGAGACTGGGATAACTAGGACCTCCAGATGAGAAGCCTCATGACACGGCTTACTCATTTAGAGCTGTTGTCTCCCTCTCCGTCTCAGACAAAAGAAAAACTTCCTTTCTCTGGTTTCTATGGAAACGCCACACAGGAGCACTTTTTTGGCTATTTATAGGTCTCTTGACAGTGTTGTGAATCTTATGAGGGAGAGTCATCTAGAGTCCAATGAGTGCCCGGTTCTGGGGGAGAGTGCAATGATGGGGGCCCAAGGCAGTTGTGAAGTTTCTGGGCTATGTTTGTTCACTTTCATGCTAAGAGTTAGATGAGAAGATCAATACCACTCTCAAAACTCTGCGGTAAGTTTAATACTACAGCCAAGAGCCAGTAAGCATTGCTTACCATAAACACTGGAAACAGAGGAAAACCGGTACCATGGCTCTCTCCGAGGGTAACAAAATCCACCTACCAGCACCTCTTAAGCTTATTAATTACTGGAAAGCTAATTCTTGAGTCCCAAATGAAACTTACAGTGTCAAGCAGCAAACATTAAACTTGTGCATGATATACTTTTCAAACAATCATCTGGTTGTATTTAAGGCATGACAGACAATGTTGCAGATGAATGAAATAATTCTGTTATGGCAATATTGGATTTGTCCATGATGTGATAAATTACTTTAATTGCTTAATCAGGCAAAAAATAGACTTACATTTGTTAAAATGCTCAGCAGGAGTCATTTTTTGCTGAACAACACTGCACTCTTCCCATATAGAATAAAAAAAAAAAAAAAAAAGGAGCATCATTAAGCAGATTCCTAAAATAAATACAATCTAACTGACACTCACTTGACTGCATTTCCTAAGGAGGGAAATAAACCATTCAAGCTCTCCAAGAGTTTTACCCTGTGACAACTCGTGCTTGTTTGTTGCCCTCGCTAAATAGCAAATGAGAGCCGACACATTAGTCTGCAGGCACAGAGCAGTCTGGCGGCCAGATGGAAGCTTGGATCATACGTGAAAGGAACAGGAAGTTTCAAGACCTCAAAACTCTCCTTCTGTTCCTCCTGATGTTCCTCGGTCATCTCTCAGTTAGCCTAACACTAAC
Source organism: Diplodus puntazzo (assembly GCA_963678695.2). Classification (NCBI taxonomy): domain Eukaryota; kingdom Metazoa; phylum Chordata; class Actinopteri; order Spariformes; family Sparidae; genus Diplodus; species Diplodus puntazzo. The sequence continues at coordinate 7,432,439 of OZ023163.1, read as the reverse complement.
AATGTCCTCTACTCTCCTGAGTGCCAGCTACAAAACACATCTCAGGAGTCACCGCTCACGGAACACAGCAATTTACACTTTTAAAGCCACGCTGTAAGGTGACGCCTGGGGGCTCATGGGAATCTGGTTGCTAGCCTATCCCCACTCCAAGAAAAATGGCTTTGATCACACAGAGCCCACAAGGGTGCAATGTGCAAAACCAGGAACTACATTGAGCTTTCTGTCTTAGGTAGCGGTGGATGATGGTGGGGTTTATAAAAACATTCACCACATGGACATTCAATCAAGACATTTCTGAGCTGAGTGCACTTAGTAAGCTTTAGATTAGTCATCAGAAAGAAAGCATTTTAGCAGGAAGGGAGTATGGATTTATGGGAGAGCGTTTGCACACACTGTAGAGCTGTCACACATGCGGTTTTCATGAAGCTCTCGTGTGTTTGGCTGTATGTGTAGGCTCTACTGTGAAAATGTAATTGCACGAAACCACTTGCACATGGACTGGCACATCTCTTCATGTAGCTTTATGTGTATGGGCTGGTTTCTTTACCTGGCTGGCCTCAGATGAGGGTAAAGGCTGGTTCTGGGTGGCCCCTGGATCACCCAGACTGCTTGCCAGACTAAAAACTGAAAGAACATGACTCTTTAACTCTGTGCCAGTTCATACACTGGGCTTAACACTGTTCTCACAGGAACCCACTCACATTTCAGAGCAGACAGAGAGTGCAGGGGAGCTAGCAGAGTAGAAAGAGAAGGGGAGAGAAACAGTGTGAGATCAAAAGGCTGAAAAGAAAATAGGGTTGAGGAAGCAAGACCCGCCATCCAGAACCTATAATACGGTTCTTCGACACAGACATGCAGGCACTGGGTCAGTAGTTCCTTATCTATTAAAGCAAAACAAATGCAAAATGTGTGAACATTTTATAAGACATTGTCCGCCTGAAATTTATGTTCTTCTGTGACACTCTCTGTTTTACACAACCTCTGACATTACTGGAGAACTATTTAAACACACTGGATTGAAGATAAGTTGACAAGACATGTTGCCTCCCAAATTGCAATGCAATGCTGACATTTCAATGCACTACAAGTGGCAGAAGCTAAAGAAGCAGTGGGCTATGATTCTTCAAATTCCTTGATTTGAATTCCACGTTTAAAGATTTCTTTTCAGCACTGACAGCTACGCCATTGTTGGACTATCGTATCGGGGTACAGTCATTTACATGTAGAAATTCTTTAAAAAGATGAGGGTAATTTACACAGTTTTGTAACAAAGTTCAGTTACCTAAATCTATCCTGAGTAAACGCCCTTCCCATACAAATCAATAAAAAGAAAATAAATGGAACATCTCTGACTACAACAGTGTCAAAATTGAAAGCTCATTTAATTTAATTTAGGAGTTAGAATTAGCCGTGACCCCCCTTACTAATCAATAGAACATTTGGGTAAAAGGCATTATTTCAACTATCAATGAGATCATTACCTTCAACAACACAGGTGTCCAAGAACCTGGATTACCATCAAGAGAGGAGTTGCACATAAGAAGTAAGTTTGTATCCAAGCTACAGAGGGATTAGTTCACAAATGTCACAGTATCTGTGTATTGAGTACCAGTCAATATGAGCTGCATACTAAGCATTTCCTCACATTACTCTCCACTGTGCTGCTGAAAGCGTGCAGTGTCTGTGGCCTTTTATTCCTCTTCGTCATTCAGGGTGAGCCACCTGCTCTGCTCTGCTCTGGTCAGGCGACTTCGATTTATGCAGGGAGTTGCAACTTGAGGGGGAAATTTGACATGGAACTGGACCACTACCTATTTTGTAGTTGCTGAATCTTTAAAAAAAAAACTGCTATCGTCAATGCTATGTAGTCTACCTGTTATCTGTGTTATAAGTGTGTCTGCGCAGGCTTATGTCAGTCTCATACGCCTGCACATCTTTCAATTGTCCAGTGTTGCATATCAGACCAGTGGGCGACTGAAGAAGATTTGCTTGCATTGGCTGGTATTTGTACGCCTCAACAGTGGACAAACAAAGCCAGGATATTGACACAGGACTGGCAAAAGGCCAAGGCACAAACACTGCATCTGTTCACCGACTCTAGAAGCAGCACAGCATTGACCATCTTTCACTTTCTTAAGGAAGTGTGTGAGTGTGTTTGTCCATTCCAACCTCGACTCAACCCAGATGTAACATGTAGCTGCTAGGTTTCCTTTATGTCCCCTGAATGCTAAGTGAGGCATCATGTTCCGGAGCGACGGTGGAGGAGCCATGAGGGACAGATCTGAGGAGCTCAGAGTTTGGGGCCCTCAACAGTTTTTTGTTCTTCTGCAAAGATTTGCTGAGGATTTAGTCATTAACAGGGCAACACTATTAAAGCAGTTACACCATTTAACTAGCTGTGTCACTCTCAGACACTTGAGCTTTGCAAGTAGAGTTCAGATTTAACTTTACAGTAGGAAATCAGGAAGTTTAAGAGAACAGGCTTTATATTTTCAGCACTATAAGAATGAAAAGGTGTTTTAGAGCCAGACTGACTGATACTGATATTTCACAGATATATCAGTATCAGTGTATATGTGGTCCAATATGCGCCAATACGAAACCCTTATTTTTGCTTCCCAAAGCCCAAGATGGGGTCCTCTAATGTCTTGTTCTGTCCACAACTGAAAGATATTTAGTTTGCTGTCATAGTTGATGACAAACAGTTGATGATAATTTTAGTAGTTGACAGCTAATCGATGAATCGTTGCAGCTCTATTTTCGTGGCTATCTTGATTTGTCACATTAGACAAATTAGGCCACACATACGCAAGGCTCGTAGGACTCAAGACATCTGACAAGTAGACAATTCTGCTGGCACAGACTCACATAACATAAATCCAGGTTGCTGTGGTTACTCAGCCCACAGTAATGCCATTAAGCACTGGGCAGAATGGAGAGACAGATGCTGGTGCCTCTAAAACTAATCAGGATGTCCATATACATGAGAGCTAATGGGCTTCTCCTTGACATGAGCAGCATGAGGTTCCCACCTTTCCATCATGGAGAAACAAAATACAGGCTCCTTGGCTCAAATCTGCGCTGACATTTCAACATAGTGCTGGCACAGATCTGTTTGTGTACCGACTACACACCTGTGTTTTTGTGGCTGCGCACTGTATAAGGGCCCTAGCGGAACTAAAATCAGTCTGTGAGTCATTAAAACAAACATTGCCCTGGCTCGGTCAGGCCAAACTCACAGAGGGCTGGGATTGTGTTTGTGTAAAACGGCTTGGCTCAAAGTACGTTTGCCTTGAGTCAGAACAGTTATGATGGGAAACTAGTGTGAATGTGATTCTGTAGTCAGTGCTTGCAGACGGCATATCATGGATGAAAGAAACCCTAGGTCTTTGTCAGTGCTCTCCCCTATTCAAGTGCACTTCAGTAATTAATCACACACTGTCAGCAGGAAAGACCTCACACATGTGGAGTAACTAAGAACACAGTAGCAGGGCTCTCAAGATTGGAGAGATTTTCTTACAAAATAAAATATAGATTAGTCATTTTTTACCCATCGGGAAATGAGACCTTTCAAAAAAGATTTACTGATTAATCAAACAACAGAAAATTATTCTGCAACTATTTTGATGATAGCACAATTGTCTAAGTCAATTATTGTGAGAGTTTTCTGTTTCAGGTTTTTACGTCAATGAAAACTGTATCTCTTCAGGTTCTGAACTGTTGTTTGGGCCAAAAAAAGATGTCCCTGGGATTTTAGAAATTGTGACATTTTGCTTTTTTTCTGACATTTTACAGAGGAAACTACTTAAGTAATCAAGAAAATAACAGGCAGTTTAGAAGATCTAGCAATCATGGAAAAAAACATTCTCTTCAAACATGCAGTCTCCTGCCAACAGTTGCACTTTGTTTACATACAAATCACTTGTCACAAACAATCTCAACTTTAAACTTATGGTTCTGAAAGAGAGCTATATTTTATTCTTATTGTGACAACTATTCTGACTGCAATACATATTTAACAGAAACCATGGTACATAAGATGTTGCTGGGCAGTAGCACCAATACTGTCTTTTAAACAAAAGATATACTGTATGAAAAATACACCGGATGCACAGTGTCTTCTCACAGCTGGAACAAAGATGTCAGTTCGGGGACAAATGCAGATTAACTGCACCTCTGGGCCTCAAAGAAAAACAGGAAACTTCTCTGCACATTGCTGAACAGCAAACACACAGGGCTTACAGAAGAAAGGCCAGAGATCTGCGGAAATCATTTAGAATATTTTATAGAATCATTTTTCCCCATCTCAGAAGGAGGTCTGGGACCACACATCACTCATGCAGCAGCAAGGTGAGCCAGAGGCAGCTGCTGCTGCTGCTTGGAGATGCGTGAAGAGCCAGTAATAGTTCTTGGGTCAGAGGTCAAACAACTGAAAACTAAACTCCTAGCACATCATGATTCTGCCTTTGGGATGGGAACTAAACACTTAACATGCCAGCAGTCAAACGGCCCATGGATGACCAATCCTGACCCACCAATCACAACACAGGGTGAGGGGTCAAACTGCTCTGTTACGGCCAGGCAGCAGGTATTAGGGGCAGTTTGGGAATAAGGGAGGGACACAATGGGACACATGTTGTCAAACAGCTGACAAAACAGACAAAAGAATAAATTCCACTGAATACAATCTGGAGTGAACTGAGCCAGGAGACTAGATGAAATAAAATTACTGGAATAAAATGCATTATGCGTTACTCAGGTATGACGACAGCCACGTCAAAGTGGACAGTAAAACATAAACTATTGGTAAGAGCTGGTCCACAAAACATGATTCCAAAAGGGACCTTGGCCACTGGACCACACATATAAAAGGAGTGCTAAAGAAATGCTTTCAGAGGCCCCCACAGGTGTGACAGGATAGTGGTAAAGAAGGTCACGGCTGCTTCCCTTACTATTGTCCTGCTGACAGACTTGTCAGGAGCTGAGATATGGACGGAAGCAGCAGGGGGGTTGTGCCATCGGCAAATGTGGCATTTTTGGTTGGTGGACCACCCAGAATTTAGTGTTAAAACCACTGGAAATAACAACAAACATGAACCCATCTTTGTTAAGAAAACCTACAGAATGTGGTAAAATGTTATCATCAGTTCACATGAGGGAACGAGACAGTCCAAACTGTATAGAAAATGACCAGATGGCTCAAACTGTGGAAGAATATGAAAAGATCTTGCAACAAGATACAACTGCTGCAGCTGAATCTTCCCTGGGGCTTTCAGGTGCAGAGGCACATCACTGCAAGCTTGATTATCAACAGAACAACACTTCATGCATGACAGACACAGGCCTCAACTAATCTTTCAAATCACCACGTTTGCCTGGGAATAAAAGCACAGCACCGCACGTCTAACAGCAAAAAAAGTACACATAGACATGTGTTGATACTTAAAGAAGGTTGACTGACGACGGCGAACATGAGCTGACAAGTGGGGACGAGACCAGACAAGCCCAATGTTTAGAGGAGAAACAGTGACCTGCAACTACTCAAGGCATTCCTAAGAGAGACACTCGCACACTAACACAAAACATCCTCCTACGCATGGGAAAGAGAGGTTAAAAAGAGATTGAGACAAACAACTCAACTCTTTCCTCTATGTGTCTGGCAAATCCTAAAAGCCCTGAAAAGACAAAGACAGGCACACACCCTTCATCAGGGGAGCAGGGTTACACTACAATGAGGAGGCCATGGCTGCACCTTAATCACATGATTATGTCTTTGAACTTTTCCTTGGGGATTATATAAACAGAAACACATACATGAGGGACAGTAACTTCCTACAGCATAACTGGCCTCTTACTCGTTCACTGTATGTTTTCCAAAACATATGTCATACTCTATGTAGGTTCGGAGAGCAATTGGCTGCCAATCCGCTCAAGGTGCCTGTCCTGGTGCCCCCTAAATTTCACATAACCTCATCGTCTATGAAATCCAAGCCAATCCTTTGTTTGGGGTCATTATGTTCAATGACGACTTCTGTAGTCTCATTTATCCGCTTATTAGCAAACGCATACTAAAGACACGTAAACGCCTTCAATTCATATGTGGAGTATAAACCTGAAAATCTCGTAAAATTGTGTTAACCACAGACCTTATTTCAACCATGAAACTGAAAACCCATCCAAAAAACCCATTGACTTCCAGATGAGGGAACCATGTGTGCAAAAATGTGAACTTGATCGTGATATTATCTTTTTGGCCAGATTGCTCACCACTACCCCATTACATTGTTGTATAGTATGGATGGTAAAGGAAATGGATTCATTTGCAACCTTCTGTGTTGCTCATTGGTGGTAGGAAAATCTCTATATCTCTATCTCTATCTGCTGTCTTGATACTTTGGGTAACAATACTATCAGAAACCATTCTTTCAAGAGTAGATCTAAAAACCTGGCACTGAAAAACTGCACTTGTCAACAAGACACAAACTGACATAAGGCGCTTTAGATAAGTCTTTGAAAAAAACACAGTGGCAACCAGAGACACAGACATGCCGTTTGCTTCACTAAATAACAAGTGTTTTGTTTCCACAGAATGAGAGTCAGCAGTCAGCAGTAAGAGGAGAACGGGGAGCAGTGCCGACTCACTGTCTAATAAACGCTAATCTCATTAGACCTTTAACAGGCTCCAGCCTGGATTTAGACATCGAGGAGGGAGGAGGAACACAGCAGCAAATATGGGGGGAAAATACAGCATGTGTCTCGTAAGAGAAAATTACAGGTGGCTCCAAAATCCCTGACACACACTGTCCAGAAGGTCACGGCTACTTGTAGACCTCCGTGGGAAATACAGAGGAGGCAGGGGAAAAGTGTGAGTGTGTTGAGAGAGAGCAGGAATGAATAGACCAAAGGCCTCTTGAAAAATTCCCAGTGGAAAGCAGTAAGTATGTGTTTGCCAGTATGTGGGCTGTGTGAGGGTGTAATGACGGGGTTCTGTCGCGCAGGCAGAGGTCAGCCAGCCGGCCAAAAGGAAAGGCTTCAACAACAATATGATGTCATCAAAGAGGGCCAGCGTGACTCATCGACCTCAGACGAGGGAGGTGCACAGGAATTTTAATGAGATACCTCAACATAAGGAACCCATAAACAGCATTCTTTTTCATAAATCAAGAACAAAGAGAGAGGACAAAAAAAAAAAAAACACACCAAAAATGTATTATAAAAATTACTGGGGAACAAAAATCTGCAGTGTCTTTGTGGTAACAAGACATTAGATAACTTCCTCTAATCAGCAGCAAATAATACATAATTAAACAGATGTGTTTTGCTTCCTGTTTGTTTAGAAGCAATTTGTGGATTTGAAGATAATGAGAAATAATAGCAGGTGGAGGGTGCCATTAAACTTAAGAGGCCTATAAAAAGCAAAACTTTCCCTGTATAAAGCTCTCATTACCAAAGAAAAGACAATGACCTAATTACAACCCCAGGAGCTTGGGAAAGAATAGTCTCTCATTTCCCATCAACTAAACACACAAAGACAGTCACACACTCACAAAGGGGAGTTATTATTGTGAATTATAAGCACATTTCATGGGTATTATTGCACAATATCAGAGCTCAAAATGTAACCTAAACTATGGCTACTGCACAACACCATTAAAACAAACACTAAACCTTAACGACATAAAAGGAAAACATAAAAGAAGCTATATTCTGAGTCCATGGGACCAATGCCTCAACCCTCAAGAGGACAATAATGATAACTGAAGACATCCACTGAAACCCTTCTCTAATTCCTCTCCCCTCTCCCTGGTCGGCTCCGACCCCTGACTGCCATGACTCCTGAACCTTGACCTTTGACTCCCAGACAGCTCCAATTGCTTTACTTGCTCTCACGCAAAAATACCACGGGGCTATCTGGTCTCAATCTGCGCGAACAAAATACTGTGTTATGTGAGTCAACAGACCCAAGAGGAAGACAAAACATCCATGTAATGGAGCACCATGGAGGTGAGTCATCGACCTGACTGTGAAGGACCAGACAACCACAAGACGTGCCTTTTCATTCCCTCTCATCAAAGAAATGCCATGGCAGAGTGTCAAACAACTGCTGCAACCCTGGAGTTGGGAAGAGGAGGGGCCCAAAGCTGACTGTGCAAGGTAGCACACAAAACATTTGTCCCTTTTGGTCGTGACGCCTTCACTTAACACTCATCAGCTTCTGTGACTGGTAGCTCTCCACACACACACACAAGATCTCTCTTGGCCACTCTACACGTGTCGGTCAGTCAGTAAGATCAGAGGGGACCCGAAACAAAACCCTGTTGTGCATCTGTCAGGCAGTCCTCGCCACCCTCCCCTCCCAGCCATTCTCTGGCCATATAAGAATCGGAGGTGGATTTCTGCTTGAACAGGGGCACTGCACCAGAGGAGCAGCTTCAAGCCTTGAAATACCCCAAAAATCGGGGAACAGATGACGAACAATAAAGAAGTGGGACTGAGGGTGTCACCCAGGGGCAGTGAAGCGCTCAGTCCCCACGGAGCACCGGCCAGAGATCAGACTGGGCAATCAGCGAGCGCTTTGATCTCTGCCTTTCATGTTCGGAAAACGTTACACCTGCAAAGCCACCTCTTTTCTTCTTCTCTGTCAGCAGCAAAAACACCTCAGGATGGAAGAATTTGAAAAGACTTGCTAGTCAATAACCTGACATTCTATAAAACAGTTAAAAAATGAAGGCAAATAAGAAACGGCATTTGAATGCACTTCACAATCACACATGCTTTCATTCACTGTGCGAATGGGGGAGGATTGTACCCTCCGCGCCTACACTGAGGGATTATAATCAACTGTCAATCTTAAAAACATGAAATAATGTGGTCGTTTCAAATGTCCACCTCTTTATCTCTGACAAACAGGCTTTTAAGAATTGAGGGAAATTCCACAATGCACAAACAGCTTTGAAATGAGCACGTATCCTCTGATGTGATACTATGGCAAATGAGGCGGGTCCCCCACTAGCGATTTACAGCGAGGTCTCTGATCTCCGTACCTGCACGGCGAGGCAGATACATTATCAGCAGCGCTTTGACATTCCAGTGATTCTACACAGGACCTTGACATCGTTTCATCTAAACTATCCTCCCTACGTGAGCTGCTCAAAGAGGGGGCCCGCGCGTTTTCCACATATTTTTTGTTCTCTCACATTTTTGCAGTAATGTTACCGTCTTCATGTGCAGCTAAAACATGTTGAGAATCTTGACGATTTAAGAGTTAAGATAATACTATTTACATGAATTTTTGGCTCCTATCAAGATGATGTGTTTTCTGGTGTGTGCCCATATTATAAAGTTCATACTAAATAGGTTACACAGCTCAGGGAGAGTAACACATTCACATCCATGTGTGATTTTGAGTTTTATAACTCATACATAGTTGCAATAATGTACTTGGTGTTGACTTTCCCAGAGAGGAGTTCTTGTTAGAGGTAATGGTACAGATAAGGCTAATGATAGACATGCTATGGAGTTCGCTGGCCACAGCACCTGCTATGTGTTTCCACATAACCATCAGAACAAAAACTAATTAAAATCAACCCATGTTTCCTTGCAGTTACAGAAGCTTACAGACTGATTAATCCAAGATATTATTTTCCTATTTCAACGACAAAAAAATCCACTTCTCATCTGTTTAAATCAAATTCCCAAAACAAGAGCTCTCAACATTTTACAATTTTCTTCCTCTTCTTTAACTACACTCTCTCTCTCACAGTACTGCAGATTAAAAAGCCACCCTGTAGTCCCACCCTGCTTTTCTCGCGTAGGAAAACTACAGCAGGAATTTCAAGTGCACGAAAGACTTTGGCAAACAGCATTGTCAGCAACTGAGTAAGAACTGAGAAACATTCTTTGAGGAACAGCCCAGCTGCAGTCGGCACAGAGCAGAATCATTTGTTGGCTCAACTGTTAACTACTCTCAATCACATCCATTAGTAATGTTGTGCCGCTAGTCAACTGGCTGGCTTTCGGATCTCCATGATAACAGTTAATCCGCAGCAAAGATTAGAGAGCCAGCAATGCAACATGCTGCTTTAAATCCACACAGATTTTCTCTGTTTTGTTTCAGCTTTTGACCCTAACAATGGGAAACACCGTGATTCGTGATCACTGATCCATGATGAGTCACAGTGAGTATACTAACCCGGACGAGGGTGCTCTTAGCCTGAGCCCGCTGCGGTTGTGCTCCTGGGGTGCCCTGCTCCCTGGTCCCGCTGCCGTGCGCTCTAGCCACGGCTCCAGATGTCCCATTTGTGCAGACTCCTGGCCCAGGACCAGCCCTCCGAGGCCTCTGCTTGATGCCGTCTAACAGGCGCACAAGAAGGATGTTGCTGGGGAGCTCATCCACGGCACACTCCACCAACGTCCTGCACTCCGGGCAGCGCAGCTCCCCACGTGAGCCTAGGATGCCCTGAAGGCAACGCCGGCAGAAGGTGTGCTGACAGGGTAGAACCTTCGCAGAGGCATCCAGTCGCTCCAGACAAACGGGGCACTCAAGCAAATCCAACAATATTGACTCGTCCATTCTCTATGTGTTCTGCCACTACTTCAGCAGAAGAACATGATGCTGAGGAGGTTTGAGTTTGGAAGCAGGACCAGCGCTGTCACGTCACTCCCATACCTCGGCTGTGGCCATGGCATCTGCATCAGCTAGACAACAGGGGTAAATACATGCAAATGAATCAACTGTACACACAAGAAATAGGTCATGTTAAGCTCACAACAGACAGCACATATGGCTGAAACTGAAGTGTCTTTGTTGAGAATGGGTAATGTTGCCTTTCAGTTAACACAGTGGAAAAACTGACACATTCACGCCACGTTTAAAACTGTACTAATGAGCTGACAACACAAAGCTTCTGCCTTTAGATTAAAGGCAGACAACTGGAGGATTTAGCTGCAAGATCTAATTAACTTAACAGATAATTACACCTGGAAACGTTATTCTTGGATCCGTGGATCGTTGAACAATTATATCGTCACACACGCGGCGACAAACAAGAGAAACCGACAGCGACGGAGCAGGAGTGACAGGCTGTGATTTGTCTGAATATGTGTCTAAAAATGTGATCTAAACTGATGATTCATGCGAAAACACTACAACTACTCCTACGAATCAGCCGGGTGTAATTAACTTTATAAATGCTGACATCACAGAAAGGCATTTAATGATAGGATCCAAATATTTCAAGCTTGTTCGGCCATAGCGTAACATTACTCCGGAGGGGGAAAAAATGTCAATATTACGTAACACTAAGCAGCAACAAAAACGTGTACTCATGTTCTGAGGACTTTTTTTTTTTTATGACAGCGTTGATGTGCGCAGTAGTGTTTCTCACTACAGGAGACATTTAAACTAACTTACAGAGGTAAAGTAAGTTCGCTAGCAGAGATGGCTCGTTAGCGACGGGCTACTTTTAACGTTAGTTAGCAACCGTCAAAGCAACTAACTTAACGGTTAGAAGTTTTTACAGCACTCGTACTTGGGGCGGAAAAAAAAAGATTTTCTCTAACTTCTCACACGAAAGCAATTGATTTAAAACACTTAAAACAAATATTCGTCCACTTAACTGCAATTCAGCTTACCTCTTCCAAAACAGGACTCCACCTCTTGTTGCCCCGTATCTCCCAATTTTTGCTTTCTTGCTAACGTTACTAGTTAGCAGGCTACCTGGAATATACAAGCCACTTGTCTGGAGTATTCGCCAACTGCTGTCGTTCTCCCGCTATGTGTCTTCTTTAAAGGTGTGAAACGTGTCGCAAAAACACGCCTCTGTCTAAATAGTTGAGTAAAAGCTAACGTGAAAAAAGACACGGGCGAGACAACGGAACTCCAGCCGCACCGAGCGCCATGCTAGTCCGCTACTTGTGTTCTGCTGCTGGACTGAGCTGCTGGAAACAAGCGGAGAGGGGGAGGGAGTGTGTGGGCTTCAGGGACTGTCGGGAAAGGAACAATTACGAGGGGTAGGAGGGGAAGGACGTGGAACGAGCCACCAACGAATACGAATACAAAGTCACGTACAGTGTTAGTGTGTGATACAATAACTGAATACATTTAAAAGTTTTACTGCTCAGTTGAATAAACACACTATTTAAAATAAAAAAAAAAGAAAACACGACCATCATGTGTTCTGGTCAATTGTCCGCTTTTGTCGTTACGGAAAACTTACACAATTACTTCATGTCATTTTTAATGTTGACGCCTCACATCTTCTATAACATATTTGAAATAGCCATTATCCGTAACCTAACTGACGACCACCAGAGTGTGAAGTGGGAATTTCCGAGCTTCACGAGAAGGCGGCGTCCAGCGTTGTCAACCGGGCGTGAACTAAATCGTCTAATGATATGTAATGATGTGTCAAAGATCAGCACCTTTTCCCAGGCAGCGTGGAAAATTACTGCTCTCTATCGCATTATTTGGCGACACCTACGGTCACGTGACGCATATACGTCTCATTTAATAGTGAAAGCAACCAGATTTCATATAAATGTCACTTTCTGGTCAACAAATAAATGCATAAGTCCCACATGTTGATGCTGTAGTGTTTCCACTCCAGCTTGACAAAATCTCATTTTATGGTGCCAGCAATGAATAAACTGTGTTTCATAGAATCTCTATCCCCACCTTGTTTGGTGTGATCTTTACATTGCAACATATTTGCTTATTCTGTTATAATATGGGTTGTAAGAGACCAGTTCTCCTGCTTTTGGATGATACTTCCCTGTGGGCTATATTTGCTGGAGGAGAAAGTGAACTGATGGACCTGTCACCGGCTCATATAAAAATAGACAAAAGCCCCACGGGGAGAGGGAGAGCGCTTCTCCAAAGGCAATGCTTTTATGACCAAAAAAAAAAAAGTACATTTGGAATAGACCTTTAGCTCCTAATAACCTTCACGGCAAAATGCATAAGCACAAAACGACTGGAGGGTGGAGGGGAGAGCGACTGGGACACAGCCAGGCAATAAACATGTGATTTATTTTTATCTCATTCGGAGGACACTGCATATTGAGCAAGCGGGGCGAGATGAAGGAGAGCCAGAAACGAGCAATAAAGAAGGTGATTTATATGGAGGTGGCTCTCCTCTGTCACATGTGATCCTATGGGAGCTGGCAGGAGCCCTCAGGTCATATTTCCTTGCTGAGAAGAGGCAGCAAATCCGCCCCTCCACCTCGCCTCAGACAATGGCCCCTGCCCTCCCTTTCTGCTTGACCCCCGTGTATTACCACACACTCAGAATCTGCACACATTCCACTCTGTTTTGCTTCAGCAGACGTTGCTCAATGTTTATTCAAAAAGGCAGCAGGGATGATTTGTAGACTTTAAGAGACAATGATCTCCCATTATGTTTTGCACCTGAGGCTGAAAACACGACCACTGCCGCATCCACACGCACACCCAGACACGCACACACATCCTCATATGATGGAGGTGACAGCTGTGTTACTGCCTATAAATGGGAACAAGGGAAGCAGGAGAGGACATGACAAGACACATGTCCCAATTTCCATGAAGGGATAAACCTTGACAGAAATATTGCCCTCTCTCGCACACTCCTTTACTGTAAATAGATGTCCAAGGTACAAAGTTGAAATGCAGCGAATACCAAAGTGGAGGACCATTTTTAAAAAAAGCAGATCACACAGCTATCATTTATAGTGTTGCTCCCAAGTTGACGATACTACATAATTCACTTTTTAAAACGATTATGACTTAATCCAAAAGCAGACGAAGCCTCCTGGGCCTTATGTGCCATTAAGATCAGGACACTCACATTCAGTGATCTCCATTTTCATTACTTTGATAAGGCTTTCAAACTTACTAACTCGGCCCGAGGCAACCTGCTTTCAAATTAGATCAGGGACCATGGCTGAATGTCAGTGAATGCTGCTTGATAACGGTTGAGTGCATACATTTCTCTATGGGGTTATTTTTCCCTCCGAGATCCAGGGATCGAGCCAAAAAAGAGCCTTATGGAAAATGCAAACCAAGAATTAAATTCATTCCAGCCAGAGTATAATGTCAAACTGACAAAATGGGTTAGCGTGTGTCATCCTAAGTCATATTCCTATCTGCTTTTTTCTTTTTTGTTTCCCCTCATGGCTCGGTCTAATTTTAGTGTAGTTATCATTTCTAACAGAACGCAGGAACAACGAAATGAGGGGATCTGTTGCATTCTGAATTCTGAAGATGAAATTAAGAACATCGCTATTTATGTCTGTCTTCTGTGTTTAACCGCCAGAGGCCCAGGAACAGTTTTGGCAGGTCAAAAACACATCTCTCAGCCCGTCATTCTGGAAGGGTTAAGTCTGACAAACAGACATAAATAAAACCAACTGTGGTGCCAATGCGATGACTCTCTCTGAGCCTATATTGTCCTTTACGCATTAAATACCTCAAAGAAAGCATTTTGTCACAACCTCATGCTCCTTATCATGGTGTCTGAACAGACACTTGCCCACCTTCCTGTACTATAAGAGCCTCGTAACAAATGAAATGCAAATCAATACCGAGATAAAGCTCCCACCCGTGCATAAAACACATCACCCAGCAGGACATAAAACAGAATTACTAAGTTTGAAATGGAACAACAAACAGACATAACGCCATCACAAGGCATGAATATTGGATGAATTGCTCTGCTGCATATGACGTGTAACAGCTTTAAGTGCTATTCCTCTCTGGCCTTCAACTACAAGGCGGAATAAAGTGTGCGAGTGGATAATATGGAAGGCCAGAACTCAAATATGTGTGTATTCTGTTTCCACCTTCTTACCAAGCTTTGAATAAAAAAAAAATAAATAAAAAAATGCATTTACATATATTTACAATGTAATCCATTTAAAATGAAAATCTAATGTGAAATTGATGAATGTATTTGCATTTTCACAGTAGAACACAACATAAAACCTCTGATCAAAAATGCGTATTGGGCATTTTCCCATTTGAACGTAAATATGCCGTTATTTAACATCTTTCTGTTGACGGTTTAATGGTGATAAAGGCAGATTTATGCTCAGGGGGTGAATACTAATGCTACCACTTATTTTACATGATATAATTTTGATTAAATGACATTACTCTGTAGAAATCTGTTTATACTTTGCCATTAAAGAGTTTTTGTAAACGTTTTGTTTTGTATATTGACCATCTCCACCCAGGCCACAGCTCGTCCTCCCTGCAGGATAATTCCCGATTTTTATCTAAAATTAAGACATTCATCTCTGTTTCCCACTTTTCTTTGTTATCCAAACTGTTATCACCACTGATTACTTTATTTATTTTCCCTCCAGACATTTCTATTTAGAAATGGGATTGTATCTAAGTACACTATTGGATAGTCACTCTCTTCCATTCTTACCCATATAGAATCCTTATTTTGAGACAACCATTGATTTCAGCTGGGCGGCCCGCTGAGTTTGGTCAATTTAAGGGGTAAACATTGAAACAGGAAAAGTAGTATTCGCAATATGTTTGTTCGTATTGTTTCCACCCTCACTCTTAGGGATAAGGGAGAACACTTAACAGAAGTAAAGAAGATTCTCATCCATACTTCTCAGTGTTGACGTCTGCTTCCAATTACCTCCAATACAACTTACTATCTAATAGTTATAGCAAAAAACAATCTAGATAGATAAATAACACTACAGGTGAGTGGAAAAGTATGTATTTTCAAATTTGTTGTGAACTTTCGCATTAAATTACGACAGCATTCAATACAAGAAAAGCTGCAAAACTCCATTATCAAATTGGTTGTTGTTTTTTTCTTATCGCAAGGATGCTACAATCAATTACTTGGTTATGCTCCGACTCAGAGGAAACACACCCTCTTCTCCTGTCACACTAAATCAGACATGGTGTCAGAACTCTGGAGGCCGTTGTTATATTATTCACCAGGGACTGAAACTACAAATAAATCTTGCAGGCTGACAGAAGGGCGAGTGGTCTGTTGAAGGGTTGTGGCCCAAAATAGTGTTTCGCACTCACCAGTGTCTGATAACCCGTAGAAAAACAGCACGATTTTCTTTTGGACTTTGAATAAAAACACATTTTATAATGTAAGACAGCTAATTTACAAGCACTGATGTGTCCACACTTGGCCATACTGCACAGAAAGGGAAAATTAGTCGTCAGGTTATAAAAAAAAGTGTTTATTTCATAAAAAGATTTACAATATTTAATTTATCATCAAATCTTTCGGATATTATCGTTAACATCTGTACCATTGCTTACATCATCAGCTCTCTGCACTGAGTATCATCACGACCCGACTAAATCCATAACACCTACCACGCCAATGCCACAGTCTTGCTACTACAAACAACATTCTCACAGAAGTCTGTCATGTAGTTTGGGTTAACTGAAACATTAAGAAAATGTGGAAAAATGTATTGGATAATATTCAACTTCAAGTTTGGTCGAAGAGTTGTAAGAAAAAGGAGGTTTACCTGGTTCTCTGAAGTAAATCTTGGCTGTTCTGAAGGTGACCTGGTTTATGTCCTGAAGCTATTGTTTGAGTATGTGACGATTAGAAAGAGAGCACCTGAGAGGACCAGATTTTTGCCTGCCAACTGAACCAACCACAAACTGGAACACAACAGGGTTTATGCCATCAATCAACATGAAGATACATGTGTTTCATTAATTTACAGACACAGACTTTCATACACACTTGACAGAACCTTGACGTTAACTTTGGTTAATACAAACATGTATTTGATAATGCACTTTTGAATGAACACTGGTGAGAAAGTAGTGTCAGGTGCTGATAGTCATAAAACTATGAAAAACAGCCTCGAGTGAACAAGTTATTCATCATGCAAGTGTGCCTGAAACACTGTTAGATGTGCGGCTGTGACACCCCATGCATAGATCCCTCTGTCAATGATGTGCGTGGTGGGAAGACATCAGATAGCCAGCAGATTGTCGTAGCTGCCAGCAGCTCCGCGGCATGAAACGTCATTCGTCATTATCTGAAAGAGAGAGAGAGAGAGGAGAGAATGAGAATCATGTTGGGACGGATAGTTCATTAGAGAGGCAGAGGTCAGCGGTTAGCGCATGTAGCTTAATAAGAAATGACAGAAGAGGAACAGATGACTCCAAAATGCTAAGAAAGGCAAAAACCCCACATGATGTTCAAAACCACTATCATTCAAGTGCACAGTCACTCACGCAAGCCTTTAAATTTATCTAATTACATTTAGCATATCTTTTTACATTTTATTGGATCGCAATGTTGCTCATTCAGCCATTATTTAGGTCCAGACTAAACTATTTCAATTTTGGATGGACTGGCAGGATATTTTCTACACACATTCAGATGCGATACATGGGTGATATCCTATTTGAAGGGTGGAATATCAGTGATAAGAAACTGAGGAAGAATGTCATGAAAAGGCTGTCATTTGTCCTTCAAAGTTCAAAAAGGAAAAAAAAACAAAAATCAGATTTGGAACAAGCATATTATGTACATTAAAAGGTGCAATATGTAGAAATTGGTAACCAGTCGAATTAGTACCAACATTCACTGTTAATTAAAAAAAAAAAAAAAAAGAAGAAGAAAAAAAAAAGAAATATCTCAATAGCTTTCAGAAGGATTTTCTTAAAAGATCATGTCACATTCATGTCCCCCTCAGAATGAATACTAACAACTTGGGCCAATCCTTCACTTCCTATGTATAGAACCATCATCAGATCTAAATTAATTTGTCCAATATGTTAATTTTGAATTGTCATTGTGAGAATGTTAGCATGCTGACCCTAGCATTTAGCCCAAAGCACCGCTGAGCCCCAGTACAGCCTCACAGAGCCGCTAACATGGCTTTAGACCAATGACACAGCTTCCATCCATCACACAGCTGGGATTCATATCAGTTCAGTTGACTAACTTCCTGATGCTTATTTTCCAAATGCAACCTGACATTTAATTGGAAAAACAGGCATCATAACTGACCTAAAACCCGGAGCAAAGTCTAGTCAATCTTTGGGGCTTGTATGCGATGGACAATTAGCTTGTGAGTGTAGCCAATAGATTGTTCTTCATAACCTCAGTATATGGATTTGTTAGTCGTTAGATGCCTCAAAAATGTTTCAAAACATGCACGATGTTATTGCTGTATGGATGGGAGCCATAAAAAACATATTTTAGAGATCTTGAGACAGATCCTCATGAGAGACATTTGACAATTGCTTCCTGTCTTTCTTCTACTGAAGACATTAAAAATAGAAAACAAAAGAACTGTCAGATAGAGATTTTCAGTGAGAGAATTTATCTGAAGACTGCTCTCATCCTGAGGAAAGCCTGTCAAAGCCTGAAATATTCTGTTCCTTCACCTCTCTCTGCATCTGTCGTGGCCCCAGCCTGACAACTGACTCGGCACAGAACAAGAACAAGCTGGCAGAAAGTGTTCGGGGTGTGTTTCACACCTACTTAGTCTCTTCATTACTTGGTGTCAATGTGCGGGAAGAGGACGGGATTTTATAGATTAGATTTAAACACTCACTTTATTCTGACACTGTGCAGTGGGGAAACCATCCATCACTGTTGCAAACTATCTACAGTCAATTAAGAAGTAACTAGAGTCACTTAAAGGATTGGGCCAGAACTCAGCTGAAGTATCTGGAACAGATACAGAGAGCACTGTTTACAAGATTTCTATGAAGGTCAACATCTGCACTCACTAAACCCACCAACACCCACCAACATCTGTTTTTTGTCTTCAATGTGACTGTGTACAATTAGTATTTACTCCCCCGGTCAACTGACTCTGCAATAGTCGTGTGTCTTTTTCGGCTCCATCTTCAATAAACTGTCATGAAAATGCAACACCAACAGGCTAAAATGTGCTCATCTTCAGGCGATACTATGACGTGTGTTGAAGCTAAGGCTGTTGGCTTGTTGATACCTTTCCATCCGTTTCTGTTCAAGTAGCGCTCGGATATCACTCAGTCGTTGCTGAATTTGATTTTTTTTTTAAAGTTACTGTTGCCTGAACAGTGCAACTCTCAACAGAGATGAGAAATAAGTAAGATGTCTCACTCCTTAGCAGCTTCTGTTATCAGCTCAAAAAAAACAATAATGCGGCTAATTCCGAATTGTATTAAGACTTTCTAAAACAAGCTGTAGCACCTTGTGGATTAAGTCTGATGGGGTATTTGGTCTGCTTCTTTCTACTGTTAACGTAAAGTCTCCCTGCTTTGCTGGCGCATTGGTGATGACAAAGGTGACACAAAAAGAAAGAAAGGCAAACTTGTCCCGGTGATGTGAAAAAGCCTAACCCCTAACCCTAAATAGTTTTTAATATGTAAAAATATATACAGCTTCCTGTAGCATCACACACTTCCAGGTTAAGCCCAACCCATTCAGAGTATGGATACAGATCATTTAGTTCAATGAACAGAACAGTTAAATTCATCCCAACGTCAATGCAACTTGTAAAATGTTATTTTGCTGTTCTTTTCTATACATGCGACATCTATTGCATGTCTGCCCGTCCTGGGAGAGGGATCCCTCCTCTGTGGTTCTTCTGGAGGTTTCTTAAAACGTCTTTTTTCTCCCCATGTTAAAAGTTTTTCCTCACTCAAATCAAAGGTCTAAGGACGGAGCATGTCATTCACTGTACAGATTGTAAAGCCCATGGAGGCAATGTGATTTTGATTTTTGATACAGACACATACAATATTTTGATGGGGATGTGGCCAATGAAAATATATACCACAATATCTTGAAATCAACAAAATCAAATAATAAGATATTTTTGACCAAATACCTTTGAATCGATATTGTGATAGAGAAAATGGTGTACTCACTCATCCCTAGTCACTTACCTTCTTGGTATGCACCATCGGCCATTACCAGATGAAGGATGTTGGCATACAGATGCTGGTACTCGGTTCCCAAAATGCTCAACACTAAACTGGAGCCCAGGTCAATAGTCTCATCTTCATCTTCATGTATAGCCTTAAATGTAGGGGAAAAAAAACATTTAGTCAATCTGTTCAACCAGTCTAATGTCACACCATTTAATGGAGACAACATTTCATACCTTAATCTTATTGTATGCCTCGATGAACTTCTCAAAGCCCATCTGCTGCTCCAGGTTGAAGCGCAGCTCTTCCAGTCGACTGAAGATGCTGTCATGATAGGCAGCCTCTACGCCCTGGTCCTCTCCACTGCCGTCTGCGGAGCAGCAGGATTTATCAGTTCTCATAAAACTGAAAGCGCTTAGTTTGCATAAATAACCCATTTATTACCCAGCAACTTATTAAAAGCATGAATCATCTGACATAAAATATCAATTTATGATGTTTCTCCTCCAGGCTAAAAGCAGCTTGCAAGCTTTCTCCAAATTGTGTGGAAGTACTAATAACCACTGGTGTGCCAGCAAAAATATGAAGTGAATGTGAACAAAATGAAAACAGGTTGAAACTTAAACTTTCATTCTACAAATTCAAGACATTCCTCGTACCTGACTGCCACTCTTCATTTATCTGGCTGTTATTGCTGTGGTCCTCTTCACCAGGACTCCCATTGGAGCATTCCTCATCCTCCTCATCCTCCTCGCCTTCTTCCTCATCCTCCTCCTCCTCTTCATCATCGTCGTCGTCGTCATCGTCGTCATCCACAGCCATCTGATTGTTGTCCTGATCGATCTCAGCTGCTAACCTGTTGAAGAGCTCTTGGTCTTCGCCCTCTGGAGGGTTTCCGTTGAAGTCTCCTGCACCGACCTCCTCTTGCAGCAGCCTCTCCATGGAGGCCCGGATGTCCCGCAGATCTTCATCCTCATATGCACTTGGGAACAGGGAATATTGTTATCAGACACATCTTGCCATCGGCTGGGTGTATTTATAGAGCCTCAGCAAAATGAAAGTGACTTTTTCTAATGTGGTCTCGCATGCCTAAAAAAATGAGTGAAGAAACTACAGCTACCAGCTATCTCCACACTGCAGAAGTTTATATTTGCTGAAATCGTACATTGTGGCTCAAGTATGTGTTTGCTTTTGAAATTTAATTAATGTTTGTCTCACTCTTCAGTCTCAGACTGATCGTCATCTTTGACTGCCTCGTCCAAGTCTTCGATTTCCAGGTTGTTGTCTGGGGCGACATTAGTATTTGTCACTGCAGACTCCTGCTGAGCACTGAAGAGACGACTGAGATCTGGTAGAGAACATGTCCGCAGCATCTGACAACACAATGCAAACAGAAAAACACGTACAATAATTGGATGAGGCTCTAGGACTGGGCGATATGGCCTTTTAATAATATTGTGATCTTTTTCACACCTTTATTCAAGAATCAGGGAATCAAATGAGAGAGACACTCATTTTTAATGATGCCAAACATAAAACAGACACCAGGCAAACAGTTAAATGCTGATAGGGGTTCTGGTTATTGAGACCCAAAGCCTCATTTTTTCAGTTTTAGGTGATGTTGCAAGAGATTCCAAGAGACTGCTCCACTAATACAAATGCAGTTACTTGCAGTAACCTGAAGAACCAGTCAGTCACTGGAGAGACTTAAAAGTGGACCATGGTTCCAATGCAACATGTAGATGTAATATATGAGGGTAATTTTTCTTATCAAGGCTTTAAAGATAAACAGATAACACGGATTATTACATCTCTCAGACAGAGATGGCCGACTGATCTTATCATAGAGGATGCAGTGATGAGTTTTCTTGTTTGTTTTGCTATCACTGCTTTATAAACCTCAGGGCTGAGTGGAAGACAACATTTAAAAGGGCCAAGTGTGGAGAGAGCAGCATGTCTGTAAATTCAACATTCCACTCCCTGAAGAAAAAAAGGAAAGCTAGATTTTTTTCTTGTTTTATTTGCTTTAGGCTTTGTCGACTTGGGGACAAAATAAAATATTACAATATTTTTGACCAAACACCTCGATATCAATATTGTCAGATATTGTAGGGATGACTATTGGTGCTTTTACAAAATATTAACACCGAGAGTTTTGACCAATAATCACAGTAATTTGGGTATAATGATAAAGTCAGTAAAGGCAGGTATTTGAATGAGAACAGTCTGGTGAGTTCAGAAAATGACACCATTTTACTGTAATGCAGCCTTTAAAACCTGGAAAAGACAACACCTATGCCATATCATTGTATGAGGATAACAAAATCGAAGACGACACGTAATCTCATAAAACGCTCTGCTCCAACGTCAACATAAAGTCTTGATTGATACGACAATAATCAACTGCAAAAAAGTAAAATTATGCGACTACCAATACATAAAAATGAATCCCAATGAAATGCGAAATATAGAAAATCTAACCAACAGTAACTTTCTGAAAAGTCCTGAAACAACCAAACCCTAAAAAAAGCACACTGACAAACCCACATCCACATTCTGTGCAGCTCTCTGGGATCTGCAAAACCCAGCTCAACAGTTTCAACACCCAGAGTCCCTGATGAAGGTTATGAAAGATATAGGTTGATGGATGCTCTATCCGTCCTATTGGACCCACTGCAGGTTCAGACTATTTGATTAATGGCTTTGGCTCTATTCCAGACCCCCTCATTAATAAAGGAGACTGAAACCATACCTAAAAATACCACACAAGCCTGCACATCACACCAGGCACAAGAACAAGTGTGAATTTCCTCAACCCCTGCAGCAGCAGCTCACCTGATCATATTAAACAGATGGCATACTGTTGTGTGATATGCCATTTCATTACCCTTACACCTTTCCCTTGCCATTCCCCGTGAAAAGTGGGTTTTTAAATTCACACTCAGCCAATGATTACCTTGGGGTTATTGGAGTCAAACATTCCCGTGGAGAGACCAATGAGGAGGGCATGGTGGTGTTTGGAGCGCAGAGGTGAGACAGAGCGTGAGCGAGAAGCCAGAGAGGAAGATGATTCATCGAAGGAGGACTGGGCTGAGAGGATTGCAAGGGCAGCAGTGCGTCGGTGGGCCGGGGAACACAACTTCATAAACAGGGGCTCCTCACACTGTGCTAAGCCTGGGAGAGGGAGGGAAGGCAGGGCAGATTTAATTAAGATAGTAATAACGTTGAAGAAAAAAAAAAAAAAAGTGGCTTGGACTCACTAAACATTAACCTCACCAGAAGATTCAGTCGGTTTCTCTGCACTCTTCTCAACCTCTTTGGTGCCTGCTGGTCTTGTGATGCCCTCTGGTGGCCTAAAAGAAAAATACACTTCAGCTCCACAAATACAAGTATTTAAAAAAAAATCAACATTTTATTCTTCTACTTAAGCTGTAATAGAATTGTCTTTCTTTTATTTGATGTCTCTAATTAGTTATATAGATAAATATTCACGTTGGCTGTTGGGCATCCTGCTCCCACGCCTGCTGCACACCAGTCTGGGGACGCGAGGCCTGTTTAGGTGCCTCTTCCAAAACCATCGACTCCACGTCTGCTGGATCTGTTAGAATTCAGACCAGACAGGATTGAATTCATCTTAAAAACATACTTGATCTGATATTCATTGGATAATTCAGCTCTAAGCGTCATGCTGACCCTGAGTCTCAGTGAGGTTTGGTGGCAGTGTCACATGGTCAGCTGCACCAGCTGCAGACGTTTGCTGATGTGAAGCCCCCGTGGTGTGTGAACTCTCCTTCTGAACCTCCTCGCTCTGCACCGCAGCAGCTGCCGCTGGCTTAGAGGGCAACTCTTCTGTAGGTGTCTCTGCAACCTCAGCAGCTGCCATCTGGTTAGGTTTATCTAGGGAAGATTTAGCATCATCAGTAAGTGAACATGCCACTTGTACTAGTTGTTGTGTCTATGGGAGTGAATTTTACCATACTAGTGTATATCATTGTGCATATTGCCCATTAATGGAAATAAAAGAAGGATTTCATGTTCTGAGGTTATTCAATTTAATGTCATAGGACACTTGAATTACTTAGGATAATAGATTTTGGCTAGAAGATAGATGTCACTAGCAATATCTATAAGAAGTCAGAAATTAGCAAAAACTATTTTTAAACTGTAATATTTAGAAACAACAGGAAGGCAAGACTTGGTTTGTCCTTATTTGTATTAGTATTTGATCGATAGGGGTTTAAAATTTTAAACTTAATGTGGTCCTGCTGGGCTGTGCAGCTGAGATCAGTTTTGTTCAATTTTCAACAAATTATTCTCCTCATGGGCTGATGTAGAAACTCAGTCTAGTGCCTCTTCCCTTCTAAACTCAGACACAGTAGAAACATGTTTTTTTAAAAAACAACTAAAACTTCACTTAAGAAACACATTCATTATCCCAGTATGATCCAATAAAGGGTGATGAGTTCTCTCTAACTGGAAAAGGAAATTATGTGACTATAAGGACCGAAAAAGAATCGAGACTCAGATGTTATGATGCCTTTGAACAAGCTGAGGCTTAATTTCAACCTTGAGCCAATAGCAGTCATTTCTCCAAGTACCTCCAGAAGCCTTGTAAAAGTAAATCAAAATTATGTACTTATCAGACCCTTCACTCACCTTCTGCAAAAAATGATGATAAAAGAAAATCTTGCAATTTGAAATCTCAGATTAATATTAGAAAGTGACTTGCGCTGATGCTCATTATAAGTCTATAGTTACACATCTTAAGCTGTGAGGTGAGTAGCAGCTTCACTCAGCTGAATCATAACTTCAAAATGGGGCCATCGACTGGCTGACATTATTTAGAATTTAGATCAATCCAAAGATCTGCATATCGGTGTAGTTGTATCTTTAACCTCAAAAAGGATTCACATCGGTTATATAATTTATTTAAAAAATATTGTGGGGAAAAAAGATGAAGACTAACCAGGGCTGGAAGAGTCTTCTTCGCAGATGGTGGCAGTCCCCAGCTGCTGGGTGAGAGGCTGAAGCTCTGCCTGCTGAAGCACTTTCAGCACCTGAGAGTCTGGACTGGGCCCCCACACCTTTCTAGGTGTCTCTTCATGTAGCACACCCATCTGTATCACTTCACCTGCTGTTTGTTCTGAAACATCACACAAAATGAGGGAGACAGACAGGAAAAGGGGGAGAGAGAGAATTAAGACAACACACAGCAAAGGGCCACGTGTTGGAATAGAACATAAAGCTCTGCCTTAGTACATGGAGCTCCCCCAGAAGGACTACAGGGCGCCCAGCTTGGCGTGATTTTTAAGAAATTTGCACGTGTTATTGCTCAGGGAGAAAGGGACTCACCTATGGTCGGGATGAGGGTCTGCTCTAGAGTTTGTTGAGCAACAGAGATGACAAGTGGAACTCCTGCCTCCCACTTCTTCCTGTCTCCACCTGAACATGGTCTGTCTTCTGGAGATCCGGAGGAGGCTAGTGAGAGAAGTTTGAGGGAAAAAAAGATGAGCAAAATATCTGAAACAGAGGCGCTGATGTGTATAAATTCAGAGCAAAGCAAATTTAAGTTGATTACAAAATTTCCACTGCACAAGCACCGAAATGTGGTATTAATAACAGTAATTAAAAGCAGGCGCAATCATCAGGAAATTGTTTCTTTCAATTCTAAATCAAACACTATAAAAGACTATACTGTGAAGTTACTGTAAGTTAACCAGCAAGTAAACATCCTCAGCATAAAGTACACAAAATAGTACAATTATATCCATGGAAATAGATCCTCTGATGATAAATGGGACTTGAGAGATTTGTCCTGCGAGGGCTCCCATTACCTGCTGTTGTAGCGCAGGTATCCATTAAGGGTTGCTGAGCTACTGGAAGCACCGGCAGATCTGCTGCATCCCACTTCTTCCGGTCTCCGTTCGAAGGGGGGCGTTTCTCTGTGTCATACTGGATCTGCTGGGGAGCAGGACTTGGTTCGGCAGGGGGCAGAGTCGGCGGCTCCACTTCCTCCGCTGAGCTCTGGGCCTTCAGGTTCTGGTTAAGTCGGCGCAAAATCTGCTTTTTCTCACTCTGTTGCGGGAAAAGAATTACTTAGTGTTCAGATTCAGAACTCCTGCAATTTTGGCACACAGTTACTGAATGAAAGATGAATGTATCTTATACACCGACCTGGATGACTGTAGCATTCTCTGGGTCGGGTAAGCTTTCTTTTAGCGGGGTAATCTGTCAAACACATATTGATAACAGCTTAGGGATACATGCTCAAACAATACTTTCTGTTAGGGTGTGGTAGACTTTGTAAATGTATACTGACTGCTCCAACATTCTTCAGGGCAGCAGTCATGGATATGGCCAGGATGGACTGGGGTTTGGATACGGGCAGGGCTGGAGCTTTGGGAGCCGGGTCTGGCAGAGAGGGACTGGGCTGGGGTGGAAGAGGACTGTTGGAGGTAGATGATACTGCTACTGCTACTGCTGCTGCCACTGCTGCTGCTGGTGCTACGTTTCCTGCTGCCATGCCAACCTTTACCCCCCGAGCTGCAAGCTACCACAATACACAACATCAAAGATTAGACCTTTTTTTTTCAGTTTTCCAATTTGGGATCTCGTGGCTTCTGGTGACTTGTTCACACCATGTGAGCTGTATGGAATCATTTCATGTTTTTTGTGTTTCAATTCTTTTTCTTACGTTTTAAAACAAGTCCCTATCTACTTCAGCTGTTTTAGAGAGAATGCTGCAATGGTGTTTTGCTGTGAAGCTCAGGAAAGGTTTTGTGAAGTACAAAAATTCCCCCCACTTTTCATCGGCATGGAAGCGAGTACATAATGACTGAATTATCATTTTGGGGTGAACTGTTCCTTTAAGGTGAAGGACGAGTAAGTTACAGGCTCATGGATGTTAAGGGTGGCAGCAAAGAACGATAGAACTTACATGGTCCTCCCAAGCTCTCTTTTCTCTCTCATATGCTTCTTTTCTCTTCTTCTCTAGTTGCTCTTTCAGCACAGCAGCACGGGCGTTTGCTTGGGCCTGGCAGGTACACATGAACAGACAAATGAAAAAGAATGAAAACATTTTCTTGGGTGACCAAAATCTCCAAAGTCGTCTTATTGTGTCATCTCGTTAAAATAACTAGCAACTGTTTCTATTCCTGTCTCATGCAGAGCTGAACGCAGCAGTGGAGGCTCTGAAGTCCTACGACATGAGAATAAAAGCCCTGTTTTATTTTCTCTACACTGGTTGCCAGGTAGTAAGATTGTACCACTCACTTACAGGGCTCATGCTACACCTGACCTTTCAACCCTCATTGAAACAACCAAGACAACAAATCATAGGCTAAGATAATCTCCACAATCCTGGCTTTTAGATTTATTGTTCTTGTTGTCATCTAAATGCTGCATAATTTTCCAAAGCAGACTCACCTTTAAAGCCTCTATCTTCTTTCTCCTCAGCTCTGCCTCCTCGCTGGACTCCTGGCTGTCGGAGCCGTCGCTGTCGTACTGAAACGAACAAACCAATAAGAGCCAGGACACGAAGTGTCAGCAAGAACTGAGAAGACGCATTCGAAGGTGCTGTGAGAATCTAAATGTGGAGGACTGTACCTTCTCTCCTCTGAGTCGCGCTTTGATCTGCTGCCGCTCATTGAAGTTCTGCAAGCGGATCTGCCTCAGTCTCGACAAGTACTCCTAAGAACAGACTCAATGTTACTCAGTGTATGCAGAAGTAGAACACAGCATTGATCATACAAAAAAATGCATATATAAGTAGCACCTATAAAACAATACACAAGACAGTGTGATGTTAACATCTGTACATTAACACATTAGCCATTCAGCCAGAATAAAAATAATACATTAAGTTGTTCCATTCAGAGCACAAAAAAGCTGCAATACACAACTCAAAACTGAGGTGGTGTGGTTATTTGAAATGGGACAACAGAACAAAATCAAGGGTAATTACTGTTGGAAATAACAGCCATTATTTGGAGGCAAACTAAAAAGTACACACTGGACGGAGGAACATCACACGCTGAACAAGGAGTGGGCATGGGTTTGAGCCGCTGAGTTGAATTATGGGAGTGTCAAAGGGATTTTTTGTGCAGATGTATGAACGAAGACGAGCCAAGCCAGACGTGCTATGAGTGAGGTGGAGTGCGGGACTGGGTGGGGCATTCAAGGCCTGGGCTCCTACCTCCTCCTCTTTGTTGGCTCTGGGCCTTCTGCACCGAAGAGAACCGCCCCGGGTTCCATAGATTGCAGCCAGGTTTTGACGAGTGCCCTGTTTACCATTCAGTTCAACCACACTTTAGACAGCTCCCTAACATCTAACTGCCACAACACTCATGAGCGGGGCCCAGGATGTAAAGCTGCACTGATCAATGTTTTCATATCAACACTGAATTAAATGACTACATGTTACCTGAAAGGTGCCGCTCATCACAATGAACCCACGGAGAAATGTCACCCAACTCTGCAACCCATCATCTTTGACCCTTTTTTAGCTAATTTTTTTTATTTGTACAGATTTATTCCTTGATTCAGTGGCGCCACCCTCATCAACCGTGTTTCCTGCATTAATAAACCTGTCTGACAGATACGATTAGCAACTAGCTGGTGAAGAGTGCCAACTATCTAGTGAGCCTAAAGACAAGACCAGACCAATAAATACTGGACCTTTACATGTATCAACTGGCCAGAAACACAACTTCAGTGGGATGATTATACTGCTGTCTGCTGGATGTCAAAACACCACATTAATACGGCAAGAACATTTCAAGGCTGACTGTATGCTTCTTCTGCGGTTCTGCTGCCCTCTAGTGGCTGACAGTTTATTGATGCTGCATCAAAGGAGACCTTTTTTTATATTTTCCTCTCCTTCAGTGTGTTATATATGTTCTTGTGCATGTAAAACATCTTTTAAAAAAGGTCAAAGTAAGTTCCAACAGCTCCTCTCTCCCACAGAAAACACTGCTCCAGAAATACCTCATCAGTAGTCCTGCCCTTTAATTCAGTGAGCACATGATGTCACACTACCTCATCATGTCACACATTTGCATAAATTATTCCTATATCTTAGCACAGCTTGCCTGTTGTTGTTAGTGGTGGCTGATGATTAGTTCAGTTGGCCGTACTAGCGGCCCTTTAATAATACATGAAGCCATCTGATTCAGTGTTGACTGAAAAATGTAATACATGTGCTAAAAGCACACAAATAAGTGTCAGTTTTCATCTATGCGCATAGAAAAATGTACCTAGTTTACGAGGGGGGGTAATCACAATTATGGAAAAGGTTCAGTATTTCAGCAACAGGAGTAAATTCTCAGTAAGTTGCCCTTTAAATGACAGTACACAGTCAACCACAACATTAAAAAAGGACCAACAGGTGAAGGGAAAAATTGATCACTGATCTTGTTATAATGCAATGTTCTGTGAGGAAAACCGTGGGACCTGGCAATCATGTAAATGCCACTTGGCATGTACCATAAACCCAAACAACATTGCAGCCCAAGTACACTCCCTCATAGCAATGTCAGATGTTCCAGCATGTCTTACAGATGCTGAATCGGATCGTGTCAAGAGGGATCCACACGGACGCCAGGACCAAAAGTTTTGCAGCAGCACATTGTATTGAAACAAGCTGATCAATGTTATTCACTCCACCTCTTGTTCCTTTTAAATGTTGGGGATGATTGCTGTTAAACATAATACATACCAGCTGTCCCTCAGCACGAACTTTGTTGAGCATGGCTTCTCTCTTCCGCTGTAAAAACTCCTCAACCTGATAGGCCCGTCCATGAGCCATCTGACCACATTGCCTGAAAACAGAAAAGAGATATTCAAACTTCACTTTCACGAGCAAGAAGCAAAAATGTAGTTTCAATCCACATTTGTAGTGTCATTTGTTGATTAGGGAGAAGCTGCATGACTGACCTACTAATATGAGCTTGTCTAGAAACATGCTGCAGTCTCTGTAATTCCCTCTTGATTACATCAGGGTTGAAGATTCGGGCCGGACCATTGGGCAGCACTGGGCCAGCAGCAGCTGGTACGCTTCTGACACACAGAGGTCACGACATTAAACAATTGTTCAACACATATATATCCACTAAACTACAGAAACATTTGAACATACCGAACTGGACTGCCTGGTCCTGCTGAGGGTCCCTCCCTCGTGATGATTTTAGGCTGTGGTTTAGCCATTTGGTCCAGAGCAGCGTGGTACTGCTCATATGGGGTTTTACTTGGAGGAAGGCCCTGAACAGAACTTGGGACAACCCTCTTTCCACCACCTACATAACACTGAAGGAAGTGTTCATATATACTTTATATGTAAAACATGGCATTAGTAACACTTTCATGAAAAAGGAAATGAGCGAAGTACCTTTCTCTCTGGGCTGCTACCTCCACTAGAATTCAAGACATGCTTCCAGCCTTGTTCTCTGGCTTGGTTTATACGATTGATCTGTTAGAGATCACAGGTTTTAGATGAGACATACAGTGCACTGATCCTTATCAATGTGCTTCCCAACTGACAGCACATTAATCACCAGATATATAAAAGGAGAGAAACAAAGATATTCTCGAGAAAAAAACTGAGCACCCACCTTTTCCTTTTCATATCTCTTCATTTGGTCCGCTTTCAACAGGAACATCTGAAAGCAACACAAATAAGGGAATGATTGAAACTTGACAGAGGAACATAAAGGAAAAGTTATTTCAGTCTTTATCTTGTCACCGCCATGCCAATGGAAAGTCAAAACATTTGTGGAGCTTCACACATTACAGCACTGCAGCATTCTCCTCAACAACTGAAGATGATGGGGAAATACCAAATTCAAGTGAAAAGAGGTTATTTACACCCTTTTTAAGCTAAAATGTTTGAAGTAGTTGCATTATTTTACGTTTTAAAACATGTCCCTATCTACTTCAGTTGATTAGGACAATGCTGCAAGGCTGTTTCTCTGTGAAGCTCCAGAAAAATTTGTCGACTACGAAACTTAACCCGACCTTCAAATCAGCACAGACAATGACTGAATTCTCATTTTTGAGTGAACTTGTCCCTTTAACAATGCACCCACCTGCTCTCTCTGTTTCCTCTCTTTCTCAATCAGCTCCATCCTTTTCTTTCGGGCGCCATCCTGCAGCATGGGGCAAAGGCATCTCAGTCAAAAAGAAACATCTTCAAGAACACGTGCTTTGAGGTAAGCAGGACTGCTCTGTCACTGGACAGGCAGGTGAGGAGGGAAAGTCCGGTTAACAGAGAAAGCTAAAATCAGGCACGATACTCTGGGAGCTGGGAGTGGAAAACGGGTGAATACGGGGATCAAGCGTAATGACAGGGAGGAAAACAAAAAATACTGGTAGGAAGAGACCTTCATGTTTGAGTAAATGTGGAGAGAAAAAGGAAGGGAGATCTCATAGTAAGTTCAAGTTATGCTGGGCTCTCAGCTGTACCTCTTGTTTTTTCCTCTCTTCCTCCACTTGACTCACTCTTCTCTTGGGGGCTGCTGGGAGAGGGGCCTGAGCAACATATGACACTGGGGTTCAGAGGTAGCCAACAGATGATGATGTAAGAACACACATTTGCACACACAGATGGGAGAAGCCGCCGACATGCCAGACTTGCCAGCTTTTTTTTTTTTTTTTTTTTTTTTAAACACGCACAGCAAATAAAAAGTCATGAGTGGCGCAAAAAAAATTAAATAAAAAAAAAAAATCACAGCAATTTGGTCTCATGATCAACAATCTACTTACTGGTTTATGCTTCACAGCTGGTTTCCTCTCAGCAGGCTTTTTGGCTGCATCTGACACCTTCTTCACAGTTAAAGGCACTCCATATTTGCTGGCTGGTTTGGTAATCTTCTGGGCTGGTGCGAGTGGTATGGAGCCAGGGGCAGATCTCTTGGCTGGTTACACAAACACAAAAAAAATATTTATATATATGAGAACATTTATCCTTATCAGCAAAGGAAGATTTTATTAGAAGTGCAATTCAGTAATGTTATGTTATTCATACAAAACACACAGTTCAAACCCCTGGCCTGCATTTCACCAACAGAGCAATAAATTAGGAGCACCATTTGAAGCAAATGAGGCAATTAATTCTTCCCTCTACAGCTTTGAAGCATCTAAGCTTTTAAGCCATCTAATCAAATCTGAAAGATTTAAACAAATCCCTCTCATAACTAGAGCTCAAACCACGCAGATGATGTTAGAACAGGTTCCCATCCAAAGCCAGCTCTGCCTGGCTGCAGTAATCCAACAATCTCCTTTTGTTTCAGATGACTGATAGCCTGGTCCACTGTCTGCATCACATTCTACACATATATGTCCTGTGTGATCTTGAGCATCGGTGTTATGGACAGACTGGTCAGGTGAGTCTCTTGGCCTGAACACAAGTCTCACCTTCTCCTGTTCGAAGCCCGCGCTCATGGATTTCAAGAGAAGCTTCAGCGTGTTTCTACAAATAGTGCTGTGCAGAAATATCACGTCAATTAAGGAAAGTTAATCAGCCTCTAACTGCTCATTCAAGCCTTCAAGCCAAGATTCTTTGGCCTCTTTCAAGATTTCCATAACTGAATAAACAAGCTGTTCTCAGATGTGAAATAAGATCCCCAGATCACTATTTGAAGCTTTACAGGTGGCAGGGTCCGCCAAATGTAAAGGTAACAACAAACACCAAATAAACACCATAAAGTAAAACAGTGTAAAATTGTGTTGTCCCATCAGGTCAGTTTGTTTATTCAGTCATGAAAAAACTTGACTTTGTTGTTGTTGTTATTAGGAATTTGTCATTTAGTTTGTTTATTACCTTTTACTCGAGTATATTTCTTTGATAGCTTAAGTTATTAGTTACTTGGCAGATTGCATGCTGCATCAGTGCCATGCTAGCTCATTTTTAAATGTATGTATAAAAACAAATGAATGATTTTCACAATCAGAAAAATTAGTGATACTCAATTGTCTGCCCATAGTATATCGTATATACAGCACATAAATGTATCTATACTGTATTATTGTTTATTTTGCTTTTTAAACTTAATTCAATCAGATACTTTAAGACTTTTACGCAAGTTGTAGCTGATAAATCAGAAAGTGGTGACAGGATTATGATTTGAAATATTCCCTATGTTTATAAATTTGCTAAATTCCCACCCAGAGTGTGATGACAGATGAAAATGGCTGCTGTGTGAATGGCATGCACACTACCGCAGTCTAACAGTGGGGGACAGCTACACAGAGCAGCTTTGTTCATTTTCTTACCTGGTGGCCCCTGTAACACACCCAGTTTAGGCAGCTTGTGAAGAAAAGTATGGTGGAATTCCTGAGCAATAATCTGGAATCAGTAGAGAATACATGTTCTTTAACTCAGCACGGTTCTGGTTTATGTAAATTCAGGCTGTATGAAAAACACCTGATCATGTTCTCTACCTGTGGTGTGAGGAACTTCTCTATCCTACAAGTCAGGAAAGGTTTGTCCAGGATGCTGCTGACTGAGGGCCTCTCTCGTGGGTTGCGCTTAAACAGCTGTGCCAAGAGAGAGCGCAGTTCTTGGGAGTAGTGGACAGACACGGGAGGGTACGAGCCACGGATGATCTTCAGGACGAGGTTCTTCATGTTGCCAGCCTCGAACTAAGGAACAATATACGTAGACCACCTTTGTAACCACTGCAGAGAAATGACTGAGGGCAGTCATACTTTTTTTTTTTTTTTTTAAAAGATCTGATGATGAGACTGAGGAAAACTTAGTTGTCAGCCATTATACATTACAGTGTACATACGGGAAATCAGTTTGTGAGAGAGCACTGCAATGCTGCATAAGCCCTACATTAAAAATACATTAACTGGTAAACAGCTTATACACAGAATACTTACTGCATGCTTAAGAGTGCACATTTCATATAGGACACACCCTAGCGCCCAAATATCACTGCAGAGGGAGGGAAAGTAGGCAAAGTAAGAGGAGAAAACACACAAATGGACAGGCATGGATCAGTTCAGGGGTAGTTTTACATCCATTACAATGTTTCTCCTGTCTTTATCATTAACCCGGGAAAACCAAAAAAAGGACCGGATTTCTTTAAAAAACTCCATATTGAACACTGAGATACTGCTACATTGATTTCCTTGCTTGTAACTAGTCTATTGGATTAAATACACACTTAAAATAGTTAAAGAGGAAATCAATACTAGCTTCCTGCTGAAGCTACAGACAAGATTCGATCACTCGATAAAGAGGAGACATGATACCTTTACATCACCCAGGAGCCACCACCCAATCCTGCATGACCCACAATATGCAGGGACAGATCTTGTCGCCTGAATTAAATATTAATCTACACCACAACTGAAACAAACACAAACATGATGGTATTTCAAAACATCATGTAAGTACCTTTTGTTGTTGTACGGTTTGTTCTCGCAGATCTCTGGTGATAAGTAATAAGGTGTTCCTATGCACGTTCTTGCGAGTTCTACAGTGCTGCAAATTACAAAAGAATGAAAAGCAAATTTTAAGAATGCGTGACTATTTCCAAATCTGGACTGAATGGAGACCTGCAGATTGGTTGAGAGGACATTTTACATACCTGTTTAGCACCCTCGCAATCCCAAAGTCTCCAAGCTGCACAGTCCCATCTTTCGTCAAAAATATGTTCTATGGGGATATCATGAAAAGACACGTAAATAACACAATATTTTCTGTAACTGAGGGAAGATCCTGTTGTGTGTGAAGCAAGCAATACCTGTGATTTGATGTCCCTGTGGAGGATTTTTCGATCATGCACGTGCTTCAGTGCCAGGCAAATCTGCACGAACCAATCCAAGATCTAGGAAAGGCAGAGTACACTTAATCCACATTCATATCTACATCATCTACAAATATACAACCAAGGGACATCACATTTAAAAGAAGACAAAGATGTGTAATAGAGCCAGTTAATATGATAAGTTCCGTTCGTGTGTTTTATAGGTTATGTCCTCAACGTGCATGATTGTCTCAAAGAGGTGGGAGCTTACTTGCTCTTCTGAGAACAGCACTCCTTTCTGAGAGTTGATCTTCTTGAAGAGGTCTCCTCCCTCACAGTAGTCCATCACAATGTACAGGCAGCCCCCCTCTGAAAAGAATTTCATAACATTTAGGTGTCAGCAATGGCTGGTCTTACATCTTTTTGATGTCTTTTTCCAAACTCTTCTTCTTTATATATCAAAATCTTTAACTTAATTGAAGCTACTATACTATCATTATAGGACCGCCACCTTCCAAAAGCTTGAGTAAATGCTGACACATTAAGTGGTGCATTATAAAACCAACTCCAGCACTTCATCCTCACTTCATCCTGCATTACTTTTCACTTACACCTCAATATGTCCCTCCCACCAACAACCCTGCTGTAATTTCCACATTAGACAACAGTTTTGAAAGGTAGTGAAAGTTTAGTTAACCTTTAATTGTGACAAGGCTTACTCTAATTCTATAACTGCAAGAACTTACTTTAATCAATAATCTTCTCTCTTTCCAATCGTTTTCTCTTTTCTGGCTAAAGGATACATGGGGAAAAGCAGTAAGGCTAAAGCTGGAAAAAATACTGGTGGAGGGATGCTGAGGATTAACTGCACTTAAAGTCAGCCCTCTATGCTAAATTTCACATGTATTGTTATTCACTGTATTTGTGTTCTTAACCTCACAAATTGCTTATTTTTCCACTGGACTGGTTTTAAATTTGTACTTAAAATATCCAAGAAACACTAAGAACTGTTTGCACCATTTATGCATTTAAGCAGCTGTTGCAGAATAGTTAAAGTAATCGATTGATTTTTTGGGAGGGAAAATCTGTGAACTGGGAAAGGTTCTGAACACTGGGTGAGTTGGCATGGATATCTATAGTGGTTTACAGGATACACCAGGGCAACGCTGAGGAAATTGCTTCCTGCTAATGACAATTTCTATAATTGGTGCCATCTTTCCCCAGCAGACCTTACACACACACATAGACACACACACACACACTCATTTTTCAATTGCTCAAACTTTTTTCTTTTAAGATGGCTATCTCTGACGCACTTTATCAAGTTCTTGTCATTTCCTCGATCCAATGTCCCTTAAAATGTATCTTTGGTGTATGGACTGTTGGAAGCAGGTTTTCCAGAGACCGAGCTGGTCGTGTTGTGCTCGCTACACTCACAAACATCATATATTACTATATCAGAAGAGTCCTAACGGCCCTGGCACAGCTTCTTGACTGACAGACTTAATGCCTTTTCTCCACTTGGATTGTGTGAATACCTTCAAAAGACTCCTTGTACTGGACGATGTTGGGATGACTCATGTTGGCAAGAACGGCAACCTCTTTTCGTGATTCCTGCCTCTCTTTACTTGACATCTGCCAAAATAAGGAGCAAACAATATGATGAAGCAAAGTGGTAAAGGAGGGGACACATTACCAGTGGCATGTGGAGCTTGTGTAATATTTATGAATGGGATCTTACTCCAGATATGCCAATCTCCTTGATGACATATTGGTGTCCATCCTCTTTGGATTTGACAAGGACGGCCTTTCCAAACGAACCTTCCCCGATTTTCTTCACCTTTTCGTACTTGTCCATGTTAGTGAAGTGATTGGCTCCTCATGCTGGGTCTGCAAAGAGATCAGGGAACATAATGCATGGCTATCAGACAGCTAAGAGTAAGCGGTAGTTTTAAATAAGCCAACAATCTGAGCCACTAATATTAACGTAATACAGCAATAATGACTGTTTGCTGTCCTGTAAATATACAGCAGAGCTAGTTCCACGGAGCGGGAGAAGGACCTCTTGCCTCTGACGGGCTGTGATGCTGAGACAACACACCATTCAGCTGGTAGCCGGATAGCTAACGTTACCGTTACATGCCAGCTAGACGAAGATGGAAGACCGCCCAACTTAGAATATATATGCGAGCGAGTCCACGCAACACCGAGTAATAAAATAAACATAGCTCACTATGTAGCGTTGTGTAAATGCCATTTGGTGGCTAATTCTTGGCTTACCATTAGTCTTTATCGCTGCCGTATGACAGAGGCTCTGATACTTGCTTCCGCCCTCGCGCTCTCTATCTAACTACAGCTCCCCCTTTGCTCTATTCTAATTGGCCGCCGTCATTTTTGTCGAATGATAATTGGTTTATACAGCTGTCCGTCTTCAGTAACGGTGAATGACAGCCGTAGTCTCCACCCCTAACGGCGCTGTTGCTGTGGACATTTTCCATAGCAACCGCAAGCCAACCATGGACCGAGAAACCTACATCAGTGTTTTCTAGACAAAATAGTTATATAAAGGTTTTTATTTTTTAAATATTTTATAAGTTCCGTGTTTTGGCCAGCTACTAACACTTCATTCGTAATTTAGGTAGATTTAGGTGCAGTGAGTGCAGTGCAGTATGATTATTTATGAGATACATTCATGTGAACAAACAGGCTGCAGTTCAAAAACAACAACTTAGAGAGAGAAAGAAAATCTAAAATATAATTAAAATATACATAATGAAAGTTAAAATAAGCACTTGAAAAAATAATAAAAGAGAGTATACTAACATTGAAATACACTCAATTAATTTTTAGAGCCTTTTATTAGTGCATGATTTGATAGTTTGTAATGAAATATCATATTCCATATAAAAACAGTTCTCTTGTTGGCAAACTTATATTTATCAATATTAAACATTTTTCAAAAATAATAATAAAGATATTCTTGTTCCAACTTAAAAAAAAACGTTTACACAATTAAGTTCAAATAACAATGAATGTAGTGTATTCGCATAGCTTATAACAGGAGCTTCAAAGGCAACAAGGACAAACAGGAACTGGAGCAAATGTATTATGGTTTTAATTAAACACTTTTCAAGCTTTTACTTCAATAAAATGTTTATTGTTTGATATCAATTTCCTCTAAATGTGTTAACAAGCGAAGTGTATACTGTCCATTCTGTTGAAGTCTGACTATGAATCACCTATGTGGATGTAATTTGGCTCAAAAAGCAACATGTGGAAGTTTTATTATGAGGCATAGTCTCTTTGATTTGGGAGAAAGAGAAAGACAGACAGATGAAGAGAGACTATTTTTACTTTTCAGTCTCATTTATTTTTCAATAACCAAAGACAACCTTAATATGACGTCATTAATTTGGACAACATGTGTGGAGCCCCCTGCTGGTCTCTTACAGAGAGTGCAGTCTGTTATGATGAACTTACTTTGGGTACCACAGAGTCTAATTCACATGCAAACAGAAGATGGGGAGCAGAGCAGCAGCTTTCAGGTTGCATTTTGTAACCCTTTACCTCCTTTGATATGATGATGTGATGTGAAAACAATAACAAGTTAATTCATAAGTATAATAATAATACTAATTTTAAGAAGAGCAGGAGATTTAGGTCGAGATGCTGCTTTATTTTTAATAAAGAGTAATTCTATTTGGTTGTGTGACTTCATGGACTCTGTTCAAATGGAACATTGGTTATTTTAAAGTTATTTTAAGCGTTGAAATTATCTCTCTTTATCTGTCTGTCTTTATCAATCTCCCAAATCAAATAAATTATGCACTATGCTGAACTTTGAAACCTCCTGCAGTCCAATACAATGCCAACGTGCTCTTGTTAATTGTCAACGTCTCTTGTTAATCTTTCTATGTTCTATGTTTTGTAAAAACATGTTTACATCCATCCCCTCGGTTTACAGCTGACATGTGTCTCACATGTGGGTCATGAATCGATCCCAGATCAGTGTTTATAACCACACTTCTACTTTGTGGTCACGTGACTCGCCCGGCCACGCCCCCCAGTTTGATTGTATCACCGTCTGTACAGATGACGCACTGAGCTTCAGCGTGTGAAGATGGCTCCCTTTCCGGACGAGGTGGATGTTTTTACTGGCCCACACTGGCGAATGAAGCAGCTGGTGGGCCTATATTGCGAAAAGGTGAGTGTAATTAAATGTCGGTTGTTAATTTTGAGTTTGACAAAGGAATAGACAACGGCGTGAGGCCAACGGACGAGTGAACGCCAGCGAGCACAGCAGCTAGCTTGTTGCCTTAGCAGTCAGGGTTGAGTCAGTCGAGGCAGCTGAACTGTCGGATGATTATCTCACCACTTCACCGGAATGTTAGCTCCGTGGAACGGCTTATGAACGTGAACTTGGATATCTACTTAGCCAGCTGTGTGAACCAATCTGTTGGGTTGGTCTTAATACACTTCCAGTAAACGAGGCTTGCTAACTGGTGTAGCTAGCTAGCTCAACTTGACGTTACTTGCAGTGCAGCTTGTTATGCAACGTGCTTTAAGTATCACAACGCAGTTACTAATGTTCCCACAAACTCTTATGTACTATTGAATATTTCCTAGCTACCAGCACGTGTCAGACAAGCTCTGTTAGCAATAGTAGCTAATGTATAGAGTGTACTGCTGTAATGTCAGCTGTCTGGAGTTTCCACTGTGGCGTGCCGCAGCACCTGTGTTAGGTCACGTATACCAGTTATTGTGATGCAATGCTGTCAACAGACGTGCTTGTGAGCATGTTTACGACATGGTACTCAATGTGAACGCACCTGGCGTTACGGTCTCTGATAAGTACGCGTTTCTTTTGTTTGTTCCCCCCCCCCACAGCTGTCAAAAACCAACTTCTCCAACAACAATGATTTCCGCTCGTTTCTTCAATCACTGTGCGCCACCTTCAAGGAATTCAAGATGCACGAACAAATAGAGAATGAGTACATCATCGGCCTGCTGCAACAGCGCTGCTGCACGGTGTACAACGTGCACTCCGACAACAAGCTCTCGGAGATGTTGTCCCTCTTTGAAAAGGGGCTGCACAACGTCAAGGTAAGCATGCACTGATGTTTCAGAATGTAGTTTATGGTCGTGACATCGCTCTGCATTTAAACCCAGGCATTTATTAGAGGGAACGATTATGTTACTTCTGCACAGCTCAGCTGATTGCTTGATGCTCAATGGTAGGGCAACACTCTGTCATTAAAATAACTATCATGTTAGCCACACAGGATTGCAGTACCAGCAACATCAAATGCTACATTTCATGTACACATGTTAATTATAAAGACAGGATGTAATATTCTGTATGCATCATCATAAAATTAGCTCAAATTTTTGTCATATTGAATGGGGTAACAGCCTCAGATTTTATAAGGCTGGTTGCAGAAAGAAGTGGGCTGAATAGTGTAATACGGGCAGGGTTGTTTTGGGGATCTGCTTAACAAAAGAGAAGAGTTATTGTTCTCTCTCAGGCCGGCAGACCCAAAAATGAGCTTTCCAGAATGATGCAATTGTATAAATCTCCACTTCCGCTCTGCAGCCAGTTTGTAAAACGGAAATGAACATTGTGTTGCTTTGGATCGAGATCCAGGGTGAAGATGTTTCTTGTGAGAATATTAGTAGGGTGCTGATGAGATATTTTCCATGTTGGAGAATGTTGTATTTTCCTTAGTTGTTGACAAGACTGTGCATATTAGATCGGACAAGGATATAAGTAATCTAATCTAGCTTCTAAAAAAACAAATAAACATGTGACTGCATATTTACTTTATAAGTTATGACCAGACCAAAATGGATTTTGTGGATTGTAAGGAAGCCTAAACTGTCGTGTTTCTTTTGAACAGATTCCAGGAATTAATCGTTTCTTATTTGTTTTTAGAGTGAATATGAGCAGCTTAACTATGCCCAGCAGCTGAAGGAGAGACTAGAAGCTTTCACCCAGGACTTTCTGCCCCACATGAAGGAAGAAGAAGAGGTATAAGATGTTCAGATATGTTTTTAGTGCTGATGTACTGTAAAAACCTTATTAATTTGATTTAATTTTAGAATATTTAATTGGTTCCCCAAAGAATCGGTAAGACTAAATTGTCGTCAGGAAGGAAACGACAGAACATATTTAAAATGTTTTTCTTAACAGCCCAGTGAATTGCACTGTTGCAAGCTGTTTATTAACTAAAGGAGATTCGTTGCAGGTGTTTCAGCCTATGCTCATGCAGTACTTCACCTATGAGGAGCTCAAGGACATCAAGAAACAGGTGATAGCGCAGCACTGTAGCCAACAGCAGTGGGACTGTGCCGCTGAGGTGCTGAAGGGCTTCAGTCTGTGGAGCCAGGCAGAGGAGCTGCAGAAGGCCTTTAAATATGCTGATCACGAGAAGACAGATTATGGTGAGTATTTTCCTAAATGTTAGAACACTAAATGTTATTATGAAACAAGCCAAAAATCAACTCTTTATGTTTCACATACCTGAAGTGAGGTTGTGGCATATGTGAACCTTAAGGACTATCATCAGGGTTCAAATTGGTTGCAGCCGATACATGAATGACTAGTTCTCTCAAGGCGTTGGTGTACAGAAGGCCTCTTTAAGAGGAAAGCCTTGCTATGACTAAGACTGTGAGTCAGCATGCAAAATAACAGGACCTTGACACTGAGGCAGCTATATGGAACTCAGTCAGTGAAGTGACAAAATGTCTTTTGTAAGGAAGGCCTATGTAATTATTTGTCATGGCATTTGTAAAAGGTACATTTTAATTGTTTTGACATTTGATTGAAAGCTGTTTTTTGTCCTCTTCCTCAGAATTGGAAAAGAATGGGAATTCTTCAACCCACATCTCTCAGCTTCCTACAGAAATCTTGCTGAGGCTGTTCCACTATTTGGGGCCTGATGATCTGTGTCGCTGTAGTCAAGTGTGCAGCTCGTGGTCCGAGCTGGCCAAGACTGGCTCTTTGTGGAGGCACCTCTACCCTGTGCGCTGGGCCAGAGGTACGCTGCTGACAGCTAGTGATTACCTGAAGGAACAAAGTATTGTTTACTTTGTTAGACTTTCCCTGGGATAAAGGGCAAAAGACCAAAAGACTAAATTCCATTATTTCAAGTATGAAGTGGTGGTGCACTGTTGAATCATGATTTTTTTGTCTCTGATGTAGGTGATTATTATAGTGGCCCCCCTGGAGATCTGGACCAGGACCCAGATGAGGACTGGGTGAAGAGTCGGCAGAATGAGGGTCGAGCCTATCAGGAATGGGACGAGGATGCTGATGTTGATGAGTCTGGTGAGGTTTGGTCTGTAGCAATGTGCACATCTCAGCTAGTGAGATAGTAGGTACGATCATTTCAGCAAGAAGCTCACAGAAAGGTGTATATAATCATGAATAAAACTAAAAAAATTAGCAGATATAGTCTACAAAATCGAGTCTT
The DNA here is from genome assembly GCA_963678695.2 of Diplodus puntazzo. Lineage (NCBI taxonomy): Eukaryota > Metazoa > Chordata > Actinopteri > Spariformes > Sparidae > Diplodus > Diplodus puntazzo. The sequence continues at coordinate 7,390,356 of OZ023163.1, read as the reverse complement.
CATTAACAAGCAAACGGTATCGAAAGGCACATTTCTGATATTTTACTTTGGTTGTCGAGTTAAATCAAGTTCACAACAGTTCCTGATTGGTTGTCTGTTGATATAGGGCAATAAAAAAAAAGATTGTATAACCAAAAAAAATGTGCCAAAGATCTTCTGGCATGGCACTCCACATTAACTCACATGCTATTGTGGTAAAACTTTTATCGCCTTAAATGACCTTTTATGCGCCACAGAGTTTGCACAGCAGGATCTCAGGTTGCACTCTGGCATAAAAGCAGTAAAGTGGCTTTCAATGTAGTCAAAGGCTTTGTGTAGTGGTGAAGATTAAGATGAGTTCTGTCTCGAAACTGAGTAATTGTGTTCTCGGTGTCTCTTTAGATGTGTCGGGCCACACACAGGGCTCCCTGGCAATTAGCACTGCTAAGCGAGAGAAGAGGCTTCTGAACGGGATCATCCAGAACCTCTTGCCAGCCGTTGGGCCGTCTGTCAAGTCCATTGTTCTGGCGTACAGTTCTACAGTCTCTAGTAAAATGGTACGTAGCACAAAATCTTTAATATGACTCTGTACCTGCACAAATGAAGATTGTATCAAGTCTAACTGTCATGCTTTTGTCCTCTTCTCAGGTACGCCAGATCCTCAGTTTCTGCCCCAATATCACTCACCTGGACCTGACCCAGACTGATGTTACAGATTTTGCATTTGACAGGTACATAATAAAAGACTTCATTAAAATACCATTAAGTCATAGTCAAGCAATATTACATGAGAGCGTGTGCGAGTGCCTCGGTCTTAAATCGTATCGCCATGCCGAACATAATGGTAAAGCTGACCTGCAGGTGTAATATTGTGATTGTACAACAGTTACCAACAAAATAAAATATATAATTGAAACACAGTACATGGGGTCTGACTTATGACTGGAAAACACTGTCACATCAGACTCCTATGTAAAGAAAGCCTTGTTTTCTACTCCAGCAAATAGGCCGACCCATAGTAACAACCTAGCAACAGAGACAATTTCGAATCCTTGTGGAGTCGGCTTTGACCTAACTTTAATGCTCTCAAGAGATTAGTGATTTCCAAAATAGAATATATACCGCACAAATAAACACAAAACTCCCCTGCTAGCTCAGTGTCATCGTCTTCAGATATCTGAATTGTGTTTTTTTTCCACAGACCAATTTAGCTGCCATGTAAGTGAACTTGACATGAGCTTTTAAAGGTAGTAGTGCTGAGCCCCCTGCTTACTGGCACAGCTGATTTTTAGTGATGCGTAAGGTGTGTCCTCATGCTGATATGAGCACGTTCTAAATTGGGCATCATTGACGAGTCTATGTCCCGGCTCAACCATGAACTAAAATTTGCCCTTGGCTGACCCTGGTCACTTCTTTTGTATCTCAGTCCTCCTCACTGTGTTCTTGCTCTCCTCCCTCTTTCAGCTGGTCCTCTCTCGGAGCCTGTCTGTCTCTGGAGCACCTGGATTTGTCGGGTTGTGAGAAGATAACCGATCACACCCTGAAGAAACTGTCCGTTGGGCTGGGTGACCTCACGTCTTCCACCTGCTTCGACAAGCGCTCAGACCGTCGAGCCAAGCTCCTCAAAAGTTCTCCAATACCCATCACGCTTATGGATGAGAGAAGCCTACATCCAGTGGGGCAGAAGCGGCAGGCCATTATTTTCAAACAAGGGACTGGGCGTTGGGGCGCTGCTTGCACCCCCACACGAGTGTGGGTCCTGGACACCTCAGACCTCGCTGATATTGAAGATGCAGCAGAGTGGAGCCGTCGTGATGGGCTGCCTCTCCCTGAAGCAGAGAGCTTCGTAGAGGCACAGCTTGTGGGAGGCTCGTGCTGCTGCAGGAGGAGCAGGAGGCGTGGGCACAGGACTGGTTCCAAAGCCTCCTACTTGCATCAGCAGTACGCCATGTCTGGGGAAATGTTTTGTGGTCACTCCACCTGCTGCACTAGTGACACGGCCCTCAGGACTTTTACTGGGCCCCAGTGCGAGTCAGGCCCCACCAGAAGCAGCACTGCAGAATTTCGGACTAAATGCTCCTCATCTAGGGGCCTGCAGTGTGTGGGCCATGAAAACAGGACTGATCATTCAGAGGCTAAACGCTCTCTGAGATTTCTCAGCCTCTCTGGATGTTACCAAGTCACAGATTTGGGCTTGAGGTAAAGATCATGCATAGCTGTAATTAAACCAACAAAAATTCCACTATGTAACACTTTAAATAGTATCATTTCACCTACAAGTCTGGGTTTATATGGATTAATTTGAGAGGTTAGTATCTTCAGAAACTGCTGCGATGCAGTGAGATGAGGGAGTCATCTTTGACGGATACCGCAACTGTTTCATAACAGCATTTAGTGGTCAGCGGCTAATGTAGTTTTGTCAGTGCTAGCTGAAAACAGAAGATGGTGTAATAACATGTGGGTGGTGTCATTTGTGCCCCTGCAACCTTTCTCACATACACAGTTTGGGTCTGATCCAGTCTGAGGGGTTGTGATAAAACACTGGCAAAGTAAACATGCTGATTGTTAAATTACAGTACACTAGTTTCAGTAAACAGTATGGCAATTTTTAAGGGAAGAATGGATTACCAGTGTTCATCACGATATTTGCTGCACCTGTAATGAGGCTGCGCTGTGTGTGTTGCAGGGCTCTGTCGCAGCGCGGCGGGCTTCCTCTCCTGGAGCATCTCAACCTGTCTGGCTGCCTCTTCGTCACTGAGGTGGGGCTGCAGGAGCTGGTGTCAGCCTGTCCTTCGCTCAATGATGAGCACTTCTACTACTGCGACAACATCAACGGTAACACTCCCAAGGGAAACTGTTGGGGGTCTTTTTTTTTCCTTTGAAACATATATTTGTACACACTGATATAGTGAGTGAGTGATTTTAGTTAAAATTGTTCAAAAACCAACATAGTGCGACCAAACAAACAACAGTGAAGATGTTACGTTAAAGGCGTCTGTGTACTGTTACAAAAATGCCTACTGATGTTAGCTCGCTAACTGCTGGCCCCTGCCATCCTGTCACGCTTTACCACTTGTACCATGAGGTAATAGCCGGAGCGGCCCCTGTAGTTTAAGCTGAGAGATATAACTACTACTACTGCTACTTCCTCTAATAAGTAAAGAATTAAGGAATTGAGACATTTTACACCCTTTTTCCTTACTGGGTTTGTCTTTCCACAATCACTTCTGCTTTAGTCAAAAAAAATCCTCAGTTCACCGAGTAAGATTTAAGAATATCCCAAAGCACCCATCCCTACACTGCTTGCCTCTCTCTGTCCCCCAAGTCAAATTCTTGGTCAGAAAATCCCCTCTATATTGTATCCCATGAGAAAACTGCCTTTAGTCCCAGTCTGGTGTCCAGCTGTGTTCAGCGGGAGGCAGCTGAGGCCAGATGAGCGAAGTCCCATCAATTGTGGTAAATCCCATCATCTGAGGTTGCAGTATAGGCAGAACACCGTCAGCTAATAGTTCCACTCAGCTCCACTGCTAACTGAGCTACTTGCCAACCGCAGCTAGATGCTACAGCAAAGAGTGTAGTGGTTATGCTGCCCCCTAGAGTTCTGCAGCTGTTTGGAAATTCTGGCCATTTCTTTCAAATTGCCCATTTGAACTCTCTGTGAATACATCACCGTGAATGTTGAAATATTTATTGCAATGTGTGGCAACTGTTACATTACAACATTACTAACCCCACGTGCAAAGCATGTGTCCCAGTGTAAGTAATAGGTGCTACTGAGGTGGAAGGTAAGTAGGCATTACAGTAGCCAGTATGATGCCTTCAATATTCATGTCATTTTATTCATTCTTTTTAAATTAATGTGATTACGCATTTTTAAGTACTGCTGTGGATTGTGTACGTCACTTGTCCTACTGCATGCAGCTCAGGGGATGACCCCTGTTTGGTGTTTGTCCCCAGGTCCCCACGCAGACACGGCCAGCGGCTGCCAGAACCTGCAGTGTGGTTTCAGGGCCTGCTGTCGCTCTGGAGAGTGATCCTGCCAAGCAACCAACTCTCCCTAAAATGTCACGTCTCCTTTTTATTGCACTTTATCCTGGAAATACCGGTTGCTGTATTTTGTGTCACTTATAAAATTGTTTCTGGATGAAACTGTAATTTTGCTCCTGTTATTTCCGTTTTCCATCTATATTAAATGGAAATAATCTTTTAGATAAGGAAAAGCTAAAAGAGGTGATAATGGATTTGAAGTGTCTGAAAATGTACATTCTGGGTCCTTTTTTTGGATTTGAGAAATTTAAAGAAACGAGAGAAGCATAAACACCAAGTACTTTGTGTTTTCTGTACTTCAAAACCCTGTTTCTTTTTCTCACTAAAACTAAACTGATTCCTCTCCTCCCCCTGCTGGGTTTAGTTGAGCTGTTTATAATCAGCACAGTGTAGACTTACTGACGAAAGTGATGTCTTCTTTTTTCACCCCAAGTGTAATTTGTCTGACAGGGTGATACGGCAAATTTAAGAAGTGAATTGATCGCTGCCTCCTCTTAGATTGTAGCTGACTGTTGCAGGTGGCTGCCATGTTGTTGACAGTTACGAGTCAGCATTATTAACATATAATCCCACTGTACATGGAGGACTGTTTGAAACCCCCTGTGTTCTATTGCCGTGATGTTAAGTTCACTGTTGATGCCGGCACCGCTACCATTAAGTTACTGAGACATCAGCGAAGGATGTACAGACATAGGGTATGGAACATGATGCTGCAGCGTAGTCTTAACCATTTTGTGATACCAGATGTTCATAGCCACCAAAAAAACGCGTTATGCTTTTTATTTTTCTTCTTATGCACTCCAATGCTGTGGGCGAACAAATGGACCAATGTTCATGTAAGAGGGATTTTAATTTGTTAAACACAACAAGAGCCTATAATTAGAAGCTGAAAGGGGAATTGGATGAATAACTTCAGACTGGGAGAAGCCGTCTGTGTGCTCGGTCAGTTTTCAGTAGATTGTACTTCATCTGTAATCATTCTGCAGCAGGCTTTCTTTGCTTGTTCAAAAGTCTTGCATGAGGAGTTCAATTGGAGATGTTCAATTAATAAACAGAACAATAAAAGTATCTTGGGGTTCAGAGCTCTGTTGTTGGGTCATTCTTAATTATTTCGTGAACGCAGTAAAGCAAAGCAGAAACTGAAAAGCTGAAAAAGTGACATTTAATTTGTCTCAAATCATTAAAAGGTGCAGTATATAAGAATGGTAGTTTGATTCTATGTGAAAGATGTATTGTGTTGCAAAGATATCTGTTGAAGTTAGCATCCTAACCAGGTAGCCATTTATTTTTACCTTGAAGTGAGTGTCAATAAAACACCCAACACATCCAGGCAGAGTCAGCTCATACGCCTGCTAGCTGCCCGGCTAACTGAGCTTGCTTGCAGCTCCAGTTAGCAGCAGCTAGCAGTCCCTCTGGTGATATTTGCTGCATGCTATTTGACTGCAGTATGAATTCGACAGGTGGCCAATTCTTAGACATTGCACCTTTTTTTTTAAAGAAAAAAAAACATGAAAATACGAGCCCATGGGTGCTGAGCTATCAGGTATTTACATACATTTGGTTGATTTTGGTAGTGTTGTTAAGGCATTTCTCTACTTTGCTACTATTCTGCTCCTCCATATACGTCATAATAGATAAATAAAATAATGGAAATACATTTTAATACTGTCCAATACAACAGCAACACAAACTACAGCCTCAAAAAAGGCTATTTTCTATCAGCATCAAGAGGAACTGAACATGATCACAGTCAGGAAGGAGCGATTCATGCAAAGTTATTTTGTGATGGATTTGATTTATAAGACTGGTACCTGAGTATTATTAAAATATCTATATTATAAAATCCATCTAATACTGTGCAAACAAAGTGTGAGCAGTGAAATTACAGTCATAGACTTAAATAAAGCTAAAGTGATCTCTATACAGAAGCACATGTGGTCTAGATTGATACCTCTTCTATCACGTGCGCACCAGTGAGGCCAGGTACACCCACACAGACAGGACATGATTAGGGTAGGGGTGCACATACACAGCCAGGGCGAACTCCACATTTGATCCCTGAATGTTGTGAACTCCAGTGCTGTGCACCGCCTCGATGATGGGCCCGATCTCAGAGAAAGGCAGATGCAGGGGGAATCCTGAAATCTAATAAATAAAAAAGGCCTGTTAGTTGTAATTTACAGTGCTTTCTTCTCACTGATTGTCGAAATAACAGATTGAGGACATCACTTGGTGGCTCACTCCAGGGATTATATTTACAGGCACTCCCACTTCAACTCTCACCCTGTGGTCTCCCAGCAGGCTCTGCAACTCGTGGCGATGCCCCTCAGCCATGTCCTGCCCCCCGCTCAGCTCTAGTTTGGGCAGGAACTGTTTCAGGGTGCTGGTGCAGTAGCGGTTCCAGCGGGTTGGGTGACGAGGCCGCCACTCCATGATCTTCTCCTTCAGGATCTTGTCAATGCTGTGGAGGGCGAGATGGGACAGTAAATGGGTTTTGTGTAGCGCGGAGCTGCTGCCCAACAAATCAACATGACTCAGTGGTAACTTGCCTGTCCTGAAGGTCTGTTGCGGCTGCTTTGTCTGCGCGCTTGTATGACAACTGCTCCGGCTGAAGAAAAGAAAATTTAGAATAAAATCACAAAAAAAATTACAACTGAGCATTCAACAAGATTAAACAGAAACCTTGAACACTCACTTGCACACTTGACAGCCCGGGGTGAGTGAATGATCGGGAGAAAAACGGCTTCCACAGGTTGGCTTTTGAGACGTCAAAATTTATCGTCATTGGCGACGTATATTCTTGAATGTTGAGCCACACCTGTGTAAAAAGAAAAGAAAACATCTGAATATTCAATAATCTGCTGCAACATTAAAAATGAAAGATGAAATGCCACATCATGAGCTGGTGAACTAATGTCATATAAACTGCAATTATTATCCATCCTGAGTGGGCACAACTCTGAGTACAGGTGTGAATGCCTCCAAAACACATTGACAACCAATTTGCGATCCAATTGATTACATGTTGAGGCAGCAGAGTCTGTTTCAACCGATCCAACAACTGAAAAAGCAACCAGAATATCACCAGACTCCATTAACAAATCGCACAATTTACAGAACTGTTGAGTGAGGAGAAATTTTAAAAACGGCTACGGCAAATTCTAAATAATTCGAGCCTTCTTGTAAATTTGACACTGAATACAACACATTAAAATATATGATCACTGGTGATCACTTGAAGCGCCTGTCAATGCCAGCTGTGATTTGACAGAATCAAAGCTGCCCACCTGTGACTGGATCACTCAGGGTGGATGGTGTTACCAGGTCAGTAGCTATCTTTTCACTCACATTGTCAGCGTTGACCAGGGAACCGACTGTCTGCAGGGGGCAGAAGGTGTCATACTGTCCGTAGTACTGACCACTGCTGGGATTCCAGATCAGGTAGCGGCTCTGCTCATACGTCAGCACGTACGCTGTGGGTCCCTGAGAAAGAAGTCAAAAATCTTAGTGCTGCTGCAGAGAGAAATCAGATTTCATTTATTTCGTACATTTTTTTTTTTTTTAAAACACACCTCTGGTATAGCAGTGCCGATTATAAGCCAGGCTTTCTTGCCCATAGACAGGAAGTAGTTGCACAAAAGTACAGCATGCTCTTCTTCATCTCCCGCTAGAAGGGTGAGGAATTCCTAAAAACAAGAAGGGGAAACACAATGTACAGTAAGACGATCATTCTGGCTGCTCTAGCAATCAAGTCACAGAGGATCCACTCACTCCACAGGTGCTCCACAGGTCACAAGTGCCAGAAAACGAAACCCTGTCTGGCAGTGAAGGGATAAGCGAGACGAACCGGGCGACCAGAGCCTGCGTAAAGATGGATATTCAGTCTATTAAACCGATTCTGCAGAAGATAGTGATGATCGAGCAGCCTCTGAATGCATTCACTTCAATCAAGTGACCCACCGTGACTTCCTGGGAGTTTTCGGGGAATGCGTCCAGTAACTCCTGCGGTGGATTGAGCGGTTTAATGTAACGTGTGATGAACACCGTCTTCCCGTTGAGGTCTATGACTGTGGTGATGCAGGGTCGGTCCGGGTAAACCCGAGCTGCGTCCCTCTCGAATCTCTCTGCAGCCTGCAGCAGATGCTCGTCCTCTTGGCTATCAAACTGTATGAAAAGGTCAAAGGTTTCCGCAGAGGAATACAGGCCAGCAACGCTGTGTGTATGAATTCATATGCTTCAACAGTGATGTGTTGAATTAGGTAAATAAAAAAGGACGAGTGTTACCTTCACTTCCTTTATCTAGTAAATGCAGCAGACGCATAAAGCATACAAGTGACACAAAAGGACGAGAAATAAAGGAACAAATTACCACAATGATGCACGACCTCCGAGCACAAACAGCTAACAGACTTCCCTTTGTGAAAATATATCTGAACATATCTGATAGAATAATAACATTAATCTTAAATGAAATGGATGCAAACACACACACTAAGACAAACTTGCACACAGAGATGCAGGCTGGGAGCTAAAAGGCAGACGGGATCCATCCTCGAGTTTGTCAATTGAATACGACTTACCTTCTCCCTGATCGTCTCTCCAGGCACTAGCTGAGGTTCAATGGTGATGAAGAGTGTGATGAATGCTCCCTCACTCAGGCTCCGCAACGTATCATAACCACCATTAGTGCCGTGGCTGCGCTCCTTGCTGTACCCCAGCAACACTGCCGGTGTGTTCACCTTGAATGTTCCATCAATCTATCCAATAGTGTCAAAAAAACAAAAAACAACAAAACATTAGTTAGAAGATCAGGAAGTCGGCATTGTAATAAGCGTGTGTTGTAAAAAACACACAACAACAAAGAGTCTCACCCTGGACTGAGAGTAAATGGTGCTGAAAGGAATCTTGACGGAGCCCAGCCAGTGCTTCTCCACCCGGGTGTGTATCGACTTCCCTTTGTCTTTGTCGGTCTGAGGAGCAAAAGGTTCAACTGTGAAGCAAAGAACAACACGAGGAACAGAATCTGATTCAATCGCGGCTTTACTCACCACTCCAGTTTCATAAACCACCTCATCAAATATGTTGATGAAGACTTCATCTTTGACTGACTGCAAGCTCGCAGTGCTGTAGTCGCCATTTGGTGCGCTGCAGAGAGATTTCATTTGTTAGTGATATCTGACTTGTAAAATGCACCAGAAAGGAGCAATACAGCAGTGTAGACATACTCTGTTACAAGTAAAAGTAATTCATTGAAATAAAAAAAATAACAAAATTGAAAATAAATACACATTTTTCACCTAAATGGCAGCTGTAGCTCTTCATTCCAGGAGGGGTTCGGTCCTTCAGCTGTGGTAGTTTGAAGCACTGTGCGCTGGAAGGAAACCTCCACAAAGGGCCTCACTTGTACCTACATTGCACAAGTAACAAACACACACAGGATATGAAAAAACTAAATGCAAAAAGAGATCTTGCTGACAAGCAGCTGTAAAGAACAGTTTTATTTAGGTGTATTTTACCTGGCTGATGAGCCAATCGCTGCCCTGGATGGCCGTCTGAGACGACTGTCCCGGTCTACTGAAATGAAAACCCATCGACACATTATCTAAGAACATTCTTCATTCTTATTTCTGGCGTCTTCTTAAAACTACATGACACTCACCTGCTCTGGGGCCTGCGAACAGGGACGTCGTATGCCCGGATGATGTTGACGAGCAGCTTGATGTCTCCGTTGGACAGATTCTGAGCCGTGACCTTCTTCCTTTCTTTCCTCTGAGGTTTCAGCGGCCGTTTTGGTTCAGCCAGCTTGAAAAGGTTTAGTCCCAGAATCCTGAGTGTCACAACAAACAGCGGTTATCATCCACTCAGCAACCTCCAGGAAAGTGCAACTTAATTTACTGAGAGATCAAAAATGTTCTTTGTTCAAACGGTGGGATAGGATTTTTACCACCAACAGTACTCAGTCCCTCCAGGTGTTTGCAAATTTATGATCATGACAATAATTTGGGGCTGATTTGACCTCAACATTTTCTTTTTTCACGTTCTTTTATGGCAACAGTAAGAAAGTAAGCAACTAAAAGCTGAAAAATGAGACAACTATGGTGGAAGTTGTTCGTATTGAGTTGCTTATTTTGTATTTACTGTGCACTGCTACTACAAATATGCAGGATTCCATTGTGACCCAGAGTGCAACCAAGAAGAGGATTGTTTCACTTGTTTGAACAAAGGAAACATACCAGCATATTACAGGCAAAACTGCACAAGCCCAATGGTGCCTCGCCAAGTGTTGAGGCATGTGTTGTCATAGCTGAAGTTAGTGAAATCATGATCAACACATACTGTTTGTTTGCTACACTTTGTCTGTCAGCTGCTTTTCATTATTATAGCAAGCAAACCTAGATAAATAACTGCCATTAGTTCTGTGTGGTTGTAAATATATGAAATTACTATAATAAGTATATATATTGACAACGGTATAAATAAAACCAAATAAAAAATATTAGAAGAGCAAAATCATAAATAAAACAACAACACATTTTTTGAGAGAACACCCACAAAAATCTCTGCAAAATCCTACAAGGACTGAATACGACACGATAATGATAACTACTACTGCGCTGGGTTCAAACAATATGGGGGGACATGGACACAGAGGGTGGGAGAAAAGTAAAGGAAACTCTAAGCACATACCCCGGACCTGCACCACTGTTAAAAATGCAAAGCAGAAGAATAACAGAAAAATGGAACAGAAAAGATTATAACACACTTTCAATAACGAAAAAAAAAAAATGTGCAAAGTAACACCCAGCAGCGTGATTGGCGTTGAGGTACATCATTGTGTATAAATCAGCACACAGGCCATCACACAATTTTCTGTTATTGTGTCCACATGTTATGAAACCTGCTCGGAGACAGTTCCAGAGGACAGTATTACTCAGCCAGGGGAATGTTATGTTGAGCTTGAGATCAAACAGGCCGAAGCCACACCGGTCCAACAAACGTCCTCAGATCAGCCTGTGATTTATATCGGCCCTGTCACTCTCTCTGATTGGCTGATTTGGCTGATCGTCCCACAGTGCAAAGTAATCCAAGTTATCTAACCATTCCTTTACAACTTGTGCAGGGGATTCAGGCTGTTTTTGCAATACTTCTATTTGTTTTGACAAGAGGAACAAGCTTACGAGATGATCAAGCTTATGAGATGATCAATTACGATAAGGGAATAAGAACTTTGTTTACATGCTTGAATTACTTTTTTTTTTTTTTAAATGGCAGGAAAAATAAGTATTACGTTAACATGCAGTACAAAAACATGAAAGAACGTCAGTTGTGAAAGAGGGGAGTTAAAAGTTTTACAGAATATTTAGTCGGTTGACAAATCTGAGGAGTGTTTACCCGATGCTTGGTATCTCCTCTTCTATCACCAAGTCAGACAGAAGGAAGTGATGCTTGGCAAGAATAAACCTGTTGATGACTGCTTCTCGGATCTGTGGGAAAACAACATTGTTCACGCTTGGCGCCATTCACCTTAAAAACTGGTGCAACACAAACATGGTTACATCACATTGGTTACTCACCTTCTGGTGTTGTTTGGCTTTGCGGGCTCGCTGTGGATCCAGGTGGTCTCGAGTGTCGATTTCCTCTCCTTCTTTCAGTCTCCTCTCATATTCCTGAAAACATTTTCAACCAGAAGAGAAAAAAAAAGAGCTTCATACATCTTCATTCTTCCTTATCCAGGATATTCTGGGATGTAATAAATATTTGGAAGACTGACCTGGAACACCTTATCGGTGACCTCCCTCTCCAGAGCGGGAACACACTTGTAATTCCGAAACTCAGCCACCTCCTGGTTCCTGAGCCTGAGCAGGCGGAATCTTTTGGACCTCTCCAGCTCTTCATCGGTCACAAAGTTGAACTCCTCCTGCAGCTGCTCTAGACGGAAGTACTCGGGAGCCGTTACCTCTCCGCTACTTGCCAGCTGAGGAACCACAGGTACAAAGACAGATGCCGTGTTTTCATTCCCAGATTGCAGACATTGCTTGCTCATGCACAGTGCTGTATTCTGATACCCACTTTCAGCAGCTGCATGATGGAGCCATTTTTGGGGTCGTTGGGGTCCAGCCGTGACTGTGTGGCCCACTCTCCGATTTTTTTCATGTCATAAAGTCCAGATGCCCCAATATATGTGACGGCATCAAGGCGGCCCAAGCCACTAAAAACACACAGACGGTAAGTAGAACTTTGAACTACAAGCATATACAATACACATTTGCAGCGCATAAGATCAAATAAAAGATTTGTTAAGGCTGTACTTGAAAATATCAGCTTTTCGTTGCTCCTAATATTCTCTGTCAGCGTCAATACAGCTGATCTCACGGCACAGCTGGTGACTGTTGTTCAACATATTATAGTAATTAGAGGAATTTTTCAGTGATGACAGAAAGCAGCAGTTGAGAAAAAAATACAGCCCCAAATCACTAACATGCCACTTCACACTCATTATCACAGGACCTCTGTGTTTGGTATTTGGATTTGCACAGGAATAGCATCACAGATGTGAGACCTTCTCTGTCAATTTCAGTTGTTTTTACAAGTCTGTGGAAGATTTGTTTGAGTCGTTTAATGCTGCTGGCCTGTGGATTTCTTTCTTTCAACAACTTGAGTTGGATTTTCTGCGACCAAAGGATGTGACTTTTTCCTGAGCGCCTCGTCTCAGTGCCTCTCTCTGCTCCGCTAACAATAAGCAATAGGAGCTTGTAAGAAGAAGAAGAGGGGAGAATCTTTATTTGGTCACTTATCACACAATGTCCAACAACGTGAAACTGGCATTCTGCATTCAACCCATCAGAAGGGTGCAGTGGGTGTCCTGGTCCTGGGGAATGTTCAGCACATACCTATTGAATACTTTTCAAAGCCCCCCTGCTGCAAAGCCTTTAAAGCAAAAATAAAGCTAAAAGCTTAACATGATTGACTATCTATATTAAACAGCCTTAAAATCTGAGCAACTTGCCCAGTTTATACTATCATATCATGCTGATATAAACTGAAACCACATGCTGCCTGGACGTTTGGAGAATTAGTTCCAAAATGTGTGGTATTCTTTAAAAAATGATCAGCAGTGATGTATATCATAGAGAACATGTCGTTTATGGGACAAGTAAACATGCAAAACCACCAGTACTACGTATCCTTTGAGCAATTTTACCTGTGTAAGCCTCCTGGCTGTTGAGACACAGGAGGGGCGAGTGGTACGTCATCCTCCCCGATCCCCCAAGAAACACAGCAAGACAGCTTCCCAGAGGTCAACAGGGTCTGTTTGTTACTGCCGTCAGCCTCAAAGGAGAGAGGCACGTCTGACGAGTCACACAAAGAGGAAGACAGAGACTGAAATCACAGGTGCCTGTGCAACAAATGCGGGGCTATGAATCACATTCAAATATAAATGTCATCTCTGGAGTTGGAAAATATTTGAGGCTGACAGTTTTTCAGAACAAAATAAGGTGTTTACCACTTCCTACACCATCGTGGTCGAACATCACTCTCTGGTTGCTGCTAAACTCAAATTCCTCCAGAGTGCCATTACCCGTTAAAACTGACGGCTCTGGCACTGGAATATACACTTGAGCCAGGAGGGAACATGATGAGCCAATCTCCTCAAACACCTGCCCGTACACACACACACACACACACACACACACACACACACACACACACACACACACACACACACACACACACACAAACACACAAGCACACAAGAGGCAGAAATGAGAAAAAGTTAGTAATCTATCAAACTGTGGGTTAGTAACAGCATGATAAATGTCTCCGTACTGTACCTGTAGACTGATGCTCTGCGGACAGTTAACTATCTTGAGATTGAATATCTGACCAAAGTGAACTCGGAAATCAGAGTTTAAGGAGCGGCTGTCAGTTCTTGAAACTTCTTTGTCGTTGTATAGGATCTTGATGAAAAGAGAGCGCCTTGTGACATCCTCTCTTCGAGCTGTTTCAGCCCTGAAAACAAGGAGGAAACATACATGGCGAAAAAGTACCAAAGCAGACGTGCAGTCCATCTTCATAAGTCGTTTCATTTCAGACTCAGAGTTAAACAAGTAAACAACCTGCCAGAATGTGAGATAAGTAGATTTATTTTCTATATTGAGCCAAATTACTAAAGTCTGTGATTTGATGTAAGATCTCAAATTTTCATTCTCTCTTACCTGGGGCAGATTTCACTGGCGGTGATGTTTCCAGATGCAGACAGCTCGGGGATCAAGATGGCCTCTCCAGGTTTCCTGCGTATCCTGGAGGCTTTCTCTCTGACCTGCTGCTCTATAGAGTCAAAATCTGGCTTCTCCGGAGGCTCCGGCTTTGGGGGACCTTCTTCAGTGGGACCTTCTGATTCGCTCGCCTCCCGGTCTTCATCTTCCTCTTCTGTGTCGTCCTGTGCCTGGTCTTTCCTCTTCTTTTTTTTCTTCTTCTTTTTGGCTTTCTGAATACAATAAATACAAGATATAAGGGGCAAGGCTGTTCTTAATTCAAGCCAGAATTTGAATTCAATTTATCGACTATTCTTCATAAGATGAAGATGACATGTTTCTATTTAACAGATCTGAATACAGATCCCTTCGATCTGACCAAGATTCAGACTGAGCAGAACATCTTTCAGTTAAAGAAAACAACTTGTGAATGCTGTCTAGTGGAAGAACTTTGTAATGGTGACACAATTTTCTAAACCTAGTTGGGCATATTTTCCCAGCAGCTTATTGTCACTCATCAGACAACACAGTACCAACATATTTGCAGTTGGCTAACATCTGCTGATTTATCAGTGTAGCTCTGGCAGGTACCTGTTTCCTCCTCCAGAGTTTCCACTCCTCCAGCTGTGTCTTGTACTCTGCCAGCTTTCTCTGGTAGTCCTCCTCGCTCTCTGCCTCCAATTCCACGACCTCTGCCAAGATCTCGTCTTCGTACTCTCGCTCATCCGAGGCACGGTCCACGTTCTCTCTGGAGTACGATTGTTAAAAATAATTGCACATTAATGACAATGGGGGAAAAAATATGTTGGACAAGATACCTACACTAACTAGCAGGCATTTGTTAGTAGTAAAAAAAAGTGCACGTTTTGTAATATTGTTCTTTTTCTTTAGTTTACATGTTTGTGTTTTTTGTAGTTTTTTGTAATTTATGACCATTTCATGACTTGTTTTTTAAATGTAATCATTATTTTGTTGTAATTTTATCTATTTCCTTTTTCCTTCATAACTTTTATTTATTAATTTATTAGTTCTACAGTCATGTGGGAACTCTTGCTTAGTATGTTTTGTAAGGTGATCTTTTGTCTCCTTGAAAATGTGTTTGTTGTTGTTAAAACTAAAAGCAATACAGATATTACATGCAGGCTGGGTAGAGTTACAACTGTAAATGTGTTCCTTCTGGAAGCACATCTCTGCACCACCAGCAAATGCATTATTAAAAAGACGGGCCAATTACCTCCTGAGGTAGAGCTTAAAGGGCGTGTTGGTGTACTTCTGAAGGTCTCTCTGGGCCTTGAGCTCCTTCCACACTTTAACTATGTTCTTCAGCAGGGTCCTGTCTTTCTCCTGCTCGCTGTCTCGCAGCTGCCGAGTGTTCCTGTGATATTCAGGGGAAGAAACACAGCGGGAAAAGTTATGGTGCTAAAGGGTCCCTGTTTGTAGACTGAACAGGACCTGGATGGAACACGTTCTTGGGTACTCACCGAACCTCCAGACTGTACTCAGATATCCTCTGCTGCATGACTGGAGTGAGGCTCTGCCCGCCATGGACGTTGAGCATATTCCGCAGTGCGATCCGGGATCCGTTCAACTAGTGCACACACAGGAAACACGAAACACACCAGATATTGAGTTTTACTTATACTTCATTTTGTTATGTATTCAGGAATGTTTCACAATACGATGCAGAGACAGTCAGCTGCTGAAGCTTACCTTGTCCGTGAGGTGTCCTGTCAGATTATTGTGCTGCCTGGTGAGGTACTGATCATACAACTGGGCTAAACGAGCCCCCAGGACGTGTTCGCGACTGAAGAGTGGATGATGGGAGAAGATCAGCCCAGAGACGTCAACATCGAGCTGGTAGTCTCCTTCAGGGTCAGCTGAACCAGCGATATACAGATAAGCATACTTGGATTTGACCGCCTGGAGGATAGAACAACATCATCCATCATGCAACGCTCGGAAAAAATAATAATCACACAACCGTGTCACACAAGTATGTGTGTGAGCATGAAATAGTTGGAAAGATTGACAGCAGCACGAGGGAGTGTTAATAGAAGTTATGCGTGACAACAATGAATCATAACCACCCACTGAAACTACAATGGGCGCTCTGTTTTCTAAATGATCACATACGGCAGCTGTGTCTCCAGAATTAAAAAAAAATAAAAAATGTGTGAACAGAAAACCTTTGATGACACTAGTTGAATACACTCTTGCTGCACACTCAGGCACTCCCAACCAGTGAACCGTTTCTGAACACTGTTTTGGATCTGTGCAACGTGCATTGTCGGTTTATTTTATTTTGCCTCCATGGTCAGTCACAGCATGGAACAATTTGAGATGAGTACATTTAGAAGTGTGAATAAAGTCTAGAATGAGCTGCTTCTGCTGAGGATGCAGATGGATGATGCAATCCAACTGTTCATGTTTCAAGTTGTCACTGAGCTGTACACACTTGACCATCTTTATCCTCTACGAATCAATAAGGCAGTTCCTTTTCCACACTACACAGGTAAAACATTTTACATGCAGTATCACACAGTTACCTAAAGCGGATCATTCACAGACTCAGCTAAACTTCTTATTAGCCTATATTATGTGGATCAAGATGAGCTGGAGCGCTACTGGATGGAAATGTGTATCCCACCAAAAGACGATCCACTTGTGTGACGGTATGGGAAGTCAAAACACTTTCCAAAAATATGCCAGCTTGCAAATCACTATTTACGTCTGCCTGCAACATCTGTGCCAATTGAGTTTTTTTTCCAGCTGCTGGAATTATTGTTAACCAACTGAAATCTTGCCTTTGCAATATATGCAACATTGCTATAATCAATGTTAAACCTTATGATTTAATTGTGCTCATTTCTGACTATTTTACAGTGTTTTCTTAATTTCAGACTGGTCAACTTGTCCAAGTTGAAATTTATGTTGAAATATAGTCAGTGAACATGAAAAACAACATTCAAGCTGAATCCAACATGTCAACAAAAATTTCCTTCATGTCTGCTGATTATTTTCAGCCTTAAGATGCATTACCACCAACAACTGCACTACAAAACTAGTACGGCGCAGTAGACTGTGGTGAATTGTGGCATTCAATTAGCTCTGACCACTGTCCAAAGTAGTGTTTGGATAAATGTGCATTATGTGTGTATTGACATTTCCGACTGGCCTACTATCTGCCTTTGTATGGACACTAATGTGGGTACTGGGACAGACCAAAGTTTTTAAACACAACTTTCTTGTTTGTAGATTGTTTGTACATTTAGAAAAAAAATCAATTAAAAGCTCAAATTCAATTTCAAAAGGTGACTTCACACTGCCCACAATCACCAGCTGGAGTTTTGATGTAACTGTACTGTACACTGATGTGTCAGCCTCTACCTGTTTTCTATTTCCTGATAACAAACGCCTCCTCCCTTTCTGTTCCTTTGTACCAAATGCCAGACTGCCCTTTTGCTTTTTTCAAAATGGCAGAGCGGTGAGAGAACACTCCAGTCTGAGGGAGCCATAACACTTTCAGCATACAAACGTGCACGCTGCTTCAGATGTGGCAAATGAATGGAGTGATCGAAGTGAGAGTCAAAGCGGGCGTGTGTCTGACCTTCCTGTACACAGTGTGCAGTGCAGGGTCCACGTCCTCCTCCATCTGGAACAGAGGGGGTCTGGTGGATGATTCCTTTATGGGGTCAGGCAGAGCCACGATCCTGCCGTCATCTCCAAACCACTTCTTTCCCTAAATAAATCATTTTTAAAAGATACATTTTAAACGATTCCAGAATAAAGGCAGTGCAGGTGACGCTTATGAACAATCTGGCATGTTGTTTGACATTACCTCCTCTGTTTTCAGAATGCGGTTCTCCAGAATGTTCTCATTGGTCAGGGATACAGGAGGCCTCTCCCCTGCATAAAGACCCTCGTCCTCCAGAAAACGAGGCTTCATGTTTTCGGGCAGTTTAATGGAGGTTGGGACTGTTACGATGAATTAAAGACGGTTGATATTCTGGACAAAATATTAAAGATGACATCACAGTAGTTGATGGTGTGTATGTAAATCAAGTGATTTTGCAAATGACAGAATACCTGTTCGAAAACTTGGTGTGAAGAGAAGCTCACTTTCCTGCTGAATACTTTTTCTGTACCCGACGTACTCCGCCTTCTTCACTTCCAGAAAGTCCTGGGACGATTGTTCAATGACGAACAAATCTCCCTCCTCATCTCGTACTAGAGGAGCGTCTTCACTCTACAGTGACAGTAAAGACTGTTTAAAGCAACTGCAGTCAGTCACAATATGCATGTATCATTTCTTATGACTTTACCTGGTCTTCATGTTCATCCTGATCACCTTCATCCACTTCAGCGTCTTCCTGCTCGTCATCGTCTTCTCCTCCTTTTTCATCTCCGTCCTCGGCTGCTTTTTTCTGTTTTTTTCTTTTCCTGCTAATCTTCTCTGTCTCCTCTTGTGGATCAGGCTCAAAGTTGAATGTAAAGAAATTGTACGCCTCCTCTGCAGTGGGTACACCTTTTGATGCCTGAATATGCAAATAACACATGAATAAACAAACACAATGCATTTGTTCTTAAAATTGTTGCAATTCTGTTTGTAGTCATACTCGTCGTGCTACTTCTCGGAACTTGACCCTGGTGCTGAGGGTTGGAGGGACATCCTGTCTTCCAGCCCTTTCTGGATCAACCTGTAAAACACTGGGAGTTAAACCTCCACTATTTACTATATGGGTACAATCATGGCTGACAACTGAGGTAGAATGCTCACCGCTCGGTCAAACCTTGTCACAGTGTCTCTGTCTCTGAGACTCTGGAGGCGACTGGCGGGCTCGGGAGAGACCTCCTGCGGCTGAGCATTCTCAACTTTAGCCTGGAACACAATTTGCAAAAACAAATGTTTGCAAAAGAGGTGGTTTTGAAATCTGATATCTTTCCAAATCTCAATCAAACACAAGCTAGTTTGTTTGAAAAGGAAAAAAAAGAGTTAGGATTACTCTGGCTGCTCTCCGTTTCTCCTCCAGGCGGCGTGTCACAAAGTCGTCTAAATGCTGAGAGTCAGCGGTATGCTGATTTCTGGAGGAGAGGCCTACCAGACAAAGCATATAATGAAAGTCTTCATTTTTATAGTTATAGTAAGGTGAAGGTGTTGTATGGTTTTATTCTAAAATGTTTAGGTCACTTTGCAAAGTGATAAAAGCATTTCTGTGCCAAAACATTCTTATACTGCAAAGTAAAGGATCATACACAACTGTATTTGTACTTGTAGTTATTAATGTACTGAGCAAAAGCATATCAAAAAGACGTGCATCCAACGTCTTTGATTATTTAAAAAGATGTCAAATAGAGTGCGAAAATAATGTTTTTGTCATGTCTTTTTGAGACGTCTTTTCAACGTTCACTACTGATGTCTAAGTGACACCCTTGGACAACCTACCGATAGCTGGATGACCAAAACATAGTTTTTAATAACCTGATGAATAGATCACCAGGTTAAGAGCATGTCTCATGCAGACTACTGAGGTCAGGGATCAAATCCACCCGGTAGCTTTTGTTGGATGGAGTAAAATGTGGCCGTGATATAAACTTTCATTTTGAACCACAAGAAGTTTTTTTTAGATGTCTGTAATTAAAGTTGAAATTGTCTAAGAAATTACATTGTAAAAACTTCAGTTTTGAACCCTGTATGGATGTCATTTGGACATCAAAAGACATCGTTTAGAAGACGTCACAAAAATGTTCATACTGGCCCTCCACTGGACGTCTTTTCTACGGAGACGAACTTGACGAATTGATGTCTGTTGGATATGTTTTTGCTCAGCGGGGAACAGCAAAAAAGCATCAGCAGAGAAGAGGAAGATTTAAAGATAACATGGACAGTAACCTCTCAGCGAACCAGTGGGAGGTCTTGACAAACCATCCGGGTCGGCTGCCTTTTCAGATGGACCTTCATCTTCACTGCGCTGCTGAACGGTGGAGATCTCCTCCACATCATCATCATCATCAACATGGGTCTCCTGGGCTGACGACCGTTCAAGCACCTGATGTATGCCAAGAGATGAAAGAATTATGTATACTATACTTCTAAGTGGGTCCTATGAAAGTTATTCACTGGATAAAAAAAGTACAGTATGTAAACAGTGGGTACTTCAAATTTATACTCCAAACAAACAGGGGGCAGCATTATGGCCAGAGTGACTAGTTAGCTAAATTAGCCACGAAGCTAGTGCTCCTATTAGCTGGATCTGCCCAGACTGGAGCATCAGGGGAGTGTTGGTGTTTTGTTTTTTGTAATGGTGCGATTACCACTTGTGGTAAAATGTAGCTAAGAGGGACGCTGGTTAGCATGCTAACCTCAGAAGACATCTCTGTAACGTTACCACAATGCATAGATATTTCTGACCCAACATCAAACCTGTTGTTTCCTACAGCTGGTTGTCATTTAATGGTTTAAACTTAGACTCATATTGCCCCTTTAAAGAATGAGAGCTGAGGGTGTCAGAGGGAGATGTACCCGTTTCTTCCGCCTTTGCAGCTGAGCCTTTAAGGTGCGTTTAAGTGTCTCTCCCGGGTCTTCATCGCTGCTTTGTTGTTCCTGGCGTGACACAAGCATCCAGTTAAGACATGACGCAACAGCAAACATGCATAAGAGAACTTTACTTCTGTCCACACGGCTATTTAGCTCTGCTGGAAAGAGGGGTTCACTTGCAGAGGGGAGAGAGAAGGAGCATTGTTGTTGAGCAGCCAGCAGCAGCACACACAGGTGGGCAACTACAGCCTACAGGTTAAGCTACAGAACACACACACACCAACCTTCATTGACGTTTGTAGTTTCCCCTTACTCAGTTTGGTAGACGGAACCAGAGCCTGTCGAGTATAGTTAGATTTACTAAAGCAGCTCTTGTATCCTTCCCTGTGTGTTTCTCACTTTGAGAGCCGCCCTCTAAGTCATGTCGAGTCTTGTTAAAGTCGAGCAGGGCTCTTGTACAGGGTTATTGTCAGTCCACAGAAACAACGGAAGATATAATGTTTATCCTTAATAGCAATGATTTAGGAAAAAAGTTGTACAGCTTTTACCTGAATATCGTCCTCATCTTTATTTTTTGCCAGAGTGTCCCGCAGAGCTCGGTGTTTCGTTCGCAGCTTTTCTCGAATCTCACTAAGATGGGAACAGAGTCAGTTATTGAGCTAAAGTTAGCTTAGATAGCTAAAGAAAGAAAAAAGGACGTAATGTATCGCTAGTAGTGACAGAAGCCAAGAAATAGAGCAGCTAACGTTACCTTGGGGAAGCCATGGTGGCGGTGATAGTTTTCCTTTCAGTGGGTTAACTTAGCAAACTAATGAAGAAAGCGACCTGACTAACTTATGCCCACTGTTGTTGGGGCATACTCTTTATTAAAACCAGTGAATTTGCTAAATAAATACAAAATAACCGTTATTTTCCGCACAGGATATTTCCCATCAGTACTTAGTAAACCCGCACCGTTATCGCTGCCTAGTAACGAGATAAACTACTTCTCAACCTACCTTGATAGTTAGCGCCGATGCATCCTAACAGCGCTTCCGTCAATCTCAGGTTTCTATGCGCCCAACGGACTGTCAATCAAACGACTTGCCGTCGAACGACCTGCCTTCTACGGAGTCCGAGAAGCGAGTAAAGCGCAAGAGCAAAACGGTTTTATTCCCTCCAGCTGTTGTTTTTGTCCCTCTTGCCAGTGAAAACATCACGGCTGACCTGTTTTGACTCTTCACATCATATTTTGCAACATCTTTGTCCCACACATGCTTCAGTTTTGTAAAAGGGGGAACCCTCAGATCAAACTCTTCGTGTCACAATGTTTATTTTAAGTTATTTGATCCAGCTTCCACTCAAAACAAAAAACATCTGAAACTAGTTCAAGCTTTATTAAATAACATAATTTCAAATCAGTAGATAAGTCTCTATAGTAACAATAACACTAGCAGTACAAACATTTGTATAAAAAAATATATAACATGTATAATAAAAAACAGTGACTAGCAGTCCCTCTTTTATGTTTCCCAAGTGTTATGCATAGTCCTCTGCCAGTATGTCAAAATAGTTTGTGTCTGCGTAGAGAAGGAAGCCAGAGAACAAGCTGTCAGCCCAGCCTGGGTCTGCAAATAATCCGTTCTGGTCATCGAAGAAGATCTCCAGCCACACTTCGTCTTCTGGGTTCAGGTACATCACAGTGGACCCAGATGCCACATCGTGGTTTCCCGTGTTGGCATCGAATGTTTTGATGCGATACTGACCATTCTGCACCAGACCAATGGCCAAGTGTTTGTTGGCCAGCGTAATGTCATAGGAGAAATAATAAACGCCTGGGTACGCACAGATGAACTTGCCCGTCTGTGTGTTGTAGTGTCCGCCCTCGTTATATAGCACCTTGTTGAACTTGATGGGGGTTTTCTCTGTGGGGTAGCTGCTGGTGATTCCCACAGAGAAGGCCGATTTAGGCTGCAGGCTGCCACACTTGCAGGTCCCTGCTGTTCCACGCGGCCCCCTTTGCCCTTTGTCGCCTTTCTGCCCGTCACGGCCTGCAGGGCCAGGAAAGCCCAGATCTCCGTTCCCTCCTGTAGGGCCTCGTTTCCCTGCAGGGCCACGATCACCTCGCGTTCCAATCTTACCTGTCGGGCCAACTCTTCCCTTTAACCCTGAAACAGCATAAAAAACATGCTGGGATCATTATTTCTCCACAGTTACTGATTTTATTTTTTAATTTCCTGCCGTATAAATCAGTTTTCACTGCTCTCGTTGAACCGGAATTTTAAAGGACAAGTCAATGAAAACACCAAACCCCACCCAATGTCATGTATTAAGTCACCCCTGGAGCACAGCCACAGTTTTGGCTTGATCCATCCTTATATCCAGTTGACTACATCCACACAGTAAATGCCCTGCAGCAATGGAAACACTGTGAAACGCCTGTGCAGGGGCAGTGAAGGTGTGTAGCTGCATTCCTGTTTCCACACATAATGGAAAACACAGGTGCATGACGTTTATTCCTCACTGACAGGTTTATTCAGGCTGTGAAGATGAAGTCAGTACAGTGAATCTGGGTGAAGCCGGGCGAGACTCAATCATTCCAAATATTTTTGCAATTTTGAAGGCAGCTTTATCTGCGTTACATAAAAAATACGATTGGCACACCGCAGGGCTCCAACATCCAAAGTATTCAATGCATGGAAGTAGTGACGTTTCAAGCAGCACTGCTCAGCCTGATGAAGCGCAGCGCGCCTCTCTGTGTCTCTCTGTTTTATGTTTTGTTCATTTTCGACTCAGCATCTGCCCTTTTTGGCTTCGATGTGCGTATGCTCCTATTTTTACTAGCCTTACTCAGGCTTACATGACTTGTTTTTCACCATCTGAATACTAAAGGAACATTTTTATTATTTTTTATTTTAGGCTGTGAGCATCAGTGATAAGTTGTTTGTGTCGTATGAACTGTATAAATCTACTCAGTGCTGAACTTAAAGTTAAACTCATGTAAGCTTGTGGTTTTGAGTTTTATATGTACTGAGGTTTAAGAATCTCAGACCTTCATTGGAGATTTGAGATAATTTTTTAGCTTGGGAACACATATTTGTGAAAATAATTTCCTTAGGAAAGATAGTTTACAGTTGAGTCTCATTCGTAGATGGTCATGTGTTGACACTTTGGGTTGGCGTCTGACCTGAGTTGCTAACTCTTAAGTGTCAGTATTTGACGATTTTTCTACAGGAAGTTATATTTGGTTGCTTTCACCCCACCTATGGTTGAAAGCTCTAGAAAAAGGGCAAGTGAGACCTTGAGTTGAGAATGGTTCCTTAAAGGAGACATATTAGGCTTTTTATTTTTTTAGTGATTTATAAAGGTTATTGTGCATGTTATATGTCTTGAAAGTTAAAAAGGTCAGAAGCTCTTCTCTCTCACGCAGAAAACACGGCTCCTGAAACACCTCATCAGCAGTCCCACCTCTATTTCTGTGACTTTGTGACATCACACTACATCATCATGTCATACATTTGCATAATTAATGCATAACAGCCAGTTTGGCACCTGATAATTTGATTAAGCACAGCTGCTCTTATTTTGTTAGCAGTGCTTGCTCAGGCGTGTGTGAGCTGACCAATCAGAGCAGACTTGGTAGACTGGAGGGGGGACCTTAAAGAGACAGGAACTAAAACAGAGCGTTTCAGACAGAAGGGGAATACGGTGCTGAGGAAACTGATGGTTTTCTCAACATTAAAGCATGTAAACTTATTCTAGTCTCCTTTAAATTAGATGTTTGTACAGAAGGTGTAGTTTACATGTAAAACACCTTCTGTACTGTCCGTGATGACCATGTTCTTTTGGGGGAGTCAGAGGCCTGAGGCATGATTACAGAGGTCATCTTTAAGCCTGCAGAATGCAGTGGGAGCTCTACTAAACAACTCTGGCATAGTTTGTCTGACATTTCATTTCATAACCAGTGTGATTGACTTTTTCCTCAGCAGCTCATCTTCTCCACAGCAGCTGTCAGCTCAGGAAACTTTTCTGTGCCAGCTTTCCTCCTGCACGCAGCGTTAGACACATAAACTACTGCTGTATCTGTTATGTTTCATTATATACCTGAGTCTCCCTTCTCTCCCTTTTCACCCTTCCTGCCATCTCTGCCATCTCTTCCCGGGATACCCACATTCCCATCAGCTCCCGGGGGCCCACTGGGACCGGGTTTTCCAGGCAGGCCCGGTGACCCTGCGACGCTGCAGATCAGACGCGGTGCTCCTTTCAGTTTGGTGTCAAAGAGCTGTCCAAAGACGCACTGGCACAGACAAACTGCTCCCATCAACGCCCACATCTTCACATCTGTAAAAGCAGACAACAACTTTAAAGGACATGCTTCCACATTGATGTTAGCAATTAAGAAACGCAATCAAACTGTTTATTGTTTACAGATATTGAGAGCAAAGGGGAAATATAAAAAATGACCAGAAGACAGAATGACAATGGGGAGCTGTTATCTGCTATGAAACACTTATTTCTGTTGTCATGGGCGCAGACAGAACAAAAGCGTATCGATAAATCAAATTTTTCGATCAAATCCAGCATGAGGCCAGATGTGGCTCTTGTAATGAGGAGCAATTGCTGTTTGACTGCGTTTCACACACTGATGTTCTCATCCGCCAACGGAATCGCATGTGAGACCTCTAACGAAACCCTTGTCTCTCGTCCAAGTCGTCCTTGTTGCCAAAACATTCCCTAGTTATGACATAAGATCCAGCACAACTTCTGTCAGGGGAACTTAATCATGAAGCAATGGCAGAAACGTTATACATTTAAGTTGCACGGAGACAGAGAGAGAGAGCCAGGGACACGATCCCCTCCGAGTTAAAAAATAATAACATCGATGGAAATCGTGCAGCGATGAATGAGCTGCTAAACACTTGAATCCAATCTGGCAACCTCTCAGATGCTCAAACATTTCACAATAAAGCCATGTGTGGAAGCTCGCCAGCAAGTTCTTCTACAAGCAAATCTGTAGGGCGTACGTAAAGACACAGGAAACATGTAAAGGCCGGTGGATTTTATGATTACCATATGCTTGTTCCCATATATCTGCCCATGTGGGTGTGAGAAAGTGAGTTTTGCATCTGCTCTTCGACCCCGGCTGTTTTCTTATCTGGGGGCGTCGGAACATGTGTGCTTCCCCTCGCCTGTCTTTAAAAATAAGAGTGACTTTTTTGTTTTATTGCAGCGTTGGCCTCACAAGCTTTATCTGTCTGTCAGTGACATCAGACAAATTATGTGCGCAACATGAGACAGTAAACACTGGGGAGACAAACAGGAAGTAGACATACCACTTAAAACAAGCACGCAGCGTCTCTGCGTCGCTAGTGTCGCATGTTTTTGATTCTGAGGGTAATGATCTGGTCACAGAGCCAGTGTGAGGTCCTGCGAGGGAGACACCCCGCCCGCCAACTCCGCTCTGCTGCGATGATGTCAGCATTAGTCAAATAGCTATTATTAAAAGACACGGTCCTCTTTTAACACAAACACTGACACACACACACGCACTTGTTAATTTGCATGAGGGCACACAATAAATGCATGCTGAAATGAAACGCACTTGCACACACATTAATCAATTAAAAAAGGAGGAAATATCAACGATAAAGGGGCACTATGCAGCTTTTTTAAAGTCCTGTCAACAAACGGAGCTCTTGATGCAAGGAATAACAGTTTGCAAGAGCTAGCATGAGTTTTAGATGTACTCCAAAGCCATTTATTTACATTTTTGTTCCAGCAAAGCAAGCTTGTATTTTGAGTTATGATGGGATGAGAACGAAAAGATCACAGACGTCCTGCAGTTCAAGAACACAGGACTCTACAACAAAACTGTTAATAAAAAAGTTCCACAATGCATCTTTAATTTTAAAAAGTTGCTATTTTTGAGACTCTGCAGTTCATCTTTGTTATTAAATCCAATATGAAGACATTTAGGTCCAACTAGGAACTCGCGGTTTGTCCTTGTCTTGTTCTCCCGGTGGACAGGTGGAGCTTTAAAATCAAAGATAGATATTAGATATTTAGATATCCTTCACTAACAACGTCTGTGTCCACTTTGAGCAATGGCAGCCTGTGTGATGGCCTCTAGGTGTTTGTAATTGATGTCAGACACAGGTCTCCCATTAACCTCTCAGACATGTGAAAAGGTCCACGAGAAAAAGTTTAAAAAGGTTGAATGAGATATTTTTAAGACATCCACCTTCTGTCAGGGAGGTGATTTAAACATACTGTAAATGTAAGTACACACACTCAGAGGACATGCGTGCAAACATGTGGATACAACTGCACAAAGGCTGACACACACAGACAGGTATGCAAGGCATCCACTCAGCAGGTTCGACTAACACAGCAGCGTTTTGATCATACTGTGAATGAAAGATGTTCTGTGAGAGTCAGTGATCAGTGTTCTTACCCCACAGTTGGCAGCTGTTCATCTCCAATCCTGATCAATATTCTCTCTCTGTCTCACTTTGTCTCTCTGTCGTGTTCTTCGTCCTATCTGCTCAGTCTCCTTTCTTCTTGATGGTCTGATCTCCTGGTTAACATGTTAGTCGTCTGTTCTCTGCAGAGCCCTCACACATCTGCGCACAGAGCTCAGCTGCGTCGCTGCTGACAGTGTCTTCTAGTGCAGCAGCAGCAGCAGCAGCAGCAGCCAGCGGCCTGGACTCACTCCATCCTCCCCTCCCTCCTACCTCCTCCCAGCCCTTATCCACTCCCTTCTCTCTGCCTCATAAACTTCCAAAGGCAAACAAGCACAGTGTGCGCATACGGAATCAACTCCATGATGTCATGGGCGAAGACTCCTTGAGTATGCGACACCCAGTGTAGAAGTCAGCAGCTTGAATCCTGCAGAATAAAGCCGTTGTTCCAAAAGTCACAGTGATAAATGGCAGAAGTCATTTGTGCCTTGTTGACCTCGTTGTTGATCTCTCTTGTATTCCTGACGCTCACCCCTAGATGGAGCCAGAACTGATGTGTGGAGGTTGGGTACTGGTTTTAACTGTGGTGTTGTGTAGTCCATGCTACATACAATTAGAAGAGGCCACTTTTATATCTAAAAATAATATTAAATTGAAATATTTTCATGACCAGTTATTGTAATTAAGTTATCTTTTTGCAGCTGTTAATTAACCTTTGCCTGATGTTTTGTATGGTGGTTGCAAATGTTCATCTACTTATATATTCTCATGTATATTATAAAGAATTAAATAATTATAATAGCTCCAAGAGAAGGTGCAACTGGACTTGTTTCAGTTTCTTGAAAATGTCTTCAAGAAACTGAAACAAGCCCAGTTGCCTACGATAGAGCACCTGGATGACTGAGAAACCTTCAACATTCAATCATGATGTCGTTGTTTTTTGTTGAGCACACTGTCCAGTTTGTACTTATTATTTTTCGTCTTGTCTTCAAAACACACGCAGAACGCAGCAGTAGCAGCCGTGTGGTGTCCAAACAGAACGGGTCTTTTATTCAGGAAGTGAAAGAGAAAAAAAAAAAAAAGATTGTAATCAACACCCCATTTAAATACAAAAACCAACAAAAAATAAAAATAACCATGATATTCATTTTTGCATATCAAAGAACCATTCAGTAATAATTACAATCCAAACACCTCATAAACCACTTTTGTGAATCTATACACAAACTCTGATTTTTAGAAATTAGTCACTTTAACAATAAAATTACAAATATTTAGCTTTAAAAATAATTAAACTCGAAATAATATCTTAGCAATTAGCATTTTAAATTTATATATAGTGTATTTCCACATAAAAATACAAAATAATACCATGACATTTAAATATGAAAAAAAGAAAAAAATCATTCCAAGAATTCTGCTACCATTAAATAAAACAAAACGTGGGAGAAAACAAGATGAAACGAAATAGAAATATGCATGAAAAAGTCTCTCCTTTTGTTAGCAAAACACTATCCAAAATAACTACAATCATTTACATCAGTACAAAGATATCTGGATTTAAAAATAGTTGCAATGAAAAAACGGGGTTTTATTTTTTCTGACAGTAAAAAATGACACTGTGGATCAGAAATCTGCAAAATATGCAATGAAAAAAATAAATCTGCATTAAAAAGGTTTACACTGTAGTTCTTACTTTTATACAAACATTAGAAACAGTATTGCACATCACAACACAGATTCGAGGTTAGTCAGCCTTTCAAAATGTGTTATATTCAAGTTTCAGAGCATCTACGAGGACAGGCAGCCGGGGCCTCGATGCGACAGGGGAGAATCTCAAGTGTCTTCCAAGAATATAATAAAACCTTCATGTTTTTCCTTCCTTCAAATGAAATGTGTCAAGTGTATCAAAATAAGAATCAACTGTGTATCAAAACTTTGATGTTGTGTTACTGATGACATGATTCTCTGTCTCTGAACAGAACGTTTGGACATAATTAGCACAGGTGGGTGGGTGGGGGAGGGGCGGGGGAAATAAATCGTATAATAGTCCTATTCAAATAGAAAAATACAATCAAAATCAAATAGTTTTTTTTTTTGTCTACAAAAATAGTGAAATAAATATGATTTTTACAAAAACAAACACACATACAGAACAAAGTAACAGTGTTCAACATAGAAAATAGAACCTCACAAAAAACAGCACGAGTCAAGTGTTACAGGTGACGATATTCAAACATGTTCGCATCATGAGAACTAAAGCCACGGGGGGAGGGGAGGGGAGGTGGAGGGGAGGTGGAGGGGAGGTGGGATGACGGGGGCCTCGCTCTTTAACTCTCACCTCCGTCACGTCCTCACGACATCCAGACTACATCAGAATATATTAGAACATATCAGATTTTTTTTTCTTCTGCTCTACGCATTACAGAATATAGATAACTTAAGACCACTGCTTCACGCTACATCGTAAATAAGCAATCATGAAAAAATAAAAAATTTAATAAATCATCTGTAGAATTATAAATAGGTGGAGGTTTTTTTTTTTTTTAGGAGAAACTGCACTGAAATCACCTAAAGGGGGGGTGGAGGAGGAGAAATCAAATGTGTGTGGGGGAGGGGGGTATAGAAAAGTAGTGCATAATATATATCATAAAAAACATATTGAAGGGCCAGTGATGGGTAAGTAGTTGACACAAACAAATTCAGTTATACGACTCAACCAAGTAAAGTAAATGAACTTAGTCTCATTAAGGTTTAGTGACAGTACACACTTGACGCCTGAACACCGAGGAGCACACAAGGGGGGGGGAGGGGAGGCGTGGAGCACAAAAACCACGACGACACGACACACTTTTACAGTACCAGGCGGACGGCTGGGCCACCGTCCTCACAGAAAGATTGTCCCTAAATTGTGTGTTGTTTTCTTCTTTTTTTTTTTAAAAGAGTAATTCAAGGGTCACGGCGGAAAAAACAGACGAACAAAACAAAGAGAGGAGAGTTGTTTTTCATCTTCAGCGCGGCCAATCGTCGATTCACAGAGCCGCAGCCACGCAGCGCGAAAGTCATTACAAAATGTTCAAAGGATGCTTCTTAACATGACCTTCAGACTTCTCGCAGCTAAAGGGTAAGTTTGCCCCCCCCAAAAAAAGAAAATTCAGTCATTTCCTAGATGTTTTCAGTGGCGCAGAAATATAAAAAGATGGTTCGAGTGTGTTTCTTTTCCTGGATGATTCAACAGCGAGAGAGAAGCCCGTGAGATGTTGTGTGCGCTCTTCATTGCGGTCGTTCCAGCTCATGCATCCTCTTCACTCTGAGTTCATGCTAACGCTTTTAGCTTCGTGACTACAGTGAAGACTTTGGCTTCAAAATAAGTGTGTGTGTGTGTGTGTGTGTGTGAATAACATCTTTTCAGATCAATTCGGGATACTGCAACATTGTTTTGCTGTAAGGCTATGAACCTTCACCTGACTTTCCATCAGCACGGGGGGGCTTAGTAGATAATGAGTGAATTTTCATTGTTTGGGTGAACTCTTCCTTTTCGATCCAAGCTGATCGAGTCTGTTTGCGTTCGGTCTGCTGCATCAGATGAACCTTTGGAGCCTTACAACGATGTGGAACAGGAAGGGGCGAAGGCAGGAGTGATTCTGATGTTTAAATTCTCCTCTACGTTAATCTGTTGGTAACTAAACTAGAGCCTCAGTGTACACCAGAAAAACAGTCACACAGCACGGGGACGACACGAACACAAACCACTGAACACCACTCTGCTTCTCGACAGGTTTTTTTTTTTTTTTCTTTGCCGTACGAGCCATCACGTGTCACAAAATGATGGCGTCCACTAAGTCTACAGGAGAACCAATATCACTTTTTGTATCATGTAAACGGATCAAACAACAGATAAACATCAATGCATGCAAGTTTAAATATGTGTTTTTTTTTGTCTTATTTAGCTTTGTCTGATTTTTTTTCCCTCTTAGGCATCTGTAATAGATGGTCATGCTACGAGACTTGTATGTCTTTAGTTATGATTTCAGTGGTTTGTTTTTTTTTTCTCACATCTAACTATAAATACGTTATTTGTGTAACTAAGCCTATTGTCATCACATGCACTTTCCACGGCAATGGGGGCCATTAGTGGTCGAGTGCATACTGCATTTCATTTTACATGATTCTGGTTTATAAATGGCATTAAATATAATACCTACACATTTATTCATATATATGTATATATAGCAGCAAAGCTTCTAAAATAGCTTGTTAAGTATAAATGTTGAATACAGTTAGCAAGAAACCAGATTTAGT
Organism: Diplodus puntazzo; assembly: GCA_963678695.2. Taxonomy (NCBI): domain Eukaryota; kingdom Metazoa; phylum Chordata; class Actinopteri; order Spariformes; family Sparidae; genus Diplodus; species Diplodus puntazzo. The sequence continues at coordinate 7,358,797 of OZ023163.1, read as the reverse complement.
ATTTTGAGGTATCCCTCCATGGGTCAGTATGAGCGCAGAAATAACCTTATCGTCTCTGTTTGACTTTAGTAAACCCTTTAAGAAGAAGAAAGAGCCCATGGTGACATTTAAAAAACAACCGTTTTGTTTTGCGGCAGAGAAAAATGTGTCAATTTGTACGGTTCCTATCTTTTTTTTTGCTACCTTTGGTTAATGACCCGGGGCAGGCGTCGACATTAGAGAATCAAGGTTTTCCCAGAAACAAGTGTGCACTACACGCACTGTAGGGTGGCTAGCAGCAGACAAACAGACAGACAAGCTGCCCCCATGCAAAAACATTCCCATATCTACTTTAAATCTCACATACAAAAATAATAATAATAATAATTAATAATAAAAAAACCTACAAAAATCAATCTCTTTTTAAATCTCCTCTTAGAAAAGATGAAAGTACCACAAAAGAGTTGTAGAGTTGTCAGAGCCTGAGATGTGAGGGGGGTTTTGGTGAAAAACTGAGGCTTGTGGTGTTTGGCTGCTACAAAAGATATATAGATATATATAGTATATACTGTATAGTGTTACGTAATTGGTTATACTGATAGCTTAGGAGAGCAGGAGAGGCAGAGCGATGCTCTTCTTCCTGTGAACCAGTGTTTCGTTTCCCATCCCTCGGACTGTGTCATCGTGGCTGTGGTCGCGTCTCTAGTTCCAGCGGAAGTGGATCTGGCGTGGACGGTCGGCTCCCTCCTTCACCAGGGGCTTGTGAAACTCTCGTCCGGCCCGGGAGTGGATGTTGGCCCAGCAGAACTCGCAGTAGTACTGCAGACAGGTGACGTTAGCGCAGAAAAAGGGAGCGAATTTCCCTCCACAGCGAGCACCCTGACACTCATCACACAGCTGATCGTCCAGGACGTAGGGCTTCACCTCCACCTGCGTGCACACGTCAGAGAAGATGTGCATAAGTTCACACGGTACAAGACATAATGTGCGTGTTGATGAAAGGCCACAGCTTGTAGCAGTAGAGACGGGGGAGGAAGCTAATTCAATCAGCCCTAATCATCTTTTGCTCACCATGGCAACAAGCTGCTGCTGCCACACACACACACACACAAAAAACACTTGCATTCACAAACTGTGTGAATTACACATCCTAATGATGAATGATCCACGCACACTTTATGAAACAATGTTTAAATGGAGGGGAGGCTCTACCCGCTTGTCAATGTCTCCGTGCTGCAGCTGGACGAATCTCGCGCTGATGGCGGCGATGTAACTTTGCTGATTGGAGAAGGCCACTCGCCCCGCGCCCTTGGGGTACTTGAGCTCGGGGTCGGTGTCGATCCCTGCGTAGCACACTCCGCCGTAGAGACGATCCATAATCATGGCCAGCTCAACTAGACATGGGCGAAAGAAAGGTGGGAATTAAAAAGAAAATAATTAGACGAGTGAAAGCAAGAAGAAAAGGTGTGGGAGGATGTGAAGAAGTCACACCAGAGGGGGTGAGAAGGATTGGGGGAGAAGATGATCATCCTGAAGTCTGAATCTACCTAATCTGAATTACTTAAGAAGAAACAAAGGATGTGTACTTACTCGCTCTGAGGGGACGGGGGACGCCCCCCACAAAGATGGTCTTGCGGGGATCGAGGGGCTGAGAACCGTCCATCACAAAGTCACTGTCGCTCAGGTTCCAAGGGCGAATTTGCACCTGGAGTCAAAGAAAAATGTTAAATTCTCTTTTCTCCCAGGAAAATAAATAGAAACAGCACTGTGTCTGCTCAGTGTTTGCTGCTGCTGGACTCACAGGTTTGTCCTTGATGGTGGGGCTGGAGACACACAGGTAGAGCTTCCCATCCTCCTCCATGCAGGCTTCAATCAGAGCCTGCACCGAGCTCTCCTCCTGGAACAGCAGGAACGCGTATCCTAGGAAATACACATCCGCAGCGTCAGTGTGAGCATTCAGACTGTGTAATCAATGTTATCAGTATTCAGTGGCGCCTTATTTATAGGCATCAGAGCTTCACAGCATCCACGCTTAGAAGCCATAAATGCGTGTTAATATGGAGGATTTCTGCGTTTGTCGATACCTTTAGGTGGAAAGTAAGATTTGCTCTCTGCTTTGTGGGGCCAGTCCACCACCAGGTGACCAAAGCGGCGGAAACTTGAGGTTATTTCATCTGAGGGAACAAAAATAGACGGGTGAAGATAAAGGAAAGGATGATTATAGAATAGAAGAACCAGCAGTATAAAGTAATCCCGAAGGAAGTGTTGATGTCCTCACCTTCGTCTATGTCAGGGGGCAAACCTCCTACGAACACCTTGCGGGAGAAACGCTCGATGCGCTCCCCGTTCTGGTGGGGGTAACAGTTAGGGCCAAGAACTCCTGGGACGCCCTGGTTGCCGTGGCCATCATCGAGGAGATTGTCATCAATAGGGAAGAGGGAGGAGCGGCCTGGTGGAGAGAAAAAGGCCGTTAAGGCTACTGCGTGTATCAGGCGTTAACACAACACACACACAAGCCCAAACACAAATCACAAACTTGTTTATCTTTAAAAGCATCTTCCTCTCCTTTATGGAATCTCATATCTCTGCCATGGCAAGGACAAATGCAAAGATGAGACTGTCAATAAATTTCCGCTTTTACTGCAGTTTTACGCCGGGCGGGTGGTTGTGAGACAAAGCACCAGCTCAAAGTGAGGAATCACTCGCTCAGCTCGGAGCAGTGTGGTAAATAAAGCAGGTGTGGAAAAGCAGGCTGTGAGGAACAAAGCTGTTAATAACATCACTGAGCGGTATGGAGCCCCAAAGTGTTCACAGTACATAAGTCATTTTAAAACAAATATTTATATTAATGTTTATACATATATAATTAAACAAAAATATTTTAAGAAATTCCTAAAACTCAAATTTTAAGATTGCATTTCTCACTTACAATCTTGTAAAAAACATATTTTTTGTATATTCAAAACATTTTTTGCGATGCTTTAATTTCATGCCACATTTTCTTTTATCAAGTCTCTTTCATGACAGTTCTGCTGTGATGCCGAAAACGCTGACCAGATTTAGCTAGTTAGCACCTGTTAGCTAGAGTGACAACACTGTCAATCACTCACCCAAATTCACAGATACACAAATATTTCATACGTTGTACTACATTTTGTTTATTTTCTGTAATAAAAGAAAATGAGGAAATGTTAGTTTGTGTCAGTGCAGTAGCTAGATGGTTCCTTTAGATCACTTTTTCAAAGCTTATTTATTCATTTAGCTTATCAACGCTACCTAGCTGTGGTTGTGAAGTGGATTTATAACTCAGTCAGCTTTAAGGTTAAGATGAAGTGTAATCAGGTATGGAGACCCAAAGTTTGATAGCCAAAGGGAAGAGAATAGGGTCCAAATATGTGAGTGTGTCACTTCATTAAGGTTCCCTAGAAGTGAACAGGAGCCAACAGCAGCTAGCTTATACAGCTAACACTAGCTTCTCACTTCCATAAGCTGAAAGGTTGAAGTTAGGTACAGTAGTTAGCAAACACAGCCATGTTAAGCTAAGGCTTAAAAGCTAAACACATGTAGACACTGTGCCAACCTTGAGTTGGTTGATTCAGGATAACGTTAGCATTGTTGCTGCTCTTGCTGCGTTTTATTTTGAAATAAAAACAGACTTTTGGAGAGTTGAAAAAACAATGTCTACAATGATGATACAATTTAATATTGAATATTTATATTGACTTTGGGGCTCCATAGAGCAAAGGTACAACTGCCATAGCACTTCAGATAAATGTGACCAAACTTGAGTACCCTCTGGATACTAAAACAATACAATCATCTGTGGTTTTTTTGTATTTGTAGTTTGCAATATTCAACAATAATTTGGTACGCCTGTATCTAAAAACATCAATTTGAAGTGGGACTCCAGACTTGAGACCTCAGTTTGGTATCCATTCAAGCAACAAAGCATGCCACACGAGAACACGCCACAAGGAACAAGACACGTTGTAGAAAGCTGAGTTTACCTCGACGTCTCCCATAGCCTCTGGCTGCATGAGGAAAAGTACAGTGCAGGTTTCAGCTACATAAACATTTTGTTTTTTCAATATTACATGTAACCTCTGTGGACTTTATTCTGCAGTTATGTCATGACCTCTTTATCTAATCATCCATAGTCAGTGTCAAATAAACTGTTGATCACAAGAAACAGCACTAATGAATTGTTAATACTTAAACATCCTCCTGAGACCCCGAAATGTTTATTTCATCTTGACATGATATCAAAAAAAAAAAAAACACCTTATATACTTTGTTGAGGACATCAAGACATAACATTAAGATATGAAGTTGGACATTTATATGTCTTTTACTACGGTGCCTAGAAAAATGCACCTCAAATAAATACACAGAAATGCCTGATGTCTTTACAGATGTGAGTATAAAAACATTTCCTGTGTGAACAAAAATCCTTCCTCTGCCCTGAAAGCTCATTTAACTGCTCTGTTAGACAACCTGACTTTCCTTCTTTCTGTAACACATCTGATGGACGCCATTTGGAAAATCAAATGTCCAACTCCACACATGTTACATCACTGAAAATCCCTGGATGTCCTCTGTCAGGGACATCGAGGCTCATCTCAGCAAAATGTCTGAACTTTGAGCACACGAGCCGCCAACACAGGACAGAAATAACCGACTGATAAATAAATGCTGGGTCTCAGGAGGCAAAGGCACGCTCACAATTATTTGCCAATGCTGTCTGACCCAGATTCGTGTCCTATTGAGACTGTTATAAAACAAGATTTTATTTGTGGCCACATGTGAGTCTGCAGGGCTTCAATTATTCTAAGTGGTGCTGAAAATTTACATTTTAATGAAGGGTGTTTGTGGTGCATTCAAGGTCCTCAGGTGACTTTGTGTGACGACGGAAACGCTCTTAATCACGTGAGCGCCGTCACAAAACCATTAGCATAGTAGACCTTGAGTTTGACAGTGCTACAGGGATGGTAACGTAACAAAACATTAGAAACAATGATGTTTACAGACACGACGAATGACCAAACAGAGTTACCTCGTGTGATCCACCACAGTGAGTCTGGTGAGTGTGTCTAATGAGGCTAAACGGTAACTGAGCTGAGTCTCCCGCTCTCATCGTGCCTTCATTGTTAATCTGAGCGCCGTGTGTCATATTTTACTTTTGTTATAAAAGCAGCTGGATGGAAACACTTAAAATGCACAACACAGGGAGATGATGCTGAGAGATAATTACCATTGAGCATGAGTAGGCCGTCAGCCCCGGGGTTAGGGCATCCCACACGGCCTGACATGAGAAACAAACACACACACACACACACACACACACACACACACACACACACACACACACACACACACACACATAGGGATGAGACACAGAGCAGATGGAGAGGACAGGGGCGAGCCCAGTGTGTGTACAAGGCGGCGAGAACACACACAGACGCACAGACACATAAACACACACACAGAAGTACGATGCCTGACTCTGAACGTGTTACGACGGCCTTCTCGCGTCTTCTCATGTCTGCTGAGAGCACCGTGATCAGCAGAGACAACAAAGCTCTCCGTATCCTCAGAGACTCCCTGAGTTGATATTACAAGCAAGATTTGGCAGAATTTCACATTTTGTTGTCATCAACAGTAAAACAGTAAGACAGGAGCTTTTAAGAACAAGAAAAGTGCATGATTTCCTTTTCAGATGTAATAACCTTACTCCAAATGTAGTATCTTATATGTCCTATAGAAATATATGTATTGAGATTTTAGCTGAAGCAATCAGTTATTTAATTCCAATTTTAGCTGCCTGAACATTATCTTGGGGGTTTGGGATTGTTGGACGGCAAAAAAAGCAATTTGAAAATGCCAATTTATACTGTAGGGAATTTTTCAGTCTTTTCTTTTTCTTTTATTTTATCGATCAGTATAAATCAAAAGATCCAAAAGTAATGAATTCGATCTCTTGGATATATTATTTTTATCTGGCTATTGTTGTTCTTGATCTAACTGCAGTCTCTAAAAAAGGAAAGCGTTTTGTTCAGAGACAAGTTAAATGTGCAAAATGTAAGAATTTGTGTCTACAGTGTTACAAAATGAGCTAAAATCTACAGATTGTGAAGAAACACTGAAACTCTGATGGCATTTATGCATTGTGCCATACAGATATCTCGAATTGAAGTTACCTCGCCACGAGCCACAGTCCGGACAGAATGAACTCACACGACTGCTAACTGCACAGTCAACTGAGCTCACTAGCTAACAGCAGCTGCAGTTAGCAGCAGTTAGTGGTTACTCTGGTGAAATGCTGCCTCCTATCTGTTTGGAGTATAAATTCAACAAATTCTTACTGTACATTTTAGTCATTTTTAAGACATCACATGCCAGTATTTTGTTTATATACAATTTTTTATGCCTCTATATGTTGATTTTTATATCATCTTCCAGATTAATCTCATGATATTAGTTTTTCAAAAAAAATGTGACAATACCAGGGAAAATAGGTCGAGCCTGCGTGTTGCTACTGAGCTGTTAATTCTCACTATTTGCGTATAAACATAAATTGGTTTAAAACTAAGACTCCTACATATTGCGTGTTTAAATATGAACAGTTAAATACACAGACGTCCCAAAGATGAATTATTTTTTACGACAGTATTAGAAGTTGACAAAAGAAAAAATAAAGTAAAAGTATGAACCTGTAGCACTGAAATGTTTTTGGTTTCTGAGGTCCGGTATTTTGGAGCTGCTGGTCAGGATACTGTTATGTTAGCTGTGTCGGTGCTATAAATGGCAGAGCCCACCCCTCGCTAACCCTCCTTCCCTCTCATCTCCTCTCTTGGCTGTCATGCACAGTGCGATCACATCTAAAATTAGTCTAGATCCCCCTCTCTCTGCTGTGCACACTGGCCCATGTCCTCTCCATCTGCTCAGGCAGACAAAAACAAGAGGCTCATCCGAGAGAGGGAGGCACAGGTTGAGTTCTGATTTTAACAGGATCCTAACGGAGATCACAAATAATAAAGAAACCTTCCTGAGAGATGTGTTGATGCCTCTACACATACGCAAAGTGTTGTGTCGTATTTTAAAGTAAAAGTATAGCTGGTTTGTGGGGCTGTAAATGAGCTGACGGCAGCCATTTTTAGGAGATGAGGGTAAGAACAGAGCAGTTATTTGACACTGCTCCTCTGATGACAAGCAGCTGAGCCCAGGAGGCCAGGTCAGTGTCACACTACTGCCAAACCATGAGGAATAATTCAAAAGAAGCCCAGGACTATTTATAATCTCTATTCTTAATTTCTCTCCTCGTTAAAAAAAAAAAAAAATCCAGGTCATGTGTGTTACGCACACGCCTGCTCTGTCAGAAAACATCTGGAACTTATTACAGACATTCACAGCGAAGAACCATCATTTCTCTCTCCTCCGCTCCGTCCTCCTCCTCCTCCTCCTGTGTGCTTCTCCCAGGTTAAGTAGCGGCAGGATCAGAGCTGGAAGGTCATGTAAATGTGCAGCTGGTGGCAGGAGTAGTATTAAGCTCTCAGCGGGGGAGAAAATAAGCTGGTGTGCGGAAAAACAACTCAGCTCCACGAGAAACGGGGCTGCCACGTCCCTGCGCCGCGACGTCCGACGGGCCTCCTCGACACCGAACACGATCGCCTTCCCTTTCGACCCCCCCAACCGACACAGATAGAAAGGGAAAGGCAATCTCACCTTTCATTGGATCCTGCTCAGCTCGCATGATGTCAATCAGAGAGCTCTCCAGGGAGTGCATGTTCAGACTGTCGTACATCCTGGTGCGGTCCTGAAAAAACAGACAAGTGAGAAGTTTGATATCGCACAAAACAAACACACGCTTCTCACACACCTTCGTGATTTGGCTCACGAACAATAAAGCCTCTAAATGTGTGGGCACTTGGCTTAACATGTAGGAGATTGGAGAAGAGCGAGTAGTTCACGTTTGGATTAACATTCTCTCCGTGTTTATTTACTTTGGCAGTCTGAAGGTGTGTTTGTGAGCAGCCGATAGGACGGATTCCCCCAAGATCTCTGGACTGTTTCCCACAGACAAGACGGAGAGTGAATGGAAACAAAAGGCAGGAGCTGAGAGGGAGGTTATGAGCTCATCAGCAGGCCACTGAGATACTTCTCCTTAACGAGCAGCTATGACAGACTAGTATGGTAATATTCTGGTGACTAGCATACCAGGGAGTGCCTAACCTGCCTCACCACACCCAACACAATGAAAGCATAAAGGTCAACTTCATACTTTGACAGTGACGGAGCGCAGGTTGTCTAATAAGCCTCCGTCTTTCTGTCCCACTTGTTTCTCTTTTAATCAATGTATTAGATTGCATAGCATTGGAAAAGACATTGAAATTGACTTCACATCCTCTGCTAGAGTTCGTCCAAAGATTTATTTTCTCATTAACCATGAATAGTATCTGTAGCCATGCAGATGATTTTGATTTAATTTTTCCCTGATTGGAAATATTTCTATATTTTGGATATTTTTGCCACCACATCCACAAAATCAAGGTGAACAATATTTAATTCACGGTGATCTGCAACATCATCTCTTCCTGGTGTGTCTCATCAATGTCAGAAATGATTTTCTGGACGCTGTCCTGAGTTCATCTGACACGAAGGCTTCTGCCAGCGTCGTCAACCGTCTTCAGTAGAATTGGTTCATCCAATGAAACCTTAAACAGAGAGATCTGTGGAATATCCACTGTCATGGGGACAATGTTTCTGAAAAGACATACTGCTTTTGTAAATGTATATTTTCAACACTAATTGGATATCTTAAAAACGGGACAAAATCTGTAGTTATTTGAGTAAACTGACCCTTTAAACCATAAGAGCTGGGTTGTCCCCTGGCCTTTAAGTACATTTTTCATGGCAGGCCAACGTTTCCAGAAGGACTCAGTTTGAAAAACGGGTTCAAGAGATAGAATCTTTTTTATTTCCGCGCATTTCTATTCCAAGTCAAAAACCTGCCGCCTACATTAACCACAATGCAACTCAGTGTTATTAACTCCACTGTACAGATTTGGAAGCTAATGTAGCCTTGAGCTGCTTCCGTCAAACAGATATGTGAATCGGGCTACGGAGATCGGGTTTGAGTCCAGACACACCGAACCAACACCAAAGAACCTGTGTGACGATGGCTCACTCGGACACGCCGCAAAGACTACAGCCAACGTCCAACAGCATGAAAGGAAAGAGCTACACAGGAGTACTGAGGATATACAACATTTGTTAAGTTCCCCTTTAAAGGTCTGCTTTGTGGACACTGTTTCAGGGTGATGGTTTGCTTTAACGGTAGAGAATTGCTGTATGATGTTCAGAAATATCAAGGAGATACAATCCTCTGAGTGAAAGTAGCAGCGACTCCTGCCTCTCTTCTTACCTCTGCGTGATGTCTCAAACGTGACACAGCAGTGATGTGTCACCGACTGCCAAACATTAAACAGAAAGGAAGGAAGGAAAAGTCTTGGAATCTAAAAAATTCTGGGGTCCGAGACTGTTTATGGAAATTAACAATCCATGGAGTCAGGCCCGTTTCCTGGAATAGGAAGCGTTGTTCTTCTTGGCACTGATATCACTAATAATTGGAGCTCATAGCAACAGCAGTAGTATTCAGTGACACCATTATTTATGTGATATCATTATTTTAGTCCGAATGAGTCACAGTAATGAATATGTGTTCTGGTCAAGGTCATTAAAATGACATTTTGTGTGGCGGCACACACAGTAATTTATTCACAGAGTTTACAGTTTAATGGATTTTTTCGGAGTAGTCAGTTAAAATGTGTCCTTCTGCGTGACAAACTGAACTCTGCGGTCGCTTCTGCTGAAGAAATACACTGTTCAGTGCAGCAACAGACAGCGCAGTATTTCTTAAGCGACAACAGAGGAAGCTTCTTACGTGCAGCCTCACCAGCCTGTGACTGCTCGCTTTATTCTGACTACATATACTGTAAACAGTCATATGAGAAATGACAAACTACAGACAAATCAAGAAAATCTATCCGCTCAGATGACTATAAAACACTGCAAGTACACTGGCATCTGTCTGATACAAGTTTACTGTATTGTGTGTGTTTATGATGTGTGAATGTGAAATGAATTAGGCTCAATTCAATTCTGTTTGGATGCCGCACACGTCAAAAAAAATATTTACCGATGTGTTTGCTGCATTAAATTATGGTGGCCCACAAAACACAACCGCAATTAGAAAAAAAAAAACATTGGCATCTTTCCGTCCAGTTTAGAAGACGTACAGCGGTCCGTCCAATCAGCAGCGATCCCCGTCGATAGGAGCCACCTACGCTGCTTTGCTTTCTGCTTTTGCGATTGTGTTTTGTAAGTTGTGGTCGCGTTTTCCTGTTTGTGATTGTGTTATGTGATTTGCACTTCACAGCAACCATATCAAAAACAAAAAAAAAGAGAAAAAGAAAGAAAGAAAGAGTCTAAAGAAGAGCAAACATCCAAACAGAACAAATGCAAGGTGCCGGACGGAATCACATGAGAAATAATGTAAAAATAGTGTCCACACACACATTCATCACCATCATGTGATGTCCTCGTCGCAGGCCGTTCTTCAGAAGAAGACAGGACCTAACATGGTGATGGTGAATGTTCTTGGGAGCAATTGTCTAACGTGGAGTCTATTTTTACAAATACCAAATAAACCACCATGTCAGTGGATGCCAGCCATGGTTACAAGTCAGTGTCAGTGTTTTAGCCTAATTTTTACCACAATAACTGATTAATCTAATTTAGACGACTAATGGAGATCTTGCTGTTTGGGGGAGTTTAACACAAAGCCCAAAGAATCAGAGAGATGTGACCAAAACATGAACAAATGGTGAACATCTAGAGCCTGTGAGAGAAAGAGGCACTAATTATAGTCTCCAGCAGCATGTAATAACCACTGATCGACCTCCCTAACTATGTTCTAAAAACACACACATCTCGGTGGAGATAACATGGAATAAGATGGTCTTTAGATAAAGAGCTTCAGCTGCCTTGTTACCTGAAACACTCCAGTAGATCTCACCTACAAGATGTTAGTTTCCTGTAATTAATTCAGCCCAACCCCCGCCTTGTTACACCTTTTTGTAAAACCTGCAGAGTAAATCAATCCAAACTCCCCCCATCTGATTGAAATGCTAACAACGCCGGCTCCTTTTATGGTAATTTACTTCTACACATTGCTATGTATGTCTACAGAAGCCTCAGATTTCAGCCTCTCTAAAGTCTCTCTTAGTTTCTACTTCATCAAGGGATCTCGACTGAGTTCTTTCTCACACGCCTCCTCATCATTCCCTTTTGTTCTCTTTCTATAACAAATGATTAGGTTCACGTAGGTTACGCTCCCGTCTGTAAAGCAACTGATTCTCACCAAAAAAAGGACAAAAAAACCCCCAAAACCCATCCACTTCCAAACACACGAAACACAAAACAAAAAACAATTATTCTACAAAACCCACCAACACCAGTTAACGCAGTAACAACCCAAAACATTTACCTGCAGGGGCAACAGAGTGTTGCTGTTGCTGTCTGTGCGAAACATGTTCTCCTCCAACCAGGATTTAGGCCCCAGTGATCCTCCGGAGCGTGGGAACTTGGGAGGAGCGATGACGTTGCTCGAGAAGGGCTTCTTCAGGGGCGAGGCGTGACTGACCGAGCCAGGTACACCCATGCCACTCCCTCTGCGGTGGTCCCGGCCCCAGGACATCCCCCCGGAGCCCCAGCCGTTCCCCTGGTGACCGCCCCAAGGAGACGGCTTCACCATGGGCTGCAGACAGACGGTGTGGAAAGACGGGAGGTTAAAAAGGCCGAGTACATCATATTTTACTCTCTATACATTATTTCCATTTCATCCTATCCTCTCTTCTGTCTCTGTCAGCCACAGCCCAGCTGGATCTGCTCCTGTAACGGGTGGGTAGATAAGAAGATTTAGGGCTTTAAGTCTAATACTAAGTATCCCGAGCGCTGCGACACCGGCCAGTGTAAGTTACACACACTCTCTCTCTACCTGGACCTTGTGTCAACTCCTAAGCATATCATACATCCAATCGCAGTGGGCTTAATCCTGCGTGCTTTCACGTGAAAAATCTTACAACGAGGACAATCAACCTTCTGTTTCACACGCACGCACACACACACACACTCAGTTAATCTAAATTCCTTTTCTCTTCGCGTCAGCTGCGACGTCAGACAATGGTGTGCTTGAAGAACAATCTTATTAAGGTAAAAATAAAAACAGGATAATCTAAGTGCAGTCAAAGAAAATGAAACCGATGTAGTTTGGTTTTGAAACAGACAGATGGAGGTTAAATATGTTAAAAGCAGTTAGAAGTGCCACTGGAAAAAAAACGGCATTTTAAAAAAGGGATAAAACAATTTTTGCTCCGTGCTGCATTTTATCAAATGAGTCTCCTTTAAAGGTGCACTACGTAGTTTTCAATCAGAAGAGAAAGATCTTTAATCCCTACACAAATTAAATAAACAAACTCCCTTTGTTTTCATGACTGAATACACAAACTGACCTTAAAGAACGACACAATTTAATTCTGTTTGACTTTGTTTATATGTGGCGGACCCTGCCACCTTTCTAGCTTCAAACAGTGTTCTGCTGACCTTATTTTCCTCTGAGAACAGCTTGTTTGTTCAGTTATCGAAAAATAAATAAATCTGGGTTTGTGTTATAACCTCATTGATATTGTCAACATTAAAATTCTACATGGTGCACCTTTCAATGAGGCTGCAACGTTTCATTATCGAGTAATCTGCTGATTACTTTCGTGATCAATAAACTATTCTTTTAGCTGATTAAATGGCAAAAGAATTGTAAAAAATGCTCGTCACGCAGGGCCCGGAGTGACGTCTTCAAAATGCTGCTTTAGTCAAACCGACAAAAATTCTTCATTTAGTCTCACGAATGACAAAGAAAAGCGCAAAATCTTCACATCTAAGAAGCTGCAGCCAGCAAATCTTTGACACATTTACTTCAACAATCAATCGACTATCAAACATTCACCATCTTATCTTCTTTCCATCGACTCATTGCAGCTCTGAGCATGTGGATGTGCGTATGACAGGGTGGGACCGAAAGGGCTGCTTGTGTTTGGGGGTTTTATGTAAATATATTTACATATTTAAAGCGAGGGGTTAAAGGTCGGTGAGACAGCAACACCACAGAAGCACTTTCAGCACCACCCAGTCTCACACACACACACACACACACACACCCAATGTGCAAATCACATGAGAAACCCGATGCCTACAGGCCCCGACACCACTGCAGGCGCTGAACCTGCGATGTAAGCCTCTCTGTTACTGGTCGACTGTCTGCCAGCACACCAGCACCACACTAGTCGTCTTCATGTCACACAAATAAACATCCATTTATTGCACCAAAAAGCCTTGTGAGCCTTTGTATTCCCACTGACTGAACCACAAGACAGGGATGGCCCGGCGCCCATGTGACTGCATCCCACTGCCAGCTTCCCGGAGAGAACAACAGCTAGATTCAGAGATGCTCCCTTGTTCCCCTGATCGCCCCTCCCTCCCTTCGCCTCGAGAGTAGTGACTTCAGCCCCCTGCAGACGACATGACAAATGCATTATGGAGGAAAAGAAACAGACTCTGAACTCTTGAGGCTTCATCTCATCACAAGATGCTCCCTAACCTGAGGACATCCCAGTGGTGGCCCCCCTCACAATGTACGATAGAGAAAAATCACATCTGGATTCAAACAGGATAGAAAGGATGGAGCTGTGGTGGAGCTGAGGCCTGTTAGTGGTCATTAAATGTGGAATCACTAATTAGCAGGAGGATAAATGAGACAGGGGAGCCCCCTGTGTCACCTTCAGGTGATGTGTGCCCTGCAGCAGCTCACCTGATGTTGGTTGTAGTTGTTCCTCTGCTGCAGGAAGGCGCCCTGCTGGGGATGCATCTGGGGGCTGACCGGGGACCTGCGGCTCTGCGCCTGCTGAGGGACGTTCATCTGGGGCGAGAAAGGACCGCTGAAGCCCTGCACATTAATCCCGGCGCACGGATTAGCTGACACCGGCGAAAAACTCTGGAAGAAGGCCGGGTTGATGGAGGAGGGGATACCTGTGTAGAAGCCGTTGTCAGAGTCTGTGCCGGGCAGCTGGTTAATGGCGTTGGCGTGGATGGGGTTGATGGAGTTGGGTGCGGGAGGGGGCGAGGAGCTGGTCTGGACGGACCACGGGGTGCCGAACCCGGGGAGGGAGGGTGAGGTCGAGCCTACGCTGGCGCTCTGCAGCTCCTGGGTGGGGAGGTTCGGGAAAGCGGCGCTCAGACCTCCGGACAACATGTTGCCGGTGCTGCTGCCGCCATTGCCATTTATATGGTGGGCGATGGGGGAGTCCATTTGGATCTTGTGTGGATTTACGGAAGTGGGCGATGGCGACGCAGCATCAGCTTCAGCCTCCTCCACTGGAGAGCCGCGGGGGTCGGGCTGCCGCTGCGGCAGGTGACCGAACCGTCCCTGGGGTGGGGGCGACTGTGTGGGGCTGAAGTCACCGTGCTGATGTGTTTTTCGTCTGTGCTGAAGGTCACAGATAGACTGCGGCGGGCAGAAATGATCTCTGAAAGCTATCTTCTGCTTCAGATGCTTATAATCCGGTGTGAAGGCGCTCTGCCGGCTGCCGTCGCTTTGGTTCGGCTGCTTCCCGGATTTGCTGACCGCGCTGCCGCTGCTGCTGTTGCTGCTGCTGTTGCTGTCCTTTTCCTCGGCTGACGGGGGTAATTGCGTGGCTGTCACCCCCACAGGCTCATCCTGCATGTTTTGCTGATGCGCAGCAGCTGACAGGAACAGCGGGGACGGACGAGGCGACGCCGCCGAAGGGCGAACCGGGACGCGACTGGCCGCAGGAAAAACCGGCCGGACGAGACGTAGTATCCGTCAGCCACGTAAAAGACACCGAATTCTGCTTTAATAATGACCGAATATATGCGTTTTGAAAGATATATTTACCCTCTGTGTCTGACTGAGGTCTCTTTAACAGGAGGGTGTCTGTGAATAGGCTGTAGACAGAGAGGAGGGGGTCCGGCCTGTGCGCTCACGGCTCGTCCTGGTCGTTATCTCTGCTTTTTTAACTCGGTGATATTACCTTTCTATCTGTCAACCGAGCTATTTCGGCCTAGGAGTAGGCTAACCTAGCCTGTGCGGTCCATTCCTGTCCGACCGAGCTACCCCCTCCTCTGGTTACCGGCTGTGCTGCTGCGGCAGAGGATTAAAGATCCCCGACTGAAGCTACGTCACGGCCGCGTCACGCCTCGGTGCGCCCGCCTCCAGCCTCGAGCCCGAGCTGCAATACAGGACCGCATTGTTTACGTCATGCTTTCATTATTCATAAAGTGCAGTAGGCCTACACCCTCACACAGCCCCGGGAGGCGGCCTACGGTCCGACTACTCACAGTGAGAATGTCATTAATAACCCCGCAGAGGCGAGTCTGTTTCTCATTAGTGACGATGTAATGACTCAATAGTTGAGCTATAGTGTCATATGTGGAGAACCAGGACATTATGTGGGCTAAAACATCTTGAATAATGGTGTTTATATTGTCCATTTAGGATAGTTAATGTGTGGTAAAGTATTTCATGAATACATTTAAGTCATTTCCGGATTTTTTTTCCCCTTTCAAACTAGAAAATAGACAATCGAGACCCTCCAAACTGGAAAAGAAAAGAAAAGAAAATTATTACTAATTATACAAATCCGGAACTTCCTATTCAAGATCATGAAAACATTTTCTGAGGACAAACATCCCATTTGTTGCAAAAAAAAATATATAAATAAATAAAATGCTTCCTCCAAAACTCCAACATCACCAGACTACACAACGTGGCACAGTTTGCTTCGCCGGCTGCCCATCAGTATTCAGTCCACAACCCGTCGTTCGTGCGTCTGCGCCAGCGTCACTTTACGCACAGACGCCAACAGCTAAATATAGTTTTTTTTTCTTTTTTTTTTAATGTCAGCGCGTGTCAGGGGAGATGAATCTTCATCGCCTGTTCTGAACTCAAAGCTGACAAGCCAGCCTGCCATATGATCTGCCACCAGCAGCACTGTATGGCTGCTGGCAAACTATATCTGAGAGTGGCAAAAAACGAGTGAGTGAGAGTGTGTGTGTGTGTGTGTGTGTGTGTGTGTGTGTGTCAGTCCTCTCTACGTCACCATCTGACTGTGCTCATTGGAGAACTGAAGCGGGTATAAGCAGAAGGATAGAAGATGTCTTTTATCACTTTTAAATAACACAAGACAAGCGTCATCTGGGAATTGTGGAGATTTATATGAGCAACGCTCCAGTTTCACTTTCCTGTTTGTACAAATGAGCCCAGTTAAAGCTGCAGTGATAGATTTTTAGTGTGTGTGGGTCCTGTGCCTTTGGTGTGAACCGGTGTTTGTTGTGTAACACAAACAGACACGGGTCATTTCTCTGTCTCCAGATTGAAGCTGAATTAATCATTACAGTCTGTCTGTGTGTGTGTGTGTGTGTGTGTGTGTGTGTGTGTGTAAATGTGGCTTCTAATGAGGAAGACAGATACCAGAGAAGCACAGCAATGTGCATGATCAACCTACCATCTGGTCGCTGCTAATGATGAGGGCTTATCACAGCACATTCTACGCAGCAGCCTTCCGCTCTGCATTGTCACCTATACAATACCTATTTTGAATCAAAAGCACCTGATTACACAGGCGACGGCAATGTCATAACCCCACCTAAAGCTCAGGAAACATTTTTAGACCATATGTTAGGAAGCTGGTTGTGTTATGCACTTATAATCGTCGCCATTGTTTAATTAATTAGTGCAACAAAACATTTCCTGCACGTACAAAAGTTTGAGCGATGAGAACTTGGACTCGACAGGAAGCTCGTCACTGTCAATCCGACTCCAATCACTGACGTCTTGATTTTACTTCTCGCTTTTCACAGCACCTTTTTGGGAAGTAAGAAGACACCCCAGCCCGACACCCCCTCCCCAGAAATGCCCCCATCATGAGGTCCCAGATGGGACAGTCCCACCAGCGAGGGGGCAGGTGTGGTGGCCGCGGATGGTGCTGAGCACCAGTGATTACCCAGGCCCAGTAAGTGCTGGAGGGAGTTAAATGGGGCAGGCTGCCAGCTGCTGGTGTCTGATGATGATGGGCTGGGGGGAGGGGGTCAGCCGGGGTGGTTGGGGTGGTGGCGGGGGTGGTGTTAAGGGTATGGAGGGGGTAACATTCTCTGATTCCCAGCTGCCCTGCACCATTCAGTATGTGTCACATCAATCCAAACTTGAGCATAGTTCTGCACACATTCACCTTTACACGTAGCTGTATTCTCTGCACACCGGGGCAAAGGCTGCACGTGGAGAACAAATGCAAACATGAGAACACAAATATCAGAATTAATTATGTGGCTGTATCATATTAAACTGAATATAAGCACCGAGGCACACGCAGCCTCCTATTTAACCAGGTTAAGTTGCTACTGTTGGTTATTAGGAAGCACCTGGCCCACTAAGCGAGATCAAATTTCACTGTGCTTGTAAAGCTGGCTCTATTTAGGTCTCTGTCAGAGTGGCTGTCACACACTGCAGCTGCAGTCGTCATAGCAACAGGTAATCTGCATTTCCTTTTGTGTGGCTGATTACTCTGTCTGACTCAGGGTGTATGTTTGAAGGGCTGGGCGGAGAGGATTGATCAGCTCGTACTGTTTGACAGACCCGTCCATCAGCTGTGATGACTGTATTCTGGGATTTGCGGGGTGTGTTCCATCTCTTTTAATCTCATCACAGCACACAGGAAGTGTGTCTCCTCTCTGCCACTTGACAGTGGTTTCGTATTTCATAGATGTCATCGGGCAGAGGTGGCATCGACCTTTTGTCAGCGGAAACTAAAAGATTCAGATGTAATAAGCTCAGATGTGTACAGTCCATACAGTCATGTTTCCTTTTGATTAAAGGGCCAGTTCTCCGTGATTATTAAAAACATATTTTGTCACGTACTCGCAGTGGTATTAACCAATGCAGAGATAACTGTCTGTGAGATTTCTGCATCTAGGTTTGTTCAGAAAGAAAAGGTCTAGAGAGCTCAGGAAGTTAAAACAAAATGTGACGAAGGTGCTCACTCATCTAGTGAAAAGGTTAAAAAGCTTTTATTTCGATGGATATTTCATACTGAGATTCTTAAAATCATTGACAATGCAATGTAAAAAATGAGCTGAGTAGCAACCCACGCGTAACGGCACAAACAGCATTCTACAGGAAGTGGAATTTCATTGCGTTGCTCGCAGCGTTGAAATATGACATTTTAGAATTAAATGGCAACATCTCTTTCATAATTCGTGCCTTAATTTCTTTGTATGATCAGTAGAGATTTCTGTGAACATTGAGTAAACATTTGCACCTAGGTGTGAAGACGTGGAGGATTCTGGAGGACCGAGTTCAGTTTAAATCCCTTAAATCAATCTGTGGATCCCAGCAACGTTCACTAGAACTACTTTCTACCTTAGAAATAGTCCCAAAGAAAACATTTAATCCAGAGTGATATAGATGCTTTTTTAAGTACCAATTGTCATTTGATGTCTCCAAACCCAGGCAAGCACAACCAAAGCATTTCTAGATGTCACTCCAGGAACAAATATGTTATTGTTTTGTACTTTGAGTGCGCTGCCCCTTTAATTGGACCATATGTCGTTTTGGAAGAAATTTAAACTGAGAATTTGAATGTTTAGAATACATATATATATATATTTTCCACATATAAACAAAGTAAAACAGTATGAAGTTGTGTTGTCCTTTAAAGGGGCAATATGTAGTTTTTGGAAAGAAATTGTAATCTGTAGAGAACGATCTTCATTGACTGATTTATTATGCCTAAACAAACTAAATAAACAAACTTTCTTTATTTTCATGACTGAATAAACATCGCTCTGTTCAGCATTTTATCAAATGAATCTCCTTTAAAGGCGCACTAGGTAAAAATATTAATCAGAAGGGAAATATACAAAGGAACTATGGACGGCGAGGCTTGTTCCACCTGAGGTTATAATTCTGCATGGCGGTCTGTGTTTTTTTTTTTTAATGCCAGCTCATTGAAGGGTTTTTGTTCCGATTTGCACCCAGCATGGCCTCCAGGACGGAGGTGTCTTTGTTGCACTAAATTGTCCCTTTGTTGTGTCTCTCCGGGGGACTGAATAGCTCTTTGTGTTGCTGACTGATAAAGCTTCTGCAAACAGTCATCTCGCTCACACAGATGCACACACACACAAACACAAAACCTAGAAGTGTTGGTAACGATGTTATACCCACATTAGATCACAAACTTGGAGGCGGATTGACATACAGTTCGACAAGACGACGCCTGGATGAGCTTATCTCTTATCTGAACTCCAGTCACACCTACCGTTCCCACTTTAGGACACTATTGCTTCAGAATCAATCAAAAGGGCCCTCCCATCTATGATTGGTATTATTCTGTGAGGCTGAATGAGCGGTAGGTCGGTATCAGAGTGGCACGTATTTGCATTTTATGGCCCGCTGCAGACGGCTCTGGAGGACTGATTAGGTGCTCGCTCTCTCCGAGGCTTGAAGGCACATCTGTCACGCTTCACACATCTTGAGAGTGTGTGAGGGTTTTGATTCTCCTCATCTCCTCATCAGACCGAGCTGTACGTGGCCTTACAGCATCACAGCGAACCGGAAGGATAACCTCTCCGCTTGACTTACACTATCTTTCATCATCTTTGATCAACCCGTTGTCTTTGTCTTAGAGCTCTCCTGACTAGTGCTCTCGCCACTAATCCCATTCCCAATATTCCCATGAGTGCTCTCCAGTGATTGTGTCCACATCACATCTGTCTACTCTCGTAGCTTCAGCCCTTGCGTGTGTGTGTGAGGGAGAGAGAGAGAGAGATGGCGTTATCTTAATGTCAGAGTAAATCTCCCGTGGTTGTTGCACAGAAGCCAGAGCTCTGTTGTAACAGCAAACAGTCGCACGAACAGATAACAGCCTGCAGCCTCCAGCTTTCCATAGGACGTTTATTTACACACAAATACATGAATGGCGCGCACACACACACAGACCATAATGTCATTCAACGACGGGGATCTCAGACATATGGGGATGCATTTAATGCTGTTTAAAGGAGAAACAAAGAGGAAACTCACTTAGCCACACACACACACACACACACACACAGGAGCACACACAGGCAGTGTGTTCTCTGATTCAGTCTGTGGGAGCACCTGTCCGTCACTGTATTGCATTATTGCAGGTAATGTAATTAGGTGTGTGTCTCGCCCATGTGTGTGTGTACACGCGTGCCCGTTTGTTTGCGTGTGTGCATCTGCATGTGTGCACCAGACATTGTCAGAGGGCATCTCAAGTGTCCCCCAGCACAGAGCTGCAGCTGGGGGTCAGAGGTCAACGATGACAGGTGTCCCTGGCCTCCAGATGCCTTATGGGAAGCCAGCAGGTGTGGGAAGAACATGCATGTTAATCAGAAATGATCATTTCCATGCCTGTATTCTTCCTTCACGAAAACTGATTATTAGCTCAAACATATTAGTGCAGACTTTTCTTTCTCCGGTTCTTCTGGATTCTCAGAGGGTTTTAAAATGCTAAAGGAAAATTCAAAACGTTCATTGCTGCATATAGTAAAATTCACTTCACACTTAAAATAAACGTGACCAAAACCAAAAATGTCATTTCCACAAATCCCTGATCCGAAAGAAACTGCCTTAAAGGTCCAATGTGTAGAATTTAGTGGCTTCTAACGGTGCGGTTACAGACTGTAAACAATTGAGCTCCCCTCATCTCACCGACACTGCGAATTGTAAAAGTTGGCTTTACTTTAAAAAAAAAAAAACAAAGTCAGGAAGACGATTTCCCAAAAATTACCAAGTGGAATATCAAATTTAAGTTGTACAAGCTGCAAAGTTTTACCAACCTAAAATTATTAAGTCTACTTTACTTAGTAATATTGAGGATTTTTATGAGGAAGTCACTTCATCAAATTTTATAGTGTGTAAACACAGAAAACAAGAGAGGTTTTCTCTCTACTCATTGTTTGCTTTGCCCATTCTAGGCTACTTTAGAAACAGAGCAGTGCAACATGGAGGATGATGAACCACTCCCCGTGTAGATATAAAAGGCTCATTCTAAGGTAACAAAAGAAAATTCTTACGCTGCAAATTTTAAAAATTGACTATAAAAAGTCGGGAAACTAATTTTTTTTAGAATTACCAGGCAAAGTTGACATCAAATTTAAATTGTACAAGCTGAAAAGTTTTACCAACTTCAAATTATATGTCCACTGTACTCGATCGATTTTGAGTTAATTGGATTACTTGATTTTTGAAAGACGAATGAAAACACAATTATTAATACGTTGATCTTTTTCTGTGAATAGAACTCCCTAAATCCTGCACACTAGTCCTTTTTATTCTTAGGATTTAAGATAAACGTCTCCATATTTAATCAATGAACAAACTAGGATCACTATGAATTACAATCAATCACACCAGCCCTGTATTGTTCCTGTCTGGTTTATTAAACTTCCAAAAAATGTGATAAAAGTCAAAATATTCTGTCCCTCAGTTTGCTGGAGGCCTTTTACATCCCACTCATCGACCCTGTTGGTCCCCAAAACCCAGTTTAAAAAAGTATACGAGCTGAAATCACCATTCAGATTTCTGCTCGTTACATATCTTAATGAGTATGTTCATGCAGACACATTCTTTTTCTTAGAAAAGAAAAAAGCTGATTGCGTGGAGATTATCATTGTGGGGAGCTTTTGTTTTTGCTCATATGGACAAAATTGGATTCTTCATCATGTCTTTTCACCGTGACCCAAACGACTTGTTTTCCGCCCACGGAAGGACACCACATCCTCCTCAGCTGAGCGGCTGCAGCAGTTTGAACAATGCTTGTTTCACATTACTGCCACTCGGTGGTGAGAGCGGCTCCTGCACCACATCTCGAGGAGAAGACTCTGCTTATCTCAAATGTTTTTTTAAACGAATGCAGTATCGGCACATGAAAAAAAGACTTCAATTGACAGATTTAAAGAATTCACATCGTATTTTTTTTTTTTAATTCTAACTGCTTTATAATTCTCTGCTCCAAAGTGTCATTCTCTCCAGACACTTGTCAGTAACTTGTGAAAAAACCTTTTTTGTTGAGCAGCATATTCCTGCCAACGTGCCGTCACCCTGAGCGGATAGAATGTTTTAAAACTATCGTATATATCCAATTCAGTTTGGTTTAAGCTGCTTGAACCAGTGAGTAAGAGATGAGTATAAGAATCCTCTGTGGAATATGACAAATATGAGATCTATGTAAGAGTCCTGTGAGGTTTATTCAGACGAACTCTCTTTTTCAACCATAATTTGAATATGCAGGTAGGAGGAAGCTAAACACCACCTAACTAACTCACTTGAGTGTTATATTTCTAAACTCACCCAAAATGTTCAGAGTGACGTGCTTCACTTTAAATATCCTCCATCCAGGTGACGGTAATGGAAGAACAAACACACTAAACAGGCCTTATCTGACGTGCAGTGAGCAGTCCCTTCCCCCGGCTGGGCCGACCCTCCTCTGGCTTTGTTGACTCGTCTGCAGCGCAGCTTGACAGTTTGTCCATTGAGAAGGTTGGAGAAGGTGAATGGAGGCAGGCAGCTGGTCCAGATGGCGCCCCGAGCAGGTTTACGGAGGGGTTTGTTTAAGATGCTGACAAAGGAAGTGAAAACTACCTTAGTGATACAGTAATTAAAGCTTTGTCAGGTGAGCCAGTCTTAGGTGGTTATGTTTATGTTCGTCTGTCACTGACAAACACGAGCAGCCATTCTGGTCCTTCAGCAGGAAATGCTAATACAGCACGATAAAGATTGATTCATTGATCATTACGTCATTTTCCCCTGTGTTTCAGAAATTGAATGTGTGTGAAATTACTAGACAAGAAGGTGATTACAGCCATTGATACAGCCTAACTTATTTTAATGCTTCTTAAACATGATATAGTAAAAACAGCTGCTTGTTCTGCTCAATAGTTAAAAGACAGGTTGACATTTATACAGTGTGTTTTTAAAACAATACTGACGTCTTCATATGAACATTGAAAGCATGTTTGGTGGCAGTAATCACTCCTCCTGCCATAATGGTTGTGAAGAGATCACTTCTTAAAGGAACGGTTCACCCAAAAATGAAAATTCAGTCATTATTCACTCGCCTCCATGCTGATGGAGAGTCGGTTATGTTTCATAGTCGACGTAACATTTCCAGAGCTTCACAGCAAATCAGCGTTGCAGCATTCTAGTAGTAGATGGGGACTCTTTTTAAAATGTAGAAAAAACAACTGGAAAACAAAACAAAACAAACAAAAAACAAATAGGTCATCCGGCGTGTCCAGAAGCCCTGATAACTCAAACTGATTTAAAAAAGATGTTTTTTACACCCTTTTTTAAAGCTGAAATCTTCACTGCTGAGCTAAAAGCATTCTTGTGAACACTCTCTGAAGAGAGTTGAATTACGCTGGTGTCACTGAGCCATTCGATGTTTGTGTCTTTGTTTTTGTTGTTTTTCAGCTTCTTTCCTCCATGTTGATGGAAAGAAGGTGAAGTAGATAGAAATAAAAGCCATCCTCTCTGATAAATGCCTCTGGTTTGAATGTATTTATTCCATTTTAAACTCATGAAGATGTTCATCATCATTCATTTAATAAACCTGGGGTTAATATCTACAGGAGCAATAACTTAAAATACAATTACTTATCATATTTAAGCATATTTGTAGGAGTCAAGTCAAACGCTTCCACAGTATTCAGTTCTTGGATTTTGCAAAGTTAAGGTAAATATGTAAAAATAGTCTGTACTGGTTTACCAGATGTAAATGAAAGTTTCAAAAATAACTTATTAAGATGTTGGTGCTATTATTATATCTACTTAACTGTTATTTATATGGATGTCAGTGTTTTTTTTTCATGAACTGAAACAGATAAATGGAGCTTTAACTCATTAAGTAAACTCATTTATTTTAGTTTCACTTATGTGTCCAAACTTTGTGTTAAATTAGACAAAAACTAGATAATATGTTTATTATCATTTATGCACATATTGTTCCCTATTATACCTAAAATATAATACAGTATACTGATGGAGTAAAAAATGTTAATTATACTCTATTTAGAAAAAACAAATAGAAGATCCTAATACAACATAAAACACTATTTTACAAGATAATTCAATAAGAAATCAAATACAATGTCATATATTGGACGATGACAACATTAATATTGATATAATGCGCATTACTACTGGAAGTGTCACATTTAATATTACTCTCAGTATCTTGTGCAATATCACCTCTCATTACCTCTGAATATCATTGTTTATACCACCTTTTATCTAGTTAATTTGATCTTATTTAATACTCATTGTTATTAGTCTGTTGTGTTTTTTGTGTATTTTATTCTGGTTTTAATGTATTTCAGGGCACCAGTTTCCTTCTGGTTTTGTAAAGTTAAACATTATCTCATATCAGTATCTTTTCATACTATTTTGCCCTTTCTACCAAACAACACTGTAATGTGACTCAACATTTAGTGCATTGTTGTAGTGCAAAGCCAGTTCTGAGGACTATGTTTATGTTGCAGTGCAGCTCTCTGGCCAGCAGGCTGCAGTGTTTCCATTCCTAACGCCTCATAAGTCCCAGATCGCCTAAACAGACCTGACACTTGGGAGTGAGGCACTGAGTTCTTGGAACCGCTCTGATACCACTGTGACTTTTCATGTGCTCGTAATAAAGTCGATGAAAAATCTTTTTATTATAATACATTTAATGTATATGTGTTTCAGTCCAGTAAACTGGGGTTTTCATGTCCCTGAATGTGTCTCCAGGGCTGTGTTTATATGTGTGTGTGTGTGTGTGTGTGTGTGTGTGTGTGTGTGTGTGTGTGTGTGTGTGTGTGTGTGTGTGTGAGTGGATTCGTTGTCTCCCACATTTCATATCAGAGCCATAAACTTGGCTTGCTCCAGCAGACTGTGATATTGTTGCTGGAATGCTCTCCTGAAGGATTTTTATGGTCTTTTCCTGTAAAGTCTCTTTTGGGACCAACTGAAAATCTTCCTCAACAGACAGTCGGGACGTTCCAGTATTTTTGTAGAAATTCCCCCTGACAACCACAGAACAAATCTAATAAAGTGTGAGCACCTCGCTGGGGCTTTCTCAAGCCTCTGTGATGATTGCAACACTCCCCCCTCCGCGTGATGGAAACTCTTAATCTGTTTGACACTGCGGTTTCTTGCATTAATAGACCCCTTTGCATCATCGTCATTATTATTTGCTCAATGTTATGATGCGTTCAAAGGTTCAAGTTGATGTATCTTCATTGTATTTTAGTTTATGATTTACAGCTGATGTAAATGTTTCCAGTTTGATCTCAGGTTTTTTTTTTATTTTTTTTTATCTGCTGTATCATAAAATCTCTCAGTAAATCCTGTGTCTTTGAAACTGTGGCAGAGAAATGAGAAACACAGGCTGTACGTCGCAGCGTCACACAGAGGATCGACTCTCTGTTTACCAGATTATCGTGAGAAAGATTGAAATGCAAAACCTGCATTCTGAACTATTCTGTCCATGTCATTATCTATTAAAGATCAGAAAGTTTGTATCGTCAGTAAAAATATGTATGAAACACGGATGAAGAGCGTCTGTGGATTTTGTGCCACAGCCTAAATGTACTGTTTGAATTCTTTAACGTAGATGAATTGAATCAAATGCAGGAAAATGTATCATACATTTTGATTTATTACCAATATAATGTGAGATAATGATATTTCTGCAGAAAGAAAATAGAAAATGTTAAATAATTCTGCAGAGAAAATGGACTGAATTTATGTTTGATCTGAGGGGAACAAATGAAATCTAATGAGTCTGTGTAATTAATTTAAATAAAGTTGTGTTGGCCTTTGGAAGAAATGCATTTTATTATCCATGTGGACTAATGAATTGTAATGTTGGTTAAAGATATGAAATGCAATGTTTGGTTTAGGTGTGTACTCCTTTGAAACATTGTGAGGAAGAAAGTTTGTAAATGTAACTAAATGTAACATGGATAAAACTTTAATACATCGCCTTTTATTTCCAGCGAATAATTCAAAATCTTAAGTTTTCATTGTTTTGACTGAGATATGCCAGGAAATTACATACTGTGTGTTTAATCCTGCAACAACTCATTGTTTTTGGCCACTTGGGGGCAGAAGAGACAAGCTGTGAACTTATTGCTTATTCACAGATCCAGCAGCTACAAGGCATCTTTATCATTTACTTGAGTCCAATTTTTTCTCTCTTTATGCTCTGGTTTTGGTCTCCACCAACTCCTGAGGGAAATATCTTGTTCTTTAGTGGACATTTTTCATTGAGCTCATAAATCTGAGTAAAAAAAAAAAGAAAAAGAAAAGGTTGTTTGTTGTGTTACAGGAAATTTATAAACCCTTATGACAATGTGAAATTTGTCTTTTCAGATGTCCAAGTCACATTTTCCAATATGAAATAAGTATTTTCCTATGCAAACTGCAATTTTAACATGTTGAAAAGCAAATAATTTCACAGTGACTTTCTTTTCTCATCATGAAAATTTCCATGTATGTAAACAATACATGATTTAGAAAATCATGTGAGATTTTGCGTCTTCACACGTGAATTCCATGTGAAGACATTTTCAAACATTTTCATTAAATTTGAACCACAATTTTAACAAATAACACAACTGTGTGTTTTCTTTCCTGCACATGAATGAAAATAGATTAAAAGATTGGCTTTTTTTTTCACATGTGGGAATCTTGTTAGACAGATGTTTTCTGGTAGACGATACAGAACCTCGGGGTTCTATAGAAGCTTGATGTTTTATACAGAACCCCAACAAGTCTTTTTTTTCTGGTGGTGTACTGAATGCTTTACTCTGGTATGAGAACGATGACAGTGAACCAGAACAGTGAAGCTTCTCAGCTAAACATTGAGCTAAAGTTAAATCTTTGTACAGCCTTGAATAAAGTGTCTGTGATGGCAGAACACAATTAAACATTTTCAATAGAGAACTCAATTTTGCCTCAAACTCAGCAACTTTATGTAGGTTTTAATTTTATGTAATTATGGTATGTTGCCACATTTTGATTGTGTTTTGTTGTCTTTGTGTGTTCAAATGTGAGATTCTATAAATTGGAGGTCAAACACGTGTTTTGTCCCTTCAGCACAGCTCGTCGTCTGACATCTCACAGCTCTGCAGCATCTGCCGAAGCATAAACATGCTCCTGGCTGTCAAAGGTGGATAAGCATGTGTTGAGGCCGTTTGTTACACTGTCATGTGCAGTCCGAACCGGGCTTCATGCTTCATGTAGGTGCAGCTGTTCCACACTCCGGAGCCCACCTCACTGTCTCACAGCAGCACAAATCCCAAAGATAGAGTCACATTATAAAACGACCCTTCCATGACTGTCACAGCAATAACAAGTGGTAATATCATTCCATCTATTCATGCGTTTGTGGCTGATCTATTGTCTGTAAGATTGCAGTCCTGGTTGATTTAGCAACACTTGCGGACACTGTGGCCAACATTAATGTAGCAGCTAATGTGTGTGTGTGTGTGTGTGTGTGTGTGTGTGAGTGTGTGTGTGTGTGACCCCACCACTAAGAAAACAGCCATCTAGAAAACGTATTTACAGAATGGAAATACATTGACTGGCTGATGCAGAAAACATTATTACCTTACAAAGCCTTAAAAATTGGGTGGTTCGATGTCCTGAAAATCTCAAACACCATCCCTTCAATAGTCTGTTTGGATAGTTTATGTGCGAATGTCAGCTGTGCAATATGTTACGGATGATGTAATGCCTCTGCTAGTTTGTTGTTAAGACAGAAGGCGGTGTGGGGAGGGAGAGCAGATCCTCCTCTCCTTGTCTCCTCGCGGCTGTGTTTACAATCGGCATACCACGCCTGGAGCTGCGGTGCTCTAGAGTTTCACTAAAAAGGCCTGGGACAGACTCCTGTTTGAATCTGCCCTGTGTGTGTGTGTGTGTGATTGTGAATCCAAACTCTGCTCTTTGTTTACGTCTCCCTGTCCCCTGAGTATTTCGGGCACCGCCGACATGCCTGCTTCCCCGGCTGGATAAGAGGATGAAGTTGGACGCTGACACTGCTGCTCTCTTATTGGATAATGAGAGGAAGCTAGACGCTGACACGACATGCGCTCTTCACTCGTGTCGTCTTTCATCTGGTTTCAATTGTGGCTTTTAGACTTTTTTTTTCTCCTTCTCTTCCCCCCCCCATCAAGAGCCAAAGGAAGCTTTTGAAGAAAAAGAGCGGATGAGCGGATGAGTTAAAGGATAGCCTATAGACTAATTATAGAAAAGGCTGAACCGCTCATATCACCGCTGTATGTTCGCCTGTATTTATCTAAAGTCTCTCACAAAACAGCAAAAACCCTTCAGAGATGTGTTGGAGGAGCGAAAGCCTCGATGCCTGCCTTATCTCCGCACACAGGTTCATTTTGTATTAGCTGACAGTGGAATCTGTTGGAGGCCAGGTGGGTGCACGATGGGATGAAACTCGCACAGGATGTCCTGAACCACATCCTTCCCTCCCTCATTCTTTCCCTTGAACTGTAACCTTCTGCCCGTCCTCCCTCTTTATTATGCTTTTTTAACCATCTGGGATGATGCCTTCGTAGTCCGATCGGTGTGGTTGGATCAGTGTATCTGTTTGAGAAGACCGTTCCATCTCTACAGGTCAGAGGTCACACATTGTTTCCCCCTGCCCCCCTCCACAGAGAAACAACAGGAAGAGAAAATGATGTGGAGAGATGTTTACAGAGTGGATGTTTGCCTGGAGGACGCTCTTAGCTCCGCCGAGTTAATGATGAACTCGGTATTAGTGGGCAGGCCCCGCTAAAAGGCAGAACCTCGTCCTCCTCTCCCGAAGCGGTGAAGGAAAGCCTCTCAGCGCAGCAGCGGTAAATGGATGTGAAGTGAGTGATGAAGATTACACCTCCCAGGCCCCGCTCAGCGTCATGTGAATGCATCCCGGTGCAAGCCAAGTGACATATTGCTTTCCATCCCTCCCTGCATTAATGGATTACCTGAGCCTTTGGGGGAAGTGTAAAAGGAGATCAGTTAGTTGAGGCCACAGACAGCGACAGAGTTATTCCCAAAAGCAAACAGGCTGAGGCCGCTGGAGAAGGACTCTCAGCCCTTCATCCGCTGGCTAGTCTCATAAATCAGAAACTCAGAAGAGGAGTTTGTTATTTCACCTCACACATCACCGATACGATATGTCTGGCCCGAAAATGCCAGAGAACACCAACCGCTGACCTTTTTCATTGGAGCTGATGTTAGACGCAAACAATCAGGAGGGAAAACAAGGTCAGAGAAACAAACGGGCGGCCTGTTATCCAAAAGGCAAACAAGTCATACCCACGATCGGCGTGTTTCACACTGATAATAAACCATTAATCATTGCTGCGGTTCACTGGGTTAAGTCCTCATAAGCTCTCTTAGATAAAGGGCGGCTTCACACAAATCACTAAAAGCATTTTTCTTACTTACCACCGGAGCTGAGACCGAGAAAAATGTACTCTCTCATCTGAAGATTTAAAGGATGTTAAAATAACGGTTGATTAAAGTTTAGTGAACAGTTATTACAATGGAAAGTTTTACGACCCATTTATCAAGCAAACGTTTATTGTGAAGTTGATGCTAGTGTTTAAAATACTTGTAAAAGGTTAATAAACACTGTGTAGTTCATCTATAAGCTGTGTGAATGTTATATTGTTACAACTGATGTTTAAACACCTTTACAACTGTTTGATAAATAAAAATAAAGCAGTTAAATAACTAGTCTTATCAATTATGAATTTAACACATACTAAAGGTACAATATGTAAGAATTGGCCCCCTTTTGAGTTCATACTCCATCACCAGAGTAACCGCTAACTGAACTACTGCTTACCTAGCTCAGTTAATTGTCAGAGTGTATTGGTGGACTCTGTCAATAAGTGGCTAGCCAGTTAGCATGCTAACTTCATTAGACATCTCTACATCACAATACATAGATTTCTCTGAAACAATAAAACAACTATTATTTCGTCACATTTCGTTTATAGTTTCAGTTTGCTTTTGGGTGTTATGAACGAGAATTCTTACATCTTGTATCTTTAATGATGGTTGTTATTAAGTGTTGCCTTTACTTATTCAGGTTTTGGGCCATTTGTGCAAACACTCATTCAAGATGAAGATGGAGCTGATGCAGGATGATTTATTCCATGAATTGATGCAGGATGACTTCCTGTTGTTCCCCTGAAGAAATCGATCAATTTCACTCTGACTGTGATGACTGT
Source organism: Diplodus puntazzo (assembly GCA_963678695.2). Lineage (NCBI taxonomy): Eukaryota > Metazoa > Chordata > Actinopteri > Spariformes > Sparidae > Diplodus > Diplodus puntazzo. The sequence continues at coordinate 7,328,392 of OZ023163.1, read as the reverse complement.
GATTAGTTCACGCCTAACGGGTCGTCAATCAATTAATGAATGTTCGCAGAGACTTCATACAGTAATTTACATAGAGAAGGAGCATTTCAGTTCAGTTCGGTTCGATCTGCCTCTCTGAAAGAACAATGAGACCTGATCTCATGGAAAGATTAAACCTTTTAAAGCAACACTGTGTAACTTTCTGCAGATAGAGTGATAAGTGTTGGTATTTCACAATCTGGGAATGAGACTCAACAATTAACTGTCTTTCTGCGGAATTACTTTAACAGTTACATAGAGTTGCTTGAAACATATAAATGAGCTTGTTGTCGGATGCAAAGATCTACGTGTTGCTGCATGGTCGACATTTAAAGCTAGGTTTGGGACAATGTTGCCTATGAAGACAGTCTCTTACCGGATCCAGTGTCCATGGGATCAACACTGGATCAATGACAACAGCAGAAACCAGAAGATGTGAATGTTCTGCATGTAACCGTGTGAAACAGGGCGTCGCTAGAAAAAGAGCATGTGTGGCCCGGAAAGAAAAAAGGTCAGCAATGTGGCCTTTGTGTCAATTTTCTGCAGTAAATGCGTTAAAATGAGATTTTTACTTTGTCTCTGCAGTGGAGCTGAAATAGAGCAGAGGGATTATTGTTACGGGAGCGTTTTCCACCTCCTCCCTCCATCTGTACTAAACTGTCCCTGGTGTGGATACATTTTCAAGAATCTGGCATTTAGCTGCTGGGTCAGTGCATGTGTGGGTATGTGCGTGTGTGTGTGTGTGCGTGTGTGCGTGTGTGCAGGTTATTGTGAGTATACATGTCCCCAGAGTGGATTCGTTTTCACAGCTTGGTGGTGTGGCTAATAGCAGATTCAATTTGGCATCTATTTTAATCCCAAGGATGTGAAAGTCACAGCAGCGCTAATCATGAACCGGGACATCAATAACCTCGACACGCACACACACACACACACACACACACACACACACACACACACACACACACACACGTGCACCTGTGTGTTACATCTGGAAATACATCAGTAGTCATGGCTTCTATGTTACGGAAAGAAAAGTTAAAAATGTAAACACTTCTACCGGCTCTGTGTTAAACAGATGTGCGATCTTTGATTCTGTTTCCAAACATCCTTGAGACCTCGATTGTAATCCAAGAATCATGAAAGAGGAGGACAAAGTAGCAGAAGCATTACTTCATCTGTAGCATGTTGCACACCTGACATTCACAGGTACATTATCCAAACAGACATTTAAAGTGAAGATCTTTAAACCTTTCATGAAATATAACCCCAGTTGTTGATACTATTTATGATCGGAATGTTTTCTGCATTCTTCACTAAATGAATTTAGTTTTCTATATGATCGTTTTCATATCTCAACACCAAACATATGCAAATAAATATCAGTAAGGTGAGTTTTATTAAATCTTGATACTGTGTCTTCTGCAAGAACACACATATGCATTGAGTGATGTTGAGTGTGCAATGTTACAGACTAATATATCATTCTTTTATTTTGAAATTGTAATCCTGTTAGTAATCTCCTTTTTCTACTGAGTGTACCTGTAATTTAATAACACCTTTTATTGATGTAACCTTGTTACCTTCTTCAGTACTTAATCCTGTTACATGTACCCCATTACCCCCACATCTGTTTAAGTATTAAAGGTGCACTGTGTAGTTTTGAGGAAAACATTTAATCAGAAGAGAAAGATCTGCACTGAGTGATTTCTTTTTAACCTCTAAACAAAATAAACAAACTGTTTTTGTTGTCGTGACTGAATGAACAAACTGACCTTAAAGGTGCCACTTCTCAACTTCATACCTCAAACAAATAGAGCGCAACATGTCAGCAGGGTAACTGCTAACTGCTGCTAACTGTAGCTGCCCTCAGCTAGTTAGCTCAGTTAGCCGCGCAGCTAACACAGTTTACACAGCTAGCACAGGAGCTTTAGACCGGGACGGGCGGGGCTAGCTGGTTAGCATGCTAACTTCAGTAGTTATCTCTGCAAGACAATACATAGACATCATAATGTTAAACTAACAAACAGACAAAAACAATATTTATTCGCATTCTGATGATTATTTCAGTTAACTTTTGCATGTTTTCAACTAAAATTCTTACATAGAGCCACTTTAAAGGACAACACAATTTCATACTGTTTTACTTTGTTTGATGGACGTGTGGCGGACCCTGCCACCTTTCTGTTCACAGCTAAAAACAGCTCGTTTATTCACCAACGGAAAAGATAAATATTTCTGAGTTTGTATTATTACCTCATTAATATTGTAAATATCAAAATTCTGAGTTTGAATTTGTTCTCCAAAACTACATAATTTCCCTTTTAAGTGACCCTTTTTTTCATTTCAAAATAAAACCTGCATGCTGAAAAAATCTCTCAGTGAACGTCACAGACTGTGTGTCCGCTAGATGACGCTGTTGCACCAACACTTCGTGCACCTTCTCACTCAGCAGTCTGCTTCACAACCAATCTCATGTTTGTGATAATGAATGAAGTCTCAGGCTCGTACATTAAAGAAACATCTTCTGAGATCAGGTGATCAATATTCGTCTCTGCTCTCTGTAATCATCACGTCACGGCTGTCACATTCATCCAAACGTCTGAACAACTTCTCCACGGTGTCAGTGTGAATGTGTCATGTTGGAAAACGACCCGCCTGGTTTCTCTTGCAAAAACGAACATGTCGTGTTTTCTGCAGCTCCTGCAGGAAGCTCCACCTGCAGCCGTGCACGCGTGAAAACCTGCAGCTCGGTGTCATGAGAAGAAACACGGCCCTCCTGGAGAGGAAACGGCAGCATCCTCTAAACCTAGATTGCATGGACCCCCCTCTCCCTCCATCCCTCCATCAAGCCATAAATCTGAGTGCAATTCAGCGCGGAGACAGTCACTGAATCTTATCTTGGACAAATATTTGCTTCCTCCAGGAACAGACAACAACACCGATGCCTCACTGGGAATTCCCACAGTTGATCAGCAACTTTGCACTTCACGGTGCCACAAAGATCATCAAAGCCTCCCTGCAGATGTGCTGTATTATGATGGTTTGTGCGCACACCCAGGCACCAGGGCCCGTGATAAAACTTGCCTACACATTTAGCCCCGAGGGTTGCGTGACTTCCACCAGGCGCTGCTGCCCAAAGTAATAATTTCCAGGGAGCATCAGAGTAAACAGCTAGGAAATAAAACATTTTTAAAAAGCAGTAAGAGGGGGGAACCCCGCTGTGTCGAGATTTATGCGCTTTGACATCTCACTGTCTGATTCCTCAGCTGTGATTTAAAGTTTTAACATCAGCTCGGAACACAAAGACATTCAGGAGATTCCTTCCTCCAGTATCTGCTCTCCTGGACTCGATGCTCGGAGTTTAAGTGTTCGAGTCGATCTGTCTGGTCCCTGTTTAGTTTAGTTTTTCTTTTTTTTTTCTTTTCTTCTTCTCCCTCTCTCCTTGTGGCGTGCTGAAGCAGTGGGCTGGTTCTGTGTCTTGGAGTCTTCCTACGGAGAGCGCAGGGGGAAGAAAGTTCGCACCAGCTCTGCCTCCAATCCAGTGGAGGTTTCAATAGCAGCGGCGCGGCAGGGGAGGGACGCACTGCCAGAGCTCAGGATACCCACACACTCACTCACTCACTCACTCACTCACACACACACATACACACACTCTCACACACACACACTCCTGCCCACCAGAGACCAGTTAAATCCGCAAGAAAACTGCAAACACGCACCAGAGCAGCAGTCTGCCTAATCCGATTGATAGGCACCAGCACTGAGGGAACTACTGGACACTGCACGGGACCAAACTTTTCATTTTTCTTTTTTTTTTTTCCCCCTAGTAGCTTTTAGTTGTCAGCCACTTTTTCTTTCTTTTTCTTTTTTCTTTTTGGTTTGAAAACCTTGGTGATGTCAGAGTGGCTGTGAGAGAGAGCGAGAATCATCCTCCAGAGAAACTTCGCTGCGTCGCGTTATTCCTGAAGGTAAGAGACCGCCTCACGTACAGATCCGTCTCCCCCCGCATGCTCGCTCCTCCCGGCGCGTCTCATCCAAAGCTCCCTTTTCCTTTTTCCAACTTTTTCTCGTGTTATTTTCTTTCATTTATTTTATTCTAACTGTGCATAAAAGCTCCATATAAATTCAGAGCCGGACTCCCATCGAGTTAAAGTGGTGCCTTTGAAACGTCTGCCAGAGAGGGGAAGAGAGGGGGAAGAGAGCGGTTTTTGCGGTTTACAACTCCGGGAAGTTAAAAGTTTTCAAACGCATTTCAATCAAGACCGAACTCGCATGTTCTTTTGCATCTCATCTTATTTTGTGGATTGTAAACGTGCACGCGTGTGGAGCCGTCAAGCTGGTGAACTTAGTGGAGAAATCCTCTCCGCTTTTGTGCCTCCTGAAGGGTTCCCATGCTCCCCGGGGGTGACACAGCAGCAGCACCCAGTAAAAAAAGAACAAAAAAGAAAAGAAAAAAAAGGCGATTTATCAATACGAGCCTGTGCGTTGAAACGCGCTGTTGTCTCCATCACACACAATATTCATTTTTTGCGCAGTTTGGAGATGTGTTTGTGGGTTTTTGCTTTTACGCACCTGTGAGAAGTCCGGGACGCACAAGAGAGGAGCGAAGAATTCAGGTTTAAATGATTTTCCACTCATCAGACGTCTAAAAGTAAATGATTCAGGGCGGATTAATGACACTTCAGCTCATGTTGGGAGTTGTTTTTCCACCTCAGAGCCGTGTTTTTTTCCCCTCTTTAATGAGAGACATACCCGGAGTGGAGGATTTCTGAATAACTGTATTTAGCAGCCGGCTGAAGCCACACTGACTGACTGACTGACTGGCTGCCTCCCTTCTCTCTCTCTCTCTCACTTACTTTCTCAGGAGAATGAATCATGAACACAAGAAAAAAAAAGTCTTTAAAATGGGAAGGTCTGCGTCGCATACCGTAACTAAACCGTGATTTGCATATGAAAACTCTCCGGCTGAAAGAATTCCGCCAGTGTTGCTGCAGCCGCCCCGCGTCCAGAGCGCGGTGACAGGCTGCGGTGTGTGTGTGTGTGTGTGTGTGTGTGTGTGCGCCGTCCTCTCCTCTCCGGTGTCACACATCCAGAGTCACTGGTGGAAGATTAAGGACAAGTTTTTATTTCCTTGTTAAATTATTCATCATATCCACACACACACACACACACACACACACACACACACACACACACACACATACACACACACACACACACACACACACACCTCCTCTGCCTGCACACTCCCCGCCCCCCCACAGGCGGTGCACATCCATTTTGCAAAAGCCCCCCATTATGCTCCCCTCAGATGGACAGACAGAAGCAGGGAGGCTCACACTTGCTGCTGAACAGACTCCTTTTTCTGTGTCCCCTGCTTCCCCCGAGCTCAAACTAAACTGAGCATGATTGACTCATTTCCCACGATGCAGCCCCCCGACCCGGGCCTGGTGCATGATGGGCAGTGGGTGGATGACTTTCCCATGGGGGAGCATTTTCTCTTCTAATCTTTAATCACCCTTGCAGCCACAATGCCAGCGCATCAGTCAGAGCCACCACCACCACCACCACCACTCCCTCCCACCCTCACTCACTCCCACCCTGAATGGGCCGACCTGACCCTCCTCATAGAGACATTCCAGGATGCAGCTCAAGCTAAATGCAAGCTCCAGAGATGTGGACTATAAAGAGGCAACGAGGGGAGGGGAACTGGGTATGGGGAAGGGAGGGTGAGGAGGGGGGAAAAGGAAACTGGGCTCTCCTTCCCCATCTCTGCTATTGTGCCAGCTTTCGTGGTTCTGGTGATGTGGAGGGTTCAGAAACTCAAACTGTGAGTGATGTTGTGGATGGCGAGGAGACAGCTCCTGCGTGATAGTTCACACACACACACACACACACACGCACGTGGACACACACGCACACACACACGGCAGATACAAATCTCCGTTATTGGACCCGAGCCCTCGCCACAGGCTCAACCAATCCATTAATGAGCTGTTTAGCTGTCCAAAAACACCAGACCTGCTTTAGTTTGGCCTGCCTATAGCGCAGGTCCAGGTCCTGTGTGGTTCCATCCTTGGCTCGGAGCCCCCCCCCACCCCTCATATACACCCCAATCCCCCCACATTGGCCCTGAAGTGACAGCGGTGATGGAGCTCGCTACCGAGGGCCCTCCATAAATCTGCCTTCAGACTCCCTTAAAGAAAACACACAGAGGCTTCAGGTCCCCCGGCGGCGAGCGAGCGAGCGCTGCCTGCCAGGCGTCTTGTTGGGTGGAATCCGAAATGTCTCTTTATTTGTGTTGAAATTAAACTGTCTTTTTATTCCCCTCCCGTTCTGTTAATGAGCTCCATGTGGCAGCAGGCAGGAGGCTTATCCGTCCTGACAAGGAGCTGGAGGGGAGGAGGAGGAGGAGAGAGGGAGAGAGAGCGGTTAAACAAAGTGAGGAGAGAGGAGAGAGGGGAGAGGAGAGGAGAGAGGAGAGAGGAGAGAGGAAAGAGGAAAGAGGAGAGAGGGGAGAGGAGAGAGGAGAGAGGAGAGAGGAGAGAGGGGAGAGGGGAGAGGGGAGAGGGGAGAGGAGGGAGGAGAGAGGAAAGAGGAGAGAGGGGAGAGGAGAGAGGAGAGAGGGGAGAGGAGAGAGGAGAGAGGAGAGAGGAGAGAGGGGAGAGGGGAGAGGAGGGAGGAGAGAGGAGAGAGGAGAGAGGGGAGAGGGGAGAGAGGAGAGAGGAGAGGAGAGAGGAGAGAGGAGAGAGGAGAGAGGGGAGAGGGGAGAGGGGAGAGAGGAGAGAGGAGAGGAGAGGAGAGAGGAGAGAGGGGAGAGGGGAGAGAGGAGAGAGGGGAGAGGGGAGAGAGGAGAGAGGAGAGGAGAGAGGAGAGAGGAGAGAGGAGAGGAGAGAGGAGAGAGGAGAGAGGGGAGAGGGGAGAGAGGAGAGGAGAGAGGAGAGGAGAGAGGAGAGAGGACAGAGGAGAGAGGGGAGAGGAGAGAGGAGAGGAGAGAGGAGAGAGGACAGAGGAGAGAGGGAGAGGAGAGAGGGAGAGGGAGAGAGGAGAGAGGACAGAGGAGAGAGGGGAGAGGAGAGAGGGGAGAGGGGAGAGGGGAGAGGGGAGAGGGGAGGTCAGGGGCAGTTTGGGGCACACGCACATATATACATGCATGTGTCCTGCTCCACCTCCATGCGTGGAAAACAATGTGCTGATAATCAGTGTGATCCTGCTGGAGAGCTCGTGGAGAGCACACACACACACACACACACACACACACACACACACACACACACACACACACACACACACACACACACACACACACAGGTGCCTGGATTGTTGCACGATATATGCTTTTTTTTGCTTTAATCAGGAGTCGATCGTTAAATAATCTGGCTGGTTGATGGATGTCAGTGAGAGCGCCGCGTCCCTCGGGGAGATGTAAAACATAGTGTGAACATTTTGTTTTGGCTTCGCACACGATTTGCTTGTAATGACCCCCAATTAGAGCGGGGTCGAAGCTGTTAGGGCCGTAATTCAAATGAGGGGGATGACATTCCTCAGATCACACAGGAATGGAGAGCCGGGTGCCGGCTCATTTTCTCGATACTGTACATGAGAAAATAAAATCAGCACTATTTCCCCCTTTTTCATGGAACCACCGCGGGCTGTGCTTGTCCTTTAAAGGGGCACTGTGTAGTTGAGAAATTCAAACTCAGATTTTTTAATTTCTACAATATTAATACAAACTCAGAAATATGTATTTTCTCCATAACTGAATAAACAAGCTGTTCTCAGAGGAAAACATTGTTTGAAGCTGGAGAGGTGGCAGGGTCCGCCAGATAAACAGAGCAAAACAGTATGAGGCTGCGTTGTCTTTCAAAGTCAGGTTGTTTATTTAGTTTCTTTAGGCATAAAAAAGAAGATCTTTCTCTTCCGATTAAAATGTCTTCCTTCAAAACCACTCAGTGCGGCTTTAATCCCAATTCCACGGCTTCCACAGCTCGCCAACGCTCAGCGAAATCCACTAAAAGTGAAACAAAGAACTATGAACGTTAAAATAAGCTGATAAAAAGCACCAGCAAAAACAAAGTTGACACGATTGTGGGTGACCTTGCCTTGAAATTATCCCTTCCTCAAACTGCGATCATACATTCTTCCCCGTTCTAATTAAGCATCGGGGTTTATTTGTTCCAGATGCAGAGCCTTTTTGATGTGTTATTTTGGTGAGGGAACTCTGCGGCATGAGAAATGGCGGCGGGGGCCCCCGCATGTAAAAGGCGGATCCGGCAGCAGCCCCGTGTGACCACGTTGACTCCGTGACGGTCCGTGCAACCGCGCTGACTACCCGGCCAGCACCGCCGCTCTGATATTCAGACGTCATCTCGCTGCGATATATATTCTGTCAATACAGCCTGAGTGGTTCGGTCGAGGGCTTTAAATCAGCTGGTGTCACATGTGAGGAGCACTCTGAAGGCACACATCAAATGTGCTAATGACGGCGGTGATAAAACCCTTACTGTATGAGTGATAGCAGGCATTATGTGTGATGACATCAGTGTGGTGGACAGAGCCGGTCGGGGGCCCGGGGCCCTCACTGCGTCTGCGAAGTGTTTGGGGGGGATGTTGGAATGAAAGACAGCTCTGAACGGCTCTCTGTACGTACCACCTCAGCGCTGTCTTGAGTATTAATAGACATGTCTTTGTTCCAAGTGACACGCTTCTGAAGTGGAATGAGACAAGCCGAGGCGATAAGGATCTCCTCTCCCTGTGTGAGTCAAACCTCAAAGTACCACTTAGGCGGCTTTCCTTCTGCTCTCTGAAGTTTTGGCGGTACGGCGGGGAGGCTGGGCTCAGACAACGGCGGAGACGGAGACACTGACAGGAGCTGTCAAGGGCTTTTTCCTCCCCCTCCTCGCTCATGTTCTTAGAGGAAGATAATGCAGAGATGAAGTCTGTGCTGTGGAGGTTTGACTCTGAGTCCTCTGGTTCTACTTATCTGAGAAGAGCAACGAGGGAGGAGGCAGCCGAGGGACAGAGAGCAGAGCGAAAAAAGGGCTATATAGTTTGTGTACAAGTGTGAAAGGGAGCGTTTGTTGATGGAAAAAAAAAAAGTGTGATCAAGAGAAAAGAGGCAGACAAGGGAGGGCGAGTGGAGAGGGGGAGAGAGAGGGAGAGGGGTCATTAAAAGGACACCATCTCGCTTGCAGTAAATGGCAGTAAAGTATCTGGCTAATCTGCCATCATTACACTGATTAAATCACCAGGGATTTGCCGTTCCCATCAGCTGCAATCAATGGGGCAAAATCAATAGACAGGGGATACGTGAGAGGCACTCAGCCACGGTCAGCTGCACCCCGTCCTGAGCCACAGCTCCGTCTGTGCACTGCACCACTAAAGCATTTTTATACGAGCATCAATAAAACTTAAACGACACGGATTTGGGGGATTTTTTTTTTATATTAAGCGTTTGATGAAAAAGAGCGGTTCCCTGGAGTTTTCTCGCAATGTCTTTTCCCCCCTCACACGTCCGTGTTTGAACCTAATCCCCTCTTTTCCTCTCTGTGGCCGTGGTGATACTCTATTCACTCTCTTTTAGTCCTCGCTGATTGACTCAAAGCTGCTGGTGTCTGCGCCGTCACACGGTTTTTAATGTTAAATGCTAATTAAGGGTTCAAACTAAAAAAGGAAGCGAAGGCAAGAAAAACACATTTAAACGCTAAATAAAATATGTAGTGGAAAAAAAGAAAGAAAAAAAAAGAGAGCTGCAGAGCCTCTCTGAAAACACTGTTAAGGTCCGCTGCCAAAGCTCAGTGTTGCCAAATGGAACTCATTAAGAACAGTTTTGTGTTTTAAGCTAATGCCAGATTGCAAAGGGAAAAAAGCCATTCAGAACTTCCATGGTAAAAATAGACATTTCTGGCCACAGCTTGGCTGCTGTGAGCCACCAACACTGATTGATAATGTGCATTAAAGACATAGAGTTATATGAGAAGATTGATACCAGCCTCATGTTTGTATGCTAAATATTAGCTTATGTTAACATAGCATGAAGACTGGAAGAGCTAACATGGCCTAGTCCAAAGTTAACAACACTCACCCACCAGGCCCTCTTTTCTTTGATCAAAAACTTATTGGAAATAAGAGTTTGACATTATGGAAACAGTAATGTCTGTACATGAGCTAAATAAGTAAAGGTAGCTTAGCCTAACATAGCATACGCGCTAGAAACAAGGCAACAGCTACTCCTGCTGTGTCCAAAGGCTAAGAAAAAGCCAAGTTAGGTTTCATTTTAAGGAAATAGTTTAACGTTTTGGAAAATAAGCTTTTTGGGTTTCTTGCTAAATATTAGAGGAGAAAATTGGCACCACGTTCATATCTGTAAGTTAAATATGAAGCAGGAGACACGAGTTGATTAGCTTAGCCTAGCATAAAGACTGGAAGCAGGTGGAAACGGCTATCTCACCTACAAGCCAGTCTACAGTCTCCCCTTTCATCATACATTTATAATTGTTTTCACTGTATGTGCTGAGACTAAGATGAAAACTTTTCTCATGTCCGTCGCGAAATACTGAACTACAACCAGCAGTTGATTAGCTTAGCGTAACATAGCGTAAAGACCAGAAACAAGGCAACAGCTACCATTGCTGAAGTCTTTTACCATCAAGTTATGCTAAATTGTAAATAGATACTTTGACATTTTAGAGAATATGCTTTCTTTCTGAGAGTAAGATGACAAAATGGGTACCACTTTCATATTTGTCTGTTCAATACAAAACTGGAGACAAGAGTTGACTAGCTTAGCCTAGCATAAAGACTGTAAGCAGGGGTAGCTCGCACCATGAATTAACATGTTATATCTCATTTGTTTTAATCACACAGTAAATGTAGAAAGTGTTATAAAGTTGTGGTTTTAAGGAGGGTTGGATTTTTTCCAGCTAAGGGATGTAGCTTCATATTGACTGCACCGACGTGACAGAGGAAAGAAGAAGAAGGGGGGGAAAAAAAGCGTGTTTCCTAAACTAGTCCTCAAACCTAACTCGATGTTTCCAGGATGCACCACACACTATAAATGAAACATAATTTCCCTGTGTCTTTCAGAATGAGGCAGTGCAAAGGCTGGAGCGTGGTGGTGCTGCTGGTGCTGCTGGCGCTGGGAGCTTTGGCGCAGAAGCTGCCCACGAGAGACGAAGGCCTCTTCCAGATGCAGATCAGAGACAAGTCGCTGTTCCACGACTCCTCCGTCATCCCGGACGGTGCTGAGATCAGCGGCTACCTGTTCAGGGACACTCCCAAAAGGTAAGACAAACAGCGCATGAATTACATAATAGTACACGTCACACATAATCCTAGTGATTCAAACTGTCTGCACGCTGTTATGAGCACAAAGAGGAGCCAACATCCACCTTCCGCTGCTGACTGAGCCGCAACAATCACCGGGGCAAACATTCGCTCGCAGATGGCCACTTACTGTAAATAGATAGGAAACATCAGATGTTGCTCTGTAACATGATCTATTGTCGTGATGCAAAAAACTAAATAATAGATGAGAAAGTGGTGTTTGTGTAATTGAGTGTCTGTTAGCTCCGGGGCGAGACAGCCCAAGGTCAGAGGCACAGTAATATCACGTTTGTGCCTCAGTCTCGGTCGGCTCGTGCGTTTACCCGACACATTATTTTGAATAACGTCAAAATTGTGATGAAGAAATGTCAATATGAGTCCCTTTTTAACCTGTCATTTTCCCCAGGTACTACTTTGTGGTGGAGGAAGACAACACACCCCTGTCTGTGACTGTGACACCTTGCGACGCTCCTCTGGAGTGGAAACTCACCCTGCAGGAGCTGCCAGAAGAGGCCAGTGGAGAGGGATCAGGTATAATTGACATCAGAAAGCAGTGGAAGAGGTTAATGACACGTTATGTGGAAATATCACTATCCTCCACACACAATTAACCGAGGCAGTGATGTTAGGCTTTGTGTTTTGGTGGGTTTTAATTAAGTCACAGTCGTAGCGTCTAGTCTGACCACTTATGATGTCTGACTCGGCCCAGGCTGACGTCTATAATTTTCAGAGGAGGGCTCCACTCTACTGTAGTCGCCCCACTGAATCAAAGCCATTACATCCCTTTACTTAGGCTGTCTTGGTCTTCTTAAGGTAAATCCTTCTGTCTGTCTTCCTTCCTTCCTCTCTTCTCTTTTTCACTCTTCATTTTTCCGCCCCACATTAAAACTTTCTCCATCTGGAAGTCGTCCCTTTCAGCGCAGGACATCGTGCCAGACGACCGACGCTGCGGTTCAGAGTGTAGATGTGTGATGTGAGCATATATTTGAATATGAATACACGAGCACCTGTGTCTGTGTCTGTGCTCCTGTCGGATCAAATATCACAGAATGATTTATTGGGTTGTCACACGGCTGTAGACGTGCACCTCGCCTCGAGAGAAAAGAATTCATCTGGAAGTAGAAGAATTATAGGAGATTTGGACCCATTACCGGTGTCATTACTTTTTTCGAGGCAGCTGGATGTGCAAGAAATAATGCGAGCTCGCAAATCCTTCTTGCCAGGCGCCAAACTTCGACCAGCGAGAGGAAGCGACTGCACGCTTGAAAACATTGGCGCCTCCTCGAGGGGTTAGCGTAGCTGCTAAAGCATCTGGTTTATCACAACTGGAGATTGTTCTTCATCGAAAGAAGCACAAAAAAGGGAACTTTTTTCTCAATGGAAAGGATATTTTGGTTTTTGTCTCAACTAGTTAGGACTTTGATTGACGAGCTGGCTCTGCTGGGCGGTATTGCTCCTCCACTGATGATCGGATCGCTTGAAGTTAGCCGTGATAGACGCTGATAGACGGAGGGTTTGTCCAATCACCTGCTGAGTATTTTTTTGAAAGTGGCTGCCCTTTTCCAAACAGTTTCTCAGGGATACTTCCCAGATGGTTTTTGAAAGTCTGACATCACAAAGATGTGTTGGAGCAACAGTTCCACCGGTGAAAGTCTTCCTGTCTTCGCAGCTCTTTCTGCTAAGCGTCTCTACTGGGAGTAGATCTTCGAGCATTAATTTTTAGTACACCGCTGTGCACACTCTCTGGTTGACAAACATAATATTATGCTTGGGCTGTTTCTCTCACGTAGAAAGCTACAAGGCGCCTCTTTGTAGCACGGCTTCCCCTGGAAAGGCAGAGTGAATGCTGGCCTGTGATCTTTGGGGATGTTTGGACTGAAAACATGGCTGCCATGTGAGGGGCTAATCGTCCGTGAGGCTTGCGGAGCTCCATCATAAGCTCTTAGCGTCGACACGTTAAACATTTTTAGTAGGGGTGGAAATTATTTTTCATCAAAGCCAAAAATAAAGGAGGAGGAAAATACTGTAAAGGTCATGACAACAGATCTCTGTCAGAACTTGTAATATAAATTTGGATAGTGTGTCAGTCAGAGAGCTCATGTGGTGCCTATTTGTTTTTTGACTTCCAGGAGAGCCTGAACCTCTGGACCAGCAGAAACAGCAGGTGACCGTCGACGAGGGGACGGAGCTTTTTACCTACAAGGGTAATGATGTGGAGTCCTACGTGGCCACCAGCACGCCCTCTGGCCTCTACCAGCTGGAGCTCCTGTCCACAGAGAAAGACAGCAACTTCAAGGTGTACGCCACCACCACTCCAGAGTCTGACCAGCCCTACCCGGAGCTGCCCTATGACCCCCGTGTGGATGTGACCGCACTGGGCCGTACCACCATCACCCTGGCCTGGAAGCCGACGCCAACGGGCTCTCTGATGGGCCAGCCCGTCCAGTACTGCGTGGTGATCAACAAAGAGCACAATTTCAAGAGCATGTGTGCTGCTGAGGCTAAGATCAGCGCTGATGATGCCTTCATGCTGGCTCCAAAACCTGGCAGAGACTTCAGCCCGTTTGACTTTGCGCACTTTGGCTTTGTTCCCTCTGACATTGGTTTTGGCAAAGACCGAGGCCTCACGAGTAACAAGATTTCACGGGCGTACACAGCCAAGCCCAGAGCATCAGACATTCAGAAGGTGTGTATTGGCAATAAAAACATTTTCACCGTGTCAGACCTGAAGCCAGACACGCAGTACTACTTCGACGTGTTTGCTGTGAATTCTGCAACCAACACCAGCACGGCGTACGTGGGAACATTCGCCCGCACTAAAGAGGAAGCCCGTCAGAAGACGGTGGAGCTGAAGGATGGCAAAGTATCCGATGTTTTCATCAAGAGAAAGGGCAGCAAGTTCCTGCGATTTGCTCCGGTGTCTTCCCATCAGAGGGTCACTCTCTTCGTCCACACATGTCTGGACGCCGTGCAGGTTCAGGTGAGGCGCGACGGCAAGCTGCTGCTCTCCCAGAACGTGGAGGGGGTGCGGCAGTTCCAGCTGCGGGGAAAGCCAAAAGCCAAGTATCTGCTCCGCTTGCGGGGCAGCAGGAAGGGGGCCTCCACTTTGAAGGTGCTCGCCACCACACGACCCAGCAGCAAGCAGCCCTTCCCTTCGCTTCCGGAGGATACGCGCATCAAGGCCTTCGACAAGCTGCGCACCTGCTCCTCCGTCACCGTGGCCTGGCTGGGCACGCAGGACCGCAACAAATACTGCATTTACCGCAAGGAGGTGGCCGACAATTACGGCGAGGAGCAGCGACGCAGGGAACAAAACCAGTGTGCCGGGCCAGAGACCCGCAGGAAGTCAGAAAAGGTCCTGTGCAAGTACTTCCACAGCCCGAACCTGCAGAAAGCTGTGACCACAGAGACCATCACAGGTCTGGAGCCGGGCAAGACCTACCTGCTGGACGTTTACGTGGTGGGACACAGTGGTCACTCAGTGAAATACCAGAGCAAACTGGTGAAAACAAGGAAATACTGCTAAATGACTCTGCAAAGAATAAATCTATTATAAATATATATATTAAATAAGTTTATTTAACTCTAAGTGATATTCTACTAAGGAGTGTATACAGACTGACTACTCACACAGCGGATGGGCCTGTGGCAGTGACTGAACTGTTTGTAGAGAGAGATATCAACCTGTATATTTATGTTTACATTTCATCGAGCACCTCTGGGTGGCCCGCAGCGCGAGGTGCTCCGTTACCAGGCGTGTTGTTCTCGACATCGAGTTGCCACTGGGGAGGCAGAGCTTCAAAGAAGATCACCTTTTTCATCTCGTACGTTTTCTTTGTTGCTGCATGACATTTTGCGTTTGTCCGTCATATTCGCGCGTTTCTTCACTTTCCAAAATCACGCTGTACCGGAGGAGATACAGTCGCTACCCGCATTGTATAGATCTCTCACTGCATATTCACGACATGTTTTTAGGAGGAATTTAAATTATTTTATACTTTTGGTCTCTCTTTTTGATTGTCTGTTTTTATTGATGACAATAATAACTGTTACGAGGAAAAATTCCAGTCTCACGAGGATGTTGTCGTAGTCCAGACATTCCCCTTATGTATCTCAGCCAGTGTTTGCTCTAGAGCCCATCTTGTAAATGTGTTCTGTGCTGGAGATCTGTGTTATTATCACTGTATCGCTGTGTGTGTGTGTGTGTGTGTCACATGTACAGAGTTGTCCTGCCAATATTCATGTACATAAACACTAAATATAGAACAAGTAATCCCTCTGTCACCCTGGGTGTCATGTTCTTTTGCCAAGCAGTTAACATCACAGTCGTGGCTCCGAGATGAAAGGGAGCACGGCGCATTGTGTTTATGGACTCGGGACACTTAAAGTAGGGTCGCGTAAGCAAAACTTGATACTTCATCAGATCAGAAACGATAACGTGGTACTAAAAGTGATTTGTGACCAGTAAAGCTCAACGGAGGATGAATTATTTGCTGGAAATAACTTTTAAGACTTCTTTTCCCAGTTGGTGGCTGAGTTCCACTGGAAACATATCACCTCTTGACCATCGCCTGCCGTCAGACCAGTGTCTCACTGACCTACATTCTTGTGGATGTGCGGTAATAAATCGGTGCATCTGAGCACACGTATGAGTGCATTTCTTTGACTCTGCTGAAGGAACATTCGTGGGTATTTAAAAAAAACAACACACACATAAAAGCACATTAAAGTCAGAGCAAAAATATAGTTAGAGTGCGTGTTGTAGTCCAGGGAGAACAGACCATCTGCTTCACATGGTCACGTGGTCAGCTTTGTAAAAACACTTACTCTATTGCTGCCGCTCTGCTCACTGATCCTGATGAGGAAATTCAAATGTGGCCCCACAGGATGGGGTCGATAAGGAAATTTTGATTTTATTCATGAAGTTATTTATGATATTGATGGGTGAAGAACAGGCCTGATAAAATTCAGATGTCTGACCAAAGATGCAGCGACTAATACTCATATAACTTACCAGGTTTGTTGACATAATTTGTGTCAAATATTACAAGTAATTTTATGTTAATCTTCAATTTATGTTAGTTTGTGTGACACTAAATACCTTAATCCTCATTTCTAATCTGCAAATTAAACATCGTAAGCAATTAAACACATTGTTATTACTAATTTTAATACATTCAGAGGTTTTGTTTGGTCTGTTTATATCTGATAGCAAATCTTAAAAAATAAAAAAATGGAGCAGTGTAAGATTATAACGTGAAAAGTTTATAGTTATAACAAGATTCATGTTATAATATGATTTTTCATGTTATGACAAAATTTTCCCATTAACAAGACCTTTTACTTGTTATAATAACATAATATCTTGCTGTAACGTGAAACATTTCATGTCCTGAGATGATCACTAAACCATATTGTTACTCCACTAAGTGTTTCACGTTAAACAGGGAAAGTATAATGTGAACAAATCTTGTTATAATGTGAAAAGTTTTATGCTTAATCAATAATTAACTACACATGATTAGAACAAGAGAAACTTTGTGTTATAACAATGTATTAGCACATGAAACGTGTCATGTTGTATTAAGATAAAAAGCTTCATGTTTTAATGTAATGTTTACTTCATAAGAACTTGAAAATATATTGTGATAACGTGAAAAACGTCTTATTATAACACAACATTTTTCAGGCTAAAACATACTGATCCATTGTTCTTTTTATGGCATGGGGGCAATTAGCCTCAGCAGAATATAACTGACTCTCGGACAGTTTCCTGACTTTGTAAAATTCTTTTTCTGCAACATTAGCACATGTTTTATAAATTGTTACAGGTAAAAATTTAACACAGTATGTTTACTTTTTGTATTATTTTGAGAATGTAAACTTATGAGTAGGTTAATAAAGTCAGTATGCAAAACAAATCAGCCTCACAGCAACAGCCTAACATTAGCTAACATTAGCCACAGTAAGCTACTGGCCATACCAAACCAAGTGTGATTATAGCAGTGAAACCTCTGAGTGTATTAAAGTGATGTTTTTTATTGTTTAGGAATAAAACATTAATGGGAGAACAAGACATTCTACTTTGAAAGTTACACAGTCTTACTAGAAATGATACACTCAGTTTGGCACTCAACTTTAGGATATTTTCTTTAAATGAATCCATTAAAAGAATATATAGCAGATGATACTGAACATGCCGCCACCTGTGTAGCAATCTTCCTGGTCACCTACCCTTATTCAAGTGTGCGCAGTTAAAAAAACAGACTCCAATTTGGGAGAATTGGGTGACTTGCAATACTATTTAACCATTAGACAGAGTTAACCACATGTAAGCAAAGAGAAAAGCCAGACACACATCAGTGAACATATCCACACGTTCCAATTAAGAGCAGTCTCAGGTGGATGGAAATGCTCTCTCTTTTGTGGCCAAGAAAAGGCAGCTGTTGCTCTTGGATTGCCATGTTTCCATCGCGACCCTGATTCTGGGTAGCCGCACTCCAATTCATCGCCACAACTCACTGTCAATCACGCGCTCCTGGTCGGAGGAAATGCAGGGCGGCTCCACCTGGCTTCCATTAACCTGCCGTTGCCCTGGAATAATGTGGAGGAGCTTCCAGAGAGCTGTGGGAGCGTCACGGATATCCCTGTAAACCGCCACTAATAAAAGCGGGCCCAGCTCTGCTCTAATGTTATCGTGCACGTGTGAATAAGATCCGCCGTGAAGTCCTTTAAAAGAGTCTCCTGCTCTCCGGTCAGCTCAAGAGGTCTGAGGATGGAAAAAATGTACAGACACGTCTATTTTACAAGCACGCTTCTGGAGAACTCCTCACAAACACTCAGGCAAACATACATATACAGAGAAACCTCTATCCGAAAGCTAACCATCTGCAGGGCTGCCCGTGTTTATCTTCTGCGTGGTAATGAGCGCAGGGCTTTGATGTATGAGTTTTGTATATATGTGAGTACACGGAGCAGGGTAAGGAGTGGAGACAGACATGAAGAGCTCGGGTAAGTGGTGTAGTAATCACAGCGGCGCACGGAAGACCTGGCTCTGATTCCTGGTTTGGCTAGTTTGACTTTGACTCATGTGAGCTGTCAGTTAAAAAACACTCCGAGCAATCTCATAAAATCTCAATTGTCTGCTTTGGTTGAATAACTTGCAGGGTCAGAAAATCTAAGTTGAGTTTTATACATTCCACATTGAACACTAGACCCCTGTTTTTTGAAAAAGGCAGATTTGTCTGGCCTCACAGGGTCTTAAACAGTTCAACATTTTGGGATGTATTCACTTTCTTGCCAGTAATGAGATGAAAAGTTTGCTACCACTCTCATATGGCAAAGATAAAGCGACAACCTCTATCTAAACTTAACACAGAGGCTGGAAACATGGGGCCCGGCTCTGCCTGAAGGTAACCAAATCTGCCTGCTAGCACCAATAAAGATCATGAATAAACATATTTTAAAGAGGTCATAATATGCTTTTGGGGTTTTTGTGTGTTATCTAGCATTTTTGTGCATGTAAAAGGTCTGCAAAGTGAAAAAGCCTAAAGGAAGTAACTCTCTCTCCCACTGCTCCTGCACTGCCTGAACAACTGGTTTGGAGTCGAGCCTTTACTTCCGTAACATATGTGAGACACTATGTAACAGGCTTTATATAAATCTAAATATCTATATCTATATATATATATTATAAAATACATCCAATCAGTCAGCAGACATACAGTTGCTACAACTGTAGAAGCGTTATTTTAGATCACACTACCTTACACAGCATGACCTGCCTTACTCTGCCTCTGATTGGCTACATCCTGCCCATTAAGTAATGCACATATGCAACTCTCATCAGAGATTGAACAGAGGCGTTCAAGACACAGTGTGAACAGGGGGTGCAGCATAACGCACCATATGAGAAAATATCTGTATCTGTAATTCTGTCAATGATGCAGCAGCTAGCCAATCAGTGAAGTGACTTATGCATATCATTATTAAAAGAATAGTTCAACATTTTATGAAATATATTTACTCATTTTCTTTCTGACAGTCAGATAAAAAGACTGATAACACGGCATGTCCATATGGATAGAATCAATTAACTTAACTTAGCATAAAGACTTAAAATAGACAGACACAGCACTCTAAAGTTCCCTTACTGAGTGTTTACATTTTTAGGTTAATAGTCTCTTCCTACAGAGCCAAGTTGTTTAGAAGGTTAGCTTAGCTTAGCATAAAGAATGGAAGGCGTAGGGCCTTCCATTCTTTATGCTAAGCTAAGCTAACCTTCTCCTGGTAATAAATTCACAATTCACAGACAGATATCATCTTCTTATCTAATCAATCTCTTGGTGAAAGTGCAAGGGTATTTCCCAAAATCTCAAACTATTCCAGGTGTTATGACCCTCACGCTGCCAATTTCACTGAAGAAGTTGTGGAGAACTGTTAAAACAATAGCTTTTGGTGAAACTAAACACGTTTTTGTGCAAATAATGTGTAAATGTGCTTCATAAACATGCAGCACTAACAAAAGTAGAACTCCCACCCCCAGTGTCCCTTTATGAAGGAGTTTAGAAAGTTGGCATTTGTGATGTTTTGTGTATGTGTGTGTGTGTGTGAAAGCACTTGCTGCTCAACTTAGAGGTGAGTGACACTTCTGGACAGAGATCGTGAAAAGGGAGGAGAGGCGCGAACAGAATCCAAACAGAGACCGACAGCATACAGACGGACCCGCTGCGAGGGCTTTGAGTGTAACTCCTACAGCCGAGTAAAGCAGCGAAACGTGTTGTGTGTAAAAAGTTCAGTGCTGAATGAAGGGCTGCTGCCATCTCTGGGGTTGGTACTATACTGGAGAGCAGTTAAATTAAATGATTCGGCCCTACACTGCTGCCACTGTCTTGGAAATCTCCAAAGTAAACAGTGTGAAATGAAATTATGGCGCTTCGAAATCTCACACACTCGTTCAGAGAGGGAGCCCCAGCTGCGAGGTAAAAAAGAGTCGGCCGTGATGAAAATGATTCCACTTCAGCGGCTCCGGGGATAGATCATTGTTAAGGGCTCGGGTCCAAACCAGCTCTACATAACTCTGATTTAGCAGAGGGCCAGGCAGAAATCGGAGGCTTCCTTCCAAACCCATCCTGACCGAGAGCCCATTCCCAGGAAGGGTGGAGAGGGACCGGTGGCCCTTGGGCATTGCCCGTCTCAGCCGATCTCCATTAGGATAACTCAAGTAGTGAGAAAAAACCATCACTGGCTCCTGAACACGACTTTCATTTAATCCCACTGGATATTTTACTGTGATGTTAGTTTTATCATCGTACACAGATATGAGCAGCACTGTACACATGATATTGGCATTCATGGATCCTTGGATGGGGATTCTCTTACGGCTCTGAGCTGCACTTGATTCTCTCTCTGAGTGTGTGTGGGTGTCTATTTGTGTGCAAGCATTAGCCGTGTGCACATGAAAAGCCTTGTGTGTTTGTGTGTTTGTGTACTCACTGCCATCGCTCCGCTCTCTGCATAGGGGTGGTCCCCCCGCTCTCTTGTGCTCATGAAATCACTTCTAAGTGCCTGTAATTTCTCACGCTTCATCAGTACTGTAATTTCAAAAGGCTGCCTCTGAAGACCCTCCTTTAGTGGCAACCCGGGGTTGTCAAATGAAAACATCATTTATCCAGTGACCTCGGAGCTTCAGGAAATGGTTTGCTGGCTATTCAGCGACAGCCTTGAAATAGGGAGCTGTGGTGAGGGACTGCGGGGGTTTGTGAAACATGAAACAAAAGGTGGTCTGGCCCCTCAATCTACAGTATCAGGTTTGAGAGATTTAAGAAAAATGCACACATCCATTTGGAAAATCTTGTATGGAACCATTTGTATGTTTGCCAATCTGAGGTTTTCCTCCAGTGAAAATATTTACTTAGAAAAAAAGAAACTCAAAGTATTTATTTCAATGCAATCCTTTCCTTCACCGTGTCCTAAATGTGGTTTCTGTAGTTTTTGGCCCTCGGAGATTCAACTGGCAGTCCAGCCACTGAGTGGCTTGGTTCCACGGCTGGGCACTTTCAGGTCTAAAGTCTTGGTCCTGAGGGATTCATGATTCAAATTTCTTTGTTTAGTTAGAAAAAAAAACAAATCTTTATCACGGTAGGTCTTCAGGTTCTCAATGCATCCCTGTCTGCGAGGGCTGCTTTGCTCATGCGTAGGCTTTGTCATCACTTCATGAGGCCATTCATGGGAAGCTTCTTTCACTCAGACATGTCTGCATTAGTCAGAACTGATGAAAGACATTTGGGAACAAAGACTTTATGATTTGTGCTCCCACTGCATTAAATAGTCAGACTTTATAGTCAGACTAATAATAGAGCTGAGATTTTAAAGGTTTTAAGATCTTATAGTGCGCTCAATTCAAAGGGGATGCTGTCGATTAGTGTTGGTGGATCGCAAACAGACTTAAAGATCTTGAGCTGTGATGACGCGACTCTCTGAATGGCAATGTCAGTCTGTCAGTTGGCTCGTCTTTAGTTGAGACTGAAATATCTCAACGAATATCGGATAGATTGCCGTGAAATTCGGTAAAGGCAGTCGTGATCCCCCTCAGGCTGAATTGTAACATCTTTGTCGATTTCCTTAACATTTCATTGAGTTGATTTTTCAAATAGTTTGGTTTATGCCATCATGCTAAACTAACAGATAGCACACAGATGTTGGTGTTGATGTGGTATGGCGAGTGTTTGCCAATTGGGAAGACTTTGGCAAAACATCCACAATTGGTTAAAATCGCAATTAGCAAACCCTTCCCAAACCACGTCTTTTTCAGTGGAACTTGTGCTGACATCTGCAAGACATATGTGTGCTATTGAGGGAACTAATGCCTGGAGAATATGCAAAAAAAATGTCTAGCTTCCAGGTTTAGCTTAGCATTAGCCTTTTGGGTTGAAGGTAATTTTTTTTTCACTGTAGTCGAGTTTCTGGGCGAAATTGGAAGCAATACTGAGCAGTGGATTGGCAATTAACCAAACATTATACCAGGAACATCAACATGCTAGCATAGTTTTAGTGAACATTTTAGGTTGCCAACATTAGCATTTTGCTCGAAATACCACCAAAACCTCACGGAACTGCTAGCATGGCTACTGACTCTCGGTCACAGTTGAATCCCATCCAACTGAAAACTTCTTTGGATCTCTCTAAGATTAAAATTGCAATAAAGTCTTCATTGATAACTGGCTCAAACTAAAGGATTGTGCTCAGATTGTCCCAGCTTGCCTTTACCGGAGCCTCAGCACTGAGTGAAAAGTCCTAATCCCCCACACCCGACAAAAGGTAGTGAGTCATCTGTGCAGACCAGCACAGACTGTCCATGATCTTAAAATGGCCGTATAGGGATTATCATCTTACTCTCTATCATCTTATTATGGGTCCCCGACATTCGCAGAAGAGCTCTGAGTGTGCGTTTCTTTGTGTCTTTTGTGCAGGTGTTGGAGATCAGAGCTGATGGGGATAACCCTGGGATCTCAGTGAAAGCTGAGTGAAAGTTAATGGGATGGAGGGTCCTCAGAGGGCAGGCAGGAAAAAAAGGGGTCATGACATTTAATCGTCCTGCCCTGACAGGCCAAGGCCCCGACAGAGGGGTCAGGGGGGACAGAAATGGACCAGGGAGGACATGGGTGGGGCAGACGCACACAAAGGCCCTCTCAGAGCAGTGATCAGGCCTGTCACCCAATAAGTCTCTCCTATGGCTTAACTCTCTGAAAGACACCTGGAACATGACTCCAGGCCTCTGTTGACACCATCACAACTACAATACAGATCTAGGGGGAAAAAAAAAAAAAAATCCCCAATGAGCGACATGTTTACCCCGACTGTAAACCCTTTAGAACAGTAAAGTCTGACAAAACAGTCGAGCACCAGCTCATTGACTCTGGGGTAAACATGTACATCGTGTTTGAGTCACTGCCGTGATTCTCAACCAACGCCGGTCGTCTGCACCAATCATGCAGCACACTGGCTGAGAGCCGCAACACAACAGGAAGGCATCGGCATAAACATGAGCTATAAACACAGTAAACAAAACAGACATAACACTGACACACTGCTGATTAAAGGGGGAAGACGTTTGCTGAAGAGGTGTTCAAAAAACAGAACACACACAAACAGGCGGTGATTAGAGATGATGCTAATCTCTGCGCCGGGTGAAAGTCAACAAATCAAGGTGAGATATAAAAAGAACAGAATGTAGGTAATGTGAGGTCTGGTTGCACTTTCACACAAGTGTATCCAACAGTTTTGTTTTTCAGAACACTTGAAACCACATCCACAGCTTAGCTTAGTCATCTGGTTTTACTTTGGGAGCTTTTATTTTGAAATCTCAAGTTTTTATTAAGGTTGAATCTATCTTCTCAGGCTCAACACTGCAAGCCTACTCCGAGTCCACGAGTCCATTTGAATAAAATAAGTTGACAAAAAAAAACCAATTCAGGTACATATCTAAAGCTGGGGGTCAACTTCTAGGAGAAAAACTAGTTGTTATGGATAAAAATAAAGGACTTATGTGACAATAATCATTATGTAATACTGCATGATGTCACTGACATAACGATAGAATTAGACACATATTACAAAGATACATAATCCTTCAAATATCTAAAAAGAACATTGAAAAACATGAAAATGAAAATGTAATTTTAAAATGATGTGAAAATTTTAAAGCTACATTATGTAGAGATTAGTCACTCGAGCGATTTGGTGCCCATACTTTATCTTACTTTAATACAACTGTCGTTAATGCAAATCCCCGGTTTCTGTAACACTTTGTCAGATGAAATGTAACGTTATGTGCTACAATATGCAAAACACGTCGAGTCAACAACAACAACAACAACAACAATATGCACAAGCCTCGCACGCAACTCAGAAAAGTAACAGCACTCCAAGCTAACGTTACCTGAACCTGACACCTGGATGTAAACTACAACTGGCTAAACTGCTGTTGAAATGGGCAGACTTGGCTAGTGGTCAAAAAACTCACGAGCTGACAACTTTCTCAACACAGCCAAACATCAATCAAGCGCAACAACAAGCTTGAATTTAGCATGCCAGCTAATGTTACATGCTATTAAACAGTCTAGCTCTGCGTCTGTCATGCAGCCTTTTGCACTCCAAAGCTCCTCTGATATTTGGACAAACACAAACACTTGCCGGTGCTGCTCTAAGCAGAATCAGCTAGCAGAGCTAACTTGCAGCTACAGTACGCAGCAGTCAGGCTGCTTTCAGGAAACTCCGTAAATCCCAGAGAGTCGAGGCAGAGCAGAGGGTAAACCAGAAAACATTTTCTGCAGAAAGTTTGGGAACAGACTTGTCTAAGTGTAAATACCAGCAATGTGAAAGTAGTAATTATATAATCAATACGGTACCAGTCATCAGAATTGGTATGATCATACTCCGGATTTCTGTTTGAGCCCGGAGGCTTCAGGCCAGAGAAACCATCCGTCCCAGCAGCCTTTCACTGTTGGTAAATTGTGGTTTCTGGCGCGCTACGCTGACTGTTTTAAGCTGAAAGGGTCAGTCATACCTCTGGTCTGCTGCCTGTTGGTTCAGTGCGGTTTCTGAATTACAGACAACAAAACTTTGAGCCAAAACACACATCCATTACAATACTCTGAGGTTTGTTAGAGGTTAATGGTGAATGAAGAAAAAGGACGGGGAGTGTGTTTTCTGAGCCATGGGAAAAGCATGTGTATCGGCATAGTGTGGATAATGTCGCTTATGAAACAATTTACTGTGTAACAACCTTTAAAGGTGCAGTTTGCAAATAGAAAAGTGGAATAACATTTATCAACAGAATGTAAATACATCATGGTTTTGAGGTTATGTAGATGTGTTATGTTAAGGAGATATTGACTGACGTAAGTTAGCATTCTCACACCCGATGCAAAGATCCCGTGCTAATGGTGAAAGCACCTACACTTCCCCCGTTCCCCTAGCTCATCCCACGGATAGCTAACTGCACTGCTAACTGAGCTAACTAGCTAATGGCAGCTGCAGTTTTTAGTTACTCTGGTAATATGCTGCCCCCTATTTAATCATCCCTTTCTCGTCAACTTTCATAATTGATTATCGGTTTGATAGATTTTGAAGAAGAGAAAGTTAAGATTATTTATACTTATTTATTATTCTTAAATTGGAATAGTTTCTGGTTTCTTGTCTTTTCTATGACAGTAAACTTATTTGATTCTTTTCAGAGTGCAATATGCAAATCGCAAGAACTGCAGTTATTAAATAAAAGCTAAAACGTGTCACAAAACAGTGTTTTAATGACATTTTTTAGTGCTGCAGAGATGCTCTGGCCTACAAAGCTCGTTATCCAGACGTAATAAAACAGAGACCGGGAGAAACGCCAGACTAGTTTTTCAATGATAATGAAAACTGTGATGTAAAATCAAATCATCCATAATAATCATCCTGAAAAAATCACTTTCCACTCACTTTGTTTTTTGTAAATATCTTATTTTTTCTATATATTTTATTTAATAATATGTATTTGTCTGACTCTTTTTCCTGTACTTGATGCATCTTGAACTGTTGTAACAAGTGAATTTCCCCATTGTGGGATAAATAAAGTGTATCTAATCTAATATAATCATGAATTACATTGCAATAGCTGTCCAAAAATAATTGCAATATCACTTTTTGACCATATCGTGCAGCCTTACATTAGAAGTTTGCATAGAAAATAGAGGCTCACAGAACATATATAGAGATTTCACTGCATCATATCACAAATAAAATTATAATTATAATAGCTGTTGGAAATAAAAATTTCCAACAGCTATTTAAAATATTTTTCGTGCATATATCAGTCACAAATGTAAACTGATGCATAGTTAGTTCATAGAGTCGTGAGAAGCAGCAGCTCCATGTATTAGCAGTGTGTGTACAGTGTGAGCAGCCTGACTGAACACACAGCAGCAGAAGGAAAGGTAGCTTCTGGTTACAAACTTTGGACCAATCAGAGGCGCCGCTCTGCTTTCCTGCAGCGCGAGCGACAGAAGTTCAACCTGGACGTCTCCACGAAGAAAAACTATCTGCTCTGAATTCAAACTGACAATGATCATCCACTTCCGCTGACATATCTGATAGCCAACAAGTTGTCACTGACGGAAACGTTTCCGAGAAATGACAATGTTGGGCATGTACGTGCCAGACAGATTTTCCCTGAAATCGTCAAAGGTCCAGGATGGAATCGGTCTGTACACGGCGAGGCGAGTGAAAAAGGTTTGTTGTTTCGCAGCTTTATCACCGAGTTTAACGGGCGGGGAGCGTCAACGGTTACTTTTTAAAACTGTTCAAACGGTCGTGGGTAGTTTTTTTTCTCTGTTCGCCTTTCTTTCTTATTCCTTCTGGTCTCTTGTCAGGAGTCTGAGCCTCGACCCAAGGCTGCTCTGACGTGAAGTGCCACGTAGCTACAGTGACTCCACTCGTCTTCTCTACACAACAATGTATTCATGTCGGCAAAAAAGACTGTAACGGGCTTGTTGTTGTTTCGCTTTAGTAGCAGACGTTTCTCCCCCCCGTCCTTCTCTTCCTCCCAGAAGAGTTTTGTTGAATGTTTCAGAGGATGTGTTCACGTTCAGGAGGATGTAGCTCTCTTTAAAAATCTGTGCTACTGTAGTGGAGCTGGAGGATGAACATGAACGCATCATGAAGAACACTCGAGCCACGCCCCCTGGATTTTTTTGGTCCATAGGAATAAAATGTCCAGGATGCGTTCACATGTCCTATTAAACAGTAGGCGTGTCCAGTTGTACTGTAAGATATCCAACATTTACCCACAATGCAAAATGTCACGGTTTTGGACCGGTCCACTGCGGTGTGTGATGTTTTTAATGTAATTCATCTCGGCCGCCGAGCGTTTTGTAACAGTGATGACAAAATGATCCTTGTGTGTTCTTTTTTTGCTTTTATAGGGAGAAAAGTTTGGCCCCTTCGCAGGTGAGAAAAAGCTGCCCAACGAGCTGGATGAGAGCTCGGACACCAGGCTCATGTGGGAGGTGAACGCACGAACATCCTCATGTTTTTCCTACAGTCCACACAAGGGCTGCAACCGATGATTACTGTCAGAGTTATACATTATTTATAACACTTATCTTATGATTAACGGAGAAAGAAATATGTAAAGTGCTCATCATAATTTCCCTGACCCATTCAAATTGATTTGTCTGTCCAGCAAAATGTCCAAAAAAAACCAAAGACTCTTTGTTTACAGTGATTTACGACAAAGCAAAGCAGCAAATCCTCACATTTAAGAAGCTGGAACAAGCAAATATGTAACATTTCTGCTTGAAAAATGACTTAAAGGATTAATAGAAGATAGAAATTGTTGGCAGTCAATCAACTAATTGACTAAAGATTTCTTCTTAAAGGTGCAGTTAACCCTAACCCTAAAATTAACAATGAAGGTGAATAAATAACAGTTTTGGCATCTGTTGTGTTGCAGACATAACTGATGCAGTTAGCAGGCTAACAAGCTAGCATGTAAACACTAACCCTCCCTGTTGGTCCCTGAACTCCCAGTCCGAACCACTAGCTGCACGGCTAACAGCTAGCCAATCCAAAGGGTAGCTACAGTTAGCAGCAGTTAGCGGTTCCTCTGCTGACATGCTGACCACTAATTGTTTTGATGAATCTGACTCATGGCCAACTCTTACAAGATTTCAAGACTTAATGCTGTTTTGTTTAAAGAGGTGCATGCAGCATGATAACTCCTGCCTCACATCTGTAACAGCTGCATTAAATATGTAATGCAGTAATTAATCTCCTTGCAGCCTGCAGTTAAACAAAAAAACAAAACAAAACACAAGCTTTTATCTCAGGACAGCTGTGAAAGAAAGACACAGCTGCCTGCAGTTCTGTCTAAATACGTTCTCGGTTTTTCTGTGATAAAGAGAACATTTAATTACACTGCAGATCCATTAACCATACTGGCTGATTTAAACCGTCTCACATCTGACATTGTGAGGAAGCCATTGATGGTAACCATTGAAATAAACGCTGTGATGTAGTTATCTGCAGCCGCCACATTGCGAGGTACAAGCCTGCACGTGATTCTGCGTCTATATGAAAAGGCCAACGCACTTTGATGCACAGAAGACAAACCGTGAAGAAGAATCAGTCTTTCTCTTCTGACAACTCATGCGGTTACTGTTTTCTTTCCAGGTCCGTGGCAGTAAAGGAGATGTGCTGTATATTCTGGATGCTAGTAACCCGCGCTATGCCAACTGGCTGCGGTTTGTCCATCAGGCGCCTTCACAGGAGCAGAAGAACTTGGCAGCCATACAGGTACATTTCCTCTCAGTGGACACGACTCCCTCAGACGTACCTAAAAAGACAGACTAGAGAGACAATGATACTTTTTACAGGCAGTACAGATGTGATGGGACAGGATAATGATTTAAGAGAAGGATTTCTTCACTAAGATAGGTCGAAGATGTTGGAATTTAGTAACAATCCTTTCAAATTTAAAGTCTTAGGAGCGGACAGACTGTTTTCAGCCTGGAAAGTCTTCAAAGTAAGATCTGAAAAATCCCTTTTTTTTATAAAGAGCAGTGTTTGTTCCAAGATTACCACATGAGATATTAGTTTTACAGATGACATAAGTAATAGATATGTTACAACGTGACGATCAGTGGAAGGAGTGAACATGATGAATAAAGCATGGAAGAGAAGGCTTTAAACTGAGCTTTAGAAGGAGGTTTCGCTGAGAATTTAAGAATGAAAACAGATTAAAGATGTGAAGGGAAAAATCTATTTGATCAAATTTAGGGCTCAAGCCTTCACTTCAAAGATCGTAAGCTTCCACAATTACCGTAATATTTGACGCTCAAATCCTTAATTGAAAGTTTCTGGGTTTTTGTTTCTTTAAAGAGGAAGTAGGCTGCTCTGACAAAGAGGCAAAGGATTGATGAAGAAATGGATAAAAACACAGAAAACACATTGTCTCTGATTGGAAAACCATCCGATGTGGGAGAAAGCCCAGTCCAGCGAGTGCGTGGCTTTGACAGTCTTAATTAATAGCAATAGCAAATATGTTTGTTTAATATTTACAATAGAAAAACAAATCTGGTTGGCTTAAACTCTCTGAAATGTTGTGTAAATTGCATCTAAAACTGGACAAGAAGAGATGCATTCTTATTCACAGTTTTCAGATAAGATCTCCGTACGTTTAGCTCCACGAGTTTGTGCTGTTAAATCCAGATGTAAGACTACATGCGAGCGAGATGTGCTGAACCGGACGAGGCTTTAACAATAGCAGCGTCTCTCGTGACTCTTGCTGGGGGAATATTTCTCTGATTGCTGCTGAGTTATTGCAGCCACAGGGAATAATTCCTCGTCAATTTGTTATTTCCAAAAGACTCCAAGAACATTTTTTAAAGTTATTATATTGAAAAATTATGCATCAACAACAGTAGTGCGGCCTACTGATACAAAAACATCTCAAGTATTTGGAAAACACGACCAAACAAACACACACACACACTTGTGAACTTAGCGCAGTGCATCTGGGAAACGTCACCTCCTGCACTCTGTGTAAAAAGATAAAAACGATTGGTCTCTTCTGATGGAAGAAAAATAGAAGTTGAATGAAGAGGAGACTAACATTTCAGGTCTAAGGGCCAAGTTCCTGCCATTAATACACAAATGTCCACAGTGGTTGGTCGTTTAAAGGTCATCCATGTGTGTTAAAGCTCTGTGTTCCATCAGCCGTGACATTTATTGTGTAGCTTTCCACTTTTTAATCATTATTTATGTATAGTTAGAATCCCTTGTTTAAAACAGAATGACGCTTTGATTTTATTAGCGTGACCTCTGAGGACAAGAAAAAGTTAATGACGTTTTTAAGGGGTTTGAGGTTCTGACCTGTGGCCTCAATCAGGCTTAACAGACTGTTGTCTTGGTGTAATGAGTTCAACCTTCAGCCAGGCTCAACAGTTACTCACTGTTCATGACCATAAATGGTTAGAAGTTTTAGTTTAGCAGGAATGTTATTCTCATTAGGCTTCATTCTTCTCAAATTCAGGTACAATTCTGTTAGTGGTCCGTGGCATCGTTACTGTTGTGTGAGGTTATAACCGCGTTATCATCTCCTAGGATGGAGAGAACATCTTTTACCTGGCTGTGGACGACATAGAGACGGACACAGAGCTCCTGATCGGCTACCTGGACAGCGACATGGAGGAGGAGGAGGAAGAAGAGGAGGAGGAGGACGTCAAAGACGAAGATGAAAACAGCAAAGACGCCAAACGTATCGTTGAAATGGGTACAGTGTTACAGAGTTATGTTTGTCATCCCAAACATATACATTTCAAAGGGAATCACACAGAATTGGCCGAACATGTGCCCCTTAGATCATCCCCTCATTGTGTGTGTGCCACATCTTTACAGAACTAGTAATAAAGAAGGAGGACCACCCCTGCTTGCTGTGTGAGAGCAGTTTTCCCAGTGAGGAGATCCTGGCCGCCCACCTCCAGAGTCTGCACCAGAGGCCCTGCACGGAGGAGAAGGACTTCAAATGCAGAAACTGTGGCAAGAAGTTCCCCATCAAACAGGCTCTGCAGCGCCAGTGGGTTTTCTGTTCCATCACTTAACTGGTTATAGTGTAGTTTCATTTAACGTTTTACTGTTTTAACAATGACTCTGCAGGTAATTAAAAAGTATCAAAGAGCATTAAATCACTTTGAGAGAAACCTTGGTTTTAGATTAAACGTTATGGGAAAGAAGTGTTTTCGTAACTTGTGATGTGAAAAAGCATCGATTACTTCAGAATGAGGATGTTACTCGTTCAACAAAAAGTAGTTGTAGACGACATTCTGGGAAATCGGATTAATTGCTTTCTTGCTGAGCGTTAGATGAGAAGCTTGGTACCACTCCCATGTCTGTCTGTTCACTGTGCAGCTGCCATTTAGCTTAGCTTAGCTTAAAGACTGGGAACAAGGGGAAACGGCTGACCTCGAACACCAACCACAAATTGTTATTTTTACACTACGGTTTTTGTACGGATTAAAAAAAGATACGATTTGAATTAGGGAGCTTTAGAGATGATGGTAGGCAAAGAGCAAGGCTAGTTGTTTCCCCCTGCTTTCAGTGTTTACGCTAAGCTAAGCTAACTCTCTGCTGGTTGCGGCTTTATACTTAAATAACTTATAACGCACAAACATGAGAGTGTTTTAAATCTTCTCATCTAACTGTGGGCATGAAATACAATACATGTATTAATATGCCATGATATGAAACAATTCCTTTAAAAGGAGCCACTTTGTTAGAATTGTGAATCAATTTAAAACAGGTTAATAGTTTATAGTTAGTTAAAAGATATTAAATTAACTAAAAAGAACAACAGAGTTGGAAGAAATAAGTGTAGTGAAAGACGTCTACAGAGGTTAGCATGCTAACTAGCTCGTATCTGCCTGTTCTGTCTTGTTGTACCACTTTTTAACGACTTTTGTTCATCAGTAAAGAAAGAAGTGACCAAAACAATAATTAGCCGTTGGAGACAGCTCACGCCAAGTAAAACGTGAAGAATATCTTCCACAGATTTTGATTAAAGTTTAGGTTAAATGATGGTAGCTTTTGTAAGATTGTTTTAAATGGAATTTATGTTTGTTTAGCCATCACCCTAACAAGTTTCATTTCTTATTTGGTGCCTAATTTTTTGTTTTTATTTCAACTCCTCCCCAGCGTTTTGCATTGTTCGGAGTCACTGGATCCTTCAGGTGACTCCAAAGTGCACCAGTGCTCCCTCTGCCACAACACGTTCATCTCAGAGTCCAGGTAACACAAGAGAAAGTATTAGCTGTACATAGTACAATGTACACAAGGTCACATGCCATTTATTTCCTCAAATGCGCAGTCAGATAGAGCTCTTTCTTCCTCTTCTTCTTCTACATCCTTTGTCGACAGCTTTGAACAGCATAAGGAAGCCTGCAAAGGAGACGCCAGGTTCATCTGTAAAGCTGAGAGCTGTGGCAAAAGATTCAAGAGCAAGGACGCTCTGAAGAAGCATAAAGGAAACGTTCACACAGGTTGGCATCTCCGTCTCTCCCACTTCGTCTCTCTGTCTCTTTCTTTCTTCAGCACACAAATTCACACGCGTAGCACTTTTTTTTTTTTTCCAAACGTCATGTAATGAAGTTAATTGTCCATTAGCAGCCTCAGCACTCAAGGAACTGCAGTTACAGTACTTGACCTCGATCAGTTAAAATCCCTACAATGTTGAGGCACATCTCTAATTACTTGCGCTACATAATTGCTGACCTGTGTGTTCTGGGGCGGCTCACTCCTACGGATAATTGGACTTCCATAGCTATTTATGATGGGATGTAGGGCAGCGGGGATCTGCGCAGCCCTACACGTGAATCAAGTATCAACCCGAGATTAAGACTTTCATCTCCTCGGGCTGATGGAGTCGAGATCCGGGCCTTTATGTTTTACCAACGTGGTCAGGACAAGCGGTGTGTGTGTGTGTGTGGGCGAGGAGGGAAGTGGATCAGACTCGTCAGATGTGGGGCACGATGTGATTCAGACGGGGATAAGGGGAGGGTCCCAAAACGGTGGGATCGTCGGGGGCCTGTGATGACGTGACTGTGCGGTGATTGTCTTGAAATTGTTGTCATGATTGGCCACTTTTGTCAGTTATTTTTTCATCCACTTTTCCTTTTTCTCTACAGGAAGTGCACGTCGGAAACTCACGTGCACCATATGCAACAGAAAATGCTCCTCCTCTCTGAATCTACAAGAACACAGGAAGGTGAGGCTCTACACCACCGACTGCACAGCTCAAAATACCCCAGCCAGATACTCTCGCGTCGGATCTGACAGGATTAATTCAGCTTACTCAGTTTTGCATGATCCACTTTTGCAGTGATGTCTCTTTTTAGCTGTACAGTGGGATCCATCACACTCTCCCTGTAACCCAGACTAACCTCTTAATCGTGCAGTCGTCTCTGCTTCCCCGAGCTTCTTGAGTTCACTTTGTGCGGTTCTTCTTCCCTCTCCACGTGACGGTGTCTTTATGATCGAGTTGTTACAAATTTATCCTGGTGACAAAGAGCTGAGGGGTGGTTTCTTTTTCACTAGCTCATCCCACAGCTCCTTGTGAAATTTAAGAGGCTCTGTTGGCAGACAACAAGGTTTGAACCTTGGCGTCAGGATTCTCCCTCAAACTGATGGATTACAGATCTGAACTGGCCTGTTTAAATACTAATCTGAAATGTTTTCATACAAAATGGATGTTTGTTTTGGTACTGTGTATCGTCAGGAGCGGCTTATGTTCAGTTATGCGAAACCTTTATATTCGCTGTTCAGACTTTTGTGAGGAGGTGGTTCTTTATAGGTTACACCAGTCTGTTGCACACAAAGTAGGTTAACATGTCTTCCAGTTAGAGCTGTAATTCCAATGTTATTACATATATTAGTTTTCACTGAATGCAGAGCAGATATACGAATCAGCACATATGACAGCTATTTGTTTTTACAGAGCGTAATGCAGAAAAAGATGGCTCCGGTAATTTATACTTATTAGATTCCCATTGAAGTTTAGTGCTGTAGTGCATTGATTTCATTTTGGACTATATTGTTAAACTGTAAATTATCTTTTATTGGTATCAGCTTCAAACGCAAAGTATCAGTTGGTCTGCAATTAAATAATAGGTCACGAGACAGGTGAAGGAAAGTTCAAAGATACTCTTTGCCAGCAAACTGAAGCTGTTTTTGTATTTTCACTTGAACAAGTAGCGCTTGTGTGATTGATATCAATTATCTGCGGTGAAATGAGACCATCCATAAATTATCTTTTGATAATGAAAAAACATATATAAACTGTTTTTTACTTTAGCCAAGGAGGTTGGCCAGTTGGTAGGTATGTCAGCAGGATTACACAAAAAGCTGCTGAGCGAATTTTCACAAGACTTGGATGGAGTTTGGGTCTCGGCCCAAAATAGACCCCATTAAGTTTTGGTTCGAATCCGGATCCAAGATTTTTTTTCTCACTTTGTTTAACATTGCGAGATTCAACGTTTTTGTTAAAATCTCAGGGAACAATGCACAGATCTTGATGAAAGAAATAAGGCGTATGTAGTCGGCAAGTAGTATTATGTTTGGCCTAAGCGGAGGTATACGCTCTACTGAGTGTTGCTCTAATTCTTCATGGATGAGTCACTTTGCCGAAAGGGTTGTTCGAGGTCAGGACAGCGTTTTGGATGTTGTTGGGTGCTGGAGGATTAATCAAGTTGCCTCAAACAAATCGTCTTATTTGTTGTCATTCATTAACTTACACTCCTCATTAATTATCCCAGCTGGTAACTGTGACATTTCATTTTCCCTCGTCAACATCTATCATGCAGATTAATCAGCAGGCAGTAATACACCGCCACTGCCTTATTCATCACGGAGCCTGTTTCCAAACGGTCCGACATCTAAAGTCACCTGGAAGTTGTGACACAGTTCTGCTGCAGTGCATCATTTAACCCACTTCACCTGTCTATGAGTCAGTACTCTCCAGTTTCAGATCTCCGGGGGATTTTAAACTAGGCGTATGTAACGTGTGTGTAATGTGGCCTCCTTATGTGTGTATGTGCCAGTTCTGCCATTAAGTGGCTCATGGCAGCAGAGATGATTTCCAATCATGCAGCGCTGTCCAAACCTTTGTCTGTTGTAAAGTCTCAGTTCTAAAAGGCAGAATATGTTTCTATAAATGTAGGTCAGGATTACATGAGTTTTTGACTTCTTTTCACATTTAATAGAGATGTCCTACTTAAACACAAACAATTCTGGCATAACAATATGTATTGTATTCTTATAGCTTCAATCGAATACTTGGGGGGGCATTATTCTTGCGGAGGAGCAATCAAACTTTCCATAATGACACGTTAGCTCCAAAGCAGCTTAAAACTACCATTATCATCATTTAGCTGAACAAGCTTTTGCAGTAGCAGCTGTGACAAGAGGAGCCGCCTCGCATTAGCATATGCTATTGTAGCTGTGCGCCGGGGAACTATTGAGTGTGCAATTATTGGAGCGATGCTCTGAAGCAGAAAAAGGATTGAAACTTTTCATCACTTTAATTGCTTTTCCGTCCGTAGACATCAGTCTAATGAAAACGGACAAGATTTAGCTTCAGTTGACCATCGCCGGCCGTGATCCTTCAACTTTAAATTTTTAAGAGTTTATCAGCCAGACCGAAAACTAAAACGCTCCCTTTTTTTTATCTCTTCTGCCGCAGGTTCATGAAATATTCGACTGCCACGCGTGTGACAAGAAGTTCATCTCTACGAATCAGCTCAAACGCCACATGATCACACACTCGGGTAAGAGAACGGTGCATCAAACACACCACTTCTCAACTTCCCGCATCATCTCTGTTTACCGACATGTGTCAATATTTCAAACGATCAGAGAAGCGACCGTACACCTGCGAGATCTGCAGTCGCTCGTTCAAGCGTCTGGACCAGGTGACGGCCCATAAGATCATCCACAGCGAGGACAAACCGTACAAATGCAAGCTGTGTGGGAAAGAGTTCGCTCACCGCAACGTCTACAAGAATCACAAGAAGGTGAGCAGATGTGCTGTTGCATGTGATTTTTGTTCACCGGAGGGTTAATTGTTACTGTAATCAGGCTTTCACAGGAATGATTATTGTCTTTACATGTAGCTGATTGGTGTTGGCTGAGAATTATTAATTGAAAGGCAGAGTCACTTCAAAGCTGGTGTTATTAGCGAGGCTGTAATCAATCAGGCCCTCGTTGGTGGCTGTTATCTGTGGGGTCTCTGTCTTGCTCCACCTCTGAGCTCCCCCGTGTTTACTTTTGGGATTGAGGTGTCACTCAGACAGATCGGTCGGGCACGGAGAGGAGAGGAGGGGTGGGGGGGCCAGAAAAACAGAAGCACTTTGAACTTAAAGCCCCTCAAGCTGCTTGTCTTCATCAAGTCAACAAACCAGATTGGCCGCGGAGCCTTTTTGCACGATCCTCTCACATCAGTGTAGGAAGCTTCATCAACATCCTGACCGAGGCAGCTCTCTGCCCACACACGATAAACATGCTGATGCTGCTCTGCTCTCTCTCTGCAGACCCACTCGGAGGAACGACCCTTCCAGTGTGAGGAGTGCAAAGCTCTGTTCCGCACTCCATTCTCTCTCCAGCGCCACTTACTTATACACAACAGTAAGTATGAGTGTTTGACAGATACATATATCCAAGAGCTGTGACAAGCCATGTGGCCTTGTGTTGCTAACGTGCTTTTCTTTCTGGAGGAAGTGAAAGAAAGACGCAACATATTTTAAACTCACCGAGGCTACATTAGATTTACATTAAGGGCATTTTGCAGACGCATTTGTCCAAAACAACTTACAGTAATTCATACTCTGATGGCGTTAGATGCCATGTAAGGTGCAGACCAGCACTTCAGGAGCAGTCTGGGGTTCAATATCTTGCCCAAGGACACTTTGACATGCAAACCAGGGGAATCGAACCAGCGACCTTTCGATAAGAAGACGCTGGCTCTACCCCTGAACCACGGCTGGCAGATTTGGTTGCTTGTAGTGGTAGTGAGAAATAGCTTGATAGGTAAGGATGCATTCAACTTTTCACTGCTCCAGGAAGAATATAAATAAACTTTATTGGCCAAACATGTGAACACACACAGAACAACATAGAATGTCTGAATACAATTGTTCATTAGACATGTCTGTGTTCTCTATATAGTGTGCAGGAATGTGTCACGTCTCACAGCTGCAGCACTAACCAAGAGTTTAAAGAGAGAGAAAGTCAAGAAAGTTAATCTTATTTCTTCTCCTCATTGTTTTGTATTGAATTTAGGGTTTTCACTTATTAGATTTCATGTTAGACTTATGAAAACAAATCCAGTTAAATCATATTTTATAGATTAAGTGTACCAACCAAATGAGCCCTTCAAAATGCGAGGTCGCTTTTTTAGGAGAAATAACTTTGGAATACATTTTTTCATCTAGAATTGTAACCATATTATTATCTCTTGGAAGAAAAGTTTTAAAGCAAAAACTGCTGTCTTTTCCAATATTTTCTTGGCCTTCAGTTCATCCATACCCCTGTGGATATTACCATTACTAATGGTAATCATAACTCTATCTATATTTCTCTATAACATCACTGAGGAGTTATTAGATGTGCTCTGGGCACACGGTGGTCTGCTGGGTGCTGCGGCCCAGCAGACAGTCAGCGCCGCTCCGCCAATTGAGCCAGATAACAAAGAGATTGTAAAGCTCAAGGCATTTCCTGCCGCTGTCTCAGGAGGCAGGCCACATAATACCAGGACTCGTATTATGTATCAAGTTCTAGACAGTATGTGGGGCGGGCGGATCCAGTGTGTGATTTCACTGCAGGTGAGAGAATAGACGTGCCAGTGAATAAACGTGTCTGTCGTTGTGAGTTAACGTTCGGGGCACCACGTCAGCTTTGTAGCGATTGTCTCACAGGGAGAAAATGAAGCACAGCTGTCGAAGCGTTTTAAGGTGAAATAAAACTTTTTTTTTCACACTCAATGTGCCTGATGCAGGAACATTTTCAGGTTCTTATCCTGAATCTCTTGTGCTTTTTTTCGGCACACCAATGTTCCAGGTTCACTGAAACTCTCTCGATCGGACAAGTTGTAAATCGTTTGTTTCATTATGATGAACGCCACCTGGTCTTGAGAAGGTGCAGGATTATTAGCATAGTGGATTATAAGGCTACCTGTTCTGCTCTCGAGTAAAGAAAAGACTTTAACACTGCAGCGCTTCGAGTCCTGCTCTCACAAATAAGCAGAAGAAAACAAGACACGACAGAACAGTGTCACTAATTGAATTAAAGGACCTGAAACCATTAGCAGCAAAAATATGAAGACAGCTGCCATCATACAGCGGATGATGTTACACTGTCAGGTGTTGTAACTGAGGATGATCCTGGAAAGAGATTCAGACTTACATATAGACCCTCAGGCAGCTGTCAGAGTGAGAGAACAGCTGCTGAACATAAAAAAAAAAAACGATATAATGCCTGTCAGTGAATTTGCAAGCCAAGACAAATTTTGGATTATGTTTATATGAGGTTTTTATTTTTATTCAAGTTGACTTCTGGAACATTTTTATATTCCACATTCAATTTAAGGCTTTATGATTCTTCTTACGTCCATGCAATATTTCTTTCCCCAATGCGTGCAATTAAAAGAGACATTTTATGCTCATTATCAGGTTCATTATTTCAGTTTCGGTCACTATTAGAAGAGGTTTACATGCTTTGTATGCCATGTCCAAAAAACACACCAGTTTTCTCTTTCGGTTCTGTCATCTGTCTGAAACGCTCTGATTTAGCCCCTATGAATACTCAGTCTGCTTTGATTGGTCAGCTCACACACGCCTGAGCCCAGCATCGCTAAGAACAACAAAGCAGCTGTGCTAAATCAATTCTTATGTGCCAAACTAGCCGCTACACATAGATTGTGAAAATGTGTGACATGGTGCTGTCACAAAGACACAGAATGAAGGGGTGTGGCACTGTTTTTGAGGAGCTTCTTTTGGTGCGGAATTTGACGTTTTCATCTTTTAAGACTTATTACATGCACAAGAAGTTATGAAACACTGAAGGAAAAGAAAGAAAAGCGTAAAAGGTTTTCTTTAAGACAAAATCTGTTAATTTTGGATGGTCACACGGAGCTGAGGTGACGTGGAATTGTGATGAGTAAAAGTTTGGGGCTTTTCTCACCTTGCGGCGAACCAATACTTTGGTAAACGACCAGCAGCTCTTATAAGTTCTCAGTTTTTTCCGTCCATGTGCGTCCAAGTAGTTAGAAAATATCAATTAAATACCATCTTTCCATGTTTGTGTCGGTTCACGCATGGATTCATACCAGACTGAAGCCGCGCTCCACGCAGTAATGAAATCTTTATGCGAGGGCGTCGTTGACATTAATTATCATCCAGTCAACGTTTGGATTTGATTAAAAACACAATGGACCTCGGCTTTCACTGGTGTTCCGTTTTATTGAGCTGACCATCATCGGCCTTGGTAATCGGAGAATGAGCACAAGCTTGTAAGTGTTTGCTCGCCAAACATTAGCACAGACACACACTCACACTCTCTCTCCAAACTGCTCTGTGGAAATTGAATGATCTCCATATAATGGAAACAACTACTCTTCAACAATAGAGGCTGTTGTATGGAGGCAGAGAGCAGAGGCGTGAAGGAAAACATCAGGCTGCACTCAGTGAACAGCTGAGATTGTGTCTAAGTACTGTCTGTCTGGAGTGGAGCGATTATTGAAATAAGGCATGTTTTTTTTTTTTTTTCCACAGAACCATTTGACGTTCAGATGAAACATATGGCAGAGTAGTTTGATTTACTGTTTCCCCTGAGATGACAGCTACAGATGCACAATAAAAGCTACTTCTGTTCAGAAAAAAAACAGAACCAGACCTTTCTAAAGGCCATTGTTTGGGCTCGCCTGATGCAGTGAAACGCCGCTCTTTTTATTTTTCTGCCCGCACAATCGCCCCGGTGAAATTGGTTCCCCTCTTGCTGTGCGTAAAGACCGTGTGTTTACAGGCACAACAATAGGTAACTGGAAATGGCTCTCACCAATGTTCCTCTGTCCTTGCTGCAGGTGAGAGGACATTCAAGTGCGACCAGTGCGACAGCACCTTCAAGAGAAAGGACACGCTCAACGTCCACATCCAGGTGGTGCACGACGGCCATAAGAAGTACAAGTGTGACCTGTGTGAGAAGGCCTTTGTCACTCCGTCCGTCCTCAAGAGCCACAAGAAGGTGAATGAAAAGAGCTTGAGCCAGACGAACATCAATCATAGATGCGGCTTGTCTGTCTGCCGGAGCTGTCACGTTGTCCCCAGATTGAGTTCAAGCTGCATTTTTGTTGTATTTATTTGAACATAACTCATGAAATCATCTACATTTTGAGTTATAGGTAAATTAGTGGAAAAATATGCAGTTTTTAAATCAGATTTTCCATCATCAGTCTTCTGCCCTCACACTGAATTTGAAAGGGAAGAAATGAAAGCCGGCTCCGTCTACTTCACCGAAATGTTTCCATTGTTTCAAATCCAGTCACTCTCCTCGTCTCATGAATGTTACGCAGCCAGCTCCACTAGTATCTGAGACTGTCAAACCTGGCGGACACATCCGTGTTGACCGTTGCTGCCCATGAAGGCTTGCAAATCAATTCCTATGTTGATTAGAAATGGCAGTTAGTCCATTAGCTCCGCAGGGTTTCAAAGCCCCAAACAGATCTCGCTGCAGATTATGAGCCCTAAATCTGACAACGTCCGGTGTGGTTATGGATCAAGATTGAACCCAAACAGATTCTTGGCACGCGGCAAAAGAAAATGTCTCAGAGGTTGTCTCAACGGTAGGGCTGAACACTGGCATGTTGAACTGTCTCGCTGCTTTTCGGGGTCTGCAGGCTGCACAGCGATCTGGCCTTGATCAAAGCCAGGTTGCCGAGGAGACGAC
This sequence comes from Diplodus puntazzo, assembly GCA_963678695.2. Classification (NCBI taxonomy): domain Eukaryota; kingdom Metazoa; phylum Chordata; class Actinopteri; order Spariformes; family Sparidae; genus Diplodus; species Diplodus puntazzo. Next base: position 7,287,520 of record OZ023163.1, on the reverse strand, counting down.
AACTTGCTGGCTGTGTTTACATGCGCAGAGTAACCCTGCTTCTGGCCACGCTATTGTTGAGGTCCTATTTTATGTACACCTTGATACTCTGGCCCCCAAAATGATCACAAATAGTTCTTACAGCCATGTTTTGTTAGTATCAAAATCTGTCTCTGGCTCTGTGCACCGCGTCTGATTCTACACAGATGATGAAAATCAGAAGTTAATTGAGCAAGATAAGAAACTTTTTGAACATCACGAAAGCCAAAAATGCAGCACAAGTTTCCATTATTCTAACAAAATGTTGATGCTTGCTAACAATTGCTTTTGATTATAGATCAATCTGATGTTTGCTTTTTGATCAGTCAGTTCATCATTAAGTCTTTCAGTTCGATGGCAACGCAAGTAAATGGATTTGTTTTGCACATTTCATACGAAAATACAACCCAAAGTGCTTTACAGATTACACAAGCAGAACAAAAGAAAGAAACGATAAAAACAGTTAAAGCAAGCCAACAAAATAGTTGCAGGTGAATCTATGAACTAAGCATTTCAGGTCTAGAGTTGCAGTTCCACTTGTAGATGTAGCTACTGAACCTGAATGGCTTGACTCCTTTTAACAGGTGAATGTCACATAAATTGCTATAACATGCGCTCTAATGAAATATCTATTTCTGAAGGGGAAGCAGTCGTCTTAGTAAAAAGAACCATTTGACATGTTACGTGGTGATAAGCAGTTAAATCACTTTTAAGCAGGCTAGCCACGGTAGTCATTGTTTAATAAGGAAGCTGATAATGCTAATGAGATAATAGGAGTTGGGTACTTTCCTGAGAAGTTGGAGGTTTGCAGCCTGTCGCCTACAACTCTTCATCTAAACAGCTCCTTCTTGTTCCTGAATAAAACTACTCCTTGACATCTTTATAACTGATCTGCTGTCAACAAATGCAAAAGATGACATGTCTTTATTCAGTAGATGCATTTCTGATGAACGATAGTGGTGCTAAACTCAATGAACACATCGCATTTCCTGTGACAAGCCTACGTCTAAATAAATGTCAACTTGCAATGCCTTAATGTGAAGCTGCAGTTGTAGGAATTATTAAAATATTGCATTAGCATTAAATTAACACAGCGCTCTACAGATAGTGAGCAGCTTTTCTTGTTAAAAACTGGTGTACTGGGTATTACTGGTGTTTTCACGAGCTTGTTAGCTGCGACATTTTGTCACCGCAGCAGCTCAGTAGGTTAAAGATGACACTGAATGACTTGCTTCTGGAAAGAATCAACTTTCTTTCTTCTTCGACAGAATGGATGGACGGCACATGTTCGTGTCTGTCTTTGTTTCCGTGAGCTTCATTCTTATGTGCTGTCGCAGCAGTTGCGTATGTAAATGAACAGTAATGCTGTCCATATCTGGCAGAACAGGCTTGTGTTATTGTGTTACAGTCGATGCCTTTCTCCTCGGTGAGCCTGGATTTGTGTTACATGATGGGGCGTGTGTGTCAGCATGTATGTGCATGTATTGTATGTTTTGCGCATTGTACAAGATCAAGTCTCACCTCTGTCGGTGCTTTTCAGGGAAGAATTCACTCCCGAATGAAAATTACAGGGTTGGCTTCGAGCGGTTACGCAGACATGCTGATCATTTATATGTGAAATTGTTGGATGATTACCTACCAATAAATTCCACACTTATAATTTGAAACGTTCCCATGGGGAAATGGCTCACGTTTGCCTGTAGCTGTTCGAAGGTAGAAAGCAGGCGACGTTTTCTCTGCTATACAAACAACAATCTAAATAATGCAGCATGTGTCCATCTGGGACACATGTGTTCATATATGTGGATTTGTTTGTGCACAGTTGTGTGTGAGTGAGCGTGTGCATGTGTTTTGTAATGTGCATGCGCGCGTGTGTGTGTGTGTGTGTGTGTGAGTGTGTGTGAGTGAGTGTGTGTGTGTGTTGATGGAGCCTTTGTAACGAAACACCAGAGGTGTCAGAGGGACACAGTGGGGTGATGGAGGAAAGGATGGGGGCCCAGAGAGGAGGTGTTCCTGTATTGTTGTACTGCTGTTGAAACTGTCGCTCCGAGTTTGAGCCTTTCATACTCACGATTATTCTCGGGGAATTTACAGCAGGCCGGGAGCAGGAACTCAGAGTGATACTTTTCAACAAGGAGAGAGTGAAGGAGAGGAGCGAGGGGAGGAGGGAGGAGGGGCGGAGAGGAAGGTAGAGGAGGCGGTGCGCTCTTTCCACATGCTCCTCTTCCCCCCGTCGGCATGTGCAGCCCTTATGAGCCCACAGAGCTCAACACTGTGGACTGCTGGGAGGTGAAGGGAGAGGAAGAGGAGGGAGGAGAAGGAGATGAATGCATACGTGCACCCTGGCCTTTAGTCCCCCGGGCTTTGGACCCTGGCAAATCTGCATCGTCTGTGTTCTTTGATCCAGCCTCCAGGGCAGCTCAGTGGATCCACTGTCAAGTGAACATGTGCATCTCCATTCTCTGAGTACACTGCTTGTTAGTGGTGCACTATAGGAGGGAAATACATTAGGTAACACTGTATGTGATGGTCTTACTTTACTTGTACAACCAATAAGCTTTATAGGTCCTTCTGAGAGGCTTATTATCATTAATAACACAATGTAATTGCATCATAACCGTGTTAACTGTTTAGACTATGAGGCATTTACATCCCCCGGATCTTTTTTAAGATGTATAAAAAAAATACTCTAATTTGAATAATAACTTGTGTCTGATGGGGTTTTGAATTTAACTGGTGGAAACAAGATGCCTCTTACTTCACTTTAAAGTCTGTTCTCAGTGTTTGTGCACTGGAAGCACATCAAATGGAGTTTCCACATCATACTTGTGTTAAGCAGAATATTGGACCAGGATTGCCTTTCAAACTATTTGTGATGTCACAAATCATGCTTGTAAGCTGGCCTCTTAAAATCAGATGTTCAACACTTTGAGCAATGAATGTGCAAAAGTTCTAAAGCATTGCTTATTTGTTAACAATGAAATAACTATTAACTGAAGTTTAACTATAAATGAAGTCCAGCTTTCACCATCGGTCACATTTCATTTCGTAATGTAGGACGGATGTGAAGATGAATGCTACAAATGTTTTTCATAACATCAACCACATGTCTGTTTTGTCATGTCTCTGCCAGACACACACGGGGGAGAAAGAGAAGATCTGCCCGTACTGCGGACAGAAGTTCGCCAGCAACGGCACGCTGAGGGTCCACATCCGCAGCCACACAGGTCAGTGGCTCCCACGCCTCGACGCTCTTGTTCCATCAGCCCCCATTAACGTCACAAACTTAAAGTAAAAGATGAATATAGAGAATCTTAAAGATTCATCTGACCTTTGATTTTTTAATTTAAAAGCATCAACAAATAATCAGCTGTATGATGTTGCACCAGAAGGAGAAATGTGCAGATTTAAGAGTCGTTATCGGTGTGAGTCAACTCGTTGTCAGGTGACTTAAATAATATATAAAGATGAAGTCCCCATTTTTTATCTTACATGAAAAAGCTCTGATTGGTTGCCTGTAGGACTGGAGGGAGCGAGCTGTCAGTGGGATCAACAACCACCCTTTCTTTAATTTGAAATAAAAAAATGTGTGTGGTGATTAGAGGTTTGGAAGCAGCGCACTGAACACCAGCATATTTTAATAAGAGAGAATTCCAACATGATGGAGCTCTGCTTGCGCCGGACTTTGCACTGCCACAGAAGTAGAGCGGTGGATGTTCATTAAACTGCCTTAAACTGGAAAGCTACACATTCCTGCGCGTCTCCTTACCAACAGACTGGTGCAGAGACCTGGCACGGCCACACACACACTTCTTGGCCTCCAAACTCCTTCACTCGCTCTCCCTGTTTCTCTGTTTCTCTGCCCACGCCTGACTGTCTCCGACTGAACTTCATCTCCTCGTCTCGCTCATGTTGTCTTCTCATTGTCCTCTTGCCTTAGCGCCTCAGACCGGCCTGCTGAAAGCCTCTTAAGATCAGTAGATTTCACAAAAATGGCAGTTACAATCCGCTCCGTGTTTCTCGCTTCTGATCTTCCTGAATGCAGGTGGAGCCGTGTCGTCATCACCATCATTAAAGGTGCAAAATATGAGAAATGGCCTTGTTTCTGACGGGTTTGGAGGGTTCTTAACGATGAGACAACAAGGCAATTAAGCAGGTTTTAGTTTGGCAAAAGAAAGAAACTTGAATTCAGAAGGTGTTCAGTTGTATTTTTCCGTTATATAATAAGAATGTTTACTTGCGTGTTTACTGAATAGACTTAAAAAGCTAAGAGAGCTTGTGAGCTTTTCTATCTGACGATTGCCTCGAGGTAAAAGTGGTATCATGCTACACTACACTGAATAATTTAAAGATAATTTACTTTATTAAGCAAATAAATAACTTACAGGTGCACCATGTAGTTTAGAGGAAGAGATTTTAATCAGGAGAGAAAGATTTTTTTTTCTTTTTTATTCCTAAACAAACTAAATTAACAAATTCTGAATGAACTGAACAAACGACCTGACGTTAAAGGACAACGCAAGTTTATATGTGGCGGACCCTGCCACCTTTTCTTGCTTCAAACAGTGTTCTGGGACCTTGTTTTCCTCTGAGAACAGTTTTTATTTCATTCATTTTTGGAAGATATAAATATTCTTCTTTGCAGCGTTTGTATTATCACCTCAAGAATATATAAATATACATTTTTGGGGAATTTCATCTCCAAAATGACACAGTGCCCCTTTAATGTACTCAATGTGTACATCATGCTTCAGTCTGCTTACTCTCCAGGTTTTCTTGCTGTCGGATCCCTACCACACACTCAGTCAAAATGTTTTCTGCATCATACATCTAACTTTTCAAACAATTTGCGCAAATTTTGACAAGACTGTAGTGTGTCAAAATGTGTGTGTTTGTGTCTCGGTGGTGGCAGGACGGCGGTCGTTTGACAAGCCTACCACACTTTGTCAACAGCTCCCTTTGTATCTGTGTGTGCGCGAGCTGTGTATGTGTGTGTATTCGTACATGTGTATGTGTGAAGGACAAACCAACAGAGAGAAAGAGAATGTATATGTGTGTGTGCGCGGCGGCCTGGACTGATTGTATTTATATAGAATAAACAAAAGAGAGGAATGCTGGGGGAGGGGTGGGAGCCGAGGGGACACCTCAAAGAAAGAAAGGAGGGGAGAAAGAAAAGACCACTCCAAGAAAGCATCCAGCCGGATGACCCTTGACCCTGACTGGCTGTAAATCTGTCCCCTCATTCTATAGACTGGGTGTTTTTTTTTTTTTTTTGTTTGTTGTGTTTTTGTGTGAGGGGGGAAAAAAATAAGCTGTGGTGAGAAGTGAGAGTCGTTCCCCGAGCGACAATCCCGACAAGACTCATCTTGTTCTCAGACGGTGAGGAGTAATTTTGTGGGCACACACACACACACACACACACACACACGGCTCATGTAAGCCATCTGTGGGATGATGTGTGATGAATGAGGAATGTGTAAATCATAAAACGGCACCGTTAATGTAGGTAAAACTTTAAAGGCGGCCAGTTTTTCTGTCAGTAGTGTCTTAAAGAAGAACTCCAGCTGGGGGTAAAGACCTTTAAATCGACGGTTTCTCTGGATGGCAGACAGGAAAGCCTCATCTTGTTTGTCTTCCTGCTTCACAGGAACAAGTCAGCATTGATTATTTACCTGCTAAACACAGAGGACTTTGTAAGGGATCCTTGGAGATTTCCTTCCCCTATCACCTTACCAGCAAACACTGGGGAGCATTATGGGAGAAGGGGGCTAAAGTGAGAAGCAGATAAAAGAGAAATTCGAAAAGAGAGTGTTAAGTAGCTGGCGGGACATGTACTGTATATTTGGCTTGGATTCTGTTTCAGTTTGATTTGGTTAAAACATCGTGTCGAGCTCAGAGGAATTAGTTGTAGCACCACAGAGGCAGGCGTCTTCTCCGAGAGCAGACTTTTATGAGATCACAGGCGACCAATAAAAATGTGAGCTGTCAAAAAACTTGGACGGGGATGTCGAAGACGTCGTGGAACTCGGTAGTCATGATGGATGTTTCTATCATTTTCGAAATTATTCTCTTTGGCCCCGTTCTGGTGCAAATGTGTCCTTCTCCACATCACAGCTCAGTGAGAGTACATTTTCCCACCATGCGCGCCATGATGTGGTAAATAACCAGAGTGGGGTCATGAAAATTATCCGTGCCAGGGGAAACGTTGACAGAACGCAGTGCCTCGCTGTCATACTGACTTCATAGGACGTGTCATGTTGGGCACAGGGATCAGTGTAAGCCCATGAGCTGTGTATCGAGTAATTGCTGCTGCGTTTTAACCCCTTAAAAATGCTGATTTAGTGTTTGTGTTGGATTACGAATCAAGCTTCAGTATTTGGTCTTTTTATCTCACACTCCGTCAGGCTAAAAGTGTGTTTGCACATGCAAAGCTCATGATCATTCCTCACAAATAAAAGCCTCTTCTGCTGTAAATTTAAACAAATAATAACACGAGACAGAAGAAAAACAGAAAGCAGCCACCGCTACAATGTGACAACTCCACGCAGCTGTCTGAGATGGACTAGATTAAAACCAGGGATTCAGCTGAATGGTTTGAACGGAGCGCACAGACCTCGCCAGTTTTCAGATGCATCTTGATTCTCTCTTGAAAGATAGATCCTCGATGCAGAAAATCCAATAGTGTGACGTTTAAAACCAAATTTTCAACATTATAATCACTTGTAACAGTTTTGGAAGACCGGGCGGTACGTTCCTTATGCCCGAAACTGTCCGATGGTGAAACATAAGGGACGTAAACGAGTGTCGTGTTTACATTCTAAACAAGGCCACTTTTGAGTTTTGGTGAGGATGACTGAGCGTGAACAGAGATGAGGAGAAGGAAATTCATCGGTTTAGTTTCATTTTGGATCATTCATCATAAATACTCTGTAGCAAGTAGTCACAAATCAAACATGTCTGGAAACAGGGCTCCAGGGGCCGAATGGTTTTGGTTTTACTTGTACCCAAATATCTGTCAAGTACGACTAAACACTTTCATTGATCGCACTGCTGCTCCTGAGGTTTATTTCAGCAGTTGAGATTGTTGCATTGCTTGTTGTATTATTGGAGGTGCTAACCTTAACCCTAACTAAATTATGAGGTGCTTCACTTGAATGAAAAAGTTAGGCGCACCAGTGCAACTACACTGAAACATTAGTCTGGAGGCCTGTTTTTTACTTTAATGCATCAACATACATCATAAATAATTTTCTAATCATATTGTAGTTTCAAATCGAATCGAGGGGTCCAAACTCTACATTGTCTCACTTGTCTACCAGCAACAGTTGCCATCAGAACCGTTTATAGATGCTATAACTATGAACAATGTTGTCATATTGGCATTAAAGGGCCACTGAGCAATTGATTGGGAAGATCTCTATGGCAATGCAAACAGGTGGTGAGAGATGTCCTCACTTTCAGGCTTTGTTCAGCCTGAGTGGCTGCATCAAACACGCACAAGCTCACATTCCAGATAGCTTACTTTTTAATGAGAATCATGTATTTGCCTCTTTGCCACCGGCAGCATCTGATTTTAAACTCATGGATCTGCCAGTTAAACTGGGATTCCTGGATCAACATTGATTCATGTCTCATCAGTTCAGCCCCCCATGTGTTGTTTTGGTTTGAGTGGTCTGAATGCCCACCAAGTCAAAAAAAATCCCACAAAACACTGGGGGGATACGAAACAGTGTCTTTTTGTTCGACTCACGCTGTTTAAATGCTCTCGTCTTTTTAAGTTTATAGTCTCCAGACTGAGATAACTGTGACCAATCTACACGCACAAGTTCTCACTAGTCCAAACCACTGGGTATTCATTATTGTCGAACCCTATATTCTGTTATTATCAGGCTCTATACATACATACAGGCCAAAACCCAGTCTGGTTTTCCTCAGAGACTCAGAGTGAGGAGTGGTCGCTCTCACTGTTGGACTACGGATGACAAGTAAAGTAGAGCTGCCTCACTCAGATATGAGCTTGTGTTACAGTTGTGTAACACGTGAACACATTGTCAAATCTTTGCCATCTAAAATTTCGAAACATTTGTGTATTGATTATCATTTAAGTGTTTTATGTTGAATAGCTGTAACATGTGTTTCACAATCAAACGTTTTCCTGTGAAGTAAAAGAGAGAGAAAAACATGTGAAGCAACTTGTTCTTGTTGAAACACTAACTGGATACAACACCAGCACCGGACAGAGGTTACTAATTGTGTCGGTCATTTGTTATTGTAATTATACACAGCTATATTTTGATGTTTTAAAGAGCTGCACATTGCAGCATTAAGTGATCTCACGACAGAACAACTGGCCTCAGACAGACATCTGGCAGAACTCTGGAATCACTGGACCTATTTACGTACAGATGATTTTGTTTGTCTTGACTGTGGCCATGGTTACAATCTTGTAAAGTCAAATCACCCCGTGCTGAATTATTGTCTGTCGCTCTGATGAACAGAGCCTCGCTGTCACGGCTTACTGGTTGCCGCGCAGATGCTTGATTTGGATTGAGGATTGTGTTTTGGAGACCTGTGTGTGCGTTGAGTCGGGTCCGTCTGATGCGCCTTCACATTGGCAAGTTCAAGAGGATTGTTTGAGGAAGTGGAGAAATCTGTGGAGACCCCGGTTATAATGGAAAGGTCAAGTGTAAAAGTTGTCGGGGCGTTCCAGCTGCTCATCAAAGGCGATCTCTTATCATCTCCAACACACTGATATCACATTACCTCCGTGGCCCCTGTCGGCATGTGACACGGGGCAGGGAGAAGGACAGTGGAGGGCCACTGTCTGGCTGAACCGGAGGAAGCCGGGAATTAATTTCTGACGGACAGGGCTAATGTCTTTCAGACCGGAGCCCCGAAGCTACAAAGCGTTCTCCATAACACGAAGGCTGCGCGGCAGGCAAGACGACAAAGCCGACCATCTGCTAACCAGACACGCGGCCGTACGCACACAACACACGAGGGGTGCCAAACGGATCGATTAGCAGACAAGGAGTGTGAGGGCCACAGCAGGGGCCGGGAGAGACACCCAGGGTCAAAGAGATGGTGTACTGTTTCAGCACATGCTAAATCAGTTACCATCTCCACACACGTAAAGCCCCGGCTCAGTGCTGCAGCCACCCCTCGTAATCCCCAAACAATCTGGCTCAATCCGGAGAATAAGTGGAGGGTTTCTAGTTACAGTAACACTCGGTGGAACAGACACCGAGCCTCTCGCACGGATAACACAGAGCAGCGTCGCAAGAATGTTACTACTTATGTTTCCAAGTAGCGTTTGTTTATTTCCTGTTTCGCCATGGGATTTACTTACTCTTGTTTCGCTCTGAGCAGGTTCAACATGTGGAGAAGCTGTAACCGTTGGATGTAATTATGCGATCTATAAGTGACCGTATTTAAGAACGAGCTCTTTTAAAATATCGAATACCATCATTTTCTCTGCTCGCTTTTTCCAGATGAGGCCCACATGTCCAGAACCGTAGAGAGTATAGGTTAAGTAGGTGAATTGGTGGCTTATTGCCTCCGTGTTCGCAGGGTGTGGTTGTCTGTGCCGTGTATTAACTGACAATAGCCAGCTCCTGGGAGGGATGTGATCCAAGCCGCAGAAGTACACTGGCACACTGTGCTCCAGTGCTATTAGCACACTAATGCCTTCCCCAGGACTCCCCAAGGCTAGCGATGGGCCTTAACCCGATACCACACATGCTACATAAGCCATAGGATCTGCTCTCCTCTTTCTCAAAACACATCTGGGATTCAGATTTTCCTGTTTGTCAACAAAAGCCCTCCTGCAGGTCGACACTGAACCAGAGGGGAGTTTGGGACCGAGTGGCGAGCTGCCCTGTCGCACATGTTTCAGTATCACATATGTCACATTAACCCTCTCCACGCCAACGCGAGGTCTCATAATTCATGAGTGGGGGGACTCGCACCGCTCCTCCTTGTGCACCTCTGAAGCCCTCTTGTGGGGGGTTTATGGTTGGTTCGGAGCCCGACTCGTACATCTGCTACATGACAGCTGTCGCAGCTTCTCTGGTGACAGACGCAGGATTTGTGGGATGTGAATGATTTAAGTTTAACCATTGTAGTCTTCTGACAGTTGACAGTTGGAATAATAAAAATGTGCAAAGACAAAGTACCAGTCGGACATCACAAACAGATGCAGATGAGTTAAAGGACAAGTTCACCACGGAATGACAATTCAGTTGTATCTACTCCCTCCTGTGCTGATGGGAATTCGGATGGATCTTCGTAGTCCACAAAACATTTCTGGAGCTTCACAGGAAAACAGAGTAGCAGTGTTTTCCTAAACAACTGACGTAGATGGGGACTTGGTTGTTGCTTGTACGGTGGCCCAGAGATACCAAATTGGTTCATAAAGACTGTATTTACATCCTCAATGTGCGGTCAAACTCATACATCCACTTAAAACAGGGTATGGTAATGATTTTATCATAGCAGCTATATTGAAGTCTTCAGCTTTGATAATGGTAAATAATGTCTTTTCAAACCAATTTGGGATTTTGGAGGCTTCCAGTGACTTTGATTACGCTGGATGAGCTGAATGGAGCCGTTTTCTGTTTTTTCAATTGGTCCTTTTTTTTATACATTTTAAAACCTCGTCTACTTCAGTTGTTTTGGAGAATGCTGCACCTTTGTTTTATTGTGAAGCTCCAGAAACTTTCTATCAGCCTGAGGGTGAGTAGATTGTGACTGAATGCTCTTTTTTGTTGAGCGTATCCTTTCATCTTTCTAGACTCATTGAGTCAGAAAAGAACAGAATTACAGTCTAATGAAATCATATGAATATTTCCTCTAAAAGCATTTCTCTCTTGAAGGCCGTTGAACATTTGCCTTTGTACCTGAACATTTACTATTTCCTGCGCTCCTCCATAGAGCCGTCTTCACTCTCTGGAAGGACCAGAGGAGAAACGTTCCTTCAGCACAGTCGTGTTTATAGCAGCGGGATAATATTACTCGTCTGATATATTCCCTAGGTGGATTTTCTGATATAATAAGCATCTTTGCATTTTGAATCCCAAGGAAACACAGCTAATTAACCTTATTACTTAAAGGGGCAAACCATCTCCCCCATCAATAAAATTACTTGCTTGCCTGTCCAACACATAGTCACTAAAGAGAGATTACTACAAAGCCGATAAGAAATGAGATCGTACTGAAGGATGTGTCGCTGTAGGTATCTATTTATAGCCAGGTTTCATTAAGATGTGCTGTGTACACTCGCAGGCATATGTATTAATTCAGAAAATAAAAATAAAGACGTGTCTTAAGATTGATTCCTTGCTGCATTTTCAGTTTTCTGAACAGGAGAGGTATGTACGTTTTCATAGCTTTAAGATTAAGGGCACATCTATGAATTAAATTAAGTTATTAGTGAGCCCAGAATCTCTTCTCACCAGTTTTATACTGTATTTTCCTAACGGAGACTTTAATTTCAGTGCGGTTCTATAGGTTACCTCATATCCCTTCTATAGATTAGTAATCAGCTCTGGTGCTCCTATCTGGCCTGTGGATCAGGAGCGGTAAACAGATCCATGTGTCAGTGGACCGTTTGACTGACAGCCTGTCACTTTCTCTTTGTCATCATCGCCGTGTGCCCAGATAGGATCTGCACGAGTTTGGCTGGACTGCTTTTGATCCGACTAGGATAAGCCACACTGCCTCTGATGTGCTCCTAAACTGTTGGCCAGTCGTGGCTCAGATAGCGAGCCATGAAGTATAGCCAATATAAGCTTTGCAGTGGAAAGTCAACGTGCATCAGGAGTGAAGGCCTCTGAGCTGAAGGCATGTAGTGATGGAGCAGATCAGGAGCGGACAGGCAGCAAGACAGTCACCTGAACTAGTTCCTGACCGATTTTAGAGGGTAAAACATCCAGTTTAACAGTAACTTTATTGTCCACAATGACTCCCGTGCACTGAAACAGTAAAATTCACTTGGAATTTAATTATAGTACTTCACGCATCTTTTTTCTACAACTTAATGTCGAATACAAGTTTCCTTGTCAGCACATATCGGACAACATATACTCTGATACAGAGATATCTGTGACAGGACAATATCGGGTGATTATATCGGTCAACCAGTACATCGATCAGTCTCTGAACCCTCTGTGAACAACCACGTTTTTGTTTTGTCTAGAGCTGTAGTGAATGTCATTTTTGTACATTTGAATCATCTGTTGACGTTTTTGAATGAAGTTTCGGAAGACTGTTTCTTTTTCTTATTGAATTTGCTGTAAAGGCTTTGTCTTCCTTCTGTTTTTTTTACATCAATCAGTCAGAGTTTGTCATGTTGTCACTCGACAAAGAATCTTGAAATCCTCAAACAAAATCCTCAATTTGAATAAAGTGAAGTTACTTGGAACGCAACCTTAATTGTCGTCAGGTCTCCATGCTTGAGTACATCAGTACATACATGTGTTTACATTTAGACTGCTTGTTCTAGAAATGTGTTGTGACCAGGGCCGATGGGAAACACTGCTGTAACATGAAAATGAGACTCCCCTCTTCCCATCTCCCAAGCACCAGCAGCACCAGCAGCAGCAAAGTATTTTTAAAGGTTTTATTTAAAAACGGATCCAGCACACAAACAGACATGCCGGCAGTCTGACTGATGTGGGAGGAGCCGGCCTTTAAACTCCTGGCTCTGAGGCAGGAGCCAATCAGCTCCCTCAGACAACCTACACCCACACGTCATTCACTCAATTAACCAAACACACCTGCAACCAATCACACACACACTCAGGTAACACAACAGAGGGGCATTACGGCACAGAAGTAAATTAAAACACACATACATTAGACAATGAGTTAATCTTTTTTCATTTGACTTTGCATCACACAAGTCGAAATCCATCCTCTGCAGCCAACACTGAAATCAACTCTACAAATAATTTAATACTAATACTATGAATCACTACCTGTGCAGAAATTTGAATGTTAACTTTATGAGTGAAGCTTTAAACTGTCCGGTACAGCCGTAGACTTCTGTTCTTTACCTGACAGTCTGTCTTCAAGCTGGACGTGTAGGAAAATATATCAGCAAATGTGAAGTTGGAGTTTTAACCTGTTTGGTTTAATATCAGTTTCATATGTGAATGATGTTGTCTGATGCCCACTCGTGCTTTTTCTGTCCTCCAGGTGAGCGTCCATACCAGTGTCCCTACTGTGACAAAGCATTCAGCAAGAACGACGGCCTGAAGATGCACATCCGCACACACACACGAGTAAGTGACGGGGCTTTTCAAACTTTTTACTCTCCATTGCTACTAACTGCTACTCAGTACAATCATAGATGTATTAGTTGAACTTGACTGGATACATATTGATGGTTCGGATGTTCAGAATATCGGCTCTAGTGCGTGAAATCAAGTGCTTTCATATCGCAGCCAAACAATGAGTGTGAGGGGAAAACAGGACGAGAGAAAGGGACGCTCAGTGTCGGGTATCCTGTCCCAACGACTTTATCATCCAATCTGGAGCGCGATGCTTCAGGTTCTCTGTTTAACCTTTGTCTGAACTGCAGAGTGCTCATAAAGAACTTCTCACACATCTCGTCTGGTGAGAAAAGTCCTGTCTCCTCTGTGTCTAACACACGCGACACACCCTACTCATTTAATCGTGAGGTAATTTGCAGGTTGTTTCATAAATCATGCAGTAATGTCCCACAGACACAAAAAGGTGCCGCTTGGCACAGCAGCCCGCTCGAGACGCAGACATGGGAAACATTGTTTTGATGGTCTGAACATGTAAATGTAATGTGAGTCAAAGGTGGGTTTCTCACTCCGCGTCATGAGGTCATTTCCTGGGTTGGGACGGCGCTCATGTCCTTGCGTCACGTCTCGACACGTTGAAGTTTCTTTCCATGAGCTCTTTGTGAGCATCTGGCTGCTGTGTTAGCGCCACTTTTGATAAATGAGACTTAATATGTGTTTCATCATAGATCTCCATCATCAGTTTATACAGCTACGATAGAGATTTGTCCTCGTGTAATGCAGTCCAGAGCACGGCGCTCTGCCTTTACAGTGTGTCGATAATGGAGGTATCCTGCCCAGGTCGACGTCTCTCAGTAGAAACAGGCAGGTATAATTTTCTGAGTGAGCGGCTGATTAAACTGACTGATGTTTGGTTCCTAATGTTCCCGGATCTGCCTTCGCTCACAGCGCTCTGAAATATGGGCTGAACAGTTACAAACAGCAGAGCCAGATGAAGTCACTGTCGAGCGAAACAAATGTCATTTGGCAGAAAGAGCTGCAGCTCACTGTTAATGTACAGACGAGCTGGGATGGATGTTTGTGTGTTTTTACCACAAACCACATCAGCGGCACGCTAAAAAGAAACACATTTGATGGCGATATGAACTGCTGACATCCTGGATATTAAGCGCTTTTTTTTATACAATATTGTTTTGATGTCTGATGTAAATGGATGTGGCCGCATGTTGTGCGATTACAAACACACTTTTTATGTGAAAGGTTCCGTGGTGTGTTCTCTGGCATGACGGAAGGCTGTTTCATTTTTTTTAATTAGGGCAGTTAAAAACCCAGAAAGGGTATCAAGGTTAAACTTTTCCTTCCATGAGGAAATTGAAGCGGAATATTAGTGGTTGTGCTGTAACTTAAAAAAAAAAAAAAAAAAAAGATGAACTAACATGCTTTTCCTCCAACTGACGACTGTTTTCATTATTCGATTTTTCGGTTATTTTCACACTTTATTAATTGTTTAGGTCGAAAATGTCAAGAATTGTGGCTTTTGTCGGACCAACAGTCCAAAACACAAAGACTCGTCTAACACACACACACAAAGTTCTGCAGTAGGAGTACAGGTGTGTACCGTTGAATGGTAATCAGAGCCGATGCTGCACTCTGTGTCCTCAGGTGAAAGAAAAGGCTGCACTGAATGTAATTACACATGTCTGTATCTCTTTAACCAATCACATCACCTACTGTAAGCGTGGCCCACAAAAGTAAACCAACCTGATCTTTGTTAAGTTAATTTCAATAAGTTTATCGTTAGTATAATGAACCAGTGGCGGATAATTGAGGGGAAGGAAAAGTCATGAAACTTTTACAAACACTACGAACTTTGCTATCTTTCAAAATAATCTCTTGACAAAAACAAATGCAGAACATTTCTGTTGTATTAGCTAATGTTGGCAAACTGCAGATGTTACCCTCAACACTTCTGATTTCACATTAAAATGCATTTTTTATTGTGAAAGGAGGTATTTTGCTGTTGGCTGTGATTTTAAGTATCTACATTAACTCACCAAAGACACTGAACAGAAACAAAAAAACTGTGTTTAATGCGGCTGGGTCGCGTCTTTGTGACCTCACTTAATGAGGTCGCAATCAATACTGATACGATCCAGTGGACCAAATCTGTGCATGCTTAATTTGCTGGAATATTTAAAATGCAACCCGTTTTCTCTCCGTGGCCTCGTTCTGCTGGCGAGCTGACAGGTGACTCAGATCTGTGGCGGTCGTAACCAGCCTTTAGTTTTATGCACCATTTTTCCAGCGACGGTTCTGCATCGCCAGTGTTTCCATTTCCATTCCATTTATTCTTGGATGATCTGGTGTCGTGATTTTTTTTCAGTCACCATAGCTTTCTGGTTCTATAATGAGCCCAAGTGGATTGTGGGAATGTTCCCATTGAAGTACAAGGTGCTGATTTTTCCCCACGTTCTGTCAGTAGCTAAGATTCCCAAATAGAAGGTTCTGGCCATCGTTAGCAGAGAGTTGGTAACTCTTTGCATGATTCACACTATATGTCATGTATCGTGTTGACAATGAGTTGTTTGTTGATTCCTAGCTGCACCCCAAAGCCAAATAGCGCTCACTGACTTCCCGCTGGCGTACCGCTTTACAAATACCAACATATTTAACATGACACATGAGACGAGAGGCTCTTTTGGAGTAAATAAACTGAACTACATCTCTGCAGTCCGGAGTGGTCGGACTCAGAGGAAAGATCAGGTCGAAGGTCAGCGGGTGAACAGCTGCTGGAGAATGAAGGTCACCAGGTACAGATGTTCGATGTTACCGGGGTCACAGTGGTGCATTCTGGGTACACTGCATCACCTAAGTCCATCCATGTGTTTCCTGACCTCTGAGCCTTGACCTCTCATAGATTTTTTCCTTTGTCATACAAGAACCATTCATGCCTTACGGAAAAAGACGTGATCCTCGTCAGAACCTAAGATTTAAGTGGAAATTTGCATTACACACATCATCACCGTGTCACAGAGGGTTTCACACACACACACACACACACACACACACACACACACACACACACACACACACACACTGTTTTATTTCCATTCTCATTGAGCCACATGCACACAAACAGTTGCACACTTAAACACACGCACATGCAGTGAACCTGATCTTTACCTCCTTTTGTATCCTGTGTCAGTGGGCACTCCTTGCCCCGCCCACATGATAGCGCCTTTCCCAGGACCCTTACTTCCTGCATTCACCCTGTTCCCATGACAACTAAGCTTTAAATGGGTAGAGCCTTTTTGCTATCAGGCCGACTTGTCAAAAACAGCTTCCCAAAGAGTGACACTGGGAACGGGCTGCCGCTGTCTCCACCCTTCTCACTTCTCCTTGAGTCTTTTTAGGTGTCACCGCTGTTTCCCCTCAGACTGTACGACACACCCTCTCTTCAAGGCCGTCCACCCTGCTCTACACGCACGCACGCACACACACACTTGGAGTTTTTTTTGTAAAAACACACCCACAGTGAGATAGCTGCTTTGACTGACACTGAGACAGGCCTCCAAAAGGCACAGAGGAAATGTTCTTTGGTAAACTGATGAGGTGTGGAGACGGAGGAGTGATATTCTACAGCCCCACAGTGCCTGGGCACTGATACATGTTCAAAGGGATTTTCTGTGCCATGTTTTCCTTTCTCTTTTGAGGGATCCATGTGTTTTCGATGGCCCCTACGCCGGTCATTTCCTCCCTACTGCAGGGGCTGTACAATCTTTCATTTCATATCTTCATAAACTCACAGGGAGAGCGCGCAGGGGTGTGAGGAGAGAGGGTATCAGTGTGTGAACGTGTGTGTGTGTGTGTTGCTGGGATATTTCCACATCTTCTTGTGTTTTCCACTCTGCTGTGTCTGTTTGTCTTTGTGTGTGTGTGTGTGTGTGTGTGTGTGCGTGCCCATGTGTGTGTCATTACACTCGTGTACACCATAATGGACACGAATCCCTCTCCAGGTTTTGGCCATATGTGTCCAAACTGGGAAAGTATTGTTTTATGTATTGTTCTGCCCTCTTTAATTACAGTGTGCGTCTGTGTGTCATTGCAGGAGAAGCCGTATAAGTGCAGCGAGTGCAACAAGGCCTTCAGCCAGAAAAGAGGACTGGACGAGCACATGAGGACCCACACAGGAGAGAAACCTTTCCAATGTGACGTGAGTGTCCACGCTGCCTTCTGAACCAACCGCTGCCATCTCCTGATGTGTTTGTCTGCGTGTGATGGAACAAGGCCAGATGTGGGGAAGAGTTGGGGGGGATGGGGGGCCTCAGTAAGAGGCAGATAGCGATCTTGCTTCTCTGGAGGGGCCGAGTGGGCTGATCTCACGTAAACACATTGAGAGGATCAGAGGGAGAAATTACCCTCTGCTTATAATACGTTAGGAATAATAATTATCCTCAGAGAATTGGGGAGGGAACACGCTACAGAGGACGTTGTCCGGGTTAGGAACAAACTTTTTGAGATGCTCTGTTTTATTTCAGAAAGTTAAAAACGTATAATGATTTACTCTCTACAGAAAATACAGAGCTTGTTGTTTAGAAAGCCACGACTGCATCTTGGGAATCTCTTCAATTCAAAAAGCTTATACAATTCTGTCTTTTTCTCAAAACTTTTCAATGTGACTTGATAAAAATGAAGCCCAAAGATTCAGGGACACATGACACCAAACAGAATTAAGATCATGTTTTTGTTGAATATTATTTTAGTAGCATTGTCGGAAGGCAAAGATGCTTTGTGAGGGGACAGCTGCACGTCAGTGGTCTAAAAACAACGTGAGTTACTTTCTCAGTTCGGCCCTCTCAAGCTACATCTTTCTCAATCTGATCAAACAAACATGATACAGATATTTTTACATCATGAATCAAAGTCCATAAATCAGAAATCATAGAAATACAGAATTTTGTCAAAGAGCCACCAGTGTCGATGAAGATCTTTTTACGTGACCCAGGCAGAAATGTTCCCAAACAAGGACCCTTTTTAAAAACGCATCACTCTAAGTCAAGTCCACCGACTCCCTTCCTCACTCTCTATCGTATCATCTGATGTTTTTCCACAAGTTACAGTGACTTGTGACTAAATGAAAAGCTCTGTTACCTTGGATGAAATTACAGATTCCTCTCAGTTTGAACACAACTCAGCAAACTATACAACAAAGGTCTCATTATTTTTAGACATTTTAATGCAGAAATGTTACACATTATATCTTTAACTTCTTGTCAAGACGTCCTGTGTTGAACACTCTTGAACAATTTAAAAACTTAGACAAGTTTAAAACGGGGGATATGCAGCTGATTTTGTCTGAGGGGGTCCACAGCCTCAGACGTTGTTCTAGACGGCTCAGTCATGACAATACTCTTAGATCGTAAGTACGATCCAAATATCTCCTAATTCTTTAATCAACATCCAAAATCAATCTTGCCTCTCTAATCCATCACCCAACTCTGGATTCTCACATTCTCTTTTGAGCTTTAACACCCTAATAAGCCTCAATCCGCGGCTTCGCCTTCACTTCTAAACCCAGAAAATATACCACGGAGAAGACGCTGTAGCTGTTGTTAGAGAACCGCAGACTCAGTATCCGATTCGTCGTCAGCGGTGCGTCACCAGAAAGTGTCTCCCACCGACATCCAACATTCATCTGGATTCTTTTTCCCAGCTGTGGAAGAGCGATTTTCATGTAAATAATTCTATACATAACTATTAAGGATAATAGAAATAACATGTGGATTTTATTTCGGGGTGGATTTTCGAGGCAGACAAAAGGATCGCTCGGTTCCAGGAACATTTTCCAGACAAGCTGGAGGGGCTCTGTAAGCAGCGTCTGTCATAACAGCATTAAAAATGTTGTAGAAGCATCCAGTAACATCTGGGTTACGATGAGACGAGGAGGCCCCTCATCAACTCCCGTCACTGCTTCACTTTATAAAATTCCTAATATTCTACTGACACTGGATCAGATTTGTAGATTGTTTGAAGGATATTTAATTCCACTTGGATAGTAAAGCTAGAACGTGATCAATACAGTTGTTCAAGCTGCCTGATGAACTCATGATAGACGGTGTGATTATGAACATACAACCACACAATAGCTGGAAAATGAGAAATGCTTTGACTGAATACGTTATTAAAATGACAGGAATCTCCGAACCCAAAATGAATTTTATCATATCGCTCGGGTTTTTTTCCCCATTTAGCCACAGATGTAAGATGTCTGTGAGACTTTCTGAATGTAATTCATCGCTCTGAAGTTCTTCACAGATGGATTGAAGAGGACACATGCTGTGATTCTCGAAGCAGTATGTTAAACTGCAGCTGAACGCCAGCCAGTGGCGGATTATCATGATTGATAGAGGACGATGGAGTCATTTGTACAGTGTAAAATGGCTCATTTATGATGGATGTTAAGTTGCATGCATTCCCTCCCGCTACTGGTGGGAAAGAAAAAGGATTTCTGTCGCCAAGGTCCGCCGCGTGTGATTCACAAATCATTCTCCTGCCGCGTCTGTGTATCGACTGAACTCTACAGTGAGGAGAAACAAAACCCTAAAGTAGACCTATTGTACTTTGTGTGCACGTAAAAGATCTTGAAAGTTAAAAAGGTCAAAGTCCGAACTGACAGTAGTTCCTCTTTCCCACAGAAAACACTGCTCATGAAATGCCTCGTCAGTAGTCCCGCCTTTAATTCTGTGACTTTGTGACATCAGACCACGTTACAGAGTCACATATTTGTATATTTAATGCCCGGTGGCTAGTTGAGCACGTAAGAATTCAATTAGCACAGCTGCCCTGTCGTTGTTAGCATTGCAGGCTCAGACGTGTGTGAGCTGACCAATCAGGAGACTGGTATTCAGGAGGGGGGGGGGGCTTAAAGAGACAGGAGATAAAACAGAGTTACTACTATTTCACGACAGAATAAACCCGAATAATCAAACTGACACTGAAGGTCAACACAATTTCATCAAAGTGTTCTGGGGATCTTATTTTCCTCTCAGGGCAGCATTGCATTTCTTCTCCAAAACTACACCGTACCCCCTTTAACTATTACTGTCAAAATGCCGTGTTTCATCTCTCTGTGTGTTTTCTAGGTGTGTGACCTGTCATTCAGCCTGAAGAAGATGCTCAGCAGGCACAAGCTCACGCACAACCCGAACCGGCCCATGGCAGAGTGCCAGCTGTGCCATAAGAAGTTCACCAGGAACGACTACCTCAAAGTACATATGGAGAATGTCCACGGGGAGACGGAGAGCTAGAGCCAATTATGGAACCACTGGCTACATGAAAATGATATCTGATTCCTCAGATAAAGTTCGGCCTCATGCTTCATGCAGGCAGCATGGCCTTTACATACAGTACTGTATACACAGATGGATAGATAGCAGGAATGTTGTTATTAAAGATACATACATGTAGGATATGGGAAACATTTGGCCGAGTGTTTTGAAAATTGGAACACAGGATGTACATTTGTATTCTTTCTGTCACACTGTTTAGATATTGTTCTGGATATCTGAGCACACAGAATCCTTCCAGAGCCGCCAAGTTTAATATTTCAGTTCAGTGTTACTGTTCATACTGTTACAGCCTGACCTCTGACCGACTGTCTGAACACCTTACTGTACGTCTCTGACCAGTCGCCATGACTAAGAGAACACTTGTGACCAAAGATCTGTTAGTGCACTTTTTTAAAGGTTAACTCCGCCATTTTTCCAGATTAAATTATGGTTACAGGTCTCGGGGACTATAATGCATATGTTAAAAAAGTAGTATTGAGGCTTTTGTGGCTACAGAGGAAGCGGCATGTAATCTAATAATTACCTCCAGTGATGTCACTTAGCGGCTAAGTTGCATTGTGGGTAATGTAGGCAAAGAGTTTTGGAAAGCAGTCCATTGGTCCAGCATTGCACTCGTGTAACACTGTTGGACTCTTAAGTTAAAAACAAATGACTGAAATCGACAGCAGGACCCGAGATTTCACATTTTTTCACCCATTCTTGTGGTGCCTACATTACCCACAATGCAGCTTAGCCACTGAGTGACATCACTGGAGGAAAGGGTCAGGAAAATTAGATGCAGTGTCCTCTGGCGCTACAAAAAACTTTTAAGGACATATACAGTGGTACCTGTAAACACACTTTAATGTGTAAACATGGCGGAGCTACCCTTTAAGTCTTACCTGCACGTTTTCTACTTGTTTACACCTTTCGCTCACTCTTTGCACCTGTTCTTTGATGTCTTAATATTTACACGCTGTCCGGCCTCAGAGCTGACGTCAAAAACCATGTTGCTTTATTTATTTTTTTCAAAATAAAACGTATTGAAACAGGATGGGTCGAACAGGAGACGCAGAAGCGGAGCTCTGAGAACAGAAATCCGACCGGCAACAAAATGTGAAACAGCTCACAAGTGGACGTCTTTATTTACATGATAGCCAGAGAGTGTAAACAAACTGTCGTCGGCCTTTCATGCACCTTCTTCTGATGTTCTCGGGCCCTCATTTTTAAAAAGTTATAAACGGCCCCGAGAGAAAACTGGCTTGTTGGGTCGATGTCATACAAGAGCTCCGTTTCATATTTTCTCCTAATTTGAAGATCCTGTTGAACCAGTTTTCTGTTTCCAGGTATAAACTTTAAAACTGTTGAATTGCCATTATGAACTGAAGATGAATGAGTTGGTCTCTTTCCCACGGCCTGTTGGTGCTTCAAGTGTTACTGTTTCTGCGTCCCAAACTGTATTAGGGACAAGCAGAAAGTCCAAAGTACTGTGTGTACGGCCCAGGGTCATTGTGCCTTACAGTATGTTTACCTTGTTCTTTATTAATCATTGCTCAATACAGTATTTGTAGAAGTGCAGCTCTGTCCCGTTTCATTCTCAGACTCGTTTGCTTCCTCGATTACCTTGATGAATGCACATTTTCCTGCCGTTTGCTCTGCATCTGTGGACTGTGAATTGTCACTTCACACGTTTGTATTTTGAAATGTATAAAACCTCATCACCTACTAAACATCCATTTCCTCCGCTCCATCTAATTATGTGTTTGTGAACTGTTGATGTTGGGGGGGGAGGTGGTTGTAGATGGTGGTGCGAGGAAACACTTTGAGAGTTGATTAAAAGTGTTCGGTTCTCGTTGTTAATCTAACCCCTATTCTTGGGTTGGCAGTCTGCTGGGAGTGAAGGCTAATTAAGGCTCTTTTTTTTTCTTTCTCCCCTTCTTTCTGAGGCCACAGTCACCGCTCGCCTGATCTGTAAAGCCACACACCAAAGAGCGCCTCTGATGGTTTCTCTTTGTGGACGCAGGGACTCTTTCTCACGTCCGTCCCCTGCAGAGCCTCTCTGGTATCTCAGGATTGAGCTGCGAGTCCTTCTCATCATCTTACGGGCGCCTGTTCAAACTCAATAAATCTTGCCGCGTGTGGTTTTGGCTTCCCAAAAAACACATAACTGTTACAGTATGTCTATCTTCACGTCTCTGAGCGCGCGCTGTTTGTTTAACAATTAACTAATTACTGCTGCTCATGTCGGACTGCAGTTTGGCCCACAGGAGGGGAAATCAGAATGTGTAGGATGTGTCGGGGCACCTATCTGCCTCCGTCAGGCTTCCTGAGGAGCGTGATGAACCTGCCCTCCCCCCCCCCGGGAGCTCGGTTCACCGCCTGGCCATGCAGGGCGTAGCTCGACGTAGCCCGGGCCACGCCGAGGACCACGCTGCCCGCCGAGCTTGTGCTGCCCTCCGCCTGCTTGTTAGTGGTGAGGCCTCCAGGGCCATTCTGACGCACTCTCAGATACACTGGCATTTATGCTGCATCTTGTAAACAGTCGTAGTAGAAGGTGGAGAATTATTGTCTGCCAAGTGTTTTGTCTGGCTGACGGGTCAGACCGGCCTCTGCCTCTGTAACGCTGCCTCTCGTCCGTCACCGTCCGTGTTTCTGCTTTTCCATTTTCGTCTTACAACCTTTGACTTTTCTCATGGGACTTTCCCAGTGACCCACTGATCTTGTCCTCCACTTCACTGAAAACTTTTTTTTTTTCCCCCCGCGTGCATCCCTGCCTGCATGTGTCTCTCCCTTCCTGCTGGGTGTATCATGCCAGAGCTCCCAGTCAATGTGTTTCTAATTACATGTTTTTACTGGAAGCCCCGGTTTCCTGTGTTGCCTCCCCATTTGTGAGTGCGGCCAGACTGGGCCCCGACCAGCGTCCACAGAGCCGAACGCCAGCCCCGCCCACTGCGCAGGAGTATCATTACCACGCCGGCCCGGGTTTATGGCAAACCGCTGTCACGTTAGGAATGACACGGACACGCTTGTCTGACCTCTGTGTTTTGGCCAGCGTTGCCACAGCAACAGGTAGCCGGCCCCCTCCACCTCCCCTGACCGGAGCAGAGTGTGTGCCCAGCGGTAGAGTGCCATGCCGAGGAATTTTAATACGAGTGGGCAGGGTGTGTTTGGGTATTCTGGGTCGGCCTTTCAGCAGTGATGGATGTTCCTTCGCAGCCACATTTCCATGGAAACAGACTGTGGCACTTGGGCACCTAAAGAGCCTTGACACTGAAAACCAGCCAGAGGTCAAATGCTTGACACAGGGCCACAGGCCTCGAGTCAGAAAACTGGCCTGTCTGAGGAAACACACACACACACACACACACACACACACACACACACACACACACACACACACACACACACACACACACACACACACGCCATTCTCACGATATTTCTGTCTTGCTCGCTGATTCACAAGGTGGTTCTAATTTAATCTTCGGACTCGGCTGTGGGCAGGAGAGCGCTGCATCGGGTCGGGTCGACATGGATTATTTCATTAGGAGGAAATTGGGAGAGGAGCTATGATTAAACTGCACACAGCTACTCCCCAAAACTGCAATAATACACGCTCATTTAAGAGGGACAACACAACATGTAAGCATTATTTTTTTTCTAAACTGGAAAGGTACTCGTTGCCACTCCTGAGGCCCAACTGTCCCCTCTGTCTGCATCTGATGTACTCATTCAAAGATGCCAAATAACCTTATCTGCCTGCTTCTTTTCATCAGGATCCATTCCATGAGCAATAAATGAAAATGTAAAGAAACGTTGGGGAAACTCCAACCCCGACTCCTTCACAAAGATACCCACCGTCCAGCAGCGATAAACAGCTTAAACAAATCATCCACAGGCGACCGAGAGAGACAAGGAAGGTCTCATTTATCACGTCGCGTTACAGTCCGCTCACATATGGCCAATCAAATAGCGATTAGCATGTTAATTGCTACAAATTGTTTCACAGAGCCACAAAGTGGAAAACAATTCCTGGATCCGTCTCTTTTATCCAGATCTGCACCAAAACTTAATGGGGGTATTATTCTGGCCATCCTCCGTCCAGGTTCTGTGGAAATCTGTTCTGTAGTTTTTGTGTAATCCCTCAAACAAGGCAACAAACAAACGGACAGAGAGGAAATCATAACCTCCGTGAGCACAGGTAAAACCTGACTGTACATAAATGATACATTGGTGCAATACAGAAAGTGTAAAGCTGGTATAATCATTTATTTTATCACAAATGACTGCGTACTGCAGGGAATACTTGTACTGAATCATCATCTGAATCCCTATGGAGGGTCTTCAAGCTCGGTGTTTTGCTTTAATACTTCACACATGCGCTGTTTTTGTTCGCTTTCACTGCTCTAATTATGTAGTTTTCAGTCAGAGGTGGTTATTTTTAGCAAAAAAGCTAAGATAAAAATAAAAATGAACCCTATGAAATCTCCAGCAGACACAATTAGCAACTAACATAAAGCAGCTACACAGCCGGAGAATTCCCCTCAGTAGTTGGTGGTGAACGGACCCAACAGGAGAGTGACTGCTGGACTTGTTTTCACAAGTTGATCAGAAACAGGACTTCAAACTAATGCTAATGTTGCTACGTGTCTGCTATATGTCTACATGGCCGACTGTTTGCTAACAAATTTTACAAAATCAACTTCAGGAGTTGTCAATATACGTCAATGCTGTGCGGACAGCTTCTTTCCGCTGCCTGCAATCTGGTTTGAATAACAATAGCATGCCTCAAACCAAAAGTTGTTTCACTGCTAGCCAAAAAGAAAAAAAAAAAAGTTGGAAGTACATCTTGCCATTTTACATTAAATTTGGTTTCCCTTGTGGAAAGACCCTTCAGAATCAAAATAGATGTATATTGATGGGGAAACAGAGTGCCCCGATTGTTTATGTTTAAACTGCTTGCAGGAAATGGAACCACATTTGAAGCGCTGGAGCACAATGGTGCCTTGGACACAGGCTCGTGAGAAAGACGAGAACTCGACGCTATGCAGGGGCCGAAACAGTCGTCCAGGAAGCGCTCCAGAAGAATGATGGAGGATTGTCTCCTATTCCCAGTTTTGTCCTCTTCGGGGAGGTTCAACCCTGTAAGAATGGCTCAGCTGACGCCAAGTATAGCTGCTAATTCCAATAAACAAGACTTTTTTACACGGTGAAGTAATACAGGAGATGAGAGGTCCCCGGAGTGAAGGGTATTTCTGAGAGGCTGTGGAGGGTTAAAGGTGTCAGTCAGCGTGCCGGTCCACCTCTGGAGCTCTGGCGTTGGTCAGTTCTGTCAGCACGTTGTTGCTGTGTGCCGTCACTCCTCGGCCTCATTAGGAGCTACAGCGCTGTCCTCACCTCGCTCACGCCTGGTCGACGTCTCGTGTCTCTTTTTTGTGAACAGATACGCAGTCAGACGATGTGGCATCCCCAAAATAAAATGCGCCGCAGCAGCAGCTTGTAGGGAAAGAAACAACGCTGATGCCTGCGCTCAGGTTCATCCCTCGGAGCGGAAATTCAACCCGGCAGAAAACATCAACAAACTTTTAACCCTCGCCAAAGTTCAATGAGACCCACAACGGGAAGATATCTGTGATGAGCTGCCAGGACCAAATTAAATCCATCCTTTTTTATTAGTCTAGATATTCTGAAAACGCTGCGTTTAAGGCTGCCTCTGCTGCAGCCCGACTTTCTGGTTCCCTCCTCCTTCTGCTGCTCGGGGATTCATCGTCAGGTGATTAGTGATGACAGAGAAGACTCAAGCGGTCTAGCCAAAACATTTGCGCGAATGTGATGATAGACGCGCTATAATTCCCCCTCTTCTGTCTTTTGGTCAGAGTGTTGCTCATCCTCCTCCCCCTGCGCTGTTATTGTGTGTCAGCCCCCATAATCTTGGTGTTTTGGGAGAGCTGCGTTACACAAATAACACCAAACTCCTGCCGGGGCCGCCGGTGGGGCCGGTGGGGCCGGGGGTGACGACTGCAAACATTTCACTGGCGAGGACACACACAGAGACGACGCTAAGAGGAGGATTTACTCTGCATCAAGCGAAGCAGAGCGGAATTAAATTATTAAAACCCCTCAGAAGTAAATACGAACCATCGGTGCGTCTGGATGAAAGAATGAGGCAGATTTCAATACATGCATAATATCTTCATTTTCTCATTCGCGCTAAATTGATACATTCGGAACAGCAGTGAGCAATCTGTGGAATTAAAGTTAACTAGTGACATAACATTGGCCTTATTGTCCCCACTCATGCTACATTTCTGTTTCGAATTCCGTCCCATGTTTGAAATCGAGTCCTGTGTGAGTTTGGAGAAACCAAATACCGCAGCCAGGGTCTGTTTCCTGTCAGCGACGCAGGAGAAGCAACACTGAGATACACACCTTTCATGTGCTGATTTAGGTTTCGGTCCAGCGAACAGTCGAACACACTCACACACACACACACACACACACACACACACACACACACACACACACACACACACAGAGTGAGACACACATATGTGCGCAGCTGAACATGCACCAGGGCGCAAACTTCATGAGAAAAGGCCTCCAGTGTCTGTGGCCCTTCTCAAAAGTGTGAGGTGGGACCGGGTTTGTGTCTGGGCCCTCTGAATTAGCCACGCTGAACCTGTTAACCCAGACCACACACACGCACAGGCAGACATACACACATATGTACGTGCACTGAATGATAATTCCTCTGCCATACAGGGACATCATGCGAGGGGAGTGACTGTTGTCAGCGCGAACAGCTGCTCGGGCCAAAACACATCTATCTTCCACAGGAAGTTATTGGTCAAACAAATGTAATGAATCTGTTGTTCTTGTCTTGTTGACCGTGACCGTATCTGTCTCCTCCTCTCTCTCACACACACACACACACACACACACACAGACACACACGATGTACATACACTGGGAAACAAGCGCACATGTTTGTGTGTTCACTTTCCTCACACAGAGACAGTAGAGTTGAAAGAGAATCAAGGTCATCGACCTTTTGAATAAAAGAAGGCTGGTTCACTCGCCCGCCCACCCACGTGGGTTCAGTGGTTAAATTCAATGAAAACCAAGAAGAACACAAATGAAATGCTCATGTATTACTTGCAAAAATGTAGCTCTTTTTGTAACTAACATTAGCAAAGTGTGGAGAAAATAGAAAAGGATCCAACTTAACTCTGACTTCAGATGTTTTTCAGATGTCGTAATGGTTCTGTTTTATCCTGAGCAGAGTCAAAAATACTGAAATATATTTGATTTTCTATATGATATGTTTGACACTGACATCATATTTTATATGTCTAGCAATCTGTATCACATGAGGGCTAATTCATATGTTAGCTTCTCCAGCAGGCTAACAGGCTATCACCTGCACATTTTTGAATGTCAACCATATTGTTTTGTTTTGTTTTTTTGTTTTGTTTTTACTGTTTATGTTTACTTTCATGATGATTTAGCACATAATTTCCTTTAAAATTAAAAAGACACACTAAGATTCATGACATAAGCTAGCTAGCTGTAATACAGACACTGAAAGGACACTATATGAGCCCCACAACAAACGGTTTTACATAAATGTAAACCTGCACAGATTGTAGCCTAATGTCAACCATGTTGTTGTTTTTTCTGTAGTGATTTAGCATCATAGCTTGTTTCACACATAGAAAAACACACGAGACATAATATTAAGCTAGCTAGAAAATATTTGGAAAATACGCTCTTTATTTCATGCACAACAAGGACATTGACATTGTATTCGCCTAACAATCAGGTTCACATCGGTGGACATAAATGTTGTTGTTGTTGTTATTTCAGGTGATTTAGCAAAACAAGACACACTACAAGACAGAATATTTAGTTAAATAATATTTTCATTTCGATATTTTGAACACTGACATTGATAAAGCACCTTTGTTTTATTCTAGAGGATATGTTACAATTGTTTCGCGTAGTTTAGGGCTAACATAAATGTTAGTTAATGTTTCTCAAGCAGGATAATAATATCACATGTACTTTATGTGATGTCGACCACGTTTTGTTTTTTTTCTCTTTTTATGTAGCGTATTATTTCTTTCACACCTAAAAAGATACGATACGCGACAGAATACTTCCATAGCGAGAGCTGAAGCTAATGTGGCGTCATCTGGTCCTCTCGCTCCGCAGGTGTAGGCTGCTGCGCCCACACGGAGGCACGAGGAGAGCCCAAGTCTGTCATGCTACATTTCTTTCTAAGAGAAAAAAGAAAGATGGCACACATGTACGACATCAGACGATGCTCTGCCTTGCTGCCTCTGGGCTGTCATCAGAAGCGAGTGATTTATAGGGGCCCTTGTTCATGTTCACTTGTTGGAGAGCTGATAAAATAAGGAAGTGCAGATACCTGTTCCCCAGAGCGGTGTTCTGTAAGACATCAGCCTTGATCCCATAACTCCAGGAGCCCGGCCCTGTCAGGCTGAAGAATGAGTGAGTCTGACCCGGGTTATGGAGCAGTCAGGGCCTTCAGATTCTCATAAATTACACCCTTGTTATAAATAAAAAATCCTGCGCGCGGAGGGAATCAGAGGGGGGAAGAAGCGGTGAGATCCAGCTGCTATTCACTACGACCAAAAATCAAGGCAGGGTACGCTCCAGAAAAATAATGCTTTTGTTTCAGACACAGTACGGTCGTATTGACTTCTCA
Source organism: Diplodus puntazzo (assembly GCA_963678695.2). Lineage (NCBI taxonomy): Eukaryota > Metazoa > Chordata > Actinopteri > Spariformes > Sparidae > Diplodus > Diplodus puntazzo. Next base: position 7,258,172 of record OZ023163.1, on the reverse strand, counting down.
AAACAAAAAGAGGGGGAGAGGGGAAAAAAAAGCAGCTTTTCTTTGTTTAAAATGAAAATAACCACATGGTGAATGCAGAGAGACCTCTGTTGCGTTCTCAGGTTTCAGCCTATGTCGGGCCTGAGACAGTTTGCCTCCATGTCCTTCAGTGAGTCTTTGATGCACTATCCCTCGGTCTCTGTGCCTCAGTAGCAGACAATGATGTTTGTGTAGGACTTTCCGCTTGTTTCTCCTGGCGAATGTGGGCAACCCGTATATTTAACCTCTGCTCCAAACCTTTACAGTCGTCGCTCTCATATCTCCCTTTTTCTTTTTTCTTTTTTTAAACTGATACCATCTCAAGGTCGTCCATGCACACCAGAGCTGCAGACCGCTCACACTACGCAGTGCTATTTGAGAACCATTGTGCTATAAGTCATTTCAAAACCCTCTGTTCTTCACAGTAAATGAGCGAGGCCACTCTTAAGCTCCATTAAGCAGCGAGGCAGTTATGTACCGCACTTATTTTCTTTTTCCTCAGCTGTGGACGTTGCTGCAGCCGGCCACAGGTGCAGGCCGAGCTCAGAGGCCTCAGGGCAGCGGACCACCAAACGCCGCGGTCTCTGTGGGGAAAAGTAATGACCCCTCCCCCTGGTCTGACTTCAGATCGCCTCTGGGACGTTGATATGGACCATTTGAATGAGAGTTGTGTGCTCAGCGTAGTCCTGTGTGCAGATTTGTTGTTGTGCAAAGGATGAAGCAATTTTCAGAATTCCACAAATAGCAGCTTAACACTGTTGGATGGAAGCGTTTTTAGGTTGACTACAGGTTTTGCTCTTTCGGGATGAGCATTCTACTGATGTGTGAGTTTAAAGTTACAAGAGGGAAAAAGGTTTGACATCACTTACTTGACATTTTGGTGAGAGTTCAATAGCTAGCTTAGCTTAGCACGAAGAGTTGGAAACAGCCATGTCATTGTTTATTTCCTACAAAAAAACAGAAGTGTAACGGTAAACACAACTAACTGCTGTTTTATTGTGCTTTGTGTGTGAGACTTTCTCTTTCCAGAGCTGATTTAAGTTCCCATGACGTGGCTGATGGAGAGCTGTATGGTTAGGTGTTTCCTGTCAAAACAGGCCGCTCAGGAGGGACGTGTCGAGAATATTAATTGCCATTTATTGTAGGCTGTAGCCAACAGCGCTAAACGTGTGCTATGCCCCCCACCATGGGTCTAATGGTCCAGTGGCTCTGGTCGGACTGGCCAGGTAATCTCTGGCTAAGTGAATACAGTCGGACCTTGACGGAACAACGCAACCCCCGAGAAGACAGATCTCAGTTCAGTGACGGGGAAACAGCACCAAGGTGGTTTTCTTGGCAACCCAGAGTCAGCAAATATGACCGCTAGCCTAGCTGCATGGCTAACAGACTTAATTTGTTAGCCATGCAACTCTAGAATTAAAGCTACCGGTATCCGTCATCAGGAAACTCATTATTGAAGTGCTTATTATTGAGCTGTTAGCAGTAGTTAGCAGTTATGCCAGCAGCAAGTAGTTAAAGCTAGCTGTTCAATGTTGAGTCAGAGCATATTGTATTCAAAGTATAATTTAGTTTCATCGAAATCAGTGATGTTAGCTATGTTTTTGTGTCCGCAGAAACATTTTTGTGCTTCCTTACAGAAAGCCATGTGAAGCCTTTGTTTCCGGTCTTTATGTTAAGTTAAGCTAACTTAGCTCTGGTTTCTAGGCTTTATGCAAAGTTACAGCTGCCTGCTGTGGTGGACATGAGAGTGGTGTCAATGCTTTTATCTAACTTTTGTCAAGAAAACAAAGAAGTGTATTTCCCCGAATGTCAAACAATCCCTACATAGAAATATTTCACTTCATATCTTATGCATATAAAATTGGTTTAAGCTTATTTAAAATCTGCTTGAAGAATTTCTCATTGGCGAAAAAAACAACCTTTTATTCCTGATGTGTAACTTTTCCCAAACGTGCTGCGTGAGGCGACATGTGTTTGAGATTGCTGTTCATTCGACTGATTCTTGAAATGCTTCTCGTCTTCAAAGCTTCCCGAGGTTTCAGTAGCCTCAGCTTTTGGCCTTTACATCTCTGGAAGTCATAAGCAACCTAAATTGTAGTTTATCCACGTGTCACCGAGTTTTCAAAACAAACTGTAATTCTAGATAGCTGAGGTATCAAATCTGGCTCCGTTTGTCAGGCTGCCTCGCCGCGTTGCAGGAACAGGATGCTCAGGAGGGGCCGTGTTTGGAGTTGGCGTTTTGTGGAGGAGCTGGTGTTTAGAGCTGTGAGCACGCTTTAGCCCAGGTCACCTCTGCAACAGCTTTTGATTCTCGCCCTTTGTTCTCCAATCAGAAACGTGTTTCAGTTTGAGTTTCATTAAAAGCATGTCCTGAAATTGGATCCATCTCTTTGTACACTCGCCGAACAGGAACAGTGTGCGACCTAACTGGAAGCAGATCAGCCTACCCTTCATCAATGGACTGGGCTTCACGTGTGTGTGTGTGTGTGTGTGTGTGTGTGTGTGTGTGTGTGTACACCTATGTTGTTGTGTGCAGTGTGTGTCACAGTGTGTAACATATCTGTGCTTGTGAAACAATATAGCCCAAAGTGTCACTCTCTCTGCAGACAGCTACATTGACTCCCTGTGTATGACATCATTTACCCTTCAGACGTATTAATGATTATTTCATTTTCTCCTCCTGCCAAGAGAACACCCTCGCCTGTAACAGAGCACAGCAGCACACTTAGCATATATTTTCCACAGGAAACTGCGGCTCGAAGTGGCTCCGCTGCCTCCTGCTGAGCCAATGAGTGTCGAGTGTCCAACAAACATTTGTAAAGGAGACTTACGTTCTTCTTTTACTGAAGTGTTTTATAAAGGTTCTTCTGCATGTGAAAGATCTTGAACATCAAAAAGGCCCGAGTCCAAACCAACAGGAGCTCCTCTCTCCCACAGAAAAAGCTGCTCCTTAAACGCCTCGTCAGTAGTCCTGCCTTTGTTTCCGTGACTTTGTGACATCACAGTCACCATGTTTACATTTCGAGCATTTGGCAGACACCTTTGTCCAAAGAGACTTACAGTAATTCATACATTGATGGCGGTGGCTGCCATGCAAGGTGCTAACCAGCATATCAGGAGCAGTTCGGGGTTCAGTATCTTGCTCAAGGACGCTTCAACACGCAGACCAGGGGAATCAAACCAGCGACCTTCCGATAACAAGACGCTGGCTCGACCCCCGGGCCGCAACCACCATGTCAGCTGCCATGGCACACATTTTTTTTCGCGAATTATGCCACACGTTTGCCACGTTAGAATTAATGTAGCACAGCTGCTCTGGTATTATAATCGGGGCTGGCTCAGGCATGTTTGAGCTGACCAATCAGAGGGGCAGGCCTTAAAGAAACAGGAGCTAAAACAGAGTGTTTCAGACGGAGGGAGAACACAGAGCTGCGGCACTGGACAGCATGAGTCTTTTTAACATTAAGGCATGTAAACCTGTTCTAGTAGTAACCCAAAATAAAATTATGAACCTGAAAATGTCTCCTTTAACATGTCATGCTTTGTTTACAGATGCTAGCATGCTATCACACAAACCACAAAGCGTCTCATCCCAATTTAAAAATAGGTGTCATTTCTCTGACCCGACACAAAGATCCCCTCAGAGCAAACAAGGTGTTAAAAACCTCAGAAGCAGCAAATTGCTCCCATTTTGATCTCCTTTTATTCTCCACCTACTGAGGAAACCGATCCGGTAACACCGGCGCAGGAATGTCTCCAGAATGCATTCATTAGCCCAGAGCTGTTGTTGAGGAATCTCAGTCTCTCAGAATCTCCTTTTTCACATCGTTACAGGAGCTTCACAATCAGGCCTCCTGGGAAAAAGGAAAGTGAGTAGAGAAATGTCTATGCAGCACATGTAGGGAAGAGCTTCCAGATGTGACATGTCAGCATCAACGACACTCAGTGACGAGGTGGGGATGTGTTGCAGGGGGGGTCGACTGACTGACAGGCTCTCAGCGTGAATGAGAATATCACTCAGGGAGAGAAGGAGAAAAATAATCATCTCTTCAATGGCGACCTGTGTTTGTATCTCCAGATGCTGCTGGGGAAGGTTATGTTTACATGGCAGGAGCTGCACTCAGGTTTGTGTGCATGTTTCGGTGACAACATACGCCTTGTAGTCAATGTGAGAGTGTGAAGAAGAAAGAAAGAGACACACAAGCGTAGATATTCATCCTTTAGACGCAGAGGAGCTGTGAATGTATGAGCCTGGCTGTACATGTTTTATATGTTCAATGTCAATGTAAAATATGGTTTTGACGAAGGAAACGTGGGTAACACTTTATTATAATGGTGCAAATAATATTCTTACTGTAAGCAATGCCAAACTAATGCATGACTGATGATGATTTAATGCTCGTATTGAGGGTCTGATGAATTCCTCGCTGAGGTAACTGTGAATTAATATTCCTCAAAGGAGCAGTATGTAAGAATTTTAATTTTAAACTTTGAATAATGAATGATTATCAACAGAATGTCAAGAAAGACGTTGATGTATTATGTTGCAGATATATGTACAAAGGTTAGCGCGCTAACGAGCTAGCTCTCATCCTGAAAACCTATTTTTACCAGCAGTCAGTAGCTCCTGTGCTAACAGTGTGAACACCAACCCTCCATCTTCCCTTGTAGCTAGCTGCAGGGCTAACAAGCTAACAGTGGCTATATGCATGGATGTTACTCTGGTGAAATGCTGCCCCTTTTTGTTGTCAGTATGAATTCATGAGGTGGCTAATTCTTTCATATTACATCTTTAAAGCTACATTATATAGAAATTGGATTTTGTGTGCTTTTGCAATCTCCACAGTTTCTGTTAATACAGTTTTTCTAAATACAGATCCCAGGTCTGTAACAGACGTAATGTAGCTGTGATCCGACCCTCTCGCTGAAGTTACACAGTGCAGAAACAAGTGATGGAGGCAGAACGGCTGAAACAGAGACACCACTCACACTATTACAAGACACTGAACCATCAACATGGTTTTGAAGCTGTTGTTTAATATTAAAAAAGTTACATAGTGTTGCTCTGACTGATGATCTATTAGGTGTGAATGAATAACGTCATGGTTACTTCACAGCAACATTAATTCATGTGCGAAATCATCATGAGTCACGCAAGAGTTAAAGATTACTCAAGTATGTCATGATTTATGCCCTTATTATAAAGTGTTATGTGAATATGGTTAAGCAACAAAACACAGTTGAAATAAAGTAATTGTTACAGAAATCAACCCCACTATTAATGATTGTTATTAAGCAAAATCTCTTAAATGTGTTTATACTTTGTCATGATCTCTCTCTTTCTTTGATTTCCATTGGACGGATGCATTCATGTAACCCAGTGTCACTGCTTCACCTCACTGGTAACTTTCTCTCCAACAGTATCAGAGCTGAATCAAGCGAGCGGTGATGCTCAACAAACATTTCTTCTTCCTGCTGTTAGTTCACATTAAGGAGAAACACAGGCTGGATTTTAGCTGGACCGACAAGAAATGGTCAGTGGTGGCAATGGGTTATTTTTTTTTTCATTTTTTTTCAAAGGTTTAATGGAAGCAGCCACAGTAAGCTTCCCTCCACACCTCTGGCTTTCACGTTGTTGCATAAAGGGCGCACTTCTTCCTGCGCTGGCACTGAACGTCTGGCAGCAGATGTAAGCGGAGCGCTGCAGAATCATCCATAATGACGGTAATTCTGTGGATTCTTGCCCGTGCGAGAGCGCAGTGTATATCTTTGTGCGTTCATTACCGCACGGCTAAAGTAAAGTGCAGTATGTGTGTTTGTGCATACCATCGCAGGTCTGCGGGCCATATGGAATGTACTGTACAACCAGAGAGGGGAAGCCCAGCTGGACAAGTAAAAGGCTGCTGAACGTTTGCCAAACCTGGCGACGGCACACCTTGAGAGCGGTCCAAACGCGTGCACTTAGACACCTCGTCCGGCTCAGTCGCGGGGTCGGCTTCATTGACCTCAGCAGCACTGGCTCGGACTCGGGGCTCGTTGGGGCTAAATGGTCGATAGAGAGCCGATAGCGCCCACGGTTTCCTGCCGGGCACAAAGTCGCTCTCTCTCAAGCATCGAGCCATATGTCAGCCAGATGCTGCCGGCCTCGGTCCCCTTCAAAGAAACAATTAGGCACAATTATCGCAACATATAAATGAATTTCATCCATGATTAAAATGTTTAGGGTAGGGGGCGAGCAGGACGCGCAGCCAGGTGGTTGTAATCTCGACGGTGGTCGCAGTGGGGCTTCGCTCAAAGACGGCGAAAGAAAGAAAAACCTGCCGAGCTGTTTATTCAGGCACTTGCACGTCTGGTCAAGTGATCCCACCCCCCCTCCTGGTGCATGTTCAACCCCACCAGCGAAAGCATCTGTCCCTTAATACCGCTTTAATGAAGGTCATTCATTTTAATGGAGCCTCATTTCAAACTCCAGTAATTAAAGCTTGCGGTGCACTTGACTGGGAGGTTGTTGAGACAGCGCGAGTGCCAGTTTCTGCAAATAAACAGTCCTGCTGCAAAAACCGACGGGCATCTGAGCACCATAATCCACTTCACAGTGGGCCGGCTCGCAGTCATGGAGCGGAGCAGAAATCTAAACCATGTTAGAGAGATGAAAACCACATTTAGTTAAGTGGAGCGGAGGATGACAGGTGGCTCGAGCCCGCTCAGAGGATAACAGAACAATCACAGATAATCGGGTTTGAGAGGTTGAGAACACAAGGAAGGAAACTGGGGAGTGATCCAGTCAGATTCTGATGTCAAGTGTTTGTCAGACCGCGACTGAAAACTGCTCCGGATCAAACTCAGTATGTTTGTTTATGGCGTTCAGGAGGGAGAGATGAAGATACAAAAAGATGGCGTCCTGAGCCAAGGTGAAAGATGAAGACCTTTACCGTAATTCTTCTGCGTCTCCTCCGCGCAGGTCATCAAGGTTTCCTGATAAATCGCCGCACAGTCGATCCTGCAGAGATTTTCCCCCCCGCAGGGCCGCGCAGAGTTCAGGTAGAGACACGAGGATGATGTGTTTCCATTCCCAGATGAAGAGTGTGACGGTGTAAGCAGGTACGTGTCGGGCTCTACAGTCCCAGATGGAGAGTGAGGTCGTGCCATGTCACTGTCAAACACACCAGCAGGAATTTCAACAAGGTTAAAAGATGATCTGACGCGTGTCTTTTGAAGTTTCTATCGGCATAGAGTAAAATCAAAATACATTTTTCAAACATGGGATAAAAATCTCTCTCCACTTCCCATGCACATGCTTAAATACACCCCGGGATAATTTATGTGTTTACTCCACAGATTAGAGAGATCCATCTTTCTAGGTGTGTCATCTACCCAGCATGCTTTGCTGCTTCCTGGCGTCGGATGGTATAATGCTGATGTATGATCTGTGAAGAGGAGCCTTGTTTTATCTCATGCGCGGTGACATGGGACGGTTGTTTTATCTCCCGCGCCGAGGCACGGGATGCTCGCCCCGCTCCTCCGGCCTATCTGCCTGCCTGCCTGCTGAGGGCCTGATGAAAGCGCAGGGACACCTTGTCCAGATGGCAAACATCCATCAGAGGAGCAACATGTCAAACGGCGAGGGCAGAGGAGAGTCATCCGCAGGGCGGAGGAAGGGTATCGGCTCGGTCAGGCTGGGTTTGAGCCTGACAAACACACCAGCGTGGGTCCCGTCGGTAAAGATGTTTGGCCGGCAGCCGTCACTTTTTATGTGTTAGCAGGCAGATGTATTATGATGCAAACACAACAGTGATTCAGGGTTTGAGCCAAATGGCGCCACTGACCTCTTTAAAACAAAAAATGCCCAGAGCCTCACTGTCTGCTGTTAATAAAGAGAAGGATCAATGTTAGCATGCTTATCATTTTTAAATGTTAGGAGCTTTATCAACATTTATTTTGTGAGTTGGTGAAGTCTAACTTAACACAAACAAAATACACATGCAGTCACTTTATTGTGTCAACTTATCTTCATCAAGTTTTATAGTAGTTATTGCTGCAGACGTTTTCTCCCCTTTTCCAGAGAAAACCTGATCATTCTGTCGTTTTGACCCCCACAAAGTAACATGACCTTCACCTGCACATCCCAAACCTGATGTCTAAATGCAGCAGTCGGCTGTCAGCGGTACGGACAGCATGAAAAGCATGAAGCTTCCTCGGCTAACATTCGTCCCTGCATCGTCATTAGTTGGTCGAAACGTCTCCGATGCAGCATCGGATGCAAGGCCCCACTCGTCCATAAAGCAGAGAACAGTTTCAGACCTTTGAAAAGTTTTAGGAGTGCAAGGATCAAATCATGGGAGAAACCTTGTGTCTACCGTTTCACAGCAGCTTCTTCCACAATGTAAGCAAATGGCTTTTTACTCCTGTGTCCCTGTTGGTTAGTTTATGAGCAGGATTACACAAAAACAACAACAGTTTTGCTGAAACTTTGACGGATGACGGGCCTCCAACCAAAAGAGTTCAAGGAATATTTTCTCACTCTCAACTGAAGCCAATGAAAGTCACATTCTTTAAAACATTTTTGTTCATTTCTCAGAAAAAATGCATTGAAAAAAAGGGCCGTACTTCAGTGGCTGATATCTATGAGTCAGTACAAAAGAGGACAGTTGGGCGACCTTGGCGGAGGTATGCACTCTACTGAGCACCAACCTGTTAGACCAACACAGGCCCATCTGACCCTCCACCAGGCAGTGCTGGCTCAGACTCTGGTGGTGATGATGACACAGTGCGGAAAGTTTTCTGTCCCTTGATTCCCGACGCAGCTAAAGACACACGACAGTACAGCAAAAACATGACTGAGCGAGCAACAACACTATTAAAATGTAGAAATGCCTGCAGCGAGGCGCGATAATTTCAGGCACATGTTGGTGAGACAACACTTGATAAATGAAACCGAACGGATACAGAGACATGAGAACGATCTGAGCTCTCTCTTGTATTTCTGCGCTCGGCAGCTGACAGGCCGGCTCTTTGAAGTGGCTTTTGGGGGCTAATGATCGGCATGTTGCCTGGTCTCGAACCGAACGCGTCTATTTTTACAGTGTGACCCCATCTTTAGCAAATAAAAACAAAATGCGACATCCATTGGGAGGCAATTGCCCAAGCAGTCTGATCAGAGCTCGTTTTCAATGGGGTCTTTCTACATTTCTGCACTTTATCCTCCAGGCTTAGTGACATTTCAATCCGCGAACATAATTTCTCTCTCTCTCTCGCTCCGTGTTGCCTGATTGCTTCCACACACTCGTAGCACGTCCAGCTGGAGACTGTAAAAATAAACTTCATGTTTAAAAATGGGTAGATTAGCCCTTTTAAATTGGTTTCTTTTCATGTTTTGTGCGTCCCTGTGTGTCCGACCTGGCAGGAGTCGGCAGGTTGAGAACAGAGACTGAGTGTGTGTGTGTGTGTGTGTGTGTGTGTGTGTGTGTGTGTGTGTGTGTGCTGCATGGGAACCTCGAGGACTGCCGAGAAGAAACTCTAATTGGCAAGAGAGTGGAGAATAAGACCTGTCGCCCGCCAGATGTTTCTGTAAAAGCCGTTAGCGCGGCGCAGGTCCACAGCGAGGTGTCGGAGGCCTACACATGCATCAGAGCGAGCCGTCAGGATCCTGGACCGCTCTGCTGCCGGACACCTGGCTTCCTGCCTCCGCGCGCAGCTGTGCACCTCCACATGCTACATCATGTTCGCCGTGTTCCGTCTCGCTCTTCGGAGGTTGCATGTTGTCAGATTCTGTTTACTGTTGAACAAAAATACCGTGCCGAGTCTCTCTTGTGGTCGAGTCAAACAAAAGAGCAATAAGTCAGAGTGAAACCTTTATCTTGTTCCCAGTCCCGTTACGTAATGATTGTGCCTTTGGAGATGCTGTTTGCACTTCGGCTTTGTATGGATAAAGAGATAAACACTCTGGAAGACGGTATTTCGGTCTTTATGTGCAGACAGAACTGTAATTAGATTGTGTAACCCGCTGGTTACGTTATATTGTGTTTGGAACTGGATTTTCGACTCGCGGCGCTCGAGTGGGGGGGTGGTAAGGTCAGGACACTGACTTCTGATGCTGATCGAGGACTAAACAAGAAGTGTTCGGTTTATTTGAGGCCGCCTCTCGTTTTTCAACAGTCTGTCATTTTTCTACGGCACTATTACTCTTCACTCATCAGTTTTTTGGGGGGGACAGACGGAGAGAGCGAGAGAGCGAGAGAGAGAGAGAGAGAGGCTTGAAGTGAACCTCAAGCAAAACCCATCTGGGAGGCTTAATTACAAGTAAGCTCTGTTTAATAAGCACTGGATCATATATCCCAGCTCAGCGTGTGGAGGAGAGAGGAACCTCCAGAGGCTCAGGAATGTCAGTGTTTGTGTATGAACGTACACGGTCGCATGCCAGCACTGCTGCACCGAGGAGCCGTTTCAGGCTGGCACTGTAATCGACTCTGGCGGGGAAAATTTGGCTGCGGAAAGCGAATGAGTAACTCTCTCCCTGCCCTCTGTGACTGCTGATGAGGTGCTCACGGGCAAGGCACTTAACCTTTGACTCGCCGACACAGCGGCCAGGAATGTGTGGAACTGGGAGAATGAGAAGTCTTGCTACAAAGAAATACATTAATACGTTAATTTGACTCTGGTGGCTGGATGCATTTTAGAACAAGATGTTGTTAGCATCTGTCCAGCTGATGTTCCTGGTAGGTTACTCGCCTAAATGGCTTTCCTTCTACGTTTTACCATGACAGCATCGTTGCAAAAGATGATATAATTCCGGATATTAAATCTTGTGTCAGGTTATATGAGCCGCTGTGAGGAGTTCTGGTGTCTGACAAACCTTTTAAAGACACACATCTGTATCTGTTTTTCGGACTGAACCTCTGTTAATGTTTACATGTTGGTTTAGCAGGTAAGCGTGCTAATATTTTTTGCTAATTAGCAGTGAACACGGAGTGCAGCTGAGGCTTTTGACCTGATGGCACAGGATGAAAAGTTCAGTTAATCACCAAAGTTATTACAATTCATCACGAGGGAGACGACTGGAATGAACGTCTGGAGCAATTTTCACAGCGATCCATCTGACACGTGAGACGTTACGGTCTGGGTCAGAGCGCCGGTCCGGCCCGCGGATCAACAGACACTTCCAAGGACGAAACATACAGTGGGAATTTTGTCACATGCCTGGAAGTGCTTGATTTGACTAGATCAGACTTTTGAAGCGTCACATTAACTTGAGTAGAACTTTGTACCAGCGTTCACGTTAGCTTTGCATTAAGATGGTCTCAAAAATCAATTCTAAAAATAGGGATAAGCAGGTACACCATGTTCTTTATCTGTTCAACCAACTGAGTTATCTGCATCCGTACTCGGCGGGGTTTAAACCCAAAAGTGGGCGGTGCTTATCCAGATGTGGGGCGAGCAGGCGATTCCTAATTTAAAGGAGAATTATGGTATTTCATAACCTTGGCCTTTTTTTCCATCCATTAAAAGTCTTTGTTATTGCGACTTACTGGCCGAGACTTCCTTAAATGAGACTTGTGTTTCTGGTAACAAAGCAGATCTTATTAGTCAACAAACAGGAATTGTTTTGCGTCATATTGTTTGACACCATCTGCCTGTCGATGGCAAAAACACACACTGTCAATGGACGTGGATTTGACGGTTGCAGTTGCCCCAAAGATTTACATCGCAGCCGCGTCGTGGCTTCCAGCTGAGTTCATCTAATGGACCGATAGCGAAACCTTTGCTAAGTATGAATCATTTACACACCCAAACATAGAAATATAGGTCCCCGAACTTTCCCTTCAATCTGCAACTGATATGGGTTGATCAGAAGTTGTGTTTATAGAACACGTTTTTATAATCTTGAATGAATAAACTTCAGCCAGCTACAGATATTGACACATTTTACTTTGAGCCGTGTACTCGCACAACACCTCATGAATGTTAAATACAACAAATATGAGACAGCTGTTTTGCTGTTTCCACCTCAGGCTCTGTTTCCTTAAAACTACTTGGTCACCTTCACACTGTGTTTCCGTCTCAGATGAAGCTGTTCAAAGAGATTTCAGAACCGGTATTGGCTCCTCCAGCAAATCGTCGAGTTACACAATAAAATCCTCCTCAGAGAGATGTTGCATTTACTAGTGTCACCAGAGTGCAACCTATAAATACATAACATAGGTGATGTCACTTTCTGCAGAAATTCCCTCCGAGCTCCGGCCAAAGGTTCAGGACTGAAAAAGGATTTGTAACACTGAGCTCTGCAATCTGACAATAGGATTCACATGTGCACATCCAGCCTGAAACTCCACCTCACTGTCTTTACACGGAGGTGGTTAGTTTATGTTCCAAACCACCATTGTTTTCAGCGACAATCAAAATAATCGAGCAAAATCTGACTTCTCTTGATCATCTAGTTTGTGTGGACACAGATATGGTTCCTGTGGTTGTGGGTGCCGCGATGACATCATCCACACGGTGGTTTTAGCGGTGCACCCAGCGAATACACGAATGTTTTGAGTCCCTCTTCCTCACAATCATACCTCCGCTGACAATTGCAGAGGTCGTGAACGTCACATTACTCTGACACGAGCGAGATAAAGCCTTTCTGCAACCGCCAGCATGAAGTCAGAGGAAAACATTCGAACCATCTAATCTGGCGGTCAGATTGAACTACTGAGGGCTGAAATGCAGCGTAGCAATCACCGAGGGGGGAATTACCCAGAAAAACAACAGCATGGAGGTTTTATAAACTTTAGAGGATGTGATGTGTGACAAGATGAGAGAATCACCTCTTCTGTCAGATGACATCACCCCCGTCTTCTCTTTCTCTGTGTAGCTTTCTCACTCGCCTGATTCAGTAGTAAGACAGAACACCAGCTCGAGGCTGTAGGCTTTACCTTCTTTCAGGACCGGAGACAACCATGACTGCTCTACAAAAGTACTGAATGCTAATTCATTCATTCAGCCTCTACTCCACGGCTGTCAGTCTCCTAAGAGAGGAAAGTCTTGGAACTTGTATAAAAACACCTGGTCTGTGGCAGCGTGGATCCCAGAGAGTCTCCTGAGAATCACCGAAGACAGTCAGACATCAGGAGCCACACACAGACCAGATGTTTATCACAGCAACCAAACCATCTCATTGTCCTGATTTTATCCCAGGCACACACAAAGGGACCCAAATGTCATTGTTTAAACATGCCAAACAAACAGACAAGTTTCCCCCTCTTTGGTAGAAAGTAAGAAACAAAACAAAATACTCGAAAGCAGAATGGAGGCGATTTACAATGGTTTCTTTTTTGTATCTTTTACCGCAGTCTTTCTTTCAAACTCAACACCGACTGAAGGACGTCTGAGCGCTGCTTGAACGTAGACCGATGGCAAAGTATTTACACACCAATGTCTGTAATTTCAATGCACTGGGAAAAGGGGCTAAAAGCAGCGTGTCCACCCGCGACTCCTATTTTAATCACAGCTGATTGCGGAGTCATTTAACCTGGGAACGAAGGCCGACTGTATACTGCACCCTGACAAACAGACACATGCCAGATGTTTGTGGGGTTTTTTTGTCGGGTGAAAAAGCGGTATGAGCGTCAACAATTCTGGACAAAAATGGCTACTTACACTGGCAGCTACATCTTGATAACATCCAATATTATCACAAATACAATCTTAAACTAATTTTAAAGGAGCTATTCACTGCGTGTTCGTATGTGGTCTGACCAAACTGTGTCGACCGGTGCATAAATATTCTGTCGTCCTCCACTCCCTGCAGTGAAGGCTATCTGCTCGGCCTTGGCCTGCTCTCCGCCGAGAGCCTTCGTGTTAAAACTTTTATCTCAAAGTTGTTTCACCTTCACGTCACCAGCGTCTCTGATTATCTGTCATAATTCAGGAGTTATCACTTTGTCGTCCGCGGGCCAATTCAGTCCGCCGACGCCTCAATTAGCGCGCTGAAGTTCTGTTGAAGGAGAGATGAAGGATTTCTGACTCGACTAATAGCCCGGGCTCTAATCTGGGGTGTTGATTGACACTGTCTTCAATGGGCGTGTTTACACAAGGTCCCGCCGTGAGCGTCTGTCATCCAGTCACCTCTCATACATGTCACAAGGTGCCCCGTGTCCCCGGCTGTCTCGCCCCGAGTCAGAGTTAGTTACACAAACACAGCTTCTGTCGTCGCTAACTTACATTTCCACGTGCTCCTAAAGTCAAAGGCAGAAACATCGTGTACGTACTTCAAATTCTTTCTCCAGTTTGTGTCTGTCGTACCGGTCGCCCCCTCTGCTTTACATTAGGCTGTTCTAACGGTGTCTGCACTTTGTCCACATTGTTAAAGACAGGTGGGCTTGTTTTCCTCCGTAACCGTTCATTCCTGACAGTATCAAAACTCAAAGAGGCTTAGACGTTGTATTTACGACCCAAATATTAACACAAAGCCTTGATTTTGTTTCCCCAAAGTCTTTTTGAGTCTCATTATGTCATCGCCCTATCACAAACATGCAGACGTAATATTTAAGATGTCAACAAACAAAACGGAACCAGAAATTAAACTGTGACTTTTCTTTTATGCCTCATAATTTTCCACCCCTATTTTTTTCCTATGACCTCATTTGTTTTCTCCCGTTCTCCCTTTGGCCTCGCCTTCGCTCATCTCTGCACAAATCAACACAGACTGACAAAGTGAGACACGCGCACACACTCATCTAAATCAACTCATTTTCCTAATAACAATCTCAACTGAAGTCTTAAGTAACGATTGAATAAAGTTTTCACTGCATTAAAGATTTAACTATTCTTGCACGACAACATGTGGAGCTGCGTGTCTGACAGTGTTCCGCCTTCATATCTCATGAATGTCATTTTTAAACAAGCCCACATAATGTTTGCTATCAACCATTAGCAATTTAATCAGTTAATCAGTTTACAACATTCAACATCTGGAAGGACCAATTGTGCTGTGAAGATTGTTTTACGCTCACTAAGTGGAAGATATTTAGCCTAGCTCGCTAAAATTAGCAGCGATTCCCTTCAGATACAACTTATAGTCTTACTTGAACTCTTGCCAAGTCATAAAACAAGTTATAAAACATATTACTTTTAATTTTAATTACCACTTTAAACCTTGCAGATGTTGATTGCCGCTTCTTTTCCTTCCCATCGCTCACACAGTGTGAGCTATCAACCATTTGCAATTCAAGCCATCAGTTTACCACATTCAACATCTGGTTCAACTGCGCTGTCAAGATTGTTTTTCACAAAGGAAACAACAATATTTTAACATTGTCATTGCCCGGTCCCGGACACTCAGCGTTGTATTAGGTACCCGGTCCTGTTGGGTCTCGTTGCAGTGATGGTAAACGACCAGTGCCAAGACTCACAGCAGCGAGTAGTCGTGAAACCTCAACACATTCCACGTTACCCAAGTTAGACTAAGCAGCAGGAACTCATGACAGTGTTGTCCCCTCAGCCGGTTCAATGAAAGCTGTTAGTCTGTTGAAGTGTCATAACAAAAAAATAATTCAGAAAGATTTCAGAAAGAAATTTAACCTCCCAAAATTGTCAGTTGGCATCAAAAATGTCTCCTACTGGAGAAAAACAGTATAAGGAACATTATCACGACAGAAAAATGAATAATATTCAAGTTTTACTTCTCTTTTGTAATTACAACCTTTACCTAGAAAGTACACAAGTCAAAACAAACACCATAGCATCTGCTCTATATGGATTTTTAGTCAAAACTTAATTTTATTTTCAGTTCAGGTTAATAACTATTTCTGTTGTCCTTCAAAGTAAAAGACATACAAATTGTACATTTTGAAGCTTGATTTACTCCCATGTGTATTTTAGAATGAACGTTAGAAAAATCAAATGACTGTTCACATGGTTTGTATTTTAAACTGACTGAGGAACATGTTCTCTAGATGTACTGTAACTGTGAGTGACACCTGCGCTGCTGTATGGTGACAAACACACTCATGAATATAAGGAACAGTCAGATCCGTTCACCTTCACAGTCAGCAGCTATTTTACAAACACTTCCTTCATTTGTCGTTCACGATAGACGTCTCGTGTTCTCGTGTCTGCGGTGACTCTGATACAGTGTGTGGGGTCTGAGCCGCGTAATGAACTCAGTATTTCAGTCCAGTAATTACACACCAGGAGGTGCTCCCTGCAACCCTCAGGATACATCGGCAGGCCTTTCTGACGAGATGGGAATTTCCCATTCCTTTACTCTGACTGCTATTTCAGGTGTTCAGACAAGCTTTAATATGGAATATCTCCCAGAAGCCTTTGCTTGTGTATTGTTCAACATAGGTTATGGTTCTGCTGGAGGTCTTTGATGAATTATCGGAGCCCCCGAGAGACATTCGCTGGTGCTGGCGTCAAAGATTTTGTGCTGCAGAGCCACGAGATGTTTCTTTATTATGGCTGTTTATGTGTGATACAGGAAAGCTTTCAAGGAGAGGGGCTTTAAACTGAGTTGGCAGGATCAAATAAGACCGAACGTGAGTGACGACGGGGGAATAGATTGTGTTTCGTGCAGGAATAATTTAACACTTCTGGAACATTTCACGTCCAGCACAGCGCTCCTCCAGGGGAGGGTTTAGTTTCACTGGCCTGTACCTGCGCTCAGAGCTCTGCCATCACAGTTTCCCTCCTCCAACACCACCACACGCCACAGGTTCAGCTCACCTTTGGGCACCACAAAATGCCTTTGTGCACTGTATATATTTTAGTCATAGCGTTGGCAGGATATTCAGAAAGTCCCGGCTTTTTTCCATTGCTGGGGACGACGGCCGTGTCAAACCCTGCAGACATGACATCATGTGACAGACGGATCCGTGTAACCGGCAACACTTGGTGACAGCATTTCATCTCAGCCATCACGCTAAGTGTCGTTCACATTACCTGAGTTTTGGATTACTGCGACTCACTTTTTCTTGAATTCGAGCTCTCAGCACGGCCGGCCGAGCACAGGAGGGTTGTGTTCGAAGCATTTTCAGGAGTAGAGTGATGAGATGTGCCGTGCCACTGTGTGGCAGTCGCAGGGAGAGTCAAAGGCTAAATGTTTTCCAAGTTATGGCGAAGCTTTTGGCGAGGGGAATGTTACTTTCAGACGATTATGCCATTGCCATCAGCGCTTTCCATGCTTGCGCTCTTATCAAAGCCTGATCAGTGTGATGATTCACAACGTCTAACTGTTTTTACAAGTATATGAAAGACAAATGCCTCCAACCATTCTGAGAGAAAGAGGGAGAAAAAAATGTGATGATAGCAATGAAGAAGTGTGGATTTTGTTCGTCAGACTGGTGGATGGAAAACTTTTTTTCCTGTTGAAGAACTAAGTGATGAGCAATGTGAGTGCAAGTGACACCTTCCCTCACACTGCATGGGGGGAATTGTTTTTATAGGCTCATTTGGATGTGTACTTGGCTCTTTGAAGTGAATTCAGATGAGCAATGTCCAAAGTGAAATACAACCATTACCTGGTCTGATCCAATAAGACTGCCAGGTATAATTACTATCCAACAATAAAGCAATAAATCCCTGTTAGTGTGTCTGTCTGTTATTGGCATATCTCAAGAACTGTTCATCAGACCTTGGGGCAATGGAGACATGCTCACGTTCAATGAGAGACAGAAGCTGGGCTCACATGTGTTCCCTCTCATGTGATCTCATGGGGAAGCAGACGTAAACAAAATGGAGATTAGCGTGGTGCAAAAGCTTGCTGTACCAAGGCGTTGCAGTGAGATCAACAAGATGTGTCCACACAGGTTTGCTATTCTGCAGCGAGAACCTGAGGTGACATTTTAAGTTTCTGTCAACAGTAGTAAGCTAGCTAACAGCCTCTGCAACAAACTCACATCACCATCTGGGATCTGAATATAGGTCCAAGAACGAGATGTTTTTGAAAAAGAAAATGTGCAAAGTTGAGATTAAGTGCGACTTTTGAAAAATGGTTCATGCTTTTATTCATGCAGATTCTGGACGTTGACGAAATGGAGTACAGTTGGCAGCAGTCCTGCTTGAAAACATTTCAAAGTCATTCCAAAGAGAAAAACAGATTGAATGATGCGGTCAGAGATGGAAACACAGACAGAAAGAAGAAATGTACTTTTGGGATTTTATCTTGATGAGTACAATTAATATCCAGAGCTTTATTTAAAAGGAAATTTAAAACTAACTAGTTTTGTTTTTTCACTATACTTGAGAAATAAAAAATCTTCATTTCTAAGAGGACTTTATTTAATACATTTGCTTGAGTTTTAAAGGTTGAAACCTGACGACACCGTGAACTTTCTATCTCTTCTAATATCCTCTCTGCTTGAGCGATGGTTAAACTTCTCCTCCTCTTCCTCCACCAGAGTTCCTTTGGAGAGTCGCCCTCCCAGCCGTGAAAATCTTTCCTATGTTTAGACGCGGCCCTGTGACACGGGCTTTTAGCACTGTGAGGCCAGCGAAGCGTTATCGACCGTCTGGCGTGCTCTTGGAGTTCAAAGCTATTCAACACACAGGCGACGATGGCAACGAAGAAAA
Organism: Diplodus puntazzo; assembly: GCA_963678695.2. Taxonomy (NCBI): domain Eukaryota; kingdom Metazoa; phylum Chordata; class Actinopteri; order Spariformes; family Sparidae; genus Diplodus; species Diplodus puntazzo. The sequence continues at coordinate 7,239,599 of OZ023163.1, read as the reverse complement.
ATCAACAGAGAATCAGTGAAATAAAGCGGCGATCAAACACTAAAGCCTTTCTGGCAAAATTCTGGAGAGCACATTACGTCTCCACGAGTCCCCAGAGGACACGGGATGAAGGACGTGCTGTGTAGCAGAGGCCGATCTCTCACGGAGCGGGTCATGATCCAAAATTCTTCTTCTTTTGAACATTGATCTCTCCTATAAGAACTCCAGAAAGCCTCCAGACGAAATGTAAAAGTGACTAAGTGTTTCTTCTTTGAGCGTATGTGTCTCTGTGTGAGTCAGCAAGCGTCCCCGGGCTTTACAGTAGATAAGAAAGGGCAGCGAGAGGCACGAGGGTATCCATTACTCACTGGATGCCTATGGAGAGCACGAGAGGCAGCACCTGAATCCGCTTTAATGGTGGAAATGGATGCACAGTCTCCCCGCGGAGTAATCCACTTTATGGCCGGCGCTCACCTGTGATATATGGAAAGAGGACAGATGCCAGCGACGGAGGCAGTGGGACACGGAGGCGATTGGACAGATTCTTCTGGGCGATGCGGAGGCTGTGCACGGCTTTGAACTCGTGCCATAGTCCAGGGTCATGCTGGAGGTGATTGAGTGCTGCGCTGCTCCCAGAGGAGGTAAAAAAAGACTGAGGACTTATTTTCAGAGAGCCGACTGCAAGAAGATGATCTTTAATGGCCGTATTCGAGCTTGTTACAGCGTATTCAGGCACCGACACGAGCTTAGAGGAAAAAAACACTCCAATGAGTCACACATAACCTCACAAGTTTTGTAAAGTTTTATCAGAGTCAGTGCATGAATTAAAAAAAAAAAGTCATTTTTGGTATTAGTGCATGTACTGACAGGGATCAATCAATATTTATTACATTAAGAAATACGATAAAATACAGTTAATTTTCAAACATAACAAGACAAAGTTTTTTGTAGCCGCGCTAGCAGCTCTGTGAGGCCAAATAAGGGTTTGAGCTAAATGCTAATGTAAGCAAGCTGTTTACCCTACACACCATTTAGCTAGTTATGTTAGCATGCTAATCACTACCTAGAACAAAATACTGAGCCTGGTTAGAATGACATCAGTTTGACAGTGACAGGTAATCAAACATTTTACAAATAAAAGGTGCAATATGTAAGAATTTTAGTTGAAACATTACCCCCCCAAAAAATGAAAAAAAATGATCAAATGAATGAGAGTAAACGACAGTTCTCTGAGTTATGACAATGTGTGGTGGCGAGCATCCTGGTTGGAAACATCACAGCTTCACTCTCAGACAGCAGGTTTAGAGAGACACGACTTCTACCCACAATCCTTCAAGCTACTGAACTGCGAACCCCCATGGAAGAAATAAACAAGGAGCAGAAAAAGCAGTTCAGTCCAGGTGATGAACACAAAAAACAATGACACGAGGATAATGAATGTTTTGTTTTTTGGAATAAACCCTCAGTGTCACACGTCTCTGTTGTCTTAATAAACACAGAGATGAATAAAACAGAGCTGCCTCTGGTTGTTTATATCGGTGTGTTTGTCGGTGTTTAAGCATTTCCGATCATATTATCTCATCAAGAATTTATAACAAAAGCGATAAGATATCACAAGGCCAAGGGACTGTAAAGATATTTGCCTCCACACTTATTAAACAGTGAAAGGCAGCAATAAAGATGGAGGTAATATTGAACGTGAACGGCGGAGGTCCTACAGGCCGACTCCAATACTGTATATAATGAAGGCTGATGTCCAGATTCAGGCCTTCACGTCTGACGACACGCGAGCCTGGTTAATAATTGATATGTTTGTGCCGTACCTGCTTTGCATTTACGTCACGTAAAGCCTAAAAAACCTCAATATTGAAGTTTTTTTGCTCCGGGGATGTGATGATGTTGGAGTTCTCAGCACCGCAGACGTGAATGAATCAGTCCTGCACACACACACACACACACACACACACAGGCCCAGTTGTTGTTTGCGGTTATGATCCGTCACAGGGCCCCCTCTTTCACACTGGAGCGTAGGGGGAGTCAGAGCACAGAGGACTCAACTACCAAAGCTTTTTTTATTGCTTTATTGCTTCCTCCCAAAGAAAAGGAGCACAAAGGACTGTAGAGCCCCCTCCCCGACCTCCCCGCGGCCCCCCCACAGACCCCCTCCTGCTGGGAAGAACAGGCCCGCGGTGGGCAGGAGGCCCCCCCCCTCCTCCTTTTGAAGGCCGGCCTCTGAATAGTTGGCTGCGGTCATCGTTATCCTCCCAATTAACACTCGTTTGTCTCCAGTGAATTCAATTAGAGCCATATTCATGAGTGACCAGCAGGGGAGGCGGGCGTGTGGGAGGGAGGGTCACTTCCCGACACATCAGAGCGCCGAGGCAGACATACATATGCGAGGTGGCTTCCTTTTCTCTGGAGAACAGAACAGAGCAAAGGACCATGCAGAGTTTATGACGAATATAGATTAAAGAACATGAAAATGAATCTATTTTACTGCTTACTTGTTCTTTTTTTTGTTACTAAGCTGTTGTATTTTACTTTTAAAAATGGCTGTGGACAAAAAGGGGGGATGGGAGTCAGTTTGTCGGAAAGTGTTTTCACAGATCTTCAGAGCGAGAGACATCTGAGACACCTGAGGTAAAACTTTTAGAGATTTTAGACATCCAAGTTATTTTATGGCTTAATCATGTTAACTTTATATAATTAGAACTAAACACACACAAAGTACAACTGAGGCTGACGGGAATATTTTAAAGGTTTTTGCAGGTTTTTGGGCAATAAACCAAATGTTAAAATGTCTCATTTTCAGAATAATACTTTTATTTTGGGTGTTGACTGACTTTAATGTTAAAAAACAAATAATTATTACTCTCAGACTGTTTTTTTCCACCTCTCTGCCGGTGTTTTTGCAGCCATGGCCGTCCTGGGTTTGTGGCTGAGGACGACGACTGTATAGTTGAAACATCACGACCAGAAGTCCTGATGGCTCGTTTAGATGCACGGTGCCTGATTACTGGCTCTGTGCATTTCTCTGTGATACTTTCACAGTATTTATAAAGCAGCTAGACCAGATTATAATCAAAAAGTTTGGAAAGAAACTCACATTTTTTCCAATATGGGATCTTTAGAAAATGACTAACACTGGCCCTGTATGAAAAGTGACGTGATTGCCGAGATCACCAGGAGTCAATGGACCCTGAAAGTCTGCATATTTTCTTGGAAACTCGTCTGCTGGTTCTTTCATTCATCCATAGCTCATAATAAAATAAAAACACCAATCGCAACCTGATGATGGCATTGGATGAAATGTGAGGGGATCATCAAAGGATTTTTTTTATTTTGGATCGTCAGACCAGACAACAGACTGACATTACCACCTCTGTAGATGTTAGTGTGGCTAAACATTTCACTTTTCTACCAAATCTGTTGTAAACATAGACATTTTTTTGAGTGGAAAATGAATGTTACTGACTGTGGTGTGTGACGGCAGCGCAGAGGGAAAATGTTCCTGGTCGTAGTTCAGGTTTCAAGTCTGGTGTCTCAGCTTCTGCCTTCGGTGCTGCTGTGTAATGCTGTCCTCGCATGCAACGCAGACAGGATGTGTCAACAGATAAAGCCCAAATGAAACACATCTGTCCGGTAGTCTGGAGCGACTTCGCTGCGGTCAGCGCCATGTCAGCGCCGGGGCGCGCTGATCGCACCAGCAGCTCCGACTCTAGACCCCCGTCTCCACAGGGAGAAGACGAGGACTCCTCAGCAGAGTGAGTGAAGGGATTCTCCCTCCGCCTGTCTGACACTGGGAGCGACACAGAAATCAGATAAGATGTCACTGATGTTGAGCCACTCTGACGGGTTAATTGAGAGGCCCGGGCTGCTGCTGCTGCTGCTGCTGCTGCTCTCTGTGAGCCAGGAGACGGGATTTGAGTTATGAGTTTTCGCTTTCTGCTAAAATCTGCAGGACAGATGAGTAACATGGATGAAAACATGCAGTCATGTCATGTTTTTGCGAGTTTGACCACTTCCTCGACTTCAACACCTCTTGCACAGGACCTTATTTCTTCGTGTATGTGTGCGACGAGCCTTCTGTAAGATGTGGAAGAACCAACGCGTCTTTACTTTAAAGCTGCAGCACCTGATTGTTTGGCCACAAAAAGAGAGTTGGGGGGGAAAAAAGGGGGGATGAGGAACGCTGTTAAAAGAGACATATTCTTCTTATTTTCAGGTAATAATCTTATTTTGGATTACCACTTGTCGGATGTAAAGGGTGCGATCCTGACATTGCACGCTTTTACCGATTGACCACACGTAGGGCTTCACCTGGAGTTGTGTTTCCGACCACCTGGTGAAGTCAATACTAATGTTTACTGTCCTTTTTGCTTGTTTTTGGTCTCCACCAGTCCCTGAGGGGAATATCTAACTGTGTAGCAGCAGCTTTGTTCTGTTCACAACCTCGCTGACTTTCTCTGACTGCTCGGTGCTCAGCAGGCAACACACGGGGCTTTTAACGCTGTTTTGTTGAAAACAGCTTCCTGCAGCTTAAAGCTGCGGGAGGGGATTCTTGACAAAGATAGCCGATTGTTGAGTCTCATTTATAGATCGTCAAGTACCGACGCTTTGGATCTGTATTTGACGACCCGGGAATGAGACTTAGCAATCAACTACTTTTCTCGAGGAAAACCTTTAAAAACACTCTGATGAGAGGCTAAAAGTGGCTCCGCACAGTAAAACTGAGAGCCAGAAATGTAAAAAAGTGCTAAAAAATAAAATCTGTTTTAGATCTGTGATGAACTGCAGAGCTGGATGATAATTCTCTGTGGAATATTGATTGTAGCAGCTTCAAACTGGATCCATTCGACAGAAATCAGGCAGCAGAACCAGGGTGTGGTCCTGCTGTAAGAGCTGCTGGCTGGAGCGCTCCTCTCTGCTCCTTTTCACATTACTCCAGCACCTCACAGCACTTCCCTGTGTAGTGCATGTGTGTGTGTGTGTGTGTGTGTGTGTGTGTGTGTGTGTGTGTGTTGAGGAGCAGGACCACGGGAATGATGTGTGGTGGTGCGGTGACTGGATCGAGCCTGGTGGCATTTCTCTTTCCCAGCCCTCTGCGGAGCTGTTATAGTGATCATCGTGAATTTCGCTCCATATTTCAATCGCATAATTTTAACCTTTGCGTCTGATCCATCGCCAAGTCATATTTCTCCAGTCACATGGGAAAAATAAAAAGATATATTTTTAACTTTTTCGGGGGTTGTTGTGCATCTGTCACTTTTTCTTTGCATGAACCTTCGCCGAAGCCTCATCTTCTGATGTCGGTTGTAACTTTTAAGTTGTATTAGTATTAAAGAGCTGTGTGCGTGGTGTGTTTGGGCTGCTGCCTAATGCCCTCATTCAGAGTGAAGGATAAGCGAGTTCACTTAATGTGACACTGAACCAAATCATCATGCTTCGCAAATCCTGGAGAGACGATACACTGGTCTGCGATGTGTGTGTGTGTGCGGTCATGTCGTGTGTGTATTTAACCGCCTGTACATGTATCCATGCTTGAATGTTAAGCAGCCTTGGTGCACATTCATGTCATTAGCCCTCAGAGTTTCAGAGTGTGTGTGTGTGTGTGTGTGTGTGTGTGTGTGTGTGAGGTCCGCCCGCTCGGAGACCCCGGCGGCCTGCAGCCAGGGCACACAGGCCCTCGCGTCTCCTGAAATCACCTTCATGTGGAGTGACTTCTTTGCTCCACCAGCGACAGGGCAATCCCACTCTTCATTTGATGGCTCATAATTACTTCAGAATAGTTTAACGGTTGCACTAAATTCAAGCTGAAGTGTTTAGGCCTCTTGTCTCCAGGATACAGGGCGAAGCCTGGCGCGGAAGCCTCCCCGGCCGCGTCCAACACAACAGGCTGACGATCAGATCGGCTCCTCGCCGGTGGAAATTATCGGCGAGAAAGAAAAAATCCGAAGAAATTATATTGATTCCGATGCTTATTTTTGTTTTCCAGCAGAGGCCAGAATAAAGAAGATTGTTTTCCAGAAATGGGATCAGTTTGGCTTCATTGCACTTGTGGCACTGAGAATCAGGACTTGCATCCAAAAAATGAAATAATTTTGCCCAGTGGAATATAGCTGCCCACAGTCAGACAGTTTTAAGAGGCTGGAAAGTTTTATATTACGGCTCTTTTTATGAAAACAAATGTATTTCATTCTATGAGACAGGCCTCCTGTGATGTGCTTTTTTATCCTATAACCCCTGTATTCTTCTGCTCCTCAGATGTAACGAGGCCAGGAGGTTTTGTTAAAAAAAGAAATAAGGAGAGAAACAGAGCAAAAAAAAATATTCTTGCGATGTTATGCAACCCGTCTTGATGCTGAACATGCTGTTTCAAACTACCAGATGTGATTCTGCAGCAGAGGAAAGCCAGTCACGGTGTAAGGACTAAAGCCTGTCCTCTGGAACAATGGCGTTACACTGAGCTTTAATAAGCTCCGCTGATGAGTTCATTTATGTAAAAGAATGAGCTCACTCCAGAGCTGGCACACATGCGAACCAGTCAAAACACGAGGAAACCGGGTCCGAAAACAAAAAACAAGCTTGTGCTCTGACTTTTGGGGGTGTTCATGGGATCACACGCCGTTGCCGCTTTTCTAAAGGTCACAAGGTTTTGGGAAAAAAAGCCCATCTGGAGGAACCTATGACACAGGGGTGCAGAGTATCAGGTAACACTTAGGCTGTATTTTTTCCACAAGTGTCAACTTTGGAAATGTTAAGCTCTTGTACGTGCGTCTGTGTCCGACAGGGTTTCATTTCTGAAGTTCCCAACAGGGACGTCTGCGACTCGAACCACTCGCTTTGAGGCTCCAACAGCGTCACGCTAAAGAAAGTATCAGTGTTTATCTGCAGCTAACGCTGTTTTAGAAATGTTTCACGTCTTACTTTCTTTCTTTCTTCTTCCTTAAGAAATATTAAAAGGGGCACGGAGCAGTTTTGGAGAAGAAATTTGAACTTTGAATTTTTATATTTACCATTTTAAGGAGGTAATGATAAAAAACTCAGAAATATTTCCATATTCTCCATAGATGAATAAACAAGCGGTTCTCAGAGGAAAAAAAGGTCCCAGAGCGCTGTTTGGAGCTAGAAAGGTGGCAGGGTCCGCCACATACAAACAAAGTAAAAGGATGAATTACTTTGACCTTTCTGGTGAGCTTTTATTCAGTTTTTTCAGTCATGAAAACAAAGAAAGTTTGTTTATTCAGTTTGTTAAGGCATTAAAACAAATTAGTCACTAAAGATCTTCTTCCTCTTCTGATTCAGATTTATTCCCCAGAACTACGGACTGCGCCTTTAACTCGGTGAAACAACACAAGCAGTTTCCTCACGGGTCATAAATGTTTCTTTTATCTCTGTTGTGACAAATAGCTTTGGTAGCTGTGACAGCGAGCAGGGGAACAGGACACTTTGATTGTATGGAATTAAATGCATGCAGCTGCGGGGCTAATCGAGGGGATGTGCCATTTGGCTTTAATTACGGAAATGTCATGAAGGAAACCGTACCAACACGGCGGAGTTGAAAGAAAAAAGGGGAAAATAAAAGAGAACCTCGCAGAGGTCGTCTTATGGAGATTTGTAGGATGTCGGAAGGGAACAGAAATATATGACTGGAAATGAAAGAGACCATTCCTCTTATCTTCGACCCCAAACGTGCACGTCTGTACGAGGTTACTGCATTCATTGTTCTCAGATATACACCCTGCTATGTTTCACTTACAGCTCAGAAACATGTAAGTATATTTTCATGAATCGTTTCACTGAGCGATGGCCCTCGCAGGAGAGACAGATCAGTTTTTTGAAAAGTGCCGTGGGAAGGAATGCTCGAGGCTGGCCACAAATAAAAAAGCCCAGATATGAGAGATTATAAATGTAGCGGCGTCCTGTTCTGTGTTCCTGTGTTACCCCAAGAGTCCCTCTGCATCAAACGCTGATCAAACCCCTAAATTTCCTCCAATCTCTGCCAAAAACACAGGACGAGCGTTTGGCGTGTGAAGTCAAACGAGCGAGGTTGTGGAATTACCCTTAAAAAGACGCAGCGGATCAGGGGTGGAGCGGGCCACACCCAGCCCGGCACAGACTCATTACACTTGATTGATTAGTGTGTAATTAAATCGGTTCGCCGAGCGCCGGTTGACAAAAATACGCATCGCATCCAGAGCGCAGCGCACCAGAGGGCCACAACAACAAATCCGCACAGTAGCCCGCCGAACAGTTAAAAGTCACGGCTCTAAACTTTCCCTTTTCCAGACGTGACATTTAAGCCCGGGGGGAATTCCATGTGGTTTTCTGTTGACAGCCTTTAAGTGGGCACGGATCACATCATGCCAAACAAAGCCGCTCACTGTTTCACCATGGTGACGCAGCGCCAAGGTAAAAAGGGTGTCAGATAATAGATAGGGACTTCCACCGATAATGGAAAGTATACGGAGGCCCGAACGCTCAGGTCAGGACGCCGCACGCCGTAAGTGATGCTGGAGTGTCAAGTGTAGGCAGCTGCGTCACAGCTGGTCACGGTTTCCTCTATAAGAGCTGCGGCTTTGGCAGCCACTTCTCCAGAATGGTTATTGCGAGGAGGGGAAGTAGGAGGAAAGGTTGACCACCCTTCCCAGGCTGAGGCACAGAGCGCTTTTCTTACAAAATCAGCTCCTTTTTTTTCCCCCTCCTGTCGGTACTTACACGCCCAAGTCCATCCCTCCTCTCTCTGCGTTCACACGAAACCGAGCTGTCGTCACCAAGCGCGAGTGTTCTTTCCCTTTTTCCGTCCGTAACACATGGTCAGAGGTTAGCCTGGTCTGGTCTGAGCGGTTCCTGCTGAACCCAGACGGCAGGTGAGGTCCTGGTGGGCGCTGAAACCCAGGAAACCAACGTCATAAATAACAGAGTGTTTAAATGCGCTGGACTAACAAGACCACGTGACCCGCCGGAGTTTTTCCACATTCCTCCGCAGAAACTGATTCCATATTTGCCACGAACAGGTCTCTCTCGCTTTTACTGCTTGACATAAACCAAAGTAATGGCCGACGTTTTACTCTACAGCATATCCCCATCTTCAAAATAAAGTATGTCTTTCCTTGGATCCACCGATCTCAAGTTACAAAAGTGTTTCCATGAGTAGATTAAACTGTCAGCATCCACCCTCAGACTCCGGTGTGTTCGGGGAGATGTTCACCTGACGTTCAAAGGAAGACGTTCTTCACTTGCTGTCGGCACAAAGGTCGAAAAAATATTGATTATACAACAAGTAGTTCCGACCACGCAATCTGATTGGTCAACAAGACATTTTGACCGTGCTCAAATCAGCATGACAGCACGCCTGACTCATTACTTAAAATATTACTCCGCCAAGTCTGTGTTTATCCATCTCCATGGCAACGTAGTAACTGTCAGAGCTGGAGCAAAAAAATAAAAAAGTACGGCTTGAAATTCAAACTTTCTGCCATAAAATATGTAGAGGAAAACTCGGAAGAAGCCGCCGCTAGACGTTTCTCTGTTAACTCCAAGAGAGTGAGAGATTGGCGAAAAAATAAAACGGAGCTGTCCGAGGAGGACAGGACCAGGCTGCCTGGTGGAGGGAGGGAGAAGGCTAGCGAGGAGCCTGAGATAAACATGCGGGGATGAGTTATCAGCAAACGGGCACGCCAGGAGAGAGTGTCCCGCAAAATGATCAGGGCGATGGAGAAACAAATGTCCGCCACCGTGAGTGACAGCAGAGATGAGGAGTTTGCAGCAGTGCTGGTCGCTAAATCGTTTCCTCCGCTGTAACAACTTCACTTAGACAACTATTGCCCAGAAGGATGCCAGAGAATTCGCCGAGAAGCTGGCAAAGTTTGTGACATTTTCATCACGGATTTTTGAGAGGAAGGAATTAAATGCTTGTAACAAATTGCCGCCTGGTCTGTTAAGTGACTTAAACAAATAAACACCCCAGCTATTATTTAGTATTTTGCGGTGTTCGGGAAATTCCGAGACCGCGATAAAACATTCACGTCAGCTCAGAGTTCACTCATCTGGGACTATAAAATCCTTTCTGTTGCTAGGTCGTTACTAAGGTTTGGATTATTTGCTGGAGTGGTAAACTACGTTCCATTACACATATGAGTCTACTGACGTGACTGATTTTGTTTCAGTTATTAGTCAGACCCCATGTGTTTCCATGGAAACGCGACGCACACTCGCAAAAACCTTTAAAATTTGAGAGCAAAATGTCAATCAACATGGATATACTTTGATTATACATTTTATTTGTGTTGGTATTAGTTGTATAATCGCAATATTACCCTCGAGGGTAATATTGCTTAATTCAAAATGTTTCTTCTTCATTTTATATATTGAAGAGGCAACATGTAAGAAGAAGACGTTCTCAGCAGGATGTGAATAAATAGCAATTTTGACCTTATAATGTCTGCGTGTCATGTTGCTGGGATGTCTACTTAAGTTCACCAGTCCAAACCGCTAGCTGCACTACTAACTGAGCTAACAAGCTAAGGGCAGCTACAGTCAGCAGCAGTCAGCGGTAATTCTAGTGCTGTCCTTTTCCCTATCCTATTTGACAGGTGGCCGATTCCTACATATTGCGCCTTTAAAAGAAATCTGTTATTAATACTGTTCTTGTAAATGTGATGCACGTCTCAGGACTCCCAGGGCACAGAAACCACTTCAAACTGTAGGTGTTCGGCTGCAAATCTGGAAGCTCTTAAGAAGCTCTATTACGGTGAATTTATAAGAATAGTTGCAGATTATTACTTCAACAGAAGTAATGCAAAGAACCAAAAGGTGCAGCGGGGCTCATACATCTTTAATGTGCAGCTTTAGGTGGAGGAGCTTTTTGCGGGCTGAAGTGCAAGAAGATAAAAGGAACGGGGGCACGAGCCGAGCGCACAGTTCATCACGAGAAACTCCGTTAATAGTTTCCTCCTTCACAGGCCTGAACGTCTCCTCGCCCTCCTGCACGCTCTACTCTCGAAATAAGCAGCATCCCATGGTTAACTCCTGGATAATGTGGCCAAAAACCCATTTCAAATACCTTCATTCTCCTCCAGCCTGAAGTTTGTAAATCTATCAGTGAACTATTTCAAGTGCATGCTTTTGTTTTATGGCAGACATATTGGAGAAGGCTCCCCGAGCTAACCTCACGCTCACTTCCTGTCAACCTCTTAAGCCCCCGTCTTTAGGTTTACAGACATTCCTCATAACCCAAGAGGGTCCTGCCGCTGACACCGGGAGCACCTAACACACACGGCCCGGCTGCGATGGCACGTCACGACGAGTGTACTGACTTTGTGTACCCCAAATGTTTACGATATTCTTCAAACCCAGAGAAATCCACACGTTTACTCAGCGTAACAGTGCGTTTTATGTGGCGGTCTGTCACTGCTTCCAGGACAGGGAAGTCGGCGAAGGAGACTAAACTTCACGGGTGAAGTAATGTTGTGTTTGCTTTAACATTTGCCTCAGTCACATCAGACGCATTTTCATCAGCAGCGGTGGTCGTTTCATAAACGTCAGCAGTGAAGCGACTTTGACGGCAGGAACGTTTGTGTTTATTTGCGGTGTTTGTCTGCCCCAAACAGCCATCTTACGTTACTGTGCACTAGCCATAAGCTAATGTTAGCGAGCAACTGCATACACCAAGGGTGTGTGTGTGTGTGTGGTTAAACTCAGCACAACTCTCAGTAAATCCAGTACTCATTCCGGTTCTCTCTCGTCTTTCCCTCTCTCCTCTCTGTAATGTTATCTTCATAAAGTAAAGTAATTACATTACTTTGCTAACTACTCAAAAGCAAAAGTAGGTAAAAGAGGTAAATTACTTGTAACCTTACCTTTACATCTTGTGAAAGCCTTTAAACTCGCCACACCTTCGTGTTGCAGCATCTGTATTTCGCACAAAAAGACACAAAACAGCGCCAGCCTACGTTTTCAATGTATTTACTGGCCGCTTAAAGCTAGCATAACGTTAGCCGCGTTGACTGTCAGACTGCTGTCTTCACATACCCTACAAATTTGAACAAAATGAGGTGATTTCTAAGTGGAGGCTTACCGGTAGTGAACGTTAGCAAGCCAGCTACAACATATTTAGACGTATGGAGCAACTTTGGAGCTGCTGGGGGTCGTATTTCTCCTCCTTTGGAATGCTAGCTGGCTCCAAACCAAACCCCAAACACATATCAACTCCTCCGCCAAGGCGGCGAACAAGCCGGCACGGAATTGCTGAGGCGTTACTGGGATTAGAATCCTTCAGACATTGCTGATCCGACATATCTCACAGTTGCTTTACATGCGGTTGGGGCGGATACAAAAGCATTAATACACCCAGCGGACGGTCAGCACACACTGAGTCAGTCAAACACGCTGATACACACATTCCCATGCACACACACACACAAACACAACTGTCTGGAGGGGTTTTTTTTGGCAATAATTCAACAAATACGTTCCCTTATTCCAGCCTTAAATTGTTTCTAAGCCAGGAGTCAACGTCTGTAATGCTGAACCTCTTTGGTCATGCAGCCTATGGATGTAGATGAAAAAAAAAACACCAGGGGGATAAATGAGCTGTATGTACTTCACCCTGCACATGTCCCGCGAGAAATACGATACTCGCAAATCTTAGGAGAGAAACAATGTGACACACGACTTTAATATCCACTCAGTGACAGCGCATGCGAGCGGGAGCCTCAGCGAGCCGAGCCCCCCTCGCAACCCTGCACACTTTGCCACTGAAACCTTTGGCGGCTATTCTTGTCTCCGGCACCATGTAATTAAGTTCCTGTCGTTCTCCACTCTCAAACATTGCTTAACATAAACGGAGGCCTGGCTCGTTAATTAGTTCCAGTGTGCGATCACGAGCCGCTTGCTCTCAGACGCTGAGATGAACCTACTCCCTTCTCTATGTGAAGCGCGGCAGTGGAGAAGAGGAGGGCCATAAATGAAAGTGGAACATCAATCCTGGCGATGCGACGGGAGGGAGTCCATGTCACGTTAATGAAGGGGAGCGAGGCGAGATGGTTGTAACGCTGGACGTGGTTTGTGCATCCCTTCCTGCTTTTATCTCTTCTTCTTCTCAAGTTCTCTACGGTACGGATTTCCTTCATTATTAGCTTTCCAGTGCAAACGATTTCTATGATAATAACACCGATAAAAAGAATGCAACATCATGTAATTTATCCGAAAAGGGTTCCAAGCTGTAATATATGGTTGTGCTAACTAGTGCTAACGGTACTCCACGTGCTACTGCATGATCCCACTAATGATTACGTGAGGTTGTGAAGCGTTCTCTGCTCTCTTTCTCCATGTATGGCCGTTAGGAGGAGGATATACGGCGTGTTGTTTCCATATTTGACATGAATCATATGTGACAAATCTGCGGCGCGATGCTTGGTACAGGTGGAGAGATGAAGTTCCTCGCCTTTCATCTTCAGATGCAATTACGGCGCCACGGATGGGCAGCGCTGATTAATGCAGCCCGGTGATGTACGGCGCCGCAAAATGGAAGGGCATATTTATGAAGTCCTTTAATCTCCCTTGACAACAGCCTCACATGAGCCAACGGGCTCATCTCCGATGGCCACATTAGGCCAACTGTTCTCCTCTCCGCCGTGAATTACTGCTGTCACCTGTCGGAGATTTCACAGGACAGCGCCTCATTTGAGGTCAATTTCTGTCTTTCCCAGCAGATCAGCGGGTCCAGCGGAGAGGCAAGCCGATAAAGTTTGGGATTTTGAGGAGTGCGGATTATAGGATCAAAAGGCAATGGTGCTAATCCCTCCCCGTTATTAAAGATGATAGCGCTCTAAATGACAACACATGCAAAACTTCTCCCAACTCCAAAATCTTGCTAGCGTATGTAAGTACTTAACGGAACCGGGCTCAAGGGATGGGGCCCGCCTCCGAGCTGGATTAACCAGGAGGGATGGGATGTTGATCCTATAGTTAGTCTCCCAGTTCCCTAAGTTTCTCTGCGAGGAAGTGCACGACTGTGTGTGGAATGGAGACAGGAATGCAGAAGCGGCAGCGGTGTGGTTTTTCGGAAGCTCCTGTCTCTGCACTGTACACTGCAATTATCTCCAGAAGCTCAGGAAGCTAATTGGAAGAGATGTGGGATAAATCCCAGCCTGGGGGAATTGTGCTAATTTTCCACTTTCAGCTGACCTAATAAGAGGGCTATCCACTGCCACTGGAATGATGGTGTAGTGGAAGAGAGAGGAGGGGAGAGAGGAGAAAGCAATGCCACTCTCATTCTCTGTTAACATGCATACTTAATGACCCTCGCACTGGGATCCGACTACACGGCACAGATTAAATTACATCTTCTTTCCCTTATACATGCGTTCTGGTACTATCCATGTGCACGGGTGTGTCATTTCTGGGAATTGTGCCCAGTACCTCTCCAGCTGACGCTGCCCTCACATTACTTTGTCCGATTGAACATCCCAAACAGCACGGACACTCGCTTCGCGGATTCCTCCCGAGCAGTGAAGTGTGCACAACCACAGTCAGGGCTCCTCTGTGCATATGACAAATCTAATCCTCCTCCTTTTCGAACTTCTAACAGGGAAGTCTCTATTCAGACACGACCTTAATCACATTAACCCCCTTCTTTCCACTGTGTGCCAGACCTGCAGCTTGAACTGAGTTCCAGGGTTCCTGATAGTTTGGATGGCGGTCGGGTGAAGCCCACGCGGCGCTCGTCCAAGAATTCAAAGTCCTGCTATAACTGCCAAGTTTATAAACCACAGCGTGTCACAGGCGACCTTTTGTTTGACGGCCGGATAAAAGAGAAATAACAGTAAAGAGAAAGACTCACCTTGTAAACTGACAATCATACAGTAAATATAGAAAAACGTTTATATTTTGCGGTGATGCTCACTGAGTCCAAAGCCATATGTATTATAAATCTATATACTGCCATTATTTTACACGCACCAGTCGGTTTGTGGTCATGCGGCGGCCTAATGTCGTCCCCAGTGATGCGAGCGGGGGCAGAGCGATGGATCCGTTCAAACGCTCCGCCCCGTCACAGCGCTGGTTGCCGTCCTGCATCCACTCAGGCTTATTAATCTTTTCCATGATTTGATTCCAGCCAGTTGCACCAGATGTTCGTCGACTGAAACGCAGCCTCATTATGACACGAGTTAAAAAAGTAAGTTCGGGATTACGTTTCATTAAACCAGACAGCACAGCATGCGGGACTTCTTTCTGTCAACATCAGCCATGACGCGGCTCGCTCCATCAGCGCTACGAGCAGTGTTGACTCAGGTGTGAGGGGACGTGTGATCATGAATTTATCAAGAGGAGTTCAGATTAATAGTAAAAAAAAAAAAATCAACATCATGCACTCTCTGATTTTTACATGAGGTCATTTTTCCTACGAGCAGTCAGGAAAAAATGAGGTTTGCTAGCAGCATTGAAGTTCGAATGTTAGCAGCCATCCATTTATGTGTCAATATGGAGAAAAAAATGCTTTTGGCTAAACAAGGAAACTTGATGTATGTAAGTTGACATTCCTGCTTCTGCTCTGCACTGATCCATGACTTCACCTGGGTGGGCCAGAGTGTTTTTTTTCGGTGACCCGTTTTTAGAATTTTATACGTTTTCTTTTAATTCATCTGAGAGAACAAAGCCATCAACGATCAGTTAACTAGATCAATTAATTACCCAGGCTCCTCTCCTCCCGTCTATCCATCCCAACTCTCTCTTTTCTTGAGGTCGCTCTCGGTCCCAGAAGGTTCAGACCAGACTTTGACTCAGATGTGAAAATGAAAGCTCGACAAGCCGACTAAACACTTCTGCGTCTCTCTTCTCCATTGTGGTGAAACGTCACTTCAGTCTCTTTGCTCTTACAACCATGTCGTAGTTAAATTATCAAATTATGTGACAAAAAGAGATCCTGAAGTGACCACCCATCCATCTTTTTGGACTTTGGACAGCAGCTTCTTCTTAGAAACGCAGGACTTCACTGCAAGCGAGAATTAGCTAAATGCTGCTTTTAAACTACCTAGTTACCTCTGAAAACATTCGCTCAAGCTGAAAAACGTATCTACAAACACATTAAGCTGGAGAAACTTCATCCAGAACGCTTGACCCATAAAGGAACAGCACTGTGAGGCCACCAGACCCCTCCTCACCACTTGAACTTTAATCCCACCAGTGTAACCTGGAAAACATGTGATTATAGTCGGAGGTCTGACATGGCTTTGGATAGCTCGGATCATGGGATGTGGTGCATGTATGCAGACGGGAGCTTTGAAGTTTTTTTCTCGTGTGTCACTTTTGATCATTTCTTTCCAGCCTTTGTTGAGTTGACACAGTTATGTTTTTTCATGAGGAGACTTAAAATCTACAGATTATTCCTTGCAGTGCCGCTGCGGACCGTCAGAGTCAAACAGGAACGTTCTGATGGCAGACGCGTGAGAAAACAACTTGAATGCCGAGGACGCTTGATGTAGGTTAGACCACCTGATGTGTGCCGTCTCCTCAGCGTCTCCACCGACTCCTCAGACAATCTGGAGCAGAATTATTATATTTTGGAATAATCAAAAGCAACAAGAGAGCCCAGAAACACCCTTGAACAGATGCAAGCAATGACACGCAAAAGCCCTTCCAGAGGCCAGCTCATAATGCCTTTTAATGGTCTTGTTTAACAAGCAAGGGAAGTGGTTTCCCCCCATTACCCACAAAACCCAGAAATCTTGCCCGGCCAAAGACAGGGATATCCCAGAGTTCAGTGGGAGCAGCATCAATCTTCTTGTCTCCAAAGACATGTGCTTATTCAATAGAGAAGGATCAACCCGAGATCTGGACCGTGTCAGAACGCACTAAACACGCATCACGCTGCCTTTGCTTTGCTGGTTTAGCCAAACCACTCGCACTAAACTGAAATGCCAACAGAACAATCTACTGTAATTGATGTTTTCTCGAAAGCAGTCTGAATAAATTCAACGAATCGTCTGCGTGCTGTCTGGATCACCGCAGAGCGACTTCAAAACACTCGGATGGCATCGTTCCCATAACGTCCTCTGAGTTCTCTCCACAGTCTGACAGCAAAATTTCACACTGTCTCAAAGCCGCAAAAACGTCCGATGGAGTTAGAAAAACATTTATGAAAGCAGGCAATCGTATTACTTTTTACGGGGTAATGTTTTGCGTAAATCCAAAGTACAATTGTAAAAAGCCTCCGCGGACACAACTGAATCGCACACGACGCTGGGACGGAGTGTGAGGTGAAGTGATTCCTATTCATTCTGCATTGATACGTTGAGTTCGATAGTGTTTCCACAGGTTAAAGTTCAGGCTCATTCATATATCCTATCCAGCTCCAAATTCAGAGAAAATGTAGGTATCTACCCACTTCCTTTCTGCCAATATCAGGAGGTGGTTCGTCCAGATAAACAGTTGTTTTCCAGTCGGGTGCCACTGAACCAATAGCAGAAGAAGATGATGTAATTAGATGAGAACCAATCAAACCTCAAACAAATGCAGTAAACACAAATGTAGATGAAGCACGTGTGTTTGTTTCATCTCCTCATTTGAGGAACGTTGCTCTCTCCACATTGCTTCACACAGATCTGATGTTTGTTTCTTCAGTAGAGTGGAAGCTTCAGTGGAGGTAGACGCTCTGTAAGTCCTCCATTTCTAGCCTACGTTCTAGCTTGAGATGCAGAAGTACACATGAGCTTTAGGTGGTTAGATGTCAGAGGGGAATGATGACATAGATACAGATACCAGAAAGTTATACTGATTGTGTTTACACCTACCTGAGATACAAACAAACTAGATTACCTTCAGATGATGTCAAGCAGATCAGATCCCATTCAGATTAAGGTGCATTCACACCTCGCATTGACATTTCTTTATCCAGATATCACGATACAAAAAACATTATGATACCAGGTTTGAATGTCTCCAATGCTTCACAATATAATCCCAACTCAATACCTACAATTTTTCTAAAGCCAAAAACTAAACAAATTTCCATCTCCAGAACAACTGAGCAGACGCCGTTCTCCGATAAAGACCCAAAACGTTTGTATTTACTGTACATTTTGCCACTTACCCACCTTCACACACACATACACACACACACACACACGGTGTCAGACCTCGGCACATCAGATAAGGTCGGCCTGTAAGCAGACAGCCTCGGTTTGATCTCGGCGGTTCAGGTAGCGAGGGTATTTTACTGTATCTGCACTTCAAAAGATGGTGTTATAAAATTCCTCTGCTTCATGTTAATCCTCCCTCAGCAGTGTTCTGACTCGACTCAGAGTTTAAGAAAAGAAGTGGAAATAAAAACTCAACTGTCTGAGACCCGGACGGCGTTCGCAGACAGGACACAGCAGCCTGGGTTTGAACTGTGACACTGACATCACGATAATACCTTGTTTCTTTCAGACCGAGCTTGTACTTGGCTCTGCAAACACTACAAATACTTCAGCCTACATGTAGTGATGTGACTCAGTGTCACAGGCAGGCGGGGCCAGCACCGCATCGCACTGATGCTACACCTTGATGCTGACTGGCATTTATGAGTTCGTACATTAAATGCATGTGAGCACACATCCTCCTGCTCATGTCCTGCCAGGCGGGTTGGCCCCTCGCTCCGGGTCACGGTGCTAAAATTAGATCTGCACTTAAAGAAAATACACCCGGAGAATCATGGGAAAAAGGTCAATTCTGTTTCTTTAAACCAACAGTGGACCACCACACTTCGTATAAGTTCCCCTCATCTCTACATTTTAGCTTCTTTCAGCTCATTGTTTTGCTTTGGTTTAGTTTTACTGCTCTGATTCCCCCTCACCGCCCGCACTAAAACTCAAAACATACCACATGCCAATTCTCACAGTGCGGAGAGACAAACCTGGCGACTAGCTGTTGAACACTGGAGCGACAACCTGATCAACTTTGTAGGGTTTTGTCAATGTTATTGTTGAAAAGTGCGACATTGTGGGAAAAAAAACAGTGAATATTTTCTACAGCTATCAGCTAATTAGCATTACACATTAAAATATGTTGTGCCGGTTTTTATTACCGTTGGACAGAGCCGGGCTAACTTTCCCCTGTTTCAATCTTAATGCTAAGCTAGCTGGCTACCAACTGTAGCTGCAGACAGAGAGAGGAAACAATCTCCTAGTTTAACTCTCAAATCGGCCCGGTTGATAGGATATAATGTTAGCGGTTAACACTTCTGTAAAACACAAATACGTTCAAGGTTGACATACGCACCAAACTAGGCAAACTACGTTCACATCAGGTGCTTACAGTTGTTACAGCCGCAGTAGTTCTAGTTCATTTTTGTGACGTCAAACTGAGTTTCTCTCTCAAGAAGTCAGATCATCTCAGTGCATGATTGTGGCAACAAAAACAAGCATTTTAAACCAAACCATGGTTATTTTTCACAACCACAGCTGAGTACAAGCACAGCATTGTGACGAGGGAGAAATAAAGTTCAACCTAAACAAACACAACGTTGCGACATGTCTCTACTACAAGAAATGTTCACTTTAAACTTATGTGTTGTTCTGCAGAAACGTACTTCACATTATTAACATTTATTCTGGTTGCTCAAATATGCTTGTTTCATCAAAATGCCAAACTACTGCTTTAAAGGCTTTGAGGCCTAATGAGTGACTGTCGACGGGAAACTTGTTTTCTGTATAAATCAGCGCCAGAGGCTGCTCCGCCGTCATTTTGGAGCCAGTGGCAGCAGCAAAGCAGCGAAGCCAAACCCAGCATTCGATGCTTTGTCCCAAACTTAAACGTCCTGGATCAGCCTCACTGAGCAAAATAATTTGAAAGCCAAGGGCTCACACTGCTCGTAATCAGTGTGAGATTATATAAACTCGCTATATGCTTCCAATCTGTAATATCCGCTCTGCTCCAAGAGCGCAGAGGGAAGGGAACATTAAAGCAGCCCCCCTGAGGTTTCCTATAAGGCGCAGAGACACTCTGGACATTATTGCATTGAGTAACGTTTTTCTAGAGAAACTACTTAAATATCATCTAAGAGAATCCACACAGCCGCCCATTGAAACTGCCATTTGAATATAAATTAAAAAATGTTTTTACTATTTGTGTACTACTGTTTTATTTATGCGTGCCGTTCTTAGTAGGATATTGGTAATTACAGCACCAGTGTGTTGTTGTTATTGCCAATATGCATGCTAATGTTAAGTTGTTTCCTGCTTGCTTTCTTTTCCCCCACTTTGAACGAGTGTACTCCGACGCCTGGAAATGGATCCAGAAGATAAAATTCTGCTTAGCACCGAGAATGTCTTCAAGAAAACACTATTCTTCCATTACACCTGTGCGTTTCACATTTCACACGAGTAACAGCTCTCTCCTCTCTCTTCCTCTATCTGTCATGTTAACGATCCTCCCATTTGGGGTTCCTGATATCCCAGCTCCTCTCAGAGGATCCTGCTTGGCAGAAATAGAGTTTAGAGCAGCAGAGCTGTTTCCTCATTGATTTTGGATCTGACCTTCCTGTAACCTCGCGTAAAACAATCGCCTGTGTGCCCCGAGTCCCCCCCGCGGCAGGAGGAGACCAACGGGCCGGCTGCAGAGACAGTCAAACATAGAAGCAAGAGAGGGAAAGAAAAGGCCAACTTTATCACACTTCCCTCCTGACAGCAGTGAAAACACAAGGGAGACAATAAGGTCACACAACCTGAGAATACAGAGGGCTGCTGCGTCCCAGAGCGGGTAGACCCCCGTTAGGCATCACTGAGAAAACAGTCAGGGACAAGTTGAGTAGTTTTTTTCTTCATTACACGGAGTCAAGATGTCCTGTATCCTCAAAGGAAACAGATAAATTAAGCAGCGGGTAAAGAGGTGAGCCAGGAATACCCAGCTGTGAATTGGCCTGAAAAAGCGTGACTGTGCCACAGCAAAGATGACAGACAACCTGAGGGTCATTACTCTGTGATTAAATACTGCAGTGCTAGAAGTCAAATCTGGAGGGGACGAGGGTGGGGTGAATATAACTGGAGTTTAGCTGTAGCGTAGCTCTGCTGTGTGACCAGTGATTGCCCTTCTCCCAAACTTCAAAAGTCCTCCTTCTTCATGAAAACCCTGGCGTGATGAATAAAAAGGTGTTTGTTCACCTTTTCCCATGTGCAGCGTGCACTCGGCTCACCTTTACACACATCTGTTTCGGCGCTGTCTTGTTATCACGGTCCTTGACCACGGCAGGGAGCTCGCTCCGTAATAGAGATCACAGTGATGGATGAGCTGGAGTTTGGAGAGACCTCTGGAAAGAACTCCTGCTCGTGACGCCTGACAGGACTCCGAAAAGTCCTGGAGAGAGGCAGGAAAGGTGAAAACCTCAGACGCAGAGGTTATAATCACAACACTGCTAACTGCTCATTTTCCCAAAACTTTTCAGGCATTAAGTGCTGTTTCCTGCTAATCCATGACCTATAATGTGATAGTCACCGAGCTTAGAGCAAACTGCACCATGAAACACTACGACCACACAGGCGTGTCTTCATAGAGAGTGCTTCAATTATACGTGATCACAAGGGACAAAGCTTTCCTTTAAAAAACAAAAAAGAAGCACTCCTAAACTTAACTTTACTGTCCTGTTGCTGAGGTGAGACATTTTTCCCTCCTGAGCTTCTTCTCTGTGTGTACACTTTAACCCAGAGTGTGTGAGTGTGTGCGACATTCCTCTGGTTCGGCCTCGCTATTGTTGCAGTTTGTGGTTGTATGAACAGCAGTGAAACAATGAATGAGGCAGCTGTTCAGACTGTCAGCGGTGAGACGGCAGACGAGGCTTCTTACTCGTTACCCACAGAGAAGCTTTATTACAGTTATTATCACTGAACGTCATGCGTTTACCTGCATCGCCAGATACTCACTTATTGAAATTACATAAAGAGGCATTAAGGACACTGATGTACAGTCTCCGAAATAAGGTCCAGTGGGGCTCACAGTAAAGGGCGGTACGTCACTTCTTTATACGGTGCAAAGTAAAGTACTGATGGACGGTTTTGAACAGAACCTGGTGATGTAGAAGTTCTGGATTCTGTCAGGGTCTCTGGTCTGGTGATCAGTTTGACAGGAAATTAGAGTAAGTTTGCTAATGTTACTTTTTCAGGCTAACATTATTATTTTTTTTTTTTACTTAAAATACTAACCTTACTTTCTTAAATGCTAACATTGATTTTAAAGTGCTAACATTACTTTCAAAAAAGCTAACGTTAATTTTAAAGCCATAATTTCACTTTCTAAAATGCTAACGTTAATTTTAAAGCGCTAACTTCTCTTTCTTAAATGCTAACGTTAATTTTAAAGCACTAATCTCGCTTTATACAAGGCTAACGTTCATTTTAAAGCGCTAATTTCACTTTCTATACCGCTAATGTTGATTTTAAAGTGCTAATTTCACTTTCTAAACCACTAACGTTAATTTTAAAGCACTAAAGTCACTTTCTAAAACGCTAACGTTGATTTTAAAGTGCTAGCGTTACTTTCTAAAATGCTAACATGACCAGTATGACAGGCTGGACTTCTTGTAACCCGTGCTGGTTGATGTTTTGGGACCCTCACAGACGAACCTGTCAATTTAACAAAACAACTGAAAGGCTATGATGGGTGTGTCATAAAAAGTTTTGACTATTCAAGGACAAATACTTCACGGGTCTACAATTGATCTTTAACAGTATAGTAACAGTATGTTTGACTGGCTTCCAGGGAGTTGCTTCATTTCTAAATATCGTAAAATACCCATAATTATGCGATCATAAATGTATGGCTTCATGTTTTCTACCTTTGTGCTGCCTGTGCATCCTGGATTATTTGTAAATGGGAGAGCTGTCTACAAGATAAAGCAATCTGACATAACAAAATCACAAACCACAGCCTCAAAATGACCAGAAATTAACACCTCACTGTCACAGGCTCGACAGAACAGTCTGCAGCTGTAGTATTTATTGCATGGATATTGGGTCAGATTGCATTATGTTTCACAGGTGTGCTGTGTATTGTGTTCGCGCTCTGCAGACGAGTCCACGGAGAAGTTAATTGGCATTGTAGTAGGTCCATAGACGGACCTGAAATAGCTACATCCTATAGCTGAGGTTCACATTTATTGCTTCTCTTCATCCACCCCAGTATAATTTCTCCTTTTGTACGCCGCTAAGGCTGTCAAAGGTCTGTAATGAGAAGTATTAGCCTCCTCACTGCTTGTTAATTGCTTTCCTTTGTCAAAAATAAAGGGACGGGAAATCGCTCACTCTGCACATTTTAGATAGCATCACCTCCTTCTGGTATGCTGTGTGTGCAGTATATTGTCACTCCTTCTGTGAAAAGGACAGAAATGTAAAGACCTGCCCGGCCTGTAACTACCAGACAGTGGACAACAACAGCAGCGAGCATTAACAAGGTGGTAAACCAATAACAGCCACACATAACCATGAGCTGTCAAGGAGCTGGACAGCTGAGACATGATGGCTGGGAGTGGATCTAAACAAGACATTCCAGCGCTTTATCAAGGGCGGCTGCTCGGCTGTAATGAGCGCAGAGGGAGGGGTTGGACCTCGACACTGAGATGCCCTTACCCGTGGCATGTCGAATGTGAAAGTATGTCTCCAGCCTTATATAATGACAGCTCTGGGGTTAATGGTGTCAGGGGTGTTCATATCTGTCATAACTGAGTCATGTCTCATACAGGCCGTATCATTAGAGACGGTGGATCCATCAGCAGTGTGTTGATAGACGGTAATAAGTAGGTAGATACAAGAAAAACATACAATCCAAGTTCAGCGTCTCCCCGGTTTGTTTTCCAGCCTCGGCGCCTTTAGAGGTATTAGCATGCTAACGTATGCTACGTTGTTAAAAACCAAGCTAGGAGACAAATTAATCCTTACAATGGTGCTGAGTGAGAAGTTCTGAGATCAGCAATGTTATTACAGTTCCTGAGAGGAACGTGGACGTCTGTACTCAACAATTTTTAACTGGAGCAGGTCCAGACAATACTCTGATAAATGTACACGGACCCAACGTTCTCCATGAGAAAAACCTGCCTTGTCAATTTGGTAATTACATATAATGTCATAATGTATTTATAATTGTATCAATTTATCGATATATGGGCATGACCTTGGACACGACCTAATAAAAAGTGCCAATAACTGGATGGGCAGTATATTTTCTGTGATGGAATGAATAACTACACTCCTTTACCAAATACACATATTTGCAGAGACCTGCCACAACTACGACATCTTGGATCAAGCTGTTGCTTGTCTACAACAGGACGAGGAGAGAAGGACTCTGTGTTTACATCACTGATGCTCGGTGTTCAACATCACTGTTTACCTGATGTTGTGCTTTTAATGAGAGGACGCCGACTGTATAATCATCACCACCTTGTTGCTTCAGTTAACACTCATCCTGGTATAAATTTAAAAATATTCACTCAGTGTTTACACATAAAATTAACTGTATGTATGTTCTGTGGTTGTGTAGCCTGAAGGAACTTTTGTTAGATATACATATTTTCAAAATTAAAAGAAGACATCAGGGTAATTTTAAGGTAAGTGAATACACTAAAATATTAAATCAATCATTCTTGGAAGCATTTTATTGGGTTTCAAGTCTTTGAGGATCATTGTTGGCTTCATTTTCCTTTTCATCTCATCTTTCCTGGGACTTGGAACCACGTCTAGCACTCAGGTGTCTCTGGCAAGAAGAAGGTAAATACACTTTCAGAGCCAAAGATAACAGGTGCTGGCTGAGGCCGAGCTCCTGCTCACGCAGCCAAGCTGTGTCATTGGCTGGGAGTCGTTTGCTGTAGATCACCGATTAAAATGAATAAAGTGTAGTTGTATTTATTGCTGTTCTGTAACATCTGCTGTTGACGGAGGCCACACACACACACACACACACACACAACCGCAGAAGGCAAAGTTAACCAGTCTTTATTTAGAAAAGGGTGTTCTGGAGATTTTTAGTAGTCAGGCAAACAAACCTCAATCTGCTCATCTGATCTGGACCTCCCTGTCTGACGGATGAATGAATGAAAGAGGAAGAGTGCTGCTTTTTAAAAAGGAGCTCTGTGAGGAACAGTTGCGCTCATAATCAGGGACAAATTAGAGATGATTCAGTAATAGGACTCATATCCGTAAGTCAAGACCCCTGAGTTCTGCTCCAAATCACAACGAACTCTGGAATTACAAACAAATCTTTTCTAATGCTTCAGTTGCACTAATACACTGAACCAGACCCCGCTGCAGAAATCCTGACTTCTGAAGAAAGGATGCGAACAGAAGTAAAAGCCTCCAGTCTTTCTCATCCTTTGCCATCAACATTACATTTTCTAATCCTTCTAATTCATCCATCTTCTCTTTTCCCTTCGCTGCTCCACCACACCGATCTCCCCACCCTCCTGCTTCCTGCCACCCATCCTTTTTCCACCCCTCCCTCCCTCACCCCAATCTGTTTTTCCCTCTCTTCTTACTCGCCATCCCCCTCTCTCTCTCTCTCTGTCTCACTCTCTGCCTGGTCCGCTCCCTGTCTGCTTTTACATCTTCTCCCTCTCTTTTCAAGACCTTTTCCACTGCGGCCGTATCACCTAACGCTAATGAGGGTTTTTAATCATTTATAAGGAGGAAGAGATGGGCACGAGATACTGTGTCTGCAGGAAGACGAGCGTTGGGCGGAGAGAGAGAGAGAGAGAGAGAGAAACATCCAACATACTCATTTGCACTCGAGAAAAAAAAATCAGAAATGTACAATCATCCAGCCGCACCCTGTTTATGACTAAATACGCCTTGACACTTCACCTACAAAGAGAGAAAATGCAGCCAACCAAATAGCTAACTTTCAAACAGAACCCTTGCATTACGTAAATTCCCTCTGTCTACTTAGCTTAACAGCTTGCCAAATGAGACGACCTGAGGGCGCGATGGCAGATATCAGTTAAACGAACAGATGTCTGAGTGCAAGCGCAGCACCACGCTGCCGCACCATTTGGCTCGAGCTGGGCCGGGCCTGCACTATTTACTCTGGATCATGAGTGTGTGTGTGTGTGAGGCTCGGGTCCATGGAGTGCATCCAGGCTCAGACGCCATAGATCCAGAGCCAGAGCGGCTCTAGTGGCCCCTGGGCTCTTGTAAAATTAAAAGTAGTTGGAATGTGGACGCTTCGCCGAGTGAGAGCGCTGCGTCGATGTAGCGGCTCAGCTGGGACCGAGCTGTCGGGGAACACCTGTCTCCACACTGGACGGGGCCCTACAATATCTGAGCCGACATCGTAAACAAGATTTTCCGCGTGCTATTGTGTGTGTGTGTATGCGTGCTCACTCAAACAGAAATAGATAATAAGCAGGAAAAATAACATCTGTTCAGGGTCATAAACTCTCCACTTGTTTCCTGATATCTGGCTCGTTTTGGAGCGCAGGATTTAGTTAGTCAAATATTTTTCTGTCTCGATGATGATTCATTTTCAGCGGTCGGATCTTTCACCGTACATCGAAGAACTTAACTTTACTATGATTTGACTTGTTCGCCACTTGTGTTCATCCATTTCAAGCTACTTTACGTTTCTCTTTAGATGCTTACTACTAATCACTAATTAAGATTTTACAACAAAATATGATGATTTTAAAATCCTGTGAAGTGATTTAGATCAACTACCCAATAAGAAAAATCTCACCCAGCTTTGATTTATGTTTATAATACATAAATCAAAGCTGGGTGAGATTTTTCTTTTCATGTTCAAGGTCACGTGTTTCATATGTAATTGACTTTTCTGCATTAGTACTTTTATTTATATTTTACTCTAGGGTGTTTTAATAAAATACTTTTTACTTAAAGCTGCACCAGTCAATCAATCTGATGTGTCAGATGGTTCAATACACAGAAACACCTGCAGAGGCACCGCTAACAACTGTTGGACGAAGGTTCCTCCTATCACCGTCTATCACGTAGTTTCTTTAACCAATCAGATCGACAGCACTCCTATCTAAATAAATGAGAAATGATCCAGAACTTCACTTTTGAAATCTCACCTAGGCATAAAAATGACTTTAAAAGTTCAGTGACTTTGACCCAAAATGAAGATTTGAACCTGTACATGACCTGCCTGATGTTTGAATCATCTCATTTTTCTTGGTAATCTTGTGCATTAGCATGATTTCCCCCATTAGCATTCTTATTAGAAGTTTGTATGCAGCCATGATAAATCAGTTGGAATGAAATCAGATTGAAAACATCTTTTCCATGTAGCAAATCCTTCCGAGATTTTCTTGCTTCTGATCTTTCAATGAAACAAAAAAAAATAAAAAAATGCTATAGCAACATCTTTGCTAGAGGAGCGGCCATTGTTGTTGTTGTCGCCATACCTGCTCAGCGCTAAACGGCAGACATAGTTAGCAACTAGCTGGTGAGCGCAGCGGAGCATTTAGCAGCTAACAAGCCAGATATTTATCTCAGGAGTTGGTGGAGACCAAAAAGGAGTGCAAAATATTTGACTTGACTTGAATCACGATCCCAAACAGCTGCTAATTTAATTGCTACGGTGATAATTTGCCAATCTTGTGTTAAGCACTCTTTTACACTGCCCCCATGAGGCCAAACAAATCAATTAATACATTCATAAGTAATATTTTGAATGCAATCCTTTTACTTTGTGAATAAAAATATTTCTTCCATCACTTCCTGCCACGATAGAGTTATAGTAATGGAAGAGCAGACGGTGTATTGATGATCCCGGAAGCTGTGCAGACGCAACTTTATGGGCCACAACAGCATTGACACATTTTCCACTGCTGCTGGGAGCTCTCCTGCCCCGCAGCAATTAATATTGATTCCTGCATTGCTGTTTTTACTACTAGAGGGCACAACATCACTTATGAATGTCCCACAAATAATGACATGTGCACTCTGCCAAAAAACATCCCACACGGCAACCCCAATAATGATTTAAAGCTGTAACCAGGGCAGCAAATATTTAAAGCTTGGTTTATGTCTGTTTTTCGTGGAGGGGGGGGGATGCGGGTTGTGTTTATTATGTCACATTCTTTCACACGAAGTGAAAAGGCGGGAGTTTGGGAGTCCGTGCGTCCATTCAGTGGGGCATTACCATGTTCTTTGATGGACTTCATTGGGCCCAAAGGAGAAGGACGTAACCCTGTTTATTTAAATGCACAGCTTTGTGGGCCCTTAAATGCTGCTCTGTCTTCATTCCTCAGTCACTGTGCCTCCATTCAGCGCTAAAAACAAAAACCTTTGACCCCTTTTGTCTGCTCCATTTGTTGCTCCATTCGATTGCAATCTTTGTGCCTCATAGATTTCTCAATTTAACAATTTTCCAGCAAAACGAGGTTGTCTCTCTTTAGACCTGCCTTTGGCTTTCCTGGCTGGGTCTCTGTGCCTTTCTGTGGGAATCTGCACCTAAAGACCTCTTTTCCGCCTTGATGTCCCGATGGGAACGCTCGCCCAAGTGACATTGGCATAATACATTTCAGTCTTTTTCGCAGCTTGTTACAATTAAAACCGTAAGCAAAGACACAAAACAGATTCCCAGCCAAGCAGTCGCTGGGTCTGGCCAGTTGTTCTTATTTCAGATAATAGCCGGATTAGCTAATTCAGAGCAGGCCATTATTGGAGCTAATATTGAGCCTTTCCTCAATACAGTGTGAGCCTGACAGGTCAATCCCAGCGTACTCTGGAAGATTATAATATTTCATCTCACAAAAGAGGTTTTAAATGTCTTACTTCAGCCCTCCACTTTCTCCCTTTTGCCAATGTTGAGCTCACTCTCGGGTGATTCTCGGGTCACCTCTTAAAGCAATTACATTGTAAAAAACTAAACTTTTTTTAAAAAAAAGGCAGTTTGATATAAAGTTTTAATGCAGCTCAGTTCAAACGTTTATCAGCGTAAAGCCTCGTTAATCGCGTGCACTCCGACGGCCCCGTTCAGGTGAGGAGTTGTTGCCGGTGATGTGTTGCTTTGGACGGTCCATGTATCCGGGCAGAGCCGGCTCTGTTAGTGTCAGTTTATGAGCAGCTTTACGAGCTGGTCAGAATGATGGAGAGGCCTTGAACAGCGCCATTGACTGGGCTAACTGCAGTCCGTCTGCAGCCGGCTAAAATCAACACCAGTATTATACGCTTTGGTGAAAGAGCCGCCAATAAAACACTTTTCTGAGAAGCAGTTGTGGGCAGTCCCTGTGTGACTTCTAACTTCCTTCTGTCTGCATCAGCAAAACACGCATCTAGTCTGAAACAACAATACGCGATGTGCTGAAAAAACGCCTAAAGAACATACGAACAATAACAGCCAACTCCCCGTTTTAATGAGCAATACGTCCGACGACTGAGCGTCTCATGCCAGTTTGGAGTTTTGGAAGAAAATATTTCCTCCTGCATGAAAGTGCCTTAAATTCTGACCCACCGCAGAGAGGGCGAAAAAAAAAAAAGGCGGCTGCAGGGACAGACAGGGAAGTGTGGTAATATGAGGTGTTTTATGATGCCGCCAGGGATAGCCTGATAATCGTGAAATACTGTAGCAGCACTGGGGCCAGAAATTCAGCCTTCAAGATCCTGGGCAGTGTTTCTCTTAACTGGATCATAAATTAGTTTGGCAGGTGGGTTCTAAACTGCGGGCCACACAAGACAAAGCCCCAGACAAAAGTTGTGGTCACCTAAAGGAGACATATTACGCTCATTTTCTGGTTCATAATTTCATTTTGGGTTACTACCAGAACAGGTTTACATCCTTTAATTCTAAGAAATAACACACAAGCTGTCTGAAACACTCTGGTTTAGCACAAGAAGTACAAAAGGTCTCCTTTAAGTTTGTGTTTCTCCTCACTGCAGAGTTCGAGGCATAAATTATGCAAATGTGTGACATGGTGACATAGTGTGATGTCACAGAATTAAAGGCGGGACTACTGAGGCGTTTCAGGAGCTGGTTTTCTGTGGGAAAAGAGGACCTTCTATTGGTGAGGACTTCAACCTTTTTAACTTTCAAGACGTTTTACATTCACAAGAACATTTAAAACACTGAAGGAAAGGAAAAAAAAACTTAAACCGTAATAGGTAAATTTTCAGCCATGCTGCAGCATTTACTCACCATGTTGGTACCAAAGTCTGTTGGTACGCTTTCTATCGTGAGGATCAACCCACGTGTGGTGAGAATCTCAGAGTTAAGCATTTAACCAAGGTCCACTTGAAGAGAAAAATGTGTCTGTGCAATGACTCACTTCTATGTTTTTATGCACTAAAAGACACATCTGAAGTCTTAAAATAAGGAAGAGGTGTGTGACCTTCCCAGTATGGACCTGACTGGGCTGTGTGTGTGTGTGTGTGCATGCGTGTGCGCGTGTGCATGTGTGTGTGTGTGAGTGTGTGTGTGAGTGTGAGTGTGAGTGTGAAGGGGACAGCTTTAGTAAACCAGGGGCTCATAAAACGAGCAGGATTTATATGGAGTGAACAGTATGTCCAAGAACCACTTCTGAGTTATGTGTCCAACAGAGACTTGTCCTCAGACACAGAGCAGGGAGGGGCAACGCCGAAATCCAATAATCCAGTCTGTGTTCACGTTTCCCGCTTAGAGCCTCCTAGTGGCCGTCTGCATTCACCTACAAAACATTTAACACTAAAAAAATGATAGATATATATGCTCAGGGGTTCAGGTAACATTTTAGATTCACACACACACCTTCACACAGGTATTATTTGGTGTTGTTGTCAGACCAGACAGATTCATTTTAACCACTTCAGGCTTGAGAAAGAACAAGTTGCTTATTTTCTCTAGTATTGATTGAAATTGCATGAAACATATTGAACTTAGACCTGAATAGTTTTGGTCAAAAGCATAAAGATGCCACTAGAGTTGTTCTCAGTGGAGCGCGTACCTCCGCCCCGGCCCAACAGGCCACTTTGATTCAATCAAGCCTAATCCAGCATCAAACTCAGAAACCCTGCACATTTGAATCGCCCATAATTCACCATAATTAAGCATAATGCATAGAAACCAGACGCCAAAATGTGCCTGATTCTTCTTTCCCCCATCAAGATCCATCCATAAGTTCCTTTGAACTTCACAGAAATGCGGAGTGAACAAATGTCCCATCTTGTCATCGTAGTTTTGTGGAAATCCGTTGAGCAGTTTTTGTGTAATCCTGTTGACACACTGCAGAAGTTGTTTTTGCCGGTGTCAAGCGGACACCAGTAAAAACAACTTCCTTCATGGGCTGGTAATGAAATTAAAATGAAATCTGACAAAAACAGTTTTAGTTAAGATCATGTAGAAAGGCTGCATGAAATTAAGCTCCAGACATGACGTTTGTAAAACATCTAGATTCATTATAAAGTCATATTGTGCGTCTTGTAAAAGAAAAACATGTTTGTCTGTGTCAGACCTGTCAGCTGTCTGCCTGCTGTCCACCCAACATAAACTGGGATCAATCTTAGAGACCAGTAAACAGTGAAAGAAAATTATTCACTTAAACACTCAATAATTGTGATATTTAACCTGTTGTGTGTTTTTAGTTCCATCAAGCCTAACAATTCCTTTGCCTTAATGTGTCATACATCATCTTTATGTCTATAAGTCTGTGCGCTGGTTTACATTTCTATTACTTTTGTGCATTGATCCATTAATGGATAACATGTTACTGCAGTGATGGCACACGATGCCACATGGAACCTTGACACTGGAGGCAGCAGTCGGGTTATTTGGGAGAGAAAAGGTCATGTTGTGTTGTGTTACAGGACCACTGTGCAGCTGTCAGCTCAAGTCCAGATGAACTTTGACTTTGAGGTCTGAGGCAGAGATGTTGATGCAGATCACGTGTGTGACCGTAAAACGGAAACACTTTTTTATACAACATTATATTATGGAGAGTGAGATCCGCTGGTGCAGAAACCGAAGTTTAGTGAAGACACAGATCAGGTTTATACGTCTGAACAAACACCATTAGTACAGTTAGTAACTCAACCACCGAAAAAATTGCGATTGCAGATTACATTGGTTTCACCAAGTCACACAGTTAAATGGCTTTTAATAGTGGTATTTGTATTTATTTTTTGCAATTTGAAACACCAATAACGACATGCTAGTCCAGATGAACATTAAACTCAAAGTGTAGGCGCACCAAGTCTGTGGCGGAGCCTGCGTTGGACAGATAGGTGGGTGTGTGGTGAGCAGAGTTCACGACAGTGAGGTGGAGCGGGTCACGGGGAGGTCAGGGCGACTAGCTTGGTGGTCTGCAGATGCTGAGAGAGTGACAGTTAAGGGCCGGCGATCTCTGAGGCCGAGGTTATCGCAGTCACCATCGCACACTTCCCAGGTTCTGGTGACATGTTATGGCTATCACTGACAGCCGCTTAGAAGCCAGTTACATCAAATAAAGAGCTGCAGCCATGCATGTAAGAGCCCTTTGCTGCAACATGTGAGCTAAATTAAATCTCTGCTTGGTTTATTTTCTGCCTGAGAGGCGCTGTGATGTTTTTGCAGGCATTAGCGAAGGTTAGCAAAAAATTATATGGCTTGCATGAGGTAAGTGATATCTGATCAGGAGTGATGTTGATGTTTGGAGGTGAGCGACTAAATGAAGGAGTTTTGTGGGGTTTTTTTCTCTGAGGGTTCCATTCTCATTCAAAATCAGTGTACACACATGCAAATGCGCACATACACATCAGCTGAAGCAAATCCAAGAGGTTTGTCCCCACTTTGTGAAAATCCCTGGGACTTTTTTTTTTAAAAGGTTGTTCCACGAGTAAGAATGAGTCATTGGCCTCACAATGGAGCCACAGTGACAGCCCGTCCTCCGCTGAGCTCTGATAGCGGGAGAATGCCACTCTGGGAGGGTTTTCGGTCGCTTTATATTCTCTCCACGCCGAGGTCCTAACCCCCTGTGTCGGCCCCCTCACCCCTCACCTCCTGTCTTCTCTAATGTGGCTTTATTGACTGTGACACACTGAGCATGGAGACGATGACCAAACAATTAAAAGTCCCCCCCGCCAAAAGGAAGGGCCATTAGAGCCACAAACCATTCCACCGGGCTTTGTGCTGCCCGAGCGTGTGTGTCCGTGTGTGTGCCTGTCCCCAAAATGTGACAATATATAAGCAGTAGTGGACGAAGTCAGGCGGGTGAAATTCCTCTCACCCACACCACCGCCTCCCCCTCCAATGAGCCCATGAATATGAAACAGAGTTCTCCGGCTTCCTAACACCAGCGGAGACGACGCGCTCCGCAAACACGTCTCTCATTATGGTTAAATTATCAGCAGAGCGGAAGAGATCAGGGGGATCATATGATCACACGGCGCTATTGTTGGCTGATAACTGTAACTCAACCCTGAACTCTTTAAACCAGCCATTTCAAAGTGCTCTTTCCTAAGATTACTTCCCCGACACATTCTGTTGCACATCTAAGCCTCCACAAACTGGGTTATCGGCGACATCAAGCCCGCTAAAGCTCGAGCAAACATCTCAGAGATCAACTGGATTATGATGAATTGTATGTATTCAGCTGCCACGCAAAGCTCGCCCTCCGCAGAGATAGATCTCTAATGAAGTTGTGGGGGGGAAATGATGCCAAGTGGCTAATGCTCTTAAAGAAACACACACATGCACACATATAAATACTGGTGTGTTGCCTGCGACAGCTTCGAGGGCCCTAATCCGGCCTTTGTCTCAGCTCTGGCTCTCTGTGCTGCATGTAAATGCGAAGCGAGAAACCCCATAACGACGCCGCTAATGGCCTGCGCGACCTCTGACCTCGCGTCTCCGTGAGGGTCTTCACGGGGCCACAGGCCAGCTCAATAATCGCTTCCATGAACTACTCAAAGCCCTTTCAAACCTGACTTTTAGCCCCGCTGGAGAGTTAAACGTTAATTTTGTGAAACCCAGCTAATGCCCGCCTGTCACTTGTCGTCAGGTTTGATTACGTTCGAGAGCCGCTGTTTGTCCTCCTTTATTAGTTTACGTCGTGATGAAATGATCTGCGTTTCATTACGACCTCCTGGAAACAATCCTGTCGACAATTCAGACACACGTTCATACACCCACGGACGGACGCACACAGCCGCACAGACACAAGGCCGAAAGTTAAAGACGATATGTAATAATATTAAAACTGTTTTCTTTTGCTGATTCATCCTGAATCCTGCAGTTAAAGGATCATCTGGCAGGAGCATGTTTGATATTTTACCTATTAAAAGGGCTGTTTTTTTTCATTAGCGGCCATCTGCTCCATAAATT
This sequence comes from Diplodus puntazzo, assembly GCA_963678695.2. Taxonomy (NCBI): domain Eukaryota; kingdom Metazoa; phylum Chordata; class Actinopteri; order Spariformes; family Sparidae; genus Diplodus; species Diplodus puntazzo. The sequence goes on along the minus strand of OZ023163.1, from coordinate 7,205,363 downwards.
CTTAAAACCAGCATCTTTTGTATTCAGATACTCTGTCGGTAAATTTCATCTGTGCTAAACCTTTACCAGATCCCCCCCACTGACACAATTTCATTAGTTAGAGATGACATCAGGCCCAAACAACTGGCCCTTTTATCTAAGAACAGCATCAATTAGATTTGCTGCCTTTAAAGAAAATTGGAAGAACATGAGCCTGAACAGAGTCGAGCTCGGAGAGGCACGTGTGCGCGGTAACAGGTATGAAGAATTCAGTTTTCCTGTGCGCTTGTTTTCATTCACAGAGGAAATCATTAACTTATGAAAACACGGCGCTCTCCGGGTTCTCCATCGGAACGTTCGCAGGTGAGCTGCAGGTTTAAAGTCTGAGTTCAGCGAGAAAGGAGTTGTTTTTTGTCGGGCATCAAAGTTCTAGTTAATTTATGTTGTATTTTTCGCATGAAATATAAAGTTATTCGGATCGCAAGGAGCTCAGCCAGTGTGTCCAGTTACATCTGTCACCACAAACTACTGAACACAGTGCGTCTGCAGTGTGTTCGCTGTCCATTACACTGTTTCTGCACTGTGTAACTTCAGCGAGAGGGAAGGATCGCAGCGTTACACATGTTTACTTCAATATACAAAAGTTTAACACATAACATTATAATGATGTCATGAGTTTTGTTTGCATCACGTCCGACAAACTGTTATTCTACGACAGTGGTGTAAACTCAGAAACAGTGTGGGACACCAAATCACCCAAAATACCAATTTCGACATAATGTTGCTTTGAATTTATAAGGTGATTTATTTGATTTTTAATGTCAGTGTTGTGGTTACAGCTTGTTTCCGCTGCCCCCTACTGGCAATAAAAAGCTAAGACGTCATCAGATGATAGATGAGTTCTCAGACTGCATTTCTGCCTCCACACAGACTGTTTACTGGCCTTTGAGACAACACGTTGACCCTCTCCTGCAGACATTAGCTTACTGAAGTACTACTGTATCTCAAATTGTTGTTAGCTTGTCGATGATCGCTCTAATGTAGCACACTAGCTGATGGCCCTAACCTCATGTACACTCATGCCACCTTGCTGTATGTCCAAATATTAAGTACCGCACTACAGCTGGGTCACAATTTGTTCTTACAGATTGTTTTCCTCTCAGTCACCCTGTGCAACAATGTTTTGTTATTATATATATTAGTAGAATAAATATATTGTCATATTCTAAATTTTTGGTGCTTAACACGTTTGAGGAACAAGTTTCACCAGATATGATCATTAATGTGTCACAGTGTGTCCTTCAAATGCCAAAGTATTTCAATCACCTTGATTAATGAATAAACCGAGTCAAACATCCTCTGCAGTCGACCATCACTCAGACTTACCCACTACTACCATCTACTGGAGACAGCTGAGGTGTTTCACCAGTCAGTCGGTCACAACCACCTGCAATGATGATCGAATAAAAGCAGGGTGACCTTCTTTGGTTTCAAATGTTGGAACCAAAATCTGCTCTAAACAAGAAATAGAAACCTCTAAAAAAAAACGCAGCGCAAACTGCTGAAGTTCGGCTGACGTGAAAGAAAACTCCCAATTACATCGCCGACACGCTGCTCAGGAGGATCGTTACTCCGACGTCCAAATATGATCTCAGAACACTTGTGAGAGTGCAGAAGGGCTTAGCCAAAAAAAAAAAAAAAAAAAAGAGAGAGCACAGACGGTCTATAAAACAGAAAATATGAGCCACACGAACACAGGAGCTGCTAACTGTGATGAGGTCAGGCCTCTTTGGACCCTCGCCTATTGCCAATGTCATTAAAAAAGAAAAACTAAACACAGAAAAAGTCTTTTTCCTCAGGAGTCATAAATTAGAGATCAGATTTCTTCTCAGGCGTCGAAAAAATTAGGAGCGGCGAGGTCAGTGTTAAGACAGAAGTGTTATAAACGTTTAAATGTCTCAATGTGGCATTTTTGAGGCCCTCACATGTTACAGATGCACGTTGGTTTTAAGGATTGGCTGCAAAAAGCAGGAACACAATCTGTTTGCACCTGCAGCACATTTCAGTTGCTTATTAATTGTATTCACGGCTGCCTGTTTTCTCTAAATTGGGCTTTTGTTCCTTAAGATTGCATTATTTTAGCGATATATTCTGTCCAGGATTTACACAAACCCACACATCACACACACAGTATCAGTTGGTGGTGTTGTAAATCCCTGATGCCCTTTGAGACAGTGCCCCCCTCTGGATCAACTTAGAGAAAACACCCAAGACCTTCAAGTCCTCGCAGGTCACACAAACACACGACACGCAGTCATTTGCATGTGGACAGTGTGTGACGTCATTCGGTTACACATTAGTGCATTATGGCAGGTGCACATCTGCGGCTGCTGGATGGATGTCAGTGCTCCGAATACGAGCAGCTATTAGAGAACGAATGGCTCGAGCTTTCATAATAAATCCAGTGTTTTAGTGGAAGTTTCTGTTCGCACCTTCTCCCTCCCTGCTCACACAGAAGATTAATACCGCTCAGTCTGATTTGGAACATCTGCTTAGTGCTAAAGAGGATACGGAGCCTGTCATAACATTCCCCAGACCGACAGCGTGTCATTCACTAATCAGATGACTCCGTGCGCATCCACCGGGATTTGAGGAAAATTTCCAGGCTCCCTTCCCCTCACACCCAAAGACTTACATAAGCTCGGAGGAATCCGACTGAGATCTCGGATCTGCGTGGAGACAAATGGGCCACAACAGGTCTTCTGTGAGTTCTGTCTGGACGAGCCAGACGAACAGCAGAGACGCCTCGAGACAGACGGCAACATCCTGGACTCCAGAGAGCCAGCAGGGAGTCTGCACCTGCTGTCTGTAGATGTTTAGGAAAACTGACTCCTAACTGCATTGTGATACTCGAATTATACAGAATGAAATACACTGCGGGATGAGGGGAGGTGGAAGTATGAGTCTTTAAATGAGCACTGTGTAGTTTGAGAAGAAATTCAAACTCAGAATTGTAATATTTAAAATATTACTGAGGTGAAAATACAAACTCAAGACATATTTATTTTTTCCACATCTGAATATTAAAGCTGTTCTTAGAGGAAAATAAGGTCCACTATTTGAAGCTAGAAAGGTGGCAGGGTCCGCCACATATATACAAAATAAACAGTATGAAATGATGTTGTACCTTTAAGGTCAGTTCTGTTATTTAGCTTGTTTAGTCATAAAAAAAATCTCCAGGATCCCAAAGTGATATGAAACATTTACACCCTCGAATCGTGCTCAGGCTCCTGCAATCCACTTCTGATGGGTTGTTCGCTAACACATGTAGCTTAGCAGCTATGTTGTTTTTGCTGTGAAGCTCCAGAAATAAACTTCACCTGACTTTCCATCGGCATGGGGCTGAGTAGATCATGACTGAATTTTAATTTTTGGGTAAACTACACAGGGTGCATTGACATTTGGAGAAATACTGGTTTTTCCTACAAATATAAAGCTACAGCCAGCAGCTGTGTATATTAGCTTAGCATAAGGACTGGGAATCTCTGGCATAAACCTCAAATGGCCCCGTTTGAAGGTTGTACATCAACGGCTCACTTAACACATTACATGTTTGTTTTATTTGAATCAAAACCAAAGTGTACAAACAATTTTTGGTGGTTTTTACGGGGCAACTATGTGAGACTATTTCTTAGCTGGTGTTGGAAAGAGCCTGGCTTGCCGTTTCCTCCTGTTTCCAGTTTGTATGCTAAGCTAAACTAACCAGCTGCTGGTTATGTCCTATATGACGAACAAACATGAGATGCTATGGACGTTCTTGCTCACAAAGACTTGACAGAGTTGTCCTCAGCGTAACCTTTTGAGTCCGGGGAGAGCACGACACGCTGTTCAGTGTATCACCTCTGCAAGGACAGCAACCAATCAGGAAGCAGCACACGTTCTCTTTTTTCCAACTGTTTGGGGTCCCTGTTGACAGCAGTGGTGCCGGCACCGGGCCGCCCGGACCTCGGCTCCTGTCAGCCCGGCGTACACAGAGGAGAGCGGTGAAATCACTAGCACATGGGCCCAAACACTCACACTCTCAGCTCGTGTTTGGAAATATGGCATGCTCAGCGTAACACCGCTGACCCCTGACGCACCCACACGATCCTTTAAAAATAATACAAATAAATCCACCTGGGAAACACGAGATGGGCCTGGAGATATTCAAATATTTAGAGGAGAAATCGAAAGTCTGTTATTCAGATTACTGAAACAGCCGTATCAGCATATACCAAACGTTAATGGCGGCGAGGGTCCGACACAATGTGCATGTGTTTGTGTGTGTTTGAGTGTGCGAGCATGTGCGAGTGCTTACGCGCTCCACAGAGAGCTCTTTGTGTATCGCGGAGGCTCCAGCGGTCGGCAGGCTCCAACTTTATGTCAGCGACTTTGTGACAATGTTTATATAATGTTTGCATAAGATTATAAATATACAGGTGTATTTACCTGTAGGAGCGCGGCCTGACTGCCCTTTCCCAATGTCGTCTGTGAGACCAGGTACTGTGGAGGCGGCGTTGGACACACCGGGGCAGTGATTTGTACGTATTTGTTTAAGCCTCGGGTTTCGGGTTGAGCCGAGTACGTGTCACTTTCATTAACACGTCGGTGCTGCCGGCCATGTGCCTGCAAGGTCATCTAGAGTTACACTCTTTTACTTTGTGGTCACCAACACGCTTTAATTTTAATGGACAGGAAAATATATAGGTGTATACAGGATATCTCTGTGCGGAAAGGCCTGACATTTCTAAATCGCGTCGTTCGTCATGTCAGTTCTTAGATTTATTTGCTGTTTTTAATTTGTTCTTCGCCAAACTGTTCGGCTGTAAAAGAATTCCTGGTATTCTTCCCCTCACTCATCTGTGCGTAAGTCTTATATGTTTTCCTCATTAAATGCAGGATATGCGATAAATACAAATATTATTTTTTTGTGAGTGAAAAAACAACTGTGTGTCTGGAGAGGACTTGTCTCTTCAGTGGCCTCTAAGCTGCTATTAGCCAGTCTGCCGGAGATTTATGAAGTCTTCACAGCTCAGTTTATTAAACCACTGACGCCTGCCAATTTGCAGGGGTGTTGCAGGTGTCAGTGGGAGTGTGAGGTGAGCTCAAGCTGGTCAATGGCCCCATTATGAACCTAACACGTCCAGAAAAAAAGATATCCTATAAACATTAAGCTCTTGCCATGATTCAACTATGTGTGTTCAAGTGTACAAATATACTAGATAACCAGCGAGGATACTGCAGTGTGCTTGATCTGACAACCTAAACAAAATGAACAAATGTGCACATTTATTCTTAAATGTTTTTGGGTTTTTTTGGGGGGGGGGGTTCAGCAGCAATAAGATACTTGCGCATGCAAACTAGCAAACATGTTTGTAAGATGGCGGTGTTGTTAATGTATTTTTGAGGTGATAATTTTGAAAGTAAAGACATAAAATATTTTCAAAATGAGCTTCCGGGTCTGAAAAGTGAAGCCAACCTGCATTGTTTCTAATGGCCTGCAGGTGGTTTCAAAAGAAGGAATGTATTTAAGCTTATGAAAATAGTGTTTTCTATGTTATGCTATCTTAGTTTAGCCGACATAACATTTGTGAACACCAAAAACAATGGTCAGCTGAAGCTCATGAGAATGTTGTAAGTTTTAAAAGGTGAAATATGCCTGAATAATAGTTTAAAACATTCAAAAGTACTTTGTGTCAAATATGTATGTTGGCCTATTGAGCTGCAGAGATATCTACTGGCTATAGTTAGCATGCTAACCAGTAAACCTCTGCCAAAGCTCTTGTGCTGGTGGCCGAAACAAGACCAACATTCCCCCACATGAGCTCCAAGCTCCCTGTCCGTACTGCTAGCTGCACTTCTAACTGAGCTAACTAGCAGTGAGAGCTACAGTTAGCGGCTTCCCATTGTGATGTGCTGCGCCTCTATTTGTTTGGAGTATGACTTTACCAGGCTCTCACACGCTGCACCTTGATAGTGCCGCTGAATGAAAAGTTAAGGAATCACTAAAGTTACTGCAGTTGATCCTGCTAGGACCTTAAATGTGTGTTCCACATTTTATGCCAATTAATTCAACCTTGTGGTGACGCTATAGGAAAGGTCAGAGGTCACAAGGGTTCATTATCTTGGAAACATGAATGTCTGTTTCTCAGTCTTTCAGTAGTTATTGAGATATTTCAGTCTGAACCAAAGTGGTGACAGACATCGCCAATCCGAGAGCTACTCTGTTAACAAGGCTCAAAATAAAACTGTTCTTAAAACAATCTGAATAGTCACGTTGAAGTCTGATAACAGCATTTAAGACTTTACATGTAGAAAAAGAGTGCCGCGATGACAACACATAACTATGAAATATGGAGGGTTTCCTTGTTACTGTCCATCAGTCACAGCCAAGAAACCTTAGCCTCCCTGGGAGACGAGACTAAAGAGGAGGACTGTCTCTCAGCTTTCCTAGTCTGGTGTTTCTCCATCGCTAGCATCTCCGAATTCCTCCACGACATCCCTTTGAAAAGTAAAAAAAAATAATTCAGTAGCATATTCATTTCAGCTCTGGTAGGTTAGCGTTAAGCACCGAGCGGACTAATTTAACCCGACAGTCAATTTTGGGGTCATTAGCCATCAGAAAGTTAGCGATTATGCCTTATTTGCTTTTGATGTCGCGGTCCCTGAATTACGGATCTGCTCGCTTCAATATAATCTCACAATAACCAGGTGGCACTTTGAGGAACCGCTGGAACAGTTAGTGCCAGAAAGTGTTATTCCTGAAACTCACACATGAACGCAACTCATTTCCATCTGTCACCGCAGTTTTTAAACGTCGCGCCGTCAAATTATGTTTCATCGTCTCGCAGCGTCCCCCACAGCGACACAGATCTGCATCTGAGATGCTCCTTCAATGTGATGAAATTAAGATGGCTCCCGCAATAAAAAAAAAAAACCCCAACTTGTTTTCACTCTCTTTAATAAAAACGCTTCTGTCGCATCAAAGCCTGCAGCTGAACCCGCGTTTTGATTTGCGAGTTAAAAGGGAGCAGAGATAATCACAGGGCCCTCCGTCTTACATGACCAAAGCACTCTGTGTTTATGGGCTCGTGATGCAAACCAGTGCAGCGGCCTAAACTGTTTTTAATTTGACCGACAAGGTTTTAGTTAGGCGGCGGTGGGGGAGGAAGAAGAGGAGGTAGTGAGGAAGGGGTCGGCAATGAATCAAACTGAAAAGTATCGCCGCAGGAGTCTCGGGGTGCCCGAGTGGAGTCGATTACCAGTAAAAAGAGAAAAAAAAAGTCACTTTTTCTGAAGCGGCCGGCGGGGGTCCGAGGTGTTAAAGTCGCCGGATCGTCAGACGGAGTGTGAAATAAAAGATGATGATGTTTACAGACGCACAGAGAGAAGCAGATTCTCCTTGTGGAGCTCCAGCTGCAGCAACGTTTATTTTAGCTCTCCTTCATCTATCAATGCCAATTATGAAAATGGGACGTAATTGCTCTGTTATGTCGGCTCTCGTCTTCTCTTCTGCTTCCCTTGTTTGGTCGGCTCCAGGGTCAGACAACAAAGACATTCACTTCGTCCTTTTCTTCTGACAATGACTTCATCGTTGTTCTTCAAATCAGAACAAGACACTTGAGGGCAAAACAAGACGTAGCTTTGACTTCAGCCCGGACTTAAACCTTACAACAACAGGCTTGGATATCACTTTTCATTTGTTAACAGCCCCGGCTGACCCCCAACCCGAGAGCTGTGGCCGAGTCCGTCCAAATGTGAAGTGACGTCTCAATCTATAACAGACAGATAACGGCAGTAATGTTTAACATTCCTCAAATTCCTCACGTATAACCTAAGAAATGAATTTGAAATTGGACACTCCGCCTCGTAAAGTCCCACTGAGCTGAGCACTTAAGCGCCGAGAAAGCCGCGTCGAACGGAGAAAGACTGTGCAGCAAAGTGTGAAATAGGCCGGCGCTGAAAAAAAAAAGATTGCTCACTTAACTTTTCATGGCTGAGTAAATGTTTTAAAAAGTACTCAGAAGCAACATCTGCCGCAATAATTAGATTAAACCCGTCCCATCTATCTTGACTGGGAAGTGGAGCAGCTACGAGGAGAGAGCAGACAGTCTCAGACGTCAGAGGAACGGCTTTGCATGTTAAAAGCCCACCTGAAGGCATCGGCTTGTGCAGAGCGACTAGCAGACATGATCGTCTCTGACTGCAGCCTGAAGGCAGACTTCACTCTGCTTCTCTATCACCAGCAACCATCCTCCGCAGACACGGGCAGAGACGACGGTACCAAAACAGCCGAAGGGCGCCAAAGAAAAGCCATGGATCTGTTTGATCAGATTGAATCAAGACGCTGAGCATCACTGTAGAATATCACAAAAGATGTACTGCATTACATTCAAAGAGTCGAGGAAACACACATATTCACTTTCTTGAGAGTCAGATGAGGAGACTGACACTCTCATGTTTGGTAAATATGAAGCTGCAGCGACTGGCCGACGAGCTCAGCCTCACTTAGAACGTGTCATTTCTGCCTCGTGGTGACTGTTTCCAGCGCTGTGTTCTGATATTCATACTTCCACGAGTACTCTTAAACGTAGTACACTATCCGCACTTACTAAGTGCGCAGATTTCAGCAGGTGAGTGTTGTTCCAAATCTAATACTCCGTGGAGCCCTTACCGGAAATTACGATCTCAACAGCTGCCGCGGCTCGTCACCCGCCAAAAACATCCCGCTTTGAACGGTGAACAAAAGACATCTACGACTTTACTTTTTAACAATTACAATCCCACAATCCTGCAATATGGCTCCGCTGCAGGCGCTGTCGTCTCTGTAGCTATTTAAAAAAAAAAAAATCCGAGCTGGGCGCCTCTGCCTGGCTCCGCTTCTTCCGTTACGTAGACAAGATGGCGGCTGTTGAGTGAGTAAAAGTGTACATCGTTGCACACTCAACATTTTTGCCGTTATGAGGGCAACATCCGGGTCCTTTAGGTACGCTTCTTTTCGCCGCGATCGATATCGGAACACCCGAAGTACTCAAAGTAAATATAGTAAGTACGGGAAGTATTGATATTGGAACACGGCACAGGCCTTATGCTAAGCTAACTGGTTGCTACCATAGCTAGGCCTATATATTCAACAGACACACACATTGAATATGAAGCTCTTTGTGTATTATTTTCGCTATCGCCAACAATGTAGGCTAAATCAATGTGGTGGCGTCAAATGGTACATATTCCTTTACTGAAAAATTGTTGATTTTCCAAAGAAAATGATTTTAAAGCCTTTTTTTCAGCTCATGCTGTTACGAGGACTCACATTCAGTTCTTTCTCCATTTTTGGTTTAATTCCTCACGGCTTGTTTTCTCTATTGAAAAACTTTAAGTGGTTTGTGGCAGCAGATGTGTGTGGACCTGCGTCGTTTGCCATAATATATTACAAATGTTCGTTAAATAGTGACTAAAAGATGGAAAAGTGTCTCCCCTGTAGATTCAGACACACACATTAAATATGAAGCTCCAAAACCAGATGAGCTCAGCTGAGTTTAGACGATTTATAGTATGATTTTTGGGCGGTTGAACGCATATTTCACAGCAGTGGATGGTACCAAAATAGCTAAGAGGTGTACGACTGATGTAATGTATGTGTGTATTATATTTGCTTTAAAGGGATAATTCAACATTTTTAGGACAGGGTTAGATGTTTATTTGCTGGTTGCTGAGATATAAATGAGACGACTGACACCAATCACGCACCAGATCGCCAACAATTTCAACAAAAGTTATCTTAGGACAGTTTTCATAACAGAGGAGGTCTGGGCCGTTCTCTTTAAAATTTACAGAGATCCAACTATCCTCCATGAGTGAGCACTTGACGACAGCGGAGAGGAAAAAACTGCCTTCACAGGCAAAAAAAAAAACCTTCTCATCTTACCATCAGCAAGAAAGTTGAACGAGCCTCCCCCCGAAATGTCAAACTGTTCCGTTTATACAGTCGAATCTGCCCTTTTCCCTAAAAAATTATTAATCACTGAGAGACATGTGGTATATTGCGGGCCTTCAACCAAATAATATCATGTTCACGCATCACGTTTTCGCTCTCATGTGGTGAGAGGTGATATCATGCGCCCGCTCATGAGGAGCTGCATGTGCTGTGCATTTATTCAGCCTACTTTTTCCTTTTTTGCCGTCTATTAATGACTGATATTCTTCTTCTGGGTGACTGGAAACAGAATATTGGCCACTTGATGTGACAGAGCAGTAAAGTGTGATTTATGTTTCAAAGGTCTAATTGGCAGCATTTCCTCCGTCTCCAGGCTGCACTAGTCAGATTTCTTGACATATCTGAAAACCTTGGGAGATATATACTTGGCCTTAAACGGCGCTGGCTGGTCTCGGATAATTTATCTCTGTCTAGAGCTACCACTGAATAAAGAGCAGACCTGCTTCTGTGGCGAACTGTATTTCTCTTTGGAAATATCAATTTACGTGGTTCAGCAGAACAATGTCCTGATGGAAAAAAAATTTATGGACTAAAGAAAAAAAAAAACACAATAAAAAGGTTATAGATGCAGGCAGTTTAGGAAGAGCTCATATAACTTTACACCAAACTATATTTTTTCCAGCCGTTTTATCATAAAATCCAAATATATCGTCCCTTAAAATTTTATGCACTGTAATACGATACAGGGTTCAATTTCCCAGGACAATTTTGATAAAGTAGACGTTAACTGGAGTTGTTTTTTGAGGGAGCTATAACGCTGTGGCTCTTTGGATGGTCCTGACTTTTGGTCTCAAATGTCTCAGCAACTGGAATTTTGTCAGGATGAACTGTCACACATGCAGAAAGATCCGAAAAATGAAAATGCAGACACAGGAAACAGACAGATTCAACAGGAAAAGTGAGCTTTAATGAAAGCCGATCACCAGCTCAAATAAACCCCCCAACAAAACGAAGACACAGACGGACCAACTCAGGCTTAAATACAAGAAAACCTAATGAGGGGATGAGGTGCAGGTGGAGTGAGGCGGAGAAACACACTAGAAACAGGGAGAAGGAGCTGATGGGCTGAAGGAGGGAAGGAACTAATGAGGGAGATGCAGTGCAGGTGATGAGGGAGAGCGGGCCGAGCTAATTAATCAAACTGAGCACAGGTGTGGAGAGAAAATCAGGCCACAAGAAAAGAGGAGGGAAGAAGAAAAAGGGGGAAACCAGAAAACTTAAACCAATGTTTTGTCATATTATGCTCATTTTCAGGTTCATTATTTTATTTTGGGTCACTACTAGAAATGTTCACATGCTTTACTCTTTAAGACTCTTCCTCCCAAATATCCAGTTTCCTCTGATTGGTCAGCTCACACATGCCTGAGCCAGCGCTGCTCACCTTCTATCACGCTCTGTCGCGTTTTCAGCGATTATAGACAAATGTTCTGCAAATGTCTGACATGGTGACGTAGTTTTATGTCAGGAAGTCACAGAATTAAAGGCAGGACTGCCGACGAGGTGTTTCAGCCACTTCAGGTGCAGAGTTCTCTGTGGGAAAGAAGAGCTCCCATCGTCGTGGACTTAACTTTAAGATCTTTAACATGAACACAAGAACATGAAAAACAAAAAAGGAAAGGAAAACATGAAAAAGCACGAGGTCTCCTTTAATTTAGCAATAATTCATGTTCATCATGTTTTTGAAGGACATACTTTACTTACACCATGTTGATCTTTTCCTAAACCTAACTAAAGTACTTTTGTTGCCTTAAGCTAACCAAACTAAGACTAAGACTGTGAGCTTAAATGATTCACAGTTTTATTTTGAAAGTCTAACCAAACATTGGATTTGTATCATTATCAGCCTGACAGCAGAATGAGAACGTGTATTTCCACGTCTTGGTTTCAAGACATGGTGTGATATCATATTCATTTGATTTGATTCATTTAGATTTTATTTAGAGTTATATAATGTTTCTCACAAAATGTTAAAAACTAAGCGTGTCTCTGTTCTCTCTCCTCCGTGATGACCTCGAACGCCTCTTCATCATTGAAGCTTCTGTCATAAAGTTGCAGTGCTGTAAAATCCAGTATTTGTGCATTTTAAACAACATCACTCCACTGACATTAAAATGATTTAGACTTGCTATTGATTCATGTTTCACACTGTTTAACGTCACAGAATTTATTGTTTCACTCACTCTCACTTATGATGAATGACAAATCCCAGCTGAGTGGCCTCCTGTAAACAGCATCAGGGCTTAACTCGTCGTGAGCTGGAACTTTTGCAGCTCTAATTTGGATTATTCACAGTGCTGTCACTGCTGTGTTATGCAAACATGCAGTCCACGTCTGCTTCATAAATCCTCATGTAATGTCTGGCGAAGGGAATTATCTTAACGCGGCGAGAAAACAAGCAAAGCCTTTTAGCTGTTGAGGCAATATTGATTTGCTTTGCTCACTAAAAAGGGGAAATTTATAGATGCGCACTGTCATCTCCAGAGGGCGATATAAGTTTCCCTCCGGAGGAACGGATACTGTCTGAGCGAGGCGTGAAGAATCGGGTCCAGATTCAGCGGGAGCGCTTCGGCCCCTCCGCGAATGTATAACATGTTATTAAAGGAGAGAAAGTTGTTACAGGACTGTTTCTCTTGAAGGCAACCCAAAGCTATCCAGTTCTGTGGTCGCAGGAACAGAATTTATTTCTCGCAGCGGGGCGAGCAGCGAGACAGCTGACGACACTAAACCCCTCGTCTCGGTTTCCCCGCCGTCCTCTCCTTCCTCCCCGCTTTTTTCTCCTTCACTCACTCAGAGTTGCTGCGTCAGCTACTCTTCGTTTTCACAAACCTCACAGTTTCACTTCGGGGGAACAGTTTGTTCTGACTGCTCACGCTGGAGGATTTCTTTCTTCACGGTCGGCTGCATTGTTTGTTTGCTAAAAATTGATTAAAGCACCCAACTGGGAAAACGCCAGCCATAGCATGAACACAGACAAGTCATTCAGATCTTTTGGTATCAAGTCAAAGTCGAGTCTCAAGTCATTTATTCTCTGTCAAGTTATCGAACGGTGATGCAAGTCAACGTTAGTTGAGGTCACAGTGACGAAAGTCCACATCTCTGGTCAAAGCCTAGTTTGCATCTTTACTTTGAAACATCTAACTTCATGAACCTTAATCTAAGATTTAAAGGTGCACTGTGTAGTTTTGGTGAAGAGAGAAGAGATTTCAGAGGATATTCATTGACCTAAAATAAAAAAAAGAGCCCTTAAATGTGCTATTTGCAAGTAAAGTTGAAACACTTTTCGATGTAGGACCGGTTGGCAGCAGCATGAAGCTTTGGTTCTTGACGAATTTGGAATGAGACTGAAAATCAGCTTCTTTTTTTTTTACAAATAATAGTGATAATAAAACAATTTCATACTTTGTTTATATGTGGCGGACCCTGCCACGTCTTCACTGCTTCAAACAGTGTTCTAGGACCTTTTTTTCCTGTTTATTCAATGAATGAAATTGAATGAAATCCTTGAATTTCTCCTCCAAAACTACAGACTGCCCCTTTAAGTTATTCTTTTCTATTTTATTCTGTTCTGTTCAGGTGTTCTGGGAACGCTCCCGTACAGACACATCACATATGTCAGCACATGTACGCTGCCAGTCTTGCAGAAACTAAGTTTGTCTCACTGAAGTTTGATCAGTCCCACATTTTTTTTCACATGCGTGGACAGTTGTGAGTCCTGGCAGAGCAGCTGATGCATCTGTGGGACAGGAAGTTCTTCCCAGCTACAATCTGCAGTAGACGCTGATAACAAAGTTACACATGTTCGATATACGCTGTGCTGGCGGTGACCGACAGACGGACAGACTGAGGAGGTATAAGAGCCCTGAAGTGAGCTGAGAGAGCATCTGTGTTTCTACAGTCTGAATATGATGCAGGCGCTGGTCCTCCTGCTGCTTCAGGCAGCATACGGTGAGTAGTAGACCAAGAATACAGATGTTAGACATCGAGATTAAGGAATTTAAAGTTATCAGATTTATTATGTGTTTGTAGTTTTTGGATGTGGCGTACCTGCCATCCAGCCTAATACCAACAACAGGGTGGTGAATGGAGAGGATGCTCGTGCCCACAGCTGGCCATGGCAGGTACTGTAACCTCACTGTCTTATATTCACCTGTGAGAGGACTCATAACTATTCCCTTCTTTCAAATTCTAGTCTTTTCTATAATTGTGTTTTTCCTCTCAGATCTCCCTGCAGGTGAAGCACGGCAGCCGTTACCATCACACTTGTGGAGGGACTCTGGTGGGACCTCGCTGGGTGCTGACTGCCGGACACTGCATATGGTGACTGAGAATGAGACATGTTGTGCCGCTGTGTGATTCAAGGGGGTCAACGAGTTGGACCTCAAGGAAAACGTTGTGTCTTCCAGGCCCGGAGATGTGTACCGGGTGGTCCTGGGAGAACACGACATGACCCTGCAGGAGGGCACCGAGCAGATCAGAGACGTCCTGCGCATCATCGTCCATCCCAACTGGGACATCGACTTTGTGGCTGATGGGTGAGTTTATTTTGACTTGGGAACAGGAAAACATTCATTTCTCAAGTGCAAATTAATAAAAGACCTCATTTTTAATAAACAATGGCGTTAACAGGCATAAATAACACAGTTTGATCCATACCAGGCCTGTATTTAACAAATCAACAAAATGATGTGCACATACTAAATCAGTAAATCAAATTATTTCTCTCACAGAAACGATCTCGCCCTGCTGAAACTGGATAAGAGCCCCATTATGAATGACAGTGTTGGCGTTGCTTGTCTCCCAGCGGCCGGAGAGATCCTCGCCCACGGGACGTCGTGTTACATCTCCGGCTGGGGCAACCTCTACAGTAATGTCACCCTTTCCTCATCTGTCATCCTGCGTTTGCACTGATTGCCGCAGATCACTGCAGGGTTCATATGTGTAGAAGATGAATGAGTGATTTGAGCTCAGAGAGTTTCAAATGTTACCTCAAACTCAGTATAAGCGTCAAATTTGCTCTTTCTGCCACTGTTGGGCAGAAACTCTAATCCCTCCAACAATCCTTTACTTTTTACATTTTCACACAGTAAGCCTCACTTTGTGCTGTTCATGTATTAACATTAGCATTAGCATTTGGGTCACACAGCTAACAGTAAGTTTCTCTAAAAAAACACATAATGTTGTTTGATAACAGTGTCTGTTGTTCAGGTGACTTTTTTCGGATCTCCAATGAATCTTCTAACAAGATTTTTAACATTTTCTTTTTAAGTTTCTGTTTCCTACCCAGATAGCGCTAGCCGGCTAGCTCTTCGTTTTGATCCAGAAACAGACTTTGCGTCATCAGTAGACAGAATATTTTCACCAAGATGGATAGAAAGATCTCCAAATGACCCACTGGGTTTTTCAAACATCACCGGTTAATTATATTTTAGAGAAACTTGATGCTAATGCGTGGGAGGCACAATGTTAGGCTAAGTCTGGGTTGCTAGCTTGACAGGGAGATGTGGGAATAGTTGTGCTGTGTGAGGAGAAATTTGTTTCTGTCATTCCAAAGTTGTATTATTCAGATGTTTTTGTGTCCTCAGCAGACTTGCTAGCGTTAGCCACAGCAGGTATTCCTACATTCATGAGTCAATGGATAACGTTAGGCTAGCTGTTGATAGCTGCTGGTGCGTCACTCTCTATTTCTACATGTGTTCTATACAACGATGTAGCAATGTGGAATAAGATTAATACTCGGCTGAAACAAGTTTCTGGTACAGATCATGTTCGTGCTTGTGATGAAGGAAAACTGTCATTGGGTAGATAACTGTTCATATTTATGTATATAAAAAAAGTCTTCCTTTTCCTCTTGTTCTTTCACAAGACAGTGAACATCAGTCACTTACATTTCTGGCAGCTTTTCCAAGCATTGTGTTTAAAAAAAGAGCCACAGTCACCTAACGTTAGCACGTGGCTACCTAATGCTGCTAACGGTCAAATATCTGTTTGGATATTCAAGGATCAAAAATGTTAAAAACAACACATACGATAACAAACAGTAAACTATTAACAATATATACAAAGTGAACTGTGTAAAGTATTTTAACTAATTTAAAGATGAAAAGCGATGAGATAACTACAGACGTAGACTGCAGGTTCGGCACTATATTGTGCAGCTGGAGAATTTAGTGAGCTGAACAGATACAGATGTCTTGCAGAGTCTTATTTCGTATTATATTAAGAGCTTGTCTTATCATTGATCTCTATGTTTAATGCATGCGTGTGTCCTCTCTATGTTTAGCTCACGGTCCTATGCCTGACAAGCTGCAGCAGGCCCTGCTGCCTGTGGTGGAGCACAGCGTGTGCAGTCGCAGCGACTGGTGGGGCGGCACCGTCAAGAGCACCATGGTCTGCGCGGGAGGAGACGTCGTGTCCGGATGCAATGTGTGTGAGGCGGCAACAAATTTTACAGCTCGTTCCCGTCAGAAATGAAGAAAAGGTCAGCTGCCTCATACACTGTTCCTGTCTCTCACCCAGGGAGACTCTGGAGGCCCTCTGAACTGCCTGGGTCAGGATGGTAAGTGGTACATCCAGGGCGTCACCAGCTTCGTTTCCACCCGCGTCTGCAATGAGGTGAAGAAGCCCACCGTCTTCACCCGCACGTCCGCCTTCACCGACTGGCTCAGTGACGTGAGTTCGTCCACAGACTCTGTTTGGTCGCCGGTGAATAAAACATGTCACGAGTCAATAAGTCATGCTTCTCCCCTCAGGTCATGCTGCACTACTGAGGCTCCGCTGGACTGCGGCTGATCAGATCCTAAAAAATAATGAGCTCCCAAGTCCCAGAACTTTCTCTGTTCATTCCACACGAGACTCGGAGCAACACGTCTGTCATCGCCGAACAACGCAGACAATAAAAAGATCCAAAATATTTAAATCACTTTCTTACACTAAAGCCTCAGTGTGTCTTGTATCCGTGTGTCTAGTTCTAAACTGTTGGATGTCTTTAGAAAAGATGAGAGGAATGTATGAAGTGCAAAGACTCAGCGGCTCTGTAAAAATGCAGAGCAGCACTTCATATTTCACCCTCCCCCACCCCCCTGTTGTGTGATAAGAAGAATGAGGAATGGCTGCCCATCAGTGTGTGTGGAGGACTTATGAATCATTATTTCCTATCAATCATCACCAAGGTCGGCCAAGTGTCAGCGCCGCTGAAAGCACTGTCTGATACACCAGGTGGGAGCCGAGCCGCAGAGCTGCACTTCACACGAGATAAACTGCAGCAATAGGTTACCGTGATGCACGAGCTCAGCCCTCTGCTGCAGCAGATAACACCGGCGTTTCAGCCACTTTGACGAATTTACATCCAGTTTGTGACGGTGGACTTTGCTTTTTCTGGCATCAAAAAAAGGATGGTAAACAAAAGAGAGGATGAAGCAACACGCTGACAACTCTGTTTGAGCACGTCGCGTTGGAAAGCTTTACATTTAGAGCGATCAACGCAACAGAAGCTCGGAAATATCGCAGTGAGCTCGTCAGTGTACATGTCTTCAGCAGAACCACAGTGTAGAAATACTCCTGCAGGAAAACCTCTGTGGACGACTGAAACCGACAAAATCACAAATAAATACTTAGATTATTCAGTACATTCAAAAATTATGAAATAATGAATAAATAGTAAAAATGTGGAACACAAAGGTAAATTAATATAAAGGCAGAAATATAAATTCATGTCACATTTTAGAAATTAAAATAATATGTATTTTAAATATTATTCTTGGTGCATTTAATAGCATGTTAGCTTATTTATTGAGCCATTAAATTGTCTGTTTGTTTGTTTATGATTTCGCTAGTTTCAGCCCTCCATACACAACAAGTAAAAGCACAGAATTGTTAGCATCTGTCATATTTAAAGAACCGAAAGTAAAAACTTTTTAGCTCATTTCAGAGTCACAAATGTGTTTTTGGCTTCAAGTTATTAGTGCATTCATTTGATTAATGCATCAGTGTCTCGTACCAATAAATCCTGAAGTATTTGTTGATCATCTTTTGTACAAAGAAGCTGAATCAGTAACTTAAATAATGTTACCAAATGAATGTAGTGGATTAAAAAGTCATTATAGTGAAACATAAATATACTCGAGCAGAAAACGGAGTCAACATCACTTCGTTAGATATATGTGAGTTGCTGATGCTGCAGATGTGTTGAGTTCATTTCCACTGGAGGCTTTAAATGTATTACTCTTTATTTTATTTCTGTCCCCAAACAGTTTTCAGTAGAATGTTGTTGTCCAGTGAGACGACCGGCCGCACGCACACACACACACACACACACACACACACACACACACACACACACACACACACACACACACACACACACACACACACACGGCAGAGGTGCAGCTTAATCACCTGTCTCCCTCATACAAACTCATTAATGGTTGATTTATTACCTTAAATTCGTTTGACACTTCAGACTCGCTTCGTTAACAGCGCAGCAGCTCCGAGACGTCAACGTTTACACAAATAAGCTTCTGTTCCTCGAGTGTTCTTTGTTACCTGAAGGAGCGCTGGATTTTAATCAGGAGAGAAAGATGTTAAGTAAATAAACAAACTCTCTTTAAAGGATGACACAATTTCAGACTGTTTTACTTTGTTCACATGTGGCGGACCCTGCCACCTTTCCAGCTTCAAACAGTGATTATTCAGTTATGGAAAAATGTTTCTGAGTTTGTATTATTACCTCGTTAATATTGTAAATATTAGAATTCACAGTTTGAATTCCTGGTCCGAGACTACACAGCGCCACTTTAAACACTTTCAACACTTGCTGGGTTCAGTTCTGCTTCTGACCGTCACACGAACACAAACCTTTTGACATTTATCTGTCCCCACCTGCTGGTGCAGGAGAGAACCTGCTCGGTGCTGACAGCATCACAGCAGCTCCATCCAGTGGACGGAGGAGGCCAAAGAGCAACAGTGGCTGCTGGTGATCTGTCACACCAACAGAAGACTTCACAACCTTTATGTTGCATGTACAGTATTGTATTTAACTTTTCTTCATGCCCAGGATTTTTAAAACCCTGGGCATGATGAAAAGGTAAGCCAGCCTCGTGTGGAGGCTGTTGGAGAGTGAAGCAAAGACCTGTGGACTCGACTCCGGGCTTTAAAAGTTCTGTATCCATGAATTCTGTTTCTGCCTCCACACTGGGAGCAGCTTGTATCTTAGTCTTGTGGAAGCTCTGTATTCAAACGTGCTTTGTAAATAAAATTATTTTTATTCTATCCTGTTCAACACAAGAAAGAAACAGAACAGAAAACAAACCAAAACCAAAAAAACCCTATAAAAGTCATGTTTTATGTCCTCAGCGCCTGTAATACATCTCCTCATATGATCGCAAATTGCGTTATTTTGTTTTCTTGAGGAGCTTCTGTCCTTTTAACGTTCAAATGATATAAAACAGAGTATTAGTGTCAGAGGGTAGGTGGATTTCCACTGGAGGAAAAAAGAATAAACCTCCATGATGGATGAGTTCAAATGTAAAAGCAACTAAAAACTTAGATAATCTCAAATGAAATTAAATACCATAAACTTTATCCATTTATTTGTTTATTTCTATTACTTATTTATAAAATATTGTTATTTATTCAAAATTAGATAAAATGATAAACTAAAATATTGGTAAGAAAACAAAACAATTACACAAGATCAGCATCAGCAACACGTATATCTAAGTTTCCGTAAGACAGGAAGATAAAGTTAAAAACTTTTCTGATCCTGCCCCCTTTTGTCTATTTGCATACTTCATATATGGTATAAAATGTATTATTTACTCATAATTCATTATTAAAAAAAGAAAGCTCAGCTCTCCACCAAACAACAACGTCAGATTTGGCCAAAAGCGAAACAACAAGATAACTGCAAACATTCAATTACAATCGATGAGCAAATCAGTCTGAATTGAACAAACAAAATCGTTCATCTCATCTCCCTCAGATAAATCATTTTAAATTTTGGATTAATGTTCCACATGTTTTAATTTCTCCATAACTTTGCATCAGTCTTCTGTCACTTACAGGCTCTTCTGTATATCATCAGTGTCCTGCTGCTGCAGTATTACCTCATCTAGTCACTCTGAAAACTAGGTGAGAGGTCTGATTGTTAAATTGTTAATGATTATGTCTTCAGTGGTTCCGTATCTCAGGAGGGTCAGGAGACCCCGACCGGCGCCACCTTTACGCCTCGGCGCACAATAAACTACAGTACATGTCACATACGCTGCATGGCAGAGTGAGAGGACTCTTCTCCTGGAGCATTTTCCCGCGCTCCATCAATATTGTACGCTTTATATTCTAGCTGCTTTTGGTTAATTGATTGAATATACTCACAGTTTGTGAGGTGACACTTTGGCCATGTGGAGGCAGCAGGGTCACACTCACCACGACGGGAACATTTCATCTGGAAGACTCTGACACTGACCTGGTCTTTGTCAGTGCACAGGAGCCGGAGGAGGGATTGTGTTGCTTTATCTCAGCAATAATTAACCACACTTTTATGTAAGCTGTGAGGGTTTTCCCATGACTTTAACATCAGCCAAAAAAAAGGGGGGGGGGGCTTTCTGTGCTGCTTAAGGTCAGGCTGGATGATGTGATAAGAAAGTTTGAAACATATTTTCTTCAAATTAAAATGCAGTCTTAGTGTTTCTTCTTAGGAAAACGGAGAGAAAACCTGCAGATGGACGAACTCTCCATCACAGTCTGCAGTGTGTGTAACCTTGATACTATCTCTCCTCAGACCCGCCGCCCTCGGAGGATCAACCAGTTTGGGCGAGTTCTTACAGCAGAGTTTTTTTTTTTTTTATGGTTTTATGGATTAGAGCACAGCCTACTCACAGCGTAATACTGCAGGGTGGCCCCCGGCTGTAACCAAGGGCCGGACAGTTTGACCCTGCGTGGACTGTGCCAGCATGGCATCAACTCAGTGTCCTTCTAGACAATCATTGACTCTGTTACCACAGCAGATCGCTCAAGGATAAGACAACATTAAAGATGACTTATAGCTATACGGGATACAGGGACTACAGCAGGGGAATGATTGCGAAGCCGGTCTTGAATATAGGTCAAATAATAAAAACATGTCACATTGTGTTTTCTTTATAATAATAAAGGTCAGTCTCCGAAGGGGACGACATGATCACACGCTGAGCATTTTGATCAGTGTGTGGGTGGAGAGACAATGAAAGCAGCATTCCAAAGGTTAAAGGTAAGTCTCAGCTGATCTGTCCATCGTGTGTGGGTCTCCCAGGGTTTTTTTATTCCCACTGCTTCAAGCCTAATGAGTTTTGTCAATAAATAACCAGGTGGAATCGTTAAAATAAAGCCACTTTCAGAAGCATCTCCACACTTTCCTGTGTGGAGCTTCCGCGTGCCGAAGTAAAGAAGTAAAGGTCAGAACAAAGATACACTGTTGGAATCAGTTAAATACCTTTCACATGTAATTCTGCTGGTCGTAACTGCACAGGAGCCGCCGTGAGAGTCTCTGGGCGTGAGCACTCAGCGTTTTTTATCAGGACTCACGATAAAACAGTTATTTTAGCCGTAATCAGTCATGTGCTGCGCCTGCTGTTTATGTCTTTTATCTGCAATTAATCAGCAGCTTAGAATCACTCCTGCTGAGATGCACAGTATTTGAAGATTTTATTATATGTTCAATTATTTAAAATTATTATTATCATCTTTATATTTTAAATATTAACAATTAATGCAATAGATACATCAATACATTTTAATACATTATTAATATTAAAAAAAAACTCTTTTGATACCACAGCAAAACGAAAAAAAGCTGTAGACTCACAAAATAGGATCATTTTTAACGAATTTAATGAATAGTTTTGTTTGCACACAGAGAAGTGACTGAACAAACACCAAGTGTGTGTTGTTTTAATTATAAATAAAGATCATGTCAATTTAAATGCATGGTCGCAAAAACTATGTAAGTATTTATACTTTTAACAACCTTTTTTACTTTAAAAAGACATTTTAGCTTTTAGATACAGATTAGTAGAAATAAGATGAAATACTTTGAGAACAGGTGCTTTACATTTACATAGTTCTATAAATGATTTATATACACTTTGTTTAGGCATTTTTTAATGAAGTGCTGCTCATCTGACAGTCAAGAGTATGTGGAAAAACTGTAGAAAGAAAGAATGAAAGAAAGAAAGAAAGAATGAAAGAAAGAAAGAAAGAAAGAAAGAAAGAAAGAAAAGGAAAGATGAGATGAGGAGAAATATAATTATTAATTATTACAAAATTATAAAAATCCAAATCATAAAAAATGTGAGTTGAATGTTGAATTAATTTACATTCTCATCCACATTCAGATTTCTGCAGGTTAATATATAAACATGATTCACAAGAAAAACAACTTTCAATTTCATTTGTTCTGATGTTGTATTTACACCCTAAAATGTAAAAGTTGAATTAACTTTTAAAACATCAAGGAATCAAACCAATTACCTGGTAAAGACTATTAGATTTAAGTTAGCTAAAACTATTTACTTTTTTTTGCTTTTATTTTTATTATTTGTCTTCTTTACCAGGTAATTTTGATGTTGTCGGTTTCCAGGAATATTTTAGTTAAAGTCAGATTTTACAGTGTAAAAAGCAACATTTCTTTCAAAAAGCTGTGCGATTTTGTGAATATTTGACTCTTTTGAGATTCTCATGTGATCAAATAATTTAAAAATTAGATGTTTGTATGTATTTATTAATGTAATTATCCCTTAAACTTTGCATTTGCAGATAGAACGTTTCACTACATTATGTATAATGTTCACACAGTGTTTTTGTGAGCGGTTTTGCTGAATGTGTTTTCGGCGGTGCAGTTGTTTTGCTGATCGCTGCGTACGTGATCCTGCCTGAGCTGCCTGTGCTGTAAAGTGCTGCAGTGTAATGATTATTGGTTATGACCTGTTGTTTTGAGGCCTGATCAAATACAGTACAGGTACAGTGTGGAATATCAGGCGGCTCACCGCTCTGGGAAAATATTTGAATTCAATAGAGATAACTGGGATGAGTTAAAGTGATAAAAACAGAGTGTGACAGGCTTTTCAGACATAAAGCTAACAGCGTTAAAAATGACTTCAGAACATCTAAAGGGATCAAAATCTGTTGAGCGGATCACACATGAGACTGTCTTTGGTGAGAAAAGTAGATTAAATGTGTGATGAGGGGCCTTTGGAGTTGATTTTCAGAGACAGAAGTCATTGGATTTCAATTTCAGAAGACTAAATCATCTTCCGTGAATGTGTCTTCTGCTGAGACGTCCCACGCTTACCATAAAATCAAGCAGCCCTCCGAAGTCTCACGTGGCTAATTATATCAAGTACATCGTATCAAACCATTATCAGATCAATCACCGTACTGTAAATCACTCTCTGGTCGTTAATGTCACAAAAGATTTTATTTTGCGTGTTTTTTTAAACTCGATCCTCCTCCACGAACCTGCTGAACTCCTTTTTATAAGTACAAGATTAAACCTGCAGTGATTCGTTTATTGCAGTTTGGGAGTAACTGTAACATCATCCAGGGTCAATCATTTACATCTATTCACACCATTTATTTTAGATGTAATAAGCTGCGTTGTTACGGTCATATCACGGCCTTATATGGCGCTATAAAACCTCCACTATTAAGTCATAAAAAGTGTGCAGGTACAAGTGTGTGTGTGTGTGTGTGCGTGCGTGTGTGCTATCTGAGGAGTTGTAAACGTGTGTGTGCATGTGTGACATGGCGAGAGGGAATGAGTGTTTGCTTGTGTGGACATAGACAGATATTCATATGGATAATAATTACAGATGGGACACATCACTGAGGGCATATCTTATATCATCGTCATCATCATAATTACTATTATTATTTAATAAAATGTTTTAAATACATGTATTTTACAAGAATGTAACATGTGAGTACAAAGACAGACAGAGGATCAGTACTATGTAGAGCAGTAGAGCACTAATAAAAGAAGAAGAAGAAGAAGAAGAAGAAGAAGAAGAAGAAGAAGAAGAGAAGACAAAGAAGAAGAAGAAATAGAAGAAAAAGAAGAGAAGGAGGAGGAAGAGAAGAAGAAGAAATAGAAGAAGAAGAAGAAGAAGAGAAGGAGGAGGAAGAGGAGAAGAAGAAGAAGAGGAAGAAGAAGAAAAGGAGAAGGAGGATGAGAAAGAAAGAAAGAAAGAAAGAAAGAAAGAAAGAAAGAAAGAAAGAAAGAACGAACCTGATAAGAGAATGAATAAAACAGCCGAATGAGAAACCTTGTTGTCTTACAGCAGCTTCTGTGTGTCCACTGGGGGGCAGCTTCCTGTTCCATCCCTGTATTAGACACTGGTCCTCCACCTGTGGCTCCGACTAAAGCCTGGAGACAGATATGAACTTTACACACACTGTATAGGTCACTTTTATTTTCCAACCTAACCCTAACACTATTATTAAAAGAAGAAGAATAAAAACATCAAAGGTGTCTGTTCTCTTCCTTCAGTCAGTCGGTGCGTTAAACAGGGCGCCACACACGCAGGTGAACCTTGCGGACACTTGCACTCTGCACAGGTGCGACCTTTGAACTGAGAGCAGCACACAGATGTGTGTGGTGTGGTGTGAGTGTGTGTCAGTGTGTGTGAGGGTGAAGGAGTAGGAGGAGGAGGAGGAGGAGGAGGTGGAGGGGGGGGGGGGGAGGCTGCCGGTGCGGCGCTATAAAAGCCGCTGTCAGCCGGGGAGAGAGCAACAGGTGACCCAGGTGAAGCCTCCGACTCACCGCTGCTGCAGGTGCGTACACCGCCATCACCGCTCTGTCAGAGGGGACACACGGCCGAGATGACTGTAGCTGATTGACAAATTAACTCGTTATGGATGATATGTGTGTGTGTGATGCACTTTAGATTTGTATTCGGGTCATCTCCGTCATTTCTTCTTCATCTGCGCTTTTTACGCCGTTTGTTTTCTTTTACTTTTTACGACTATTATTTGTTGATTTACTTTTACCTGATCAACCGTGACGCTGGTCGAACAGAGCTTTTTCTCTATGAAGAATTTATTGACGTTTTAATTATTATTGTACAGGCTGTTTGTATTGAATGAGTCATTTTATTTTGAAAATCTAACACATGGATACCGTTTCCAGTATTTGCTTTATTAGTGCACCTGCTCCTTTTAATTGTATGCATATAATATATATATGTGATGATCTCACCTGTCGGTGTTCTCTCCTCAGATCATCATGGCTCCGAGACCAGAAGTGGGGTCGGATTCCTCCCCAGCTCTCGGTACGTCTCCTCTCTACCTCAAACCTGCTCATTCTGTGTGTTGTTGCCACCTCTCCTTAACGTTCCTTCCTCAACTGCCCCTCCGCCAGATGACAAGAACACGAATAAAGATCCGGAAATCCCGCCATCCTACTCCACCATGGATCTGGTGAATGAGGAGAACGAGGAGAAGGAGCAGGAGAACGACCCATGGGATCTCCCCGAGCTCGCAGACACCGGGGTCAAGTGGTCAGGTGAGGCGGCGTGGGCCCCTTCACCCTCGCACTGACTGCACAGAGCGGATACCTTCTACGGAGAACCTGACTCTGATTCAGCACCTTGTTTTTCTTCTCTGCAGAGCTGGACACAAAAGGAAAGATTATAAGGGTCCTGACTGGTATTGTAAAGTTCGTCGTGCTGCTCGGACTCCTCTATCTGTTCATCTGCTCGCTGGATGTTCTCAGCTCGGCTTTCCAGCTGGTGGGAGGTAAAAAGACAAAAATCAATCCACTGCACATTTACTTTACTGCCTTAATAATGACAGGCCTTATGTAACGTGTATGCAGTGCTGTGTGTTTTTACCTGACGCTGTTTGTGTGTGTGCACAGGCAAAGCTGCCGGTGACATCTTCAAGGACAATGCTGTGTTGGGTAACCCTGTGGCCGGGCTGGTGATCGGGGTGTTAGTCACGGTGCTGGTGCAGAGCTCCAGCACCTCCTCCTCTATTGTGGTCAGCATGGTGTCGTCTGGACGTAAGTACACACACACACACACACACACACGGCAGCACGCGGAGGATGCATTCATTCATGCGCTTTATCACACACTCAGTTTCACTGCTTTTATTCATTCAGTGCTGGACGTGAAGTCTGCGGTGCCGATCATCATGGGCGCCAACATTGGGACGTCCGTCACCAACACTATTGTGGCGATGATGCAGGCGGGAGACCGAAATGAGTTCCGCAGGTGAGGTTTAAGGTTATTTTATTAGTCATTTGATGGCACAGTACGATGAAATGATGCTTGAGAAAATGTATTGGTGGAGTGCTGAGGATGAACTGAGGAGTGCTGTGTAGTCTGGCGTCTGTAGTCAAACTAGCTCACTGACGCTCTGTAGATGGGTACTAATGATGTTCTGGGCGGTATTACTCGACTTCCTGTCCCAGGCCGTACATGAACCACGGCAGTCCGAGTTGTTTCAAGTCCGGATATTTAGTGATATTAAGTGAGCTAAGTAATTGTGGAGGTAGCAGTTGTATCGGCTAAATCTGGAGCTCGATGAACTTGGGGGGAGTCTTGGTGTTGCTATCGGACGCTCACTTTAACAGATATCCCTGTAACACAATATGTCTTTTTAGATCCTTATTATTCCTTCACGTTCTGTTGGTGATTTTGGTCAATCTTTGAATGGTTTAAACTACAAAAGAAGCACACGCAGGACAGAAACAATGCTGCAGTAGAATCAAAACTCTACAGAGTCCGTCTACAGTCTACAGGGTACGTGTTCAAGACCGTGTTCCTTCCTTTCACAGGGCATTTGCCGGCGCCACGGTCCACGACTTCTTCAACTGGCTGTCTGTGCTGATTCTTCTGCCGCTGGAAGTCGCAACAGGTGTTCTGTACAAACTCACCCAAGTCTTGATCGAGTCCTTCAACATCGAGTCTGGCGAGGACGCCCCCGACCTGCTCAACGTCATCACGGACCCTCTCACCGACTCCATCGTGGAGGTAGAGTCACTTTATAATAAAGTTATAGTTTTTTTCACCATTAACAAACAATGAAACACTTAATTAATCATCAAGTTTTATTGTGATTTGCTTCATGTGTTTAAATATGTGTTTTGTTTTAGTTGGACAAATCTGTTATCACCGGCATCGCCACCGGTGACCCGGTCGCCGGCAACATGAGCCTGATCAAAAGATGGTGCAAGAAAGAGGAAAACACGGTAAGAAATCAACAAGCGCTGCATCACATGCATAAATTATTAGTTTGCCGCACGCTGAAGAGTGAAAACAGATGATAACGCTGTGGTTACCTCCGCCTTTTCCTCTTAATGACTGATATTGTCCTTGTACAGTCATTCTGTTGTTTGCTCATACTTTGAAGGTGTGTCAATGCAGCCGTGATAATCTTTTAATTATCACATGTGAGATTCCACCTTTTATTCACACTCCCATTTAAAGTTGTTTTTTTTTTTGCCTTTCGGTCTTTTTCCTCCCAGACCTTGTGGAACAACACGCTGGCGAGCTGCCCCGCTGGTGCCGTGTGCTTTGAGGAAGGAAACCAGACCTGGATAACTATAACCGACTACCAAGAGAGATGTAAGCGTGCTTCCTCAGTGAATGTCTTGTGATCGAGGAAAAAAAAAAAAGAGTACATTTACAAAGCAATTAGGATTACCCGATCCACTGAAGCTCAGTGAAACATGAGACACAACAACCTCCTTCATCCAAGACCCTCTGATGTCCGGACAATGACTACCTTTGAGCTTTAACAGTGACTCAGCTCGTACCCTCCGCTGACCCGTCCAGCTGCTCAATAAGTCCATTCAGGCTGTCACGTTGAAGCTCCTGAGCACCATAAAATAGACCACTTCATCAAAGTATTCTGCCCCTAGCGTAACTAAATGCTTTTGTGCTTTTAAAAGTTAAAAAAAAAAAAACATACATTTTTTTACTTTAACCGGATCAGAACCTGGTCTCGAGGGACGGACCCAAAGACACAACAAAAAGCTGCTTTATCAGCTCCATTTATCAAAGACGGTTTGCTCCGAAGTGAGTCATCAACATGAGGCTATTTTTAGCCGTCATATAATGCAAGCGTAGAGCCGACACTTACATGCCAATCATCTCTTTGACCGTCCGTTGCAGGCAAACACATCTTCGCCTTCACGACTATGTCAGACCTGGCGGTGGGCCTCATTCTCCTGGCTCTGTCTCTGCTCTGCCTCTGCACCTGCCTCATCCTCATCGTCAAGCTGCTCAACTTCATGCTGAAGGGGCAGGTGGCTGTGGTCATCAAGAAGGTGCTCAACACAGGTGAGAGAACTTTTTCCCTGTCAAAACTCTCTCTGCAGCCTGTTTGATAGTCAGCACATCTGCCCCCGTGGTGATGCTTGATGAGCAACACAGGTACAGCCTCCCTGTTGCTTCCGGCTCGCCTCCAGGTCCACCAGTCCTGTTGTGTGACAGAGAAAGCTCAGGAACAATCACCGCTTTGATCAAAACTCCTCGCTTGCTCCGGGTGTAATGTGTGCAGTCACACTGCGCTCCCCTCGTCAGGTTTATTGCTCACCTCTTGTCTTTCTGTCCGACGACAGACTTCCCCTTCCCCTTCGGCTGGGTTACCGGCTACATTGCGATCGTGGTGGGAGCGGGGATGACCTTCATCGTTCAGAGCAGCTCCGTCTTCACCTCAGCTATAACTCCTCTTGTTGGTAAGTCGTCATTGACATAATCATTTGGCTGAGAAAGTTGAGTTTTGAGTTTCATTCTGAACTC
This sequence comes from Diplodus puntazzo, assembly GCA_963678695.2. NCBI lineage: Eukaryota > Metazoa > Chordata > Actinopteri > Spariformes > Sparidae > Diplodus > Diplodus puntazzo. The sequence continues at coordinate 7,176,566 of OZ023163.1, read as the reverse complement.
GACAGAAGTTGCCGCTTTGAGGTTTTATGTCGGGTCAGCCTTCATCCCAAAGCTTCAAAGAGACTCAAATGTCAACTTTCTGACAAATTGGACCTTTAATCACACCACGATTTTCATCCTGTGAATTGTCTTTCGCCAGGTATCGGTGTTATTAGCCTCGAGAGAGCCTATCCTCTGACACTGGGCTCAAATATTGGTACGACAACCACTGCTATACTTGCTGCTATGGCTAGCCCTGGAGAAACACTGGCCAACTCGCTGCAGGTAAGATTGCAAAAATGTGTTTGGGGTGCGGAGGGGTGAGGGATGAGTGGTGGGGGGTGAGGGATGAGTGGGGGAGTGGGATCAAACAGTGATAACCTTGTCTGAATGTCATCTGTGTTTTTTTTTCCTAGATTGCACTTTGCCATTTCTTCTTCAACATCATGGGTATCTTACTGTGGTATCCAATCCCCTTCATGCGAGTGCCCATCAGGTTGGCCAGAGGGCTGGGGAACCATACGGCCAAATACCGTTGGTTCGCCGCCCTCTACCTCATCCTGTGCTTCTTGGTTTTGCCGCTGTCTGTGTTCGGCCTGTCAGTAGCCGGCTGGCAGGTCCTGGTCGGCGTCGGCGTGCCCATCGTTGTGTTGGTCATCTTTGTGATCATTGTCAACGTGATGCAGGCTCGCTGTTCCCGCTTCCTGCCCAAGATCCTGCGCACCTGGGACTTCTTGCCCCTGCCCCTGCACTCCATGGAGCCCTGGGACGCGGTGGTGACTGCCGGCATGGGCTTCTGTCACAAACGCTGCTGCTGCAAGTGCTGCAGGTGCTGCAAGTGCTGCAGAAAGAGCGACGAGGACGACAAGATCAGGAGGAGCAGCGTGAAGAGTCTGGAGATGTACGATAATCCAGCCATGGCGAGAGAAGAGGACACGAAGGGGTCCGATAAAGCAACACACTTTTAAATTATTATGTAAAATATGTATCTGTGAGCGATTCTCAATGCAATAATGTGTTTTTGAAACACACTCGTAATTGTTCATCACTTCTCAGGTTGTGGTGTCTTGATCATTTCCCGTTGCCGGATGTTGTACTGAGCACTGTCGAAAACACTGTATCACCATAATGCTGAAGAATATGAACAGAAGTGTTGGACATGTTATTATAAATCTGTTTCTGGGCATGTGATGTTTATTTTATGATGTTTTCAGTTTATTGCTCAGGCTCACTATCTGCGTGAGTTAACGATGGGTGGCTCCCAATTTATTTTTGTATTTTATAGGACACGTGTAAGAGGCCTTTGGTTTTTCTTTCAACTTTGAACACTTTAAATTTCAAATGTTTAATGTAGCATTTAAACTGTATGTTATCCTTCAGTATTTAAGACTCTTGATTATTTGTAAATAAAAACAATTACTATTTTTAAAGTGCGGTGTCGTCACTTTTCTTTCACCGATTTCCCTCCGTATCACGCAGTCAGCACAGCCTTGATATGTGGGGCCATTAGTCAGAGTTATTTATAATTACCGATGTCTGTTTAATCAATTCATTTAATATTCAGCTCTGATATTGCTGCTCATGGATATATGTTTCGCATGACAGATCAGATGATTCACTGGGTTCCATGTGGGTGAACTTCCAGCAGCAAATAGATTCTCGCTTTCATATCTGATTTGCCTTCAAAACAGCAATTTTGTGTTTTCAGACTGAAGCACCGGGCAAGGTCCACTTTACAGTTCAAGCAATAATATCTGGATTGCTCTTTATTCCATTTGTTGAACACTTTCTGGAGTGTTTGTGTGAAGGAAATGTTTGATTAAAAAATGTTTTGAAGTGGAAACGAACAACTAGATTCTGAAATGCTTCATGCAGTTGGGGGCTGAGGGTAAGAATTACACAAGTGAGGGCATTAATACAGCCAGTAATGGTTCCACTTCTCTGATCTTGTGAGTCCAATCAAAGTATCCTCCCACACCACCACCCACACTGCTGTCCGTGAACACTGCCCTTCCCGCGTTTATGAGGCCCAGGGGCATCGTAGGATTTCATGGACTGAACACTCAGATCGAAGGGAGACATTAACTTTTACTGTTTTATTGCTTAATTATTAATCACCATCATCATAACTATCTGTCATTATCATGGACATGGTGGCTCAGTGCACAATGCTGACACAGTAATGGAATTGATTTGGAGTCCATATTAAAAGATTTTCGGCCATATACAGTAGCCAAATTAAGTTTTGTCCTTTTCCGTGTCGTCTTTACGATTTGTCACAGTAGTAAATCGTAATCCCGTGTTAGAGCTTCTCCACCCCGAGCGTGATGTCAGAGGAAAGTGGCCCGCTGTGTGAATACGGTCTATTGATCAGCAACTGAAAAGATGATTATTATGAAAATCTGGAGGCACATTCGCCCATATTTGATGACACATTAGCTGATGTTAGCATTCAACCACTTCCTAGCTAACGTTACATTTGATTGATTGATTTGATTCTCTTCCAGATTTAAACAAATGTCTCCGAGATGTGTGTCGATATTTTTGAATTTATTCACGACATACCTAATTGTGATGCATGAAAAAGAAAGTTTAGCTACAATCTGGCTCAATGCTAACATAAGCTGTTATCTACGTTATCAAACCTGTTGTTCTAGCCTTAAAATACTGTCGGATGATTAACTGTCCATTTTCTTTTCAGTGACTTATCAATGAAGAAACAGTGAAAAAAGATAACAATTTGTAAGATTGCCTACCTTTAGTTATGACTTGTATCCCGAAGAAGATTTAAGCTTCCAACCCTGAGTGAGGTCAGAAGAAAATGGCTGCCGTGTAAATATCAAAACGCATCACAATAAAAGGTCCAAAATTATAAAATTGGCCATGTTTCAAATTCAAACTCGAAACCAAAGCTGAGCAACATATCACCAGAGTAACCGCTAAATGCTGCAAACTGGCTGCCCTTAGCTAGTTAGCTCCATTAGCGCAGGAGGTTTGGACCAGCACCATCACAGCTAGCTGATTAGCATTCGAACTTAAGTATCCAAACAACACAATACATAAACACCATGATGTCAAAACTGTTATTTATTTGCATTATGTTGATAATTTTAATTAGATTTTGGCTATTTACATAAAACCCTGTTTAACAGTGTAGTGATGTGGTGAGTGCATTGTCTGTAATAAATTGCAGAAGAAACTTCCAGTCCAGAGATTTTATCAACCTGAGTCATCAGCTGTGAGCAACGTTTGAAGACTGAAACCTGACAAATGAACAGAGACAGTTCCGATCCGTGCGCTGTGCCAACAATGAAGAGGAAATAGTTTTACCCTGTTATCAGACTGTTTCAGGAGTTCATGGAAAGTGTAACCTAGTTTTATCTTCAGTCCTCCTGAATTTTGTCATATTTTTCCTTTAGCCACAGACACGTAGCAGGAAGTTTCACAACTCAAAAGGCAAAGATGGAGAATAGAGGAGGGCCGGAGTGGTAGATTCTACTGCAGTGATAAAATACTGAACAAATCCGGGAATATAAATATTGAACCATGCCGTGGAGCAACACCAGTCTTTGGTTTAAGACCTGTGTAGGTCGGTTTAATCTCAGTTGCTCATTATTGATATGGAACAAACTACGCCTCCAGTTTCACCATCCATCATAATCCTTCACCTACGAACCTTCATCGACAGGATCGGTCAGTGTTTTGCACCAGAATAATTCAGGACTGTTCACAAACATATCGACAGTGTAAGAACAGCTGACTGGGCTTCAGCTCCCACTGGCTTATCACGGAGGAACTGTTGAGGAGAAACTTTTTTTTCCCCCCTAATGCAAAATATTTCATATACACAAGTTAGATGAAATGAAAACTAATATCTGTATGGGGAGCACGTCTCAGCTGCTTCGAGACCACTGAGCGTGCATGAGTTATTATTCTATTCCTGAACAGGGTTCTATGTGAAGATTATTTCACTCCACAGCAAAAGTCCATTATCTGACAATAACATTAAATTATTTTCACCTGCTCTACTTCAACACTTCAACTGCAAGTGTGCAAGTGCGATTAGGGATTTGGTCATGGTTGAATAAGAGAGTGAGGAAAACTTCATTCCCCATGAAAATAAAGAAAAGAGAAAGAAAAAAAAACTCTCACATTCAAAATGTAAATCTTATTATCTGGAAAAACAACACATATCCATGAGTTTCAAACCTTTCTCTCTCTCTGGGCCGGCAAGCAATCTGTTGCTACACTCAACCTGCAATAGAGTGAATTACCCACATTCAAGGTTTTATCAGCTATTACGCTATCAACTCATCTAAATCTTCACATGGCGACTCGAGGGATCATCCAAGTGTAATAAAAACATTCCAGCTCTGACTGTTGATTGCCGATCACAGTGATTTTACTGTGAAATAAAGCCTTGGACCAGAGCCACGCTTTGTGTGTATTATCTATGTGGTGACTGACAGTACATGATCAAATTAAAACTTATCAGATTTCCATGACACACTATGATCGTTTCATGCTTGTTCCAAGAAGCAACTGATGACGACAGTAACTACTGTTGATGATCTACTAGATCTAGGATCGGAGTGTCCCTGCCAAACAAATGTGTGTTTAGTTTCACAAACAAGTGGGAAAGGGATGCACCATTAACTTAAACTGCTTTAGCTGATTTTTTGGCCACTAGGGTGATGGAACAAGGTATAAACTCAAAGTGTAACACCACCAATTTGACATATTAAAGTGTGTTTTTGTGGAAAAAGTATTGCTGTATAAAGCCTTTGTGGCTCCAGAGGAAGCTGCATGTAATCAGAAATAAATTGCCTCTGGTGATATCACTCAGTGGCCAAGTTGCATTGTGGGTGCGACGTTTTGAAAAGCAGTCAATTTTTCCAATAACAGTGTTGCACTCATGGATAGCTTAAAAACAAGTGATCTAATTGTTACATCAGAACCAGAGATGTCACCTTTCTTTATTCCATGCATTCTCCCTCCTTTTGAAAACCTGGAGCCTACATTACCCACAATGCAACTGAGCCACTGAGTGACATTATAGTAGGCAGTTTTTTATAGCAGTAAACTTTATACTACTTTTTTTCACATATGCAGTAGAACCTCCCGAGATCTGTAGGCACACTTTAATGTGGGAAATTGGTGGAGTTTCCCTTTAACACTGACATGTTTCATCCTTTAGCATGACAGGGTTTGTTTCTTTTGCCTTTTCTCCAGCTCCGGCAGCTACACGGTTGCCGTGAAAATGGGGCAGTAACATTTTTAGTGATGAGTCAGGTGTGCTGTCATGCTGATTTCAGCACGTCCTAATTGTCTCGTTAACTAATCAGATCGTTCCATCGTATAATTGAGTTTTAAGCACGAGGGAGCTACAGGGGAACAAACAAACACTGTGCCGAGCTGAAGAGCCGGCTGTCCTCAGTGTGATCTGCAGCATCGACCGTTTTGCATCACACAGGGAGTCAATATCAAACGGCAGGCTTTCTGAAGTGACGGAGGCCGGTTTGAATATGTGTGACAGCGGGACACTCAAACTGTCTATTTAGATGTATTTTCAGAAAAATATGGCTCCATATACGCAGCATAGCGGGGGTTTTTTTTTTGTGGTCTGTCACACAAACAAGTATAGCTGAAACACTACCCGATTATACTATCTGCAAATGGAAAATATACAGTATAAAACCGTCTTATGGCATTTTTGAGTTAAATATGGGTGTTTATATACGCAGCACGTCAGTGGAGAGAGAGAGAGAGAGTGGATTATTCTGCAGCTGTGGTTCCTTTGGACCTTTTGATTCATCGTTCTTACAAAATTGGACATAATATGAATCAGTGAGTGGATGCTGACTACAGTCACTGAGATTCAAGCATACAGGAAGTGAGCATTTTCATACTAACAACATTAATTTCAGGCGTTTTTTTATGCTAAATGTGTTCCTAAAGGTTCGTATTACTATCAGTATATATTATCAAATAAATAGCTCAATCAGCACAGAACAATGAAGAACAATGAACAGTATCAACACTGTCCACTGCACTGATAAATATCATGTGGTGGCTGTTTAATTATTAAGTGCTGAATAAAACAATAAAAGTCAGGGTTAAAGGCACCCCTTGTACTTTTTGTAGTGTGCAGAATGGACCTAACAACTTTTATTGACCACTTTCTTTAAGCCGACAGGAGCGTTTTCCCACGCACAACATTTCTTTGTCAGCCTTTCTTGGTCAGTGGAATCATTTGAACGTTGCTGGATAATAATTCAAAGTCATTCAGAGTCTTTATCACAGCGAAAAACATGTTTTTATCATCAGTGATGCCTCTTTTTCATTCACGTGCCCCTCCACGTCATGCCAGTGACCCGACCTGCACAATACCAATACAGTGGAGCTGGAAAACCTAAATGGAATGCAGTCATTATTAATTCAACGTGGAAAAGCACTAAAAACAACCACCAGAGCCGCCGCAGAAGCTCAACGACAGACTTCACTCTGCATTCCAGCTGAAAAAACGAGAGTGAGATTGAAGATCCGATTGCGTCCAGCCACGCTTGCTCTGTGTCCACATTTGTCGGTTGGCCACTGTGGACCTTCAGCTGTCAGCAGCCGGTGATTACAGGCTACCTGTGCTCCTGCTGTAAAACCAATAATCAGGTAATAATAGACAATAATAATCAGATTAGCTGGGCCTTCAAACACGCTGGTGGTGATGGGGCTGTGAATGTGATGCACTGTGTCGCCTGAGAGACACTTGTACCTGCGTGTTCGCATGAAACCGACGCAGGAACTTAAACAAATCCATGTATCTTTTAGACGTGTCTGCTGAGGTTCTCTCTGACCCGCCTGACTCAATAACACTGGAACTGAAAAACAGCCTCAACTGCAAGTGCTCAGTGTGTGTGAAGAAGAAAAGAGAATAACAAACAAGGCTGCACGACCTGAATATCAGCTTTTATTGGACTTTTAGGCCCTCACATATTTCTATCTAATACTTTGTTTTGTATATGAGAAGTTTGACTTTAATTGTTATATTATTGGTTCCTGAAGTTTGGTGGCCCGATATAATTACATCAGAGCTCCACCTGAGCAGCCTTCTAATCAGACCTCCGGTGGAAAGTTCTGCGTGGGTGTGCAGGACCTTTTTATGTGTGGTCATATATCTGGTTTATTGGTCATCAGTATGCATTTGGGTAGCGCTGTTAATTATTGGTACAGAAGTTATAAAACAGAGGAGGCTATTTAAACACACAGCGTGATTGCTGTGGTGCAGCAACACAGAGCTGCTACAATGTATAGTGTCCATACGTACTGCTGACAAGTTAAAAGACCATAATCAACATTTTATATTAACAGCAGCTTAGATAAACAGGTGTAATGTGAGACGGCTTGCTCATAGTGTCAAACTTAGAGACAGTTATCACCTGCAAAGCTCTGTGGAGCTCTGCGTGGTCTTCAGAGTGTTTTAGTTTCTTTCAGCACGTTGTCTTGGTTTCAGTGCCCCTCCGTTTTTCATTGTTTTGGTTAGCTCACCAGCTGGTTAGCGGCTAGCTGGTGAACATAGTGAAACATTTGGCTAAAGTTGCTCTGTGTCTGCTTCATGTGTAAATACAGTAACAGTATGCATACGAGTTCACCAACTTAATTATCTTTAGAGAATAACATAAAACAAGGCTGAGGATTAGGGCGGCTGTGGCTCAGGGGTAGAGCCAGGGTCTTGTTATTAGAGGGTCGCTGGTTCAATTCCCCTGGTCTGCATTTTGAAGTGTCCTTGGGCAAGATATTGAACCCCAAACTGTTCTGGTCAGCACCTGGCATGGCAGCCACCACTATTAAGTGTATGAATGTATGTATGAATTACTGAAAGCCACTTTGGTCAAAATCGTCTGGTAAATGCCGTGAATGTAAATTTGAATTTCACAAGCTCTTCTGGTTGAAAGTGTCAAGGTTGTTGCATTGTACTCTAAAAAAACCCAACGGCGACGATGACCCCTGGAGTTCACATCTGCTTTTAATCCGAGGAGTCAAATCTGTGGAGGTCATCAGAAACAAGAAATCATGAAGCTGCTCTTAAAGTAGCTATTTAAAAAAACAAAAAAAAAAACCAAATCTTAAAAACCCAATCCTAAAGATGACCTGAGTACACCGAACCAGAACTTATCAAACTGTGATGTGAACGCTTAGCTTAGCTCATGAGAGGCAACAAATCTTTGAACTGAACTAAAAAACAACTTTGAATCAGTAATTTAATATAAAATAATAGTTATTTTCACCACAGTGTCCCAGGGCTTGATAGCATTGTGGGAACGTAATAAGATATATGTTAATTATTAAGTGGTTGTAAGCAACATCGACAGTCTATCGCAAATCCTTTTCCCTCTGTGATTGGTTTGTTAGATGCTGGCTTAACGAGCTGATTGGTTGGTCCGAGGCAGACCTGACCTGCAGGCTATTACAGACAACAGTTTTTCAAAGGAAGCCTTCCATTAAATATGTCTTTGTAGGGGAGAAATGTAATTTATAATGAATTAATATGTTGTACTGCACCTTAAAGAGGCTTTGTGTGACTTCTGTGTTGTGCTGGAAGTTTGTTTATGTATTCAACTCCATTTTTAAACTATCTACAGTTTAGCCACATTAAACAAGTTAAACAAATTGTCCACATGGAAGGTCTCATTTTTCTCGTCACGTTACTATCTGCTCACATATAATAAAAAAAAAACTTTAATGTGTGTAAATTGTTACAATTTAATATGTGATCATGGGTACTGTTGTATTATTATATTTTTTTTTCTTTCACTTGAAGATTTCTAATGATTCCACTGAGGTGGATCCTGACACCTTACAGAAATGACTAATAAAAATCCACACTTTTAATTTTGTGAAGTGACAGAAGAGTGAAATGAACGTAGGCTTTAGTATTGTCAACACATTACCCAAAATAAGCAACCTGCTGTATCTACCAGGAGATCTACATAATCCATTGCTCACCAAATCCTGTAGGTACCATAAATGCAGGCTGTCATGAGAAAATTACCAAGAATACTGAATCACAAAACAAAAAGAACAACACCTAAAGGCGTTCCGGCCCTGCACTGGTACGTACTGGTTCTAGTTATTAAGCTCAGCCTCCCACTGCGTCCAGGAATAACACTTCCTGACTAGTCGCCCGATACTCATTGTTTTTTATTTTTCCGTGTAAGCTAACTAATGGAGTCATTACAACTTCTGTTCAGTGTAGACACAAGCACTCTCAGTGGATGAGTTACTGTGACAAAGTGTAGTTTACTTTTAGGAATGTGGGTGGTGACATGTTTTCCCCTCGAGGTTTCCCGGACAAACTCAGATGCTCGGATGCACTCAGTCTCAGCACAGTGCATCCAGACTGTGAGCGCTGCGAGAACATTCAGTACTTTTATTAGCTGATGACATTTTTAGGCTAAGTGGTATTCTGACCTTGAATCAGTCACGGCTCAAGGTTTTTATCTTTCAAACTGTTGATATTGTGTAAAAAAAGGAGCTTGTTCTGCAGGACAACAGAAACCATGATAACATTCCTGACTTACTTCCCGTGCAAGTGCTTTTTTTACACACATTCGAGATTCATGAATTTCAGCAGCCTCTGACCAGACCTCTGGCTTCTTACCAAGGGAAGAAGTCTAACCCGTGGGCCGGCAGTGGACAATAATGCAATATTGTTTATTGGCGATGCCAGTGTGTGTGTGTGTGTGTTGAGCCCGGTGCTGTGATTCCAATTATAAACACAGGAATAATAAAACAGCAGCTTATTGGTGCATTACTGCTGACTGCGCCTGTAGCCGGTGTCATGTGAGCTGATCTTATCAAAGGACATTTCTGCAACATAATAAAAAAAAAGAAAATGTTTTTTTATAAATATCTGGAACTAACAATGGCCTGTATGTATAGTTTACAGTTTGTATATGAGAATTTTCATCACACTTTAAGAATAATCTTAATATTGCTTTGAGCTAACCAGCTAGCCTCAACCCACTGTGTCCCGTAATACTGCCGCAAGTGCAATAGCCTCTGTAGTTGCTGCCAGGAGATGTAAAAGCATTTTGCTACTTAGTCCGATCAGTAAAAAAAAAGAAGAAACTAATACAGAAAAATGCAACCGTACATCACAACCGTGTGTTCTCATCAGTCATAGTACTTGTCAGAGCCGCTGTAAATCGCCTCTGTAGTTTTAATTCCCCCCCCCCCCATCATCACCTGAGGTCGTGGTGCCCGACTCCCTCAGTTATTAGGGAAACTGAGCTCCATAGCTAACTTGCGAATGGCATCTAATCACTACAGCCGAAGAGAGACGCAACAAGGAGTAGCTAGTCCAGTAAAGTGAGGGGCAGTTAGTGGTTATGCTGCCCCCTATAGTTTTGGAGCTACTGTCGAATTCTGTCAATCCCTGCAAATTGCAATTTAGTAGAATCAAATACGGATGAATTCATCAAACAAGGAATGTTTCTTTATGAAGTAGTAGGCCTCATCGTCGGGGATAAACCTGAGCTCAAGGGAAAGTTGTTTTTTTTACAATTTTATATCAGTAGCTGCTTGTTATATTTATGATTTTTTTATTTTACTTTTATCGCCTTGGCAAGGCATCATTCGCCAGTGTTATTACAGATGCTGCCAAAGTCCAGCTAAGAAACAAGAAAGGCGTTTACTGTATACATGCTATCTCTTTATCTTGTCTCTTTAATTCTTTAGAGAGTGGACACCAGCTGGAAACTGATCCCATTTAATTAACCGAAACACAAAAAAATGATTTCGCCGTTGTCGTTCTCGAGTTTGACTCTTCAAGATGCTGCGTGGCGCTAGATGGTCATGGCACTGCAGGACCTCAAAAGCCTCATTGAGATATGTGGGTGTGCAGGTGTTTAACTGAGGTATAAAACCACAGACTGCCTCAACTTTAAGATCAAGTGTCAGGCTACTTGCAGCTATGTGTGCACACTTTGCTCAACTCACATGAAAAGGCCCTGAGTAGGTTGCTGCAGTGTTCATTGTGAACTGTGCAGGAATTTCAGTGAATTGTCGGTGTGGAGCTGAATTTAATTGCATGTTACAGCAGCCATTTGAAAAGACGTTAAATTAAATTAGCTGACTGCAGCAGTATCGTCAAAGGCTTTGATTTACAATTACTGCAGGGCAACTCAAGCTGCAATCTACAGTTGTGGAAAATTAATAGTGCCAAGTCCGTCGTGACCGTGTGTTTTTTTGTCATTTGCGCACATGCCATGACCATGTGAGGCAAGACTCTGAAAAATCTGCAGGTCAAATATTAGCTGTTTTACTCAAATACTCCAGGGAGTTCAGTGAGAGTTAAATTCCACCTGAACAGAAGGAACAGTGGCAAAGGTGAAAGTCAATTTGGAGATTCTGTCAGCATGTAGTAATGCTGGTCAAAGTCTGTTTATCATGACCTTAAGTACAGCAGGCTGTAATACAACATTTCAAGGTTGCGTAAATCAATGCGTTATCAACTCATTAAACAGTCCAATTAAAATCAAGGCTGTTAACAACATAATTTGAAACCACTTGAATAATTTCTACCGGCTTCAGACATGCACGCAGCTTTTTGCACAGTCAAGAGTTGGAATACTGAAGTCTGTATGTAAGGTGTCCTGCAACAGACCAGTCAGTCGATGAGTCTCTGCAGGATGACGTTCAATGCCCCTGACAACTTGTAGTCTCATTTAGCAACCATCTTTTTTGTGACACATAAACGTTTATAATTCAGACGTGGGGTTGAACAACAAATCTCTTAAGCTTGTGTTAACTACAGATCTTATTTCAGGCAATTATCTGAAAACCCATTCAAAAGAATAGCTGGAATTGCAAAAAATTATAATTTATAACTCATTTCTTTGGTACAAAAAGGTTGTGTCCAGTCTGAATCCTTTTTAAGCGAACCAGCTGATGACTGTATCTTTGCAGTTAGCATACAAACACATGACAGGTATCACTCTTCTTATCTAACCCCCAGCAAGAAAGCAAAGTATTTGCACATTCATAAACTCTTCCTTTCAAACAAAGCTTCCCACATTGTTTTAACATACCTTAAACATACCAGTGATGGAAACGTATCAACCTTTATGTTGGGTAACAATATGGGTAATTCTCAGCCTCAACAAACAAACTTTATCAAGTGTGGACACAGATTAAGGTATCTAAAACGTTCATTCCATTTTCACAGTCAGGAGTTAGTGTTGAGCAATTTAAAACAGCAATAACAATAAAATGCTGCCACATAAACTGCAGAAAACATCTTTAAAAAAATGTGCGTAGGAGAAGGCAATGTGTTTTTTTGTTCTGGGTGAGCTGTCCCTTTAAAGAAAGAGCCAGACACAGACAACATAAGAGACAGAGATAGAAGAAGGAAGAGGGAGATCATTATTCCATCCCCAAATTATACACCGACATCACTTTAAACTGAAGGAGCTCCGCATGGGGCTGTTTACACTGTGAAACTCCTTATTTAACTAATGACAGCTCCATGAATGCCAGGCAACAACACTCACTGCTATAAACTGCACATCATTACAAGTCAGCCAGAGCTGTAAATAACTGTTAAGAACTGAGTGACACCACCTATTCCTCATATTTGTTGGTGGCCATAGAAACAAAATCCCTCAAAGTTATTGCCCATTATGTTATCTTGAACACGGTGACAAAAGCAACACAAGAAGCAATATTTTTGAACTAACAGCCCGGCAAAGACTCTAAAGATGTGTTTGAGGAGCCGTCTATTTCTATAGTAGCTCGTCTTTTCTAGCCAAACTTTTCTTGTTGTCGTCACCAAAAAGCGATGGCTGAAGCTGATATGGTCTTATCTGATGTATCGACCAGGAGCACCTGCCTGACCAGAGACTGAGTCAATAATTTGTGAGCTTACATTGCTCTGGCCTTGGACGAAATGTCTAAGTGCCCCTTGTATGCTGGCGTTGCCTGTCCAGTCTCCTGTGTGACACTTATCATCGACATGTCGGTGATAGGGCATGGAACAAGTCTTAATAGTTGACCTATTAGCTTCTGGTGTGACATCTTCCAATATATCCATCACTGAGGCTTTACGGTTTTTAAAGGGCAGCCATCAAAGAATGGCTTTATCTGTTTTACCTGATTTTTTTTTAAACACATAACTGAATTATCAGGAAAAACACTCATTGTTGAAACATGCTTTACCGGACTTACACATTGCACAATAGAAGCTTCACTCCCCTCACTTGGCACCACATCCCTAGGACAATATAAACTGTGGCTTGGACTCAGCATTAATTAAATGAACCGTATGATACTTTTTTTTTTTTAATCTCCCACAAACAAAACTATTGAAAAATGGTTGCTGAGGAAACATTATCACCTCTCTGATAAAGCAGAACACTCACATTCTCATCAGCACTTCACTTGAAAAAATGACTCACATGCCTCCGAAACACAACTGTGTCACATGAATAGCTCCAACTCATCCGCTAAATGTATGCTCTTACAATGTGTAGTGTCTGGGGCTTTTGCTGTGGCTATTGGATCACTGTGCTGGGTATTTTCTGTCATAAGAGATGATAGAGGAGTGTGGTCCAGAAAGCACAGAGGCATACGCCCGACAGGGTCACAGCAAAATCTCCCATCTGCCGGAGCCACTGCTTGCCATTCAGGATGGTAAGCCATTGATTCCCCGCTGCTCTGTAGGTCTCTCCCATGATGCCATCTTGCTCTCTATTCAAGTTGACACCATCTTGGCTGACAGATGATGCCCCTGCCCTCAGTGCAACCGCACGCTGGCGGCGAGGCCTTTGTTCTGTGTTAATTTGCAGGTGAAGAGGATGAAAAGAGCAAACTTGTCATGGCATACAAGCATGATTACATGAATTATCATTTAATGTGCAAGTCAGAGCAAGAGGTATTATGTCAGCGAAATAATATGTGGGGAAATTGCACCATCTTGTGGCAGAAACATGCAAGTAGCTGCAGCTGAAAAGAGCATAATTACTCACCGAGACAGCTCTGCAAAGCCATAATGACAGTAATGACAGTGACAGAGAGAAGGGATGCATATGCCTACAGAGAATTAAGAAGAATGGTTTGAATTAATCATTACATTTTCTTTTAAAATAGAAACCCATAGTGCCTTTAATGTCTTATTGATGATCAAAATCCAATTATCATTTTCACATATTTCAATTATTAAAGGGTTGGTAGATCAGACAATCAAAGGGGGATAATAAAATGGAAGAGTGCAGCTTGCGTGTTGGAATGTTTTCAGACTACATACAGTAGTGTTGCTTAATGCCTACCAAGAGAAGCTGTGCACCGTTCTGAGTCATTCTCCTCAAGGCTTTTCCCATCTGAACTCCGAGCAGAGCTAAAGAGCAAGGCGTCACTGCTCCTTCATCCTCAGTCTTCAGACATCTGAGGATGTGATAAAACAACTGTTTTATACAGTAACAGTGTATAGTTTTATATACGTTTATATACTCATACTTAAATAACGGTAGAGGCCCATCATTGTAATGATGTAAAGGCTGAACATATTCTAGATGTTTTTGGCAACAAAAACAGCTGGCATTAGTTAACTGACTTTGGTATTCCCTTTCTTGCCGAGGGTTAGAAGAGAGGATTGTTATACGAAGCAGGATGCTATCTTAGCTTATGTAAACACAAGGACTGGAAACAGGTGGAACCAGCTGGTCTGACTGTCCAAAATGGGGTTGCAAAGGTATGAGATTTTCTCATTCGGAAAAAAGTGTGTCAGAACATTTTGGTGTAACGGTGTCATGGTCTACAGATTGCCACAAAACTTGACTGGAGAACGGGTCTGAGCATAAAATAGACCATTAAAGATTTGATATGTAAGAATTATAGCTGAATTTATTTTTAAAAAAATGATCAACAGAATGTGAGGAAAGAAAACAGTTTTGATAGTCTGAGGTCTGTGTATTGTGTTGCAGAGATATCTACTGAAGATAGCATGCTAGCAAACTAGCCCCAACCCATTCTGATCTAAAGCTCCTGTACTCGGGTAAACACCAACACTGCCCCATTTTTCCAAACTACCAGTCTCGACCGCTAGCTGTATGGCTAACTGAGCTAACTTGCTAATCAGCAGCAGCTTGGTTACACTGATATGCTGCCCCTCCTTTGTTTTGAGTACAAATTAGACAAGTGGCCATGTCTTGAATATTGCACCTTTAACTTTCTTCAACGTTACAAGACAAGGTGTTCATTTTCGTTAATTTCTCTAGGATAGTGCTGGATCTTGATGAAAAAAAGGCTGCCGTATAGGTGGAAAAAAACAGGAAAAAAAAGAATAACCTGTTTCTACCTGTTCCTAACCTTTCTGCTAAGATAAGCGAACGCGCTGCTGGTAGTGCCTTCGTATTATCACAAAGATCAGTTTAACAAATCTTCTCTTCTAAGTTTTGGCAAAGAAGCAAGTACCATTACTATAAAATCCTATCAACAGCTCTGAATCACCCAAATAATATTCATAGTCATATATCATGTCACAGAATTTCATGGATTTGAAAAAGTACCTTTTCAAGATCTTCTCCACCACAACGTCCTGCTCTTCATGATGTGACACATTAAATGAGTCGTAAATGCTCAATGGAAGAATGTGCCCTTGTTGTGCCAAAATGACCAAGTTGTACATTCCCTGTGAGTCCGTGTGAAAATAAAATCATAACAGGGGCAGATGAGATATTCACTGAGAAAAGTCTCCATATAATATCACTGTATAATGCTGTTTGTTGTTTTTATTGCAGTGGGCCTGAGCCGTGGAGGTTTAATTAAGTTTATCATAGGATGATGAGATTACAGTCCAAGTAAATCTGTCACCTGAGGGCTGCCTGCTACAGCTGCTCTGCCATACATCGATATGGCCCGACCGACCAAGGATAATGAGTCTTCTCTGGTGCTGGAGGAAAGGTAGTAGTGGTCTCCCATTTTCAGCAGAGCTATAAAAGAAGATAAATACTTCTGTTTATTGACCAGATTGACAGGGAGAGGGAGAGGTTAAAGCGAAATGAAATGAGAGGAACTCACCGGACGGGTGGGGATCGTAGTTTAATATAGAGTAGTTATGATATCTCCACTGACAATCATGACTGAGATTCAGTTCCTTCATTGAGGAGACAGAGTGAAGGGTGAGGAAGAGCAGAGCACGGATGATGGTTATGTTATCACCTGCTTATAATTTCCCTCCGGCTTGGTTTTCTTATTTTAGTGTGTGAGTGGAACTACGTGCAGTTTGTTCATCAGAACTCCAATTATAAGACATTGATTTTAGACTGGTGCTGAAAATCTGATTAAAAGAATGGTTATTGTTTCGTTGAAATGGTTAAAACTATATACACAACATCATTTACCTCACACAGGTGTGCAACGTTGCTCTGGGCAAAACCCAGACCGCTTTCAGCTGCCAAAACATACTTCACAAATCCGTCCTGCCTGTTTGCAACACAATGAAACAAATGTGAAGAAGCAGAGACAAATGGTAAAGAGCAGAGAAATGATTAAATGAGGACAATTGAAAAGTAATTGAAATTAATGTCCCCACCAAGAGCCCTGGAGGTAGGCCTGGAGCGCCTCTCTGATCATAAATCCAAGGTGTCCGTTCCGTTCACATACTTTTTTTAGCATTCTGCACAGACAGTAAAGAATGGGTGATGAATTATGGAAGATAATTTTCTCCACATAAACGGAAAATATTTTAACATGATCTAAAAATAGTTACTGATCTGTTGAGGTCATTCTAAAAAAAAAGCCTCTTTGGCTGCAGCAGGAGCTTCTTTAAATTCATAAGATACCAGAGGAACAAATGGTAAGCAGAATCTCTGTGTGCCAGACAATAATGCAGTGACAGGGACTCTTATTTTTAGATATGCAAATACTAGGCTCTGACCTTGAATTAGCCACTGTCATTGAAATTAGATGCCACTGAGCTGCAGGCTACAGTGCAACAGCCCATAACAAAGCTTTCTTCACCAAGCTAATGAAAGCCTCTTACATCACAGCCCTTTCCACATCCTGAGACACCCCTTCCAGGCTTCCTGTTGAAAGGTACCAAGCTGCCTCCACTGATGCAGCTATATGACCAAGCTGGGATGCATTCAGAAACTGCTGGAATGCAGCCGTCTGTGGATCAAACAGAAAATATCTCAGCTCATCGATCTTGCCGGATCAGTGAGAAAACTAAACGTTGACAATGTGTGGGATTCGAACCTGATTCCTCCAGGGGCTGCCAGGGATTTGTCCACTAAGGTGATAAAGTCCCAGGTTAAACATGGCATCATAACTCCCATTCAGTGCGGCTTGTTGAAAATATTTCACTGCATTTTCATGGTCGTTCAGTTTAATCCCATGGTACCATCCCAAGCCATTCAAGGCGTTAATTGAGCCCTAAAGCAAGAAATGCACACTGGTATAGTGAAGGCACATACTGTAAACACACGGGCTCATTACTATACGTACCATTGCTGCAGCCCTCTTCAGCAGACAAAAACCTCGAGTGTAGTTTCTTTTTACTCCGTGGCCCTGCAGGAATCAACATCAATCAGTGAATCAATAAATGTCAAAACACAGACACACACGCACACACAACATATCCAGCGTTCAATCTGATCATAAAATAGGTTGAGCGTATAGAGTCTCACAGAACCTTCATCAATAGGATGGAGTAGTCGTACATCGCTGAGGGATCCTTCATCTGCAGAGCACTCCTTTCAAGCCACTTCACCGCACTCACTGTGTCTTTCACAAGCCCCCGCTGTCCCCAGTAAAGCATTGTTCCCAGAGTTTTCTTAAGATGAGAGAGTTTTAGTTGGCCTGCTCTGAGCATTGAGTACATCTATTGATCATAATGGAGGAATATTAGTAGGATTCAACTCAAATGTACCTGAGACTCTGTGTCTCCTTGCTCTGCGGTGTATTTTAGGTACTGGACGATGTCACTTGTGTTGTGTATGACGCTATTTAAATCCTCTGGATTGTTTAGATAGATGTCCTCAGGTTGGTATTGCTTTAAGAAAGACAAATTAAAGAAACATTATTATGATAAACTCTTAGAACTTCTACTATAGAAAGCCGATGTCCCGACCCTTCAAGTTTCCCTCATGGCACCTTATTTTGGAAAAAATATGTATGGTGGTGGATGGAGAAGGATCATTTTTTGGATACCATTTGAATTGTGCCATGAAACACATATCTGATGTTTGAGAATTTAAAAGGTAACTTTCTTGTGAAAGTTGCAGTTTGGTTTATAACAATATAAGAGATACAAACTCTCCATGACACAACTTTAATTGTGATTTTCAGCTTTTTTAATATTTTTCTGTGCCGAGGCAGCGACCATGTTGGTGCTGGTGACGTCTGCAGCTCATTGAGTGGTTGAACAAATAACTAGAGGGTATCTTATAAACAGCAATTTTTTTTGTGAAAACAAACTTTTTTTTTCCCACAAACATTATAATTCATGGTACAATTCAAACATGATCAAATATGTGTTCATCTAATGTGCAAATTCTTTCCAAAATAAGGTCCCATGAGATCCTCCAGAAGGGGCGTGATTATGGCTCTCTATGACACATAATAATCTAATATTGTAGACTGGTAGTAATACTGATAGTAACACTTTTACTGGCACTATAAGCAGTGCCCACACCACAGTGGTTTGCTAAAATCCAAGTTCCCAATTGCCCCTGTGCAAACCGTTGCTTCTTTGTGGAACATTTCTAAATCCAACTGAGAAGTTAAAAGGTAATGGTGCAACACCGCCAATAAACTTCAATATTGTCCTTTATATTGGACTCTGGCATCACTAATTTGTGTTTCATGTTGAGTTCACCAAAACTGAACTATACGTGGAACATTTGCATGTCAAGTCATTTCTGAAAATATGAATAAATAAATTCCATTGGACTTGGTCAATTTACAGAACATTTCTGTACAGTCATGTAGGACCCTATCGCTGAGGAAATAGGTTTTCAGGGCCTTTAATTGAGATTGGATCCAGATGGATAACTGTGCTGTCATCTACTCAGAAAGTGTCCAAGATGGTAAAAATGCAGCACTGTAGCCAGATTTTCCTCTCATACACTTCCCCACAATTGTTTTGTCGCTGCACTGGCTGCTTATTCAGACTAGAACGGACAGTACAGTCTCTCTGTTGTGTTCTTGAACCTCTATTCATTTGATGCAGCTTATTTAAATGTTCAAAGATTAAGCAGGAAATCAGTCTGAAGTAGAATTTGGGCATTGCGTGCTTCTTATCTTTAGAACGCTCTTCATCTATTCATCGTGACAGCTAACTCATTCACATTTTTAAATTAAGATTTAAGACCCACCTTTTCTCCATGGTTGGACCAACAAACACACTATTAATCATGTTTTGCCAACAACCTCTTTCATATCACTGCTGTCACTTGCTGTGTATGAATTTCTGTCTATGAGCATTTGGATGTCTGGGTTTAAATTACTTTTGGGTTTACTAATTTTCCTTATATCTGTTTTACTGTACATACCATGCATTTGTATATTCATATGATTGGCTTATATACAGTAATTTCATCATGTTATTATGCATCGATTGTAATGGTTTGCTTATGGTCTTCATTTTCTAAACTTTTTAAAAAGTTATAGTTTTACAATCATGGAAACTCACTTTGTTGCTGAGCATTAAAGAACAATACCTTTCTAGCATCTGTCTGGTAAAAAGCCAGTTTTTGTCCCTTGCAATTAACAAACGCTGCCTCAACCAACATCTCGTTTGTTAATTCCATATGAAATAAAAACGATTTTTGTTTTTTTGTTTTCCGTGCCAGACTCATTCTTGGCCAGGTGCATGATAAGAATGAAACAAAAAATAAAGTCAGCGGTTCGTCAAAGTTATTATAATTTCCCCACGGCCATCTTCTTGCTGTCAAGACATTTCAGTCTGCACTAAAAGTGACTGGTTGAGATACCAATATTGCCATTCCTAAAATTAATAACATTTTTCAAGTGATTTTAGTTATTCAAACTTACATTATCTTCATGTATCCTTAAGCTGTCCATGCTAGTCTGTGCAGCAGCGTTGGAATAGTAGCTGCAAGCCATGTCCAAGTCTTTTGGAAACCCATCAATCCCTTGTGAGTGCTTGTAGCCTGCATGCATCAGGGCGAAACGATTATCACCCGCTGCACCAATCAAGCTATAGACATGACCCTGAAAAACAGTATGAGTTAGTATTATCTGTCATCATTCATTACACAGGTGGTGTTACATGTGATAAAGCAAAAATTGAGGGACAAGGAATGCACTGACTCTACCTGTTGTTTATCCACTGTGTGTCCAAGGCCAGAGAGGTGGATAGTGGCCAACAAGAGAGATGCTTTGTGATTTCCAAAGCAGGAGGATACTTGTAGTAGAGCTGTTGACTCAGATGTGATATTACTTTCTGCCTGTTTCATTGCGAACATTGTACTAACTGCCTGCTCAAACAAAGCACTCCTGAGGTCCTTCAGGCCTAAAGATCCTACAGAGCATGATACAAAAAATTGTCAAAAACTGTAAATAATGAAGCAACTTAAATATCATTTGTACATATGTAGTCAAACAGTGAAACAATCTTTGACACCTGTTTTGATTTCCTCTTCATGTTTTTGCAGGAAATTAAAAAGTGTGCTGTATTTAAGTTGCTTTTCCCAGGTCCATGTTTGTGTGCTGATTTTCTCTCCAATCTGACCACACAGTCTTATGAAATGAGGGGTACAGAAACCTGAAATAAAACAGAGCCTGTCAAAAGTAATCTTCCCATGCTTAATAGGCATTCATCTTTTGTGCTGACATCCTGTATAAGAGACCATGGATAAGGTGCATGGATATAACTATTAAAATCTGGATACAGCTTCGGAGGAGGAACCCATTCATTCTATGAAAGCTGCTCAGTGGCGCATGAAGCCAAAAATGGTCAATATAAAGTCCAGTATAAATTTACCCACATTCTGCATTGTGAGCCCCATAAAGCATGCACACTATAGACTTCCATCAGCCAAGCTTGAAGGGGAATAAAAAGATTTAACTGTGCAATTTTCCAAATGTTATCAGACTTAATGGCTTAAATAATTTTTAGTGAAACAGGTAATTTTGCAGGAGGTGCGATGCTTAAAAAACATTTATTTACCGTTTCACAGCTGCTTTTTAACAATGTAAGTTTATGGGAAAAAGTATTTTTGGGCCCCAGGGCATCACATGACAATTAATCTAATCTAATTACACAGTTTGGCCGTTTGTTATAGACATGATAAAGATATCCCTCTCAATCATCACTTATGACCCACTAATAGTGTGTGGCAGTGTATGTCTCTATATCTTATTTCTTAGTATTTTGCTGTGTTTGGTACATTTCTAGGTGTCAACCTCTGGGCAAAGGTGTGTCTCTCTGGACTCTATAGAAACTTAGAAACCAGTTTACATCAGTGTCTCCGTCTCAGGAGCTGCAGGTCTGTGTTCTTGTTTGACCAGGGGACGGGGCTACACATGCACACACACAGGGCTGAATGCTTAGGTGTGAGCTGCTGAGAAACAATCAGAAAATCACGCCTCACTTCTCTGATTCACTGCTTTGTTCTCGCCAGTGCTGCACCCTCTCTGGCTTGCTCTGCCACTGCTGCTCTCTCTCTGTCTCAACAGTTCAGCCAGGGAGGTGGGGCCAACACTGAATGGTATGTTTACAAACAGCAACAGGAAAATAGCATAGCCTGCATAGCATGGCTCTAAGGTGGATCCCAGTGGAACAGTTGCGCTGCTTTAAAGTACTTGTCAAAATAACATTTCACCTTTGATCGTGGAGGGGGGGTGACTCTCTGTTACTTGCTTGAGGAACGCTCTTGCAAATGCTTTCATTTCCTGACACTCCTGATGAGTCTTATCCAGCTCGTGCAATGTTGTCTGGGGGTTTTCTACCTGCAAAATAGATAACATCGTATTTCAGTGCACGGAAGTAAAACATCATGCAACACAATGAAATTAAGCATATGAGTTGAAATCTCGTTACCTTTTCAGTCCCTAAACGATAGTATCTGACTGGCCCAAAATACCCATGGATGCCTGGTATGTACCTGCTTCCGCCGATCTCAAAGTATCCATCAGCATCATCATAATGGATACTGTCGTGAAATCTGTAAAATATTCAATACAACTCAAACCACCTCACATATGCATGTATCAGTTATTCCTTCTTTTTTGCAGTAACTGGACTGACAGGTGTTTTGTAATGGCAACAGTTGTGTTTTTCTTTTTACACACGTTTAAAAGAGAAAAACTGACATTAAGCATACTCATATACATATCTGCTTGTTTCATCATCCCACGTTGTATCCAGCAGCACCTGAAAGTCACACATAATGATGCATGAGATCACGACACAGAAAAAAACCCACTCAGCTGTGAACGACTCCAAATTGCAGTACACTGCAATCGCCTGGAGTTTCCCAGCTGGAAAGGAACCATCTTTCAGGATCTTACAGCTGTTCCAAAAGGAAATCAAACACTGCAAAGCAAGGGCACCAAAGGAAACTCAGAAGAGAAGGAGGACTGTAAGATGCTGCCCCAAGCTGTATATTAATTTCAATTCCTCATCCCACCTCCCAGTGGCACACACTATGGTTTTTTACCTTTGAGTCCTGTATGTAACAATCTAATCTAATCCATTTCCGCAGGGGCAACATGACAGTTGCTTGGAAAGCTTCATCTTCTCCTGTCTTCACACGTGCCTGAATTATGATGTCCCCTATACAGGAGATATGACACTCATATATTTCACCACAAGAGTGCCAGCGCTCTTTATTAATACATAACACAGTCTGTTCCACAGTCTCATGAACACACATCATCACTCACGATCATCGCATGATACCTCAATCAAATCCTCTAAACTGGTATCAGGTGTACCCACAAGCTGCTGTGACCCACCTGTGTCTGTTAGCTGCATCAGAATGGAGTCGTATGAATTGTTCCTGTTGATGTGATGGATGATCCCACAGTTCTCATGGTGACACCATTTCAGTAGGTAGATCCACACAGATAAGGTGACGCTGAAAACCAAGCCACGAAACATGATTTGACAAATCATTTCCTCGGCCACTGAAGCGTGTGGCTGACTTTAAAATGCAGCGCAATCTGCTAAAAATGACTGACCTCGCTGTCTGTCACTGACCGTAAATGAAAAGCTTATACATGCTCGGGTGAAGAGGCTTCGCGAAGCTTCTAAAGCCATTTGTAATGACAGTGAAATAAAACTAAAAGTGGAATGTGTTGTAACCGCTGCCAGCGCTGAAAGGGAAACAATCACTGACCTGTGGCCTGTTAATCTGCTGATATCAACACAAGCCACTGGTGTTATATCACTTAATTTGAGGCAATATGTTGTGGTTTGTCAGGATTATTTGTTTTTATTACTCAACTTTATAGAATGTAACATCTGAAAACACTGCTATTCTTATGTATTCGATACAACATTTGGAGTCCCTGCTTGAGATATTTTTCAAGCTGTGTCGTTGAACTTCACACAAAATGAGCTTCAGCTAAAATGAACTTAATGAGAAGTCAGTGAGTGAAGTTTATGTCCAACCTGGGCTTTGTCACAGCATGAAGACGGGCTCTCTCCAGGGTTCTGTCGATAAAAGGCTGGAACCTGCGGACAATTCCAAAGTGCTCACCAGTACTTGCCAGTGGGAACTTTAGCATATCGATTTTGTCTGTGTACAAGGAAAACAGCAAAAGATTAGACACACAAACCACTAAAAGTTTTGTTAGTAAAGTTCAAAACATGGACGGTGTGAATAAATGTGTTTAAGGGTCTGACCGGACTCATGTGGACAATGATTAATTCTGTTGCTGGTCAGCTGCCACATCAGTTGAGCGGACCATGAAGGACACTCAGCAGGAGGTTTAGTTGGACGCTCAGAGAGTGGTTTTATCTGCAGCACTTTATAAATCCTCAACATGGAGGCATGGTAAGTCCCCGGTTCACTGCCATTATTTAGATGGTCTAACCAAGTGCGAACTGTCACATTCTGGGCATCCAAAATGCGCCTGTTGAAAAAGTCATGTTGATATAAAATGGACAGAGGCCACCTGAGCAGCACCTGGTGGATCCTGTAAACTCCTGTTGTGTTGCCAATCCATTTCCTCCTGAAGACCACGAAATCTGTCTTCTTTAATGTAGACACCACCGCCTCCACTGCGAGCTGACATGGCCTGGAGCAGCGATACCGCACACGGACCAGTGAGCCATCTACCACTTTGTCAGGGGCTGAGTCAAACCCTATGAAATTGTCAGGCAGGCTCTCACCAGCCTCGGATGGGGATGGTGAAATGGCTTGTAACACACAGTGTCCCTGGGTGAAGTGAAAAATGTGTAAATAAAATTGAGTGAAAGTAAAGAGAGCATGCAATCGTTTGCGCTCAAACAAATTAGGCAGGAAACATGAATATGTTGCCAGGGGTAACATTTACAAGAGGATACTCATTTGCCTAAATGTGAATGATTTGTTTAGCCAGTAGAAAACACAACATTAACATATCATCACCTAGTCTTATTGTAAGATCCCATAGAATAGTAATTTTTTAATATGCCATCTTCTTCATCTCACTGTGGTGCGCGTCATCACTACTCCCTGAAGCTGAGAGAGTTTTAGTGGGTGGTTTTGCCCCAAACGGTCACAAGAGGTAACAATGAGCCCATTCCACATTTAAAAACAAACTTCAGCAAGCAACACAAATGTGAGATTTTTATAAGGATTTTCCCAACAATATGTTTCAGGCTTACAGGAGAAAAGACTTCAACAATGGTAAGGCTGATGTTAAAGCACACAGCAACTTTACTAAGCTTTTCTATGGCATCTATTCTTGAACAGACATATATCAGTAATAGGTACTAGGTGTGTTTCTTTCAGCCTGCTCACTTGCTTGCACTCTAAAACACTCTAAAACAACAACCTATATATTTTATGTTAGCTAAAATATTTGTATCAATGTAATGGTCTATAAAGATTCCAGCACGTTTTATGGATTGCATTTGTGTAATGTGTCCAGATTACAGATTGCAGCTAATACAGCGCGCTTAAACTCAGTAGGAAGCTCTGTGAAGTTGAGGGGAAATGTCAGATTCAGATGGTTTTTATCTGTAGGTTCCTCATGTAGAACGACCTCAATTAACAAATTGTAATCATGAAAATATTGAATTAAAGAATGAACAGATTATTAAAAATGAAAGGCCATGCTTCAGCCATTATTACAGTCAAGTACGATAATGCAGTAATTGCAGCAGTGTAGTAGTTTCTTACCATTATAACAGCAGCAGTGAAGACATATCCAAAAATGGCTTGCGACACAATCATTTTGAAGTTCTTGGCTTAGGATGAATTAAAATGTAAACATATAATCCTTGAATTCCTACTAATGTGTAAAGTAATGTTGACACCTTGAAGCGTACTTCCCAATGGCAGCTGTGAGTATACACCCTCTGTGATGCAGGATTTCCTGATATTCTGGTGTAGCAAGTTCAGCTATTTGAATGAGTGGCCTTTCAACTGTTAGCTAAGGGCTGGGCTACAATGACTCTGTTGTGTACCAAAAATATTGTTTGAGTCATTTTTATTTCTTATTCTATTAGGGAACCTTCCATGGGAGTAATGCATCAAAGCTCAGAGTCTACAGTAACTTAATTTAATGTGCTCGAGCCAAGGCCTTGCCATCACCCAGTGTCCTCGGTGGCTTTCGCCCACACAAGACTCTGAAGAAATCTGATCTGAAAAACAAACTGATACCACAGCCAAAGCTAATTACCCATGGGCTACTGGCTGTTCATGCTTCAAAGTCAAGGGAAGAGGCATCGGTAACTGTTGCTGATCAGATGTTTTTAGGTGAGACGTAGAGTCCTGTTGTCTATATAAAGGTGTGTCATAATCCTTAAACTCACATCTAGATAGCATAACTTTCTCAGACAACAAGTGGACCTGTTGAGAAAACGGCTCATCATATTCAATGGCTCTACAGGACCTGTGCAATACCCAGGACTATTTTCTGGAAAGCATAACCACTGAATGCCCTTCAGTGCCTTTTGGAAAAAAGACTGGTCGCAGCAATGTGAGTGGTTTGCCCTTTAGAAATAGCACAAGTCTGTTTAATTTTTATATACCAGTTGCAGAGTACCTGGGTGAAAGTCCAATACAGTTTGGGCAAATCAGCACCGTCCAGAGCTCCAGCAACATCTCATCTCAAGACCCCATCTTATCATCCCTTGCCTTGCCCACAAATCTTCCTCTGGCATCCTCTCAGTCTGTCCCTCTGCCTTTTCCCATGTCTCATGGCACCACCACCTTGGCTTTCATTTTTCAAGGAGGCGTGTTGGCTGCAGCAGACACTCGGTCCAGTTGTTCTGGGCTTGTGGCATGCCCAGCTTCCCAGAAGATCTTGCCCATTCACAGTCACCTGGTGGGGACCACTTCGGGTACTTCAGCCGACTGTGCCCTTTGGAAAAGGATCCTGGCTCGAGAGCTGCGGCTCTACCAGCTCCGTCACGGACGACGGTTGTCCACATGTGGAGCTGCCAAATTGCTTTCACACATGCTTCACCCTTTTAAGGGGACTGAGCTGTGTGTGGCTGCCACGTTGTGTGGGTGGGATGGAGGAGAGGCAGATGGAGGTGAACAGATTGATCTCGGTAGCAGTAAAGAAACAGCAAAGAGTCAAATGACTGATCTTGGAACTTCTGTGGATGCCACTCTCAAAAATAAATGCATGGCAAAGAGCCCATCTTCAACAAGTGGTAGTCAACAGTGCTTCACCAGAAAGACATCGAGTTTCTCCGGACCTAGTCTGTGCTATGTGTGCAGCGATGGCACTCGTCTGCAGGGGAAGCTCTTCTCTGTAGGTTCAGGATCGCCGTACGCGTACTCAATCTTGGACCAAGGGGTTCAGTGGGGATTGACTTTGGAAGAGGCCACATCAATAGCCAGAGAGGCTGTGTACAGAGCCACACACAGGGATGCATACTCAGGAAACTGTGTAGACATCTTTCACATCTCTTCTAAAGGTTGGACTCGCAGGAGCAGGGAGGATTTGAAAGAGGAATATTATAGAGAAAAGGAAAGAGAAGAGAGAAGGAAGAGACAGGACAGGACTGCCTTAGCAAAAATATGAAACAAACAAGAACTGCATGAGAAAAGAAAAGCAAACATCGGGGAGTATTTTGGATAGACGTGATGGCAATCTTTGCAGCAGATACTAAATTAATTAACAGGACAGGCAGTTGTATCCTCCAGGCTATTTCTCAAATGACTTGGGCATGCATATCGTTCCCTCTGATAAACAGCTGATGTTCTGTTTGCGCTGATGATAAAAATGTATTATAGCGGCACAGTGCTGCCTGGCATTTTGATTTAGATGTTAAGACATTATGAATCATTTCAAGTATGAGAGTTAATTACAAGCTAGCCCTGCATGTATTTGAATCACATAAACACAGGGAGGAGCAGAAAAAAAGGAGCATGTTGAACAAACCAAAACTCTAAATGCCTATTCTGAAGGTCATAATGTATTGCTCAGGAAAAGGAAACTAATTCAGCCGTAGTAATAAACAGTCACGAGTTGAAAACTGATTTGTGTCTGCTGTTGGAATTCGTCTGACGTTTCTTTGACACTGCAATAAATTAATGAATGAATGAAATTTTGCTGAACTTGCCTGTTCATTCTGTTTGAGCAGTCTGGTAGTAAATTAAGCATACTGGTAATTATTGAAGTGACAATGACTACAAAGGATTTTTTGGCAAAAAGGTATAGAGCTGTTCATCCTTCCTCCTCACTGCATTTTCAAACTTCAGTTAAGGCAGCCAAAGTATTGTGGTGAAAGTTTTCAAGGGTGAGACAATTCACCATATGTGAGGAAACTTTATAGCATATGGACTGTGTTACAACATGTCAAAATGCTGGAGTGGCGCTTCAGGATGTGATTTTACATGCTGAT
Source organism: Diplodus puntazzo (assembly GCA_963678695.2). Classification (NCBI taxonomy): domain Eukaryota; kingdom Metazoa; phylum Chordata; class Actinopteri; order Spariformes; family Sparidae; genus Diplodus; species Diplodus puntazzo. Next base: position 7,148,554 of record OZ023163.1, on the reverse strand, counting down.
ATGATGAGCTTATTTTTTTGACAGTTTTTTTTTACGGCTAATGTGTGCATTTGGGTAGCTGCCTGGATATCTATGTGTTATCCACTTTATGAATAAATTACAACAGATTTGCATGATGATGTTCCTCACATCCCCAATGCTTCATCAGAGAGCTGAGCTTCTACTTGAACCCGCAATCGTACAACTGCATGACTGACTGTAGCAGTAAAACTTAGAGGGGAAACCCTCCCTTCTTCCCCAGCCTCATCCATAATTCCCATCTTCAGAAATCCATTAATGACAGAATTATTGAGAGGGTGGGAAACCTCAAAAAATGAGAGGAAACCAATTTGGTGGTCCGGATTTGAAACCTTGCGGGGACAGACTTGTAAGTGCAGTTCTGCAAGGACAGAATCGAGATTGTTATCAAAGTTTGGAGCCTGTGAGAGGAGCTGTTACTCAGTGGGCGTTAGGGCTGCCTTTGCTTGCCCTTTTCAAATCTTTTTGTTCAGTTTTGACAGTTACTATTCTTTGCATGCAAACTCCAGCTGAGAGATGAGTGAACTTCTGGAACTGGATTTGACCAAGAAATGAAATGTCAGCGACCCTGCTTTCTAAGTTACATCAGAACATCTGTTTTTTTATTTAATTCGTCTGAAAGAACTTTGATAAACACATGAACCCCCACAGCCAGAGATGTGCCAAAGATTGTCTGACAGCCCCCTCTCACAGCCAGAACTCTGAAGATGTTTTGCACTTGAACATTTTTCTGCGTGTGTTCTCACATCCTAACGAGCACATTGATTACAGCTTGGCTTTGTTTTGATTAATAAACCTCCATTCTGTAACCCACCCTGCTGGATAAGAGGGATCTGAGGAGCGACCTTAGGGCTGCAATTTTTTTCTTTCTAGTCATATCAGTGAACATTTGTCTCACCACCACTCGTTTAAAAGGCTCTCTTGTTTCTCTACGAAGAGGCAAATATCAACACTGATCAAGAAGAAGAACCGATGTACAAAGCAAGACTGTACTCGTAGGCTTGATGAACAATGACTTTAGTTTTTACAGCATTGAGATGTTCAAAGCGTGTGAGTCTGCAGCTGTGCTGAAAGTACTGTTTTCATCAAAAAGATCAAATTCTCTCTTCTTCTATTCTCTTAAAATTAAAAATATCCAAAACATTTGGTTGAGAAACCAAACACATTCAACTCCAAGAGATAGAGTCCAAATGGAAAAATATCACATCACCTAAAGGTACTCTATGTAACAATTTGTTGCAATCTACATGTTTTAACACATTTTTTGGCCATCTGTGAGCAGACTTTAACATGAAGTAAAAAATTAGACCTTAGCCACGTCTCTAGGGTGCCTACACGAGCCTGTGGATGATTTCTTTAAGATGTTTAATGCTGCTGGACTGTGGATCTCGTTGTGAAGGACTTGGTTTGGATTTTCTGCAACAGTCCAAAGGATGTAACTTCATGCACGCTTTTACCTCAAGTGCCTCGTATCAAGGCCTCTCTCTGCATCGCTAACAAAGAGCAAGAGTAGTTAAAGTTAGTTTAGAAAAGAAGTCTGCCACCATAAACTAATGACTGTCTGGCAGAATGTCCCACAGAGCCCCTTTACAGTAATATGTTTAGGACAATGGCAATTAGGGCTGCACGATATTGGAAAAAACAAGCGATTTTTTTAAACCCTGTGATATATACTGCAATATGAAAAAACACAGGAATTTTCATCAGATGACCTGAAGAGCACTTTATGTTATGCTGCACTGCTGCTATCTTGTGGACAATTAACCTGCACTGATCTTTTTGTCGTACATACAGATGCAAGGCACTGTCAACACAGAACACGTGTTTGGTCAATATCATCCTTCTTGTAGCCGAAATAATTCCAGATAACTGACACTGCTTTTCTGTTTGGCACCGAGTCTTAGTTTTCAGCGATTTTCTCTTGGTCGTTGCTCATTTTTCAATGTTGTTACCAGCGACTCACTCCATGTGCAGGGGCTGGTCTGCTTCGGCACACTGAATAAGAACTAATGATTGGTGGATCGCTGCGCATGCAGAGTCTGCATGCACAGTGAGTGTCAGGTAACCCTGAAATTAGATGAGTTCATTTGCCTCCTACATCTAAGGCCCTGCGATGTGACTATTGCGGACACGTACATCGTGATGAAGATGCTCAAACAATATATCATGCAGCTCTAATGTCAATGGTGTACCCTGTTTCCCCAACAGCAAAAGTGAGCTAAATACATTGGTGCCCCCATGTTAAAAAAATGCACAGTGAACGTGCCCCTCATTGATGCTTCTAGGCTCCCTAAGGTGCCCTTCCAGTGAAGAAACCATGAATAAAGTGCCATCTTGGATGACCCTATGGTAAATAAATATGATAAAGTGCCTTCTTGGATGCCCCGATTGTAGATAAAATATTATAAAGTGCCCCTCTTGGATGCTTCTATCCCCACTAGGGTGCACTTCTAGTGGAGAAAACATGATAAAGTGCCATCTTGGATGCCCCTTTGGCAGATAAAACTTGGTAAAGTGCCCCTCTTGGATGCTTCTATGACCACTAGGGTGCTCTTCCAGTGGAGAAAACACAATAAAGTGCCATCTTGGATGCCCCTTTGGTAGATAAAACATGGTAAAATGCCTTCTAGGATGCCCTTCCAGTGGCAAAACATGATACAGTATTGTCTTGGATGCCCTCATGATAGATAAAACATGATAAAACAAGCGCCATGTAGGGTGTCCATCCATTTTTTATTTTTCTCCCCGCCACTGGTTTATAATTAGATGTTTGGCATCCAAAAGACGATACAACTATTAACAAACTATGAAACAATGCTGTTTTGAGCATTCATCCTTGAAATGTGGACTAATGGGGTCCAATAATATATATTTTTTGAAGTCCTGTTTATTTCCTGAGACAAAGAATCGAAATTACTCATTAAAATCAGCCTAAACTCAGGACTTAATGAGAGACTGCGCTGCATTTACGTCCTGTATATTAAACTGATCATCAATTTCTCAGAAAAGCCCATCACGATTCAACTCACTGGAGAAAATATCCTATCAAAGTGGGTGGGAAGGGGAGGAGGGGGGGTAATTATAGTCATACATTGTAGACATGTTTTTATAGCTGATGGCAAATGGCAAAATTTCATCTCCTAATGCAGCAATTTTCTGGTCCAGCTTCAATCTGAGTGGAATAACTGGGGAAAACACATTGAGGATGATTATGCAGACTGGCTATGTTTAAGCAGATTACAAGACACTGCTTCGAGGGAATGATACAGCCTATAAACTAGAATATATTGAAAGGGGCTTAAACGACTCCTGTGTTGTGGGACACGAACTATGGTGACAAATGTGACGACGAGAAGCCAGAGCTGTGATTCTGATTCATGAAAACGGTGATTATCATTAATATCAATGTGGATGTACTGTACAGAGAGTCTGTGTGTGTGTGTGTGTGTGTGTGGTACCGAGCGGTCACCGTGCATCCTTAAAAATAGTAGGCTTTTAGGGTGACCCCCGTCAACAAACTAATGGAGGGAGGGGGTGGGTGAAGGAGGGAGACAGAGAGGGAGGGAGGAGAGAGGAGAGAGAGAGAGGAGAGAAAGAGAGGGAGAGACTGGGCTAAGTGGACAGACCTCATGTTGAGCTCAGATGAACCTCGGCATCCTTTCCCACGTTGGATCATTTCAGCTCCGTTAGTCCACAGAACCGGCGGAGGGGAGCGGAGCGGAGCGGCGAACACACGGTAAGCTTCATTCCACTCAACCAAAGCACTTTTTATCCAATCTTCACGACTCACTAGTTTATTGAAGTCATGCCTGTTAACCGTCTCTCACACACGGACGTGACAAGTTTCCACTCGCCCGGCTACCTAGCTTACTTTAACCGTTCAGTTTGTGCACGCGGCGCGGCGGTTTTTTTTCCCCCAACTGTTTTTCATCGTCAGTTGGAAGCAAAAAAAAAAAAAAAACAACAACCTTTCGCCTTTCTTGACGGGGGAAGCCGTTACCAAGAGGGTGAGAGGATATCTAAGAGAGGACGGGTTGGGAACCTGACCGAAGCTGAAGCGCCAGCTCCCTGACAGATGGTGCGGCCGGTGCTTCGCATTCTTTTTGGCTATCGGTGCCGTTGGTGCAAGTGTGCGCGAGCGCTCGCTTTTGCGCGCCTTCCTCACCTGCCGCGTGCGGGGGGGTGAAGGGGGGGACGCTGGCTCGCTGGACCTCGGTTAGTAGCCGACAGCCATGTTTTTGTTTTTTTTTTTGTTTTTTTTGGGGTCGCTGTGTTCATTATAATAGTTAGCCCAAGTGTGTAAATCACATTAACATGCATCAACTGGGTCATTTTTTCCTGCTTCCTCCAACAAGGCAAGGTCACGCTCCGGGCTGTTTAGTGTATCTCCACTGGATAGGATAACAAGCAGTCCAGATGTGAGTGTGTGTTTGTGTTTGTGTGTGTGTGTGTGTGTGTGTCATGTGCAATCATGTGCTCTTGGGAAATGTAATGTCTCTGTGTTTACAATGTAATGTGCTGTCTAAGAGGGCATTATCCTCTCATACATAAATAGATAGAGATGGAGCACCTTCTACCCACAGAGGCATTTTGTCATGACATGGCCAAATACTTGCTTAGCATCAGTGCTTTTACGCTCTTGAATCACTTAAGGTTAAGCTGTCTGGGTGTCAAACCTTGGCTACAGTGAGGTGAGTGATGTGCTGAGTACAGTTGGACTCTCCTGGCCAGTCTGATTTGGAGAGACTTAAGAGATTTCTAGTCGCAGGGGAGAACGGATGAGGGGTCTATAAGCATTAAGACGAATGGCAGGAGAGAAAGCCAGAGGAGATCTGTCCATGTCTGTAAAGAGGAGGCTGCCCTCCTCTCAATGCAGCCCCACCACCTCCCCTCAACCCATCTCCTCCCTGCCTCCATCTCCCATTTTTCCCTATGTAAAAGGCCTGACATGCACAGGCTATTTTTAATAAAAATGAAGTAGCCTTGTTGCAGCAGAGCGACTCGATGCAGAATGAAGTGAGACTGAAACAGCGATTTGCAATTTAGAGCTATGTCACCGCACATCATTCCATTCTGAGCTGGCAACAGCAAATCGTCCTCACGCTTTCATCCTCTATCCCTGCCTTGCATTTCACACATATCTCATACGCACTCACACACTCTAAAGACTTCAAACAACAGTGAATGACATGTACTGCTGGCAACGTGGTTTTTCGGAGCAAAGCTAGCAGGGGAGAAATGTAAGCTCAGAGCTCAGTCGTTTCTAATACACAAGGAAGGAAGACAAAAGTGTTTTGGATGAACCGCTTTCTTGTATTCTGCAAGATTTGGGATGAAGGCAAACAGATGCAAATGCTGAACATGAAGCATTACACACAGAGAGCTGGAATTGGTGTAATTGGAGTGCGGAAAAAAAAAAAACATCTCAAGGATGAATTTCTTTTTAAGAAGTAATGCGGTGAAGAGATTGGTAATTACTATTACTGTAACTGTGATCAAATGCTTGAATTCAGTTCTAAAGCCTACTCTTTAGAAAGTAGGTCAGTATCTGGAGTGTAGAAGAACATTGGTGTCCTTCCTTTCATATGAAGCATATCAATTTGGATATATCAGAAAATGTTATGGTTCATATTATTCAGTGCCATCAAAGGCTCTGTGTATTCCTACAGAGTAGGACCACTCTGTGCATATTTGCATCTGAATTAATTATACGTTTCACTTCAGTCAGTCAGGCCACAGACGCACATTGTCACTGATGTCATAACCAAACAATATTGATCATCTTTTTGATGCTTAACCCTCTGGGGTCTGGGGTATAATTGCCCGTTTTTGACTATTTTTGATTTTACCATTGTATTTCACCTTAAACTATTTACCTTGCCTTGTTTGGTGTCATTATTTTCAGCAATACCTCACATGTGTGAATGTACAGTTATTTTTTCATTTTGACATACTGTATTAACACAATGGACCTAAAAACACACAAAAAACATAAAATGTAGTAGTATCTCTCGAAAAGAGATTCATGAAAACTTTATTTAAAAATGTGCGAAGAAGACCGCATCCATATATATCTGTGACTCATGCACTGTGTGTATGTGAGAGATAATGCATTGCCTCCATGCGCGCATAAATGTGAAAAAACAGATGTCAGGGAATCCACTCTCATTGCAGGCAGAGTGATGGATGCAGGTGAAACGCGCATGGAGAAACTGAGATTACACAGTTTGAGTCTTGTTAAGCCGCTGACACTTTTCAGTACATCAAATTTCAAAGATCAATGGCCAGGATCTGACTCAAATACTAACGAAACTCAAGATCATTAAACTTTTGGGAAATGAGGACAAGTCATTGATTGAATTATTTATGAGACTAATTAATCTCTAAAGGGGGACTTCTTTCACTACTGGGCATTGAGGCATGGGGAGACCATCTTTAGGGGTGACATCAATCACCTGATGTCCAGGCAATTGTGTGTGACGAGGAACAGTAAAGTACCCGAGCTCCACCTCATCTCCAGACCCTCAGGCTCTAAATTAATTGAAAAATTTTAGGACCAGACTTAACTGTCTGAGAATGCCTGAGTGATCAATAACGGGATTCACACATCACAGCGATGACAAAAGCAATGAGGATGATATGAATAACAACATCTGGTATAGAGGGAATTCTAAGTAATTTCTTATCAGACCGTGATGTTCATAATTTCTGAACAAAACTCACAGCTATTTTTACAGCTGCTGGCAGAGAGCTCAGATTAGCAAACAAAGCTGTTCAACAAACAGCAGAAAAAGACTCAACGTATCAAATCTCCTCTTCATAAGATAATGAGTAAAATGTCAACGTGTCTTTGTTTTTCACTTCTGTGTCTTGAAGCACTGAATTCATAATAAGTCTGTCTTCTCTCAGGTGATCCTGTGCAGCATTGTGCGCTGCATGGGGTGACAAAATGAAGACTTGGCAGAAGAAACCTGAAGCAGAAGGAGACGCACCGAACAACAGCACAAGATGGACCACCGTGAAAACCTGGTTCTGATCAACCTTTCATCAGCTATTCTTTGATCAGTTATATCCTAGCGATGGCAGTGCAGGTTGTGCTTCTATTTCTTTTATTCTGTAAAGGGGAAAGAAGTGGCATTTCAGTGGCTGTTGGCCTTTTGGAGGAAGAGCGGGACTTGCAAGCAACATCAAGCAAAAGACAAGTTTCACTTCATCCAGAGTCTGCGGAAAACTTTTTTGTGAGTTTCAAAGAATCGGAGAGCCCGCTTCAGAACGCAGAGGATGATGTAAGAACCCTGCCAAATGTGGCTTTTAGTCTAAATGACGGAAAAACCAACGATTTCGACTTGAAAGAAGAAATACTGAGGCAAACAGACTTACTTAGTTATCCTATATCAACTGCCAAACCCTTAATACCTAAACATAGTCCTGAACTCAGTCTGAACCACGCGAAAAGAAGCAATTTGACTAATGGAGAGGTTGAAGGTGTAATTAATGTGCACAGTCTAGAGCTGAGTTCAGAGGAGGAGTACACTCTCCAGCCTGAGCTCCATTTGGAGACAGGTGTCGCTGACGTTCTGCCTGGGAGGACGTGGGGCCAATCTAAATGGGTCACGGAGTCTGAAGACATCCGGCCTGGGCCGTACCTGCTGGGAGCGGAGCCTCGTGCCCGCCGCCGGAGGAGCTGGCTCTGGAATCAGTTCTTTGTGATCGAGGAGTACAGGGGACCAGAGCCTGTGCTCATTGGACGGGTAAGCAGCTGTCAGCCAATCAGCGTGTGAATAACCTGTACCTCATTGTGTGGAGTTATATTTGTGCCTCACTGCTGAGAGGAAAGCATAGGAACATATTTTTTACAAGCTCATGAACATTTTTTGTAGACAGTAATTTAATTCTAAGAAAACAAATATGTTTTCTGCACAATACATTTATTTACGTAATTGAATGTATTGGTGAGCCATTATCCACGGAAGTACACAGTGAACCTTCCTATAACTCAGTCAAGCTCATTTCCTCTCTCAATTTCCTGCACGTTCCACAAATGTATTATAAAAACTAGATACCAGACTCAGTGATGGAGCCCACTCACTTGGATTAGAATAACTTGCTGTGCACACAACACAAAGAAGTTGTATGGATTTTAAGTTTGCATCGCATTGTGCGGCTCAATGCACAAGTGTTTCTCTCACTGGCTGCTTGGCCCCACTTGTCCTGTAGGCTTTACAATGGGATGATCGCGTGCAAACAAAACCTCCATGGATTTAAAATCCATAATACAAAGAGTAACAGTTGACCTTGTATGTAGCTGATAGTGTCCTGTCGCGTGTTTTGCACATGTCTCTTTTACGAAAGGTGCCCTATGGGGAACATGTGGCACAGCTCCAGTCAATCTGAATATTGTAGTAGTAGCGAAGCACTGGAACAGCAGAGAGACTAAGTCCCTCCCAGACCAGTGGACCATCATGTGACAGTATTTAAGAAAAAAATGTATACAGTGGGTAATGGCCACATTCATTGACATTTTTGTCAATTGAAAAACATTGTTTTTCAACTCAAGAACCTTGCAGTTTGTCAGTATAACGTACAGTAAATACATGAATATATACCTAACAGCTGCATCAGGGACACTCAACAAAACCCATACTGAGACTCTGTTGAACCGGTCCCCTATATTAGCCAGCTCCCAAAGCTCCTCCTTTTGCATAGCAATATGGTCAGACCTGTTGTGACGTTCTGTAATGTTTTCCTGTGCCAAAGGTGACGGCCATGTTGCTGTTGGTGACATATGTTGTGCATGGCGCTTCCCTTTCAACCAAAACTTGGTTGTACGTTGCTATCTTTAATAAATCTCATATAAATCTTTTAAATTGATCAAAAAAAAACACATGTAATTCTTGGCACAAGTCAAACGGGATCAAACGATGCTGTTTATTTGAAAGAGTGAAGTCATTACAATCATTAAAGACGTTCCTCTGTCCTTCAAAATATCCTTGTTTTCAGATTTATATTGTTATAGACACAGTTTAAATAAGTTGTAGATTAATGATGTAATGCCAGCTAGCGTTTAGCTGGAATCGTCAAGTTTTCTAGCTATTTTCGTCAGCTGTTTTTTTATCTGCTCGAATTTAGCTAGCGCTATCTCTCAGGCTAGATAAAAAATCTTAAACTAGGTTTGTCTGTGTGTTTCTGTACAGCTCAGCCTCTGACTGACTTCAGTACTCAGGTTTACTTCCTGTTATTTTCTTCCAGTTTCTCTCTTTTTTCCTTTGGTCTCCATGTCTATGAGGCAGATTCAAAAAGCAAGCAAATTTACACTCCATTTGAAACTTTTTCAAGTTAAATTCAATCATTTCAATGATAATATATTATTTACATAGTTTTATCGACTTTGTATTCCTCTGAAATTCACTCCATGTTCTGTCCAAACAAATCCAGTTGAGTGGGCAACCCGAGAGCACAACAGAGATGTTAAGCGCAAGAGAGATACTGTGAACATGCAGATCAATTTCTTGAAGACCGAATAAATGTATTTTCTTTGCCCGAAAAACGGTTTCATCTAAAAATCAAAGTTGCGTGCTTGCGGAAACTCTCCAGTTGTATCATTAATGAGGCACAAATATAACTTGGTGTAATTGCAGTGTTTGTGCAGCCGTCCTCCCACTTGTCGTGTCACATACTTGAGGCTTTACAGTCGCCACACCAGCAACCTTCAACTGCTGTCGGTGTCGCAACTCGAAATGTGTCTGAGATGATTTAATCCACTGCACACCTGAACCGTTGGGATCCCTGGGGTTTACTTGTAGCATTTCACAGTCAGCCGCTCCACACTAATGCAGCTGCTGGCAGCTACTGTATACTCAGAGTAGGATTATATCAGCTGTAACGCTAACATGGAATACTGCCAGCCACTTTGTAGCTAGCAGTATACTTTATAGTGACAGTCTAGATTGGATTCTTACCAGTGCAGTATACACCTCATAAATGTTTAATCTTCTTCTCTGGTTGTTATTGGTACAGTCAGGGAGGGGTGTTAAAGCAATCAGGAGAAGCACGAGGCTGCTCATTCCCCGGCAAGCATAGTGTTGATGTTGATATTCATGTAATAAACCAACCCTGCATTGCGAGGGGGTTGGAAGCATGTTTTCCTCTCAGAGGCAGCCCAGTCTCTCTGCCAGAAATAGAGGGATTATCTTTTCAAACCCTTTGCCGGTACGAGGTTCGAGGTGAGTTATCAGCTGTTCGAATCACAGGTGCACTCCAACTCCATGCAAAGGTGGGAGATTTTGGCTGCCAAAGAAAGCAGTATAAACCCCAGAGGTGGATGCGCCGCATGAGTGAGAGGAGGGGAAAATTCAGATTACAGAGTAGGAGAGAAAGTGACAAAGCAATTGGAAGAGACAATTTCCTCTTTTTTCCAGCTTTGTTTTGTAGGGGGTGGATAAATTTCTTCCCCACCATGAGAGTGTTTTTCCATGCTGACTGAAGCACAGCGGGACTGAGCCAGCAATTAGACAGTGAGGAGAAGCGGACTAGAAGGATAGAAAGAGAGGGGATGGAGCGGAGGGGGTGAGCGGAGGGGGGAGAGCAAAGAGCAGGGGAGCGAGATAGGAACAGACTCTGACAAAGATGTCTCTCTTGGTGAAGTGTGGGCTCAAAATCGAAGCGCGCTTTAAGGAAGAAAGGAGGGAGAGGGATGTGGGTGGAGGGATGAATAAAAAACCCAGAGTCCCTTATCTAGCAATTTGTAGGGTATGCTATCATGAGTTTCTATAATCCCCAACTTTATCCTCCAAGACACACACGCACGGAATATACACTAATCTTATATTTTCTCCTGGTCCCTGCCTGCATGCCGTGCAGTGTGCATGATCATGCCGTCAACATGCGTTATGCTGGAATATTTATACTACACATCTGTCTTAAGCGCACAAATGAGTCGACTAATTATACACGTATCATTATGCAGGCAATTACATTTCTCTAATTCTCTGCGACAATAATTACTTCATTACAATCATTTTCTGTAAATTTGTAAACCGTCATTGTTGCAGCCCAATAAGAATTGAGGCTTTAGTTCTCTTGAGTATCTGAGGTCCGCAGCAGAGGTTGTGAGTAAGCCTTATGGATTATGAACATGTGCAGATGCGCCTTAAGGGTAGAGAGATGTGAAGGTTCCTGGTCAGAAAGCTCAGAGTGATGAAGGCTGAGTAATCTCTTTAGCTTTTCTATTTCTGTGTGTTTGGCCTTTTACCTACCTAGCTCGCACTAATATCCACTCTGCCATTAAATACCAAACGTGTATTCTGCACCAGAGAGCAAAACAGACAGTCAGAGAGGGTGGGGGGGTGGAAGTGGTGGTGGTGGTGGTGGTGGTGGGGAAAAGTGAGCAGATGGGCATTCTGTGTAACTGAGGTAACTTGATGAAAAGAGGGACACACAAGGACTGGAGAAAGAGGTGGTTTAAAAGGTACAAGAGAGTCAAGGCAGATGGATTTACAAGACAGGGAAGAAAAGGGACAGATGGATAGAAGAGACAGGAGAGATTTGCAGCCTGTTTTAGCCGGATGCATCTGTGAACATATATGTAGGACATGTGTAGGGCCACTGTCCACATTGACGTGGTTTTAACCTCAGCAAACCCCCCAGTGGCATGTTTGGTTCAGTGAGTTAATTAGCTGTATGCATCAGTACTCATCTTGGTCCCATATGTGTCTTCCACACCTGGTGCCATTCATTTCAGATTCACTGAGCGCATCCCTTCTCAACATAAATCACCCATTTCACATAGGCATGTTTGCGCTGCTCGCCAGACAAATAGATGAGTGTTAATGAGCGATACCTGCAAACTGTGTGTGAACTCGATGTTGCCTGAAGGCGCTGCAGTCATTTACTCCGCATGTTTTTGTTTTCCAGCTGCACACAGATATGGACAAAGGAGACGGCCGCACTAGGTATTTGCTGGAGGGAGAAGGAGTGGGCTCTGTGTTTGTTATCGACAGCAACACAGGAAACATACATGTCACCAAGTCCTTAGACCGTGAAGAGAAGGACCAGTACCGTCTCATCGCAACGGCTACAGACCGTCAGACCGGCCGAGCCCTGGAGCCTTCCTCCGAGTTCATCATCAGGGTGCAGGACATCAATGACAACCCGCCCATCTTTCCTGATGAACCCTATGTTGCCATGGTGCCGGAGATGGCACACATAGGTCGAGCATTTTTATAAAGTGATTCTCCGTCTGAAACCACTTGAAAAGGGTCTAGATGCAGCTGTGGTCTGTTTGAAATCAGGCTCCAGTAGTTTCCAATAATGATGAGTTTTCACAGCGGAATTTCTTGGCAATTCAGAACGTAGTTGAGATATTTCAGTCTGGACCAAACTGACTATACCAGTAATGCACTGTGTGGAACCACGTAGTTCATGAGACTGAAATAATGTAATGAAAAAAGAAAAACACAGGACCATTGTTTCTTTTTTTTTTTTTAGGAAAATAGCAAAAAATGCCCATCACAACGTCCCAGAGCCCGAGGAGAGTTATATATATATATATGATAAAGAAAAGCTTGACATCTTTGCTCGACAGTGACGGACACCATTAATTACTATCAAAATAGTTCCGGATTAATCCCGTGTCAGCTATCAGGCAAATCACTGCAGCTCTAAGCCATCAGCAGCAGCGTAATCGACTTTTCCTCTTGTCCAAACACATTCTTGGTATCTTGCAAACAATCATAGTTTATGCCAGAATGAGGCTAAACACGCTGCTTCTGGCCCAGCTCCAGAGATTCAAGGGCAACTGCTCAACATTAAAACACGCTGTTTATTCATATTTTGTCTAAAAGATGAACATTTTTAAGATGCAGCGCATACAGATAAACAGCAGAGGAGTGCATTATGCTTTTAATCCTAAAGCTGTAAGTACTTGGTATTCAATAGACAGACACTGGGTGGAGTATCACTTAAAGCTTATGAACCAGCCACCAGCTTTAAGTGCTATACTTTCAAAAGGGCCATTTGACTTATCACCTTTGACGACACTTCTCTTTCACAGGCACGTCGATAATCCAAGTCACAGCCAGAGATGCTGATGATCCGACATATGGAAACAGCGCCCGGCTGGTGTATGCGATTACGCACGGCCAGGACTATTTCTCCGTGGACCCTCAAACAGGTCTGTGCCGTACATCTTCTCACAGCTGTTTGCCATAAAACACCTCGCCAGCTCATGATTACACTTTATACATAAACCCCAGTGGTGTGGTTAGAAACGATATGGTACATCTTATAGCTACCATATGTCCAATGTAGATAAGAACATTTAACTTGCCTTTCATACGATCTGCTGAGAGACAGAAAGCAGCCTGGAGTCGTATGTTTTTCGAAGTCCTAATTCCAAAATATATGCATCCGGCTCACTTTGATGCTGATTTCCAGAGACGTTGTGTCACTGTGAAATCTGTTGCAGTTATGATTTTTGCTCCGTGTCACGCTCTTCCCCGCTCTCCACCAGGCGTCCTGCGGACAGCGGTACCTAACATGGACCGTGAGACTCGGGATGAATATCTGGTCGTCCTCCAGGCCAAAGACATGGGAGGTCATTTAGGTGGATTATCAGGCACTACTACCATCACCGTGCGGCTGACTGATGTCAACGACAACCCCCCTCACTTCAGAAGGAGTAAGCGCTGCTGTTATCAGATCGCCACTTTACTGTCGGCTGCTTTCAATCTCTGCTGCAGTAGAATGTGTGTGTGTGTGTGTGTGTGTGTGTGCGTGCATGTGTAAGTCAGTAAAGATTAAAATGATTAAACATCCTGTAACGGCGTTTGTGACAGCAGTCTTGATATTTTTTTGCCTCCTCTTGGTCCTAGTAGTCCTGACAGGGGAAAGATAAGATATAAGCTGTAAAGTAGCTTGTCAGTCGGTATTCCACTTTTTTTATTTCACTCACTCATCGTAATCATTGTTGTTAACGTCAGTCTGAGGAACATAACCTTTGCCAGGATGAGTGGCATTAACATTCACTCCCGTTTGGTCCCTTAGATTCAAATGGACTGTGCCTTGACGGAAAGTGAAAGATCATGTCTGCTTTTTTCTTATCCAAGCTTTTCCCTGTTCCATGCTATTAATATTTCATCTTAAAGTTCAGTGCTTTCTGCTTCAATAGACAGTGAAATCACTGCAGAATGTGTCTAACACTTTGAGACATATACTGCATTTCTCTATATACCACCTCTCTCCCCCGTTCGCTTTTCCCCCCTCCACGTCTCTACTTCTTCTCCCTGACAGTCTCTGTTTACTGCCGTTCATCTTCATGTTTAAAGCCCCCTTTCCTCTCGTTGATATATTGTGCTGCAATACAGAGCTTTATAGAAGCAATTTAATATTTCCAAATGCCAGCAGTGCCTTATTTATTTACTGATACCTGACCATATCTCCCCGCCGCCACCGCCGCCACCATCACCTCTAGTCAAGGTCATTATTTTCTGTTTGACAATAATGATACAATTTAAGCAAACGGTTCATTTAGTATGCTCTTTGAATGAGAGGAAAGGGGCGGTGTGTTTTTTCAAATGATCATCATAATGTGGAGGATTTAAATGATTAATAATCAGCGAGCGTAGCGCTGCTCTGATTAAACGAAAGCATTTCTCTGAATTTGCAGCATCACAAGTGATCATGTGATGCCAAGTAAATGACAGGATCCCGTCACAGATCACCGATTTAAGAACAGATTAACTCAGCAAAGCTTTAAGTAATAATCTGAAAGATGTTTATTGAAATACATTTCTGATAAGTCACTGTCTATTGCCGAATGAGTGACTGAGCCCACGGCCTGCTGATTAAAACCATTGCAATTACAGTATTACAGACGACGGGACTCCCTAAAAACCTGGTGTTTCAGCCTTCAGCCTGCCTCACACAGCGTGTGTCGGATGATCAAAATCCATAAAACAAAACTCGCATTACATCCGGGATGAGAGCTTTGACCGCAGCAGTAGCAATTTTTATAGTACATCACCTAAAGATCGACTTTTTCCAAAAGGTTTTCAGGCAGAGAACTTCTCAGAAACCACCAGAACAGTCTTACAAGGCAGATTATCACCTCAATGCACAAAGATCTGAGGTCAAATACATAAATTATTGAAAAACAAAGTGCTCTCAGGGCATGAGCTGAGACTGTCATGGAGCTCGCCGAAGCGTACACTGCCCTGTCCTACAAAACCACGCCCATCTGGGTGTAAGTCAAAGTTTTATTGAGACCCATTTGGCAACATTCCTGGAGAAAATCACAAGCGCTGCATAGTCGGTGACGCTTTTTACATTACGCAACAGCGGCCGGTCCACCAGACAGGTTAGGCTTTAGCTAACGCAGTATACTCACTCTTCAGCTCTGAGTGTGTAGAGCAGATTACTGTTTTTCACCAGTCTCTGTTAGCATTGTAAGTAAATTGATACTGTGGCGGAAAAAAGAAAGGATAAAATCGATGACTACAGACGATTAAACTTCAGAAACAAGTGCAAATCTAGAGACATCAAACAGGCGACATTGTCTGTCTAGAGATCAAACAAAGAAACTAGGGCAAAAACAAACTATTGTATAGTCTTAAAAAATGTCCCAGCCCCAAAATAATGCGTTCAGTTGGTGAATTTATCCAACCAGCAGCTCAAAAACTAAAGATATTCCATTTACTGTACGACATAGTGTAAAATAAAGGGGAAAAAAAATCATTGGATCATTGGAGTCAATCTGAAAATGTGCATTTTTGAGCAATTATCAAATCATTTTCTTTCAATTGACTATTCAGTTGAACAACTTTTTTTATTGTGCAAAATGTATCCTATAACAATAATAAACAATAAAGCTAATATTTTATGTTTAGCAGGTAGAATATTTACCATGTTCGCCACCTCTTTTTAGTGTGTAAGCATGCTAACATATACTAATTAGTAATATGCAGTCATGCACCAAAGTACTGGACACATTTTGGCCTGTTGGTGGCGCTATATGAAAGATCTTCTGTATGTTTAAATTAAATGTCATCGACATGTTTTAGTTAAGACCAAAGAGGTGAAAAGGCGGACCAAATGCTATGCCACCAGCATTAGAATTAAGACTGTAATTTATGAATACTTTCATTATCAGTTGTTTGGCTGATAAAATGGTTGTAACATAGTGAGTAAAGTCCATCCAGAGTTCCAGGAGACCAAAGTGATATCTTCAAATAGCTTGTTTTGTCTGATAAACGCTTCAAAACCCCACAGATAGTCAGTTTACAGAGGATATATTCTGTTTTTTGGCAATGGAGTTCAGCTCAAAAAATGAGAAAATGTCAAGAATGTGCAGTATGTGGACGAAGTGCAGTGTGTTTGTAAGGTGAGGTACTAATGAGAGACACTGACAGGATGTTTTCACGCTTTTATCTGTCTTGAAACATGCAAACGTTCCTCCGCTCTCTCTACTCCCTCACTTCTTGGCACAATTCCAAACCAACAAACCAACCATATTATGTGCAAACGTGCATTTAAAAGTTATTCAAATTTAATGTGAGGCTTCAGCAGTCTGAGTTATTTATATTAAGTGGGCGTCTTCAAAAGTCATAGTTTATTTTAGTAAAAAAATTTCTGTCTTTACACTGCAATGGAACAAGGAAAATAATGTATATTCAGACTAATTTATCGAAATGGAAAACACTTGATTTTATACTGAACATACACTGACGTCTGCAGATTTAATCTGTCACCTCTTAGATTTGAATTGCATTACGAGGGATCTTTTTAAAAGCCAGGTTGCACAGGTGGAATGATTACTGTGACCAAAAACTGAAAAACACACTAAGTGGAGCTCAGTCACCGTCCCACTGAGCTCAGAACTGTTATATTCATTCTTTTCCTCCCTGCAGGTGGGTGGTCGTTCTCTATATCTGAGCTCGCAGCACCAGGTGTGGAGGTGGGCCGCCTCACCGCCACCGATCCCGATCTGGGAGAAAACGCACTGCTGGAGTTTACGATCCTGGACAGTGAGGAGGCTGAGATATTCAATCTAACTGGAAGAGACCATGAGGCTGTTATTGTTCTGAACAAGGTGAGAGACGGCGTGTCACAAATAGCGGTTCATTAAAGGTTTTCATAATAGCCCAGGCTGAAGCTACACGTAGGTGGTCTGCTAATGAGGGACAAAAACATCTAATGTGAGATGTTTCCAGAGATTAAGTGAATTTGCTTTTGTCGGGTGTTGCAAATTAATTTGAGTAACATTTCATTACGCCGCTCAAACACACTTTGTTGTGAACAGGTTCAGACTCCCAAGGCTCCGCAAGAGCAATTAACGAGTAACAATGAACTAATAAGCGGCTGGTGTGAAAAATTGCAGCTTGTTTGAAGTGATTTGGTCGCGTTAAAGGCAGCTGGTGTGAACTTTTCTTTTTGCTTTTAAGCACGGGGCATTCAAAAATAATTATTGCTCAGTGAAATCTTAAATTAAGAGGATGTGGAGGGTGAAGCAAGAAGAGGCTGGTGATTAATAACACACATTTTAAAAGAGGAATAACTTCAAAACCGAATATTGTTCACGAGTTCTATAAAGAGTGAGACAAGTTTTTAAAATGAATAATGAAGCGTTGTATGTGAGAAGATATATGCAGCACAAATACAGTATATGAATCATAATGAAGCTCCGCTCTTCGCCCAACAGCTGCTGGATTATGAGACCTGCAATTCTTACACGTTCACTGTGGAAGTCGCCAACCCATTCGTGGACACCCGCTACATCAGGAAAGGCCCCTTTAAGGACCAGACGTCAGTCCGGGTCATGGTCCTCAATGCTGATGAGCCGCCGCAATTCTCTCAGGCTCGGTACCATCTGGACGTGTCCGAGAACTGCCCCCCTGTCTGCTCTGTTGGCCGGGTCCACGCCATAGACCCAGACACAGGACAGAGCGCCAACATTAGGTGGTTATTACACCATCACTCTCTCATGTAGTCACCCACTCAGGGCTGTCTTCACTGTCCCTCTCCACATGTTACTTTCTGTATCACAGGTACTCCATCGATCCCCAGTCCGACCCCGAGGCTCTGTTCCGCATCGCCTCTGACACGGGCTTTATCAACACAGTGATGGAGTTGGACCGTGAGGAGGAGCAGTGGCATAATATCACAGTCATCGCCACACAGAGGGGTATGTCAGCCCCTCTGCCCTCGGGTGCAATGAGCAGCAGACCTTACCACAGTCATATCTCAACGAAAGCACCGCCTTGAGTCGGAAATACAAAACTGGGAGTGAAGAAATGACTGAATGTCAGTGGTAATTTTCTCCATTAGTGTCGGTTTCCTTTTCTTTCAGACAATCCAAATCTCGTGTCAAGGGTTGTGGTTGCCATAGAGACACTAGACCAGAATGACAATGCACCGGAGTTGGACAGGCAGTACACAACATCTGTATGTGACTCCAGCGCCCCCGGTCAGGTCTGTTCTTCTTTTGTTTTTGGGATGTAAAATTTAAAACAGTGATGTAAGAATGAATGAATTATTATTACCTTTGTTCTTACACATCGCCCCTTTAGATATATAGACTCTACTGACGGACGCAATGTCCCCTTCACAGCTTCTTAATCATCTTTTATGTTAAATTATGAAACATTTGCAGTTCAGCTACAGTGAAAAAGGTTGAATTATTTTAAGCAGCAGATGTTCAGACGTTTGGCCGCTAATGACCACACAGCAAACTTGGGCGAGCAGCTGCTTCTATGAAAACAAGGAAAACACACATATATAACCACAGTACATCACATTTCAACATGCGACTAATGAACCAGTTAATTAGGTCAGAGATTACAAAATATAAAAGTGCATGATGCAGAAGCAGTGTCCTGTCCACTCTGCTCTGGCCGTCCTGCCAGCTAAAGTTACACTGACACAACACAGCCGCACTCAGGGCGAATACACAGAGACGAATTGCTCGAAAAGCATCTCCAGGAAAAACTGTTGTTTTTCTACGGTACGGTGCACCTGGCAGGTGCTCCTCTCCTGCACTGCGGCTCGCTTATTACTTAGAAGTTTAAATATGTTCAACTTTACAAGGCAGAGGCCTCGCATTTCCAAGTAATTACATATGAAGGCAGGTAGTCACGCAGCCCTGCTCCACAGGCGCCCCACGCTGTTTTGTCCAAAACAGGCTTTTCTGAGTTGTCTGAGCCGCACCTGTAGCGACGCCTCTGTGTGATCAGCCCCCGATACATCCACAGGTGGCTGCAAACCGCCAGCCAAGAAGTAGGAGTGAAACAGAAACAGTGCAAATGTATCTGGATTGTAATTTTCTTGGGTTTTTTTAGGCAACAAAAGAACAGAAAAAGGGAAATTCAGACAGATTATTGCAAAACTTACCAGTTTCCTCACAAAAAAGTAACCTAGCACACTATTGTGTTACTTTATAATACATTACCCCTCACACTGGCAGAGGTAGGTAATAAATAATTAATAATTGAAAACATAAGGATTATAACTTTAAATCAGTGCCTGAGGTCAAACAGAGCAGTTTTCCCACTTGCAACTCTTCATCCCATGTTGCATAATTCAGCAGTTCCACCAACGAGTGCGTTTCAGATAGCAGATTCTTAATAGTGTTTAGATGACTGAAGGGGTAAAAATGAGAGAAATGTCAAAATATATGAACCTAATGCCATCCTAATCTGTGTTCTACAGGTAGTTCAGGTCCTGCGAGCCATCGACAAGGATCAAGGAGGACAAGACACCCCGGTCCACTTCAGCATCCCTCCAGAGTCCAGCTCTGCGCTCAACCTCTCCGTCAGGGAAACTGGAGGTTAAACCCATTAGCACTTTTATTCAAGCTCAATCCAGAAACACGGCACCAGCCAAAACTGGTGCGGTTCTGTTGTGCACTGACCGTGTTTGATGTGTGTGTTTTTTTGCTGCGTTATCAGGTGTGACAGCCAGCCTGGTGCTCCAGTCAGCCTTGGAGCCCCTCCCTGGCTTCTCCTCATCCTTACTCACCCTGTATGTGCCAGTTGTGCTGCGCGACGGAGCCTCCGGTCTAACCAACACTGGCACGGTCACCGTGACCATTTGTCCCTGTCTGCGAGGGGCCATGCAGACAGAGGACAGAGGGAAACAAAGGGACAGGAGATGGGAGAGACACATGGTTTGTCTCCCTGTGCCATCTGCCTCTACGTCACTCATTTTCAGTCTGGTCACTTTACTGGCCATGCTGGCGGGTGTCACCACTCTGCTGGGTAGGTTTGATCAGTTCTCCGAAGTCTCTGAAGCTCTATAAATGTAATGTTTGTGACTTTTTGAAAGATGCTGAGCAGTTGTGTCAGGTCGCCTCTGTAACGTCTGAAGAGTACGTGGTCATGTGTCTCCTCTTTGCCCTTTAGTGGTGTGTGCACTCTCGCTGTCATTGCGCCATCAGAAGCGCGACTCCCACTCACCCTTCGAGGAGGATGATGTCAGGGAGAACATCATATCCTACGATGACGAGGGGGGAGGGGAAGCAGACACCGCAGCTTTTGACATTACAGCGCTGCAGAGCATGCACAGAATACAGCACATGCACAACAACAGAAACATGTGAGCTGTTCCCCGAAATAAATAATACAATTTATCCTCGCGGTGGTGACTTATGGGAGCGTGTGCATGTTTGTGTGCGACTGTGTGCGTCTCTGACATTTATCTTTCGGCGCAGATGGTACACGCAGCCGAATCCGCCACGGGCCAGGACGTACAGCTGGAGTCGTAACCCGCGCCCCGGCCTGGAACCTCAGCAGCGACCGGGATCTGCTCCGCTGTACGGACGCCTCTGCTATGGCATCCACACGCTGCCTGTTCTCAGAGATTATCCAGCTGGGCCACTGGAGGCAGGTCTGCAGCTAACGCAGCTGACCCATGGGCTCACCGGAGGTCATATCGGCAATTCCCTTGTCATCCAGAACCAGAGCACCTTTGAGCCCATGCTACGCTCTCCTGAGATGAGTTCTGGCTGTTACGAAGCGGAACACATGCTGGCGAAGAGCAAAATCACGGAGAGAAATGAAGGCAGTGAAGCAAACGCTGCTAAGAAAGAAGCGGATCAGGATCAGGCCAAGGTCAGATTATAACACGCACAGATGAAAACAAGCAGCAGTCATATGGAAGCAAAGAAAGGCCACTGGAATATGAATCGTAGAAACAAGTGAATAATAGTATTTCTCTATAGCCTAAAGCAGTCATGAATAAATATGCAACAGTGTGACTCATCAGAAACTCGTGGGTGTGGTTTGGTCAGATTTGATTGACAGTTGCTGGAGCCGCTTTCTGACTAATGCAATCAAAGCGGTGAGAAGAGCTCAGACATAAACACAAATATAGTGACCGGTCATGTGAAATAAGCAAAGCTCTTCCAACTTTAAAAGATAATGGTTATTTTTAGGATCCCATCACTCAAAGTAAGGAGGTCATTGAGAAACAAAGACTGTAGCGCCTTGATTGCTGAAATGTCAGTACTTTCAATATTGAGCACACAAAAAGAAAACCAGTAATTTCAAGTGATGTGATTTCAATAACTTGATTTGATGATAATGATTTAAGTGAGTTATTTGTCATTTTGTTATTTTTTCACAAATTCACAAGATTAGATGGAAAGTTTACATGTAAAATATTCCTGAAAGCTTTATTCAGTTTCAAAGTTCAAAGTCTTTTCTGGGTCCTAAAATGTGTCTCAGTTTAAATTCGACATCTACGGAGCTTAAAAACATTATTATGTTCGTGAATTAATCATTTTAAAAAATGTGTCACATCCAAAATAATTGTTCTGTCTGAATTCTGACAGTTGGTTTGTCGACCAATAGTATAACGCTGTCGGTATCATGTGGTATCTGTGTTTCGTCAGCATCAACAGCCTGGTTGTTGTTACAGTTGTGTAGGACAGTTTGTGGGGAGAAAGGTGTAAAAATGGCTGATTTCTGCTTTGTGCATCCAGCGTACTGTACTGCCCAAACATTCACTAGCGTTAGCAAAGTTTACATTTGCGACGTGGATGTGAGCTAGCGTTAGTAACACTAGCTAGCTAGTGTTAGTAATGTTAGCTACCTAGTACAGGAGGCAGATGATTCAAACAACAGCTGTGACCAGTTTTCAAAACTCTATATTCGAATTGTATGAATCATTTCTGGAACTAATAATTCAAGTCAGGTCAAAAAATGTGGTTGATCAAAATTGACTTGTTACTAATCTTTTTTTTTGTCTGTATCTGGTGTAAGTGTATTGATCATCGAACTAAAGGTTCAAATTGATTCAATAGAAACTGAGTCAACACATTTCAAGATGAAACATTGAAACTTGACCATCCGATCTACAGAAGGTTTGAAAAGGAGTCTAACCAGGATAAGAGGAGAATGTTTGAATTTCCTTTGTAGATTATTCTACTCCTTCAAAAACACCTTTTGCAGGTTTTAGAACTTCAAAATTATCTCATTCAAATCACATAATTCAATACAAATGAATACGGTGACCTCATTACATTTCAGCATTAAGTATTCAGAGGCGACTGAATGTCACAATTAGCACTTTTTTCAGTTGATTAAAAATTAAAATCATTACAGCCTTTCTTTGCTGCCGTACGATTATCTCTTCATGCGTCTGAGTCATCTAACATCTCCTTTCTTCATTGTCTCTCTTACAGATGAACCCAAAGGAAACAGAGTCGACACCAGACAGCAACACTGCTAATCTGACCAACTGTGACCCAACTGAGTCTTCATGCCAGAGTCACTCCAGCTCCTCGTCAAACCAGCAGGAAGGGCGACCGGGGTCATCGCAGACTCAGATCAGCACTGGAGCCACCAGCTGCACACTAGACGACATTGATACTGACTCCTCCATTCGCTCCATTTCAGAGCAGAATTATTCGAACGGCGCGCAGATCAGCTCTGTGAACCCTCCTGTTTACCTGACGGGAGACACGTACAGCATTGTGGGCTCGCTGAACAGCAGAGGGACGTGCATGAACGGGACTAGCGGCAGCGGGTTGTACCCAACGGGAGTGCAGCTACTGAACATGTGCAGACTCCAGGGAAAGGATTTGACCCCACAGCCTTTGTCCTTACCTGGGGGGTTGTTTGGTAACAACAGTGGCTGGCTGAGCGGGGCGGAGCCTGCGAGCGCAGAAGCCGCCAACCCGCAGCCACTTCGCATGGAAGACCTCCTGAACATCCGTCTGGATCAGGTCACCTTTGACCTGTCTCAGCCGCCCTATGACTCACTGCAGACTTATGAGTTCGAGGGCCGTGATTCAAGGGCTGAGTCACTGAGTTCGCTGGAGAGCGACGGAGAGAAGGACGACGGGCGAGAGGTGGGAGGGATGGAGGAGCTAAACCAGAAGTTTCAGCGGCTGGTGGAGATCATCAGAGAGAGGGAGAAGGAGAAGGAGGGAGGAGGAGGAGGAGGAGGAGAGACACAAGTGACCGAGGGAGGGGAGACTGCAGAGGCCACTCTCGATAAGACTCGTGAACAAGAGGGCAGAGAAAAAGAACAGCAGAAATGGGATTTCTAGATTGCGATAGAAGAACAGTCAGAGAGAGGAGGGCTTTCTCGACAGTGATGTATTTTAAACACAGCAGGGGAGGAAAAACACCCAGCCTCTGACAGAAATCTCCTTGTTTCCCCCCCTGCCAGGAGAAATCCAGGCAGCTGTGACAGTATAGCTGAGATTTTGTGGTGGAATCAGTGCACAGCGTATAGTTTTCACCTCCACTATGTTTATAAGATGCATATGGAATCTGTCACTTTTCACACTTCTCTTGTATCTCATATTAATAATGCACTTGGGCTTTCAAAGTGAAAGTTATGAAAAATTAACTTTTATTGAAATATTGATTCTGAGCCCTGAAAGCTGCATTGTTAGAAAATAGGCCTCATCAAATATTGACCAGAGTTGTGATATTTAATATTGATAGTTTAATAGGGGCACGCTCACTGGAAGTACTCGGAATCTGAATGAGGGATTTGCATTTGAATTGGAGAGTTTTTCAGACCACACAAGCGTACAGTAATGTAGGCCTTCACTGCCACGAGCTCACTGAGCCTCTCCGACGAGTCTTAAGTATTTATATTCTGTAGCTCTGTAGAGAGAGTCCAACTCCAGCGAGTAGTCAGTAGAAAAACCTGCTCACTATGCAATTTGCACACAGTTAGAAATGATTAGATTGTCACTGTCAAAGATGTTGTGAAAGTACAGTAAATGATGTCCATATGTAGATAAACATCAACTCCTGCTTTATTGCTCCAGAGTGGACGGTCTTTTGGGAGCGGGTGAAGGCTATTTAATGGAATCCACACAGGAAATTAAGCATCTGATGTTCAGTTATTAAACTGTTGCAGCCTTACAATATACAGTGCTCTCCGTAATTTCACCCACACAAGATTATTTATAATTCACTATTGTGTTTGCGTCTGCTCGTCTAGAATTATCTCCAAAGGCTTATTTATCTCCCACGTTTTAAAGAGACAAAATTAGGCAAAAGCCATTACGCGATGCAGTACACACAGGCATTGTTCTCCTGACGAGCCCAGAACACAGAGGCAGACGCGAAAGAAATCAGTATTTTAAGGACGTGTCATTCAGGCAATCTGTCGCGCGACAATGACTCATTTCTTCAGCTATTTCAAAGTTCGTTTATTATTCAAAAGGTATCAGGATTAGCTTTAACAACATTATTTTTCAATAATATGATAAAAATGTGTTTGACTTCCTGCAATTATTCCCACTTTCTGTCCACCTCTTCAGTTGGGATTAAGGTGTTAATCAGCCGCCGCTCTAATAACACTGCGACGCTTCAGAACTAAATTTGACAGAAAATCTTTGGCGTCCTGACAAGAAGAATGAGGTGTAAAAAAGAGACGGGACTCCTCAGGCGAGAGAATGAAATGCAGAGGAAGAGGAGTGGGATATTACATGAAGTGCCAAATGCTGACGAGTCACCACCACGCCGCATATTGTCAGAGCACAGTGTGCATCCGGCATAATCCAGAAATATCATTGTACAAGTGATTAAGACATGAGACACGAGACACGTCCTCACCTAGAGATCTGGAACAGATTTAATTTAACAATGAACTAAATATAGAAGCAAGTTAAAGTGTGAGAATATTAACACTTCAAAAGAAAAAAAAGTTAGACCGAAAATAGAATAACAGTAAATTAAAATATGTTTGAAATTCAGAAGTCTAAAAGGCGTATTGCCATTCACGCACTTTAAAGAGTGCCAGGAGGAGCGCTGTGAAGTGCAGGACAGCAGCGTCCGTCCAGGCAGCAGCAGCTGGCGGAGCGATGGTGCCACCTGCAGCTCCACGGATTCACTGCAGCTTTGCAGATCCAGAAAGCACAACAGAACTCATCTTCATAATCTAAATATCGCAAATAGATTCAAGTAGATACAGACCACAGCTCATGTTGATTCACAGAGACAAACAGTTGGATTCAGTATGTTTTTTTAAAAAGTTTAGTCGGTTTGCTGCTGTGGGACAACGTGGGACTTTAATATCTATTTTAAGACTTGATACGGAGCAAAGGGACAGTATGAACATCACAGGTGAAAGAGACGAGCGTCACAGAGACGTTCTATATTGTAGAGACAGGCCACTCTGATCATTTTGAATGGGGAAATCTGCGACGCCAAAGATGGCGCATATCCCGCCCCTTTCACCAACAGCCAATCACCTGCGTTGTCACAGCCGAACCGGGAAACTTATAGCCCAATCATGTTGTTTCACCAGCGCATGCGCACAAGTACTTTTTTACGACAGAGACCATCAGAGACTTTCAACTGTTGTAAAACATTTACTGCGTTCAGATCTTTATCTAATTTATAGAGTGAATGATAAGAAATGATGTATTAGACATTATCTGGTCCATACATGAGTGGTCAGGCAGAGTAGAGCCAGAGCACAGCAGCCGGCACAGATTCAGCCGTACGATGGACGCCGGTGTCGTAAATCTGCGCGCATGCGCAGTGGAGTTCTCCCTGGAGGAAAAGAGCGTTTTAAACATCATTTATACGGTAAAGTCAATGTTTTTTGGTTTTTATCTGTATCTTATTTCACTCGCGAGCATGTCTGTATGTTTTTTCCGTCCTGCTATCACGTTAAAGGGTAGATTTGACCATGCCTCCATTCATTTAGATAGGGGTCTGGTCTCTTTGGGCTTTTCAAAAGCGTCCCCAAGATGGCCGCCGAGTGGCATGACTTGCCTAGAAGGACTTTGGCGTCAGGAAAGGGTGCGGATCTTTTTGTCATCCCAGGCGGAATTCTATTTTATTCTACGATTACATTTTTTAAAATATTTATGCCAACAACAATCAGTGTTAGTTTCAAGCAACGGAACAGATGAGTGAACATTACATCTCTGGAGAGCACAATGTTTTTAACTAGCTCCTGCTTTTACTTTATCTTTACAAAAAGTTACGGCAGAACTACTGTGAAATAATGTTAAACACACAAAGCGACAGTCGCAGCTCTTATAGATACAGAACAGCTGCAGTATTCTGTAAACATGATGTCACATTTTGTCTTGTTCTCCCTCATTTTTGCGATTACAATGACAAAAAGTCATTTTGAATCTTCTTATTGACTGATTTGTATTCTGTGTAAACATTATTATTCTTTTATGATGCTAAAAGGTGTTCTCAGCTGGTTATGAAACAGTCTCACTTTAAACTAATTTTAAAGTCTCTAATCGAACTATGTGAGCAAACGACAACATTATCATAGAATAACCAAGCAGCCAAATCTGTGAGACTAACTTTGTTTAATTTACATCGTTTCATCATCGTCGTATTAGAGTTATAAATCTTAAACTTCACCAGTAGTGGCATATTTTTTTGTATCTCCTTTCAGAACAAATGCAAACTGCAGCCAGATGGAGATCTTTATCATAGGAAGCTATGGGAGGAACACCACTTTTGTCCACAGGGGGCGCCAGAATCAACAAAAATGAAAGTCCCTGTAGCTGCTTTAAATTAAAGTGCAGCATCTCAAATCCTTTGTGCACTGTGAATAATTAATAACAGCGAAATTCAATCGTGTCATATCATTTTAAAATACTAAAAAAGTTCCCAGCTTCCCACCCACATTAGTTGTGCTCAGTCCCTAATTAGCTCTTATGCAGTTACCAGTTTGTTATCGCAGCAGTGGCTCCCAGGATCACAATAAAGGTTGCAGAATTATCGTTATAATATATCTCATGAATCACTTGAAATGTTCGCCTCTTCAGGCATCTAAATATTGTTCACATAGAATATACTAAAACATAAACCCCTTGGAGCCGTACAAAGACATGAGGTGGCAGAAAAAACAACATTATTCAGCTGGAACATCCAGTGTCACAGTAGAAAACACTTTAATAGCGTTATATGCAGAGATAGTGTTTTACAGCACATCGTCCTCCGTGTGTGTGCAAGCAGAAATTCATAAAGAGGGCGTTGAACCTGAGCCAGTGCAGCGACACGGGAGACGAAAGGCAGCGATAGTGAACAGAATTAACCCCCCGGACTCATAATGTCCTGCAGGAGGCAGCACAGTCAAACATCAGATATGACCTTAGCACACTTACACAGCAGTCTGAATCTAATCTTGAAACTTTACAGAGTACAGATAAAGCCTCATGAGAGCATTTTGATACACGATTATATATAAAACGTCCCTTTACACGTCACTATGAAGCCTCCATCTTCACCAGTGACATGTTACCAATGCCGTAACTACTCGTATGAATGTGTGCAGCCATCCTTTTAATGAGCTTAAGCAAAGAAAAACAACAAACGTATTTTGGAACGCTTCATTTTTTGGGGCACTGCCACGACAGCTACTACTGACTGCCGGGGTTTTCCGCTGTCTCTCTGTTGTCTGGGGAAAAAAAAAACGAAAGAGGATGGCAGCGAACGAGACAGTCGCAGACATCAAGCGACGAGTACAGACATCACCGCTGGGCTTTTTGTTTTGATTTGATCACATCAGAATCAATCAAATGTTAGAAGAAAGAAAAAAAATGCAGGTTAAATATAGTAAGCGACTCGTCAGTAGCCTGGAAATCTTTCCCCATCAGAATAACACACCGATACATCTTGATATGTTTACTCTGTATCAAAGGCTTATAGATATCAAGACTTCATTTTCTTTGCTATAAATCCCGGTTCTGCATAAACGTGTTTGGCCGAGTTGAGCTGAGACTGAGCCTCTGTCTGTTTCATCTCATTGTACCAGATGAGGAAAAGTTTACATATTTGAAATGTCTTTGAAATCACAACACATTTTCCACAATGATCACCTCAAAATTTGATTTGAAAATAACCACATCATTATTTGATAATAATATTTAGCTATCTTCAAATAGGCAGCCAGTAACGGGTGACTGCTTAACTTCTGCTGATCGTGCCTTTTTAATCATTTCTAAGTTTCTGTCTAACTTCTACAGAAGCCCTGAGAGGCCAACAGCAAATGTTTCATTTGTTAATTTCCATCTTATTGCCTACATGAGGAGTACATGAGTTTTACATCTGTGTCAATTTGTCGTCGTCTGAGAACGACATGTTGTAAACTCCGCTCCTTCCAGGTCCGTTCTCCGTCGTCTTCACCTGCGTCTCTTCGTCACTGTCCTCGTCGTCCATTGGCTGGTTCTTTTTGCTACAACAGGAAGTCAGAGACGGCACAGAGTCAGCTCAGTAATCACTTGCGCGGGGTGATGAATGTGCTCCAGCTACAGTCGTCTACCTTACCGTCTCTTTTGGATTAAGGGCATCACCAGCAGAACGATGATGCCGGCAAACACGGCGCCCATGACCACCCCGAACACGATGAGCCACGGAGGGGTGTCGGGGGCGACCGGCGCTGCCAGGGTGGGCGTGATGCCGACAAACTCCAGAGTTTGATCAGTCAGCAGAAAGGCGCTGTTGATGCGATTCCTGGAGTTTCTGTTGGAAAAATATTTGAAAAGTTTAGATTTTTTTGAGAATGCGGACTGTTTTCAGGTTAATACGCGTCTGTCACAAGTCTGGTTTTGCCACAGATGCTCAAATTTTGATGCAATGACTCCTCAATGTCCCAGGTTTACCCAGCGTCAAAGGTAAGAAACCAGGAGTCTTTATAAGCGCTCCAATAATTCAAAGGTGTGCAGAATTTAGTGACGTCCAACAATGACAACCAGATACCCCTCTTTCCAAAAAAAAAGGCTCTCTCTGCTACAAATATTCCTAATTTCTTATTGAAACATCACAATCATGTATTACATTTATTGCCAAAAGCCGAAAGAAAACCTGATCTGCATGTAGCCGTGATCTCAGTGTTTCAGTTCTCATCTGAACGTTGTTGATAAGACAATAAAAGTTGCCGTACATCATTTTAATCTTTGTTTCACAGCTCAGCACACCCTTCATTCAAGTCTTAAAGCAACAATATTTAACGCAGGTGAATGAAGAAAAGCCGAGATAACATTTTATACGTATCTGACTATCTAAGGACTGAGACTCGACAACTGTCTTCCACCAGAATTACACTAAAATTTACACTGTGTTGCTCTAAATACTATTTGATACGAAGTCTGCATTAGAGCAGGAGGTGTTTTTTTTTTTTACCTTCTCCTATAAATATGACCCCAATCTAATCTCACATAACAAACAAAACCGTCGTGCTGTGATTGGTCGGCTCACACACGCCTGAGCCAGCACTGCCAACAACAACAGTGCAGCTGTTCTGAATCAATTCTTACAGGCCAAACTCGCCACTAGGAATAAGTTATGTAAAAGTTTGACGTGGTGGACAACAGACGAGGCGTTTCAGGAGCAGTGATTTCTGTGGGACAGAGGAGCTCCTGTAGGTTGTGTGTGTAAAGCACTGAAGGAAATGGGAAAAACAAAAAAAAACACAATAGGTCTTATTCTCCTAACGAAGTAAAAATGCATCAAAACCGGAAAAAATGAAAAATAAAACATGGACTCTAAATGCCAGAGCGGAACGTGACCTCTGACCTCTTGAGGTGGGTGTTAAGGAGAGCTGCAGTCTCACTGTGTCGTGCGATTGATTACCTCACAGCCTGCTCCACGCTTCCTTTCGACACAAGGCGTGAAGGGTCCTCCAGTGACGTCACCACGAACCAGAACGACACTCTGGGCGTCTCATCGCAGACGACGATGTTTGACACGCTGGTGAAGTTCCACGGGACAATAAAGACGGGTCAGTGTTCATAAAACCATGAGTCACTGCTTTCGCTACGGTAAAAGACAGATTATATTGTAGTTTTTATTGCTTTTCTGTGAACACACGGAAGGGTTCTTACTTATACTCCTGGCCGCTGAACTGACTCCTCATGGCAAAGGCCAGAGTTGCTTGGAAAAGGAACATTTCATTATCATTCCAGTCGTACTGCAACAGCAAGCAGAGATCATGCATACTTTTCAGAAAAATGGCATTTAAGGTTAATTGATCACCGGATGGACTTTGAGTCACAACATTGAGGATATTACAGCTCAGCTCCAGACATGAACAATCAGCATATAATAAGTTACAGTATTAGAACATCACATGACGGAAAAGACTTCAGTTTATATACGATCTGATGGTTTGATGAAGATTATTGAATATATACGTACAGCTTTGTCTCCCAGAGCAGTTTTGATGCTGATTCGCACATAGTAGGCCTCTGGAGGAGCAGCTGCACAGAGAAAACAGATTCAGATTCACCGCACTGAGGATTTCACAGCATTTCATGTTAAGTTACTTCAGTTATCTTCCCCCCATACAGTTGGAAATCATCGCATATAGGCCAGCATGTTATTTAGAACGGCTGTTGATGTCAAATGGAGGTCATTGTTAAGAGGCAAACATTTGAGTTATGCCTCTAATCCGACTTTGTCAGATTAGAAGCTGCATTCCTCGCTCGAGAGGCAACAAAGAGCTGGAACCAGCCTTCACGAAAACAATGCCTGCGTTTTGCTGACAGTATCTGAGTAGAAATAGTATTTAACCACACTTTAAGGTACAACATATGGTCTCTTACCTTTTGAACAGAGGTCTTCTGCCACAGCAGATGATAAACAAAGCAGGAAGAAGATCTTTCCCAACATTTTCACAGAGAGCAGGAAGCAAAATAACGAAGAAATCCAAGTGGAGCCTGAAGTGATCCGTGATTTCAGGAAGTCAGCAGAAACATCACTGAATGCACCCCGAGGTTAATGATTAAACCAGGACACACCTGACGCCGAGACCAGCCTCTTCTGTTAAAAACAAGCTAGAGATCAGGTGGCTCTCAGCATGGAAACAGTAAAGTGTGCGCTACAGTCAAAGTCCCACTGTTTGTTCAAGCTTCCAGGGAGCCAGAGAGGTTTTAATGTGAGAGAGGCAGAAATCAGTCCGCCTCTGTTTACTCTGCACAGAACAGAACGGCCCGGCTCCTTTATATCAAGTACTTACAACATGTACAACATGAGAGGTAAACATCACAGAATCTCTCCCCGTCCAAACTGTGCTCTCACTATTCACATATGATTTATATATTATATACATATCCACATTAAAGGTGCACTGCGAAAACAAAATAAAAATGATTAACAGAATATGTAGGAATAGCAAACAGTTCTGACGTCTGTGTGTTGTGTTGCTAAGACATATAGCCTACTGAAGCTAGCACGCTAACCAGCTAACCAAGACCCGTTCTGGTCCAAAGCTCCTGTGAGAGCAGTGTGAACACCAACACTCCCCTCTTAGTCCGGACCACTAGCTGCACGGCTAACTGTGCTAACTAGGTGGCAGCTACGTTTAGCAGCAGTTAGCGGTAACTGTAGTGATATGCTGCCCCCTGTTTGTTTTGACTTAAATAGCCAGACTTGATTTATATTCAACACTTTACACAGGGAAGAAAAAAGTTGACCTCACTTTTTGGCCAACCGACCTGACCAACTGAATCAACCCCAGATCATAACGCTGCTCCCACAGGCTTGTTCTGTTGGCACGTGGCACGATGGGGGCATCGCTTCATCCGCCTCTCTTCTCACCCCGATGCGCCCATCCCTCTGGAACAGGGTCGATCTGGACCCATCAGAACCACATGACCTTTTTCCATTGATCCAGAGTGATGAAGGACGAGCGTTTGTGTCAAGTGAACAGAAAGTTATTATGTCATTTATACAGTCTTGAACATTTGTGTGGAAAAACTCCCATCTCAGACATCTACAATCCAATTATTACTACTCAGAACTGAATCATTTCGATAATTATCATCATCTGTCAATAGATATCCACAATACATTTGTGTTACTGAGTGCTGTATCGTAGGCAACTGGACTTTAGACATTTCACCACTCATCCAAGACGCTTCTTCACTTCTGAAACACCACTTGCCTTCGATACAGCACTTAGTATTACAACCACCTGGCTGACTGAGAACCTCCGTCGACAAATGCTTTGTGGAGAACTGCAACTGCACTGTTTTCACTTTCTAGTCATAATTCTAGTCGTAGATATCTGCAGAGAGCCAGTTCAGAACATCTTCAGTGACATTTTTACTCGTCCCAATGGATTTATGTTCATTCAGTATTAAATTATGGATATCTGGAATTGAAAATCTTCTTGTGGATATCTGAACGTCACGATGGATTACGTGAAATGTTCCTTTTGACTGGGAAGAACTGAATTGCAGCAATCTGCAATGCATTTCCAGTCGAGCTATTAAACTTTGAAAGGGCTTTTCGCAGACTGAATGAAGCCAAACTGACAGGAGAAGAGTGAATCATCAGACCGTAGCTGCTGATTAGCCAAGATTAAGATCAGCAGCTGCATTCCTGGTAGGGATAATTTAGTGCGCGCACATTTGGGTAAATCAGAACACTCAGCGCTCACAGAGGTCCGACTGAATCGTTATTTTCCTTTAATTAGCGGCCCAGATTTGGATTTTCATCACTGGTTGTGCTTTATTTACTTCCTCTCTCTCCCACACATGGTTATCAGGCCTGACCTCGTCTGGACTGACAGGCAGACAATCAAATCCTCCATAGATCCAGGAAGCTGAGGACATTCTTCTGTCTGACAAAGATGAGAGACGCTTGACGAGACAATGGAAACCTCCCTGTTAGAGAGAGAGATGTTTAAGGTTAATCATCCATTCTGCCCTGACGATCAGCCAGCGCTGTGGTTAATTGTTCAACCCTCTGTGTGGTGTTTGGATCCTGACACGGGGCCACTTGAGGCAAAGTCTGTTTGCCAAGTTTGCCTTAAGTCTCTCTGTCGCGTGATAACAGAGTGTTTTCAATCCCACACCGGGGCGGATCACATTAAACTGGGCACCTGGCCCGACAATAAACGATCTTATGCTCCCATAAAATGTCATAAGTGTTTTTCCATAATACAGACTCGTGCTGGAGCAATATGAAGACATTAGGCCTGAAGAAGACTTAAAGCACTTCCCCTGTCTTGTAATTTCTGATATAATAAAAGAAAAATAGCGTTAAAAATACCATGTTGCTCTGTGTGGTGCTGTTCTTTTCTCTCTTCTTTCCAAATCAAAACTCTGGTTGTGTAGAAGAACATAATGAAACATCTGCATTTCTCAGAAGACTTTGGAGAAAACATATAATGAGAAGACGAGTAAATCTTACACTGGAGACTTTCCTGATTGCTCTGAGTCGCTGTGAAACACTGATTTACAGAAATGTGTCCTGCTGCAGTCACACGGCCTGCAGGTGCTTTACTGAACACACGGTGGCAGCAGAGGCCTCACGGTGGAGGAGTGTCAGGGAGAAGAGACCTGTGTTACTGAAGCATGTTCAGTGGCTTACTCAGGTATTTTTATATGAATGTGTAAATATATCTTGAACAGAAGGTCTGACAGATGTGATCTTAGGGGCCAATATTGAATTCAAGGACCGTTCAATGACTTTCCAGGCTCAATTCTCTCAAATTAGAGGACCCGACACCTCGTAGTCTGAGACACAGAAGGTTAAAAGATCATTATCACCCAAAAATGAAAATGCAGTCATTATTTACTCGACCCCATGCTGGTGGAAAGTTTCGTAGTCGTGGAACCAGAGACTTCCAAGGTGAGTTTCTCAGGTCATTCAAAGATTTAAGGGCTTCCACCAAAACACAGAACTGTGTTTTTTAGTCTGATGAAGTTTATTTTATTTTTTATACTCATCCCTTCATCTTGTATTATGAAAATTAAGTTAACATAGTAAAAAGAGAAGAAGCTATCCTTAGTTTTCATTTTATATTAAGTTGTCAGAAATTGACCCCCTTAAAAAAAATCTATATTACAGATGCTCCATTATTTATTTATCTTATATTATTCTTATTCTTATATTTTCTATTTTTATTCAAAAGCCTCAAATACATACAAACAATCCACACAAGTTAAAACAATCCAGTCCACCCTCAGCAAAACCAAACATCAACCAAAAAAACACAACACTTAGCTGACTGCTAAGAAATTATTTAAATTGTCTAATTGTTTGTTTGTTTTTTTGCCCATTTCTATTCTTTTTTTTTATTTAAATGTTCAATGAAAGTCAAAAATGATTTAATATCTGAAACTTTAAACAGACACTTCTTTATTTTTTAATTGTTTTATTTATGTTTATTTTCTCTTTTTATCCAATAATATCAAATACATTCAAACAATCCACACAACTAAAAGTTGGAGGAAATTCGAAACTTATAAATTGTCTAAATTGTTTTTGTCAATTTCTGTGTTTTTATATGTGGAAGTCAAATCTGAATCTTTAAACAGAAACTCCTTTATTTATTTATCTATGTATTTATTTATTTATTTATTTATTTATTTATTATGTTCTCTTTTTAATCAAGAACTTTAAATACATACAAATTCAAAATTCCAGTCCACACTCAGCAAAACACAACACAGTTCAGAGATCTGCTAACTAAAAGAAAATATCTGAATCTTATTGGGGTTTTTTTCTACCAGTTTCTCTTTTTTTATATTTAAATGGGAGTAAATGATGATCTCTGCAGTGACTGCACACAGACGCTCCTCTCTCCGGCTGCGGAGACAAAGCGCCCCTCATCCCTCACACAATGCCCGCCTCTCCTTCCTGCGCTCCGGCGCCCCCTGCAGGCGCGGCTCGGTGCTGCTACAACCAGCTCCGACAGAGGCAGGAGGAGTGGATGATCACTGAGCCCTCACAAGGAGCCCTGTTGTCGGAGGTGACACCGCCCCTCCGCCTGCCAAAAAAAAGAGAGAAAAAAAACCCTCCGCTTCCGACTGGGAACAGGAGCCGGGCCGGTGTCTGCAGCGGGGATGGATCGATCCGTCGGCTTGTAGCGGAGCCCCCCTCCATGCGTCAGCCCCGGGAATGGATCCGGAATCCGGTGTGGCGTCTGCGGGGAGTTTCATCCCCCTGAACGAACACGAGCAGAGGTTTTACTCAGGTCTGCACAGCCTGTGCCAAGCGGACACCTCAGGAAAACTGTCGTCCGGCAAAGTGGCGGAGCTGTTCAAGGCGTCTCAGCTGCCTGCTGAAGCCCTGCACAGGGTGAGTACAGCGGGCACAGCTGCTGCCTGCTGCCGGGGCTGCCTGCTGCTGCTGCCGGCTGCATGCTCATCACATGTTACCCGGTGTGGAGGGCTGAGAGCTGCAGGCTGCTGATCAGCAGACCTCAGAGATCTGCAGGACACACACACACACACACACACACACACACACCATCATCACCTTCATCAGGCTCTTCCTCAGTATGTGATCATTGTCATGTGCATTGTATTCCTGCTGGTGTGTGTGTGTGTGTGTGTGTGTGATGTTACACACCCCCTCTGCTCTGCTCTGTCACACAGCAGTGTATGGACCTCTTTCCTCACTGCATTAGCTCGGTGTGTCTCCTCCCTGCTTCTGTAGCCCAGCAGACTGTGTGCTGGATGGGTTTTTCACAGTGAGGCGTTCAGGGTCCGGCTCTCAGTTATCAGAGATTTCCACATTAACAGGCTGAATCATTCCTCTGCTCGGTTCAAGTCATTTGTGTCGACTGTGTTTTCTGCTGTGAGGAGGTCAGTTTTCTGATGTTTAAAGGGGCAGTTTGTAGTTTTGAAGCTCACAAAGGTCATATTTACAGTATTAATAAGGTCAAAAACTCAGAAATGTTTATCGTTCCCAGAAGTGAATATACAAGCTGTTCTCGAAGGAAAATAAGGTCTCCAGAACACAGCTTGAAGCTAGAAAAGGTGGCGGGGTCCGCCACATATAAACAAAGTAGAACAGCATGAAACTGTGTCGTCCTTTAAGGTCAGTTTGTCTATTCAGTCATGAAAACAAGGAGAGTTTGTTTTATTCAGTTTGTTCAGTCATTACATGAAGATCTTTCTCTTCTGATTAAAAACTGCGTAGTGCTCCTTTAATGGTTTGTATCAAGGTTGATGTTGTGTCTCACTCACCTGCCTGTCAGACTGAGGTCTGCAAGATCTCCTTTATTTAAAGCGCCGTTATGTGACGCAGCATACAGATTACATCACAACGACTGTTTTCATTCTTAAGCTGAAGGAGCACCTTGAAAAAAATCTTCACTTATTGATTTTCTCGACCTTTTTCCCTTTGAGGGCGGCTTGTTTACACAAAGTTGTATCAAATAGATTTGTCTGAGTTTGTATTCTTACTTTGTTAATATTGTTTTGGTTAACTTTCTGAGTTTGCTTTTTTTCTTCCCAGTGGCGACGTAGTGCACCTTTAAACAGCCTTGTATTAATCTTTTTATGGGTACGTCTATGAAAGATTTGACACAGTGACATCGTTTGTTTCATCCGACCAACAGTCGAATATCCTTTAAACTGAATTTACAGAGATTCAACCTGAGTCCTCTCAGTTTACCTAAACCTGTTTGTAAAAAAAAGATCCAAACAATACTTTGATCGGTTATCAACAGCCTGATAATTCATGTTTTATCAACTAGTGACTGAATAATTGCGCAATTTAGCTCTGCAGATAACAATTCTGCAAACCGCTGTAGTACTTAACATGATTACATATTAATATTTATGATACGATCTTACTGCAGACTGTTGAAACCTGCTTGTGATCTGTAACAGAGAACATAAACGTGCGACTGTGTATTTTAAAGGTCTGTTGAATTCATACGTAACGTAACAAACCATTCCTCAGTTCAGCACAATCAGCCTCACCTGGTCTGTTACGCCCAGAGGTTTGTTTTGGTTTTAATGGGTTTAGGGTTGTTTTTTTCACTTTGTCATTATTCTGTATTTTGCCACAGTGATCAACAGAAACACACACTGCTGTGAGGTAAAGCTGTGCCGTCTTTTACAAACAGTTCAAACTGTGTTACCAAACAAAAATAACGTGACTATGACAAAATTTAGAACAGACTTGATGTTCACTGTGATGGATTAGACTCAGGGAATTTTCTGCTAATTGATTCTTACACAAAATACAAAATATTACAGAATTGTTCAGCATTTGATACAAAAAAAAACTGTGGCATGGTCCTTTAAGGTGTAGCTGAAGTGACGCTTCAAAGTCTCATCACACAGTCTGTCAAAAATACAACATGAAAGATTCAAACTATTAACTACTAACTCTTTCTGTTCCCTTTCATAGATTCATATTATGTATTTCCAACACACAGATCTGAGCCGTCGTTGTGCTAAACTGTGTTTAATTGGCTCCAAAGCTCCGTCGTTCTGCTGACTCGCCGCAGGGACGTAAACGTATTTTTCCAGCTCAGATGAGCCCAGCAGGTCGCCGCCTCCATTCACGCCACTCACAGTCCCTTGTGGTCAGCTCCCGGCGATCGCAGCCCATTGTGTGTCTGCGTGGGTGTCAGGAAGTTTGGCATTGAGCTCTGCTTCCTTCCTGTCCGGCCTGGATCTCAGCCACCGCCACGCAGGGGTGATTGACACGCAGTCTTGTGAGCCGTGCGCGGCCTTGCTGCAGGATGCCTGCAGGATCACTCTTGGACTCAGTGGGTCATTGTGTCAAACTGTATCACGGGATCGTAAACGGTGTATTTCCTCCAAGATCCACGATAACATAGAAGTTGTACTGTGATTTGACGTGGTTTCACTGTAAATGCGCTCTGTGCTGAGGGGGGGTTTTCCACCGGGCGCTGTGTGTGAAGGCGTGTTTTGTCGAGTCACGATTCGCCAGATTGACCAGAGTCACAGAGGAAGGATCTTTATGTCCCGCATGTGTCGACAGCAGATAAGTAGTAAAAGCACGAGCCCTCTTCCTGCTGAGCTGTCAGCGCTGTTGCCTGTCAGAGAAAAGGCTCAGCTTCCCACACATTTAGTCCGCAATGAAATCAATTATTATGCTGATGTTGTGGACTTGGAGTGCTGCAAATCTCTCCCATAACAATTATCACAAGTACGCGATGAATAGGGTTTTCATTTGGAGTGCACAAGAGTTTGATTGGATCCTTCCCCCTCTGTGTGAGCGGCCGACATGTAATTAAAACACAGACCTTGCATGGATTATCCATTAATGTCTCTGTCCTAGTGAGCTCTCAGGTTGGGGGTGAGGTCTCTGGTCTGCGCTGAGTACAGTGACATGTTGAGTTACACGTGTTGACAGACATTGCTGTGGAACCTGTTCTGGTGAAGGTGTGGCCCGGTTTCAAGGTAATCTTTCCGGATCTCGGCTCGCTGCTGTTTCAAGCATCCGGGACCGGTGGTGCCACATTGATCTACGTCAACAACATGCTTGTGGCGAGGCTTCGCAAAAAGGCCCTGAACTATCTGAACAACTATCAGATGCTTTCCTGTGACAATGTGTGCAGGTTTTCTTGGTCCCCAGAAGATGAATCATCATCTTTTTGGTGAAATATCTCCGCAGCTATTAGACGGATTGCTTTGAAATTAGCTACACATGTGCATGGTCCACAGAGGATGGATCCTTATGACTTTCCTGGTACCCTGACTCTACATCCAGCGCCACCAGCGAGTTGGCATTGTCACCTTCCATGTTGAAACTAAAACAGTCCCTCAAACCTCTTTGTGTTGTTGAAGTGGCCTTAATCAATCAAACCGAAGCCATATTGGTTTATGAATTTAAAGGAACAATTTATTTGGAAAACCTTCAAAAATTAACTATCAACGACAGTTTTGAAGCTGTGACGACGACGTGCTGTCTTGCATAGACATCTATTGACGTTAGCATGCTAACTAGCTAGCCTTTTGGCGAAATGTCTCCACAACAACACAATAGACTGCCACACAAATCTTTTACAGACATTCTTGGTCCGCGGGGGAGATACATGTTTGCTCTTTGCTTATTGGTTATTTTGTGTTCTTTAGTAACAGACAAGTTCCGGAGTAAAAAGGACAACTCAGTCACTCCTGAGTGTCAGATATCAAGTCATCTAACAGGCTGATATTCAGACTGGACTTGCTCAGCCACGTTGTCAACAGGACGTTTGATTTATTAAATATCCAGAAAGTAATACCAGTGATGACATTATCTGTGCTGAAATGTTCTTTGGCAATTGTACGTCCTCCTTAAATAACTTTTCCCCCTTCGGGCCGTAGATCAGACCTGCCCGTCTGGTTCCTCAAGGCCTGGAATAATCACATCATTAATCTTACTCTGCTGACCTCAGGCACACTCAGAGCACTGCAGACCTGACCTCCACCATTCCTCGGCCTCTCAGCAGCCTCCACTCGTTCTGGATCTGCCTGTGAACGCTGTTGAATGAGCACAATGCAGGTCACGCAGAAATAATGGTCTCATAAGGCGATGTGAGCCACATGCGCTCCACCCGCCCTTCAACCTCATTAGACAATGGGTATTAACAGTCAGCCATATTTCAAAAAAACATACCAGCCAGTGTTCCCTTTGTTGTAAGAAAAACTGGACTTTGGGATCTTGTATGTTCATAAGATGAGATAATCCATTGTTGCCACAAGAAGAGCTTTTCTCTATCGGTCATACCTTCCATGGTGAAACTAAAACAGTCCCTCAAACCTCTTTGAGTTGTTGAAGTGGCCTGAAAAATCAAACTGAAGCCATATTGGTTTATAGATTTAGAGGACCAATGTGCAAGACGTGAAAATGTAACTATCAAAGGAACGCGGTAAATACAGTTTTGAAGCTGTGGCGACGATGTGCTGTGTTGCATAGATATCTATTGACGTTAGCATGCTAACTAGCCAGCCGTGTCCTATTTTGGTCCTAAACTCCGGTGCTAGCAGTGTAAACATCAACAGTCTACACCGCTAGTTGAGTGGCTAGCGGCTAACCGAGCTAACTAACTAACTGCAGCTACAGTAAGCAGCAGTTAGCAGCTACTCCAGGGATGTGTTGCCCCCTCTTTGTTTTGAGCATGAATTCGACTGGTTGCCAAATCTTACGTACAGTTTTGCACCTTTAACAGTATGTGTTGTTCTCTGTGTGTGGAGCCTTTTTGTAACGTTGATAAAAGTCAGGTTGACTGTGTGATCTGTGTAGCAAATAATAAGTTATAACAACCAGCAGCCGTTCAGCTGAGCTTGTACAATCACAACACCACCTTTTACACCACTATGTAACTAACTACTTTTACTCAAGGAACGCACTTTCGTACAATTTTGAAGGTATATGAACTTTGATTTATGAAAGAATATCTGTGTTCTTTCCACTACATTCAGTTACTAACTTTAGTTACTAGTTTCTTTGCAGATTGCAGCTGCATCAGAGCAAAGTGCCACATTTTTTTAATTAATTTAGTTTATTGGCAATCTGATATAATAAAAACACTGATTCACATAACTTATCCAATTCTGCGACAGGCTCATAACAAGTCGACCCACATGTATAATTTAATTTTACCTGTGCTTTTTTAAAAATATAAGTATATTTTATATCAGATAATTTAAGAGTTTTGCTTTAATGACTGGCTAATTTTAACTTTAACCAAAGTAATATTTTAGCATGATATCTTCTTTACTTTTACTCCAGTATGACGTTTGGATACATCACTGTGTTTAGTTTGGATGAGGGGCAACATATAAGAATATAGTTTAAATATCTTCTTTACATGCATCATCTGAAACTAGTGTGTGTGTTAATACTTCCGTGACAAAGAGAAGACTTGCTTTGTATTATTTTCAGTCAAAGAGGAGCTCGTGTTCACGTCCACGCAGATTTGAACTCAGTTATAAACAGTCTCGCTTTTCAGGAACCTCCTTTTTTTTTTTTTTTTTTTTTTACCCCAAATAGAATTTCTTTCAGTTATATTTTGGAGAATTTTTTCCTTGATTGTCCCACGTAATCCTAATCTCCTTTGCTCCCCCCCAAAGCAGCCATTGTACCTCTAATCAAAGGAGTGCTGGATAAACAGATCCCACTGTGCTGCTGATCCCTCACATACTGGTCATTTTGAGCCACACATTGACCTGATCGCGGTGTAAAATGACCACATGGTTAAGATTACTCTGGTCCTGACAAGATTAGGTTTCTGAACAGAGCAAAAACAATGATTGAGAGATGGGATTGATCGGTGCAGTGTGTTGTCTAATTCTGTCCACATTATGACTCTGAACTTGTCTTCTCTCAGGTGACCGAGGTGTGCGGAGCGAAGCGCCTCGGATACTTCGGTACGCCTCAGTTCTACGTGGCCCTGAAGCTGCTCGCGGCCGCCCAGTCTGGCCTGCCCGTCCACCTGGAGAGCATCACAGCCAGTAAGTCTGCTGCTCGGAGAGGAGGCGTCTTATGAGAGCAAAAGGGGATCAGGAGATTATCGTAACATGGCAGGATTTGGTCTAATCTGGATGAAAGGGGAGTCGCGTGGAAAGGGCTAAGTGGGTTTGCCCTTATTACAAGAGCACACGATCAGTCACACCCCGGCCGCGGAGGAAAATCTGTTTTCTACACAACACATTGTGGCACGATGGAGTATTGGAAGAAGTACGTTCAGAGTTTTGTATTCACCACCGTGTGATTCAGAAGTGGCTCAGAATAAGACGTGTGAAGACGCTCATCCTGATTAATTCCCTCTGTCTAATTCTGGCTTCATCACAGAGGAAGCTGCTGATCTTTCTACACATTAAATACTTTAGTTTATAACTTATTTCCAAGGCAAAGAGGAAAAAACACTAACTCGTGTCTCCCTTTAGATCTACCTCTGCCCAGATTTGCCGGGCTGAAGAATGAACCAGAGATGCGATACTCCACCGTCCCTGCAGGTGTAGACGGGGCTCAGGGTGGAGCTGCGCCTGCGTCAGTCCCCTGGACTCCAGCAGACAGGAGCGCCTTCAGACACCTGGAGGCCAGCGCAGAGAAGAAGGTAAGCATTTCCCAAAGCCACAAAACATCATGAGTCACTGTCAAGTCAAGTTGCTGTCTGACATGTCTGATTGAAATACATGATTTTGAGTTAGGATGAGAGTTTTTTTTATCAGGCATTTATCACTGTTAAGATGTTGATGAGTCGACAAAGAACATTCCAGTCAGCTGTATTCATCAGAGCAGAAATGTCATGTTGGCGAGAGATTAGAGGAAGGCAGACCTCCTTAAAGGCGCCAGACCGGCCACAAATCTGCAGACACTCGTGCAGAAAGACGTCTTGGAACGCAAGACTGATTAAAGAATTTAAGATGTACAGAAAATGTACTCTAACTCTGGAATTATCCACTCAAGTAACTCAATTCAAGTGTCCTGCAGAGCCTCATATAGTTAAGATTCATTTGTGCATATTTTTTTTATGCAAAGTACGGACTTTGATTTTGATTTTGCAGTCACTTATATTGGAGACTCATGAGCAAGTGACCTTCAACGGTCAGTATGAACAGGAGGAATGATAACAGCAGATCAAACCTGTTTCTGTAATCGACTAGGTGCCTTGTTATTGTTTTAAAGGTGCAATGTGTCAGAATTTAGTCGAACACATAAAAGAAATAACCAAAATGACCCACAGAATGTGAAAAAATGACAGTTTCGATGTGATGATGTCTTTGTATTATGTTGAAGAAATATCTACTGAAGTTAGCATGCTAACCAGCTAGCCCCGGCCCGGTCCAGAGCTCCTGAGCTAGTGCTGTAAACACTTACACACTCTCTGGTGCTGCTAGCTCACTGTCCGGACGGTTAGCTGCATGGCTAACTAGCTAACGGCCGTCACAGTTAGCAGTTATTGTGACGATGAGCTACCCCCTGTTTGTTTTGCGTATGACTTCGACAGGTGACCGGTTCTTTCATATTGCATCTTTAAGAAAAACTTGAAAAACTGTGAACTTGTCCTTTAAATATCATCATTAAAGGCAGCAAGAGATTTTACGGGGGATGAGGGGAGACTCCCCCCCCGTTAGCAGAATGACCAAACGTGTCCCCCTTGTTAACCTGCAATCCCTCTAAATTATTGAGAATTATTACATTATCACATTTTATAGTATCTGCCTGGAATGATAATATTTTGCACGACGCCACTCAGCCAGTCAAATCTGCGCGCTGCGTTAAGCTTTGTAATTTGAGTCGGAGAGATTCTCAGATTGGAGACGAGACGAGAGAGAACCGTC
Organism: Diplodus puntazzo; assembly: GCA_963678695.2. Taxonomy (NCBI): domain Eukaryota; kingdom Metazoa; phylum Chordata; class Actinopteri; order Spariformes; family Sparidae; genus Diplodus; species Diplodus puntazzo. Next base: position 7,105,053 of record OZ023163.1, on the reverse strand, counting down.
TGAGGAAATGGACGGCGGAGACAGAGCTTTTAATAAAGGATGGGCTAATCCGTGGTCGTATTTCCCGCGGGCAGTTTAAGGTCATTATGACTCATATCTGACACCATGCCGATTATTAAAAGCTGCGATGTGGTGAACCACTATAAGACAGCAGCGAGCAAACAAACCTAGTTGAAACTGAGGGCACAGGAAATTAGATATTTGACATTTTAGTGCATCATAACGCAAGTTAGAAACGACGATGTTCTGGATCACCAACTGGCTAAAGGTCACATGTCATGTTCAGGTTCATACTTTTATTTTAGGTGTCTACTAGAAAATGTTTGTTCAAAAAAAATCCATTATTGTCAATTGCTGCAGCACTTCTATTCACCCTGTGTCTGAACACTGTCGCTTTAAGCCCCCCCCCAAAAAAAGCCCGATCTGCTCTGATTGGTCGGCTCTCACAGGCCTGAGCAGGCACCACACACATCAGCTCTGTCAGTGTGCTGGGGGCGTTGACTGTACAGTTGTGACATCACGACGCTACAGAAGTAAAGACAGTTTAAGAACATGAGCTGTGTTTAGGATGGACTGATGGAGCTGATTGAGCGTTTTTAATACTTTCATTGTATCTGTTTATCTCCTACACCTGCTTTGTAATTAAAGAGGACACAAAAATCAATCTTTTTTACAGCCCACCATGAATCCAACTGGTTCAAGTTCAGCCAGCGACCAAAATAAAGTGAAGGAAGTGCTCCCAAAAGTATGATTAAAAAAAAACACAGTCCTTGGATTGGAATTAAGAAGTCTGTATAATTTACCCTTCCATAATAATGAAATGAAAGAGTTGTACCAGGTCAGTCAGTACTACAGAAGAGAATGCACTGTGTCATGAAAGAAACATTACAACGACGTATGATGAGGTTACATTCGCCTGCAGCCTCAGCAGGTGTGTGACAGGTGTGTGTGTCAGTGTGACACGGCTCGTTCTGACATGAGCTGGAACAGGATGTTCGTAAAAATGAATGTTCCAGTGATTATCTGGATGAACCGGCCACACTCTCCTGTTTAGTGGGCGACTTTTCCAGCAACGTGTAAAAGCTGTTGAAGTTCAAGGAGTCACTAGAAGTGTGTTCACAGAGGAAACATATTGTTCTGTGTGTGTGTTTGTGTGGAATCACAAATGTTGTGTCCCTGAAGGAGTCCTGGTCTCCGCCGCAATCGCCGAGCAGTTCGCCTCCTCGCTCCCCGATGACCTACCGCAGCTACACCTACAGCAAGCAGAGGAACGGCGCCGACTCGCAGATCAGTAAGCAAACTTCTAGTCAACAACAATCATCACATCATCTATGTGTTCGACAGTCATACCGGCCGATCCAGAGGAATCAGTACTTTCCTTGCTGATTGCTTCTGTAGGAAACTGAAATACTGCAGTGGACTCAAACTGTGAGAAGTACGTATGTTGCGCTAGTCATGCATTATGAATTAGTTCTGAAATGAGCACAGTGAGGTTTTTTTTTTTACTGCGTCTCTGACACCTGTTCCGTCCTCTGAAGTGGGAAGCTCTGATTTTCTTCCCCCCCTCGTTAGTCTTCTGGTCCTTCTCGATCTGCGGATCTCTCACTCTGTCAGATCACATCACACATAACACGGTGTAATCAGTAGGAAATCGTCACATGTCTGTCTCAGGTTTCTCCGCTGCTGAGGCTCTGTTTTTTACTTTTTCTCTCCCGTCCTTCAGCCTACGAAAGCAAACATTCCTCACGCCCGATGGTTCAGCTGGAGCAGCACTCCTCGCCCAGCAACTACGGGACTAAACCCTCTGTGGAGCATCCTGCTATGGCGCGGGTAAATACGGATCTCTTAATGATCATGTTAACAGTTCTTTAAGTCTTGTATTATGATCCTCGTTTATCTCCCCAGGCCTCCTCATCAGAGAGACTCGAGCAGCAGGGCGTCGTTGACTATTCTGACGATGACCCCTGGAGGATCACAGAGGAACAGCTGGAGTATTACACCAATCAGTTCAAGACCCTGCAGCCCGACCTGGGGGCCCTGATCCTCGGTATGAACCCCCCTCCCTCCCCTCCTGCTCATCCTGCACACAAAAAGACATGTTCAGACTATTTCACCACTTTGTGACTCTTTTTCTAGGAGCCATTGCAAAGAACTTCTTCACAAAGTCCAAGCTGCCCATACCGGAGCTCTCCCACATTTGGTGAGTGCTGACTCATTGTGTCCTTGAGCTGCTCTGGGGTCAGTTGGGTGTTTATCAGCCAAGCGCCTCAGCATGAGCCAGACAGAGGCCTCGTTTTAAAGGTGCAGGCCTTCTTTTTTTTTGTCTTCTCATCCCCGAACAAGAAAAGGCTTCACCGCAGCCACATTCAGAGCTGATTTATCATCTATTACCAAGAAAGGCGGCTGACTGAGTGGACGACAGTGTCATTAAGAACATATAACATTGTTGAAAACATGAATGATTTGATAAGATGTGACGCACAATTTGGAATAAATTGACATTTGAGACGATACTGCTGACATGAAGCTACAGCCTGGAGAGTTAGCTTAGCACGAAGGATGAAAAAGGAGGGAAACAGCTACCTGGGTTGTGTTCAGACATGATATATACATTTTGATATACATTTTTAGAGTTTTCTCTGTATTTTGTTACCTTTGTACAGAGCCAGGCTAGCTGTTACCCAATATTTACAGTATGTGTGCTGTAAGCTAATCGGCTTCTGGTGGCTAGCCTAGTTAACGAGGCTCAGCTATCCCGTTGAATGTTGGTGCTATAAATAGTTTGTTTATTCCTCTCAGAAACGGAGGTGTAAAAGCAACACTGGAGGCTCTCGGCTTTAGACTCAGGCTGTCTGTTTCTCTCTGTGTCCAGTCTTTGTGTTCAGCTAACCAGCTGCTGTTGGTTGGTTTAGCTCACACGAATGTGGAACTATCCCTTTAATGTTTGCTAGTCAATAAATGTGCTATATACAGGAAGTTTAATCTATTAAAAAACAGTGTAAAAGCAACTCTGGGGATTTATGAGCTTCAAGCTGGTGATGCTAAGTATAGTTTTGTTACAGCAGAGCTAAGCTAGCTGTTTCCCTTTGTCTTTAGGCAAAGCTAAGCTAACTGAGCATGAAATATGTATTTATTCCAACACGTTAAACTATTACTTTAATGCTGTTTATGCTATAATAATTATATTTCTATGCTATGTGATAATGTGGTTTCATGTTTAAGAGGCTTTAAAATCTGTAATTTCTGAATAATTTGCTCGTTATTTCCTATAATGTTTCTGGAAAAGAGCGATGGACTGTGGCACAAATTACTGAGGCGATAAAACTGTTGCTTTCAGTTCTACTTTTTAATTGAATAATAAATAAATTATAAATAAAATGCTAATTGAGTCAGAGTGTATTCACCTGCAGATTAGCTGAATATGGAAATACTGATAAAAAAAAAACATAAAATTGGTCCATGAATCAGTCTTTTAATGAATATTTACTTTGCTTTAGTGTTTTTTTTTGTTTTTCTCAGATGACTATCAATTTATGGAGCTGCAAAAATAAACATTGTAGTTTCTATCACTATCATCACAGATAACCTGAATGTAGTTTGAGATATAATTCTTTCTATGTTTTTGTTTTTTCTTACTTTTTCAGGGAGTTGAGCGACGTGGACCGAGACGGCGCTCTCACCTTCCCTGAGTTCTGCACAGCTTTTCACTTGATAGTGGCGCGCAAGAATGGCTACCCTCTCCCAGAGAGCCTTCCTCCCACCCTGCGACCCGGGTACATCCAGCAGGAAGAGGACATACCGGACACACCTGAGGTGAGAGAAACAGCCATGAAACTGTGATCAGAGACACTCATCAAACTGCCTGTCTGTGGTGACTGAAGCTTCAATTTAATGTGCTTTTTTTTTTTTTTTGCAGAGCGCAGAGCCTCTTATCGTCTTCGAGGATGCTGAACTGCGGCCTGGTCAGATGGTAAATCAATTCCTCGGATACTTTTAAACCAGTTGTTTAACAAAGTGAGTGTGGAGTCCCTGGTTGGAGCCTGTAGGGGGCACTAACAAGCTAATCATGAGGCTCCTCTGAGCTGTTTCAGCAGTGTCCCCATCAACATGTTGAGCTGAGAGCATAAGCTTGTACTTTCCTTAAATGCACCAAAAGTTTGACATGATTCCAGTGTTTGCAGGCAGTGTTGTTGTGTAATAAAACAGATAATTCTGCGTGTCTTTTTTTTCTGTTGTAGGACCGGAGCGTTGTTGAGAGGCTCCAGCCAAGTCTGACCACAACAAACCAAGATTTGAAAGAGGAAGCATGTAAACAAGGTCAAATTCCAGTTTATTTAGGCAATTAATTATAAATAATATTCTAAAATAAGATGCAAGGGGAAAGCATTTCCTCTGAGCATTTCCTTTGAAGCTGCACATCAGTAATGTGAGGAAAGCAGCACTTTTCTACTAAACTGAAGTTTTGTATTGTGATAGAATTGTTAAAACAATGAGCTGGAGTGTCTTCCTTCTAACGTTTGTGCTGATCCTGCTGCTGTGTCTGCAGACGTAGGTGTGACGAGGGTGAAGACGTCTCAAGAGAAACGGACCCTGCAGCTCGGTGCTTTTCCCGAGAGGCCAGGTGATGCTGCAGCTCCTCCTGTTATCGTGGGAAAATGACAGTGAATCTTCGCACCGCAGATTACCACAGCACCCACAGCACTTTCACTGTGTCGGGAGTCTTTCCTCTTTCGTCACATTTGGTGAAAATATGTGGTCAAGCTGAGATTTTTAAGCATCAAAGTCAGTCTAAGATTGAAATCTGCTGTGTTCTGTAAACACGCCGCGGTGTTGAGGTGCGTCAGAATATGTTTTGGTTCCAAAAAATAATCGACCACATTGAGACTGAAATGATGCGTAGCGCTGATTGAGCCATTTTACATACATGCAGTAACAGCTTGTGGTTGCACGGGGAAGTAGCTGCTTCTCATTTATTACAACTCAAACAAGCCTGATGCTCATCTAACACATCCTTCCTCACAGAGCCGCCTCACGACCTGGACACACAGATGAGGACCAAAACTAGACCCAGGTGAAAAAAAACACTAATATCCCACATATTTTAACCCTCACGCTGCTCATTAATCTGATTATCCTTTTTGTTTTTGCACCTGTGTGACCTCCCCTGCAGGTCCTACTCCAGCACGTCTATCGAAGACGCGATGAAGAAAGCGGAGGAGCCCCCCACGCCTCCGCCTCGACCCCAGAAGACCCACTCCAGAGCCTCCTCGCTGGACCTCAACAAGCTCTTCCAGCAGGGCGCTCCAGGTACGAGTCACACAGCCAATCCGCACGAAGCGCCCGGAGCAACCGGCGAATTTCACAATCGAGTTATTGTGTCTTGTTTACGACGCTTCTTCTTTCATGTGAGGACTAAAAGAGGGAAATGGAGTTATGTGGGTTTTTTATTGTTCAGTGTTGAAAGATGAGAGAGTCTGAGTATGAAAATATGGCCGGTTTATTTCTATGCTTCTTTCAGGAGTCACATTTCTCTCATTAAAGCATTTGTCTGGATTTGTAGGGGTAAGAAGTGGATGGCTGCCGCCTCCTCCGGCCCTCCCGCCGAGGCCGACAGCCTCACAGGTGAGCCGGTGAACGAAAGCCTTTGTTGTTCCTCTGAACCCCAAACTGTCCGACAAATCAACGAAGACGGAAAGCTTTAACTGATCAGCGCCGATCGACTCTCTTCACAGGTTTCTCATTTCATCAACGTCTCGGAGAAAACTCCCCAGACTAAAGTGCTGCAGCCGAACTTTGCTGACTTCAGTCGCTTTAGAGAAGAGGTGAGCGTAAAATCCGATTTTCTGCTTCGATTTGTCTCGGTTTGGAGTTTTCCAAAATGTAGCGAGCAGCAGTATGAATTCTCTCTGAGAAAAGGGGAAGAAGAAAAAAAACACAAGCAGCAGAACTCAAAATCCCGTCTCAGACTGTCAGCATTTTTTTTCCACTCCCTCATTCTTCTGTCCTCCATCTCAGACATAAATGTGTCACTGAGGTCATGTTTGTCAAATATACGGACCTCTATTTCAAGACCCAGATGAACTCGAAGGGTTGTGACGGCGGCGTACATCAAACCGAGAGCAAGTGAATATATATCCAGAGGATTTATTTATGGCTGGAGTGACGTGTGGCTCAACCTCATTCTCATCGTCCTTCATTTGTCTCTCCTGACACTTTTTATAATTTCATTTTGGTTTATGCTCTCCTCCTGTTACACGTGTCTCGTATCCATCATCCTCACATGAAAACTGGTGACAAAGTGTTCATCTTATGTCATCTGATCCAGCATTAAGTGGTTACCTCACCGTTTCTACTATCCAGGATCATGTTATTGTCTCGAGACGTTCTTCATGGTGTTTTACCAGCTGGTCCAGCCTCTGATAACAAGCTATGTCGGTCAAAGTGATCCCTGAAAGTAAAAGGTGCGTTATTTTGGCTCTAATAGTCAGATGGAGAGCATTTCTGCCTGTAACATCTGTATGTAAGACTTTCAATCGCTATGCAAGAAGAGAGCCTTTTAATCCATGATGGACAAAAAACACTTTTCCAATGTTGATCAAGTCAAGTCAGGTTTATTTATTTGGCGCCAAACCACAACAGAAGTTATCTCGTTTGTACAGAGCGGGTCTAGAGAACATACTCTTTGTATCCTTGTAAATGTAATTAAAGATATCAAATTGATGTGAAAAGTACTTTTTCAAACTTTCAATTTCTGTAATTAGTTGTATGCAAACAGAAATAATTAACAAAATCTCCAGCTGCGAGAGTTTCCTGGTAAGTCAGTTGGGCAGATGTGTATCCACAAAGCTTGTCTTTGTACTTTATGACCATCTTTTCCTGCGAGATGGCCTGAAGGGTTTCTGTCTTCATGGCGTCCACCCCTCAAATATCAGATATAGTTCTGGGGGTCAAAGGGCGCTGCAACTCCTCGCTTTATTCAAACAGACTGGTTTTAATCCTTCCTCTCTTATCTGGGATCTCCTACGATCTCTAATCACTCGTGGTTTGTACGCGTCCGACCCAGCAGACTCTCACCGCACGCTCCCTCTCCATCACTGTTTCCTGTGCAGGATCACCATTACTTTGTCCTCCCACAGGATGTTTTACTTACTCTTAATTAAATCGAAACAGACCGGACGGTCCCAAAGGTGGCCGATACCCTGTGTGTTTATTTTTCACTTATACATGAAACTGACACACACCGGCCCGAATCCCTCAGAGAGACGCGAGTGAACTACAGGCGTAGTTAAAAATAGCTTCCTTGACATAAAACATGTCAATCTTAAGTTAAGGGTGAATATTTGATACCAGCGTTTACAGAGAACCCCCGGGAGCAGTTCAGTCAGCAGTTACGGTGAAACAGCCTCAGATCTTCAGGCAAATATTATTTATTCTTTATTTCAAATAATTATCTCAAAGGACTTTAGTTACACCAACGTTACTGTACTTCACTGAACTTCATGTCACTCAACCTCAGTCAAACTAACTTTACTTCACTTCATTTGACGTTTCTTAACTCAAACTGGCAATAGACAAGTTTTTTTTTTTGCCTTAATGTTTCATAAGAAGTGTTGGTTGCACAACGTGAAAGCTGTGGAATAATGACACATCTGCATTTAGATGTTTATAGGTTCCCTATAAACCTCGCTATCACTTTCCTATTCAGTTTAATCTCTCTGGAAATGTTGATCCAGTCAGGGGGTTTATGTGTTTCCACTTTAAAGGAGACATATTCTGCTAATTTCTGGATCATAATTTTATTTTGGGTTCCCACTATAGCAGGTTTACATGCTTTAATAATCAAAAAACACATCAGTTTTCTCATACGGTCCAGTGATGCAGCACCGTATTCGCCCTCCGTCTGAAACACTCCCGTCTCTTTAAGCCCCGCCTCCCGAATACTTAGTGTGCACCGATTGGTCAGCTCACACACGCCTGAGCCAGCACAGCTAACAACAACAAAAAGCAGCTGCTAGGCATACATTATGCTAATGTGTGTGATCCGGTGTTGTAATGTGATGTCACGGAGTCACTGAATTAAAGGCGGGACTACTGACGAGGCGTTTCAGGAGCAGTGTTTTCCGTGGGAGAGAGGAGCTTCTGTTGGAGCAGACACTGAAACTTTTTTTTTTTACTTTCAAGATCATTTACATGCACAAGAAGATATATAAAACACTAAAGGAAAGGAAATAAAGTGAAAAAGCATCATAGGTCTCCTTTAAAAACCAACACTTGTGCCAAATCACGATATAAGACCTCCAAAATCGAAGATGATATAAAGTCTGATATCAGGATAATAATATAACGTTGCCCGGCCCCAAACTACAGCACGGCCTGTAAGAGGAAACCACAATTACAATCTTATTTACATCAGTTAAATGAGGCCAGCAGTAAAGATCCTGTCGTCTAAAAGGTTGATGTGACAGTGACAGTAACTCTTCCGCCCTCTTTACATTGCTGGAGTGAAACAGCCGTGACCTGTGGCTGATGCTGCCCACACATGCTGCTGATGGAGCTCCTGTGGTTTATTGCCGCTGCAGCAACTACTGCTGTACCTTTTTTAAATGTTTCCATGCTGCGGTTGTGTTTCACATCAAATGGTGCAGTGAATCTCTGGGTCATTTATTTGTGTCTGCTCGCATGTGAGTTGCGTTGCTCAGCAAAATGGATTTTTTTTTTTTTTTTTTAGGTTTCCTGGGTACAATTTACAGCGGTAGCATTAGCCTGTTGAAACGATCAGGAAAGCCCTGGAATTTCTACTGCCACCACAATGGAGACGGCAGCCCGTAGAAATTAGCGGATCAGATTTACTAAATGCAACATTAACAGATGGGAAACGGTGTAGCGCAGATAAAGTACAGAAGTAAGAAATGCCCTCAACTTTCACAACAGCTAAACTTGAAGAATTGACCTTCTGGTGTCGGACCTGTCTTCACACTCTTGCACTGTTAACCTCTCTGCTGAGTGAAAGCAGGTGGTGCTACTTTATGCCTAGAAGAGAATAATGGCTGAAATGCAGCAAGATGATGCAATAAAAGCAAGTTAATCCATCATGACTGCCCCCGAGCAGGCAGGAAGCTGCGCCTGGAGAGCACTACATCGTGGTCCCTGCAGGGAGGGTACTGATTTATCCTCGGTCAGTGCAGGGCCGGCAACATTTCATCCTGCCTCTTTAACAGATCCCTCACATTATTTAACCTCATCATGACATCTGTACTCTTATGCTGGCTGTCTGTGGGATGAGATCTGTTATTGTCTAGCTTATGTGTCCAATGTCGTCCCCGTAATTTAATTTTACCTGTGCTTTTGTCCTTGTTGCAGGAGGAGAGCAGTGTGAAGCCTGACAAACAGAGTCCACGCTCCAGATTTGGTCGAAGCACTGAAGACTTGACGAATGCTTCAAAGCAGGTCCGCGCTGCCAACGTAGAACTGCAGGACTCCATGCTGGGTTTATTGTATGAGTGTGTTCATGTGTCATAAAGCGAGGAGAAACATTTTTAATTATTTTTTACGTCTTAAACTTTCCTTCAGGACGTGATTGGAGCGTCGCACAGTCAGGCGCCACAGAAGCCGGTCCGCAGGAAATACCACCCAGACAGCCAGAACCTGGAGGCCGTACCTCCGCCCACCGTGCCGTTTCCTACCCCCGCCAAATCTGCTCAGAAGTTAGTCGAACATTTTTCTTCTTTAATTGAGATTTTAAAGGCGTAAATTGTCTTTAAAGCATTCAAAAATTAACAAAATCGTCAACAGAATGTGAATAATTGGACATAACAACTTTGACCTCATGTTAAAGTAGAGTATCGTGTTGCAGAGACATCTATATCTGTTAGCATGCTAACCAGCTAGCCACTTTGTACCTCAAGAGGTTATAGTCCAATAGTAAACAACAACAACACTCCGTGTGTTGAATTTGACGGTTGGCCAATAACAACAATTTGCACTGTTAAGCATATTTACTTTTTCAACTTCATCTGATGGAATGTGGATTTTATTTGGCAGGAATTAGCTTAAACTTGAAGCAGTAGCTAAAATTTGAGGGCCAGGAGAGAAAAACAACATTTATGAGGTGACTGATGTTAAAGCTGCTCCAATAAATATTGTAATATCAGAAAGGATCAAATATGCAATGCGAGAGGGTCGCTCCGAGCAGAGAATTATTACTCACCTCGACTGTTCCCCTCGAGAACTTTTAGCCTCTTCTGATTTGTTTTGATTTTACAGCCAGCAAGTGTAATGTTTTTGATTCACTCTTTCAAATCACATCAGTATCAGTTTTAGCCACATCAGCAGATCTTTTTAAATGGAAAAATACTTTAACTTTACATTTGTATGCTGCCCAACCCCACACAACAGACAGAGAAAGACAGCATGTAGCTAGAGGTAAAAGTGGATCATTTAGCAGGGAAAGAGACAGATATTTCATTCAGAAGGTGGTAGACAGCAAAGCAGAGCTAAGAGGAAAATGATTCAAATGAATGCAAATATTGTGCTGTGTCTGTCTGATATATGAATAAGCCACTGTTTGCTAACATGCTAGCCATGTACAATCTGACACCACCCTGTTGTAATGTCATATCACAGAAAAAGACCAGAAATGACAGACATAGAGTCAGTTAGAAGGGAGGGAGGGAGTTAGAAGTTACTCCTTTGGGACATGTGTGAAAGGATGCACTTTAACCTAAACCATGTTTTCCCAAAAGCAACAAATTATTTTTGTTACCAAAACATAACAAATTGTTTTTTGTGGCCTGAATCTGACCAAACATGGTCAGATAACCCTAACCCTAAACTAATAATAAATGAACTTAGTGTTAAAATAAGCGAACAGTATAATAATGTGTTCCGATCAGAATATGATCTCCTGGGTGAACGTTCTGTACTCAACCCACTCAACCACAACAACTTTTCTTGATATGCATGCAGACTCTGGAGCGACATAAATTATGATGTTCTAGGAACAACACCAACATGGAAATATCAGACGGGCCCGTTACACATATCAACTTTATGGGGAGATCTTATGCAAGTGTTGTGTTCCATGAAAAACGCGCAGGTTTAAGACGTTTTTGGAAGTAAGCGCTGTCAGGTGATTATTAACCGCTGAAAGTTATCCAGTTGGGGGGATTTAACAGACATTAAGACGCACCCTAACCCACCATAATGAGTCCAGCATGTGTGCTGCTGTCTCCACTCTGAGCAGACAGCTCATTGAGATTGTCTGTCGGTGCTGAGGGTGGTGACCATCAATAACACTCGGGACTGCCAGCTTTGGCTGGGTGATGGATGAAAACCACTGAGCTTTCATCTGATCACTTCAGTGTCCGCTGTGTTTTTTTCATATTTTCACTTTATCTGAAAGCATTTCTAATCTTCAAACAGTGTTTAGACCCAAACAACACTGAAGGTAATGGAGATATAAGAATTAAGAATACGTTAAAGGTACAATATGTAAGAATTGACCACCTGTCAAATTCATACTCCAAGAAAACAGAGGACATATATCACCAGAGGACCTGCTAACTGCTGCTAACTGTAGCTGCCATTAGCTTGTTAGCTTAGTTTGAAATGCAGCTAGCAGTCCTATCAGTCATTGAGAGATACAAATGGGTACTTGGTGGTACGCTAGCTGGTTAGCTTGCTGACTTGATTAGATACTGTATATCTTTGCAGCAAAGTGCATTGACATCTTTGAAATAATGTGAAAACTGATATTTCTTCACATTCTGTTGATCATTTTATTTTAATTCGTGTTTTTCCTTAAGTTGTGCTCTGAACAAGGATGAATGTGGGTACAATTCTCTCTCAGGCTGCTGTCCAAACAGAAGAGGGAGATCCAGATGGCGATCCGTAAAAACAAGGAAACCAACGCGGTGTTGACACGTCTCAACAGCGAGCTCCAGCAGCAGCTCAAGGTCTGTCCATCTTCCCTTTCAGAAAACACCACTTGCAGATGTAGCAGTCTGTGTACAGTATCCTGCTGGAGGAGGGCGTGTTTGTCTATGCGAGCGGGTGTGGACGACATTAGTGGCTGGCCGCAGTGACTTTTTGACATTCCCTGCCCTCCTCCTCCTCCTGTGGGACACTGAATTGGGGAAAATACACAGCTCAATTAAAGGATGAGGACTGCGTGTCACCACAAGCATGAGTGCGTGGTGGTGCTCACGACAACACTGTTTAGAGCGTTTTTTTTTGATGGTGTGTCAAAAGTTTAATTGCAGCATTCTGAAAATGAGTTTGACAACAAATGCTCCTGCCGGTCCAAGTTGGTGAAAAGCTCCGAGCCTCGACTGTCTGCTCGCCTCCCCGTCAGTCACGGCTGAACTAATGGCACAGACTTGGCTGTTTGCTTTGGGGATCTGCCTGTGGCACACGTATTCACGTTTGGAACACATGCTGCATGCCTGTCATTCTCCTCGTAAACGATCCCGGTAGCGAAACCTTCACGCTCACATGCAGCACTTTTATAGCTCCAATACATCAGAGAGTTGAGGTTAAAAAAAAAGAAAAAATAAGATCACTCAGAGTTCATGTCGCTAGATTCGATTGTGAGCTACGTTTTAAACTTCGATGATTACTCACTTGCTCATTTAGTACTTGGTAATTCTGGGTGTTTGCTCTAATTCCTCTAGTTCCTCAAAGCATCTGTGGAATTTTGCAGAGAAAGGCATATGTGTCTTTATATAGACTGAGGCCTTGTCCAAATACCAGATAGCCATTGGCATTCACAACTGTCTTCTTCAAAATAGAGCCTGGGCTGGTCAACTGCAGCAGGGTGTGTGAGGGAGGACAGGCGTCTGGATGGAGAGGGGGAGCTCTTCCTTTGACATTTTCGCTAAAGTTCAAGTAACATTTGAAATAAAGGCATGTGAATTTACCGTATGACCTTTTTTTGCACTGCAGTGGTAAACTGAAGGGGGCCACAAGATCATTAAATATATAAATGACAGCTAGAATAGTAACGTTTCTGAATTAAAATGTCTTTAAACAGCTACATCTCTGTTATGTATTTGAGCTGTGTAATTATTTTATACTGAACGTTTCCAACAATGCTCAAAGAATCCAGAGAAATCTGTAACAATCAGTTTCATTTGGTCACTCTAACGTGCTGGAGAGAGTCAGACAGTGAGGAAGGAAGTCGCAAAAGAGACTAAAGTAGAATAAATAGAATATAAAACATTACCATCTGTGGACATTTTCTGACTCAACATGTCTTGCCTGAGTCACGGAGATAGATTGTTATTGGCAGTGGTGGTTGCTTAACAATGAGGACAACTCCCATGATCCCACGCTCCTTCCATAGTCTGCTTTTGTTTTGATTGAGAGAGTTTTAGTGGTAGAAATTACATACTGTGGGTTAAAAGATTGAAGACCCCACCGCCCACCTAGGCCCATAAATTCTATCAAATGAGAACGATTACAAATTAAAAACACAATAAGACCAAACGTACTCACAACTAGCTAAATCCTCACTACAACTGATCTTAAATACAGACTTGAGGAGTCCCGAGAAGACATTACTTAGTTTTAAGTGGTTGCAACTCCAAAAATGTGGGACTCACCAAGCAGAGAACAATCTTGTTTGTGTAGTGCCAAAATTACTTGTCTCAATTAGCAAAAATCTGACTTTAAAACTATACAAACACTCACTGATGGAGTCTCAATCAAGGATGAAACAGCAGGTCTTCAGGTCAATGGCATTTATTTCACAACACAGGATACATGCAGTGAGCTCTCCCGGGAAGAACTGATTTCTCTGTCTGGTGCTTCTCTTTATATACTATTTTGGATCGGGGGGTTTCCACGTCCCTGTATCCTCCTTCCTTTTGGCCTGATCGATACACTTATCCACGATTAACTTCCATTTTTGGTTTATACCGGTGGAATATATTCCAAATAAGGCCTTCAAAAAAGGAGCCCCCACTTTCAGCCCCCTCCCTTCCTGGGGCTTGGGTGTCATCTGGCCTAGGTCATCTTTTGTTTATTTCATTCATAGCAGTCATAATCTCCATATACAGCATCTGTGATATTTTGGGGTGTAATGAACATTTGGGGGCCACTTTAGGACACTGGTCTTGTTATAGACCGTAGTAGTCACCACGGCAAACAAAACAAATGACGGCACAAAGCTTGTGAGCTGGTTAAGGCAGTCAACATGAGTCAAACTGGCAAACTCTTCTCACTGTGTCAGTATTCCCCCATGAGATGAAGTTAGTTATGGTCACTCCCCACTCTCTGCTGTGCTTTGCTTTCATGTGGGGAGTGACGAAGTCCCTAAGAAACAGCATTACATTCTGGCTCCATTATTTGTGCTCTCTTCATGCCAGCAGATTCATATTTTGGGGTATAGTGAACATTAGGGCTCACTTTGAGGGATTGTCTTGCTTTATAGACCATAGTAGTGACCATGGCTAACAAAAATTACAAGTTAGCACAGTGCTCATGTGGGGAGTGACAGTGTCAGAGCTTAAATGCCAAATATCAACACTGCTCATAATCCAATGACTTGGCTAACTGAAGTGACCTCTTAGCCTCTCTCCTAGTGCCACCCTCAGGACATTATTGAAATTCTTGGCAAACTCATTGGTAAAACTTCGAGAACAGGAGAATCTTTCCAACATACTTTGATATTAAATGATTGAAGATGGCACATTATGGGGTTTGTCTTGTTCTAGACTATTGTCTCCATGGCAAATAATTTAAGTACTGCTGGAAGTACACGTCTTGTTCAAAGTGCACTGATCGAAAGTCGTGTTTTTTTTGTATCTTTTTTTGTTTTTTCGGCTGCAGGTGGTTCACCAGGAGAGGGTCACCTTGGAGTCCCAAGTGGAGCTTCTGCGGCCTCTGGCCTCAACGTGACCGAAGTCTGGTTGGACTTGTCCGTGTCACGTAAACACATCCCCATCAAACATGAGCGTTTGAGCCAGGATGCAGAAAGTTGTTTTCCTTTGTTATGAATGCATAATAAATGTAAAAAAGGTCGAGGACGGTGACAATCAGGGATGTGACTCTTGGATTTCTTTGAACATCTCCGGCCTCACATCCAAATCTTACTGTGTTACTTTTAAAGATGTTCTGCAGGATTAAACCATTCATTGTTTAACCGCTGTTTGATTTGCGAATGTAAAATATCCTGTTATTCACTGTGACATTCTAACTTATTTTTCTCTTTTGATTTTCCATGAATCTTACCTTGATTACATGACACAACAGTTTGAACACATCTTGCCATGACTCAGTTATTTTCAGTCGTGTTCATGATGGGAACTCAAGTACTTTGAGTTTTTCCGTGGATACAGTGCATTTCGTGTGTATCCACGTGTGGTCTAAAGCAAGTGATGGTGCTACAGATTAGTTTCTGAATCTGATTACTTCTTGCACTTCAGGTTTAATAAAAAATAGTTGCACTTAACATTTGAGGAAGCCACATTAGATATGAGTTGGATTTAGCTGGATCTTCAGCCTGTACTCAAGATTTGATTGTCTTTTGTCTCAGTGCAGCACAGGAACATGAAGCAATCGGGACACTGAGGAATGTGACACTGGATTTGTATGAAATATGGACATTTTACTTGAAAACATTTGCTTTATCCTCAATGTAAGCACTGTCTGACTGTTGATGTTTTATCCCCCTTATGTTTATTGTATGCACCGCGTCCATTCAAAACATTACAAGCAGTCAGGAAAAGAAATGAGCACAATGTTCTTCCAATGTTCTGCAAGATAGATTTCAAAACAGCTAATTTCTGTTTACATGGGAAGTGGTTTTGATTTTATCTATGCAAAGATGTGGTGCTGCTGAAGCTTGCTTTAGACCATTTAAACCCCCCCCCACACACACACACACATCCTGATTGTACATGATGGCAAAAGAAGTGTTTGAAATAGACGACGGCATGCTTGATACTGCATGCTGGCTAAAAATGATGTGAGCACTGGACTGTAAATTCACCTGAAATAATGCACAACTGAGCTTCTGGGCTGAAAACAATAATCAACCTAATCAATAAAGTTGTCTATTTTTATTGATTGTAATTATTTGATCGTCACTGTTCACACAAGAGTCGTCCACTTGTTTCTCCTGTGATGTTCAGAAAGCGTGTTCTTCTCACTCGTAGCACTCCAAAGAAGGTGACATTGACATTTGGCTACATACAGATGTATCAGACGTCGTTAGCGTATCGTTGGTTTGGGGGGCAAAAGAGATCAAACAAACTGCAGTCAGAACCCTCTGGCTCTCACATAGCAGCTGAGCTTTCTCCGACACAGACATAACAACCAAGGGTCAAGCAGATCACCGCCGATGGCTGTATTCCCAGACCCTCCGCCACGGCCGTCCAAAAATATCCACCGACATACTTTGCTCCCATTTAGACACCTCACACCTATTTCATTGTATTCAAAATACACACTGACACCACATCTTTTGACAAGCTGCTTGGATCATGATTAAGAACTTTGATATTCATCCAGACATTTTTACAGCCTACTAATATGTTACATCAGCATTCTGGTTTTAAGCCCTGCCAGCAGCAGGGCTCATTAGATGGCAACTTCGAGAGTGTTGGTCTGTTCACCACTTTCGTCCAGATATCTTCATGGTCCTCAGAGGATCAATCCTTCTGACTTTGTTGATCCCCTGACTCTAACTCCACTAGGGCCACCAGCAGGTCAAACTTGTCACTTAACCTGTGAAATATTGCAACATCCACTATATGTATTGGCACAAAAGTTATTACAGACATTCATGGTCCTGTGAGGATGAACCCTAGTGACTTTGGTGGCCCCTTGACTTTACCTGTAGTGCCACTATGAGGTCGACATTTGTGGTTTTAATTGAAATTCCTCAGCAACTACTGGATAGATTTCCATGGAATGTGATGCAGGCATTCATGTTCCCCTCAGGATGAAATGTAATAACTTTATTGATTCTCTCACTCCTCACACTCTTTTGCATCAACATTAGAATAAAGTTGTCCATTATTTTATGACCAAATACCAGCAAAAGTAATGGTATTCCCATCAGCCTCAGCTGCATTTTTAATGCTAATTAGTAGGTGTCAACATGCTAGCATGCAATTTGCAAGTTGATAAACATTGCACCGAACTAACATCAGCACGTTTGCGTTGTCAAAGTGAAAATTTTAGCAGGCAAATATTAGAGTTTCTCTCAAACCACCTCCTTGCCTGAGCACATCCTCACAAAGCTGCGAGTCTTGTTACAGACTGCATGCACAATTGGCTCTCATTGTTCCTGGAAACAGCAGCACATAACTCGTTTTTTGCAGGACGTGAAGGATTGCGCAAGACTTAATGGAGCCGAGCAGAGAAACAAAGTAAAGTACGACTGAAGGGATTCTATTAGGTGATTGAAATCGCAGGACGTTTTTTGAGAAAATGAAACAGGTGATTAAATCCAAGGAAAACAGCGGCCCGCTGTGTGAAGGCATCCCTGAACAATGCGTCGCTCCCACATCTGAGGAACGGAATAGAGAAAATGAATGAGCTGGAGAGAGTGAGCTCTGTCTGGGAGGCAGACACGGGATGCCAGACGACAACAAGGCGCTCGTAGCTTCTCTGTGCCATAACCAATATTTGGCACAGCCCTGCCTGTCAGTGCCTGCTGCATCAACTTACAGCGTCTCCCCCCGTACTGTACTCATCTTATGCATCAGCAGAGGGGTGTGCGTATTCATTAAAGCTTAAAGGGGAGCAATTCTCAGTGCACTATAAATACTACTTAAAAGTGTTTGGTTTGCATTTCAAGATGACAGCTGCACGTGATGAGGAAACTATATGTGTCAGCCATGTGTTGTCTCTGAGTAAATGCCAGTTTGATATAATTGCCAACTAGCTATCTCACACAAAGTCAGCAACAGGCTTATTATTATCTACACGGTTAGGACTATTATTGATTCGTCTAGCTGGCGACGGACAGTGCTATTTAATTCTCTCAGACACAAATAGAAAAAAAATCTATGTAGACCTCCATATTAAACCAGGTCTCAGAAAGCAGTGTAATGATTAAAATCTTCTGTGGAAAATAGTAGAAACTGGAAGTGAATCTGATGAAATGAACTGACAAGGACATGAAGAGCTGTTTTTCAAGTTCAAACACACTGTAAATGTACAATCGGCTTCTCAATAACTTGTAACGACCCCGGTGGCTTAAAGTCAAAGCTGACCCTTCTCACAACAAAGATTACCAGCCTTTGTCCGTTCAAGTTAGCCCTTTGTTCGCAGCACCATTACTCAAAGATGACGCCATGCGCCGTTTCTCTCGTCTCCCCTTTGTCCCAGGCCGGGCTTTGCAAAGGTTGCACTTCTGGTGTGGACTTTAGTTAGGCCACAGGAAGGGCTTTTAGGCTGTCACCTCTGCGGATTCTGGCCCCGTCAGCTGGTGGGATTTAGCTAAACACTCATTCAGCAAATGTGAATGAAGCTCGGCCCGGGCTGTCAGGTCTACACACAGAGGTGAGAGCAAAGATTAACCTCGACATGGAAACTATAAAAACGGGAATCCTCAAAAGTTTCACCTCAAATTAAGAATGAACAAACGGAATCATGTGAAAGCTTTGACCTAGCTCGATACTGAGGGAATATCGGATACAGAATAATCCTGATCTGAGGAGTTGTCAGTGCCCTCCGTTTTCACCCATTACTCACCAATAACAGAGCCAAACCACCACAGTGTAAATAACAGAAGCAGTGTGATGCTTGTCCAGGATTTGTTACATAAGCTCTGTGTTGGACATTATCCGCATTTTTCTCTGTTGTCAACTCTAAAAAATAAAGTGATAGTTGAAGTAGGGCTGAAATAGCCATTACGTTTAATAACCAACAATGTTTTGATTTATTAGTGAATCGTTTGATCTACAAAATAGTGAAAAATGTCCATCATAGTTTCCGAGAGTCCATAGAAACATATTTAAATGCCCTGTTTTGTCTGAAACCCAAAGACATTCAGCTTATAATCCTAATACACTAAAAAATAACAGCAAATATTCAGACTTGGAACCAGAATGGAGGCTGGAATCAGTCATTTAATTACATCTTATTCTTTCTAGCTATTAATACAGTTTGGATCTCCTGTAAGTGCATTTACTCAAGTACTCTACCGAAGTTAAAATCACTGAGTGCTTTTTTTCTTTAAGTCTACTTTAAAGGTGCAATATGTAAGAATTTAAGTCTACAAAAATGTAAACAATTATCAGCAATGTGGAGATATAAGAGTTTTGATGCTATATCAAAGACGTCTTTATGTTTCTAAGTTCTGTATCGTAGCAACTGGACGTGTTTTAGTTTCTTGAAGATGTTTCACCTCTCATCCAAGAGGCTTCTTCAGTTCTAACTAACTGGAGGGGAGTCACCAACTTTTAAACCCTGTGTGGGAGTGTCCTTACAGAGCCTTTGTATTGTGTTTCAGATATTTCCACCACTAGTATCACTCTGAGCTCCCAGGCCAGAATGCTAGCTACATGGCTTACTGAGCTAACAGCAGCTACAATTAGCAGCAGTTAGCAGCTACAATTAGCGGCAGTTAGCAGCTACAATTAGTAGCAGTTAGCAGCTACAATTAGTGGCAGTTAGCAACCAGCTGCACATGAATTCAAGAAGTTTCTTATTGTAGCATTAAGTACATTTTGCTGGTTATCGGTCTGAATACATACTTTCACCTAAATAAGGTTTGGAGTGCAGGACTACTCATGGAGTATGTTTTACAGTTTTACTGAAGTAAATGATCTAAATACTTTGTCCACCACTGATATCCATTTGGCTAATTATACTACATACCAAGGAAAATGTAAACATGGTTTAAAAGTATAAAAATGTGGAGAATTTAGTGTGTCATTTTCCACTAAATGAATTAAACAGAATAATATAATAACAGACGCCTGGACTGAACTCACTTTATCATACATTGTATTATATATATGCTCATATTAAATTATTTTGACGTACCCATAGTATCTGTGTGTATGCAGAGCCCCTCCTGAGAGTGTTACAGGACTGTGAAGCCAACAGGGCAGCTCGTCAGTCCGGATCCAGTAAATCTCTGGTCGATCCGCTCCGCGTTTTCGCACCGCCATTTTTTAAAAACCACCTCTACTTGGGAGCAGTGAAAAACAGTCTAGCATCAGGGGCAGCAGATGACCCGGCGCGGCAGCCAGGAGCACAACAGTCCTGTCTAACAAATGAAAGGATGGGGGGCATCAGCAGCAGCAGCAGCTGAATTCAGAGAAACTGGATCAGGGGCCGAGGGGAGAGAACCGCTTTCTGCTCACTCTTGGGTGACTTTTGTTGGATTTATCCGCCGGTCCGCACCAACATGCCATTTGCCAAACGACTCGTGGAACCTCAGTTGCTGTGCAGGTATGAAATCCCAAACGAGGAGGGTCTGCTTTTCGAGGATCTGGTCTCCATCAGTAACGTGGCTCTGTCTCGGACCTTGCGGCAGCTGTCGGACTTGGCCAAACATGCCTGCTCCATATTCCAGGAGCTGGAGAGCGAGCTCACATCCACCAACCAGCGGGTCAGGGGGCTGCAGAGCAAGATCAGCCGGCTCCAGCAGGGCTGCTCCGGGCTGGACCCCAAACAGGAGGCAGTGCGTGAGTACCACACTGTCCGTTATCATGGAGGAAGGCACGCGAGCAGGAGGCATCCTGACCGTTGGTCGCCACTGAGTGAATTTAAGTGGAAAAAACACACAAAAAAGTTAGCTACATGTAACACAAGTTTACAGAAAGGAGAGAAGTGATGCCAGACTCGCTTTAAAGCTTCCAGAAAGTACGATTAAGCCGTTGTAAAGTTATTGCTCAGCGCGCGCGTAGACAGTTAATCGTCAGACATGTTTTTTTTTTTTCTCAAGCTAACTCACAAAGTTCATTTTTGTTGTTGTTGTAACTGTTCCCTCGTTGTTTGTGGAGACGTTATTAGCCCTTTGGCAGAGTGAATGTTTGCATCTCTTCCCACGCTGAGGGGCGTGTGACAGCCGGGCTGGAGCGTACCGACTCCATGCTAGCAGCCACTTAGCTATTACATCGCTATTAACAGCCCAGTGTGCTAACGCTAGTTAACTTAATCACACAGAAGCTACAGGTAACTTTTATTAATGACGCACACCGATCATGGCGGGAAGCAGCTCACTGTTCGTCTGTGTTTCTTCCTCTAATTCAGTCAAAAGTTAGATTTTAGTTTAAAAGATGAATGAGTGTCAGTGTGTTTTATTTTGAAACACTGACAGCTGATATAGTTATAACTTTGAGTCCCGTGTGTGTGTGTGTGTGTGTGTCCTCACTTCATGTGTTGAACTTTGCATGGCCATCAGTAAGAATTCATTACCCTGATAACACAGCAGGTGGCCATCGCCTGGCTCCTTTTTAGTCTCTGTGGCCCCCCATCTCTCTCCTCAAGCGCTGGTGGAGAGGGGGTTGTGATGTGGAATTGGTGTGTGTGTGTGTGTGTTTATGTATAAACCCTCCAGGAAGCACTTAACAAACCTGTGCACCCCTCTTTCCATCTCGAGAATTGTCCGGGGCCGGAACTGTTTCTCCCGCTCGGACATACCCCAGTGGATTTACCCCGCTTTAGTTTGGGTTCAGCAAGCCCCTGCATGTCTCCCAGACCCTGCTTCCTGTGGTCTGTGAATGGGTTGGATTGCCTGAGGGTATTTTTTCTGCAGACACCTCTTAACCGGGATGCCTGCAGAGATGTTTTGCCAGTGTTTATAACTCTTGTAGGTACACTTTGCTTGTTGTTTTTCCTAGTACGCGTTATAAGTGCCGTCACTCTCAGCTGACCACATGCAGCACGTCTGCAATCCTCCCTGAGTCATCTTGGTCATATCTAGTTCCAGTAAGTCAAAGGCAACAGGATCTGCTGCTTGGTCTTGCAGACAGTTTGAGCCTGATTTAAAGAGGCTCCATCAGTTCGTATTTGCAAGTACGCTCCTCTCAGAGCTGGGATGCAACATGCATTCTTAAGGGCTGATGATAAGTGACAGTGTATGATGTTTCTTTTGAGTTTATCTTAGTTTTCTGTGTCTATCCGGACTCCATGTAAGTTAATCTGGGAAGCTGCTTTAAAGAAGAATCAATTATTAGAGCGGAACTAGTCATATTTTATGAATAAAGCACTCACAGCTCACTTTAATCTTCTGTAGTAAGTTGACACCAAACAGCATCATTAAAGTCAAATGATTTGCTGTCTGATTCCTCCACGTCTGCGCTGCAGAGTTAATATATTAGGATGGAGATATCAAATCCCTTCCCGCTACATCTTGTCGCGCAGGAGGTCTCGTGGGCTTGGTTACCAAATAACCCCCTTTTGCCTGGAAAAGCCTAATTACTCTTAATTGTGCTTTTCACATTAATGGTGTCAGGGGCAGCCTTTAAACAACAGAGCCCTCCCTCATCTGAATGACAATTAGTGTAAATGGAGCAGTTCAAGGCAGTGAGGGCTCAGTCGGCGGGGGGTGGGCTTTTATGACGTGGCTGCGACTTGTTCCCCGGATCGTCTGCCGAGGACCACAGCTGTGGAGATGCCACGCTGGATTATGCAGAATCAGATATTGACTCATCAGCTGCTGTCCCGTGTGAGCCACCTTGCTGTTTGGAGGAAGTATGTCTTGTGATGCAGAAAAGTGCCATTGGTGTGTTGTTTTGTAGCTGTTTTTCCCTCTCTGGTGATATTCGCATTCGAGCCTAAGTCTTTGTGTGACACATTTAGGTCAGATGACTTGGTTTGCTGGTTTGCTCCAGCTCATGCCGAGCCTTTCATCCTCTATCAACAACACCAGCTGTACAAGAGCCGTCCATATATAGACACTCGAGTGATGCTTCTACTGTCTGTGATTGATTGACGTGGTTATTTATACAGTGGAATCCAAGTCAGTCGTACCAGAGATCCCTTTTAAACAAACGATATGCAAATGTGTCTCTGAAGATGAAAAAAAGAAAATCAATGCATCCAGTCTACTCTTCGGACGCACACACAAATACACACCGGGATCCTGGCATCTATCCTTCAATACGTTGATTGGACAGGTCTCCTGTGACACCCCATCATTGTCTGTGTTTGACTACAGACAGAGCCCCTCATCCGGGCCAGGTCTCTGTAGTGCAGTCCCATCATGTAAAAGCACTCTGCTGGGTTTTAAGTTACACCAGCTCAGTGTGGAGGGGGGAGCTTTAATACTTGTGGTGGCAAGTGGCCCTCCGGCTTTTCTGGTCCGAGAGCACATGGCTGGCAGTTCCCCCGCATTCCTTGTGCTGACTGCACCGGAGACTGTGTCACAATACCAAACAGAGAAAAGCACGGATCCGCGGAGAGCGACTTTAAACACGGCAGCGCACAGGATTTTAATAATGCCTTTCATTCCTGGCGCTGCGTCATGCTCTCCCTGCTCATTACGGACAAAGGAGCAGGACCTCGTTAAGTCCATCACGCATTAGTGTTGATAACTGTGTGCGCGGTCTTACATAATCTTGAGACTTTAGAGTAACGATGTGTAAGCGATAAGACGTGTTATCGGTTCTAGTATTAGCACATAAACATTCAGCACAACGGTAATTCAGGGACAAAATGCTGGACACAAAAAGTGACAAAGAGGGTTTAATTCACACGTGGACACAATTTGGATGATCAAGTGCAAAACAATTTGAATTCATCGTTATGTACGCAAAGCAAAGGTGGAGCAAATGACCCCACATGAAAGGAGAAGCAAGATCTGTATGTTATCTTTAGGATAAGCACACACACTCACTGTTTCTTTATAGCTTATGAGATTTATTTTGAAGTATCCATTATTTAACCAGCTGACTGATTAAGTTTGGTTTAATATTGAGGGCTGTGCATTTGTATCTGCCGAGCGCGGTCGACTGAAATGATCGAACTCAGAGTAATCAGCTTATATAATGCTTTGACACGCACTACATGTGACTTAACATTTAAGAAAAGACACGGCCCTGCAGCAGAAATGATTTCTCACTTGCTTAGAGGAGCTTTATGCTTTTCCACTGTGCTACTTTCACTGCTTGCTTAAGCAACCCCTTGAGTAAAGATTGCACACCACGTATTTATACTCTTCAGTTATCGTCCTTTCTGCCTCTTGATTTCACTCCGGAGCCGGTTTCCCACTTCAGCTCTGTGAGCCTCGTTGCCCGGAGTGAAAGTTTCGGTGGACGGCAGCAGCAGCACATCATCCACTCCACAAGAGCAGCGAAGAGAAGGGAAACACATTAGCCCGCCGACAGTCCGTGACTTCTGCATTTCATTGACCCAGTCCGGCCATTACTGGGGCTTTGATTTACTAAGTGAGGCCGCTGCATCGAGTCAGTGCACACTCCATCCGAGGTCAATCCATGTTTCGGATGCGCGATAGAATTTCAGATAATGTGGGTATGAAAAGATTTTAGCAGCGAGCGAAATCAAATGTCAGCAGTGGGGATTTTATTTCTAGTAATCATGCAGCTGAGTTAAATATATGTGGTGGGAGCAGTTGTGGAAAGAAATAAGTGCCACCATCCTCGATCTCTTTTCCACTAAGCGAATACACACTTTCAATCCCTCGCACAAAAGAAATTCATCAGTGAATCGCACGCTGGAGGTCTCGACAGCCTCTACTCGTCTTTCATTATCGGAACCGTGAGCATATTTGTGCAGGTCCAGACAACCTGCCGCTGATATAGTACCCCTGCTAATTATAGAGCAGATTTCAAAGACTGGCTCATTTATTCCCGCACCTTCCCTCCCCCCCCTCACCTATTTCCAGACAGGCACCGAGAAGGCCCAGACAGCCGTGATGCTGTGCCCTGTTGTTTTCATTCAGCCGTCTTATAACTCATATCTTTCTTCTTCATCGCGGCTTTTATCCAGCACTCTGATTTTGCAGTTTTTGGGACCAGAGAATGAAACAAAGTGCCCAGCTAAGAACAAAACGACAGCTTTGTTCAGTGTTCCACATGGTAACTTGATAATGTGGTATAAACACTTCATTGTCAGCAAATTACTTTTTATACCAGAGTCCTTTTTTGACATTGAAATGAGAAGTGCGGTCTCTGTACCGAGTTGAACCCGAGGCTCCACTCGGCTCCATTAACCATGTGTGTGTCTCAGCACCTCAGCCCCCGGTGGATCGCTCGGCCTGTGATTGAAGTGGTTTTCTGCTGAACCGTTCTGTCAAGTCAAGCATTCCGAAAAGCCAGTGACCAGGAAACCACAGTGCTCGCCTCGCCTGCACTTCTGAGACCTTGCACCCCACACGTGCTCCCCCTAAATTGGCCCTGGATGGCTGGTGTGATTAAGGGGGATGGAGGGGGGGGAAGCAGGAGTTTAGAGGTTGAGGCTGTGTTTGTTTATGAAAGGAGACGTTTTGTTAAAATGAAGGTGAAGGTTTTTCGTTTGCTTTGCTTGAGTGAAATGTGTGAGTGATTACACTTTTACATTCCTGCGGTCGGACCCTCCGCGAGAGCAAGTGCTTCTGAGCGTGGGCTTCTATACACCTTAAATCCCTCTGCTGGTTTTCTGTATATTTTCAGGTGTATAGAGCAACACCGGTGTTAAGTGTGTTCGGGGGCTTCTGCGCTGGAATGCATGTGTGCGAAAGATTCCTGTTTTTGTAGCGATAGGCTCTTTGAGAGGAAGTTAAGCTCCAGTTTGTTGTCGGCGAGACTGGATTGTTTCTTCTGCTGCAGGAACTGGGGACCGTGATAAGCTATCTCCCTGCCCTGAGGTGTATGTGAGTCTCTTTATTAAATAACATTCCCCAGCAGCAGCCATTACTCTTTATGGAGTTCTGAGTGTGGGGCTGAGGGGCTAGCAAGACAAGTCAAGCCTGTCCTGAGGAGGAGGAGGTGGTGGTGGGGGGGCAGAGTCATCTACCCCCTGACCTCAAAAGCCTGCTGACCTCGAAACCCCCTCCTCTCCTACACACCCCTTCAAAACACAAAAGAGCAAACACAGCCGCCCCCATCTTGCTTATCACTCAGCCTCTAAAGACTTGACCGGCCAATTAGAGTGGATTTAATGTTTGACATGATACTGAATAGCCACAGGTCAGCGGACCGGCGACAACCTACTGCAGGGCCAGGGATTATTAAACTGTCAAAGTCAACTCAATAACTTAAACAAAGTCTTCCGTCCAGGTTGTCACTCATAGCTGAAGCGGAACTGAGCCGTGAAAAGCTGCACGGCTGCCTCTGAATGTTTTTGTCCTTTACTTCCTTCAACTTCACAAGGAGTTCTCTCACTTTGAAATCTTGCGTTTGATCATTAACGTGGAGATTGAATTTTTGTAGTTCTTAATCTTCTCTACAAAATAGTGATCTCACTGTTTACTTCAGGGTTATTTTCACTACATTGACTAATCTGCTGATTATTTACATGATTAATCGACTCATTAAAAGACTAATTTAGTCAATAAAATGTCAAGAATTGTAAGAAAAATGCTATTCAGCATTTTCCAGAGCTCCTTTTGTCCAACACACAGTCCAAAACTCAAAGACTCTTCATTTACTTTCATCACTAGATAGAAACCCTCCTGCTGAAACAAGCAAATCTTTGACACTTTTGCTGGAAGAATAAATAATTAATCGTCTATCAAAATACTTGTCAATTAAGTCAATTCATTCTTTTATCCATTAATTCTTTTAATCCACTAATGATTGCAGCTCTCTGCGTCAGAGAATAGAGATCTGTGTTACCTCACCTTTATTTATTTAGGACAGACGGCTCTACAACATCTGCTCAGCCCTCCGTCTGAACCCACATGTGGCTATAATTCTTAACACTGCAGCAGGAACGACAAGATTTGGCCCAAATATCAAATAAACACGCGTCCGACTTCAAGTTAAACTAACTTTACTGTAGCATGCAGTTTACGACACCTCGCCACATTCTTTTCCCTGGCGACCTGGAGAAATATTGACAGCTCACAGGGCTATAAAACTATTGTCGGCTGCTCTTTGTCTCGCCGCCACTCGCCAGGAGCGTCTCAGGCCACCTGCGTGGGATCCTCTCCCAACTCAGAGAGTCTTTAAATGATACGATCTCCCTTTGTGCTTCTCCACGCTCCTCCCAGGCCACCACTGCCACAAAGACAGACTTAAATGTTACGCAATGGAATTATTCCTACAGATATGTTAAGACACATCTCGGGATCTCTGCAGGAAGAGACGATAATAAAAGAAGATAAATTCTCGTGAAATTCTCACGAACTCTCACTCCTCTTACTCCGCATAAAGAGTTGCCTCACTATCTGGCGAGAGAAATACATTGGAAGTGAGAGAGGAAGTATCTGAGACACAGACTGAATTATAAAAAGAACCTTATATGTAAATCCTCCTTTGCTTTTCTTTTACTAATATGAAGTTTTCCAGTTGTAGAGTAGGTCTTCTTATGCACATGTAAAAGGATATTAAAAAGATATTGTCATCTCACGTTAAGACAAACGTAAGGTGTGAAAATGCTGGGTGGTGGGGAAAATGGCGGTATTTTAACAGGAAGGAAACACATGTGAGGCTGTAGTCTTTGCCGTGCAGGTGTTTAGACTGGGATTTGACTGGAATGTGAACTCCCCTCACCTCTCCTCTATATACGAGCCAGTGGATCAGCCAGGCTGAGTCTTTAAAGTTGAAAGAGCCTTTTCATCAATCATCCTACCATCACACATGTGATGCAAAAAAAAAAAAAAAAAGCAGAAGCACCTGTGGATGTGAGGGCGTGTGCAAACTCATCGGACTGAGGCAGTTAGTCTGGTGGGATTTCTTCTCAGTTCTCTGGAATAGTCGGAATAATCTCATCCCAGCTGTGAGATATTCAGGAATATTGTTACAGTTATATCGCCTTCACCATAACTGAATATTGAAAGCAACTTGGAGCGTTAGATGAGAATGACAGTCCCACTTTCTCATCTGTCTGTTGAGTATAAATCCACAGACAAACGGTTACATTTTCTTAGCGTAAAGACCAGAAACAAAGGAAACAGCTAGTCTGGTTCTGCCAAAAGGACGTCACTGTACCTGAGATACTATACACCATGTTGATAGGTGTATTTTTGTAAAAGTTTGGAAAGTGCCAGACCGGCCACCTCCTTAAGTTTCCAGTCTTCTCGGCTGGAGATACATATTCAGACATGAGAGTGATGTCAGATGTTTTCCCAAAATGTCAAAGTGTTACTTCAAAGGTCCCATATCGTGCTTGTTTTCAGGTTCACACTTGTAATTTGGGTGTCTACCAGAAAATGTTGACATGCTTCGAATTGTTCAAAAAACACATTCTTTTTTTTATGCTGTCTATTGCTGCAGCACCTCTATTCACCCGCTGTCTGAACGCTCCATCTTAGTGTCTTAACCTGCCCTGCACCTCCACATAGTCAGACATCACTCTCGATGAAGCCTCAGTCGGAAAGCCTCATCTGTGTGTTTCCTGTGCCGTTTGCGCCGCCGTCCTCTGTAGACCCGCCATGTCAGGCCAGACTCCCTCTTCGTGTTCTTATCTGCTTCCTGCTGTGTTTTGTACCGTGCTGTGGACCCTCAGTTGTCACACTTATTTACACTTTGAGCACAAGTGGTGGAAGGCGCCCTGTAGCAGGCTGGTGCAGTGTTTGTGAACGAGCACCGCTGACCTGGATACAGAGATTTTGGGAGCTCTGCTTCTCGTCACTTCAACATGTTTTCGCTCAGGAACAGCGTCGCTTTTGACACAGTTTTTTTCCTCACACATCAGAAGTTCTGCATTAAGGAAGATGCCAAATCTCACCTAGAAAATGATCTATTAGCAGAAAGGGAACTCTGCGTAGTCCTTTCTTTCATTTCTTTCAGAGTAAAGATTTCATGCCAGATGTGCTTCATTTTAATGCTCCAGATAGCACTGGTTGTGGCACTGAGAATGACCCGAGGCCTCCACACAGGCTTTCCTGGACAGGTCAGTGTGAGAGGACGGCTCTCCTCCGCCCGGCTCATTGTGCTTTGAAGCACACGCAAGTTCGCCCTCCTGCACTGGCTTTTGTTCCTCCCTCCTTTATACCCCTCTCCTCTGGGATATTTCCTCGCCATCCGGATTCATCTTTTATCCTTGCCAGTAATTTCTGTGCCTGCCCGCTGCCTCGGGCGCTTTGTATACTCCGCTCCTCTCCTCTGACTGCTTTTCTCTGAGCTTCTGGGTCTCTCTCTCGCACTCACTCATCTCCGTATCCCAGTTTCTTATTTTGAGATTCAGCCAGACCCGCTCCCAGCAGCCCCACTGGGGAGAGACCATCCTGCTAGGGCAGCAAAAAAGTGCTTTGCCATAAAAATGGATGACCTGCTCTCTATTATGTCCTGCTTTGTAGTAAAAGATTGTCTGGATTAAACATTTACTGACTACAAATCAACCTAGAATTGATGCCGTGTGCTCCGTACATTTGTGAGAGTTAATATTTAATACAGTTTCGGAATACTAATGTTTGAATCACTGCACTGTGAGTTCTAGTAAATGGCAGCGCTTCATTTATAAAACAGGGACTGGGCTCAATATTCTGTGGGTTTTTTGAACTTCACTACAGTCAAATGAGTAATCAAATATCCCTTGGCTCAGAATGAGAGAGAAACAGGGTTCGTTTCCAAGCAAACCCCTTTGCTTTTTGTCGTGGACATTGATACGGACTCTACAGACACTTGCTTTGAGAAAACACGAAATTCTTGCTTACCATCAGGCTTCACGAGAAATGGATTCTCACCCTGAAGAGAGATCCAGTTTCCAATCTAAAGGTTGCACCCTTTGAGCTCACTGGGGAGTTTTGACTCACAGGGAACTTCCACTGACACCCGAGTACTGAAAACACGTATTGAGAGAAAGTTTATTGTTGCTTTTCCACAAAGAAGACTCAGAAATGGTCAAATCCTCCAAACTCCACCTGTTTAGATTCTAACACAGCGTGGCATTATGTCCCTGGAGCTCCCTTGTGAAACAATGGTGTAATTCTACCTTAACAAACGACAAGCGTGTTGACTGTACACATGAGAGGCCAAAAATAGTACAGCTCATCCAGGAGGGATGTGCTTTAGTGACGCGGTGTAGCCGACAGCTTTAGAGTGTGTCCATGCTCCCTCAGCAGTGAACATGTTGGGAGGGAGCGACTTGGGGAAAAAAATTCTATTTGGGATAAACCCAGTTTTATATCCTCCATCATAGCTGCTGTTGGGCTTTTGTGATGATTTGCCCAGTCTTTTCTTGGCAGCCACTCTCTGCATCAGGCAGAACGCCATCACAGAGCAACTTACTTCGGAGAGTTTAGGCCTCATTTTCAGTTATACATTGTTGGATAAATCAAATTAGCCCTTTTTCTGTGGTTTTCCACTCTTTTCCACGCGGTAATATCGAGACGATTTCTGGCATTCTTTTGTAGAAATGTTAGCTTTGTATGCTGCGGAGGACAGAGTGAATATACAGAAGAGACAACCAGAGAGCTACGGTACGGGACGGGAAGAAAACTGCCTGGAAAGCTTCTCGGCTTCCTCAGTTATTTTGGTGAAGTTATGAATGCTGCGGCCGACAGTAAAAACCAGGAATCGGCAGTGAATACTGAAGTGTAAACGCATCCAAAAAGAACAGAGATGACTTTAAACAGGCGGCAACTGATGCCACCATGTAAGGAGTGTAACGTCAATTTATTACATCAGTACAGCTGGCACACGTTTTCTTGTGTTTTCGTAAGTGGAGAAATTTGCTAAATTGACTTAAGCGAGAGTGTCGTAGTGTTGTTAGCCACATTCATATTAATGACAGGATGTTATAGACCAGTCTTTAAACCAGATTTCCAGTTTTAGTGACTACACTTGTGGTTTTGTCTTGTTTTCTCTGACAGACTCTGGAGAAATAGTTCCTGGAAATAGCTTTTTACAACGAGTCATTTATGGGAATTGCGAGGGCTTCTGGCCTCTGTTGCATCACAGAGCTGACGGAGGGTCAGCCTGCTGAGCGTGTTCACATCAGTTTATCTGAACTGAGTACTTCCTCCTTCGGGCTGTGTATGAAATGGTAGCTGGACGAGACGCGCGGGGGAAAAGGACCTGAAGGTGCTGCTGTGTTGTTACCAGCTGATAAGCCCCATCTGTTGGACGTCAGCCCCAGAGCCCAAAGCGCTGTTGAGAGGAGGCGTCTTTCATTAGAAGCACGGACTTTCATTTTCTCCTCCTGCAGGAACACTGCTAAACTGTAACCAGACATCAGGATTTGTTTGTGTGTGGGTGTGTAACTTTTTCCTTCAGTTTGGAAACTGAGACTTTTTCACGTAATGCGTTGTCTTTCCAACTCACCAACACACCCAAATAATTCCATACAGTGTGAGACGTGTGTTTTACAAGACTGTTTTTATACACAAAATACGAAAAAAATAAAAAGCACTGAACCCAGCATGACTCGGAGTAAAGTTTGAACCTGATTTCTTGGACGCTGAATGTCCCTGGTGCTTGTTTTGCTTGATTTAGCCGTCAGAGGGCTCGGCCTCATCCCCAGCCGTGATTTGCGTCAGTCTGTGGGAAACTGCGACTGCTGAATTATAAGGATAATCACATTTCTCCTCAGTCGCAGAAATAGAGAGGTGGATTGTTGTGGCTGTCTGGCACCTTGGCTCAGGTACAAGCTTGTAAACCTTTTCTGAGGTTTGTCCTGCTGCTCACACGCAACTAATTTGATGAGAAAGACTTTCAGAGCAGCTGGAAAAGGCATTCAAACTGGGCTAGTCCGATACCAGTGTGTTCTCAGTACAGTCGCACTTGTGATTCGAACATTTAAAGTTGATTTTAAGTCCAAAGATATACACCAGGGACGTGACTATTAAATGACACAGAAATGCAGAATACTTACTTGCAAATATTTCACATCAACTTATTTTGGCAGAGATGCAAATTTGCATGTTTGAATAGCTCACATCAGGTCATTCATTAGAAAGGATGATTGCACGCTGTGTTCAAGCACTTATGACAAAAACAACAGTATCAATTTATCACTTGATCGCATGAGCAAAATGCCCCCAGTGTGTAAGGTCTTAGGCATGAACGGTACCGGCTCGATCAAAAGCCCGATCCACTCCTCAGAGTCTCCACCGACCATCAAACGACAGCAAAGTGGAGATAAGTCAGGCGATCCCTCTAGAAAAGAGGAAAACACATAGAGAGAGACACATGTCTGCCTGACATCCAGACATAAAAGCACTTGTGCAAATGAAATGGAAAGCAGGGCTTGAATGGCTGCCATGCTGAAACAGACCGGCGTTGGGCCGAAGGCCTACCCTCGCAGATCTCTTTGTGCAGGCGAGCTGCATGCCAGCTGGCCGGCTGCTGGGAAGTTTTGTGTGACTCATTACCTCTCTATTGAGGAACACAAAGCCGGGCCGCACTCACCCATCAGAACTCGGGAGTCTCCCAGCCTCCCGTTTGCACCTTAACGTGAGGTCAAGGTCACGGCTCCATGCTGGGATAACGCTCGGCAGCTTCATCGCCCAGGAGCCAATCAGCGGCGGAGACGTCGGCCACGGGACCTGTTTGAATGAGGCTGTCAGTAGGAAGTCTCTCCATTCACTCCATGTCTGGACAGTTACCTCGGCAGCACTGTGCTTAAAGGAAGAAATGTAGCGGTTGAACCCTTTTGGCAGGACACGTTGATGGCTATTGATTTGAATTCTTTCACTACATGTGTCCTTTAAGTGTGCCCATTACGTTCCCTGCCTTTATTGCCCGTCTGTTTGCTCACTATAACTAAATGCCACGGTGGCACCAGCTAGTGACAGAAATGTCTCATTCATCACCTCGATGATGTCGGTTCAGCCCTGTCATAAAGGCGTTGTGTTTTTGTTCGGCCAATGAACCCTCTTGTTAGTTCGAACAAGGCGGGCCCAGAGGTGTGGGAGCTGTTCTCGGCAGTGTTTGGTTTTGAACATGTGTTGTTAGAGGTGCTGTTGTAAAGAGGTGGATCAAAGCGACTTCATTCTGACACGGGAGAATAACACATTGTAATCAAAAGCGTATGCACCGTGTTTTAGGAGATCCAGGTTGTAGGCGTGGAGCGACGATATAGGCGTAGATATGGCGTGAAAAATAGCTGCTGTGTTATTCTGGACTTAAAAGCATAATAAACTGCATACCAAAGCTGATGGATGTGATGAGTTATCAAAAGCAGCAGGAGTTTCTCTGTTTTTCTTTGCGCTCACTCACTGTGAGTGTGGAATTGCGAAGTGTATGCCTGGTATCAGGTTAACCCTCGATCTAAATGTGGGAACCTGTGAGACTTTGGACCATCTGTGACTCTGCAGATGGCCCTGCTTGTTAAAGTGGGCCACGGTAGGACCCTGCCGTCTACCCAGGACGGGACAATGGAGATTACGGGTGTCTGATCTCTTGGTTTAAACACAGTCTGAGGACGGCAGGACGCGGGGAGGGGCACACTGCCCTGATCTTTGCATCGCACCACTGTTGTTTCCTCCACATCAAGGAATTATAAGACGCAGGATTTGTCGGGCTAGGAAGAAGTCATTCAGTCTGTCACTGAGAGTGACTGGGATGTGTTTACAGAACACAAGATATCTCGAGTCGAGTCTCTGTTGGCTTTTCTTGTTTGCAGGCCATTTGTCCTTCAATAGCACTTGTGCGGCCTTTTGTTGAGTCTTTTTATGGCAGCTTTACAGAGAGTATTCAAGGGAATGGTAATCATTCACAGAGGTCAAGAAAAGATTGTACTCTACTTCTTTGATTCTTTAAAAGCATTGCTCGTGTCCATATGAAGCCTGTATTCCCACACACCCTATTTGGTGTGCTTTGTTTCCTGATTGTTGTTGATGTTGGTGCTCCGCCAGAGAATGATCTGTGCGCTCAACCTGTAGGGCTGCTAGAGTGAAACCTAGCACTCGGGCAGATGGGGGAGTCTGCAGAAGATACAGTACTCTATAGACAGGAGAAGGAAGGAATTAACATTTCTTTAAGCTTGATTTATGCGGGAGAGCGAACTAAGAATACAGGCTGTTTTAGTGACATTTACACCAAGACAATACAGTTTCTTGGTAATGAACAGGTGCGTCAGGACAGTAGATATTGAGGGCTTGTTTATTTTCTGTAAGTAGTTAAGGGAAGTAAACCAAATATTTGTTTTTGACTTATATGCATGTGTACATACATGCTCAACCCCTGTTCCTGTTCCTCAGGGGGTCTAAAAGGCAAAGCAGCACTGATCCTGATCTTATTAAAGAGGTGTCGGCCAGCTCACCGGAGAAAGTAACAGGCTGAGTCAGACTCACTTCGCGTGTGCTGCTCTTAATCTTTGGTTATTTATCAGGCTGGAAAGAAGAAACTTGAAATCTGAGATGGATCAAATGTGATCACGGAGTACAGATAGTGTTTTGTCAGTGTGTATTTTGGCATTAGGGTTGAATAATGAGTTATTGCGCAACAATCACTTGACTGGTTCGTCTTCCCACAGCTTTTTGTTTTCATGACCTCTGCCATGAGAAAGCTTCAGAAACCCGAGACGATGGGAATGATCCGAGGCAAAGGTATCCAAGAGTGATTTACCTCTCATCCGTGAAACACCTTTTAATTTATGACCTCATGTGAGGGAGTGAGACAGTCTTCGGAGAACGTCTCCGCCAGAGTGACTTTTGACTCTAGATGATGGAGGCTGCTCATATTGTCTGGACTTAAACCAGCGATTCATTCCATTGTCATTCCTGATCTATGTTTTTGTCCTTCGCACAGGATATTCACAATAACAACCAATGAGCATTAGGGTTTAACTGTAAAATATAGTCGAAGAAAATTTCTTCAAGATGTTGCGAGGTAGCCCGAGCGTTCGACTGAGGCTTTTAAAGCCTTTTGATCGTCTAACGTTACATCACGTGCAAAGCCGAGCCAGATTTCATGCCAAGTACTTGTGACAATGAAACGCCACATAATTCAGACTGTAAGAGAGATAATTCAGGGTTTAGTCCGTCATTCCCTACTCCATCCCTACTCATCCCTTCTCAGTGCTTCTATTATGTTATAGACCCGAGGCGTCAGACTCCTCAACAGACAACAATGTATTTCTAATAGCAATACACAGGGATACATGCCTTTCCGATGATGTCACGCGCAGCCAGTCAAGCCATAAGTAGGAACTATGCCGAGCTTCGTCTTTGAAAGGCACTGACTGGGCAGCTGCCTCCTCGTTCTCCATCTGTGAAATGTATACGTTCAACAGGGGCCTTTGTTGCTCAGCGGCGATGGCACTGACCCAGGGTCAGGGGTTTGAATCCCACTGTGGCTGCCTATTGTGAAAATATGCACGCTCATTGTATTTTGATTCAGTTTCATTTGGACCAGGTGTCATCCCGACGGCTTCATGAAGGAAGCTGCGGTGTCAAAAGCGATTCGAGGGGAAGTGGAGGGTGAGACGCAAGTGGAAATGTGGATAAAAAGATAAGAAGTGTCGTCAACAAAGCAATCTGTCGGTTTTGAATGTGGGCAGAGGGAGTGTTAAGCACGCAGTCTGTGTTTTTGTGCTGCCTGTCAGTCTCTTTCACAAGAGTATGCCGGTTGTTTTTTCCTACTCTCCAAGCATCATGAAGCGATGCCTCGTAAACATCAGCCTTTCAGTTGTTGGTGCAGCCTGTGAAGCAGATTACAGTTATTTGCTTTTTTCATAATTACTTTTGACTACTCTTGACTGCAGAAACTCATAGTCTGAGCAAATGAAAGCCTGGAGAGTGTGTTCGGAAAAATATTTTATCTTGTTGATTAGTAGGTTACAGTTGAAACAACATTTAGGTCATAAGTAACAACCACGAATGAATATCATTTGTTCCAAGGTTATGAACAAGTCAAAGAAAAACAAACCAAATCAAGCAGTTCTGCAGGTGAGGAAACTCAAGCTGTTGCTCTTTTTAGTTCTTGTATTAAGTTTGTTCCCAGTTGACTAGTGGAATATACATTTTTAAACTAGAATAGAGCGCATTCCTCCACCAAGGTCCAACGGTCCCCTGTGTACTAACTCATAGATTCCAGCCACCTGATTTTTATTCAGCAAGATCTTCATCAGGTTATCAGGAAAAACGCTTCTGGACATAGATCATCATCAGGTTATCAGGAAGATAACCTGATGATGATCAGGTTATCAGCAAGATAACCTGATGAAGGTTTTAGTACCGAAACGTTGTTGTCATTAAACTCAATTGCAAGGGAAGTAGACAGTGTGCAAGAGTCTTTTTCCTGAAAGAGGGTAAGAAAAAAATCCCTTTATCAGGATCCTCAAAAAGTAAATGTGGTGTATCTGGGCTGATACCCATCATTCATTCATGTTCTGCAGAAATCCCTTTTGTAGTTTTTGTGTAATCTTGCTGACCAACCAACCAATCAACAAACAGAAACAGAAATTTGACCATATGGCCTCAGTGTGGCCTCAGTGTATATATCGCACACACACAAGAATTTGAAAATACAAATGTCTGAGCTTAAGAACCCGTGATCTGCTGGTCTTTACTGACCAAGCCTCGATAGTGGCATTGCAGTCAGAACTAAAAAAAAAAAAAAGCTTCAGTCGCAAATTTAATGAAATCATGACCTTAAAAAGTGAAACTGAACAGGATTGGATTTAAATAAATAAATTGCTTTCTGGCTGAATGTGTGACGGTAATGGGCTTACAGGAGGTTTTATAGCCTCATTTGCTGTATCCTAATGTGGAGAAATACACCCTTTTTTAAAAGATCGAATAAAAATGAGTACGTTTGGCAGCTGCAGAATGATTCATGCAGTCAAAGTTGAGTTGGATTCCAAAGTATTCTGTTTATTGACTCACATTTGCTGACGCCTGTTGATGGCGGTGTAAGCGGAGCAAACTGAACATGACTTACAGTTGTTAATGTCGCATTAGCTGGGAGTGTTTTTAGGGGATTTAATTTATAAGTGGTGACAGCGTGGATTGTTGGTGGCTGGTGTTGTAATCGCGTTGCTTGTGTTGACATGGAAGGACGCCTGTGGGAGGGGTGCTGACCGCTGACACAAAGAACCGCTTCACCGGGCGTTTACGATGACGTGGAATTTCACATATGACTTCCGAAAATGTGAAGATGGTCCAATGTTTGTACAGGTTGAATCCTTTTTTTAAAAAATCTGATTTCTTTTTTTAACTAGAGGAAGAGCTCCTGGGTAACAGATGAGTCAGTGATGAATTTGCATATTCCCCTGATCCCCTGGATTATGATGTTTAATTTAATCTGTTTTTTATGACGCCATGGGATTCATCCACATAAGTAGCTTGAGGTCTGTTTGTGTTTTGTGGGTGTGTCATCCTCATTTTTTCCTAATCTCTAATCTAAAACTTGTTTTGCTGTCGCTCACAGGCCCGCTCCTGTCGTTGCACATGGCTTGCGTTGGTCATGGCCATCAGTGCGAGTATAGAAAACCAGAATGAGGAGTAGAGGGGAGAAAAAACCTGACAGTCCTGACATTCCCAAAGCCCTCAGGGTGAAGGACGATACATTCCTCTGAGCACAGATGTGACCCGTCCATCTGGACTTTTACTTTCTGTGAGGTCACAGAGCTGTAGTGTAACAGAGGAAACTGGAGGTGTGATTCTGTCATCCTCCTCATGTTCCTTGTCGGATATCACACCATAAATACACAGTTTTCACACCAAAAAGACTTAACCACCGTCCATTGAGACCTCATTTCCCACTATAAACAAACTGTAGAGGAGCCTCCAGAGGGACGTGTCTAGACCTCCATTACTCAATGTTCGTAATTACACTTGAGGTTCAGCACACAAACACACACACTACACATCAGATCAGGGCTAGTTAGAGGCCTTACGTCAGTAGTTACGCAAGGTAAGCCAGAGTAGTAAACCTCACTGTGACCTTAAAACATGTCGTCTGAGAGTTGTCCCAACAGGCTCCACTACAGATGGAGCGAAGAGGGGGACACACGGTGGATTAAGCTTCCAACAAAACAATATTCAAATAGTCAAACTTTCCTGTGCTGTCACTCATTATTGCCTCTTCAGAACAGGTTGTATCCTGCCGTTCAGCTGTTCGGATTGAACACGCTTTTACTTTTTGAAAACCCTTTGTGGTTGTGTAATAAACGCTTGAATGTGACCAATCACAGGACAGATGAGAGCAGCAGCAGCAGACTGCGTGGTTGCTTGAGGCAGAAACTTGCCAAAACATCTGCAGCTCCACGTTTAACCTCGGCCATACAGATGTCTGATCACTTCCTTCCATCCTGTTGCTCATCGGGACTTTCGGCTGCCGGCCAGAGACATTAAAAGCTTGCAGGAGTTGTTGACCTGTGATTCATTAGCAGTGCTCACCACTTTCATTTTCTGTATTAGTTTTGTGTAAACAGCAGATTTCAAAACCAGCAATTACATTCTTTGCACAAATCCAGTTTTACATGATGGCAACAGTGAGGCAGTTTCAAGTAGATTCATAAGTATGATACATTTTTGAATGTTTTTAATTATCATTTATAATATCCATCATACATTTTCTTGTGTATTGATTTAAAAGGACACTGAACCCTCCTGTACTGAGATACCATGTCACTAACCGTATTGTTACAACACTAAACTGCAGGATCATTGGTCACACTATTTTCCCTTTCTATGAATGACAAAAGAAAATGTGGTGTATGTACCTAACCTAAGTCTGATCTCTTTAATCTGGGACAGTGGTCGCCCCTAATCTTCGGGTTGAAGGGGATCCCGTGTTAGGTGACACACTTCTGTCCCTGTGAAGTTCGATGTCACTGCTGCTGACCCTTATTGAACAAAGACAAAGCATGTGGAAAAGCCTTCTCTCTTTCATTAATATTCAATCACAAGCTCCTCCCTCACAGGCGCAGTGACATCTGGTGACCCAAGCTGCCTTCTGATCACATATGTTTTTATTCGAATATCTGCCAACTTGCACTCAGATACAGGCCTGTTCGTGCACCTGACTCCTTTCAAATAGGTGTGACTCATTTATTTTTTTCCAAGAGTTTAACAATACTCAAAATAAGCACCGAGACTTAAAGGAATAGTTCAAGATTTTTGGAAATATGCTTTCCTTCATTCTGGCTCTGAATGTCTGTACAGTTAAAAAGGAAGCCACAGTAGCTGGACATTTGATCTTGGCAGTAAAACTGGACACATAGGGAAAAAGCTACATGGCTCTGTTAAAAAGTAACACAATACACCTGCTGACACCTGTAAAGCTCGTTGATTAATAGATTATGTCTCATAACTTCCTGGAGTCTCTGCTGGTTCCTTGGAAACTTCACAGTCCAAAGACCAAATTACAGGAAATAGTCTCACACGTAATCCCCCATAAAGCCGCAGCGTGTTGTTTTTACTTTGTTTTTCCAACAAATTTAACAAATGAAGTAAAATGTGTTAATTTAGTGAGCTTTAGATGTGCTGGTTGGTGGATTCTGTTAACTTTGGACAGATACAAGCTCGCTGTTTCCAAACTTTGTACTAAGCTGAGCTAACTCTCCAGGCTTCAGCTGTACATTTAGTTTCCAGACATGAGAGCAGTTTTCACATCTAACACCATCTTGCAAAACGTTGAACTATCCCTTTATTATTGAAGATTAGTTCCTCAGTGTCTGAACATTCTGTATGACTTACTGTAGGAATAACTTCAATTCTTAATAACCTAGCTGGCGTCAGCAGTGATGTAATGATCCGTTAGCACTAAGCGAGCCGCTGTTTAACGCCTTCAGCGTATTACTTGATATCGCACAATCCTCTTGTTCGTGATTAGAGGGTCTGCAGAGCTGCAGGGAAGCTTTGGGCCCACAGACTCGTTCGTTCCACTGGGGCCTGCCAGGGCGGGATAAACTTGAAGCTCGCAGTGATGTCACTCTGCCTCAGCTACAAAGTTGATGTGATTAGCATCTTAGAAATCACCGTCAGACAGTGGAGAGGCCGGATTACCATGCATGTTTCTTGGCTTCTCTCTCTCTCTCTCTCTCTCTCTCTCTCTCCCTCCCTCGCTGTGTCTTCCTCGTCTCTCTGCGAGCGTTCCTGTAGAGCCAGGTTCACCCTGCTGTGATATCATGCCCAGTGGAGCCAGACTAATCACAGTCACTTCCCTGGATCATTCCCACACTGTGTAAGCCATTCATTTTCTGGACACGGGGTTGTCTCTACTGCTCAGTCAGAAAGGTGGAAAAAAGTTATTGTACTTCTCGCTGAATGTCTGGTTACATTTTTTCTTCTTCAGTGCAGTTTGTCTTTTTCTTTCTCTGTTATTCCCACTCACTGAGGTCCTGACCCAGCCCTTCATAGTGACTCCGGAACCTGTGCCAATTAAAATCCCTTATCTCATTGTGCCTCGTCTTCAAAGGGAGATTATTCCGCACACCCAGAGCCACAGGAACTACACGAGTGGCTTGCGTACAAGATTTCGGTGGCTCTAAAAGCATTGTTGGCTTTCCTCTCTGCTCGCATTCCTGCAGCTCTCTTGAGCAGCCTCCTGACCACACAAGAAGGCTAACGTTCGTACAGTCGTGGAGCCGAGGACAGGCTGAGGAGTTCGCCAGTTATCAAATATTTACTGTTTGCACACGCATTCTCGTGTTTGCACGTTGGCAGGGTGCAAAGACTCGAGACATCGGGGAAGCAGATTAATGAACGTCTGACAATACTTTGGCTCTCGGGAAGCAGAGTAATCGGAGTTTAATTTACAGTCGCTGATTAGCGGAGTTAAGATCTCAGAGATATTGTTTGGAGGACTGAAGACGGAACCGGCCAAACAAACAACCCGATGGGTCTTTTCACAAGATAAAAAGCTCAACTAATGGGAGGGGTTGGTGGTCACGCATAACTGAGTGGCGGCTTCTGAGTCTGGGGTCTTTCACATGTGGAGAAAGGACATCTTTTAAACCCCCTGTCACCCCACCCCACCCCCACACTCACACACACAGACCACAACACACACACACACACTCACACCATATACACTTTTCTCCCTCTACTTACTATGAAAGAAGCCTAATCCTTGGGGTTGGTAGATCCTTTCTTAAATCAGCCTTTCCCCGGAGTCTGCAGCAAAGGCGCTGTAGCTGCCACTTCTTCAAAGCGAGACTGGAGTTACAGATCGGAATGGAAAATCTGAAGTCACTTGGCCTCATTTTTGGCCCACACATGTTGTGACAAAAAGAAAAATACCTTGAGAATACACGCAAATTGGGCTGAAAACAGCAAGATAATGGTAAAATATGGAAGTGGCTGGTAGATTTGCTTTTCTCTAGAACTGCAGTGATTAATTGTTTAATTGGTTGGTTTTCAACTATTATCTTCCACCTTGTCTTAAATGTGAATATTTTCTTGTTGGTCCTCGGTGACATGAACTGAATATTTTTGCTCTGTGGGCGAAGTTTAGTTGCAGCCCTACTTCATTCCCTAACCAAACCAACAATGGTAATCTACTTAGTGGTTGGTAAAATGTTAACATCTTCTAGCCAATTGGCCAGAAGACAAGTAAGTTCATATTGCATCCTGCATGACCACTTGACAATTTTCTCAATGGAGCACACAGTTTAAATATTAAACTTTATTCACCAATGTAATAATATAATATAATATAAGAGAGCGTGTCAACATCTGAAACGTTTGCAAGATATTGAATCTCTTCAGAACTCATTCAGGAGTTGTCTCAGCTGGGCTGCAACTAGCTCATTGCTAGATTTCATGAATCTGCATATGTCTTGTTTTTTTTTCAAGCAACAGTTCAAACCCAACCAGGTTTAATTTACAATCATATAAGAGTAAAAAAAAGTAGCAAATCCTCACTTTGGAGAAGATGATATTGGTGAAAAATCACTTTTTCACAAATGGTTTATTGAAATATTTGTAATTTATTTTTCATTCAACGGACGAATAGTTTGGTAGACTAATCTATTCAGCTCTAGTCTCAATGTCTTGGAGGCCCTCGGACAAAAGTAGATGCACTTATATTGTCTATGTCTCCTCCAGTTCATTACAGAGTTTATATGGCTGTCAGTCATCATTATCACAGTTTTAAGTGGTACAGTAGTCCGTGGGTCATATTTCATGGATAGACAGATCTGCTCCTGTTGCATTTATATTAATATACATTTAGAAGATGACCTTTAAGAGAGTCCGGTTTTAGCAAAAGGGTGTGGAGCACATCGCAAAGAAACTAGGACAAAACTGTAATGCGATACATCCAGAGATGAGTTTAAACACTGAATTTTACAGCGGATAAACACTCAATAGGATCCGCTCAGCAGACGTTAGCAATCATATCGAGCTGGAAGGTCAGTCAAAATTACAGCTGTCCGTTAAAAAACACTCATTTTGAAATTAAGGTGGGTGTAATTGTACCCAGATTGCCCTAGCTGCTACTTTAGAGAACCTGCCTTTAGTTTAGTCTATAAGGTTGACTCTCTTGCACAAGTTGCAGGAGAGTCCATGAGGGGAGAGGAGAGAAGGAAACCGCGGTCAGGACCCGCGTGAGATCTGGACCGGAGCAGGAAAATCCTCAGAGCTTGTGTGTTGCCAGGCAAGTTGAGCTAAAGCTGCCTGCTTGTATTTATACAGCCTGAGAGAGGCAGATAATGATTCTGTAACTGCAGATAGACTGAAACATGGACACATATGCTGCTCTGGGCACGTGAGAGAGAAAAAAGGCTGAGAAATATGAGAAAAATGTGCTGATTCACAGTGTTTTTATCTTTCATAGTATCCGTAACTGTGTGTGTGTGTGTGTCCGTCAGTATATGCAGACAGATGGACACAAGGTTTAGGAGTGAGAGTGTTCATGTGATGTGTCACTGTAGAGGCTGTTTGCTTAACAAATTACATCCCTAAATGGGGAAAGGCAGTGAAAGGAGAAGACAATGAAATCATCTTGCTTGGTTGGCTTCAGTATTGAGGTCGGCTCCTCGCCCCCCCTGCTCCCCCACACACACACACACACCCCACAGCAGAGGGACGGGGAGCGCTGAACACACACACACACACACACACACACACACACGGTAACAATGCAGAGCAATGCCATTGGCTAGCAGACCACGCACTTCTGGCCAATAGCAGAGATGATACTGTATTTGTACCCCAGAGAGCATGATAACCCGTACACACTGTGATTTATTTGAACTTGTGTGTAGCAGGAGTCATGTTTGAGTGCACACCGTGCACGTGAGGAGCTGCAGTTACGTCTTTGTTCTGCTGGTTTTAAATGTAATCAGTGTGGTCTTGTTGAAAATAACAAAACAAACACTCTTTTTTAGGGTTTTCTTGACAGTAAATTGGACTTCCAAGTGCAGGAAACCTTATCTGTTGTAGGCAATCAATCAGCTGATAACAAACTGCCGGCTTGTTATTGATAACCTGCTGACATTTCACAGTGAGATCAAAAGAGCAAAGTGTCATCAGGATGTTTAAACTCTGCCGCACATCCGGGCTGATGTCATGTGAGTTTTTACTTGAGCTCCTGGTTACATAACGTGAGCGTGTCAGGCAGGGCAGGGCCCGCAATGACTTCATAGGCTCTTGGCAGAGCGTGTCCGCTTCTGAGGTACTTTTTCTACAAAGTTAAATGTCTGTTTGAAACACGAGAGCCCCTGAGAAACGGCCAGCACGGGCTTGTTCG
Source organism: Diplodus puntazzo (assembly GCA_963678695.2). Classification (NCBI taxonomy): domain Eukaryota; kingdom Metazoa; phylum Chordata; class Actinopteri; order Spariformes; family Sparidae; genus Diplodus; species Diplodus puntazzo. The sequence goes on along the minus strand of OZ023163.1, from coordinate 7,061,398 downwards.
GAAAATATGCCCTAATTGATGAACATAACCCCTAATCCGTTTCTTTAGTAACCTCATAGTGTTGAAGAATTCTCGTAATCCTTCACGACCCAGAAATAGAGCGAGGTGCAGCGCTTAAAGAACAGAGCAGAGTTCAGTTTAGCCTGAGGGTAATTCGAACGTGCGTGCCGTGTCCGTGTGGGGTTCACATGAAAATGATTAAATGCTGGTCAAGCTCATGTTCCGCCCCTTCCTGGATGCAGCCAAATATGTTTTTGATCAGGTGAAAGATGTTAAATCAGATGGGTTCAGTGTTCACCAACAACTGTAATGTGGAAAGTTAAAAGTAAAAGTTAATATAAGGTAGTATTTTTTCTCATTACTTAACTATTCACTAAATGTTTGTAAAGTAAACATGCACATATAGTCGCAATATTTTAGGATGGAGCTTACAATCCTGCATGTTTACTAAACTGCTGGCATAGTTTTTGTTGACATATTCTGCACTCCTCTATGCTGGCACTAACAAAACAATATTTTACCACCCAGATGGCTTGTTAGCCGTCTGGCATAGCAACATGGGTTTGAGTGGGTGTCTTTCATATGATATTCTTCCGTATGTGAACACACAGGTGCACCCAGACACTTGAAACACTCACAGAATAAAAATCCTTCTGGTATTAATTCCCCAAACTAGAGTGGACTTCCCAACAATTCCCGGGAAATAACAGGATTTTTAGTTCCCAGCATTTTGCTGCACTTCCCCTATGCGAAAGTAATGGTGGATTGCATCATAACTGTGCATATACAGCTGCCCACAGGCGAGCATATTAAGTTTCCTTCCCGCCCATTATAGAGTCGGGCCATAAGGACCAATTTTCATGGACCTAGTTCGCTGCTTTGTGCAGCTCTTTCAGACACTCCTATGCTCAGCAAACAAAGGAATACTTACCATGAAGCAGCTTGTACTTAAGTGAGGGAAATATTAAAGGAAGCAAGCACTTTGGCTGTTTCCAGACCTTTAACAACTATTTTCCTATGTGTGTTGTCACCAGGCCTTAAACTGCTCTAATCTGTGATTCTTCAGTGTTGGTTGGAAACATTTCATGTATTGCTGCGAGTTTAAATGATCGGAAACTCACTGTGTGAATATTTGAATGCAGCTATTTTGGGGGTTTTATTGTTGATTATTAATGGTACCATTTTAAATGGAAAGCGAGACTACGCAGATAAAAATGATGCTGGGTTGTGCTGACATGTGGATTTGTTTTGAAAGTACATGATGCAACAGGATACAGTGATTGTGTGACTGTTGTTGTTTCCTGGCCGCAGCACTGTCCCAGTGTTGTCAGTGTTCCAGTAACAACTGGAATAGTCTGTGATCAGAGAGATCAATGGGGAGAGGTCAGATCTTTGTTTCCTTGGCCGGACGTGGACCAGCGTGAATAAAACAGAAACCATCTGGGAGAAGGCTAACATCAACACAGCTCAACCTGAACCACAAGCCACTTGGAGGGTAAACTTTGCTCATCCCTGCCTCAGAGGGAGACCATTTGCTGCCTTGCGGCCTCTGTTGTTTATAAAACTGCCCATCTCTCCGACGGCTCTCAGGGCCGAACATCTTGAACGCTGTTGAAAGCGAATAGCTCAGCGTTGTGACATTGCTTCTGCAGCCTTCGCGGCCTCCTCTCAGCCAGGGTTTGCCCTTTGGCTGGGCTCGCACTGCAGAAACCTGCGGTTAGGCTGCTGCTGAGCGGTGCTGGCTCTGCCCAGTTGGTGTTAAATCCCGAGCCAAGGAATTCATTATAACACAGTGTGTGTTTTACGAGAATTCAGCCTGTTTGTCAACAAAATGCTGTGTGGTTGCGAAATGCAAATTTACAGTGGCCTAAGTGGCAGTTTACACGTTTGGGTTAATGTGCGAACGGGTACACAGAGCCGCCACACGTCGAGCTTTGAAGAGCCGGAGAGGTCAGAGAAGTGTGGGGACTTTCTCTGAGAGCAAAGATAATGCAGAGCAGAGCTTAAGAAGTTGGGGGAAAGTAATGAAGAAATTCCACTCTCCCTGCTGATCCCTCCAGTCCTCTGCCTTTTGTAGATGCCCTCCTCCCCCTTTTACGGGCCCCCTGTGCCTAGTTTATCCTAATGCCCGTGTTATGGGAAGGGACAGGCGGGACTGCTGGGAGCGTCCTCCAAGCCAGAGCTCATGTGAAGGCGTGCTCTGAGCGGACTCGAGTGTTTTCTATATAAGGTAATAAAGCCTCAGATCACAGATAGAGAGGGAGCAACTGATCGGCAGATGAAAGAAAAATGAAACATAAACACGAGATCTGACGCCAATCTTTGATGTGAGCATCCACGAGAACTCCTCCTGCCCGCTGCCTTCGCTGTGCATGAGGGATCATGGATCGGCTGACCTCTGGAGAGGGATTACTATAAAACTCTTTCTCACTAAAAGCAGTGTCTATTTTTTTCATACCCCTTTACACACAGCGAGTTCACACACAAAGAAACACATTGTGTCTCCTCTTCATTGGTCTCTTTGAAATCTGGCTGTCCAATGAAATTTGGCCGAATGAGTCAACTCTCAGATAACAACAGTCATCTCCATGGCGACTGGTTCACAAGTGTCTTTCCTTTCATGTTCACACTATAATGCTAGACAGCGTCAAGTATTTAACAAGTATTTCTTCATTTCTCTCTCGTGAAGCAGAGATAAACAGAGACAAGTCTCAAGTTGGCTTGAAATGATCATATCTCATTGTGTTTTTTTGTGCCATGGCAACTTAACTGTCTTGGTTCACTCTCGTAAACAACAGAACAGTTAGAGGCCAGCAGGTGAACTTATTGGAGCATTTGGCTGCTAAAGTGTTTTGTCAGAGGTCGGTGGAGACCAAAAGCAGAGCTAAAAGAGAGGCAGTGTAGGATTTAGATTAGTGCGAGTGGCCACAAACACAAATTCAATGTGTAATATTCAGTGTTAATATTGCTGTGTGTCTGCTTGGTGTGAAAATAGGTAACCTTTTGCCAACATGTCAGCCATGTCAAATTTGTATGATTATAGTATAACCAGAGGAACTCTCCCCAGGCATTAAGAACCTTTGGAGGGACATGGGTCTGAATTAAATTCCAGGAATATTACTTTAAGTCCCTGTTCGAGTTGTAGTACTTTTCAAAAGTTCAAGAACCTAAGTACCTACGGCATTTTATTTTAGTCACCATTTTTAAAAATCTGCAGCAGCAAACCAGTTTGTTGTCTGCTCATTGTGTGTCGACACATCTACGTGCGGTCACAGGAGAAACCATATGACAGATGGATTGACAACGTTGTTGTTGTATAGTTGAGTGCGCAAATGCCACATAAAAGCAGCTGTCACTTTTTCATACGTCAGCGAACTAATTTGCTTAATCTTTGCGGGTCTTTAGACGGCAGTGGAAATGCAGATATCTGTGGGCTGAAGGAAGCCTTCCTTGAAAAGTAGTTCTTGAGACTAAAAGTTTGGGGTACTTTGGGTGGAAAAGTGACTGAAAAGTTGGTCTGCTTCCCTGAACGGGCCAAAAAAATCAGTCATTGCTTCTTTGAATCAGCTAATGCCTAAACTTGAATACCACTTAAACTACAATCATGGTGTTTATATGACGGTAATGGCGCATAAAGAGGACTGAGTCCGTTAGTGGATGAGAGAGGACTTTCCACTGCAGCTGATGGATTTAGTAATTGATGCTGCCTGTCATGGAGCCTGCGTGGTGTAAAGTGTGATCAGTGCACGCTAAAGGAAATGTGGGGAAGGCAGACGTGTCCGTCAGACGTACATTTGACTAGATGGAGCTTAACGAGTCACAACTGTAAACAAAAGGCGCAAGAACATGTAACTCCAAACGAAACACAACCCCTATGGGAATAAGCACCTCTGGAAACTCTATCTACTCCCTCTATAGAGGACAATGCAGCTGCTCACACAGGTTCACCGCGTCTTGACTCTCAGGCTTCCGGGTGACTTTTGATATTTAGGCAGGCAGGTCGGCCAGCATGCCGGGGGGGATGTTACAAGTATACCCAGTTGTTTGTGGGGGGGGGGAATCAGTTTCACTATATGACAGACTGAACTGACAGCATCACTCTCAGACACCAGAGGCCTGAATGGATCCAAAGTCACTGCCTCAGCAGCTTCATGGAAATGTCTCCAGCTGAGGCATGTAATGGTAGTAGTGTAAGGAGCTCAGTAACTCAGTTAGTGTTTCCTTTCTGGTATGATTTGCACGTTTGATGGCCGTCAACTTTTGACACCCTCCTCTGCATCATGTGAGAAGTGTTTGCCACTGCATGAAGCTGGCAGAGAGCCCTTCACATGTTCCCCGAGGGCAGGTATTGATTTTAGTTTCCGTGTAAGTTTACCACCAGCCATTAATCAATGTGACCCAAGTGGTATCCATGTTATTCGTAAACAAACAGTAGTCCAGGTGCTCCTTCTGGTTATATCTTGCCTAATATTTGGCGCATGTTCCCCTGAGTACCTCGGGAAGTGGAATCAAGTGACTCATCCCTATAAATACTGTTTTTACTCACAATAATTGCTGTTTTATTGTTTGTTTTCAAAACGTCATTAAAAAATGACTCAAATGCAATTTGTTTGATTTGATTTGAAGTTTGGTTTCTTGTTGTTTGACAGATAACTGTCTGTGGCTCATGCAGTTCTTCAGCCCTTTGGTCCCCAAGAATTTCACTTGAATGTGTTAATTTGGCATGAGTGGTCAGGTGTGTTTGAGAAGTTGAAACTGATTACCTGTTAATGCCAACTGGCGACTGGTGGGGGTGTGGCAGTAGGAGGGTCCTATAACAGAAAGGCGCATTGCTTTTAAAAGGATTCATGTAATACGATCGAAGCAGCGGTCAGTCAGCTGTTTGTGAGTTGTGTGTGTGCATGAATGAATGCGCGGATGTATGTGTGTACAGCTGTTGCAGATTTGTGCTTGTTTATTCAATGTTAGTGAATCTCATGAAAACTAAAACCAACAATGAATTATCCTAATAATGCAAATATACACACATTTTTTGCAGTGATCCTTTCGATATGGTTATCAACACTTGTGACAAAAATATGCAACAGAGGCAGGATATTGTAAAGTGTAACAATTACATTTATGGCCTAAAATGATCGTTGATAACTATCCTGGTTGCACCAATTCCACCAGTACAAGTCCTCAGCGACCTAAATAGAAGGCATGGCCCTGAAATAAATGAAAATACTTACTAAACGTGATGCAGAATTATAAGAAAGTGTATTAGATTGGTTCAACAATCTGAACATGTGTATTTTATCCTCCATAGTGTCGGAGTCATTTGTTTTCATCAGTGGTTCTGGTATGCTGTAATGCAGAAGGTCAGGTTGAGGCTCACCTCCACACACACACACACACACACACACACACACACACACACACACACACAGTCTGACACACCCTCCCCAAACCTCTATATTCTGCAGGAGCTGTTTGTTCAGCTGTAGAGGGATCCTCCTCTTCTTTCAGCGGAGGAGAAGGGGAAGTTAAATTCCTTCGTTTCACCTAAAACTCTCCGGGGTTCAGGGCATCGATAGCTACATCGCACAGCGAACAGATGTTGTATTTTTCAGCCCTGATTGGCTCTTTGGGGGTTGGGACCTCGGGAGCGATGCAGAGCAGATTTAAGGGCTTGTGTGTTTTTATTACTTGGCTGCAGCTCCCACAGGTGCTTTAGGGGAATGAGCCCAACTTGCTTGTTATGATTATGGCCGCACTCTTCCTGAAAATGAGCCTGTTTTTCTTTTCTTTTTTTTTCCCCCCTTGCTTTTGTTTTGGTTGTGTTTTTGGTCAAGATGAGACCCTGTGTAAAATTACAGGAAATGTACTGTGTTTCCACAGCGAGTCCTGAGAGACTCCAGCATCAGTGATAACAGCTCAGCCTTACTCAGGGTCATTTATTATCTTTTACCACACACCCCTGCTTCACAGCTTGCTTTTAGTTTGAATTTCTGTGTCGTTGCTGGAAAATGTAACCGTTCAGCTCCGCGTTCATGCTGACTGTGCAGCACTTGTGAGGGAGGATGTGAGCTGTTTTGAAAGTGAAGTTTGAAATTAGTTCTCAGTGTGATTTGGGGATTTGTGAAGGCGGGTTTAGCCTCAGTCTGACTCGTCCTGTGGTCTGCAGTTCCTGACTGCAATCTGTTGAGGAAAGCCATCTGGTGGAATTGGGACACCATTAGAAACAGCTTGACTGGATGAAGATAACTTTTCCTCCTCACCACTTCTACTGTGTGCCGGTGGTCTCATGTGTGCAACCACCCAAACTTACAGGAGAGAACACACCCAAAACTCTCAGCAAGGGAAGGAAAACAGTGTTCAGTCCGCTTCTTACGTCTAGAAAAGATACACTCATGAATTACAAATGTGGCCGTTTACTGTCAGCTTTTTTAAGCCTGTTCATTCAGCAGCATGGTAAATGACTTCAGAGCAGTATCCCCTTAAGGGCCAGATGACTGATGTGTGTATTCATGTATTTAATTTCCTCCGGTGGCGTTTGTCAGGTGAGAAGCAGCTTGTGGGTTTTATAAAGTGCTTTTGAATTATGTTGGTTTGCTGCTCAGTGTTTGCTTTGGTAAGCGGTCTGTTGTCTTATGTCACTCAAATTGACTTTTACGCTGATCCGTTGGTGTTTTCGTTCACATCAATCTCACATGTTTATTTCCGACACTGCTGTATATTTACAGTACAGCAGTCGTCCAGCTGTAGTAAGTAGGGCTTGAGCTAAAGATTATTTTCACATTTGATTAAAAGACAATGTCAAGAAAAAAAAAACACAGTCTAAAACCCAAAGTCTCATCGTTTACGATTATAAATGACAAAGACAAGCAGCAAATCCTCCCATTTAAGAAGCTCCCACCAGTAAATGTTTGACATTTTTGCTTGAAGAATGGCTTAAACTATTCATTTTCGTATAGTTTGCAGCTTGACATAGCAGGTCTGTCAAGATTTGGATAATGCCACATGTTGAAGCGGTAGTTCAGAGGGTTTTTTTTGTTTGGGGGTTTTGAGCACTTCCTAGATGAGAAACAGAGGTCCTGAGACGAAGCATTACTTCCAAAGCAAGAGGCACATCATTCACAAACTATTAGTTTGCGGGGATACAGCTGGCTATGTTCAAATCCCTGTTCATGAGCAGCTAATATCTTCACTGTGCAGAGGCCGTCCTGGATGCTATCAGAGCTTAATATTTCCTGCTCTCAGCCGGATGTTGGGAAGTTTACGCTCCATAAACTTGTTAGCGAAAAATGTTAGCGATATTGTTATTGATACACAACCAAAGAATGTTTCCACAAAGCCACAGATAAGATAAAACTTTATGTTAACTTTATTTTTTCTTTAGGTTCAATTTCTATCTTTCTCTTGCCACAAAACTGCATATGACATTCTTTGTGCGAATGTCACTAAGTTACGTAGCCTGTAACACATACGTACGGATGTGTCTGCAGAAATGTTCATCGCAAACATTTCATCCTTGTGACTTGGCTGTGATACAGCACTCATATCGGGCTGTCTGGGGAGTAGAGTACTCACTCCTTGAGGTCAGTGCACTTTGAGTTATTTGGAGAGGAATTATAGTTTTTCTCCATAACTCTCTTTTACATGCTGGAGATGAGATGTCCTCCCGTGTCATCGGAGAGAACATTTGCCTACATTCACGTGGGCTCCGACTTGCGTAAAACTGTCACCGCATACCCAACCGAGGATGCCATGTCGTTGGCTGCACCCACTAATTTTACATCATGACACAACAACAGGACCCATCATTACCATAATGCTGCTACTGCAATTTGGTGGTGAGTGCAGTTGAGCCTAGAGACGTGACAGACATAGCTCCTCAGAAAAGAGAGAGAGAAAAAAAGAGAGGACAAAATACCAAATCTAGAGGGCAGAGCTGCTCTTTATTTACAGTTTTATAAGCCACTTAGAATATTTGCTCTTTCAGCTTGACAACATCTGTCCCTCGCAGCATTTTTTTTAACCAGCAACCACCGTGATTTCAATGCTTATTGGCATCCAGTCCTCGGGCCGACTATTCATGAAGCACTTTACATGAGAGAGCCCTCCAGGAGCCAGGCCTACTTTCCTCCCCTAACCTTTACCCAGAACCACTCCTTTATTCATCTCAGTGTACTCCCTCAGGATAGAGCCGCATTCACAGCGAGGCTGCGGACACGTGAGCCGTGCCCCGTCAGAGTCTGGCATCTGTAAAGTCGTGTCAAAGTGAAACACTCCAGGGAACGCGCGTGTAGAGAGATAAGAGCGAGGTGAAGATGTTTGGTTCCTGTTCGGGACAGTCTCACAACATATGGTGGGAGATAAGATTTTCTCTCAGGAGCAGTAATGTAATGAAAAACAACCCTACTACTTTCCAGCGAGTGTACTCTCCAGAGACTCAGCCGCGCTGAGAAAAAAGAAAAAAAAGCACAGTATTAAATTATAACAAGATGTTTTTCTGATATCCAGCTGCAATTAACTAACTAATGTGTTTTTCTTTCTTTTTCATGTCTCCCCGACTTCCTGCTGAATTCTGCTCATGATCAATAGGTAAGTACAACTTATATTTGCAAAACATCTGGAACCAATCTCTGTCTGTAAATCTAACACAATAATAATTGTTTTTTTTTTACATGTGGTTCATTTTTCACAGTGTTGTTCAAACACACACATCTGCAGAGGGCTCGTGGTTCTCTGCGGGGCTACGCTTGAGTTTTCTTTCCACAGCTGAGGTGTGATGAGCTGTGAGAGAGCACGCCCTCTCTCGAGCACATGTCTCTCCGTAGTATGAGCATATGTGCCCATCTCCATGGAGACGCCCATTTTAAAATAATACCCACAATGGCGTCCTTTTTGTCATCTGCTGGCATGAGTTGTTACGAGGAGTCAGCGTGACGCTAGACAGCCCAGCTGTGATTCGCTCAGCTTATTCGCCCCGGCTTATTGATGCTTTCTACACCGCTGTGCTAACGAGAAAACACACACACCTCTCTGTTTCAGTTCACACACGCACACACACTGGCGGTTTAACAGCAGGTCACCACTTTAGCAGAATCATCTCCAACAGTGTGTGTTTGTATAGTCGTATCGCAGCGTTGTGCTGACTCAGAGGGGCTAACAATAGAAAGGTACATGTGGTCCTCGGAGGAAGGAGTTTGATTTTGAGCAGGTCTCCTGGTTTTGTTTTCGTCCCGGCGGTGACGCATGTGCTCCTCATCGACCTTTTCATTCACCCTGCAGCACCAATTTGCATACAGTTTTCTTTTGGTGATATATTTTCTGCCTAAACTCAAAACACCTCATGGACAGTTTGTGTTTGGGGGATATTTGGGTGTGGCGGAACTGGTACGGCCTGATCCTCTCCATTGTTCCCACTGAAAAGGCTGCTGGGTTAGCTGCCTGCATATCCATCCTTCCTGCCAGCTATCAGTTTGTGTTGAACCAGCCAGGCCTTCAGTTTATTGAATCCCATCAGGCATGTGTGTGAGGGATGGCCAAGGCTCAACTCAGCTCGGCCTAATGCCACTCCCTCCTAATGACTTTCCCACAGACACACACCGGTCACTGGCCTATGAAGCCGACCTCAGTCTGACCATATAATGTCAGTAAAAGAGGGGTTTCCATTGCAGTCGTTCGACGCACATTTTGCCCTCGTTGTCTCGTTCCAAACCACACCTTCCCCCGTGTCTGCGTGCTGGGTTTCCTTTTTCCCCTCGTTGTGTTTCTCTCCCATCACAGTCTGTCTGTTCTGCTTATTGTGCTCCATGTGAGCGCTGAGTGATGCCAGTAAACTGGTGAAACCAGAGTCTGAGGCTCACACAGCCCAGTGTTTACACAGGAAATCGTGTGGAGAAAACCTTGTGTGATTAAGCTGCTCAGACTCTTATATAACAGTCTGCTTATTCTCGTGTACCTTGAGCCAGGTTACAAAGCCGCCGTCCAAATGTGAGAGGTTTGATCCTGCACTTACACCTGCACAGAAACACATTTACACACATGCATATGTATGTTTCCTTAACCTCTGTGGCTCCGTGTGTGACCCCAGACTGGAGTGCCATGCAGACTTTTCCCCTCTGACCCCACAGCGTGCCACGCGCCGAATAGCAAGTTGATGAATGAGCGGCTGCACAAAACCTGCACGTGCTTCCGTTGTTGAGGTTTTGTGTATGAGGCCGATGACGGTAAACACTGAGCACCGCTGTAAATGACGTCCGACAGTGTCTTTGTATAGACAGGCATTGTAGTGATGCCGTTGTCCTCGCCTCACCCCCGTGCGGTCAACGCGGAGACAACTTTACTTCTGTTTCTGTCATTTTCTGTTCTCACTTTACGCCAGCGGTCGAGTATTGGATGCAGTTATTGAATTGCAGCAATGCTCTGTGCCTGAGATGGAGAGCACCTCTGAGCATATCTCCATAAATTATTGAAATGTTGTAAACTTTATTACCATGCATATTAAGACGACTGCCTATTTAATGAATGAGGCAGATGTTTAACCCGTCATCCGCTCCATTGAAGTTGATGAGAGAGATTTCTGTATTCAGCTCAGCAGGTGATTGATTGGCCTTTTAGCCTGAAGACTTTGTGACATGCCGCGGTAGAAAAACGCACAGGTGGTAATTAAATAATTCCATTTAACTGCTTCAGTTTAATGTTCCTGGTGCTTTTCATTCTGCCTCACTGTCACAGGAGCCCTCTATACATAGAGATTGTACAATACGGCCACAAAGAAGACCGTCCTTTACACCACCTTTGTTTATTTACACTGAATGAAACATAAATCTCCCGCTTGTGGGTCGCACACATAACGCGTTATAGGCGTTGTCGCTCTCCTGTCCTGTATTGCTGGCTTGCCAACTCACTATTTTTTACATAGACATTGAGCTGCACCCTGTTCTGTCTTCATGCCTTTCATACTGAACGTCGAGACGGAAAGAGCGGCGCCTGTTACAGTTTCCTGGGAAACTGCCGTCATTGATGTCATCAGTCACACCTGTGCTTATGGTACTTTAGGTCGTTTGCCGTGAAAATTGCTAATTGATCGGTCACATTTTCTGTTCGTTTTTGCAGTAACTCAGCAGCACGTCACAGTGTCAGGTTACAAAAGTTGACCTCCTCCTTTACTGTTCATGCAGCACCATGTGACCTGTGCGGTGTTACTAATGTTGTTTCCCAGTGAGGAAATGTAAGCTTTCACACAAAGTTTTACACTGTTTCTCCCACGTCGTGTGTCGCCATGTTGTTGTCATGCACATGGTATTGTTTTTGACATTACGTAACATCTGCAGTACAGAGCAGTCATGATGCTGGCTTTATTATAGGAGTGACATTCTGGAACACAAAGCTCAGCGAAGCATGCTGGTTTGGCAGAGAAACACGCTGATGAAAGATTAATCTGCTTTGCTGTTCAGTTCTCGTTTGTCTTGGCTTTGATCTCATGGAAAGGTAAATTCAGTCCCGAGCCGCTCATCCTGTCTGGCCACAGGAGAAAACACTTTTATTTCACCTTTTCAAACGCAGCCATATTCCCGTAAGCACTTTGGCTCATGTTGACAGATCTGACCATGCAGACGCTGCTCACATTACTCCTTCCCTTGTTCTGACTCCAACGTTTTTCATTATCCTCCGCCTCGTGGTTAACACTACCCTTACTTCCAGTAAAGCCGTGATCTCTTTCTCTTTTTTACACTCCTAACAACAGTCCCCGCCTTTCCCGAGGTGCCTGCGAGACGGCAGCGCGGGACTGAACAAAAGCAGGGGGTCAGAGGGCACACATTTTCATTTGTGGGACTAATAGCCAGGTGTACCTGGAGGGTAGTGGAACCCGGAGAGCTTTTGCGGCAGGGACCAGCCCAGACACACCCCTTCCTCCTGTGCTGAGGCTGGGCCCGAGTGTGTGAGCACTTCAAAGGTCTAGCGAAAGCAGGGACCCGGGCCAAGCTCAGCGGGAGAGCCATTACAGCCCAATAGGAGTCAGCTGTGACCTCAAAGACCGTTAAATGATGTGATATGAGAGGGTGTGCTGCAGCCCCCCAGAGGCATGTATAGTGAAGCAGGAGGACAGAGCTGTAAAATGAACTCTGTGCTGATTTGAGGGCTGAAGGAATTTTAAGTGTACTTAGGAGGTTAGGCTGTTTCTCTCTCTTTTTATAACAGTTTTTTGTTCTTTTTTTTTTTCTATTCGTACTGCGTTTACAACCCTATAGAGCTGCTTTCCTGCTCAGTATTAATGTCAAGGAGGACTTTCTCTTCATAGTACATTTTCCTGGGGAAGTAAGTGCCAAAAAATGAGCCTTACTTTTTTTGTTTTTTCTCTCTCACTATCAGCAGCTGTTATTGCCAAAATGAGTATGAAAAAACAAGAGGGTTCCTTTTATCATTGAGCATCTTAAACCCAAATGTCCGTAGCATTTACTGTGATAGAGAAGAGTAAATGAGTGGCCAATGAGCTGCTGAATTACTTCAGTGTTTACCGATGCGAGCCGACCTCCCAGCCTGTGTGCAGACCTAATAATGAGGTGTTTAGAGGTCAAGAGGTAAAAGGTTGCTGAATGCAGACTCTGACCCCCGCTGACCCCGCTCAGTGCTCACGTAAAAGGACAGAAAAATGAAATGACCGCCTCCGTTAGCCGGGAGTCGCTCTCATTCACAGTTTTTTTTTTGTCATGCGGTGGCTTTGCTTGTCATTGCTCAGCCCGTGTGAGTCAAAGAGCAGATGCTGGTGAACAGGAGGTCAGGTCGTATTGAGCGGACAGGGGAGTGAACATTCGCAGTACAGACAGGCAGACAGGTCTTGGAACAGTGAGCTGGTTACGAAGGCCATTCAGTTTTTAATCAGGGCAGATCTGCTCGCAGTAAATTAATGATTTCACCATTGTTTTCACGCTCGCTGATTGGTGTAAACCAAGGTTTGATTACAATAAATGGGGGAGTTACAGTGGAAACTCCCATTTGTCTTGTTTGCTTGGTGTGACTTATGATTAATTGCATTGCATAACTGCAGGAATGAACTTTTCACTCTGTGCTTGGATTCTGACCGCTGCAGCTCAGAAGAAACATCCTGCGGCGGATCATTCTGCTGTGCTCAGTCGATTGATGGATTTCTTATTTGATTGTAATAGATTAATCATGACTGCTTTCATCAATCTTCCATTTTGATGACTCTGTGTGTAAGTTAAATCACTGAAATAGTGGTTGGTATGTTTTCCCCTTTATTTTGGACATTAAGCATAAAAAAACTGCATTCATTGGTGGCTTGAATGAAAGTGTTACAGTAGAGGATGTTTGAAATTCAGAACTGCTCTGTCCCTCTCAGTGTACTTCCCTTACGCTTGGCTTTTTGTAAACAGTTTACAAACATGATTTTACAGCCAGATCACCGTCTCTGTGCTGGTGCCAGTTTATAGTTTTATGTTAGAGCAGAAACAATAGATGTGTGGTCATTTGAGGCAGTAAAACAAGCTGTGAACACAACAGTGACATGTTGCACCCTTGGCTATAGCAAATGTTTTAGCTAACATCTGTGTATTTAAGCATCCAGTAGTCGTGTGCAGTGCTTAGCGAGCTAGTATTCGCAGGTACAAAGCACGGACACATCTACATTTTAATCTTCGGTGTACTTTATTTCTCATTTCTCGAGCTGGCTGTCAGTACTGCCCTCTCCATATCAGTTGTTCTAGGCAAGTCATGATAAACTGTATTCCCAGGGGACACTATGTAAAGTTTACCTTTCCGTTCAGGTCTGCCTGCTTTTCACTATCAGTGCTTGAAGTGCTTCGTTAGTGTGACACAGTTAGAGCTGCCTGTCACCCGACGTGTGAATGAGAGGAGAGTCGGCAGCAGAGGAGGAGCTCAGCAGATTCATGTCTCCAAGTCTGCTTTCGCTTTTTGTTCCTCCAGATCCCATCTCTGTCCCCGATCCTATTTATTATACGTACAAACTCAGAAACATGACCAAAGTGAACGTTACTGTCACATAAATGTGTTACGGCACTCTTAACAAAATTGCCTGCCCATTACTGTGCTATAAAACACAACACACACTCTTCACACAGCCTGCGTCTTTGCTAAGCCTCCACAATCCCCTCTCTCGCTCTCTTCCTCAAGTCAGAGTGAGAGATCGTCTCGCTGGCATCCTGCCTAACCTGCAATATGTACCACTCTGGAGGGTTCAAAATGGAAAGTATTTCAAAGTCACCGCAGCCTGCTGTTGGACTTTGTAGTGGTAATACGAAGCAGCTGAGAAAACAGGCCTCAGTCGTGCACACAGCTCCTCCGCTGCAGCTTTGGTCGAACTTCAGCAGGATTTCAGTATCAGGAAACGTCCCGTGTGCGTGTTTTCAGATATTATCCCGAATAATTCTTAGTCAGAGTTGTTTAAGCGCCGAGCATGTGTTTAGAGAAAGGATAAACAGAAATCTTATAGCTCTTTTGGGGGAGTGTGTGACAGAGGGAAGCTTTGAGGTTCAACTTCTTAGTGATGTGGGTTTGGGTATTTTCCCGCTGTTGAAATGAATTCTTGTCTGTCCACGTCATTTGTGTTGGTACATTACTGTGCAAGAGTTCAGAAACTGTACTGAATATCTGTAGCGAAATAAGTAGCTCATCTATCTTTGTGTTTGCCATCGGCAGAACGTTGTCTTTATTGAGAGGAAATGCATTTTTCAATCTTCCATAATGGAAACTGTGATATCTGATGGGATTTCCCCCACTCATTCCTCATTTCCACCCTCGCCGTACCTCCCGGCTCACAGACAATTTGGCGGTCCAGGCTCCGATCCAAAACCTTAGGGTAAAGCAACGTCTCCTGAAGCACAAGTATGATTTAATTTCACCACCAGACGAGTTTTTCGTGTGTGGGCTTGCGGCCGTGCCAGCGCGTGCTGACATCGTGACCTCACGTCAGGAAATAGAACCAGACTTTTGGGCACTGCAATTAAAACAAAAGCAACTTCTCACACCTGCATTACTTTTCCTGCTGCGGTGATGTCATCCTCTCACGTAGGTTTCATTAAAGAATGAATCAAACTGTCTCGCAGTTTACGAGACTATAAATAGATTAGACTGTCATAATGGGGGCTATTCCTCATTTCTCAACCCGGTATTTAA
Source organism: Diplodus puntazzo (assembly GCA_963678695.2). Classification (NCBI taxonomy): domain Eukaryota; kingdom Metazoa; phylum Chordata; class Actinopteri; order Spariformes; family Sparidae; genus Diplodus; species Diplodus puntazzo. The sequence goes on along the minus strand of OZ023163.1, from coordinate 7,046,254 downwards.
ACAACTGGTGTTGAGGGACAGTAAAACGCTTCAGGAAGTCGACCGGTGGCTTGATTACAGCTTTTCCGCCCTTTGCCGTGGTACCTGCAGGCAGCTGAGAGCAGCACCCGGCTGCAACAATGGCTCATTTAGCCCCCCCGTAAGGCCTCCTGGTTCCCAGCATCACATTCCAAGCCGAGGTCACAGGGCCCACCTGCTGCCCCACATCAAAGCAGCTCCAGGTGAGGCGAGGGAAGGTGTGGTGGCAGAAACGTGCAGAGATAGAGAAGGAAGGAGTTCTAGTTTCTTGCACTCAAATTATATCTGTAATTGTCACTTTGTGCGCCAAAAAAGTGCAGCAATCATTGAGGAAACTAATATTTGGCCCAGCGGTCGATTTAAAAATATGATAAACAGTTTGATTTTAATCATCTTGTGCAAATTGAGGTCACTGTTTCAGCTGAGTAAGAGCTTTTGACTGAAAATGAATCGCCAACAATTTTGGTAACAGTTTCATTCTTTAAAGGGGCATGCCACCAACTTTACACATGCATTTCAGTTTACAGTTTTTATGTGATCAGTGTTGTGATTTGGACTCGGAGACCAAACATTTATAACAATGACTCTGAGTTAAAAACTTGGGCGTTGAGTTTGATAAACGTGGGCTGGGAGGGTCGGATGAGAAGATGCTGCTTGATATTATGGGAAATGTTGTATCCCATCAGTTTTGTGGGCTGTCGTCCAAATGTTACCATAGTTTTGAGTTTAAAGGTCCAGCGTCTGGAGCATTGTGGCATCTCTTGGTGTGGCTGCAGATTGCAACCAGCTGAACTCTGTCCCAAATTCACCTTGGAGGCCTCAGTAAAGGATTAGCTTGACTTATCTCCTCCAGACTGACAGAAATACAACTTTTACATGTATCAGTAAGGCATCATGTTATTTTTCTGTCAGATATAAACAATAATTTGTATCGTTTATCTGCAAAAACAGCTACCACACTGACACTCACCCCCTCTAATCAATGCTATAATTATAATTTCAACAACCTGGCTCCCCAAACAAAGTTGTTGCAGTTGTTCCACTCAGGTTTACCTTCAGCAGTGCGTCTCAGCAGGTCTCCAGGCTTTAGTCTCGTCCCTTCCCCTCAATGTAAACAGTCGTGTGCCCCACCTGCTGCAGCGGGTCACCAGCAGCGACATCAGCATCAACTGGGAGGATGTGCTGTGTGCTCAGAGGGGATTAACGGGGGAGACGGGTATTATTCTGTGCCTGCTGGCTCCGGGACTCTGCTCTTTGTTTTTTTACTAATCAGACCTCGGAGGGGACTTTCTCCAGCGGCTGGCGGCCGACACGCAGGGCAGCGGCAGCGGCAGCGGCGGCTTTCTTCACCGACAGCAAACAGATTTCTGTTTTGAACTGTTCAGATTTGTGGCAACAGGAAAGATGCAGATAATTCTCTCAGCTATTTGATGAGTATCTGTTGGCATGTTGTTTCTCGCCCGATTCAGGTGAGCAGCTTTATATATTCATTTGTTCCATTGCTCTGCGGTGTATCCTGAAATGCATCTGGATTCATGTGAAATTCTGCTGTTAGATTTTGTCGGGTTTGTGTTTTCTTCACTCGCTCTATGATCTGTTTTGTTATGCAGCACAACACTGGATTACGATTCAGAGTATGTCGGAGATTTGACCACAAACTAAACAATAGCTACACCCCAGTACTTGAACATAATGGTGTTTGAGTTATGGAGTCAAATATCCACCATCCTGTGCATCATTTGGCATTCCTCAGCACCCTCCACGATCCTCCATTGTGGGCTGAGTGGTCAGTGTTGTTTCAGCGGTTTGGATTAGCACTCCTCCTGTCCTCCAGCACACCATAAAGAGATTAGTGGTCGCCCAAGTCACGGCCTGGCTGGACCATCTGTACCCGGCACTGGTTGGGTGAGGAAGGGGACATGGTGGGGGGGGGGGGAGTGTGAGCAGATGTTGCGGTGGAGCTGTAGGTCAGTGTGACAGTAGAGTCGAGGGACGTCACTGTGAAGACATGAGGCACACAGGGGTTGTGCTGAGGTGACCGAGGGAGAGACTCTGTCTGATTTAATGTCTCGCTGACGCTTCGGGTTCAAACCACACAGCTGTGTCTGTCATGGCTCTCGGATGCTGTGTTGCACTCACATCCCAAGGTACTGTATAATTTACTGGAGCTTTAATTGAGCTGCATGTCCCGCCGGCTTCTCTCTGCTCTGCATGCACAGCTTTTGCGACCTCGACCACGGCGGTTAGACGAACGCGTCCGCTCTTTGTTTGAGCGTTGTCACAAGATGTAAGAGTTGACGACATGAAAGTGCTCTTCTTCTCCGCCTCTGTCGGAGGCATCGGGGTTGTTTTGCTTGGTTAGCTTAATCTGTGTTTACAGAGCGCGGACATAATTCAACTGCGGGGCTCCACATGCTGGGACACCCAGTAGTTGCTGCATTGTTTGTTTAGTTGAGTTTAGAAAGTTCTGTGCATGCTTAAAAAGCCTGTTTCTTTTGGATGTCTCACACAAAAATTCAGCAGCCCCTTCACACCGGACAACAAAACCTAAAAACTCCCACTAACATCTGGCTTTTGTCTTCAATGGGAAAGGGTACAATAATCGAATGACTCTGCAGTAGTTGAGGGTAAATATTTGCTCCAGTTCCAATTGGCAGTGATGGGAACCTGACACAAGGGTGGACACACTCATTTTCGCCCCTTTTCGTGCAAAGTTTTGGTGTTGAAGTTAAGGACGTTGGTGTGTAAATACTTGGCAGTGTGAGTCTATCGGAGTCTGCTGTCAGCAGGTTTACCTTCAGTAACAACCAATCTGCATGTACGCACTAATTTCAATGTAAACGTGCTGTAAGTCTTAAATTTACCACACGAACTTGCATCAAGTACACACAGCTGACCGAGCTCGGTCCACCCTACCTGTCTGCATGTTCTGTGAAGTCCAGAAAAAGTGTTTCTTATCTACGTGTGACCTAATGGCGGACATCTGCGGCTGTGTTTTCCCAGGCCGCCGGCAAATTGTAGGTGTGTGAGAGTGTGAGTGTGGGTGTGAGGGGGTTTGGCTTGGCTCCTGTCTGGGCCGATGCGGAGTAAATTACAAGGCAGAGGCAGCCTGACGATGGAGGCTTTCATCCCCCCCTCTTCTCCCGGCCCGCAGGCCTGCTGGCAGGGCTGATAGCGGTGAGGTTATTGAGGGGATGATCCTCCTGCAGATGAAGTGGAGGAGGAGAGGAGATTGATAGGCTGTGTCAGGGTTTAGATAATGAAGTGCTTGATTTCAACCCGACTGAAAAAGTTCACAGGACGACGCTTTTTGCCGGCAAGAACGAGAAATGTGTGTGGAGTGGAAACCGGGTGTCGGACTGTCAAAGAGTTTTAGCTAAATGTCTTGTTTTTCTTCTCTCCTGCGGCCATGTGGCTCATTTGGCTCATTACTGCCATGTTGACGATCACTCAGCCTGGATGTGAGACAAAAGAGAAAGCTGGCGTGAGGTCAGTGGGATGACTGAAGGCTGATGTGTTTTCTTTGGCCTCATTTGGGGTAACAGCTGACCACGGCTCTCCCGTTAAAGGGTTTCTCCATGTGCACCCCTCTCCATTAAAACCTCTTAAAAAATGACAATGTGAAGTAAGTACTGATGTGTTTTAAAGCCTGGGGTGAGACAAAAACGGGGGACGGTTAAATGGAGAGCACAGAGTGTGTCCTAGTTGTTGTTATTGTTGTCAAATGGGTTTGTAGTTAGCTGGAGACGCCGGGGGTGTCACAGCGGAGCCAACAGTTCATATGACAGCGGGGGGGCTGGAGAGGTGACAGTGTGAGAGGGCTCATATCTGCCAACACGTTACTGGTTAATCACTTATCTCACCACAACTCAGAGCGGCAGTTCGTCACAATTCGATGCGCTGTTTCAAGTTTGAAATATTGCGGCCTTGTGTTGCACAATGAATGGCCACAGACGTATTGCAAACATGATGAAGAGTGACGAATCAAAAGAAAACACTGGAATTAATTAAGGACAGATGCTTCCAGACAGGGTGTGAATAGTTTGAGGTGTGTAAAAGATGTGAATCACACACTTTAGCCTTTAGCCGACAACAGATCTCCACCCAAAACAAGAGCTAGACCAAAATAGGCTGTCAGAGAAAATCCTCAGGAGAAAGGTGCTAGGAATATAGTCAGTATTACAATATTAAAGGAATAGTTTTTGCATTTTTGTGGAAATGCACTTCTTAGCTTTCTTGAGGAGATTTGGATAATCATGTACCAGAGGGAGTCTGGCTCCGACCAAAGTTTATCAAAAGGTAATTTTTTGATCCTGCTCTCATGATTTGAGTTTAAGGAGCATGAAATGCTGTAACAACAAGCTTTTGAGGTGTTGGCAGGCGTATTTCTGAACTTCTGTGCTTCCAGTCTTTACGCTCAATCTCCTGGTTCTAGCTACACACTAATTTCCCAGTCATCAGAGTGAACGTAATCTTTCCATGTCAAATAAAATCAAATAAGCCTATATCCTAAAATGTTGAGCTATTTCTTTAATAAGAAAGTCATTATCTGCTTTGGATGGTTAGCTTAGCTTTGCATGAAGACTGGAAGCAGAGAAAACAGCTCGTCTGGCTCTGATGACACCAGAGTGGAATCAATCATCGCACTGAGCCGAACTCCCAGAGAGAAAGCAAGAAAAGTTTCCCAACTAGCCCTTTAACTCAACTAGCCATGATTACAGCCAGACCAATAAATATGTTCACAATACAATCTGCTGATACTGGATTATCACAGATATATCAGTTTTGGTGTGTATTGTGGTCAATATGTGCCGATGTGAAAACGTTTTCTTAAGAACATAATGCAGAAAATGATTCTTGCATTTAAAATTATAAATTCCCAGTGAAGTTTATTATTTTGGTCAACTAATGTCATTTTGGACAATAATGTTTGTGTTTAATGGTGAAAAATCCTGCCTCTGTTATGTATCTACCTTGTTGCATTTGAAGGATCATTGCAGAAAACAACATATTTATTTACGTTCTAATATCAGCATCGGCACCAAAAATCCAGCATCGATCAAGCTTTAATTATGTTAGTTTTAAAGACAACTTACGTGAAATCTTTCCTTGAAATTAAAGTAACACGTGGCTTCATTTTCTTTATAAAGCAGCAGGAAAAGCAGCGCAGCTCCGCATACGTGACTCGACTCTCTGATGAGTTCAGCATCCACAGCTGAGCAGGAGACACAACACAGAGCTTGTTTTCAGGTCAGCAGGGTCGCCACAGAGGGCCTTCAGATCACTCCGGGGTGTTTTATGGAGAACGTCAAGATAAACACTCTCCTCCTGGGCACTGCATGCATGGCACCACGACTCTTGGACGGGACTCGTCAGAGTGTTCACAGTCGTCACGCTGCTCGTTGATTCTGACCTTTGGTAGCAGTCGAACTACGTCCTTTTTTTTTTTTTTTTTTTTTTTTTAGCGAAGCAGACTAAAATTAGCTTCTGGCTGATGCACAAAGCAAATTTGGCAGCGTGTTTAACCAAAGCTGCCTTCGAACAGACATGGAGGTCAGACAGAGTGTGTTTCAGCTAAAAGCTGCCGGGTCAAGGACGAGCCCAGAAATTTCCACCAGGTAGTGGAAGACTGACAGAAGTGTTGGTCTGCTAAAGTTAAGGCTGACCGTGATAATCCTCCAGATTTGCTTTGGATCCGCCTTTAGACGTGTAAAATATCATCTCACATGTTTACATGTAATGCTCTTTACTGTCTGACTGCGCTGACTGTCAGTGCAATAGATTGTGCGTGTTTGTATGAAAGAGAGACAAAGGAATAGATTTTTTTTTTTGGTTTTGGGGGAGGGGGAGGTGTTCGTTTGTCGACTGGGACATGATTATTGATCAGTCGACTCCTGTCCTTTTTCTTATTTGTCGCACATACATAGATGTTCCTGTACAACACACCTCTTCTTGTCGTTAAAGCAGTCAACATCCAGTGAATCCTTTAAAACGTCCACTTTTCCCCCTCACCCAGCCCCTGGTGTGCTGTGTGTAATGTGAGAGCTGAGCGTCTCCCTCCGTAACGTGAGGAGGTGTGAGGGGGAGCGGGGGAGATTAGTCCAGGTATTGGTCAGTGTTTAGAGGATGAAAGTAACAGTATCAGGTTGCATTAAGACCCATTGTTCAGCTGCAGATAATAGCATTGCATTAGTAAACAGGCTGTTGTCCCGCTCACAGTGGCTCTGATTATCCCGCTCCTCTCTCTGGTATTTCGTCTCCACCTTAGATCCCAAAACCTTTCTCTTTTTTTAAGAGCTCGGCTGCTCTCAAGGCACCACATTGTCTCCGTAATGGAAAGCTCGTGAGTTGCGTTTTGTCTGGGTTCACCTTAATGATCTTAACCAGTGTATCACCGCAAAAATGCCAGAATGGAAATTTAAAGGCCGTCTTACCAGTGCCCGCGGAGCTCAGCAGGCTGGCCCTCGTGATGAAAGCGAGTTGCTTTTCCATTACATCTGCTGGCGTACGCAGTGACATGTGCCGTACCTCATTTATCAAAAAACGATAAAGACTGAGACTTTTTCCCCTGCTGAACAGAAGCCGGGTGATTGCGTTATACCGCTAGCGAGCTCCAAGCTATCACATAGTACCTGAGGAGAAAAGTACAGGTTAAATACGACCATGAATGAATGTTTGACCAGTTAACAGTCACAAAGCGGTTCAGAGAAATAATTCAGTCTGTTTGCACACCGGCTTTAATCTTTATGTCTGACCTGCTCTGTCTCTGTCTCTCTCTCTGACAGCGGTGTCGAACCTGGATGTGGAGAGTAAGCTGACGGCACATTACCGAGCTCCCTGGCATCAGCAGAGGAACGTTTTCCACCCCTCCACGCGGCCAGCATGTGTGGAAGACCTCCACAGGGAAGCCAGCTTCAGCCTGTGGGCCCCGCACCGAGGTGAGGCCCCTCACTGCCACCACGCAGATGTAAAGCCAAACAGCTGGCACTCATTCTCTCCGTGTCTCTCCCTCTCCCTCATTTCTGACAAGATATTTAACAACATTTTCTTATTTTTTTTTTGTGCTGCCAACGTTATTTTAAAACGTCACCTCTGGGTTAGATTCTTCCCACTGTAAGGGCCTGTGTCTTGTTGTTGATTACTTCAATCTGGGGTTGCTCTGCCCTCTAGTGGGCAAAGCTTGTGACTACAGGCTGCTTGTCAGAGCAGCAGAGGATTGAGTGAGCCATCAGATGACATAATCTGAAAAACACATCTTTAACAGGGCTGAACACAATAATATAAACACCTGTGCCCCCTCACAATGTGATCATATTTGTTTTTGTGCAACACAAGACTTAATTCATCTTGATTTATTATTATGGCAACAACTCATGATTATTTTCATCATTACATAGATAGATAGATAGATATACTTTATTGATCCCAAGCTGGGAAATTACAGAATCTTTGAGTCTATAATAAGTAAGGTTAATATGTGATATAAGGTTTTGAGAAATGTTCATCATGGTTTCCCAAAGTCCAAAGTGACGTCTTCAGAATATTTCTTATGTTTGACTCGAACAGTCCAACACCAAAAGACTCATTTAAGAAGCCTGAACCAGCAAATCTTTGACATCTTTGCCTGAGAAATGACTGAAACGGTTCTTTAATTATCAAAATAGCTGGCTTTTTATTTTCATTAGATCAACTAATTGATTAATCAACTAATTGTTTCAGCTCCAGCTACAATTTAGTTGACAGTTTTGCTTGTGTGGTTGCTGTTGATGACATTGTGTGGAAATCATTTCGTCAGTCCCTCTGGGTGGACAAATACGGTGAACACTTAATGCAGTCCAATTCAGCAGAGCTAACTACACTGACTGTAATGTTGAATCACCACCACTCACCACTTAACGACTGCTCATTGTAAGCGTCGCGGTATTTATTGCAGCCTGTTGTGTTCCTTGCTTTGTATTTCACTGTGTTCGGCCTCTTAAGGAAAAGGACATTAAAGTCTATGTTAAAACAATCCGTACAGGCTCTTATGTAGGTTGAGAGAGTTAGTATGTGTTTGTGAGTGTGTTGGGAGGTTGCGCACTGATTGTCTTCATTGTTTTACACGTTGCTTGCTGCAGATCCCCAGAGGAGACAATCTGGCAGCAGGGAGCGGAGAGTGACCATCTCGATCTCGGCGGTGCCCCCGATGCCCACGTACCCCTCCCCACAGATTACCCCAAAGCAAGCACAGAGGGGCATAAACCTGACAACGGTGAGACGACTAACAGTAAACCGCCTTTAGATTCATCCAGGTTTTCTTATAGGAGACTTTCACGAAGTCAGGGAATCAGTCTCTTCATTAGTTATCTAAATAAACCTTCCAGTTGTGACAATATTAAATCATTTTGCTTGATTAAATAACACAGTTCTTTTGCCTATATAACATGTTGTATATATCATGTAAAACAGATAATGACGTACTCGCTGTGCAAAAACTTTTGATGTACTTTTGAAATGAAATGCACATTTTTCCCTCCAAGCAGCCGGAGAGGCTCGTTAGAGATGCAACAACACAGTTAGCACAAACGCAGGTAAAGAGGGAATGTGACCGCCATGTGTTCGTGCAGAGCATCGCTGTTAAACCTTCATGTAGACTTCAGGAAGGTCTTTACTGTCGGCTCATCAACATGTTTTCCATTCCTCTCCTCACCAAGTTGAACCCCAGTATTGTTGTTTGTTTTGTCCATGTGTACGTTTTTTTTGAATATCTCCATGCTCATTTCTGTCATTTTGTTTTGTCCTTTTTTTTTTTTTTTACGCCCTGTGATTCAGTTCGAATCCACCCGCTCCTCCTCCCCTACCGAATGTTGCCGCTTCTCTCCCTGGAGCAGAAAGGTAGAGGTCCCTCCCTCCCTCCCTCCCTCCCTCCCGCCTCCTGAGTGCTCCTCCTAACACTTTATCTCACATCTCCTCACCTGTCTGACTCCTTCTGATTTACATCTCTTTTGAAATGCATGCCCACTTAAAGCAGCTCCTCTCTGGCATCCTGGCCCTGTGTGTTTGTTGTGAAACTGTAGAGGAGCGCTGCTGTAGAGTTTCACCCACCCTGACACCTCCTGCATTTACAGACAGTTGTTGTTGGAGCTGATGGAAGGGCCGGGCTCCGAGCGGCCAGTATGTGAGGAATGTGTGTGCAGCTCAGGGTTTCTCTAATGATAGGGTTGACTTTTGGAAGCTTGCGCCTGTGATTACCCATGATCCCTCTGTGCTGCGGTTTGCCCGCTGCACCAATCCCTGAGAGAGCCGGCAGCCTCGCGTTTCTCCCTCTGAGCTGTTTTTTCACCAAATATATCGTGCTTGATGCCCGCCGTGAGAAAGAAATGGACAGGGGCAAACACCAAACACTGCCACTCCTTTTTTTTCCCCTCTCATCCTGTCCACTCTTCCTCCCTCTCCTTCACCGTCTCTTTCTTTCACTCTATCGTCTAGCTCATCCTCCTCAAACTGCCTTTCTGTTCTTGAAACAAATCAGCGGTAAATGCTCTCCTTTTGAGTTTTTTCTCCCCTACTAGTCGGAAGAAGTTTCCAAGGAAACCAGTTTCTTTTGTGGCAGGGGTTTTGTCAGGGTCTCATTGGTCTGCTGGGAACAGAGAGCACAAAGGCTGGAGAGCTGGCTTTAAATGGGGGGTGGGAGGTTGTTTTGGGGGGTTGTGGAGGTGGGAACCAGTTCAGCCTGAGAATCATTCCCAGTTTCTGTCCTGCTCTGTAGGAATCTCAAGGTAAGAACTCCATAGCTGAAATGAATGTATCATTGATGCAGAAGCAATAAGGGATCTACAGTATTTAGAAAGTCCGCAGAGGCCCGTTTGGGAAAAAAAAAGGATGTGGAGTTGTGGAGAAGTCCGAGGGGAGGGCCGTGCGGTGATTGATACTGAAACTGCCGTTCAGAAGGAATGCTGCCGTGAAGTATTTCCTCTCGAATGTTTCCGGAGTCTCGTTATTATGCAGGAGAGTCACTCCGGGTGCCTCAGATTGTCGGAGCATGAGCTAAGAGTTTCCAAACCGGCGTGTTGTGACTGGAAATGACTGTTTACGCCGTTTGTCGCATCTCTGTCCCGCGCTGAGTGACGGAGACGGTCTGTTTATCTCAAGGCAGAATTAGTGTTTATTGTGACATGTGCTGCACAGTGTGTGCCAGGAGGTTTATTGGCCTGACGTTTTTGCAAGCCTGGATACAGTCAGGCAGCCATTAACTCTTTTGGCAGGTATTTTAACAGGTTTTACATTCTGAATTTCTTCTTTTTTTCGCATGAGTGGAGCCTTTGATCGTCTCTTGTGCTTTCCATTCTCTTTCGCTGAAGCATGCTCTTTGTTTCCATTACTTATTGGATTCTTTGCACTCCACATGAAACTCAGCTCCTGGAGGGGCACGTGTATTGATTTACCTCTGCTCTGACTCTAAGCAGTCTTTGCCGCAGTTTAACAAGACACTAATCTCCACACCTAGCCTTCAGCTCTCTCCCACGTAAACACTTAACCCGACTTAAATTGCTGCATTCGACACGTTCCCGTTCCAGAAGCTGAGTTTGATCATTCTTAACTCTGCCGCACCATTTCCCCATGTAATGCCGACTAACCTTAACACCCTAACCATGCAAATATCCATCTGTTGCAGGCTGCGCCCTCTGACCCCGACACTGACGGGGTGGCTCTAGGTCACCGGTCTAAGTTTCCCATCCCTAACATCCCCTCCACCCTGGACAAGCAGACTAACTGGTCTAAAGCCCTGCCGCTGCCCACCCCAGAGGAACGAATGAAAAGCAGTTCCCACGTCATCAACTCGTGTGTCATCCCCATTAATGTGACTGGTAAATTCAAAGCACTCACTGGTTTATGTGTGAATCTGTTTGTCGCGACAGGACCGAGCTGTGGTGTAGATTTGCTTAAAGTTTGTCATTCTGTCCCTCAGTAATGTTAGCTTTAGCTTTAGCTCTTCTTAAAGGAACAGTTTGGGGAGACGCACTTATTTATGTTCTTGCTCACAGTCAGATGAGAAGATTGACACCACTTTTATGTCTGTTAAAAGCCCAGTGTGCTGATATAGTGGGAATTAAGGGGCATAACTGGAATATAATATTCATAATGATATTTTTTTTGGTGTATAATCCCATGAAACTAAGAATCATCGTGTTTAAGGATTTGATATCTACAGAGGGAGCTGATCCTCTTCCACAGACTTTCACCTGTTTTATATGTTTTTAACGTCAACCATCAGTAGGGTCAGGACGATAATAGATCGCAATAAACAACACTCACAATAAGCTGAAAATGGTGAATTGTCATTGTCAGGATAATCATGAATCGAAATAATCGTGAATATTCTCGCATGAACGAAAGCTGTCTAGCTCGCTGACGTACCGTCACACATTGATTTCCTTTTTCATTTTGATTTCTCTAAGCCCGTCGCTGTGGCTGAAGGCACGGCTTACACCATATGTCCCCCACAAAAACAAAAAACAAACCAGATGTGTGTAAATATGAAAGATTCCAAACTATAACCGACAGGAAGATGAGCTCACCACCGTTTATTCATCCTTTATTTGCGCAGGGAAACCTCATTTATCATTACTTATTTAAGATTCTTTGTTTTTCACTAAAGCAGATGTTTGTCCTCTCTGTGATTTTCTTTGTTGTTTGTTTGAAAAATGGTCTCGTCAAGATGTTTGCAAGGAAAGAACGAGGTTACAGCACCTAAGTTCCAATGAAACCGTAGCTTGCCAGCTCCCTCTGTTTCCAATCTTTATGCTACACTAAGCTAAGATAAGCTGTCAGCTGGCCTTGGTTTCATATTAAGTGCACATGTTGAGATTTCAATCAAATCATCTAATGCCAAAATATTCTTTTAACATTTATTGTTATTGTTAGAAAAGCTGTCAGAAGAAATGAGTCACAGTGTGTCTTGAGACTACACACACAGCTCTCTGCTGAGTTTTGGCTCTCCTCATTAACGCTGTACATTTGTTGTGTTAACTTTCCCACATTACAAGAAAAAAAATTGTATTTGCAATAAATATTGAAGTTCTGTCATTAATTGTAAAATGTCTTCATTATCAGAGACATCAACGTCCCCGCAGACAGTCTCTCTCAACGTGCAAGTCATGCTTTTTGTGCCCCGTTAACTTCCCTTCTCGTGCTTTAACGCTCCGTGCATGTGACTGCGAGGCGAGATGCCGTGACATGAATGCTAATTAGCGCTGTCCAAACTGTTGAAAAGGCCTGCCGATGTTATTTACTCCCGCTCACAGTGACTCAAAAGAAGAGTTGTACCACAACAGTGGCCGAGTCACAGACAGTTAAGGGGGAAAAAATGCACATTGTAAGCAAAGTCCAGTGATCGCTATGGAGCTGAAAGGCCTGACCTGCTATCACATGATAGTCATAACGAAAATGGCGAGGGAGAGGCAGGAAAACAAAGAGGCAACAACAAAACCGAAGCAGAAAACAGGATTATTCCCCTTTTTTAGTTTGCGTGTATTGTATAAGGCTCAAATATAGTTTACCTTTCACAGTGTGGCAGCTCAGACATTCTGCTAAGTAGTAAATGCTCCATAATTTCTCAGGCGCCCACTTTGGTTTACTGCGCTGTGGAGCTCCATCAGATAACTGTCCTCTACTCCTGAATGCTATTTTTGTAGAACCTCTAATCTAGTTCATCTTACGAGACAGCGTGAGAGACTTAAAGAAGGAATCGCTGCCGTTGCCACTAAACAAAGATTCCTCAGATGTCCCGTCTCTGTTGCAGGGGTTGGCTTTGACAGAGATGCTAGTGTGCGCTGCTCGCTCGTTCACTCGCAGTCTGTGCTTCAGAGGAGGAGGAAGCTGAGGAGACGGAGGACCGTCGCTGGCGTTCCCAGACAGGTGCAGAGGGATTTAGGTATGTAACTGATTGTATTGCATGAATGAATGCGTGTGGTGGTTCAAACTGCTGCTAAGGAAGTCAAATAAAGGTGATGTTTCTTTTATATGCTGTAATGTTTGACACATGCTTACACGAAGTGTTTAGTGTGAAGGGTTTAAATCACATGTATTTTTCCATCACAGAGAAAATGTGGCCGCTAGAAATACAAAGCAGTTCAGTGTATTAAGTGTCGTGGTGTGTTAAAATCCACATCAGTGTACGACAGGAGGAAAGCTTCGTTATATGTCGACACTAATATGAAAGGAGGCATAGTCACATTTGATCTACTTTTTAAAGATAATTTTAGGACGTATCGTGCTTTTATTAGCCAGGCGACAGAAGAGAGATGACAGGAAATGAGGCGAGAGAGATGACACGCAACAGAAGTTCTCAGCTGGATTTTAAGCAGGATTCTAATTCATTGTCAGGTACTGACACGGAGAAATGTGTTTTATATGTTTGTACTATTGAGACAGACACTGAAAGGTGGAAATAAGATGAACTTATTAAGAGCAGTAGAGCGTGCTCATCTCAGTTTTAATCTAAAGTTGTATCTGAGTTTCTTTCTTCCTGTCTTCTTGCAGATTCTGATGACTCTCCTGGCTCCAGAGAGCGGACAGTGATAGTTCATGCCAGTCCCGATATCACTCCCTCCAGTGAGGAGCTGGCCAGTCATCTCGGCACCAGAGACTCAGGTTGCCAGACGGAAGATTTTCTGATTTCAGGCGCGCCGTCTCGGAGGAGGATCAGGGCCCAGAGAGGCCAGGGAGTCTCCCTCTCCCTCTCCCACTCTGCAGGCAACATCTTGTGTCTACAGGACAGCGCCGACGCCATGTTCACCACCTCTGTGGGCGCGCGGCTGCGCTCCCGGAGTCTTCCCCGAGACGGGAACAGGATGATAGACAACGGGCACAATGACAGCGATGATGAGGTGGAGCTCCCCCCCTTCGACACTGTGGACTTCCTGCCTGGACCTGGGGAGCTGATTCTGAAGGACGAAGAGAGCGCAGACGACCAGGCCATGTCTGAGCACCAGCTGGGTCTGAAGTACAAGCAGCTCATGGAGAGTCCAGAGCGCAGCTGGATGGAGAGGACCAGATCGCAGCTGCCCAGGAAGACCGACATGGGCAGCTGTGAGATCTCATCCAGCTCAGACACCTTCAGCAGCCCTGTTCACTCCGTTTCAGTGGCGGGGGTGCTGGGAGGACAGATGGACCACAAGGACGACCACCAGTCCTCAAGCGGGAACTGGAGCGGGAGCAGCTCCACCTGCCCCTCCCAGACCTCAGAGACGATCCCCCCCGCAGCCTCTCCACCGCTGACGGGCTCCTCACACTGTGACTCCGAGCTCTCCCTGAACACTGCCACTCACGCCAACGACGACCAGACCAGCTTCATGCTGGACCACTACCAGGGCCTCCGGACCCAGCGGGCAGGCTCCTTCTCCTCCACAGCTATGGACATATTAGAGGAAGTAGGGGCCGGCACTCCCATCGATCGGGAGTGGAGCTACCCCCTCCCGGACCCTCCGCACTCACAGGACTTCAGCCCCGAGCCGAGCAGAGAGGCTGAGAGCAGCCTGGGCTGCCCCAGCTTCACCAGCATGGCCACCTGTGAGAGCAGCTTCTCCGACAAACCTATGTCAGAGAAAGCTGACTCCGTCTCACACTACTCTGTAGACACTGAAGGCTACTACACCTCCATGCACTTTGACTGCGGTCTAAAAGGTAGCAAAAGCTTCACGTATAACTATGCAGCCCCGGGCTCTGACTGCAGCCTGTCTGAACTGAGCGGTCTCATGACTCTGGGGAGACGCTGCCTGTCTCTAAGGAAACCAAAGGCGAAGCCGTGTCCGCCCAAGAGGAGCTCATCCTTAAGAAAAATATGCAGTGAGGGACACATCCCTGACAAGAAAGAACCAAAGATTTCATGTGGGCAGCAGCTTCCACTGTCTTCTAAGGAGAGGAACCTGCAGCTGGTGTTGTCTGGCTCTCCAGCTCATTTAGAGAACTCTTCACTGGTCAGAGAGCCCCTCGTGGTCTGGGGGGTGGAGGGCTCGGCTGATCTACCCGACTTGGGCGTGTTCAGCTCCACAGATGCGCATTCGTTTAAGGACGACGGGGTTGTGCAGACAGACTATGCAGATCTATGGCTGCTGAACGATTTAAAATCCAGCGATCCTTACAGGTCTTTGTCGAACTCCAGCACAGCGACAGGGACGACTGTCATCGAATGCATCAAGTCACAGGAAAGCTCCGAGTCTCAGACGTCGCAGTCCGGCTCCAGAGCCACCACCCCCTCACTTCCATCAGTGGAGGGAGACTTCAAGCTGACGTCTCCGGACAAGCTGGCAGCTCTCGCCAGCCCATCCAGCGGCTACTCCAGTCAGTCAGAAACCCCCACCTCCTCGTTCCCCTCCGCCTTCTTCCCTGGACCGCTGTCGCCGTCCAGCGGCAAGAGGAAGCCAAAGGTTCCGGAGAGGAAGTCGTCTCTCTCGTCGCTGTCGCTGCAGTCGTTCTCCTGCAGGGACGGAGCTGCGTCAAAGGGAGACCTGGAGCTGCCGATCATCCCCCCCTCTCACCTCGACTTAAGTGCCCTTCACAGTGCCGGAAACAAGTCTTCAGCTTTCAGGACGCAGATTCAAATCCTTCACCAAAACAAGCAGAAAGCCCCAGTGTCACCCAAACCTGTAGCTCCACCCAACTCAGAGGTGTTTAACGCCCATCCCATGTCCATCACGCCCACAGTGCTGCACTCAGTGCAGCTCCGGTCCATCAGTAAAGACCATGAAGGAAGTCACGAGGATAAAACCGCTCCCAAATGTCCTGTGAACTTTACTAGCATACTTTCCAGTTGTAAATCCTTGGAGCTTAAAAGTCCCCAGCTACACAACTCACATCATCACACACCCTCTAAGGGGTCGTGTGAATCAATGTTTACCTCAAACGAAGAGCTCGCAGACGGAGAGGCAGCTTGTCAGAGTGAGACGAGGATCAATCAGGACAGAGAGACTCCTTTTGAGAGCGTGACAGCAATCAGACTGGAGTCAGAGTCGAGCAGAGAGTCGGCAGAAACACCTGTCTGCTCGCAGTCGGAGCAAAGAACTGAGCCGTGTGAAGAAGAAGCAGAAGAAGAAGAACAGATAAAAGCAGGTCCTCCTGTCTCTGTTCAGCACAGTTCACCCAACAGATCCAACGGTCACGACAAAGTGCCTGCTGCCAACGGCCAATCAGAGACGCTGCAGGGGAGTCCCATCAGTGACGAGACGGAAGCAGAATATGAGACGTCAGTTTCAGCCCAGAGTGCCTCTCAGGATGTAAAAGAGGAGTCCACGGCAGAGACAGGGGACCACTTCAGTAAAGGTAAAGGGTCACTGTCTTCATCATGTCATATCTGTGATCAGTCTTGACATTTATGGTCACTGACAGCAGAGGTTACTGCATGTATGTCATTTGGAATTAAATCTCCTCCTTGGTTGGACTTTAACTTGAAGATGCCTCTACGTGGCCTACATAAGCAAACGAGACCATCTGCCAGGAGGTCGGCTATTTCTAGTGTTCTTGAGGCTTATCACCGGCTCTGATTCCAGCCCATCTGGGTCAAATAAGTCATAAAATTAAGAGTCTCACAGAAGTTGCTGTGAGCTCTGACACCACAGCACTGAAATCCTCATCATCTCTTGTCCACAGTGGCCGCCAGAATAAAAAAAAAAACAGAGTTCCTAGAGTGATTGACTTGTTCTTCAATAATAAAAAAAATAATAATTAGTTCATCCTCACATGCTAGAAACGTCTGTAACCCCTGGTGTAGAACATTCAGTGTATGCAGTGAATTCTAATGTTGACTGCTTCCTGTCAACAGACTCTACGCCCAGTGACATCACCGCGTCCCCTCAGAGTGACGAGTCGAAGCCGGAGGATGACAGCGTGTTTCTGTCGCCCACCAAAGCTCGGACCACTGAGGATCTGTTCGCCGTGATACACAGGTAAGCTCCTCTGACAGCCGCCTCTCTGTCCTCACTTTCAGTTTACAGAGACTTAACCGGATTTCTTCATGTTCAGGTCCAAAAGGAAAGTGCTGGGCCGGAAGGACTCCAGTGAGTTGGGTGTGAGGAACCGCCTGGCTACTGCATCGGGGAACACACCGCCTAGCAGCACCGTCAGCTCTCCGGTCTCCCTGGTGTCACCCTCCTCCCCCATGACCCCGCCCGGCCTGCAGAGGGTCACCGGGCCCATCTACAGGAACGTAAAGAGGTCCAGCACCTCCAACGAGGAGTTCAAACTGCTGCTGCTGAAAAAGGGCAGCCGCTCAGACTCAAGTTACCGCATGTCCGCCACAGAGATCCTCAAGAGCCCCATCGCTCCTAAATCTCCTGGAGACTCGCTGACGGAGTCGCCCAGACAGCCTGAAGAGCCCGCCTCCCCCCTGCAGCCTCCACCAGGACCAGATCAGCTCTCCAGCCCCTATCCCAAAGCCAACGCTGAGGGCTTCTCCCCGAAATCCTTCCACATGTCCGCTGCCTCGAGGCAGGGCCGCTCCAGAATCCCGCCGCCCGCCAACAGCAGCCGCTACGGCATGCGCAGCAGACTGTACCCGGTGCCGATGCAGGCGATCTCCGAGGGCGAGACGGAGAACTCGGACGGGAGTCCTCATGACGACCGCTCGTCACAGGGCTCCACGTAGAAACAGTGAGAGGTGTCGAGAGGTATGATATGATTTCGTTAGTTTACAGAAAAAAACAAAAAACAAATGGACCAGAATGAGTTTTAATATATATGAGATGTGCTGAGGAGGTTTTTCAGAACATTAGGGATAAATCATGTGTTAATAATTATGCTTTTACTAACTGTGGCTGAGTTTCATAGCTGTTTCCTTTTGGTTATCGTGTGGATACTTTGAACGATTTTATCTGTGTTCGGAAATCTTTTATACATACAGTACGTCTAAATAATATCCTTATGATATGAATACATTAGCAACAGGGAACCAGATTATTATTATAATTATTGTTATTATTATTAATGAATAGAAGTGATGAACAAAACATGAATCCAGTTCAGTTCTACAGAAAACTCCCTCCCTTCAACCCGACTGCAGTATATAAATGTTAAATCTTAACTTCCCTGCTGTCAGATTTATCTTCAGAATTTTAAGAAAAACGCGCCCAGTTTGACATTTCTGTCAGTATCTTGTAGAAAAAGAGAAATATATTGGATGAGCTGTATGTATTCTGTGAATACCTATGCAATTAGACTCCATTTTTACATTTCTTGAATCCAGTTGTACAGATTATTATGAACCCCCGTCATCAGGATCAGCACTGTGAGAAACAGCAGTGGCAACAAATAAATAAAATGTGAAGCCTGGATGCATTTGTATATTTTACTCAGTCCTTTTAAAAGCGTATTAAATAAAATACTATAATGAATTAAAAAAACTATTGCTACGTTTTTAAATTCTCATGCAATAAGAAAAATAACTAGAGGTGAGACGGGAACCATCGAAGCACTAACTCGACAATCTTAGGAGACGAGAGGAGAGCAGGTGTTAACATGGGAGACGAAAAAGTGAACAAAAAGAGTCGGAGGTTGTGAAACAGGTGAGCTGTAAAAGAACAAGGAGGTCAAATGTTTGTTTTTATAAAAACGCGTATTAAAAGGTCATTTCTGGTTTGCTGACTTGGTGTGTTTACGAATCGTTTGAAAGAGGCGAGTGGAAAGTGTTCAGGAGGATCTAATATGCCTTATTTTACTCAACAAGAGACGGGAAGTGACGGAGAAGCCTCAGCAAGTTGAGTGTTTTCGTGAGATTTTTGGGGGGTTTTGATGGAGGATGGAGGGTTAAATCTGATGATGGAAAGAACAAGGTATGGATTTGGAAATAAGGCATTTTTGTACCAAATGCTCCTCTATTTTACTCCCCGTCAAAAATCGAACCTGCCACGGTTTCGTGTTTCCTGTGTGGCAACAATCGAGATATATTTATTTTTGTAACCGACACAGAAAATCTCTGCACGCTCCCTGATTTGGTTCTACACCTTCAGACAACCTACAGCTGAATTATGCAACGAATTGCTGGTATTAATAATCACATATTTTATTCAGATGCTTATTTTCCTTACGAGAGACACGTTTTAAATCTTATTTCAGACACTGGTTTGCAGAGAAAAATGGGATGAGCAACTCGATGATGTCATTCAAAGATGGCACGAACAGTCATAAGCTACAAGTGAGGTTATAGTTGTAACCCTGGCGCTCTGAGTCCCACACGCTCACAATAATGTTATAGACACATGGTGTTCACTGCAGTGATGGACGCTCGACCATTATGCAAAAATAATAGTCTATGTAGCCATATTACCCGATGGAAGAGTCGTTCTTCTCCACAGGTACACTGTAAATATCTTAATTTTGGCCTTAATGATGCTCCATACTAATGCAACGTCATAATATAACAGGGTACACATCGGGGTCGTGTGTGTGAACCTTCATTCCAACCTTTTTTCTTTTTGATTCTGTTTGGTTTTTTTTTGCACTGATAAAGTGACGTTTGTGAAGTTTCATGTGTCTCTTGCTGTACCTGGAGGTATTTATAGACCTTTACATGGAGCTGTTTGACTTTCCTTCAGTAATATTCACGCTCGGTTCGCTTCAGGAGCGAAACGAGATGCTTCTGCCAAAGGCTAGAACGTGCACGTTAGTGGCATCCAGCTGTTTTGTTATTTTCTTCCTCTGCCCGTTTACTTGACTGAAAACATAAAAACTGATACTAAAGAAGAAACACAGCGTAACTTACTGTATGGTACTAGATGCATTTCACTTCCTCTGTGTACTGTAGGTATCAGCTTTGTAATTTTTTTTTTTTGTACAAACTTGTAAATACGATGACTTTTGGAATCGTCTCAAAGGTTGTTGAATTGTTTCTTAATGTAAAAAATGAAAAAAAAAAAAGAAATGTTTTCAAAAGTTTACATTAATTTCAAAACCTTTGTATATTTTTGAGCTGTGGAACACTTTGTCTTGTATTTATTTTTTAGTAAGCATTGTGGAAATCCCATAGTAAATCCTATCAAAGCCAAGTGCTAGCACCACAGGCTGCTTAGCAAATGTGTATAAAAGACAAATAAATGTGACTGCTTTGAAAATGGCTCTCTGCCTCGCTGGTTAATTGCATGTTGTTGTTGTTTTTTTAAGGGTGTCATGGTTTTTGTTTGAGGACAACATGTTGGGATTTTTGTTTAAATCATCAACAGAATCCCCAGAACATTTTCACTGACGGGCCTGTGATCAAGTGTTTTTAATCGTGTGTTTTTGCTTCTTTTACTCAACAATCCGAAGAATCCCTCGACCTGTTTATGGTTCTCATCAGATTGAAAGCAGTATTACTGTGTCTGCAGTCTCAGCTTTGTCTTAAACAGATGGCGCCATATCTCAAAACAAGATGAGACTTGAGAATTAGAGAAAGAACAAACAGTATAAATCAGATGTATTTTGTCCTCGAGTGATCAACAGAAAAGTGGTCAGTTTGAGTTTTTAAGCACTCTAACATTGTCTCACGTGTATTCATGTGTATATATTTGTCTTAACTTGTGTTTCTTAAAGAGAATTAGAGGTTTTGAGTGATATTCTGGAACATCATCTGAACACTAGAGGGCGTTCTTTAGCTGAATGTCCTGTGGATGATTTAAAAGCAAATTTGGAATCCATTTAAATTAGGCCTCTCTGTGTCTCAGGCAGAGACAGATCTTTTTTTTTTCCAATCTTACATCTGAACCGGTTCCCCTCCGGACTCGGGTCTGAGCTGCAGTCATTAACATGTCATTCCTGCATGTGTTCTGTCACTGTCATGGTCGCGCTGCAGCTCTAAAGACAGCCATGAATTCTCTTTGTTGCTCTGGATAATGTCAAACCGGTTTGTGACGGACAAAAACTCCTTGTTCTCGGTCATTGAATGTCAACTGAGTTCAGACTGGAAGTGAAAAGGAGAAAAAAAAAAGGTAAACAAAGCCCGGGACTGTTTGTCACCCCATGTGGTTACCGATCGACGGGCACGCTGACCGTGACCCCTGACCTCGATTATCACTGGAGACTGGCGTGATGGTAGGTGGAGTAGAAATCAAGTATTTTTCATTCTCAAGGGAAGAACGTGGAAATAAAATCTGTAAGGAAGTGCTCGACAGTCTGCTGGTGGTGGTTGTCTTTCTGTCGGTGTTTGTCTTCATGCCTTACAGCAGGCTTTGTGTCACTATCTGCCCTCCGGCGCTAAAGACAGTACAGTGGATATTGTTGTAGGCCTTAAAAAGCTAATGTGGGCTCAACATGACTTTGATCATTGTGGGATGATGAAGGACAAGTAAAGTCCTTCCAAAGAACGTACACAGCTGCACCACTGCGAAAACGGAAAAGAGGAAAGGTGGTATGTCTGAGAGAGACAGAGACAAAATGGCCAATTCAATGATTTACCAGCCATGGATATTAAACTTACCCTTACTAGTGCGTATTAACTACTGTGGGAAACATTCATATTTGAAGGGAGTTGATGAATAAAAGAATGTTTATTTTGTTGCCTTCTTACCTAAGATTGTCTGATTGCAAACATTTTACAACACCAGGCTTGTAAACGGAGGTGAGTTTGAGTCATTTAATGTATTAGTATTGTATATATGTGTATGTATTAGTACGTAATAATATTCTTTGAGCTCTGTGCAGACGCCTCACCTCGTCAGTGTCACTGAGGCTCTGTGGCTTCCTGTCCTGTACGGCCGTGCACGAACCCTGCAGTCATGTTTCCAGTCAGGGCGGTTTCGATTGCTGCTCTGTAGAAGCTGATGAGAAGTTGGCTTGAATAAAAGAACGGAGTCCATGTCTCTGAGCGGGTGAAACCGTAGTCCACAAAGAACTGAATGAGTTTGTCATCAAAACATGTCAGTCCAAAGAACACGATGACAGGAAATCAGGATTCAGTCCAGGAAACCGTCGTCCAACTAGAGCGGCAGCAGCTGCGACGTCCTCAGCAGCCTGTTCCTCTGCTCACGCTCTCAGCTCCTGGTTCCTCTCATGTCCCAGAGTCCGGCTCATCTGCTCGTTCTGGAGAAACCAACAGGGACCATCAGTACACTGCTGATACATCACCCAGATCTGAAACCCATAGTGAAGTGATACTCACACTTTTCCTTCAGGCTCCTGTGGCTCGTCTCCAAAGTTTTGCTCGTCTCGTTCGTCTCGGTGATTCATCCTTTCAACTGGTTTTGTGTGTTTTTGTGTAGATTTTGTGTGTATTTGTCAACATTGACAATGACATATCTGACATTGTGGAGGTTTTGTGTGTATTTGTGGTGGATTGTGTGTATTTGTGGAGGTTTTGTGTGTGTTTTTGGAGGTTGCATTTATTTGATTTCATTTGAAAGTATTTATCATGTGTATACACTGAAAGCCACAACATTACAGCCAGTGACAGGTGAATTACATCCATCATTGAGTTCCAATGCCGGGTTCTGTTGGGTACCGTGAGTCCTAGCATTCATGTGGACGTCTCTTTGACAAACACCAGTCACCCAAACACAGCTGCAGACCGAGTACACCCTCTCATGGCAGCGGCACTCCTTGATGGCAGTGCCCCCCCAGCAGGACAACACGCCTGCAACACTGCAAAAACTGCTCAGGAACGACCCGAGGAACGTGGGAAAGAGCTAAAGGTGTCGACCTGGCCTCCAGATTCCCCAGATCTCAATCCGATTGAGCTTCCACTGGATGCAGTCTGAGCCAAGAACAATCCACGGGGGCTCCAACATGGATGGGAGTTGACCCAAGAGTGCTCAACTGGATTGGGATCTGGGGAATTAGGAGACCAGGTCAACACATAGAGTTCTTCGTCAGGTTCCTCAGACCATCCCTGGGCAGTGAGAGTGCTGCTGCCATGAGGGGGGGCACTTGGTCTGCAGCTGTGTTTGGGCGGGTGGTGCTTGTAAATATATATCTGAGGACGAGCCCGTTAACTATCTTGACTAAAATCCTTAATTCAGGTCATTTAGCGCTCATTCTACTAACATATAACATACAAGGACTACCTGGGGCCCAAAGAATGAACTTCTGTAAAAAGGTGACTTACTTCCTATCAAAATCTTATTAGCAGCGTCATTATAGTCAATTAATTAAACAGATGAACATTATTTTGCAATTGGAAGTTGCAGCTGATCGTGTGAAAGAAAATATATACTTTAAAACTGATAGACTTTAAAAGAAAACTCTAATCCGATCTGATCAGAAGCTCCTGCAGCGCCTTTAATTCTGTGACTTTGTGACATCACACTGCATCACCACGTCATTAACTAGCATAATTTATGCCTAGGAGGCTTGTTGAGCATGTAGGAATTAATTTAGCACAGCTGCTCTGTTGTTGTTAGCTGTGCTGGCTCAGTCGTGTGTGAGCTGACCAATCAGAGCAGACTGGGTCTTCAGGAGGGGCCTTAAAGAGACAGGAGCTACAACAGATCGTTTCAGACGGATGACAGTGCTGCAGCAGTGGACAGCCTGAGAAAACTGATGGGTTTTTTGTGCATTAAAGAATCGAAACCTATTATAGTGGTAACCCAAAATAAAAATTTTGAACCCAACAATGAGCAAAGTATGTTTCAGATTTATAATGCCTTCAGATTTACTCACTAAAGTGCTTAATATATCATTGACCTGTACAGTCACTCCTTTAGTCTGCTTCAAAACAGGAAGTAGAGCTGCAGTGACGTCAAATATTGAATGAATAGCTCAGAATAATGAAAATACTGCAGTACTCAAACCTTTCAGAACCCACAACGGTTTCTTTTGTTACTGGTAAACTCACTCTGTGGTTTTTCATAAACTGTTTATTTAACTGATCTTTATTCAAAAGAACAAGAGAAAGACGATATTTTACCATTTGGTTGCGTTTGTCATAAACGTATTGTTTTCAGACGAGGGGAGGAAGGGTGGCAGCGGCTCTTTTTCTAAAGATTACTTGATAACCCTGGGGAGGGTCTTGCTTTTTCATACAATCAAATAGGAAACTCATCCCCCCTCCCCGGCCCAGAAACACTCATTTATATGTAAGTGGTGATTCAAACTGTAGGTGTCTGTGTCCAGCTCATGGGGAAAAAACTCAGAGCGTAACATCGAGGATCATACAGCCTACGTGTTTGGATTTGTAATGTCTCCTCCATCATTTGTAGCCTCACTGTACCGGAAACAGTCCTGAGCTCATCCACACAGATTAAATTGGGTATTGATGTGTGCCATGTGAGTAATACTGAGTGTATGCACGGTGGGGGGAGGAGCGCCGAGGAGGCAACCACACCAAAGTCACCACCAGGCCACCAGGGTGTACTGCGAGGCTCATTATATTGCATTAAATAGACTCCCCCCGGAACAATGAGAGGCCCCGGGGCCCCACAGCAGAGCCTGAGGCTGGCTGGGACTGATATGGAGACCCAGGGGATCCTGCTCACCCGGGCCGTCACTACCAGACTTTCATCAGCAGCTGCCAAACTCCATTCTCCTCCGCTGCTGTCATCAGACCCTCGGCAGGCTCGTACTGTCGAGGGTACTGCGTTAAATAAAGGAACAAAAATACCGTCCAGCTCTCAGAAATCATACCCTGCTCCTGTACTGTCGACTGTGGGCGTATCCCGCTTCATTTCCTTCAGTTTTTTTGGACTTTTTTTGTGTTTATTATCTGGGTTGGTTTGGTGGAATGATTTGGCTCAAGTTCATGTGAGGCTATGTTCATATTCACATCTTGATTTATGAGAAATTACAGCCTGGTTAAGCCGACACAGTCCACACCACAGTTTATTATATCTGTCTGTGATGAGATAAGGAGGTCATAGAGAGAAAATCTATCTCTGTTTAAAGGGGCATTGTGTAGTTTTGGAGAAGAAAATTCAAACTCAAGGAGTTAATAACACAAAATCAGAAATATTTTAACATAATTGAATAAACAAGGTGTTCTAAGAGGAAGATAAGGCCCCCAGAACACTGTTGGATGCTATTTAGGCGGCGGGGTCCGCCACATATAAACAAAGTGAGACATTATGAAGTGGTGTTTTGTTTGTTTGTTTAAGCATTAAAATCAGACAATGAAGATCATTTTCCCTTCTGATTAAAATGTCTTCCCCAACACTACATAGTGCACCTTTAAACCTGATTAAACATGATGTATTATTGGAAATCTGATTCTCCAGATATTGTAAGTGCAGAAAATGATTCACTTATTCACAAGAAAAAATTCAAAGATTTGAGAAAAGTCTGAGGAAATGAACAGAATTGTCATCGTAGTGGTTTGTTTCTGTTTTTCCTTATAATCTCACAGTCACTGGAGACCTCTTGTAGGGGCCCGACCCTCAGATTGGGAACCGTTGCCTAGGTTACACTAGCAAATAAATTAATTGAATTTGTCAGTGTACCAATTTAATACAGCCCTGATTGCTTTGAGGAAGTGCCAAATTATATGCTTTCTTTCAGGAAACGTTTATTTTTTTTCCTCTTTTTTGTTTGTTTTTGTTAATGAAGCCTCTGACCGACGTCATGTAAAGAAAACATGTTTTGCACTTTAAGTATTATCTTTTATGTTAAACCACGTGTATTCATGTTTACCCTTTAATATCTGAAATGTATTTAGAGAAAAAATAGAAATAGAAATAATCAAATAAATATCTTTATTTTTTAATCCGTCCCTGTGCAGAGAGGAGGAGGAGGAGGAGGAGGACCCGCTGACTGAGCTGCGTGCGCAGCTTCAGTCTGGAGTCGCTACGACGGGACCGCAATGAAGAGATAAATAGAATCCTTATCTATTTATTTTTTTAAGTATTCCCGGTCCTGCTCGTTGATACGTGAGAGGGGGCAGCTGCTGCGGGAGGCTGCGAACGCGCTCGTCTGCTTGTGAGGTGAGTAAATCCTCGCTGCTCTTCGCAGGAGTGTTATTTTATAGAAGAATCAGAGCGGAGGAGAGGAGAGATGGAACAGGGTGAGCCGAGGCTTTTCTGGTCACTACGTCACTCACACGCTCGAGCATTAATTCGTTTTAACATTAGCGCGTTTGGATTAGCCGGCAGTTATTAAGCTAGCAGCACGAGCTCGGGGTTATCAACGTTTTTTTCTCGCATTTCAGAGACGTTTTGCGCAGCTAGCTTGTTCCGTGAAACGCTGTCTTGTCAGCGCCAGCTCGTTTTATTTAAATATGCGCCATTTGATCAGGAACTTTAAAAATAACAAGTCTGTTATTTATGTTTATTTGCTCCCCGTCGTCTGTTTATTAACTGTCTTTATGGCAGCGGAGCGTCACGCGCCTCCAGCCGTTGATGTTCTTGCCGTGAGACGTGCGCAGACACGACGCGCAGCCTGTTCATGGCGAACCGTCGGCTCCCTGACGGACCAGACACATCAGTGAGCGGCTCACAAAGCTCCTGTCTGCCCGGGAGGACGGTCACGGTGTCTGTAGGGAAATGAAAATGTCTCCAGCGGAGGAATAAGCCGAATATCCTCAGATGAACCCGCTCAGGGCCTGGACCCGAACAGCCCGGGTGTGTTGGGCTCCTGTCACAAGTGCTAATACAGAACTGCTTAAAGAAAATAGCGAATTTTAGCTTGAATATCTATGTATCTATCTCATGGCAGGAACACTGCAGCCCTTTAATCTCTAATGTTTCTAATCTAATTTCTAAATGAACGTGCAGTTTGTTTAAAGGGACCTCTTACTGTCATCTATAACAAATATATCTGCCAAAAAGGGGAATAAAATCCATATTACTATTAGTGGTAAGCCTTTGTTTGAGTGTGTGCTGAAATATGATTAAATGGATGAATATTCTCACTATTCCACACAATGAAGACTAAACCAATTGTATTCATTAGAAGTGTTCAATTATTCATCAATCATCAGTATTACTGAGGGATTTAGAGGATCAGCTGTGCCAGCTGAATAAAGGAAAAATCTGCGCTGATGTGAGAGCAGCTTGCATCAGTCTGAAAGGATGTAAAGCTAATGAATGTGTCTTGCTAATGAGATGTAATTGACTATTGGAGCGGAGGGGTGTTGAGGGGCGATGACCTTTAGATCATCAGCCGTGCTCCATCCATCACCCGTCCATCATCCGTCCATCCCCGGGTGCTTTGTTCTGTCAGAACTCTGGAGCAGAACGAGAACACAGAATCGAAGACAGAAAGAGAGTCGTTGTTGTAATGTTTTTGGACTCCGGTGCTTTTTAATGCAATTGAAGTCAAGGCGTTGTTGTTTTCCCCCTGGTATTGACTTAGTAAAGCATACATTCCATCAATGAGGCGAGGAGAGGAAAAAAAAAAAAAAAAAGGAAATGTGGAAATCATTACAGTAACGGGGACAGGGGAGGGATTTCATTTGGCTCTCTGTTAGGTCTCTTCTTGCCTATTTACTCAATTAGCTGTTGCTGGCCGGAGAACACAAACCTCTTACAGATGATTTTCGACGTGTTGCTGTTCTTATCAGCCCTTTTAAAAAAACTCACCGTGCGTTCGTTCAGTGACAAGATTGGGGGGGGTTTTGTTTGTGTTGCGTGTTTCTTCCATTAGCTCATATTAAAGGAAAACTGCATTACTCTGGTGCTATTTTTTTTACCAGCCTAATCTACAAACAGTATCATCATGTTGAAATAGGAACGTCTAACTCTGTTAACAAGCTGGATTTAGGGAAGATTGATGAGTTGAACCTACGGCTATTTCTGGAAGGAAGGTTGTGTTTCATTTTTCTGACATTTCCCAGACCCTATACTCTGAATTTGTACGGCTTTGCACATGTCCGACTGGTCTGTTTGACATCAGTTCATCATTGACCACAAGGACGGTGGTTATTCAAGTCGAATTTAACTCAGCAGGAGCAACTAAAGATTATAGATTTATCTGTCTTTTTGCTGACGTCTTTCTTTGACCTTCCCTCTCTATGATAACACAGAGACAAAGCGAAGTCACAGCGTCAGATAATGTAGCGGGGGGGGGAAAAAAAACAAAGATGAGTATGGTCTCTATGTACTTTGGCCCGCTCTGGACTGCGCTGGCGAAACTTCCTCCTGCAGAGTTTGACGTTGTGCTCACATGATTCGAGCGAAGAGAAGCCGGAGCGGTGAGCTGTGAACCGCAGCGTGTGTCACCCTGCTGCTGATTACTGCTCAGCATCAGGTCACCTGATCTAAAAGGCTCAGAATAAATGCTCTCTAACGCTATTTTTATTTCTGCTCATAAAACACGGAGCTGAGACATAAGAAGATATTTCACCCTGACAGCTAAATCTTAGAGGAACCATTAAATTGAGTTTTTCTCGTGCGGGCCATTTTTCTCACTTTGTGCACCATCGGGCCGAACCACTGGAGTCTGTGACAGAAGGGGAGTCTCAACCAAGAAAGACTTCTTTCATATTGGTCAGTGAGGCTTAATCGTGTCATAGACCTCATGACCGCGTTATCAAGCAGGAAATGTCTTGCCACAAACTTCCTGGAATGCAACTGAGACTGTGGCATCGAAAAGGAGGAAAAATAGAATCGCTTTCTATTCAGGCTTTATTTAGAAAATCAGATCTCGATTTTTTTTTTTCTTTCTTATAGAATGAGGAACAATTGAGGTTTTAAGGATGTCAAGAAAAAAATCTGTTGGAAGTTATGTTGTCAAAAATATAGTTTTTCTGATATATTCCGAATATTTTAAATGGTTTTAATATTATTTTTCTGCAGTATTATACGGTGGTACCAGCTGTGCTTTCACGCCAAATCATTTTTAAACTTGGGGCTATTTAAAGGAGACATTATGCTCATTTTTTAGATTCATACTTTTATTTTGTGTTACTGCTAGAATAGGTTACATAAACACATCAGCACAGTCCAGTGCTGCAGCTTTGTTGTATTCCCCCTCTGTCTGAAACACTGTTTTTCGTCTCTTTAAGTAAAGATTCACTTGCGAGCAGATGAGTCTCCGTGTTCAGCGTGATGAAGTTTAATGTCCCTGATGACCTCTGTAGTCTCATTTCGCCGCTTGTAAGCAACCGCCCTTAAAAAGTCCCATAAACACTTTATATTTCAAGCGTTGGGTATTTACTGTCGTGTTTTTTGTGTCGTAGAACAAAACCTGGAACTCTCTTAAGCTTCTGTTAACCACAGACCTTATTTCAGGCCTTGACTGTGAGAAGAAGGAACCAGAAGTGCAAAAATGCTAACTTAATTCCTGGTTAGGGCTCATTCCTGCGGCGCTACTGTATCACATTTAGAAACTCCAGTATCACGATGACACTAGTTGGAAGAGTCTTGCTTGTGCATGTGTGCCCATGCCTCGGCTTGGATTCACATGCCATCAATTTGTCCTTTTCGTCTGGCCTGTGATCTCTCGAGGACAAGCAGCGTGTGCGGTTCTTAAGTCTATTACATGCATATAGACGACCATGACCGGTGACCATCACTCAGACCGCGTGAAACGCCCACCAACCCAGGACCGAGTTGGGAAAACACGATGGAGCCGCAGCCTGAAGCTCTAAGTGCACGAGAGCTTTTATTGGGTTCTTATAGGGCATGTTGGAGCATGTTGATGTATTCCCGAGATGCACACACTTCCCAGGCCTTCCCCATGTGTAAAACAGCAACAAGGTTATCTGCCGACCGTCTGGCCGTAGATTCCCCTGTGTAATCCATCAGAGCCTTATTACAATGTCTCATCTATGTTACAGAACAATATAAAACCAGCCTGGGGGGACGGAGAGCTCCTCCTCGCTGCTCGGTGAGGCAACCCAACACCACATGAAGGCCACTCAGGAAAAAAAAAAAGTCACGCTTTTTTAGAAAATTGGAACTGCATGTGTGCATTTAATTGAGTTTTTCACTTAGAAGGTACGGCGTACTTAGCTGTTACATTTAAGGTTGTTTAAAGCGTGCCAGAGACCTGAGCGTTTTATCTCCGCTGCTCCATCAGTATGAATAATTGACCGTGCTGACATTGGATGCATTGTATCTCCAGGCACCCAGGGGATGTTTTATCACTACAGATGGATGAGGGCTGACAGCCAGTGCAGGCGAGACATGTGTCATGTGGAAGTGCCATGTAGTGAGGAGGAAAGCCGACACACAGTGTGATTAAAAAAAAAAAAAAAAAAGCATGACTACAGGATGCTGTCCTGTGATGATGGATTGATACGTGGATGGATATTTGGATTGTAATCTTTGTATTGTATTTCGCTGTAACCTTTTCTGTGAGGATACTGAAGCTCGGGGGTCTTTGCTCTCGCATGTAAAACACTTCTGTCCCTTCAGCTGCATGTGGCCTAATTACCCCGGGCTTTAACTGAGACCTGAAGCCAGAGAGACGAGTGGAGGAGGGAAGGAAAGGAAACAAATGGAGAGTGTAAAGCCTTTAAAGATCCAGTGGGCAGAAATTATATATTGGTATCAGAAAAGATAAAATAGAATCGGAACATCTCTAGTGATAAGACGAGAATCACTTGCCTGTGGGGGCTGTAACTAATTATCTATTGATCTGTTAATCATTATTTTCTTGTTTCACCAATTAATCATTTAGTCTCTAAAATGTCAGCAAACGTGTTAAAATGTCCGTCACAGTTTCATAGAGCAGAAGGTGTCGTCTTCTTATTTTCCTCTTTCGTCTTAACATCCCAAAATAATTCAGTTTTTTTCAAATACAAGCAGCGAGCGTCACATTTGAATAAATAATGATTCATCAAAATAAAAAAACAGTTAATCATAATAAGTAGAAGAAGAAGAAGATTACTAATATTGTATGTAACACTTTTCACAGAGCTCAAAGGAACTGTACTTAAGTTTAAAGGAAAACAACACACACACTATATTCATATGTATTTATATAAATAAATACTGTATAAATTGATTCTAATGTTGTCTTTTCACATACCGTATAAGTATAAATATTTAGCATTTAATGTCTTGTCCCTAATGCCTGATACAAAAGGTCAGGCAAGTGTGAAGCAAGGCAAGTTTATTTAAGTGTATTTGTGGAGCACCTGAACAAAGACTTCACATGGAGGGAGTTCAGCTGGAAAAGCCGGATTAGATATTTTATTACATCTTGTCAGAAACTCCACTGCGATGGAAACCCCCTTGTGTGTTGGAGGAACTGTAGTAACCAAAATGCAAACCACTATCACACTCTCTGTTTTCAAGGAGTATTGAAGACGGATACATAATGTTCAAAGGTTTAATGCCCCTCGAGATAACGATGATATTTATATATATATAAATTTAATGAATGTTTTGCTTGTCACCGCTAAAACGGCTCTAACCAGGAGGTGGTTATCAGAGGAGAGCCCACATTTGGATACATGGGTGGAAATCACATTGGACATTTACAGCATAGAAAACATTTCTGCATTTGTCGTCTGGAATTGGAACAATTTTCCTCAACCTGGGAAAAATGGGCTGAATATATAACTGAATAGAATTGATAACCTTATTTTATTTTCACAAATCATTAATTATATTGCAACGAAAATACTAGTCCCCTAATTCTACATAGTTTATTTTACTTAATTATGAATATTATCAGCTTTCTGTATGTTTGTACTTTGGACCACTTGAGCATACGCTGTGACAGGAATATATACCATAGAAATGTTTGAAATTAAAGTCAGTGTACATTAAATTGCAAGAAACAACGGGCTTTACGCGACACATATAACAGCCATGTTGGACTGTGTCTGTTTACCTTTTAATTTTTGATTACAGTAACAGCTGGGGATAATTGGGCTCTGAGACAAACAACAGACAGCCTCAGTCCTGCATCCAGTCTCAATTTCCTGTCTTAGATTACAATGGCTCAGCTCTAACATGGTTACTGGTGATGGTACATAATGAGCTGTAAAATCCCCTCATTCTCCCTCAGCTTACAGTGATCACTTGTTTGGGAGGAGTTGTGAGACCCGACGGTGAATTTTAATTGTATATTTTATTTTTCCCACCGTGGGAGAGATTTTCCAGCGACAGAGTAGATGTGCAGGACCCTGAGGCGGATTGTTTGACATTATTAAAGGGCCATGCACCAATTTTAAATGCCATTGTCACATTTTATAATGCCTACAGCCTGTGTTACAAACTGGTGGTGCAGAGTTTCAGGTAGGACAGAGCGGGCTGCATAATGGGAAATGTAGGAACCTGTGTATTTTTGAAGCTGTACCTGCACAAAGGACGAAAAGTCACGATCCTAAATATATGGAAGTACACTGCTACATCACTGGGCCTTTGTAATTCATCTCAATCTCAATTATGCAGAATATTTTTCTGACTCAAAAGAAAATGCTAAATGAAAATAATGATAGGATAAATTAAAAGATATTGATAAATTCCACTTAATTCAACTGTAGTTTGCGATATGTGTGTAAGATTTTAACACTGACTTTAAGTTTTTTATACATGTAAATGTTTGATTTATTACAGGAGACAGAATAAACTATATAAAACATGTAAATGTATGTAAAATACTTGAATAATATACACATTGTGTTTATGTTAAAGATTCTCTCTCAGTATAAACACAAATGGTTTGTGTCCCAAGTTTGCATCAGTTTGATTTAATCAGACAAAGTAATTCAATTTACTCACATTGACTCAACATGATAGAGAAACTTTAAATTAAGTGTGACGCTTTGAATTTAACTTATGTGATGGATGGAAACATGAATTTGAAATACTGAAAGTGGCAATTTGTTTTGTAACTAATCACTTAACAATGTGTTTCCTGTGTTTCAGGGCTGCCTAGAAGAATTATGGATGAGACCCGTCAGTAGCACTTGATGAAGATTTGGGCTGTTTCTTCAGACTGAACAATGGAGAGTAGTGATGATGTGTCTGTAACCATGACACAGTCTCAGACTGATGAGGTGGGGGGAGGAGACGTCCCCAGTAAAGTGGAGGATGGAGTAAGCCTACCTGTTCCTGCTGATTCCTGCGGCAGCAGCGTGACAGAACTGAGCAAAGGAGGGCTCTCGAGCCTGGCGGAGCCTCCTGCGCCGTCAGTGGTGAGCCCCGCTGCTGAATCGCCAGGAGGCGTGGCGCTTAAAGTCGCCACAACTGTCCTACACCCGATGTGCCTGGGAGAGAGCCCACTGATGCTGCCCATCCACCTCCAGATGGCCGGAGCAGCCGCGCCTCAGCTCGGCCAAATGGGGGCAGCACCGTACTTGATAACGAGCCAAAGCCCGGTTTCACTTCCTCTGGTCTTGGATCAGCAGGTCCTCCAGCACATGAGCCCCTCTGTGATTCCTCAGACCGCTAACTGCCCCCAGCACCAGAGCAACGTCCTGTGTCAGAACCCTTTGTCGTTTGGTTTACCTGCAGCTGCCGACCAGAAGTCAGCGGGACAAACGCAGGATGCTAACCTGCTCTCTCTCCTGCAGAATCCAGCTTTCGTAGCCCTCATGCAGGATCTCTTCCCCTCCCAGGCAGCAGGTTCATCGACCTGTCAGTCACCAGGCTCCGCCTTCTTCCCCCTTCCTCCCCTCACGCCTCCCTACACCTCCCCTCTGGCCCCGCTAGTCCCTCCTGCCACCCTCCTAGTCCCCTATCCTGTCATCATCCCCCTGCCAGTGCCTCTGCCAATCCCGCTTCCCATCCCCATTCCTGTTCCTCAGGCCGAGGACTCGAAGGGGAACATGCCAAAACCAGTTTGCACTGTGAGTAAAAGCACTCAGACTTCTCCAAAAGATACTACCTCTCCTTTGTTGTCTTCGAGCAGATGCATGCCGTCATTCCAGCCACAAAGCGTGACCCCGTCATTGCTTCCTGTAGATGAAGGACAGGCTCTGGACCTTTCTGTCAAAGCATGTCCAGTCGAACTAAAACAGGAATATCCCAGTCCGCAGCAGGACAGTGTGCTGGACCTGTCAGTGCCTGGTGTGAGGAAAAAGTGTGTTCAGGCAGACAAAGGAGTAGCTTTCCACTCTGGTCAAGACTCCAGCGGTACTTCTGTATCTCTGGGGGTCGAATGCACTCAGAGTTTAGATTCCAAACTCCTGGGCAGCCTGGCTTCGCTGGAGTTCAGCCGGCAGCACAAGTGGGTGGTTGACAGCAGTGCGGGTGGGTCGAGCTCTCGGAGTCAGGAGGCGTCTCTCAGCACCGCCGGAAACCTCGAGATAGTCAGCACCTCGCAGACGGCCAAGGTCATCGTCGCGGTGAAGGACGCCATCCCCGCCATCCTCTGCGGGAAGATCAAAGGCCTTTCAGGAGTCTCCACCAA
The DNA here is from genome assembly GCA_963678695.2 of Diplodus puntazzo. Taxonomy (NCBI): domain Eukaryota; kingdom Metazoa; phylum Chordata; class Actinopteri; order Spariformes; family Sparidae; genus Diplodus; species Diplodus puntazzo. Next base: position 7,012,060 of record OZ023163.1, on the reverse strand, counting down.
GAACTTTTCCATCAAACGGGACGGCAGCCAGGCTGCGTCTCTGCAGCAGCTGTACGGGGTGTCGACGGCGTCCCAGCTGGAGCAGCACGACCCCAACAACCCACTGAAAAAGGTCCCGAAGAGCCGGGCGATCAAACTGAAGAAGGTCAGCTCGCAAGAGATCCATTTCCTCCCCATGAAGAAGCAGAGACTCGCAGCGCTGCTACCCAGGAAGTGAAAGTGTTCAGCAGAGGGGGGATTAATAGTCGGACCGCTCTCTGGTAATCCCTCCGGAGCGTGTAACATAAAACACATGTGAGGACGTTCTGTAATCAAACTCATACACTTAACAATGTCCAATCAGCGCGTAGAGACTTTGGCTCCGAACGTTGCGTAAACTGAGGCTCATGAATGTCTGACAGAGTGACACAGTAGTTACAGAAATGGTTTCCATCGGACTTCTCTGCCGCGCTGTGTTTTATTGTACTGCACTACTCTCCAGTGTTATGCTAAACCATAAATGTGTGTGTGTGTGGCAGCTTAATGGGCTCTCCATGTGGCTTTGGAGATTGTCTCTTTGAATCGAAAGATGTTGAGGAACATTTTTTGACTTTAGAATTACAGCAGAGACACATGGGTTCCATTTCTCCAATTTAGATCACAGTTTCCATTTAGATCACATGTACTTTTTTTATTTATGTGCACTGAAGAAGAAAAAAAAAAACCTGGTAGTTGAGGTTCTCACTGTTCGGAGCAGAGCAGTATGTACTGGCAGGACGCGACTGAGACTGTTAAAACATGTCCCATCGTCGGAAATTCCCATAGTCATCAGCGGCTCAGTGGAGCGATTCATTCCCCTCTGATTGGTCGGGGTTTAGCATGACAGGCTAATAATCACTTGGCAAGGCCAGAGCCAAAACTTCATTCTCATGAACGCTGGCGACAGCCGTCTGTTGCGACAAAACACATTCTCGTTTTGTTTTACAGCAGGAAAAAAGGGATGTCGGAATTGTTTTCACATTGAAACAGAACTTTCTATCAGCCTGACAGAAATCAGGACAGTATTTCTGGAAAAAGAGACGTTTTTGTTGCTGGCTGAATGAGCCATTCTTAATCCAGAATAGAAGCATAAACACTTCAGAGCAAGTGTCTAAAACACCAGAACCCGCTGCTGTTTCCAAGAACAGACTAATGAAGTGAAGCTAGGTGGAAGTTTGAATATTGATTTCTTAAAACCCGTTGAAAATGTGAACTGGAGTTGAGGTGAAGGGAACGGCCAGATTAAAGAAGAAACGATGAACGTTTTCTTCTTTCTGCTTCAGTGAGAGAAAATACTGTTTGTATATTTGTTAAGTGTGTTATTAGTCTGTTATTAGAACTAGTATTGATTGATGAGACTCCCCCCTTTCTCTATTTATAAAACTTGTCTATGTAAAACATTAGTTAAGTGGTTTGGTATCATTAGGACTCTTCCTCCTCCTCTTCCTCTTCCTCCTTCTTCTTCTTGTGCCCTAAAAGTGTCTTAGTCTCAGAAACTGTGACAGCTTCAGGTCAGAAATCTCACCCACAACCCAAACAAACAAAAATCACACGGACTTGCAAGATGGTGGGGCTAAAAACAAACTTTACATTGTGGCCGATAACATTTGAACTGTAAGTCTCAGAGACAAATCTGTCCACACAGGCCACGCCCGTCTTAGCCTGGAAAGATTTTCAATTCTCATTTCTCATTTTCGTTTTTTTATCTAAATCTGTTTTTATGCTGCTATTCCTTTTCCTAGCAGAAGAAATGTTTGTTTTTACCCCAAAGGTTTTTGATATTCACAACTATTTTGAAATTATACATTTCTGAATGTCTCAATTTCACATAAATGACCATAAATCAAACTTGGCTTCAGCTCTTGTAGCCAAACTTGTGCACATGTTCGGACACTAGGTGGCGCTTTTCTGCATAGTTCTGGGATATTCTGCCACTAGTGCGCACCACAAATGCAAAAGGTTTATATCTAGTAAATAGGGAGGGAGACACAATCTACAGTCAAGACTTGGTAAAGATAAGTGATGTGAAATATTAGATTTTTGCAGATATCCTAAATGCCAATATCGTCCAAGTCACGCAATTTCAGCCAATTTGCAGATGCAGATAAATGCACATGTGTTTTTTTTTCTATCTAATTGCAGTAAACATCAAGTTTCTCCTGTAGTGGAATAAACAATATGTTTAATATGCCTGCTTTTATTGTGACGATCCGCTGGCATATACAGACTTTTCAAAATGTACAAATTCACAGGAATAAACATTTTAAAAAACTACCTAGCGGTTCAAAACGTGTCCACACAATCAGAGTGTCCTCAGACTGACATGTTGGCAGAGAAGTTAACGGTACGTCAGTTAAAAGCCGACTGACACTCCCTAGTTATGGTCAGTTAAAGTGGAGATGGCTTCAATCAAATGCTACCTAAACTGACACTGACATTGTTCAGATGGTGGTTATCGAGTGTTTCGAGCGGAGTTCAGAACGAGCGGTGAGTCTGCAGTTATATTTAACATCTTGCTGTGATTTGTATTTGAACGTTTTTGTTTTTGCTCAGTTTTGGATCAAATGTCAGCAAAATATTTGACAATACACCTGAAAGCAGTGTGACTTTTTCCGCAGACTTTTTGCTGTTTTAATCATTTTATGTATATAAAAAATGTCACTGCCTCAACTTATTTCAAGACCGCACAGACTCTCATTCAACGAGGTGATTGCATATTTTCTAACTGCACAAAATACTTCTGTCCCTCCCTGAACCCACCGCGTCTTCATCCGTCCCTGGAGTCAAAGCTCTGGTTGGGGACACTGTCGTGGTCCTGGTCAGTTCTCTGGGAGGCGGCTTTGGTTCCACTTCCCAGTTGCCAAGCTCCAGTTCTGGTGCTCATTCTGACACGTCTGAAAACCTCTAAGCAGTCCAAAGCTCCTGGTTAAATATTAAAACTATATTTTGTTATCAGTGTCATAACAGAGAGTCAGAGGACTTTGTTTGGATCAAGTGGGAATTAAAGGGTGCAGGAGTCGGCCTCTCTGCAGCAAATCTAATCGACCACAAGGTGGTGATAAAGAACCATTACTAACCCTGCACACACACAGGCTGAACTTACAGGTGTTCATTATTTTGGAAATCATTGACGTCATGTCCTCCAGGCTAGAGAAGAAAAGGACACTCCAGATGGTTTCCTCATTTTGATACCTGTGAGCTCAAAAGCAAAAGCAGCAACTTGTACATCTGTGACAGCACTGAAAGGCACAGAGAGGATTTTGTACAGCCACCCAGACAACGTCTTTCTCAGGGACGTCCATGTTTATTTTGAGGGGATTGGGATACTTGAAAAATCTCAGATCAAATACTGGTCTCAGGGATGCAAACAGGGTTCAGTGGGTCCCCGAAAGAGCAAACGTCACTGTTGTTTAAGAACTGCCCAGCAGCTGTATCATATCTAGATCTCCAGAACAGCCTCTTAGTGCCACAGGATAATGGGGGGGGATAAGATTAAAGGATAAGTTCACTCAAAAATGGAAAACCTGAAATGGTGTAATCTAAATCTCTGGGCTTTAAAAGACGTTATTTACACCCTTTATTTGTAGTTGAGCTTGTGCACCCACTCCACTGCTTTTAACGTAGCAGAACCAGTGAAGATTTTGGCTTTAAAAAGGATGTAAATAACATCTTTCAAAATAATTTCAGATCTCAGGGCTTCCAGAGTATTGTGTTACACTGTACGAGCTGTATGAAGCCAATTTAAGTCTTGTTTGTTTTCTTTCCTGCAGATTTTTGATGTTTTCAAAGTTTTCTGCACTATTTCACCTGACTTTGCGTTCTCGTTTGAGGTTGAGTAGACACTTTTTAGGTGAACTTATCCTTTAACAACAACAAATTAATACAACTAATTCACCTCCTCAGTCTGAATAGTTTGTTGTAATCAGTAACAACACGTCCACATCCTTTTCTTTTTGGTAGGTTTATTTTAACAAAAAAAAAAAAAAAAGGAAATACACAACATCATAAACACATATTGTTTATCTGGTGTGACATAATGGACAAGTGACATATTTTTCAAGTACTTAAAAAGAAGATGCAAGACAGGGAAAATCAACAGTACTTCGATCCTGTGTTGAATATCATATGGCACAAGTCTTTTTTAAATCAAGGAAGGGAATAACAGTAAAATTCTGTTAAGTATATTATAAACAGTATGCTACAAAAGCTTGTACTAACAAAGACCACATAAACCTGAGAAATGCCATAGGTAAAGCAAGGCAGAGTCTATTACTGGGAGTATTGGAACTAAAAGCGCAGTGTTAAGTATTAAAAAGCAGAATGGAACCCACTGTGAAATATTCACCACGTCCCCATCCCCCTTGTCTTCACATTTCTAACTTATGTAATATGATTTCCTTAAAATATTAAGTTTCTACAAAATGTACATTCTGTCGCTGATATTCATGGTTAAACCCATAAAACTGTACACATCTGTTTTCATTGCTAACAGTGATCGGAACGGTCGAAAGTGACAACACTGAGGTCGCAGGTGGACGAGCTTACATGATTATATGACCGATAAAAAATAGTACATCAAAACTAAACATAGAAAGCCCTTAGAAATATCGGGTTTGCACTTTCTTAACAATCTGTCCGTTGAAATTGATAAACCAAGAGCTTCTCAGTGGTGTCGGGAGCTTGGGAGTCACACAGTTTGACGCTGATAAGAACTGTGTGTGGACCAGTGGGAGGCAGCGTAGGGCCCGCTAAGACACAATTATACGTAATGCCACACAGCAGATGACGATCCTGCAGGACACTCGTGGAAAAAAGTTCAATCAAAATGTCAGAAAAACAACATGATCCCTAACGTGGATGTTCAGGCAAAGAAATACGTCGAGCGCTGTGTGAACGAAATGGAATGCGCCGACTTTAGCATTCTCCAGGCAGGCGGATACGACCCATACTTGAGGCATACATGTGAAGAGTAAAACAGCTTTACAACAGCACGGACGAGAGGGCATCCAAATCCTCTTGAAGGGCGTGGGGAAGAACATTTGATGGGTTTTTTTTTTTTTTCGTGTTTGTTTTCAGTATATCAACCCTTCCTTATTAACTGGAAATTCCAACAATAATAAAAAACATTATATAAGAAGAAACATTCTCCATCTTTGGGGATCCAAAACCAGGATCAAAAGATTTCATCTCCGTAAAAAAACGTGTCCACGTGTGCACATGTGCTATGCGATGTAAACACTACAGGGATTTCTTTTCCTTTGGGATCTCAGAAAGTCAAATAGCGCCTTGTTAGACTCGAACAGCTTCTTGTTCACTGATGAGGGGATGAGGTAATGTGTCAGCAACGCACGGCACACTTTCTCCACTCTAGAAGTCAGGATGAAGTTGAAACATCAGTCCCAGTCGGTCCCTGGAGGTGGATTCTAGAGTAACATGTCGACCTCGGTGTCCCATGAGTCAGTGTCCGACCGCTGGCTCTTTCAGCGCTTATTGCTCGCGGGTCTGGCGGGGAACAGGACTGCCCCGGCTCCTCTTACAGTTTGCCTTGTTTCAGCCTCTCTATGTGATGGCATAGCTTCAGTGCAGGCCCCAGTTTCAGACCCATGTACTTCATGATCATGTCGCTCCGTAGCAACATCAGTGCTTTCCCATCGATCTCCTGTGGAAACGAAAAAGGGACTCATTATGTTAAAATACCATGTAGGGAAGCAAATGATTTACAGCAAGTTAGTAACAGACAGAGAAAACAACTTGCGGCTTTGGAATAAAAATTTAAGCCATCTGTCCCACATTATTAAACAGTAAAAGTTAGCTTACATGTTTCCTGAACAGTTCAGCATGGGGAGCCAACGCTGTGGGGTCAGCGTCCCTCACAAACTGCATCACCTCTTCGATGGACCAGGAGGAGGGGTTTTTACTGGGCAGCAGCAGACTGTCCCGCTCAGACCCCATCGCCTCGGGGCCTGTGGTGGAGCTGGCTGCTACCAAACACAAACACCAACACATTGAGCACGTGAGGCACAAATGTTTAACACATCTAGTTCGACAGATTGTTACTGTACCTTCAACTCTTCTGAGAGGCTGTGAGGAGCTGAGCTCTGCGGGGTTTGAGGAGAGGCGCCGCATGGGCGTGCTGTTCCCAGGGTGGTAGAGGCTGCTGGCCGCGGAGTGGTACTCTGAGGAACTGCGCACTGTTTGAGGTCGAGGATTCATGGAGTTGGAGGCCGAGTCCATGTAGCGCTGCTCCTTTATGAGGCCATTCTCTTCATGGGGCAGGGTCTCTGCTGGAGAGAGAGAGACGCAACAGACATTCAGATGTGATTCTTTAAAACAGGTGAGCCGAAGTTCTTGTGGTGGGCCAACTTTGGCTTGCAGGCCTCACTTTGGGCAACTGTAGTCTAGAAATTGAGAGTTATGCTGCATCTAATGGGTCTACACTATAGCTGCTGATGTTGGATCTGCTGCCGGTATTAAGTGTGAGGAGATTAAATTAACTCATCTAATCTAAAAAGCAAACTTGCTGGAAATGGAGGCAGCATAAAGGTAAAAATGAGTGCTGAAGTCCCCAGCACATGCAGTCATTTCTCTGAGAGATTACAATAAGCAAAACACTAATTAAGGACTTACCTTCTGATGGGTGAGCTTCAGTACGTAAGTGTTTAGGTGACAGAGGGGCTGCATATGGCGGCGAGACTCCAGACAGACTCCGTTTACTGCCCCGAGCCAGAGATGGAGCGTCCAACGCCTCTTCTTTCACTGAAACAAGGAAGAAAATGGATTTTTAGCACACAGTCATACACAGTGTAAAGAACAACACAAAGAAAAACAGATGCGTGATGGAGCCCAAGATATTAACAGCCCCACATTGTACAACGTGAGACTTCCATGTCTTTTGTCATTATAAAGAACGTCCAGATGACATTTGAAATACTGTGAAAGTATCAAATCTCTTCAATTCACTGTGAAAATATGAACCTGAAAATAAACATATGGGACCTTTAAGATCTTCAGTTACAAAAAGAGGTATAAAACATCACATCTTCACTAACACCTGTCACTGAATGCAGTGTTTACCTGACTTGGTCCTGTCATACGCAGCGTAGTGGCTGAACGGCTGGCTGCTGAACAGGTTGTCACATTGCAGGTGACGACACATAGTCTCCAAGAACCGCAGCACAAAAGAAGCACTGGAGGCTGCTGGGAGTTTGACCACACGAACTCCACCGTCTGTTCTCACTGGGATGAAAGTCAGCATGTTATGTTGGTCATACGTCTGTCTCAATTATTATTTCAGAGATAAATACTTCCAATAACTTGTGTTGTCTCTGTGTGTGTGTGTGTGTGTGTGTGTGTGTCTACCTCTGACAATCTCTCCTCCCCCTGAGTGAGTCTGCAGAGCACTGAGCAGGACTTTAGGCTGGTATGCGCAGTCTATACATGACTGGACCACCTGCTGGAGCACAGAGTTCACTGGGCCCGGTCCAAAGTGGTCTGGCAGATGCTGCATCTGCTTCCTGTCCAGGTGGAGGCCACAGTTTCCGTGCTTATTCACGTACACACACACTGAAACAACACACAAGATTAGATCTTCTATGCAAGCTTTAAGTCGGTGCAAAACAAACCAGCATTAATCGTTACCTGTTGAAACAACAGAGTTGTGGCTTGGAGGACTTTCCTGTGGAACCTGGATGCTGGGCAGCTGTGCCGGGTTCTGGAGAATCTTAGACTTTCTCTGAAAAACACATTAATTTGCAGACACACTTTAACATAAAGAATGTGGCAGTAAAGGTTATCGATCCCATGTTTAAACTTCTCAGAGTTTGAGTTTCACCTTGCTTCCAGGTTTGGGGCCCCTCTTCTTGTGGGGCCGGGGAACCAGCTCTGTGTTTTCAGGTACGGTTCCGTTTTGGGCAGCCGCTGCCTCTGCCACAGCTTTGAGCAGAGCAAGGGTCTCGCTTTTGGGTCGACGGCCTCTTACGCCCTTCCTGACGGGCAGAGGGGGCAGCGGGTTGGGGAGTCTGTAGGGGGACTGCATGGAGCGCCTGTTGGGTTTGGAGGGTGACACCGGGAGAATCTGCAGGTTCTTTGGCAGGGTGACTAAAAGAAAAACACAGACATGGATAGAAAAATAAAGAAACATTGTGTTGGCACAGCGTTGACAGGAGCCTGGTGCTTCCACAGATCGTGCAACAGCTATATAAGCCTGTCCAAAGAACACATTATAATAATGTGATTGTTTGCAACTTATCCAATCACCACAGAGTCTCTGCTGGCTGATTAGAGACACTAAGTGTGTGTCATTATCTGTTGACCCAGTGACCACCAGTGTGCGGCTGTTGGTGGCTCAGATTAAAGTCAAATTAAAGAGGCACTGAGACAGTCTGCTGCCAATCTGGGTTTGGAACAAGTCGTCTCATTACTGGAAATAGCAGGAGAAGTGCTCCAATATGTCATACAGTTCCATTAAACTTCCTGACTGAAGTGTTCTGTGCTAAACTGTTGTGGCGAGGCCTTTTATTTAACTGATTGTTAAAGCAACAGCATGGAACTTGTTCTCTCTCTCTCTCTCTTTTTTAAAAAAAATTCAGGCAGCCCCTTCAGACAATAAATGCCGAAGGTCAAACAAAGTAAACTTTAAGTGCTGTAATGTTCCACCAGATGTTCCACAGAGCAGCTTCATTCCTCAGAAAGAGCGACTCCTCATTCACTTGTCCAACCCAGATACAGTGTTGAGAATAACTATCATAACGTTACTCAGAAAAAGCAGATCTTCTTGCTGATGGTCTTAATTGCTTATGTAGGTTGTATAGAGCTATAAGTATGAAACACAGACAGTTTCATAAACAGTTAAACGTCATTGTGGTACATTTCATAACTTCATTAGTAGTATTTCAACAACTAGTTTGCAGTAACACCTTCTGCACAGGCTGCTGTCTATGAAACAGTCTGTTTCATACAAAAAAAATCCCTCATTTGTAACGAATGAAAACAACAACAACACTATACACTATTAAAGAACTACAATGCATTTTGTCTGCTCACTAATAAACATATTCTTACAACACAAACACGTGTGTGCAAACAAAATAATTAATAAGGAATGTATTGTGAATGTTGGTTCCTTCTTTAAGTCACACAAATGCCTGTGGCCGAGACCTGAAACAGAGCAGAAGTGTAACTCACTGAGCTGGAAGGAAAACCTTCTTAACTGACACATACCCACTCAAAGCAACAGACCATTTACTCAGCTGGTAAATAATATCATTCACTTTCTGTATGTACTCAAGATTCCCACACACAGAGCCAAATAAATCTTCCTCTAAAGCTCAAAGCTAGGCACAAAATGGCGGAGAAGTCAGAGAGCTGCATTATCAGTATGAGATGAGGGAGGCAAAGTGTGTGTGTGTGTTTGTGTGTGTGTGTGTGTGTGTGTGTGTGTGTGTGTGTGTGTGTGTTATTCATTTGCCCTCTCAACTTTTTAAGGGTGTACAAGATCCCACACATTTAAAAAGGAACTAAAGTAGGATGCAGCAAAAGCTGTTTGTTATTTTTCCCTGTGTTTTGTGGTTGATAATCCTCTCCATCCACAGTCAAACAGAGTTGAGTAAAAGCCAAAGACTGTGTCAAGAACATGTCTTTCCATGTAAACAGGTGTGATGTTAACAACCCCCCAGTCAATCACGGGGAAACACAACACTTTTAAAGGACACTATATGGTGTATCTGAGGAGCTTCATGTACAACACACAGCATGTCTCCAACGACTGCTGACCCAGTGCTAATCCTCTGTGAAGAGGAACATGTTGAAAACAATGTAGTAAACTTGGCACTAAGCAACCAAACTTTGTGCAAAGAGCAGCCACAGTCAGGATTCAGGAGCACTGAAGAAAATAAATCTTCATCTACCACAGAGCAAAGGAACATTTCACTTAACCAGGGACAGTTTCTGAAAACGGTCACATTCAGCACAGCAGCAGAATCATCAAAAACCTCTGAAACCACAGATGCTCTTTTACTCTAGAACTTTATAACATTAGACTGTTTATTTTACTCTGCCAGACGAAGCAACAAGGCCAGATGATTAAAGTTCAAAGGAAACATTGATTACAAACAACATCATCTGCCTTGAACCTCTCTGTCTGTGCAGCGTTGTGCTGCCACCTAGAGGTCAACACTTACCACTGTTGCCTGGTGACTGGAGGCTGTGCTTGGTGAGGGCACACCAGCCCACAGGGAAGATGTCCCGGGAGTCATACTTGCACCAGTAATCGAAGGCACCCCGCCACCCATCGAACATGATAAAGACCTCTTCACCCTTCACCTCTCCTATGGTGGCAGGGCAGATGAGGTATGGGTTCTTCTTGTCCACGGCCTCCAGCTTCATGCCGGGCTTAAAGTTATTCTGGGTGGGCCTCAGAGGTTCCTGGAACGCATGTATTATCCTCATTACAACATTTGAATACATGCTAATAAGATGATACCAAACGATTTGAATAAGCAAACTTTTCAAAGCTTTCTGAGTCATTACGTACCTTTTTAAAGGCTGTTGCTGGTGCCATCTCTGCTCCATTTAAGGTTCTCAACAGAAACATAGGCCATGAGGAGGCGTTCATTCGAAATCCTGGAGGAGAAAATGTAATTACAGAGGGGAAAAGATCATTTAGAACACAGTGTGATTTTTTTTTTTTTACTTCTGGGTTTCCTTCATGATAATTTTTGGCAGATAAAAACAGCACTCAATGGACTCAATCTGCAATTTTTTTAGACCAATGATTAAGTCTTATTGTGAATTTGAAAAATCATTTCTGATTAATCTCAACTAATGAGTGCGGATTGAGATATTTGCTTTCCAGTCGTGTAATGACTTTGGTTGTCAACAACAATGTGCCTTCGTGCCACCTCCCCTCACTTCCTCACCCAGCGGTGGCTGCAGCATGTCGCCGTTCTTTTCACAGGTGCCGATCGGCTGGATGTCAGAAGAGTCGACCAGCCTCCAGAAGTCATTGCTGTTGTCGCTTCCGTCCAGGCGGAGACGCAGGCGGACCCCAGTTAAACCCATCACTGTGGCGATACAAACTGAGGTGGAATTACGTGGGTCATGGGCTTCGAGCTTCATTCCCACCTTGAAGTCGTTGGAGGGCGGAACTCTAGCCTGCAGATGATGGGAAAATGTGGTGATACTGTAAACACCACTTAAATACATCGTAAACGAAGAATCAGTCCTGGATAAACTGTTTATGTGTTATAGGATTTGGTAAAATGTTGCGCTAATTGTTGAGGAAATAAAAATGTGCTTCTGTGTGGTTGTATACTTTCAGGAGGTGGGCGTTAATCAAAGTAATAAATGCAGAACGTGTGAGTGATGGAACTGATCCAGTTTGTACTACTGGCAGCAATTCACAGAACCATAGTTGTCCAAGTAACACTCAGTACTTCTAGGACCAATTTAGCTCAAATTCAACTGTTTGATCCAAAACACAAGTTCTGCAATTCTAGTCCAATTACTTAAAATGTAAATTTAAGTTTTAGATTCTGTCTTTATGTAACTGGCCACTAGTAAAAACTAAGCACCTCCCGAATCCTGAATGACATACCTGACGAAAACAGCTTGCAGGAGCTGGTATGGATGATGTCTCTTTTAGATATTCTTCCCAGCTGAAAGCATCTAAAGAAAAAAAATCATAAAAAGGTAAATGTTTTAAATGTAAAAACTGCTGTTAAATGCAACCTATTAAATCTTTAAAGATTACTGTAGGCCTCTTCTGATAATGAACACACCCAACACAGCTCCTCCTGCGTCCAAACAAACTTATTTAAGGGAATACGACCCCACAACTCGAGGCAAATACCAAAAAAATCAAGTAAGGTTAGGGTCACCTTTAGGTGTTGCCGGGGTTGTACCTGTTAGTGGAACTGTCCGTCCAGGTTTCTCCTTTTTGCCATCTTTCTGATCTAAAATTTATCATCATAAAAAATAATTTCATAAATGTATGAAAACACAAAAAACGTCTTATGGATATTAATGCAAGTAAAATACAGCTTGAATGAATTTATGTGTGCAAAACATTCTTTTCAAGCATTACATCTCATCACGCCCCTTTCTCAAAAACTTTGTCCAAGCAACTTTTGAACACTGAACATTTTTAATTTTTTTTACAGTGATAATTACCCTGTAATAACTTTTCAAACTTGCATGCTTTATGTGAGTCAGAAAAAACAGCCTGAAAAACTGGTTATAAATGTCAAACACTGAATTATCTACTGGAATGTATGACACCAATCTGTGAAATGCCTTGAGCAAAATCACAGCAGATAACACTAAAAATAACTCATTAAGAAATCTGGAATGCCTTCAGTAAGCTCTCGAGGGCGATCGTAACGGCACAAATGAAGCTGTGTGCTGTCACAGTCCCATTGTGTACCCACACAGGTGCTTTCACTCTTTGTGCTTGACTAGCTCTCTCCTAAAGACTGCGTGGGAATATACACATGTTTGTCACTAACACACATGGTACATGTTGAGGAACATCATGTTCCCTGAATAACTCAACCTGAGCGGAGCTCTATAATCAGACAGAGTAAGTGAAACACCTGTGTTAGTATGTAGGGCCTTTAAATAGAAAGTAATTTGGGATAATGACATACTAATGACTTGATTTCTACTGAGGTTCAAAATTCTCCATTAACAATGTCTATTAGAAACCTTTAGAAAAGGTATTTTTACTTCAAGATTCATCAGACAAAGCACAAGCACATCTACTTTGTAATACGGAACAAATTCCCCAAAAGAAAAAAACCTTCAAAGGAACTAAGACTGTCGTTACTCAGCACATTAAAATCACATCCTCTTGCCTTTTAGCTGAGTTTTCCCCATGGTGGCTGATGACCAGTGGTGACACTTCTACGATGACGACCACTGGTGACCGAGTTACTTCTGCGCCTCTGTAGTTTTGATCTGCAAATATAGAGAGCAAAAATATTTCACTCAAAATACAACACAAAGAAATATTACAAGGAGATTCATTAGTTCATTCATATGGGGCACAATTGCAATGTCATACATTACTATTAGCTTCATATAATAAAATACAAGGGCTTGAGTGTGCAATGCAAATGACTTTTAGGGAAATGTGTTGAAATCAGCTGTGGTTTTATATGAATATACCTGCATGCAGCCTAATATACTCAGGCTGTCTTTTTAAATAGTTTGTACTGTTTTGGTTAACGACACACTAAGGCTGCAACTAATGACTATCTTCTGCTATTATTATTAGCTGATCTTGGCTAATAAACATGCACACGTTTCAGTAGTGGTGTATATGTTGTCCCTTATGCACTGATATGAAAACTTTTTTTTATTCCCTAATATTTGTATCGACATCAACCCCAAAAATGTCGTACTGGTTGGGCTCTGATGTTGTACAATGATGTTAAATACATAAAATAGCAGAACTTCACACAGCAATTGTTAGAAACTGTTGCTTTTTCAACATAGTAAATGATCAATTACTCTTCTGTTGATAATAATCAGCTAGATTTGTAGCCCTAGTGTTTATAACTACCGATGTGGACAACATAAAATGACTATGGGAATACACTAATAATAATATAGGTATGTGTTTTCCCTTGTAACTTCTTACTGTTACTTGTAATTACTTGTACTGGATATGCTTAACAACAAAATAACTACTGGTGCTGCTATGCTAGGTCACCAAGGACTTCGTAAAACAGAAGTTCAAGAGTGCAATGATATTGACTCACTATAGTTTAATTTAGAAGCAAAAAAAGAAGTAAATGTGAAAACAACCTGCAGTCAGAGCCACACGAAACTTCAAGGTAACTGAGCTACTATAAGCAATGGAAAAACTGACTGTCTTTATAAAGTAAAATAAAAAAAAAAAAACTGAAAGCATCTATACACAAACACAGAAGTGTGGTATTCCAGTAATGGACACTCCCACAGAGACAGGAAGGCTGTAACATGGTGGGTTTTCTCATGCGGTTCAACACTGTAACGACAGGCCTGTGGTTGTACAGTCTGGGACAGCCCATGTGACTCTGTATTTATAACTTACTGTACATTTACAGAATTTCATTTGATTCAAGTGCCTGTTCTATCAACTACAAAGTTCATGGCTGAGACACTAGTGAATAAGCGTTACTGGCTCGGGTTGGAAGATGATAAAAACACCCCTCGTAGCTTCATCGTGGGGTGTAAAGCGAAGAAAACAAGTGTCTCCAACGTCAAGGGACCGTTTACAGTAACAGCACTGGATTACTCATCAACACTAACGGCTAAATTAGCCATTTTGGATGACTAACGTTATTATGATGAAGCTAGCTTTACCGCTCTGTGGACAAATAGCGTTCACGTTACACTTCAACAACACTTCAACACCATAACTTAGTGGAGATTCTGCCTTTTTTTTTCTTTTTTCATCGGAGGAGAATTATCTCCACACTTCTTTCAAACGTTTTCTCACCTGCTCTGGCTAACGAAACGTTACCTATCAACGTTAACTGTTAGCTGGCTGGTTATGTCACCTCACATCAGCCTTTAAATGTTAACTTAGCTGATAACAGCTAGCTAAATGCCGAGATGGGAATAACGTCAATTTACTTAGGATACAACGTTAAATAAAACGTAGTTACTACACTAAACATTGTATATTTGCTCTCGAACGTGTGTATCTGATGTATAACGCTATACGGTTCCAGGTAATAGTCCGGACCCAATGTTGACAACTGGGACGGCTTGATTTGCTAGCCACCACTGCTGGCTAATAACTAGGTTGGCTAACCTTAGCGTTAACGTTAACCCTCTCAGAGCAGTTTCTTCCTTATTATCGGGGATATTCACACAGAACCGGGGTCGCTTAGCTTTATCTGACACGCTCCCGAAATATCTTACTATTTAGTGTGAAGAAAAAACTTACAAGTGCCGTTTTTTTCGAGTGAAGATCTACACACTTTTCTCTAATCGTCAGCTGCCATTTTTTCACGAATGTAGTGTATGCTTACACGCATGTAATTTATGCCGAAGATAGTATTGCGCGGTGAGCACGGGCATTACAAAGAACGGCGAGACGAGGCTGCGTGTTCAGAGCATTGAGCCAATCAATGCTCTTGATACTCACGGGTGCAGCCAATCGGAGAACGGTTTCCTCGTGTTGTCCAATCAGCGTCCGGAAGTGCTCGGTGTGTAATTTTGGACTCGAGAAAGTAACACGAGTCACGCATCTTTACTTTCTCTCTTCTTTACGAGGTCTTTCTCATGAGTCTCCTGCTGTCGTTTAAAACGGATCTAAAACGTTCAATGTCAGAAAAAAATTAATAAAAGCACCTAAAAACTAAATTTGGATGTATTTATTTGTAACTATAATACTCATGAACAAAGGCTGCAATTTAAATAAGAGATGCGAGGGACCAAAAAGAAAACCCTACCACTGAATGCACCCTAATGCACCCCTACAATAAAACAAATACGTAAACAAATTATGTTAAACAGAATAGCTGTTTAAACGAGGAACAGAATATGAGTTAACGTGGCTATCTATATTGGAATTATACAATAAGTCAAACAAAACAGATAATGAAATATTAAAATTATAAATCCTAAAACTGATTGTAACATTTGGAAAATTCAGGGTAAGATAAAAGAAAGAAATGTAGCTAAATCAGAACAAAGAAAGCCCGAAAAAAAAATATTTCAGTTTCTGTGAACTTGGTGTTATTTCCCCTTGCATGCCGCCAGGTACTTCACCACATGATTCACTGTCCCACGTCAGTTTCAGGTTTCCTGTGTTTTCCCCCACCCACAATTTCCTTACAATGTCGAGATGTTTCTAATAATGTCATGCAGAATTATTCAGTGTTCAAACAGGTCTCAGCACAGATGTTACACCTCCAGATGTGGCCTGCCTAAAGCAATGAAAATCAAATCACTAAAAGCGACTAGCAAACACTTTCAAGTTCTATGTACTATGCTTCAGTAGCCGCACATATTTAATACCATTTTATGTAAAACTTCTAGTCCAGTACAACTCAGAGGGAAATTTTTTTTTGTTTGTTTTGTTTTTGCTCTGTTATATTTATAGGGCATATATACAGTAATTAACTTTCTAATAAATATTCTGATCATCTTGCAAAATATGAGATTGTTTTTATAGATTAGACTAAAATTAATTAGAATAGCGACATTACGTCAAACTAGAGAAGCAAAATTCTACTTACACATGAATGCATCAGTAATTATGATTCAATGATTTGGTATTGATTCCTATATATCCTAAATAATATATTAACATTTACAGGGGACACTTTCTGCATTTAGTACTTTTATTTTTTTAATTTTGATAATATAATTCCATAATTTTACAGTGACATTATGATTGTAGTAGCCTTGTTATGGGATTGTTAATATTATTGTTATTATTACAGTATTTTATTGATCTTCTGTCTCAATCAAAGTAATTGGATGCTTTCTCCACCTTGCTTATGTCGTGGCTTCTCATCATCCTTTGTTTATTCTCTATTAGTTTCATGAAATCTGCCTCCAGCTTATGTAGAACAAATTATATAATGTAATACATTAATTAGCCAAATGCTCGTGTAGACTTTTGAACTATTTTTTTGATATATAAGACACATTAAACAAATAAATAAACACGCATATATGACATTGCAACTAGTCTAAAATAAGTTATGGATAAGGTGCTTTATTTATTTATTTATTTATTTATTTATATATTAGTAAAAAAAGTAATCTATTTTCCTAGTGACATTTAACAAGAGTACAGAGGTGTTTGTGCGATTAATCTCCGGCTTTCAATAGGAAAACATTCTTTCTTTCACATGCTGTAGTTCACTACTTATTTAAAGAGCTGCGTCACAGGCACGAGCAGGACTTTACAGAGACTGAGGTTACTGATAAACAGCAAATCAATAATGAATTCCAAAGCAAAACTACAGTGTAGTATCCAAAACAATAACCCCCAGGCAAACATGACTAAACACAATATATTGATTTCTGCCCATATAAGGTCAAAAGTATACTTGACATTTATAATGCTCAAGTAAAATGTGAAATACAAGCCAATTAGTGTATTATTCGCAGAGCAGTTTGTAACCTCACTGCTCTCCCACATGTGAGTGCCATGACATATAATCGAGGATTACTAACCTGGCACAAATACAATGACAGATTCCCAACTAGGTTGATTCGGCTTATAAAACCGACAGCTGATCTGAACTTTCCTAACCGCTCTTCTTCTTTGCAAAGGTTTGAT
Organism: Diplodus puntazzo; assembly: GCA_963678695.2. Classification (NCBI taxonomy): domain Eukaryota; kingdom Metazoa; phylum Chordata; class Actinopteri; order Spariformes; family Sparidae; genus Diplodus; species Diplodus puntazzo. Next base: position 6,994,755 of record OZ023163.1, on the reverse strand, counting down.
TACTGTGAATATCCTGAGAAGAATGATGGAAGTATCACCTGTTTCAGGTTTTTCTCATCACACCACATCCTCTCAGAGAGTTTTATTTTTTACCACTTGCAGACAGATTAGCTGATGTTTTAGCGCTCTGGGATAGTTTGTCTTATTATCATTCTGATGAACCAAACATTACAAGGATGTATTCATGAGGAAATGGCTCTATTATTATTGTGATCAGAGTTATTATTGTGTTGTTGACATTTTGATTGATGACACCTTTATATTCTCCAACACAGGCTTGTGACACTACAATTAGATACACAAATAAACTTTCCATAGCTCCCATCAGATAAACAAATGTATGAGGAACTCAGCAGTACTTGATAGTTGTTATAAAAGCCTTTTGTTTCTGCTTTATCAATGGTGGTTCCATGGAACACATTATGTATACCAATGAAATTACCAATGGATTTCAAGTTGATTGATGATCGAAGTGCAGAGATCCAAAGAAACTTACCTCACCCTTCATCGAATATGTGCAATCCATTAAGAAACCATTAAACAGTCCAGTTAATTTATTCAGTTTTTGGTTCATCCTGTGGGTGGCAGCATGGTTTCATCTTCATGTTCCACAGTCATGGAAAAAGCTGTATGGATCCACAGAGTGTTTGGGATGTCAATAGCTCTGATTTGGTCTGAATGAGGTCGGGGTCATGGATAAAGTTTCACACGAGAGGATCCTATCAGTGCTTTTATTTTCTAATTTCCTAAATGCTTCTTTTAAATGTTTCAATACTGAGGTGAAGGCTACGATTTTCATTATCTACCCATCCATGATGACAATGTGGGGAAAATATGATCGTTATTGACCAAAAACATTTATAATCACAGTGTTTTATAGCAATTACTGCATTTACACTAATTATATTAGTGTAGATATTTGGTGCAATTGGTGCAAGACTTTCTTAACAGAGAAAACATTTCATGAAGATTCATTTTTAGCTGTTCATCTGAGCTGTACTTTCACGTGGAAAATCAAGTTAATGAGCTGGAGAAAAATTATTTTGAGCATCTGTTGACTTATGTGTGAAATCATCTGGACAAACATGGTTGTCAGGGGGCCACTTTAAGCTCCAAGTTCCTTCTTTTATTGCACATTTTATTCAGAGAAAGCACACAATTGCAAGGAAAAAGTCAAACAAATAAATAAAAATAAAATCAGGAACTCCTCCCACAGCAACCTGTAGCCAATGGCGAGGTGTAAATCGGGACATGCTACCTCTGAGCAAGGCAGATTCAAAATCATCCCAATCTGTTATTTTTTTTCTTATTTGCTTCTTCTCCTTCGTTAAAACGTGAAGTTTGCTCGTGGAGTACTTTGACATGGCCTCGAGGTAAACTATGCTATCACGCTGAAAGCAGGGGTGTGAGCTTGTGAATTATGTAATTGAGAAATTAGAACAATAATATCCCACCTCATACGAAACACCCTCAGACCGCAACACAGTGTTTCTCCCCCTTGATTGCCGTTCCGCTCTCTGATTGGCCCAAAGGAAAGGGGGCGTCGGAATAAACAAGCGCTCCGAGCGTTCTGATTGGCTGCTGTCACGCCACTCGAGCAGTTGCCTGGTGATGTGCTTGCAGCTTGTCAACCGCACGATCCAGTTACTGTAGCTGCCTGCTGCAATGAAAATATCTCCGTTGGTGGGTGGATATATCGGCCCGGTTCCATCATTTTTTCCCCAAACAGCGACTGAGTGAGTAGTTTATTTACTGATTATAAAGATAAGAATTGTGAGCTTTTGCTACAGTGTGAATATCTTCTCCAAGGCTCCCCGGGAAAAAGAGACGTTACCAAGCTTGAGGTTTGTTTTGTATTTTTTTGTATTTTTTTTTTTTTTAAGCTAATTTGCGGTTGCGTGTGTTTTTGTGAATCAGTAGGCAACTATGTTAGCTTCATTATAACGTTAACTGAGCGGGAGTTAGTCCGCGTTACAACAACTGTCAGTGTGAGACTATTCGCACTAAGTTGTGTTGAGTGTAGCCGTGTGTTCGACTTGTTGGATTTATTGCTGCTCTGCATTGAAAATGTGGGAGCTACATTCATTCTGTGGGCAGTCGTAGCTGACACACACACACACACACACGCACACAGTGCAGCCTTCGCCAGAGTCTGTGTTAAAAACATTCATTTTAAAGAGCAGCATCTCGCCCTCGCATGTGTGTTGGCTGCTGCTGTCATGCAGAAGTTGCATTGCAGATATTTGTGTGAAGGCAATTATTTTTCCTCATGTTTTATCACAATGAGTCATATTTTTTTTTTTACATAAATGTGAGTGTTTGTTGTTGTTGCTGCTGCTGCTGTTTTCATTTTGTGCAGTGGACCTGAAATGTGTACTCCACTTACCTCTAAAGACAGTGACGTTGTGAGCTGGATCTCATGTTTTTGCCCCCTCCCTCAAAAAAAAAAAATATTTCCAATGTTCCCAATTATGATCATAAACCCAGTTCAGAAAAATAACAGTAGTGCGTTGATCATAAGAGGAGGTTTTTAAAGGTGCTGTGTTTTAGATCCCACAGACTCCAGTCCATTACCACGCATGAGTCATTCTGTTGATAGAGACAAAATATATGATCCACACAGCAATGCACAGTGCATTCCTGATCATATTAGCCCTGTAGGTCTGGGCCTGGAGAGTAGCTGGCTTAAAAATCTGCCCTCGAAAAACCAAAAAAAAAAAAAAAAAAGGCTGCATGCCATTGCATGTAGGCTGTGAAATGAGGAGGAGATGGAGGAAGCACAGTAACACACTCATCTGACCAGAGGCATTTTCTCTGCATTCACCAGCGTTAATGTTTAGCCTCGTATCGTACTCCCCGAGTTTACAGACAGTTGCCATCAGTTCACCTGCGTTGACGGCGTTCGGCTGAGTAAGATAAGGGAGTAATAGACCACACAGCGGTGTTTGGTGCTCTGGGAGACAGAGTTTATTTTGGTGCTGAGGTTTTGCATACTGATGAGCAGCTCCTGTGCCCACAGCACCGTAGGAGACTGCTGGGAGTGTGAGTAGGCTACGCAAGTCCTTGGTATCTGGAGTCTTATCTGATTCAATAAGAGTAAAGAGTGTGTGGATACCAGAGGAGATGCTTTGATCGCATTTCGAGATTATGTGGTACTGTTTCACTCTCCAACAAAGGTAGGAAATACAGCCAGAACTTTGGAGCACTGATTTTGTATCTTTATCCATCATTTGCATAATGTAGAGTAAACTATGGAAGAAGCATGACAGCTTAGTATTTACTTATTTATGTTAAAGGAGCACTCAGCTGATTTTAGATCTGTTTACTCATGATTCAGAGTCCTACTCAGAAGGGAATGATCATTATGGTTTTTGGTTTCTGATTTTTTTAATCTTTACGATCGAAATTTGGCACTGATATATATTTGAAGTAAAAATGAAAATCTTGGTGTCAAAATTTAAATTTCAAATGATAAACGTTACTCGATAGTTTTCAGTTTCTGCTTCTTTATACTTCCACCCCACTACATTTATTTGAGAACTTTAGTTGCTAGTTACTTGACAGATTCACATTATTCAGTGTTTATAGGCCATTACTTGTAATGTGTAACCAGTCAGATAGTGGGTGGGACATTGAGTGTGAACACATAGTGGTGACTACAGGCAAAGAGAGGAGGCTGCATCAGAGCCAAAGAAGTGCATTTTTAATTTTTATCAGCAATTGGACACAGCCAACACTGATAACCGAAAAATGCTGAATATCTGCCCCAATAATCGGTCTGCTCAGCCTGAAGATGTCGTTCGAGACGTATTGTCAGACTTGATTTTGTAAGACTTGAGACTTCAAATAATTGACAGCAAACCGGTGTCATAAAATTGGGGCATGGAGCTTGACAGATGAGGGCAGGCAGGGAACATGTGATGAAAGATGCTTTTGAAATTGCATTCTGGGATTTGTAGGCTACGGCGTTTTTGGAGAAACCCATAATGGAGATTAAAAGTCAGGATATCTCAGAATTGTGACTTTTTTTTAATTAATCTTTAAAATCCCTCAACAAATGGGAGCCCGATATTGAATCTCTGGATTGGCCCTTTAACTTGAAGAAACAGAGCTGTAGAGTCTCAGTTCAGTGTCTTTGTTTCGTTTGAATTTGCGCTGCCTCTCGTCTGCCAATCAAATCAGTGCATATTGCTCCGGGCGACCTGAGTCTACCATGCTTGCGACCAGCGGACCATGTCGAGGCAGACGGCCACGATGTCGTACAAGAGGAACGCGTTTCTTGTTAGTACACTGCCCTTAAAATGTGAAAATGTCTATAAATAAAGAGTTTAAAAAGAAAAAAAGATGAACGCATTTCAGTGCTCGAATATTTTTCCAATGAAATCACAAAAGAGGTCTTTCTGTACGACGTACCAAAGGTGAAAATGCTGTCAGTATCAAAATGCTTTATTTTCCAGTTTAAAACATCTGTAAGGAATCAAAAAGTTATCAAATGTAATAAGTTATTAAAATAATGGCATTACTTTTTAAATCCCTTTAAGAGGGTAACTACTTATCTGTTATAGGGATGTTAATGATTATTCATTTATCAATTCATTGCTGTAAAAAATTAACAGATTAAAAATGAATTCACCAACAATCTGCGATGGGAACAAATACATTAAAACATATCTTGTCACACAAATTACAAATACTTGTTCATCAGATATATCAACATAGAATACAGCATACTGGTGTAAGGACATCTAGTTGATTAAAATACAAGTAATTTGTGGTTTAAAAAATACAATGCAATTCTAATCTGCAACCTTTTACGTTTCACAAATAAACATCCCAACACTGGTGAATCCATTTCACCACAAATTTAACATCTGGATTTGGCATCGGACAGATTCACTTTATAAGGTGAAGCATATATATGTTGTCTGTATGTATGATTTGGTGTGTTTTTGTGCAGGTAAAAGCGAGCCTCCGGTGAAGGCATGTGTCGGATATTATGGCTCACATCTGGCACACGCCCCTCGGGAGCCAACAGCTGGCCGCCTCTTGCCATCCTGTAGCTGGACCTCCTCCACCTGAGCTCCATGTGCCTCACGCAACGTACCTTTCGACTTCATGAAGATCCTTAACATCGGTGATGTAATGAATAAATTTGAAGTCCTTGGGATCGTGGGTGAAGGTAAGCGCTGCCATTTGATACCGCTGCACAATGTAATGATGCGAAATATAAAAGGACGTTCTGTACATTTCATTGCGACAGTGACCGTCAGTCTAGTCTAGTCTTCAGCCGCAGCTTTTCATGCGAGGTAGCACACTCACAGATTCGTTGTAGGGCTTTTCACTGAGCAATCATTTGATTGTTTGTATCCAATTTGCCAGTGGAACAAGGCTGTTAAAAGCCTGGTCTGTCGTTCGTGATTGCACAACTCAATAAGGTCAAGGACATTTAAAAAAACATTTAATCATCATGAAGAATTCTAACATGGAAAACCTGAAGCTAGGTGCTGTGACTAGTATTCATACTCTTGTGTTGTTATGGTAGAAATGAAGAGGTGGTTTGGGGGACTCAGTTTCATTGTAAAACACAATGGCAGAGGGTGACTTGACACTTAAATGCCTCCAAAATGCTTCTCGTGGTTTATATTTCTCTTGGTTGATAGAAAGTGGCAGAGGCCTTGAGGTGAAGCCACCCACCTGGCCCAGATTTTTACACTCCTACTCCCACATTGTAGAAGTTTTATAATGTGTGTATAACGCATCTCCAGAAGACACAGGGAAACTCTGAGCTGGAATCTGAAGGCTGAACGCCCGTCCAAAGATGAGTCGGTCTGGAAGGATGTCAGCACTTTTAGTTGTAGAAGTTTTTTTTCCAGTCCAACTCAACTTACTGCCTGTGCACTCATGGCACGGTACGCTCCACTTGATCCAGCATCATAGATTTTTCCTCAGTGATCTTGAAGTCAGTCGATTTTTGTTAATCATTTAGTGCAGTGTGTAGGCTCAGCCTCGCAACTAAAAGTACCAATACACAGAATGTTATGCAATTATATCCAGATGCTTATCTAAGAAAAGAAAATTAACGTGAAGAATCGTTCTGTACAAGTGATGTTCTTGTTTGATGGAATGTCTTCGTCCCCTCATAGATTATGGACGGTTTTAAAGACACTTTTGATGCCTTCAAGTGTCCCTAAGAAATAAGTAGGCTGACAAATGGCAGATACGTTATTGTAGATTTACATCGTCCTTGTCATCGACTTTGCTTTGTCTTTAGGTTTCATTTTCTGTTAAGTTAGCTCATTACTCCTTACTGCCTTTCAGCAGCCACTTCTCTATTTTCCTGTGCTATAGATTAAATTAATAAGGAAACAGTCAATGCTCACAACTACATCAGCAAGAATTCATAATAAAAACAGGAACATTTTGTCTTAATATTCACTGTAATGGATTAGTTACTGAAACAAAATGTATAGCTGTAACAGTTTGTCAAATAGTCAGTTAGCTGATTGAAGGAAAACTAATGGCCAACCATTTTAATAATCATTTGAGTCATTTTTCAAGCTCAAGAATTTGCCGGTTTCCAGTTTCTTCTGCTGCCCTTCTTTGTAATTTTCTGACAGTAAACAAATAGTCCTTTGCTTTTTTTTAAGTGTTGGTTGGACAAATTAATCAATTTGAAGATGTCACTTCTGGAAAATTGTGATGAGCACTTTTCACTTTTTACTCTTTAAACAATGAATCATGTAAAGGTGCACTATGTAGCTTTTGGGAATACATCGTAATCAGAAAAGAGAGAAATCTAATTGATTGATTATCAGGCTTAAATAAACAAAAAACATTTAAATAAAAGAATGAACAAACTGACCTTAAGCGACGACACAGTTTCATACTGTTTCACTTTGTTTATATGTGGCGGACCCTGCCACCTTTCTAGCTTCAAACAGTGTTCAGGGAACCTTATTTTCCTCTGAGGACGGCTTAATTATCAAATATGGATTATTTCCATATCATTATTGTAAATATAACCTTTCTGGGTTTCTGAACCTTTAATTGTGAAAATAAGCTCTAAATCAATGTCTGAAAATCAATCCATAAACATCATCGGCAATGACGTAAAGTACATTCAGTTTTTAGTGACCGTGTTAAAACCACCCGTCTGGTCAAAGGTGGCACAACCTCCTGTAGGTCAGCAATAGACAGCAGTGTCTCTCAGTTTTAGGCTTGGAGGTATCTGAACTTGAGCAGAATGCAGATGCATCAGAGCAGCCCGTTTGCAGATGACTTCTTGCAGCACTGATGTGCTTCATGAAGGAGCTCGGAGCAGTTTGTCATATGCCTGCTCAGTCCAAGAATTCCTCTTGAACCCTCAGGGGAAGTGTGTGTGTGACTGCCAGGGTCGATAACATCAGAACTACAGTAGCTTGCCAACACTTGTGTCCTACTTTCTGAGCCACCTGTCCTTTTATAGTGGGAGATGTTTTTTCCTTAATTCATGTGAACATATGAGAAGCATTAAAAAGAAGAAGGATTTTAAACCCTGTTCACTATGAAGGAACATGGAGAAATTAAAACCACTCAGTAGCTTCTGGATTTGTTAGCACTCGTTAGCATTGTTTGCCAACTCGCCTTATGTGGGAGTGACAAACTCTTTGTTCAAATATCAACATTTATCAACTGATTTTATGCTGTATTTTTGTTATTATTTCACATGAGTCTGTTTTTAAGTGAAGTGGCTCTACTTGAAATGCAGAAGGAGAATACTATGAATATTCATGAGAAGATTAGCTGTGGTTAATCGAGGTTAAAACATGCGGTTTGCTCTCTTTTTTTCAGGTGCCTATGGTGTTGTTTTGAAGTGCCGACACAAGGTAAGATTTTCATGTAATCACAAATCCCTATCTTATTTCATGTTATGTAGTGTATTCTGCACAGGAAAACTGTTATACAGCTGAAAGTCAAAGGTTTTAAAGGATAAGTCTGGTGATATCTGATATTTTTCTTATGTATTGTGAGTATGAGCAAAGAATTGAATAGCCTATTCTTGTGTCATTGCATGTCCAGAAAATCCGCAGCATCCCGTCCTATCTATGTCCCATATCTAAGTGAATGGGCTGGCTGACATCTTTTCCTGTTTGGTCGCTATAAAGCAGACAAGCAGGGGCATTATGCGTCATACAACTGACAACTTTTCTTTTCAAAGCGTCGGAAGAGATCTGTCTCTCCCGTTTAATATGTCTGCTGTTCCACATGGGGAAATGTAAAGTCATTACCATGTTTGTAAATCCCACATACACCAATCTGGTGCTTTAAATACTCATTAGAGCAACAAATGATGTACCCATCCACAGCTGAAAATAGTCCCTCATAAATGTACGCCTTATTCCTGTTTGAGTCACTTTTGCTGTAAACTACATAGCCCTGCTGTTTTAAGGCATTATTTAGCCTTCCTGAAAAATATAATTACTATAAATATGTTCATGACATACTTATAAAGATGTGCGTCTTCAGTAGAAACCAATGAGATCCAGGCTGAGAACCACTGACAGGCTCAGAATGTGGGAGTCAGACAAACATGTTGTTGGTTTTGGTCTTCTCGTTGTTGACAATAAAAAGGACAGGGATTGCAGTGTTCTGTGTGTTTATCTTCATAAAAAGATAGTTGACATAATGTGTATTGTTTTTCAAAGGAGGTTTGTTTTTTTCATGCACCTGGTCACTCCACTTTAGATAACTGCAGTGGCCGTGTGCCTTTAAATCACTGTGATGTCTTAAGTGGCTCTCATGGACTGCTTGGTAATTAGCTAAAGTCCTTTTGTCTCCACTCGGGTTCATTAGTGAGAAAGATCGGCTTTGATTGGCAACAACTTTGTCAGATTTAATTCTAACACTACTCAGCCACTTCGTTTGTTTTCATTCATGCAAACATGGCTCTGGTAGGTTATCTTATCTTTTTCTGTATAGAGGAATAAGGAACCAAAGCAAAAAATAATATACAATTTAAAAAAAAGGCAGCATGAATAGCAGACGACCCACACTGCAGTAATAGCCTTGTCATCTCAGTCCATTTAAGGAAGAGGCTGCGCCAAGAATTGACGGCAATCCAGCATGAATAAGAGAGACTAACTGCCTCCTACTTGCAGAGATCTGCAGGAAACAGACAAAACACTTTCCGAGCCTCCCTCGTCAAAAGCCTTGATGTTTTTCTTGTTCTGTGATTGCCGTGCATCTGCCTTCATTGCCGTGTTTATTGCGGCAATGACCTTACTCAGTGTATCCATTAGCCAGGTTCCTAATGTGAGCCAGTTAGCTTAAGTGTCAGAATTGTAAAAGACAACAGCAGCAGACTTGATGTTGAGCAAGATCTCAGACGTGAGGGAAAAAGAAGAAAGGCCTGCTGTAAGCCGGAATCACAGCCTATAATTACTGGGCTTTATTATTCAGACTGATTGATCTCAGGCCTATGCAGCTGTAAATGCCAATGTCTCCATTTTATACAACAGAATTCACATCAATAGACCTCAGTTTGTGCCACACAACAGACGGAGGCTCTTGCTTTGTCTCTGACACTCTATCACTGTGTTTATTTGTGCGAAAATCCATCATCGTCACCATAATCTCTAATATTCATCATTTGTGAGGAAGATTTAACATTTTCTCATCAACACTTGTTTAAAGGCTGTAAGGTTTAACAGTTAACAATAGAGCCAAACAGATAAATCAGCTGTTCCGATATTATTTGAGCATGAATGAATAATATCGACCGATATATTCTCTGATTTTTTTCTTGTTTTTGAAATCAGCTTCAATAATCCAGTTGTGGATTGTGTGATTTAAACGCAGTCTCAGTACAGAATGAATACCATATTCTCCACGTGGCCACAGTGCATTTGTGCTGCTAATGCATAAGACTTAATAAAACATGAGTGTTCCATTATGTAGTGGCTTCATTTGCAAATCTGTTGCTTGGATTTTTTTGCCACATCAGTTGTTAGCATCTTAATGTGCAACTGAGTTATGTTATAGCACACTGCAAATGGCAATCTTCTGTTTTTTTTAGCTTGCTTCACCACAGTGGTCAAAAACATCAATTAAAGGTCCCATATTGTAGAGAAGTTAAGTGTTTGCGTGTTAGGGGCCATTTGGATACTGTCCGAAGAGAAATGTACATAGCCTGCATTCAGAAAGTGTGTCTTCTAGTGCTGGGTGGTATACTGGTTCACACTGAATACCGGTGTATATTTTCGTTATGATATGAATTTTTAATATACCGCCATATCGTTGTATTTGAATACACAACGTTCGGAATGCTATGCTGCGCCGCGCGACACTGTTTCAGACCGGACCCTTTTCAATGTTGCGCTGCTAAACAGGTATGGTGCGACTGCGAAGGTAAACAGTAGTGCTCTGGTGTTGTGTTACGGTGAAGATGGATAGGATAGACATTGCAGATCATGACTTCACCTGCGGACGTCAAGATGAGCAACTGGAAAGCCGCTGAGATCCGGGAGATGCAGCGTCTCCTCGTCTCTGTAACTGTAGCTACTTGTGTAGCGGCAAGCTAGGAACGGTCGCTACTTTCAAATTAAAAGCCCCCCGCTAAAAACCCAGTTCTAAACTCCAATGGGGTGCAATGTAAAGCTCTTATTTTGAAGACAAATTCCACCTGCTTCCTGTTAGCTGTCTGTTGCTTGAGGCAGCTAACGGAGGGGGTGGTGCGCAAGGCCGCACGCTTCCATTACTAGCGGGGGTTTAACATCGGCGTGTGTTTGACTGAGGAGGCGAGAATATGGGCCACGAATCTATAATTAAATAAATATATCAAGTGTCGCCACATTTCTACCGATACATATGTTGTACGTCACTGTTCACACCGAACTTCGTGCTTCACGTCACGTCACATGTTTACGCCGACCCCAGTGGCAGCTTTTTGGGAAAGAAGGAATGAGAAATTGGTTGAGAGAGGAAAATTACACCTCCCTTAAAGATAGACAGAGTGCTGCCTTTACCTTGCAGCAAATGTGCTGCCTTTTCTATCTAAAAGGGGCTAGTAATTCCTCTCTCAACCAGAAGAAAATGCTGTGAACACCTGATTATACATGAAAAAAAAATACTGTCATATACCGTGAAACCGTAGGAATTTTGAAAAATACCGTGATATACATTTTTCGTCATACCACCCAGCACTAGTGTCTTCTAATGAGCCGTCAGAACTCATGTAAAGCTGTGATGTCACAATCATATTGTCGCCGCCCCCAAAAGGGCTGTAATTGCCATGGCGGAGTTCATGTGGAAATATGGCCGGTGGTGACCGCTCAGGCGTGTGAGAGCTGGCCAATCAGAGCAGACTGGGTGCTTTTCAGGAGGAGAGCCTTAAAGACACAGGAGTTAAAACAGAGCACTCAGACAGAGGGTGAATACAGGTGCTGCAGCAACTGACAGCATGAGAAAAATAATGCAAAGTATGAACCTGAAAATGAGTTCATATAGGATGTAGGACCTTTGATACAGATTTTAAACTAAAGTATCAATATTTTATATTAACAGGTGTTTAAATTACCATGTGTAATAAGTGAAAGGAGTCATTCATTGGGATGAACCCACAAAAAATAATCACTCAACTTTTCCATGTGCGTTCAGTCTCACCGATACTATAACCAGAACTTAGCTACAGCAGGAAGCTGTTTTCAGTAAATGCCCCAGTAGAACCACTGTGTGCTCTGTCCAGCACCAAACAACAGACAAGGCTAAAAGTTTAACAGCTTAAAAGACGGATAGTTACCTCGTAACATTCACCATATTAATCTGGGTGGAATATGTCAGTGTTGTGTTTACCAGCTCGGTCTTTTGCCAAGTGGTCAAAAGAGATCATTTGAAGCAGCTTTTGATCTACAGTGCGGACACCAACAAATCAGTTAAAAATGAAAGAATTAACTAATTACTCTGTTAATTGACTTGCAGACTTATCAAAGTAGTCATTCTTGATCTCAGAAGGTTTTACCATCCTAATGGCCATGATGGAGGAACGAGGTTTGTCATTCCTCAAGAACAGCGCTAATTGGTTTGTGTCTGCAACGTAGTCGCAGTGCTGTAAAAACATTTAGAGAGGGTGTTTGCTAACTGCGTTTTTAATACTTGATTTGATACAAATTTTGAATGTCTTTTTAATAAGCTCATTACAGCTCCATTAGTTCTCCTGCATGTGACAGAGGAAGAACAATCCCCCAACAGCCTGACATTTTGCTACTCTTCCGTGAGCCTGTGTATGTGTGTGTGTGTGTGTGTGTGTGTGTGTCTGTGTGTGTGTGTGTGTGTGTGTGTGTGTGTGTGTGTATGCTGGCAAATCCATAATATATGCAGTTCTGATAGAATATCTGTTGGTAACTTTATTGCCTGACGTGTGAAAGCACAGGAGGATGAATTCTCTGGCTGCAGATCAATATGGACCAGTGCCATCTGGAAAATATTGTATTGTTAGTGTGAATGAACCGACATGTTTTTTTTTTTTTTTTCAAAAGCAAACTCACAGATCTATGCTGCATAATTATGTGTGCATAACATAACTGGGCCCACAGTCAAGCACAGACACACATACACACACGCATGTGTTGACACTTATAAAGCCGAATAACATGTAGCCTACCAGGGGTTTGATGGTGCTGTGTGACTTTGGGCCGTGGAAGTACGCTGGCCAGAGAAAATGGCTGTAACAACTGCTGCTTAGTCGCAGCTGCTTGTGCTTACACAACGTACTTATTTCACCAGTGACACGCCCCTCAAATTTGGTTCATACAGTGCATGTATTTAACAGGAGTAATTAGATCCCAGAACGATCTGGGGACAGATATAGAAAGGATGGAAATACATTCTATGCACTGTCAATTTCCCCCCATTTCCAGCCTAATCTGAATGCGTTAAAGAGGCTGCTGGATTACTGCGTGTGTACCCCCACATATGGTTTATAATATCCGAACAGATTTAAGAGTCAGCTGGTTGTAGTGTGACATAAGGAAGTGACAGAGAGACGGAGAATATCAAAACAAGTTTTGACAATATTGTTTGGATGTTTCAGGTAAAATCTTTTCATCGTCACTGTGGTTGCCTTGATGGTCTAAGAAGATTTGGGATGATAATAGTAATTCTTTTTTCTTTTTTTTTTATATCCAATTATATATTTAGACTTAAATGAGAATGAGCCTGTGCTTTCTCGCCACCATAATGAGACAATGGCATTTATTAGGAATGTTAGTTTAAAAGATGCCTCTTCTTAACATTTAACTCTTCGTGGCAGATTAGATTAGATTCACATTTAAAGGTGCAATGCAGTATGTAAACTGGATTCCTGTCAAAGTCATACTCAAAGCAAAACATAGGGAAATAATAGAAAAATGGTCGACAGCATATCACCAGAATTGCTGCTGGTGTCTTTGTTTACAACGCTACCACAGGACCTTTGGACCGGGACGAGCCCAGGGCAATCTGATTTGCCTGCTAATGTTACTAGATACACTGGAAAACAATGAATTAAGTTCAGAAAAGTACATCTCTTTACTGTAATATAGTCTTTAAAACCAGGAACAGATAACACAACACTGCAATATCACAATATTGTAAAAAAATATTCAAAAATCTAATTTCACAATAATGATATCTACATATTATCCAGTAACATGTAGATTTACATTTAGAAGCCAGGACCATGCATGAGCGCAGTGTAGGGAGAGTTTAAGAACAGAATACAGACTAAAGTAAATATAGAATGTGGTGCGTGATGTTGCAGCCATACGCTAACGTTCAGCTGTTGTTGTCACCTGGAGACACTTCTGTGCCATCCTGCACAATTTTGCCGCAGCAATTTGGCAAATAGAGCACCCAGAAGAAAACTGCTAAATGCTATTATGTCAAAAAGGGTAGAGTACACGCACACACAGAGGAGCTCTTATCTTGTTGGTCTGGCCCATCTTTTATTAATTTCTTTTCCATCTAAATGCATCATAAAAAAAGAACAAAAGAACATGTTTGGGTTCACTAATTTCTTTTTCTAATGGGAATACAGTGTTCCATTGTAGTGTGATGACAGAAAATAAAGGGAAAACTTCAGTAGATTTAAGGACACTGCAGCTGCGTATGCCAACTGAGCCGCAGGGATGCTCCAGTTCCTTTTCTCTTGTCTGTTGATGTTTGATAAAAAAAAAACATGAATTATGCTAATTTATTGTAAGTTAATTAAGAGGCTTTTGTCCCTGAACTTCATCATGGTCGAGCACCAGTGTGGATATTTGTAAAGTCAATTTGCACCTCTTCAAAAATCGAGCTTAATCAGATCTTTAAAAATCTAAATCCATTGGTTTTTAGCCATGCGCAGCAATGTGGGCTCTAGGGATGCTAATGATGATCAGTCAGTCGTTCCACTACTTTGGACCAGACTGGAGACGGACCAGACTCAACAGCTACTGGATGGATTGCCATGAAACTTGGTGCACACATTCATGTCAATGAAATCATCAAATCAGAATTTCAGTTTGTACAATACTTAAGTTCATGACCAAACACCAAAACAAAATAGGAAACATTCTATAAATGATGTGCTGTTGAACCCGACGTCAATTATTGCAGCAGATACTGAGATATCAGTTGGCTGAGCAGAGATGGTGTTTTGGCGGACTGGCAGGTGGATAAAATCAATGTGTGGTTAACAGACTCACCTTTATGCTCTGTTTGTGCTAATGCTTTAGCTTTGTTAGCTTCGTTAGCTAAACACTCTGCAGTACTCTGCTGCCCACTGGTTGCTAACAGCTAACTAGCTCTCCTCCAGCCCATCTCACCAGACTTGTTATGCACAATAAACATAATCAGGTAAAAGAGTCCCAAATAGATAGTGATTTTACCTTGTCCTTCTGGATTTAACGGGCCATATTTGTATATTTGTAGGTCTAATGCTGATTAGCCAGCCCCTGATTGTAACTGAGAAGACAACCTACGTTGCTGAAAGTGCCTGGTTTAGTTTTTCATCTGCCAAGCAATAAGTATGCATACATTACATACATGCAGAAATCCCTTTTGTCCTGGAGTCGTTACGGGGAAAAACACATTTTGATTCATCTGCTATCATCTCCATCCTCCAAACTTCGCGATATGGTACAGGCGTTTCACTTGTTAAATCATTGTGTTGACGAAACTGAGAGTATCAGTGCCGAGAGGGGAAACCACCGTCTTGCTTGTTTCAGTTTAGCCACGAGTTCATTGACACATAAGACATGTTTGCTCACGTTAGATTACTGAGCAAGCTAACCTATGTTTGGCTCTCTGTTGACCCAGAAAATGTTCTTCATATGCGTAGTAATACAGTGAATTCAGAACTCAAATATTCTGATATAAAAGAGTACTGTATATATACATTCACTTTGTGTGGGCTGGGGTGGCTCGTAGTTTAGGAGTTTATATTGTGTTTAATTGTGTATAGACCAAAAAACCTCACCTTGCCTGCGAATTAAACAGAAATGACACTGTTGAATTCACTGAAAAACAAACAAGAAAGAAACAGTGGAAGTGGTAAATTCTGTTGTTGCTTTTTCAGGGTCGTTGAATCAGTTTATCAGTAGTTTCACTGCTGTTGTAAGACCTCCCACCCAGTTCTCTGGGACCTGTTGATTTACAAACCAAACATTGTGTGTCTAAGTTGGAACTTTCCCTCTGAAGTGAGTCAAATACAAAGGCTTCTCTCTAGCAGCTAATCTAAATCCTGGATAAGGCTTGTGCATGGCTATTGGCAGGTTTTTGGCATTCATCGGTCTGGGAAACGTAGAAGACAGAGGGTAAACATAGCTGTAGTGAGTATTTATTTCAGCGTGGAGCACCTCGTAGGAATGCACACTTAACTGAGTGGCTTATCATCTCGTGAACTGGTTTCTCCGGCCACTCTGACGACACAGAGGTAAAACATTGACAGCATCAGGCCCCTCGTCCCCTCAGTTGCGCTCAAATGATTCAGTTTGGAAGATCTGAAGCATTGAATTATCTGTCATGTGTTTTCATTAACCGTGGGAGATTTATGGAATTAAGCCTCTTTATGAAAAGCCCTGGCCCTGGCTGCGGAGGTGTTCTGGCTCCATATTATCACTGGATCTCAGCCAGAGTGTAAATGCACTCCTTAAAGTAGTTTGCATCAATGCGAAAGTGTCGGCCCACGGAGGAGAAAAGGCACGAGTGCAGGTATCATAAACCTCCAGGATAGCATGAGGGGCCCCTCAAGTTACGTAGAAAATCAGTGTTTCATAGTAGTATGCGATGACTGCTACACAAAGACATCTTGGAGGAGATTTCTGAGCAGGTGTGTGAGAGGAGTCATTTAAAAAAAAAATTCAGAGAAGATGTCTCTTTTCCATATCAAAAGAAAAAGTACAGACTGTACACCCACATCGTTCTGGATAAACGTACACCTGCTATGTTTGTTTTTGTTGACGGTATTTAGGCTTGTTACCTCCTTACTTAATTGCCTGCTTGACTCGCTGCACGTATAAAATAAGATCCCTTTACAGTGTTGACAGAAAACATACAGAAGCAGCAGGTGTCAACATGTTTATCGTCCTGGTAACCACATTCATGTTGCATTCTGCGTTTGCTTTCCCCTTAATTTTCACAACAGAATTTCAATATGCAAAATGCTCTGGCTGAAAGTCTCAGTGCACTCGAGCTCCCACGAGGTAGTGCATCATGCATCATGCATGCTGCATTGTATAATATTTAGATTACATTATGAATAGCAACGAGAGAAAAGCTTGTAAACTGCAGCACGCTGAAGTCAGCGTCCTAAATTTTGGCGTCTTGACTACGTCAAAATAAATTCTAAATATTGTACAGAGCAATATTATGATTTAAGAAACATTATGGATTTGTATTTTTACACTGTGACAAGATTAATTGAAAACCAGCAGTGATCACATGTACATTTACCTTTTAAATACAGTGTAGCTTTTGATAGAGAACTGTAACTCATCAATCAAGTATATTTAATTTTAGAATAAAGTATCATTGCCTCATTTAAGCTGATACATTTCAGAACTTCAAGCTGTGAATATTTCAGCTGGGACAAAGCTTTTATTTTAGCGCCCTGCAGTTTCATTTATGGTCAGTTTCATTTACGGCCCATCAGTGAGATTTGGGCTCATGCAGGCACCATTAAGTGTATCACGTCCAATAAAACACGGTCACTGTGGCCATGACAGCGTGGCGTGTAGTCCATAAAATAATATATACCACGACTGGAGAAGAGAGACTGAGGAGACAAAGAAACAAGGACAAGACAGTCAAGCCCAGATCTCAATGATAGGCATGGTGAATGATTGACAGGTAGAGGCAGCACTCTAAACTAAAACCAAATGGTTCTTCAAAGAAAATGGCAGCAAATTGAAATGCAAGATGCCAAAATGAAAGCTCTTCCCAACTGTAATGTCAGCAGTATATATATATTGTATATCTTGGTGTGTACTAATATTATCCCAAACGTTTCCAACGATGTTCAAACCCAGAGAAATTGTGATTCTATTTAATGTTGCTGTCCGTTTAATTTGGTTGCCTGTCGATGGTGTCATAGCCCCTTTTCCTCTAGTTAACATAACTTATGGGAAAACTCTGGAAACGTCAGGTGGTACATCTGAGAGTGAGAAAAGAAGTCAGTGTACGTGTCCAAGCGTAACATGAATAAAACTTTAAAACCTTAGTGTGAAAGGCAGCCTAATCGCACGTTTACTGTAATAGCAGGTTGAAGTTAAGATGGTTGGAACAGAAGAGGAAGACTGCTGACCCTAATGTTCCCTCACAGAAGCTAATGTGATGTTGGCCTGAAAATCTAAGTGAAAGACGTCAGCTTGAGTTGATTGTAGTGAGAAATACCTCCTGACAGGGATGTGCATTCGTTAGTTGACATGCTAGACAAACAGTCGGCTAAGTCAACAAGCAAAGTGTGTCAGCATTTCCATTAGTTACGGAGAATACACATTGTGGACCGCTTGCTTTACGCAATCAATCCCATTCTTAAAGGTAAACAAAAAAATTGCGAGACGAGACCAAAGAGCAGAAGCAAGTGTTCCTCCTGAGCTGCAGAAGCCGTCACATGATCACCCCAGTCATCCTATTATTAGCAAGTGAGCGAGAACATATGTGGCACATGCCAAGAGGAGTCTACAGGCACAATGCTAGCCTCTTATGGTGAAGGCTCCTGGCAGCTCTAGTATGGCACGGGCTCGTTTTTTCCTGGCATGGTTCAGGTTCACAGAACCCCTGAGCGCTAAAGACAGATGCCAACGCAGAGCCGTTCTTAGTGTGTTCAATGTTCAGCCAATGGAGAAGCAGCATGTACAATCCAGGCTGTTAAGTATGATAAGGCCAATATGAAACCACATATCATGGCCTGTTAACACACCAAACACCCTCCTACTAGTGTTTCTTTAAGATAGACAGGCACTATGATGTTTATACACCTTCCTCTCACGGTGTATGGCTCTCAGCCTTAAGCACATGTTTTTGTGTGCCAGCCAAAATGGTGCTGTGGGTGCCTCTGCTACCAATTAAAACGATGGATAGTGCACACATAAAAGTTTAATCAAATTTGTACTTCAGCAGGGTTACATCCATCTGCTCTCTGTCTATTAAGAATAATTAAATCACCAAAATATCTCCCTCTCCTTCACTTTGAACTCTCCAAAACCTGCTAAAATTCCCTGGAAATCATCTATTAACTGAACATCCACGTTAAGTGAGGGCAACAGAAAACAGTCTACTGCCCCTCCGGTTGCTTTTTTTGAGCTACAGTAAACACAGGTTAGAAGTCTTGGTCTTAAACGCCTCACGCGGCCTGCTTGTCATTTCTCAAAGTTTGGAACACATGTCCACATTAATGAGAAGATGTGACCTATCACCACCGTTTACACTGCATGTATCTGGTTTAAAAGACAATCTGAGCAGTTAGCTACAGAGTTAACTAGCTTACTTCGCGTTGTAGCAGTGGCTCGATTTTCCGCTGGTGAAGTCGAGAATATCTGTATTGTTTCCTTGCTGTGAGTTAGATAAGAAGGTTGATACCACTTTTGTGTCTGTAAGGTAAATGTGAAGCCACTCCGACCAGCTGGTTAGCTTAGCTTAGCACAACGACTGAAATCAGCTAGCCTTGCTCTGTGTATAAGCACAAAGTCCACCTTCCAGCGACTCTCCAACTAACATGTTATATTTTGTGTGTACAGTAGTTTTTGCCGAACTGTTTCTTGGCAGGGACAAGTCACCGCCTTGGGTCTCCATCGGTTGCCTGGCAACTGGTCCCATCAGAGCCAGGTTATTTGTTTCTGTGTAGAACCAGTCACAATCTTAAAGTTCATATCGATAACGGTTTTATGTAGACAAATCATTTAAAAAATAATAGTACATCTACAGAGCTTGTGCAGAATAACAGTATTTTTTTTCCTTAAAAACTTAATTGATAATTTTGAAATGTTCATCAAGTTCAAGATGATGTTTTGTTAATGCCTGTGTAAGAACTCTAAACGTGCTCAACTTACTGTACTGCCTTCATGTTAGCTAGCTTAGCAACGTTAACACTTGCTAGCTAGCGTTTGCAAAATTAGCCAGCGTTAGGAGTGTTAGTGGTTAGTGTTGTTGTAAAATGAAGCCATATTGAGTGGTTTAATGTTATAACACGTTTAATGGAACATTTAATTGCATATTGTGATAATGACATTTTAAAGTGAGTCATTATTGTGAACCTTTGGCTACACTTGTTTAAACAACCTTTAATCTGAATCATTTTGTTATTCACACATAAGTCAAAAACAAATACTGTCAGTTTCCTGTTTGGGATTTTGTGATTTCCTGCTTTATTTTGAAGTTTTGCCCTCATGTGTCTTGTGTTACTTTTTCTTCCCGCCCTTTTTCTGTATTCACCTGTCTGTTGTTTGTGTATATACTCTGTGTGCTCCGTCATGTTTTTATCAGTTCGTCCTGTCTGATTCACCTGTTTGTTCTCCAGTCACTCGCCGTAACTCCTCGTGATGTTTTCAGGTTTTTGTCTCTCACTTTATTCCTTGAGTTTTTCCTGATTTGATCTATGCTTTTTGTTATACTTTATTTGAGCTTTCACGTTACTACTTCGTATTTTTGGGATTTACACTTGTTGGTTTTTGTATTTATGGTTTTGGTATTATTCAGCTTGTATTTCAAAGCTCGCCTCTTGTTCCTCATCCGGTTTGCATCCCTGTGTGTTGTTGCATTTGGGTCTTCACCTATTTTTACCACAACATAGCAAATACATACACATTGTGATCAGCCACCATGGCTATTAGCTATAATAACATGATTCGCTGATCCCTGAGCCGTGCAAGAGAAAGCAGCCCCCTAAGCGCCGCTACAATTGCTTAAAGCAGTCAATTGATGATGTCAGACTGCTGGGAAAGAAAGTCTTTTTCTTCTCTGAATTTCAAACCGTAAAACTAGTCCAATCATGTCACCAGGATAAAACATTTTGGTTGCACATGCAATTTAGGTTATCACTATTTCTTGTTGCATGTACTGTAATTTTAATGAAGAAGGTCAACAGAGAGACTGGTATTTTGCATTTCTGACAGCCACTAATCATTAGAGTCAAGAAACAAATAAGCAGCACCTGCTGTGACGTCACTAATCACGGTGTGTAAGGGTAAGTGTAATAAAGTATGCGCAAAAATGTACATTTCTTTCTTCAGTTCTGCTCTGTGTGATCCGTGGATAATTGTCTGTTTATGCTGTGTCACTTTGCCCACCGAGAATAAATCTATTATCTGCTGGAAAATGATTCCTTTAATCTTGGCATGGCTTTTGCCTGTGACTTTGAGTTGTTAAATGGAGATGGCACCGAGTGATCTAAAAAGTGAGTAATTAGAGTATTGACTAGATCTATTAAGCCTATCACTGTTTCAAGAGCTACATGTACCATCGAGTGAGTCACTGTTGCTCTGCAGTTATCTGTTGTTTGTCCTGTCCTAATCATAAATGTTCCTTTTTTTACATTATCTTTTATTCTGGCATTGCTTCAGCTTCATTTTTTTAGGGTGTGTAACCAACGGCGCTTTCTCCACAGATAATGGAATTGATGCGGTAGGCTTAAATTTTTATTCCTCCTAAATAAGCTGAGTGGCTGTCAGTAACATCGAGATTTATTAAGTGGTGAGAAAAAAAAAAAAAGTCCATCCGCCCCCTTTGAAGGGAACAGTTATTTTTGCACCCAGTGAACGGAAACTGGGACAGGAGAGGAAAAAAAGGACTTTCACATCGAGCATTAAATGGGTCACCTTGAGTGGAGCACTTGTCTATGTGGTCCTATCAGGAGCCAGAGCCAGAGAGACAGGAGGATGTAGCGGGGACACACGTTTCCTGTCTGAATGTTAAAGTCGACATTGTCCCCTGATAGACGAAGGCTATTTCAAGTCTAATGCTGAAGCATTGTTAGATGCAGACTGTCAGACGCAGCCCACCTGTTGATGTTCCCTCTGTGACTGGATGTGGTCTTTTTCTGATGTTCCTTCAAGGTTAAATACATATTGATGCAAACAATAAATGTAAAGCACTACATTACTATACTGTATGCAGGCATTCAGTTCGGCTGATTCATTCATTCATTCACTCAGAGTTCCTCTTTGGCTTTCGCTTCTACCCCAGTCTCTGTCCATGCCTGACTGATTTGTGTCTGTGCTTGGTGCTTGTCAAAGCAGCCCACTCAATAATCAATCAACACATGTGCATGTTGCTGTAAATAGCGCTGCAAGACTGATGTTGCAGATTGAGATTTTGTTGTGTGAAAGTTTGCAAAGGATGGATGAAGACGTTGATGAAAAATTGTTTCTTAGATGCATCGCAGTTCTCTCTCGAAAGATTTTGTCCTGATACAGAAAATTTATTAAGCATTAATTGATTGTGATGTGACAATTTTGTAAAACTCCTTACTGCTCAACCTGTTTGTTGGTAAAACATAACAGATGTAAACATGTGTGTCCTCTTTACGTTGTAACTAGGCTACTTTGTTTGCCGTGGTGTAGGCATGTTTCTTAAAAGGTGTGTGATGATCAAATACACAGATCTGTGCCACTTAGAAAGACATAAAAGTGTAATTTAAGATTGTTGCACTATTCCGTCCATAGGAGCTGAGTGTCTCGGAGACATCATGACAGATGAGTTACACAAACGCCATCTTGGCTCCCTGTCCCAGTTTCAGTGAGGATGGCTTAGCGTGAGCAAAGATAGCACAAATACACAGTGTGAAGAAAAAAATCATGTATTGAAGTCGTAGTTGTCGTTCTATCTAGTCCAGGACATGATTGCGGCGTGCACGTCCGAAGCGGTCTCGCTCTCCATATGACCGCTGAGGAGTTGTCACCATCAACTTTTAAAGGTGCCCTGCATAACTTTTTTTAAAAAGAGTTTAGGATAAACAGTCCTGTATTCTTCAACTGGAGGTCTTCTGGATTGTCAATTTGCTCATTTTATTCTCATTCCACCGTAACTAAAAACATAAGCTTATATATGATCTGCATCTTTGAAAGCGTAATGTTTTAAAAAATGATTATCTACTCTGACGTCTCATGATCCTCCCGTTACATTGCCTAAGACCATTTAAACATCTTTTTCATCTGGTCCTATTGTCCATCTAAAATGTTCATGCATCAAGAGACATTAAACGTAGATAGATAATCAAATCATAGTCCTCTGAGTTCAAATCGAATTGAAATTAATCTTAAGGTTTGAGATTCCCACCCCAGTTGGCAACAGCTGGCATAGTCGGCCATTCTTATTCTCTCTTCTCTGCCCAATATTTTGTCTCCTGTCTGGCCAATTAGTCAGAACATTTTAGTTTAGCTTGTAACACCAACACATACAAAGTAAAACCAATGTAATAAAGGGCAAATTGCACGGCAATTAAAATTCATACACCATCACAAAATAGATGCAAAACAAAAGAAAGGTCACTAACACCAGCTACTTCACACACAGTGCACAGAGTTTGTCTCCGGTGACTCCTCGGGTCTTTTGGTGCTGCCGTGTTGAACATCACCTGCAGTCGTCTGCGCAACCTGAAGTGCTGGTTCAGCAGCCTGCTGTCGAGAGAAGCTCAGTGGGGCAGAAGAGACACAGCTGTCAATACGCCGTGCTGTGTGTATGTGTCAGGAAATGCACTTGTTTGTAAGTTTGCAACAGAGGTGCAACAGGAGTTAATACGCTGTCCCCTCTCTTGTGTTTTGTTTGAGGTTATTTCCCTGCAACCACTTTAACATTTTAGAGGGCTTTCCACTCTGAGCGTTCATCATCCCAGAGATCCACCAGGCTGTTATTAACGGATGTCACAGCCGAGCCGCTCGTGTTTGATCTCCTTATTTGGACAGCGTAAATAATGGCATACCATGGGATGTTGGCAATTTGATCATGTTACGCTCCGTGCTGAAGCAAGCCTTTGACACACAATTGATGCCCTTAATGCTCGGTTCACTGTAGCAGTTTGGCAGCATGTGCTTCAGACCAAATTAAGTACATGACGGCATGGTGCACAAAGGAATGTTACACAACCCAGGCATGACTGCATCCTCCACTGACTAATTGTGCCTTGAGATGACTGAAGGTTACGCACAATGAATATCTTAATAATTAGTTATAGGACTTTTGTCGTTTCCAGTCGGTGATATTAGAGCGTTACAAAACCGACGTCTCAGTGGTTGGGCGATTTCTTTTGAACGAGCATATGATGATGTCCGCAGTGAAACATCCCGATGGACGCTGACATCGTTGTTGGAGTGGTGTTTCTGAAATTTGGGTCATGTGTCCCCTCAGAGTTGCCTTAAGGCAGGAATTGCTGGTTAGCATACCACTGTAGTCACTGCCGTTTCCCGGCATCGCTCTGACCCACCGATCTCACCCAGCCGGGGCTTCTGTCGATCATCAGCACTGACATACACCCACCATTTAAAAGGCTCTTTGTCTCGGCAACACACGCCTGTAATTTATTCAGTAAGTTTCGTTTATAATCCGTTGAGAAATTCCCTTTGTGTCTGTGGCAGTTGGAAAACAGAAACAACATTATAATAATTACAGTCAAAGACAGACATTTAACAACAAAGAATATAGATGCACCAAAGTGCAACTGAGACACACCTCATGTCACAAGGGTTTGTTTAACAGAGCTTTACTCTGAGGTATAAAGGACCTCGCCGGCGTGATAAATCACTGAGGACTGCCGGCTCTTTTCCTGCCACTTGGGTCTCACAAAGCAGCGACAAACTGTGTTGTGGCTGACCTTCGATCTTACCAGACATATTAACAGTCCTACAGAGCTTGTTCTTGTTAATTACAGACAGTTACAAGTACAAAGCAATGAAGCAGGAAGTTAAAATACTCTCCACAAATGAACTATAGAACAGAATCCGTATTGTCTGTCCACTCCAAACTGATTAATCTTCCATGAGAAATACAATTGTTGTAATCCTTTTCTGCACTCAGCTGTGTTCAGCCTCTGAAGCTTGAAACAAAGTTCGCCAGCTGCTACACAGAGGAGGTTAAGAGAAGCAAACACAAGTAACAATGAGATATGTAGACGTAACTTTACTGCGCCGAGCAGCAACAAACTTAATTTTCTTTTCTTCAAGTCGCAAACACCAACAATGGCAATCAAATGGCAACTCTGAGAGGACTCACTACTTTTTCGTGCTCTCTGACGGGTTGGCCTTCAAAAATCACAATGTTACGATGATGATGTCATGATGACATCGTCAGTCGGCCCAGCCCTGCTCACTGTCTTCACTTTGAAAAAAGAAATGACTCTGAACAGATTCTGTCAGCGTCACAGCAGATGTTCTCTCAGATGTGTTGCACTGGTGTTGCTAATTTAGGTGTGGTCACAAAAGACAGTTTCAACCCTCAGAGGAGTGCAGCAGCAGATTGCCGATGAATAACTGTTTGAATAAGTTCGACTAGCTTATAGGATTTTTCAACTTAATAATTATTTAACAGCTGTGTTATACATAGCTTTACAAAAAATAGATCATATTAGTTTTTTAATTATATGCTGCTCACTATTCTCTGTCTCAGTTTTACTGAGGAATTATTTTGGCTGATAAAACATGCTTAACTCTTTTCCTCTCCTGTTTGGGATATCTGTTTTTGGGTGCCCTGCGTTCGCAGGTATCAAACCGGTCGTCTTTGATGACCCAAGTCCATAATCTGTGCTGTTCAGGTTGTGGGAGGGGGACAGCATGTTCATAGTAAATAACAGTTTACCCTGCTCAGTTTCTCTCCCACACAAATAAGCCTCACAGTCCATCGCCACATGGGAATTCCTAAAGAGCTTAAAATAAAACATTACACAAAAAGGGTGAGAGCAGCTGGTGTCGCTGCGCTGGTCCCTCCAACGTGAACATAATATACTGTAAAACTTACTAAACAAATAAGAGATCCATGTGTGAAAAAGTGTGATATCATTGTAGGTTTTCAGGAGCTCCAACCAGTCAGACTGCAGTGCTTTCCGTGGTTTGTACTTGAAGCAGAAATAACGTGAAGTGACTGATGTTATGTGCTGTGAACTGGAGCAAAGAATTCCAACAGGTTAACTTGGGCCTGTGGAGTGGAGTGATACTGGGTAGTTGTGTTGGTGTTTAGTGAAGGTGGGGATGATGGGAGTGCTCTATGTGAGGACTCTCTTGTACGCCCTTCACAACTCCAATCACCGCTGTTGGCACTGATGAAGTCCGATGTCTCATTTGTTCATCTGACAAATCGCTGCTTTCTTCACCCTCAGAAGGAGTGTGTTTTACCTGCGTGCTGCTGCGCCCACTTCATACACCTGGAGTGTAGAAAAGTGTTTCCTCGTGTCTGTCATGTCAACAGTTGGTTTCCAGAGGGATGTTTTGAAGCCTGGATGTAGGTATACTGCTTTTTGGCGAATGGGTGGTGGAAACTGGATGGGACTGAAGTGAGACAAGCGAGCACCAAGTAAACCTGTCAATCAGGCAGACAAGACTTCAAAATGTGTAGAGGCCAAAACGATTGTTTCATTTATCTCTGTGTTCCAGCTTCTAACAAGGTTTGTGAGCCAACAGTGTAACGTATCACGTGGTGTCTGAGTAGATGCGAGTCTGTTGAAGAAAAAACTTGAAAGTGTCGGGCTCATTCTGTACTGCCCTGACATTAGCTAGTAGCGTTAGCAATGACAAAGTTGCTTACCTTAGCTAGATAACAGTAACTTAAAGGGGCAGATGATTTGAATCCAATGGAAGGGGGAGATGGAAAGAACCAGTTAGTGGCTGAATGTTATCAATAACACAACAATTTCTTCACCATGAAGAACCCTGTTGGGAATTAGCCATTGAGACAATAATGTCTTGACTCTGTAGCACCACTTATGAAGCTAAAGCCAGCAGGTGGTTAGCATAACTTAGCACAAAGAAACAGTGTTATTGATTCATTGTCTTAGTTGTTTGGTTTATAAAATGTCAGTGTTTCCCAAAGCCTAAGATGACTCCGTCAAATGTCTATTTTTGTCCACAACCCAAAGACAGTCAGCTAATTGACTTATCACTGCAACTCTAATTAACATATTAAATCTAATTTGTTTAATCTGTTCAGATATATAAAAACGACAAGTTGTAATTTTATGGGGAACGGCAGAACATTTTTTTGGCCAGGCCCTAGAGTGTTGTTATCACTGTGAGGGTGCCAGGTGCTAGTGTGCAGATTTATGGGGTTTGTCCACCGGCACGTTTGACCACGCCAAGTCAAACCGAGCCGCACCGATTTGCATTTCTCATTACCACTTTTATGGTGTGGAGTTGAGCCAAGCCACACCCAGAAATGACCTTTTCTTGGAGACTTCTGCGGTACAAAAGTAAAGAGTTGGATGTATGGTAGAGCTGCAACTTTGAATTAATAAGTTGTAAACGATTCATTAATTGGTCGAGTCATTTTGTTAAGAAAAAAGGTCACAATTCTCTGACTGCAGCTTCTTAAATGTGAACATTTTGTGGTTTCTGTACTTCTTGTTTGGGTTGTGGTCAAATAAAAAAATTTGATGACGTCATCCTGGGCGTAGGGGAAATTACAAATCACAAATACTTTGTAGATCAAACAACTAATAATTAATTGACTGAGAAAATACTTAATCAAGATTAATCAACAATATCATGATTTTTAAGAATCCTGATCCTGGTTATTTGAAATCACTGATCATGCTTTATTTTCTCCATTACTGAACAGCATTCAGACATGTAACAGATTAATGTAGCCTGCGGCACATCGTCTCCCTTCACTCAAGCTACCTTGCATGTGCACAGTATACTGGTGCTCATGAAGCTGACCCTGCTGTGAGTCATCTTGCATTTCTCCGAGCTGGGAGGAGGGCTCGCTGTTCACTGTGATCCATGTTGGAGTGGCGCAATGCTGCCTTTGGCTTTCTGGTTGGGGGGGGGAAACTGGAGCACAGCTCTGAGCCATAGGCAGAAAATACCAGGCCTAACTAGGACATGTCGAGAAACGGGGCTAGCAGTGGGGCGTCGTTCGCAGAGAACTAACTTCGTGGCGGGATGATAAGAAGTGTCTGAGGAAAACAGTGACTCAGTGCTGATGAGTTCAGAAGTTTTTTGTTCCATGCATCGTCAGTGATTTCATGTCACTTGATGCCTGTAATCAAATTTTGTATGCATGTAAAGCAAAGTCTACTTGTGAACATTCTCATGGAGTGCATACCCGCATATGTGACTGGACTGACGTGTAGTGAAGGGCCACAGGTCGAGTACCCTGGACACAGCCTCTGTACAACGGGCATACGCTCTACCAACAGAGCTTCTGTAGCATCCCATGTGTGCACATCTGAACTCAAACGTGTTTGTACAGATTAAACCAATTATGTCTTTCGAGCTAAAGCCCACACACCTGAATGTAAAACTGTGTTGTACCCATTTGTCACACTGGCAGTAGTAAGAGCAGCAATCCTGTCATCGTGTTTTCATCTCTGCCGTTGTGTTTCTTGCGATGATGTATTAACAGCAGCAAGGAACGGTAAGGGTGATTTCTCACTTTCTGCTCTGTGTTTTTTTTTTTTTTTTTTGCAGGAGACAAATGAAATTGTGGCCATTAAGAAATTCAAGGACAGTGAAGGTAAAAAACATCAGGTTTTTTTTTTCTTATTGTTGAACCAATCCATGTCTTTATTTCGGTTGGGGAACATCCCATTCCAACACGACCTGATTTCTTCCTCGTCTCACCTCTATACAGAAAATGAAGAGGTTAAAGAAACGACGCTACGGGAGCTCAAGATGCTCCGCACCCTCAAGCAGGAGAATATTGTGGAGTTGAAGGAGGCGTTCCGCAGAAGAGGAAAGCTGTATCTTGTCTTTGAGTATGTGGAGAAGGTAAGTCTCTTCTACAGTCTGGTCCATTATGAGGTCAAGACGGTTGCTTTTACCGTTACTGTCACGCAGGTTGTTTGTTTCTCTTTCAGAACATGCTCGAGCTGCTTGAGGAGTTACCCAACGGTGTGCCGACTGACAAAGCTCGCAGCTACATTTACCAGTTAATCCGAGCAATTCACTGGTGCCACAAGCATGACATAGTGCACCGGGGTAAATTCTCCCTTTTCTTACTTATTTATCTTAACTCTAATGGAACCACTGAGACTAATGTGACATGTCAGTGAGGCAAAGAAGAGACAAATATAAATATATGTATGGCTGCTCGCTACTCTCACGATCCACTGGCTAAATAGGTTGTCTGACATGTTCTAACCAACCATTCCATTGTCACAAGATGTGAGCTTTTGGGCAAATCAGTAGCAGAAGAGCAGGAAAGCAGATGGCCCATGTGAGCTTTTGGCACACTGACTACACCAGAGCAAGCATCCAAATGGCCTGTGGTATACATATGACAGTGGTATCCACGGATTGGATGTATAAGTTATGGTACGTCTTTACAATCTGTGGACTTTCACTGCTAGAATCAAATTTCTTGGACTCTTCGTTTGCTGCTCTTTACAAAGACGGTGTCAGATGAAAAGAATCTGATGGTTTCGGTGAGACAGATAAATGTGTGGCGGCAGGAATGATGGTAATGATGATGATGTAAGTGTGAAGCGTGAATATGTGTGTTCTTCCTCCTCAGACATAAAGCCAGAAAACCTTCTCATCAGCTCTGATGACGTCCTCAAGTTATGTGACTTCGGTGAGTGCATCTATCAAATACTCTGCACTGCAAGAGCTGTAAGGAAGGTGGCCAAACACACCAGGCTGTGATGTAAAAGGAGTATTTTCAACGGAGACTATATTTGGCTGAAACCGGTGCTTCAGAGGGGCAGCAGGCAGGCTTCATCCGGTTATCTAAAGCTTTGCGCGCAGCCCTCTCTCCTGGTTCTCAGGCTGCCGCTGTGCATTCTTCCCTCTTCTCAATTAATGAAACGTGTTGGAAAACAAGAGGCTGATCGCGCTTTGATTCAATCTGGTAGCGCCACAACAAAACGGGGGGAAACGGAAAACATGGCATAGCCAACATCATGTAGGCAATCTGGTGTGAGAGACTGAAGACCTGCTGTTTGCTCTGTGTCAGCCAAAGGCATCGAGGGAAGAGACATAGGCCAAGTAAACGCCGCTCTAAAGCTTTACATTTGGAACTGTGTCTTACTAAACATTTATCTTTATCGTGTTGTTTTGATTTTGGATGTCGCGGCAAACCAGCTTGAGAAATGTAGAAATTCAAAGCTTAGATAAATGCGTCAGTGTATTTCAGATCGGCAATTTTTCCTTTCCATTAAGCGTTTTTTAAAAATACATATTTACTATTTTTAAGGAAATAGCAGGAATACAAAGAAAGTACCAGACGGACACAGCACATCCTGATAGTCTAAAAAACAATAACCACAGTTGCGATTAAATTTAATTCAGTGCAGTTTTTTCTTTAAAAAAGTACAAATGTACCATTCCAAACAAAAGTGTTTATTTTCAAACCCATTGGCAAAAGATAAGAAGCTAGTTAATCCAAGAATAACTGTGAGTGGATAAGGTTCCAAACTCTTCCCAAAAGCTTCTGAGATATAATGAAAACTGTGTTTGCAGTATTTCTAAAGTTTACCACATGACCAGGAACAATGTGTTAAAGGTCCCCTACCGTAGAAAAGTGAGACTTATATGTTTCCTTGATTATAAAGTAGATCGAGGTTCTATATAAATACTGTGAAAAAATCAGGATGCTCAATCATCAAAGAACTGCATGCATTCCATATTAAAAAACTGTGCCTACAAATGAGCTGAACTGTTCAGTCTCTGCATGCTTGCAAAAAAAACCCTATCAGAGCTGATGTGAAAACTCAGGCCTGTGAGATCTGACCAATCAGAGCAGCCTGGGCTTCAAGCGACAGGAGTGTGAGAAAAATAACGTGTGTTCTGAACATTAAAGCACGTTAACATTTTCAGATAGAATGGACCTGAAAATGAGCATAATATGGGACATTTGAGATCACGGACTTACATCAATTACAAACATGAAACATTCACAATGAAGCGTTTGTTAATGCAGAAATCGTACAGTGACGGAAAATGTTCCTGAGCAGCCAGTTTTTATAGATGACTCTGTGTGAGGTTTGTCTTTGGGTGCAGGGACCTCATATCACTTTATGCACAGATTAAACAAACAAGGTATAAAGTTTTAACTGGTGAGCTTTAGATCGAAGTGCTGGTTGACTTTTACTTCGCTTTCTTAGCTGTTTCCCATCGCTTTCTGTATTTATGCTTGCTAACTTGACTGTCTTTCTGATTGTAGCTTCAAGAACAAGCATACATCCATCAGACTAGGATTATGAAAATGTATTCAGAGTTTGACCCTTCAGTTAAAATATACAAACTATATGACTGGATAATGTGTTAAACAGCATTAATATGGCCACTTTAACAAGTTCAGTGTTTGCACGAGGTCTTCTCATCTCTCCTATATGAGTGCAGCTTTTCCCTCAACTACTGCATAACTTCCACCTCTGAATCATAATGAGCGTCCACAGAGGTGCCCGGCTGAAGTCATTTTTAGGTTTCTCAGCATGTAGAGCATATCAAAAAGCTCCTCATTATGCTCTATTGCTTCCTGTCTTCTCTTGCCAGGCTTTGCACGTAATCTCTCTGAGGGGACTGATGCCAATTACACCGAGTATGTGGCCACTAGATGGTACCGCTCTCCAGAGCTCCTGCTTGGGTACGTCCGGTGTTTTTTTAACCTCGTCCAGGTTTTAGTCACCACACTGACCTGTACCTTCAAAAGCTATTTTTATGCCTGACCTCTATCACCAAACCCTGAAATGTGTGGTCCCAGGGCTCCTTACGGGAAGGCGGTGGACATGTGGTCAGTGGGCTGCATCTTAGGAGAGCTTAGCGATGGGCAGCCTCTGTTCCCGGGAGAGAGTGAGATCGACCAGCTCTTCACCATCCAGAAAGTGTTGGGACCCCTGCCACCAGAACAGATGAAGCTCTTCTATAACAACCCCCGCTTCCACGGGCTGCGGGTAACACTCTTTACCCCAATCCTGACTGCACTCCACACTGCTGACCCATGCTGCTCCTTTCTTCTGTTCCATCGCTCTCGACTGTCTCTCTCTGCCTCCTCCTCTCCTTCTTCCCTTATTTATTTTCTCCCCCCTGTTATGTCTCCGCACTCTCTGCTTGTTTTTTTTTCTTCTCCTGGCTGAGTTTGCTGTGCCGTGACTGATTGGATCACAATGACTCATCGTGTATCATGTATCCTGTATGCTCTGTGAAGGAAGGCTGTGATAAGTCTTCTGTGGCAGGCTGGTGGTACAACAGACCCGGGTCGTCATTCCCTTCCCCTGTCTGCCCACGCTTCAGGTTATAATTATTAGTTTGCAAACTGCCCCTCTGTGAATACCTGACAGTGAATAGGACCCTGCGCAAGAATGCTGCATTTAAAAAAATTAAATGGGTGTAGGGAAAGCCTAATTTCTTCTCTGGATTCCTGCTCAGAAATACGTGCCAGTTGTTGTTCTACAGTGAAGACAGGCACATGTTGGACAGGGATGCTCCATGAATAACCATCTAGTGCCTGTTATTGTTAAAAATCCTCTTTTATCTACAACATTTTTTTGCTTGTTGTCATTTAAATGACTTGAGATTGTCACCATTCCAACAAACCTCGCCTCAAATTATCTTAATGAGATCATAGAAGACCATGAAAAAAGAGAATTGTGTTTGAAGCAACGACGTAAGCTGTTTTTATTAAAATACCAATGCATCAGAAAACAAGAAACCACACAACACTTGTGAGTGAACACAGGATGTTTGATCGTTGTTTTATCACGTTGGCCACCTACGGTGTGCTTTCAGCAACACTTGGAAATGTGTGAGGTATGAAGAACAGCTTCTGGACGTTTTTTGGCAAACAGCAGATCCACAATAGTCAGATGAAAAATGCTGTCAGAATGAAAGGTTGACATAGGAAGATTGAATGTGGAAGAAAGCACATGCAACAGCGCTCTTGTGAGTCTGAACAGCGTTTGCAAAAAGTGTAATTTCAGCAGTAGCAGTGTCTGTCTAGATCAGGAAAAAAATGGCCTGCTGTCACAGTCTTGGCCTGATACGTGTAATATATTTTATGAGAGCAGCATCATACTTACATGATATTCCATGCTAATTTAGGTTGGATTATTGGTAGATATTTATTCACAGAATGAAAGTCAGACAGGTCACTGCAAACAACACATGAAAGACAAACCGTATAAAACATTCTTCGGAGCATCTTGGCATCCCTGTCTCTATAGGAAGCAACAATAAAACCTCGGAGCTAGCAGCCTACACGCTGACAGTGGCAAGATACCCGAACCTTAACCTCGATGTTAACAGTTAGCAGCTGTTACCTTTTCTAACCGTTTAGCCTTTTATTAGGATTTAGATATTTAAATGCCAGGATTTACCTCCCCATTTGCAAATGCACTATCGCTACATGATGGGCTTTTGTGCTTAATAACGCCATCGTCACTGGCTTAAAGAAATACAAACAAACCGGAGTGTGTTTCTTCCCCGTACACCATGATTATAATGGGTGCAGCTGGACCTTTCTCCAGCGCTGACATAGCACTGTGGAGATAGGTATGACCATAGCAGACAATTAGGATCAGGAAGTAGGAAATCCCACTGATACTGCCAGAAATGCTGGCTCATGGAGTCTATGTACCAGTCCAATACCACATAGTTTCTTTATCAGAAACAGGACCCTGCTACTTCCCAGCAGTGTCTCCGACACCTTTATGCAATTTCACAGAATAACTGTTAACTGTTACTTCACAATTATCCACCATTTAAAAGCACTGTTATTATATGTATTATATGTACATGGTATGTAAAGTTCGGGTATGAAGAAACAATTTTAATTTGCTGATTTTTAATGAGAACTGGCCATGCTCCATTTTCCCCTCTCTCTCCTTATGAAGGTCAATAACGAACCCTTTTTTCTTACTCACATTAACATTCAGGTGCTTAACATCATTTCTGAAAGCCTGTTGACCATCACACATGCTCCTCTACTCCACGTTCACACTGATCTTGTTGGTCCTTCTACAAATTAGTTATTATTTGTTCATTTATCACTTGGACATTTGTTGTGGCTACATTTTTGGCTCTACTATTATCCACTGTTTCTTGTTATAGTTCCCTGCTGTGAACCACCCCCAGACCTTGGAGCGGAGATACCTGGGAATCATCGGCGGAGCCCTGCTGGACCTGTTGAAGGTAGGGATCACAGGTCTGGCAAAGCTGGCAAAGCTCCCTGAGATGCTTCTATTTCTAACTTTTATCCTGTTTCAGTCGATTCCTACTTACACGCCATGACAAAAAGAACCACAAAAGCTCCCGTTTTCCTAAACTTGACATGTGATAATTGCATCATTAACAGTGTTTACGTCGTGACTGCATGATGCCTCTTCACTGCTTCAGCATCTCTCAGCTCATATCCCGATTCCAGCACTGCTGTTATTGCTGTGTCTGCACTGTAAACAGGAGCTCCATGTCAAGAATGTGGGCTGTGCTTGTGCACTTGCGCTTTTCCCAGTAGATAATGACTCACTGCTAACATAATGTCATCTCAAGACTGACTTCAGCAAGGACAGACTTCTCCCTTATTACTAATGAGGCTTTCTTGAGTTGAGTTTGGAAAGTAATTTACCAAAGTGCGTTTGCTAAATGCAAAAGTAGTCGTCGGTCTTATTGGTCCTATTGTTGTCCGGACAAAGCAACAGAAGCTGCAGCTAAATTTGAGTTATATAACCTCGGAGTTCACAAGCTGTCTTCAGTTTGCAGGTTTTATTTCGAGTCTGTCGAGACAGGTTATTAATCCTATTTATTTGAACGAGCATAAAGCAAATGTCACAAATCATATTTCACATCAGTGTTTGGCTTGTTTGGTGACTGTAAGACACAATTAAAAGCAGCAGCAGCAGCAGCCTGACTTTTATGATAATGGCGATGACTCATCATAGCATGACTGTTTCAGTTTGCGTGCGAGATCTGGATGTTCTTGCTGTCTCGAGGACTCAGTGGCTCCCTCTGTGTGTTTCTTGCGTTAGAACCTGCTGCTGCTCAACCCGACAGAACGCTTTCTCACAGAGCAGAGCCTGAACCACCACGCCTTCCAGACCCTGCGGCTGGTGGAGCGGCCCGGCCCACCCACACCTACACCTGTGCGCTCTTCCAAGAGAAAACCGCACCATGGAGACAACACCACCCCCAGCAGGTCAGCAGTGAGCACTATTGCTAGTCTAAGCTTGTCAGTGTCTCCCTGCTGTTCAGAGTATTAAGTCAATGTGTTTTTCTTATGCAAATGTGACCGGTTATTTTTCAGTCAACAGGACCACTACCTGCACCGTCACTGTGTATGGCAGTTATGCATAATGTGTTGCCCTTTGTGAGAGGATTCTGACATTTTCTGTTGATTTGGTTTTTATTCTGTCATGAAACATAAAATAACTCACATTTGTTCACCCAAAATAAAATTTGAACATATATTATTTCTATGTGGTCCTCGTGCTCCCCAAAATCATAGTAACAACAAAGTCAGCTATTCCCCGGCTGCATTACCACTAACTACAGTAGATACAACAGTACTCATCATGTAAATTGTTAATTTTTACTATAATATTAAAAACACAGCACATTCACGCATCCTTACTCTATTTTTGACACCTGTTTTTGAAAATCGTTCTGCATTCCAACAATCTCGGCTCATCTGGAAGTCAGTTCCAAATTTTAGCTCCCACACATTGACATCGACAATTTAGATCTAAAATAGACTTAAAGCTGCTGTGAGCGATTAAAATAAGTGTTAAACAGTGTTTGGTCGGTAACACATGTCTCTCCTCCACCTGCTCGTGCAGAAAAAACAAAATACGTTTTCTGTTATCCCTGCCCACTTCATCCAATCAGGACAGAGAAGTCTATAGAGAGGCGGTCCTGTCTGCTGAGAGCAGGATCTTCCTCTTCGCTATTACGTCTGGAGATTACATCTCTGCATTTATGTGGTGATGTAGAGAGGAGGGAGGAGATTGCCATCTGCAAAATGGACAGAAAGTTGGCAAGAACAATGACAACTCTTTAAGCTTTAACTAGGAATTTTGGCAGAAGGAAGATGTTGTTTGTTGGTGTTGTGATTTGCAATAGGCCAAAGCTCCTCTGAAGCTTCACTGTGTGGTTAGAGGACAAGAGAAATGTCCCGGCCCAGGAATGTGGAAATCAGCCACATTTGGGACTGCTGAGAGAAAGTCAGGGAAATTGAGCGGGGGAGTTTTAGAACATGTACGGTCTCCTTGTTAGATGTTAGATCTATCCTGCAAAATCCCTTGGATTAACCTAATCTTGCTGCCTGTTTAGAATGTATTTATTTATTACTTAACTATTAGCTTACCTTTGTAGTTCGAAAAGGACAGCTGTACAACAAAGCTTGTGTATTGTGTGTTAAGCACGACAGCATCTAAGTTAATTAACTACGGGACAATGTGGGAAGAAAGTTGAGATCCCCGATGCGTGTCTCAACTTGCTGTTGGATAGGAGAGCAAAAAAATACAGCCAGTACTTCAGTAACGATACTGTGGAAAATTAGTATTGAAGACATTTCAAATATTCAGTATTGATATGTATCGATATTGCAACACAAACTTATAGAAATTTGGGTTGAGTTTAATATTTTTGGCACAAAATGTGACGTGAGTCTTGTTTCCACTTGCCATTCACTTGATTTTGACACATTTTGAACTCATTACCAAAGCTGAGTCATCAGCATAGAGAAAAGGCTCACAATCAACTGCAGATGTAATATGATTTACATTTATTAGAAAGGAGGAGAAGGGGTCCAAGGACTGATCCATGTGGAACACCACATATTGCTTTAAATGAATGTTTGGTCTACGGTATGTTGATGTTTCATATCTTTCTGCACTTGCTAAGGAGCCATGGGGGAAAGAGCTCAGGAGGCCACCGCTCCAGCAGCAGAGAGTGCTCCAGCTTACCCCGGCACGAAGACCTCCACCCCAACAACGATGGCTTTCTCAACGGCAACATGCCTGCAGCGATCAACCTCAGTCCCACTCTGCATCCCAAGAACTACCAGCCGCAGATCTACAACCACTCCACCTCGTGCAACATGGACCTGGCCAGCAGCAACCTGCCTCACCTGCTCAGCCCTGGTGAAGCCAAGAGCAAGGGCGACTTTGAGATTAACCTGGGGTCCAAGGTGTCCGACGGCCCCGGAGCCAAGTACCTCAAATCCAACTTCCGCTCGCAGCAGAACCGCCATTCTTTTGTGGAGGGGAAGACCAACACACTTCAATCTGGGGAGAAACACAGTCGACACAGCTACATGGAGGCCCACAGCTCCACGCCTTCCTCCTCCAAGTTCGCCTACCTGAACTTGTCCAAGAGCTATGGCACGCTTAGCGATGCCAAGTCGGTGGGGAACTTAAATGACGTGCATCTTTATGCTGATGAGCCCACATCTCGATATTTTCCCTCAAGCTGCTTGGACCTCACAGCCCCGAGCAGCCCAGTACCCCGCCGAGTGGACAGGCTGGGACCTGGCGCAGCTGGCAGAGGAAGCATGCGGGAGAGAGAGAGCAACACCCTGGACTCATCCTACAGGCGCTCCTCCACCCGCCACAAAGCCTCAGAGGAGGCCAAATCACCAGATTCCCTAGACCCTGGGGACAGTGGCGTTGAGAGGAGCCACGCTCACTCTCTGTCCGCCCCACATGACCCTCTAGCTTACGGTCAGGGATACACCAGCCCCTTCTCCTCCCAGCAGCGACCGCACCGCCACTCCATGTACGTACGGAGGGACCACCAGAGGACACATGGGGCGGATGAGGGGCTGTCGGTAGGGCAGGGGGTGCCTACCAGAGCCAGCAGCCTGCAGCTCCTGTCTCCGCAGCTGCAGCACCGCACACTGCCTCGCCACTCTGGGGGCTCATCCAGAGAGGAAGACATGAGTAGGGTCAGTCACCAGCCCACATCAAACCTCTCCAACTTTAAGGAAAGCCTAAGCCTACATGATCTAATCATATCAAATGCCTACAGCAGGTTGTGTGTGTGTGATAACTGTGCCTCAGTCTCAGTTTCTACAACAATGCAGCCAGGATTTATTCTGGTGGCATCTGAAAATATCATGATCTGTGTTTAGGTTTCCAGCCAGATCTTGTTAGTCACTTTCCCATGTTTGATGGACTGGCAGGATTAACATAACTGCAGCTTTGTGGCTTCCTTGTTAGTATATACAGTAAACCATGTTACCTGTATATTTATATATACTGTATATACACATATAGTATATATAGTGTGTGCGTGTGTGTATTTGTATGTGTGCGCTGCAATGCCGAGCTCACATCATGCTTCATCATGTCTCTATTAACAGAGCGAACAGGCACCCACAGAGGTCATCCACAGCAGACCCCCAATAAGGGACTCCACAAGGGACAACACCGCATCTTTTCACACACAGCGGCAAAAAAGCGAGGTCCGACATTCTGCCTGCACCCACCATTCCCCACCCACATCCGCACTCTCGGTAGACTGGATGTGGGTGGATACTGCTGTCATGAACTGCTCTTTCTCTCTCTCTCTTTCTCTGTCTCTGCGCATCAGATGCCTCTTCATTTTCTCTGTGTGCTTTGCTTCCCTTTAATGTGACTACTTATGATAGCACAGTCAGGATTGTCATCGGAGCACATTTCAGTTTGATTCTACAGATGTTGTTTTATTGTAATGACCGCTTGTAAATCAATACGCCTTCTCCTTCTTTCTGTTCCTTCAGGTAAATAAAAATAGCCCACATAGTGAGGTATGCAAAGCAGTGTTGCCCTTAGATTTTGTGTGACTAGGTCTTCTGTTGTGACTCAGGTTGGCTTATATCATGACCAGCAAACAGAAGACGGGGGCTCCTCCAAAGAGAACCGCAACATCTACAGTGAATCCATGCCCAGGAGGGTGGGCAGCTTCTACCGAGGTTGGTTTAGTCACACCGTGTTTTTCTTTCTTTCTTTCACTGCACCATGGAGATCAAGATGTCAGTTCAGTTTTAAGGATCAGATACTTCACTGCTTTTTACTGCAGTTGACAAAATCATTTCTTCAAATCTATGTTTATTGATCAGGTCCTTCTTAAAGTCACTATCAGTAGAATGTCAAAAAAAAACACCTTTCCAATCCTGAATATTCAGACACATACAAGAGTTTTTCCAAATCTGAACAAGGAATATAGAACAAGACGAAAAGTCTGCAGCCATGCTAGCGGTTCCGTGATGTACTTAAAGGAACAGTTCACCCTAAAATTAGTCATTATCTACTTAACCCCCATGTCAGTGGAAAATCAGCTGACGTTCTGTAGTCCGCAAGACATTTCTGGAGCTTCACAGCAAAACAGTGTTGCAGCATTCTCATGAACAACTGAAGTAGCTGGGGACTCATTTTAAAACGTACAAAAAATAAATACAAATATTGGCATAGTCCCACATTCACTTCAAAAGACGCTATTTAAAGCTGTAATCTTTTACTCTTTTGTCACTGAGCGAAAGGGCTGAGCTTATTGAAGTCACACGTTATTTCAGTTTGGGATCTCAGGACTTCCAGCATGCCAACATGCTCGCAATGACAATATTAACATGCTGGCGTTTAGCTTGCTAAAATACTAGTTTAGTATTTTAGAATTTAGTTTATGTATTTTGTTGCAGAGTTGTCCACTGTAGTTAGCATACTAACCAGCTAGTCCCTCT
Source organism: Diplodus puntazzo (assembly GCA_963678695.2). Taxonomy (NCBI): domain Eukaryota; kingdom Metazoa; phylum Chordata; class Actinopteri; order Spariformes; family Sparidae; genus Diplodus; species Diplodus puntazzo. The sequence continues at coordinate 6,955,470 of OZ023163.1, read as the reverse complement.
TTACATTCCGGTCCAAAGCTCCAGCTCTAGCTGCGTAAACACAAAACAGTCAAGGCTAACTAAGCTAATTAGCTAAGGGCAGCTAGCAGCAGTTAGCAGTAACTCTGGTGATATGCTGCCCTCCATTTGTTTTAAGTATGAATTTGACAGGTGGCCAATTCTTGCATAATGCAACTTAAGTATTTACACTACATTCCATTCCAGAACGTATACACCTGTACATCAAAAATTGAATGGAAATATTTGTTGTGTGTGTTGAACAGTCCCTTCTCCCCGGCCAGACAACTCCTTCCATGACAGCCGAGGTCAGAGCCGGGCCGGGGATGGAACGAACCACTCCAAACGTCAGCCGGCATTTGACCCCTGGTAATTAACACACTTACTTAAACTTACTTAAACAGATCATAGGTTTTTTGTTTTGTTTTGTTTTCAAACAACATCGTCTCTAAATGAGGCTACCTTGACAACAACACATATTTGTCCATTGTACATTGGTGTGTGAAACAGTTTTTCTGGTGGATTGAATTTGCACTGGGCACACTACACGGTCAGTGGCCAGTTCTCTTTGGGACATCTCGCTCAGCATCCTTTGTTTTATTTTCAGGACTGGCCCAGATACCGTCGTGTTGAACTCCTCTGAGCCATCCAAAGAAAAGGAGAAGCAGGGTTTCTTCAGAGCAATAAAGAAGAAGAAGAAAAAATCTCAAATGGTAACTTGCTTGTTGAGTATTTGTGAGGACGTACAGCCATGTCTGGATGCACTATTTTCATGCATATGTCCTTTGACATCTGTCTACATACTGTATCTCCTCCTCTGCTTTTCAAATGTTTTAAGCACCTTTACGCAGATGTAAAATCATTTCTCCTTGTTGTCGTGTGCATCATGTTTCCCTGTGCCACCGTTCATGTGCCTCTATATTCCAGATGCAAGTCCCTGAAGGAAGGCCTCCTGTCATCAAGAAATGTCTTTTCCCTCTGTTTAGCCCAAAGAATAGCAAAAAGCATAGTTCCTCTGTGAGAGTCCTCCCTGTAGTGTCCTCTTCCATGGTACATGCTGTTTTACACTATCCTACTCACCTCCTAACTCCACCCATCAGACACTGCATGTACGCACGACAATAATCAAGACTACTACATTCGCTTTAATTCACTTGTTTTCTGTGGTTTTCTTGATCATTATGAAAAAATCATTCATGTTATAATAAGTTGTCAACATGGACCAGTCAGATCCACCAATGTAGGTCAGGGGTGGCAGGATTTTGAAATTCAAATCAATTGAAATTAGCTTTTTATTTCAATCAGTGACGTCAAAAGCAGAAGTGATGATATTCCGAGGTTTCTTTTCTCCACCCATGTCTACTTTCGCTCGCCTGGCTCACTTCAAAAGATCCTCAAAGACTGCAATGGAGAAGTAGAGTTTATTCTCTTTCTCAGAGATCCTTAATTGATTTGTTTTTGGAGGAGGGTTTACTGGGGACAAATTTAAGAAACCAAAACTTCGTGACAAACTGAATTTCAATCTGGAGTTGTTATTTTCAGTGATTATTATTTGTATTTTCCTAATCCTCTGAGTTAAAGCCCAACTGTTGCAAAATTATATAAATTATTTTAAAGATGATAAATGTAATGTTAGGGTACAAAACCAATGATCTATTGATCTTCACAAATCCAGATGCAACAGTCTAACAAAGTTATAGCTGTCAGTGCTGAATTTGAAGGAGACATATTCTGCTAATTTTCAGGGTGCATACATTTATTTTGGGTCACTACTAGAACATGTTTATATGCTTTAATTCTCAAAAACACATCAGTTTTCTCATACTGTCCACTGCTGCAGCTCTGTATTCCCCCCCTGTCTGAAACATTGTTTTAGCTCCCGTCTCTTTAAGGCCCCTCCTGAATATCCAGTCTCCTCTGATTGGTCAGCACAGACACGCCTGAGCCAGCACCACTAACAACAACAGAGCTGCTGTGCAAAAATCAATTCTTACACGCCAGACTAGCCGCTAGGCATTAATTATACAAATGAGTGGCATAGTGATGTAGTGTGATGTCACAAAGTCACAGAATTAAAGGCGGGACTACTGACGAGGCTTTCAGGAGCAGTGTTTTCTGTTGGAGAGAGGAGCTTCTGTTGGTGCGGACTTGTGTAGTGTGACAGTGTAGAATAATGTAGGAAAGGAAACAAATAAACAAAAAACTGCACATTAGGTGTCCTTTAAATGATACAAAAAGTGCCTGTTTTGAATGTTTACATTGTTGATAACTTTTCATTATATTGATAAAAAATGGATCTTACCTTCGGAAATTCCCCTTTAATGAAGCACCAGGCTACTCAATAGTGTTTGTCCAGTTCAGTGAATGGATCTGGCTGGTCGTCTCTGTGTTCGTTGCATTTGATTCTGATCAGTCGACAGTGATTTTAGCCGCAGCCCTAACAGCATGTCTCTGGCTATGAGCTGAGGATGAACGAGAGCACTCAGGCTTCGGTTAAGCACATGAGATTTTTGTGTGCCTGGTTACCCTCACGTGAAGCTTTACTGTTTACCCACATCACACAGCACCATTTGATCCACTCCTCTGCCACTCCAAGTGCCTCTTTACCTGCCTGTGGCTTGATTGTAGAGCATGGATCAGTACGGAGGGGGGAGGGAGGGAGGAAATTAGTTGCTAAATATAAAAGGCAACAACATTTTGACATGTCAAAGTGACTGCTGTCTCAGTGGTAGTAATGGTTCAGCAGACACAGGTGTTTGGACTCTTTCCTCCCCTCACATTTCTATTTATATGTGACAGACTGTTCAGATGCTGAGAGGGGGTTAAAGCTGATGACAGAGCACAAATAAACACAATCTGGCCAGGAGGAAGCAGGCAGTCAGACTCGGAGTTGTTGGAAGATAGTGTTTGCTGCATAAACAGGAGATAATTTAAAAATACTGAGGCATTATATATGTCATGGATTGTAAGTAATTCACCCTAAATTTTCTTTTGTCAATCATAAACAAGAGGAGTCGTCTCTTTTCTTCCTCAGATCAGTGAATGTTTAGGGTTTCTGGCAACAGATGCATGTTATGTTTTTTTTAATTTGTTTGATTTAACTGCACAGCGACTTATTAGCAAACACAACTTCAGATTTATGACCATCGTAGATGATCACATGTAAAGGATAACACGAAACACGTGATGTATTAAGGACATTTTCAGGTCTTTCTATAAAACAGTGTTTCTTGGAATAGTGATTAAAGCATGTGGTGGAAACATTCATTGTGTATTTTACCCTCAGGAAAAAAAATTAGATTAGCACAATTGATTGTTTCATGTCCTTTACATTGTGTTGACCCACCTTGGTCATATAGTTCAAGTCATAAAGTTTGAAACGGTTAATTTGGACAGGTTACATATTTGCTAAATGATGTGTGAAAGGTTCCTAACGAAGGGGTCGACACAGTCATCCAGAAGTCCTCCAGGTCCTCTGGTCACCAGAGCAGCCGCCACAGGAGCCGCGACAAGAGCAGAGACCGGGACCAAGAGCGAGACCGAGACAGGGACAAGGACTGGCCTCCTGAGAAACTGTCCGATTCACACTCGCCGGTACGTCTCTAGTGAAAAATTAAAGTATTATCTGGATACGGGTTGTTTTGAAACGTTTGATTAAAAATGTGATGTGTCATGTCCCTCTCAGAGCCAGCCACTCAAGTCTCTGCGCAAGCTCCTGCACCTTTCGTCCTCGTCCTCCAACCAGACCGCACAGTCTGACATGCGCTACCAGCCGCTGCCTAATTCTGCCTCCGCTCAAGGTGGATTCACAGAAAGCCGGGGTCACTCAGGGGTCAGCACGCCCCAGCTGAAGAGTCCGACAGGCAGCCTACCCGCTGCCCGGACAGCTCGAGTCCGGCTGGCACACGTCTGCCCTCGGCCGCCCGGAGGGGAACCCTTACCCGGAGCAAATGGGCATCAAGGGAGGCCAGAACGGGCACGGCTTCGGACGCCCCTCCAGGTCCCGTATGCCAAACCTCAACGACCTGAAAGAGACGGCTCTGTGATCTCGGTCACCCTGCAGCTCTGAGACCCACTTCAGACTCCTCCGTTTCCCCCTCTGTTGCTCCCACATGTCCCTTGCGTAACAGTACACCCCTGCTGAACACACACACACACACACACACACACACACACACACACACACACACACACACACAAAAACACAGATACCAAACCTTCAGTTTTAAACATTGCTTGCAAACAGGCCAAAAGCCTTTTTATGTCTTCATTTTTTTTAAAGCTTCCATGTTTGATAGACTTTATATTATTACTTCTGTAATTCTGACTATAATTTGTATGATAAAGTAAATATATTACAAATTAAATATATATAAATGGATAGATACAGTGTAGATTTTAAGTGTAAGTATTTTTGTTTCTATTCGATATAGAAATCTAGTACATTTTACTGCGTAGTATTTCCTTAAGACTATCTAAGGCATTCTAAACAAATAAAGTTTTATCAGTTGTTACAATAGAGATTGGTAGCGTCAGTAACTTTGCATTGTGTTCATCTCACCCGGGATTGTAACTCTTCGTCCGAGCTCGTCTTCGCCTTTGGATGTGCTCTGTCACTTTGGTCACAGATGCTCAAACGTGCAACTGCGAGTCCAGGCAGTCTTGTTCTTGAAAAATATCGCTGTAGTGCAATTTTTTTCTGAGTTGGCACTGACAATCGATGATGCTTAAATCTATTTGGATTTTTTTTTGGGGGGGGGGGATATTTAGGTTTTTATGTCCTTTTGTAATGCAGCCATTTTAGACACTATGGTGCCATAAACAGACAGAAATCTTAACTTACGTTGCCCTCTGTAGGAGATAACGACGCACTGCATCTGCTGAGATTAACATGCACTTAATAACTAACATGTAGGCACTGACTGATCATGCACAATGCGTATGAATCATCATTTTCATATATATTATTAACAGATGTTATACAAGTGGAGCTATGGTTAAAACCTCAATCATTTCAAAGACCACACATATAATAACTGCTCCTTCCACAGACTATACCAACGATCCTCTCAGTAGTAATGAGATCTAAATCTACATTTACTGACTTGTTAATAGATGTGAAAGTGTCATCACACACCCTTAAAGATGAAGTAAACAGTAATAAAACCTTGATATAGATCCAGTTAATGGAAAGCTCATACTTCACTCTGATGACTTCTACCAGGACTCAGAGGTTTTTGTTTGTCGCGTATTTCTTACTTAAAGATTTCACAAACAACTTCCAAATGGTTGTACTTTGTCGAATCAGTTAAAGAAATGTACAAAATGCATCCAAAATACTGTACAAAGTTTAACTGCTGTAAATTTGATTTTTCTTTTTTTTTATATATATATATATATAACATTATTTGCTTTTTGTTTTTTTTCTTAATCATTGTGAGAAAGTTAATTCTTACAGCAGCTAGAGGAACACAAAAGCCATTCTGGGTGTACAAGTGCAGTGATTCTCAACCTTTTTATGTGGGATGTGCTAACACCACCCGTCGTGTCCCAATGTGCTCGTTTGAATTTATCATAATACTAGATGATATTTAACACTATTGACTATTTGAAAGTGTGTCTTATTAGTATTTTTTTTATACAGTTGAACTGTCAGTGTTGGTCAGTGTGGTAAAGTATTGGTATTTGTATTGCTCCTACTTGCAGAAGTCGTCAGTTTTAACCATCCAGTGCTTTTAGCTAGTTAGCTAGCGTTAGCTGTCTGATCTACTTCTCAAATTATTATTAGATTTTTCAACTGTTTTCCCTTTTAGCTAACAATTTCCAATGTTCGTCCATTCTTTTCAGATTTTTTACCATTTGCACATTATGTATTTGGTAGCTAACATTTCAGCCTTTGTCCATTGCTTTTAGCTAACGGTTTTAACTGTCGAACCATTTGAAATATTTATTTATTACTGTTTTTCAATACAATGTTTCACTGTTTCATCCATGTACCTTTTTCTTTTTGGCTAATTGAATATTCTCTCTGCTAGCCTATTTTTAGCTTTTCACCTTTTTTCATTACTTTTGTGCTAGCGAACTATTTCCAGTGTTACTTTTAGCTATTTAATTCAGTGATTGACATTTCTTTGAGTTAACCATTTAACTATTTTTCTGAGACTTTTAGCTCACAGATGTCACTGCTCTTCAATTCCGTTTAGCCTTATCATCATTTGTAGATTACTTTTCATCTAGTTGAACAGTTTTTTATGACTATTTTAACTGTAAATTCATTATTTTTTAGCTGTTGCATTCACATCTCTATTAATTTAGCTATTTAAAACATTTCCCTACTACTTTTCGCAAACTATTTCAAGTGTTATACACTTCTTCCAGCTTTTCAACATTAGAACATTACTTATGTTTGTTTACTATTTCAAGTGGTTTATTTAACTGTCAATTTCGATGATTTGTCGGTTACTTTAAGCTAACCTTTTTAACCTTTATTCCTTTGAGCTTTTTCACCATTTTTACAGTACTTTTATGCTAGCAAACATTTCAAACTTTTGCCCATTACTTCTAGCTAAATGTTTCAACTGTTCAACTATTACATTACTATTAATATCAGTTATCTTAACCAATATCCATTTTTTTAGCTGTTTTATCCATGAAACAATTATTATTAGCTATTTTAACAATCTTCCCACCAGCCTGCTTTTAGTTAACGATGGCAAATGTTTCATTTCTTGTTTTCGTCTGTTACTGTCAGCTATTATTTCAGCAGTTCATCCATTTCTTTAAGCCTCTTCATCATATTTCCATTACTTTTATGCTAGCTAACAAACGACCTGTCCGTTGCTTTTAGCTGGATATTTCAACCATTTGCTTTCGACCAACTGTTTCAACTGATCATCTGTCTGAACTGTTTGTTACTGTTAGCTATTTCAACAATGTGTCTAATACTTTAGGTAGCTTTCAAGACTTTTCTGCCTGCTTGCTGACTTTTCACTCACTCTTAATAACAACGAGTAACAAATATTCAGGTATTACAGCTTACTCAACATGTTCAGCCATGTAACCATGTAACCCCTCACAGCTACACCCCCCTGGGCTTCATGTACCCCTGGTTGGGAATCACTGTACTAGTGTATTTTTAACTGATTGAACACACTGAGTCACTTGGGACAAGCTTTGAGAAATCTTAAACCACAGTGGGGGCCAGAAGCTCTGTACTGTATCGTTGTTTTCTGTCTGGGATAAAGTGCCATGAAAGTAGCTTGGCAGGAACACTGTAGGCTTTTTAATGTTGCACTTTGAAGAGACGGTGTGGCTCAGCAATATTGCTCTGACTCTGTAAATTCTTCCTCACTTTATGTTCATCATGTGCGCAGTGTGTGAGGACCGAAAAAAGACCCACAGTAACACACTGAGTCCAAACACGACCGTATCGTATTGTGTGCTGTGCATCTGTAAGGAACTCTGCACAGTCTGTATTTGACACGATACATTTCTCTCTTTGGATTATTGTTTTGCTGAAGGAGCACTGTGTATTATATTAATACTGATGTGTGACTACTTGTTTGGTAATATTTATAACAGAGGATGTTTATCAGCTGTTTAAATTAAATCAAGTATTACGTTTCTGCTTTTATTACAGACACAAATTGGTAGCATAGTCGGTGTTTATCTGCTTTTTTTTTCAACAGAGCATTTACATGAGAACATAAACCCACAAATGAATGCTTAACAATTTTAGAATATTCATGTTTACATATGTAATAGTAAATCTCAAATAAAACAAACTCATTTGATTTGACTCGTAACCTGTCAAATATTTTTGTTCATCATAGTTTGTGACTTTGATTCGAAGACAATCACATCTTTATTTTTACTCCTGTAACTTTATTGAAGGTAACATTGCCTCAAAATTGGATTTTGAACTGGAAATCCCCGGTTTGCTTCAAGAAAGGTGTCCAGTTTTGCTCTTACACAGTAAAACGATTACTTTATACAAGATCAATAAATAGTGCATCAAAGGGCAGCAAAAATGTCCTCCTGCCCGGCTTAGTTTGCCTCCAGCATCGCCAAAAAAGACAGACATGATTGATCTTTCGCTGTTGGACCAAATGTCCTCCGTCTGGCAAGCGGCAGGTTGGCAGGGGAAGGATGGAAAGCGAGGAAAGAGTCGAGCCAAGTGCACTTCAGGCACACTTGTTCATGCACATCAGCAGCTCCATCCGCATGGCGATGCGGGTGTGCCAGCCCAGCGGCAGCAGGCGGATGTAGCGAGCCACGATGGGTGGGCGCAGCAGGTTCTGTACGGTGGAGGAGCGGTCCGAGTTCCCATAGAAGACCTGAAGAGTAGAAAGTAAACCACACGTAAAGATGCGTCGGATCGTCCTATTATCATGTCGGGTGTGCTGTTGTAACGAGTTTCCTTGTCTGGTTTATACTTAAATCACTCCTGTCCTTTTTTTCCTTGTCCAAACTTAAAAATATTCACTTTACAGTGATAAAACAGAAAAATAAGCAAGTCTTCATATTGGACAAGCTGTAACCAGGGAACATCTGGTTTTCACTTGATTGACAGTCCAGTCCTTGTTAAACTCTAAAAACTCTTAAACTGTAAAACCAAACCCGTGTTAAACTCTGTCGTGTTGCCTTTTTTCTGACAGATTATTCCCTCAAGCGCAGTAAAACGAAATGTTTTTAAAAGCGACAGGCCGACCCCTCAGCGCGACGTGTTCATCCGTTTATTTCATTTTCTCATACAAGCTGGGATCACTGAGTCAGCGTGAAGCAAGTAAGCATGATTAACAGAAGCTGACAAGTCTCAGATATTACTATCAAGCGGAAAATTTTATCAGAATCTGAAGGTCAGTGAAAGTGATAAGGTTGCACCGAATCTGTTCGCATCAGAGAATATCGAAGACAACTCGTTCTTTTGACATAAGAAACAATTCATTTGGAAATTGAACTCCAGCACTGAGGCAAGATTATTTGATTTAAAGATAAATTTTACTGAGGCAACGGGGGTGAAGTTTTGTTCTGGATCATTAGTTTGACCTTTACACAGCCTGCATGTGCCCTTAATAGACTGACGCCAACAGAGGATTTATGTGTCAGGGTCTCTGTTTGATGGCCTGGGAATGAGACTCTATCCTGCTTCAGATCAGCTGTTTGCCCCTTTAACCTGGGTGACGGGCAATGCTGAAAACACCGTCATTAACATTAATGTCTTCTGACTCTGTGTGGTGTTCTTTCATGTGTTCAGACAGATCCCTTCATGAAACGCAGGGAAAATGTTAGCTTAGCGTGAGGCGAGTTGTGACCTTGACCTCGATCTGCTGGACAAAAGAAGGCTTTGTGAGGTTTCCATCGCTGTGTTTCTTTTAATGAAGTGGTGCGGGTAAACGATCCGCGTGTGCTGCTGTGGTGGTGAAACAAAACAGTCCAGGGAGGATGGAGCGAAACCCTGAACACAAGGTCAGTGTTTCAGTTTCTCGTGATCGTCACGATGTACAGTGGAACGAGTGAGCGCCCTCAAGGTCGCCTGAAGACGTCTGTGCGGCAGCATCATCGGCTGACTCCACAGTTACGCAACATCGACGACTTCTGAAAGAGTCAAACTGACTCAGCAGACATGAGTGTGCTGCAGAACTATTCATGTTTAATAAAGTTCATCAAGAGTCTCAAAGTTTTGACTTTTCTTGTCGGGTGCAAACACTGATGCTGTTTTGTGTGCTCACCCTGTTGTTTCCTGTCTGGTCTTTATAATAGATCCAGTTGAGGTTTTCCATGGTGCGATACTGGACGCTGTATTTGGTGATCCACTCATCAGCGTCACACCGACCCTGGGTCAGGATGCCAGACACCACGCCCACCTCCTTAAGGTCAATCTGGATCCACTGGTACTGGTCGTTAAACTTGGAGAGCCACGCACACCTAACGGATACAACACATGCAGAGTATAAGCTTTTATTTGTGGTATATTCACTGCAGTAACAAGAAGATGTAGATTTTCAGGACCTACCCAAAGCCTTGGTTGTTGAGGCGAGCCTTGGTGGGCATCCAGGAGGAGTACCAGCCAGCGTACTGTTCCTGATTGGAGCAGCTGATCTGGTCTGATGTCACGGATCCAGATTCAAAGCCCAGGGCTTTGTGGTAAGGGCATTCTGTGGAGGACAGACGCACAGTTAACTGTGGCACTAAAACCTTTAATGAGGAAGATTCAGCCAAGATTTGATCCGGGCTCGACATTTGTTTGTGTTCCACTTTTGCGTTAAATATTTTAAGACGATCAGTTGTTGTGAGACTCTTGACTAACTTAAGCAACGTCCACTTCCTCTGCTACCATTTATGAACCTCTCAGAGTCACCGCAGTATGCCAAACATGACAATTCAGTCACATCTACTCTTTACCCTCCTCGCAGTGCACAAAACATTTCTGGAGCTTCACAGCCAAACTGCATTGGGACGTTCATTGGGACATGTTTAAAAATATAAAAAAAACAGCTGAGAATAAAGCATAAAATGGCTCCATACAGTAAATATGGCGTAATCCAAGTATCAGGAAGCCCCAGATCCCAAATTGATTTAAAAAGACGTTAATTTCACTGTTTTTAAAACTGAAATCCTCTTTGTAGCTGCTGAGCTAAAAATGTTCCCCGTCTGAATTGAACGCAAGCGCCCGACCGTTCATCGAGGGTGTAAATGACGTCTTTTCAAATCAATGTGGGCAGACTTGGATTAAATCTGACGAGCTGTACGGAGCCATTTTATATTTTGTTAATTGTTTTTTTTTTTTTACGTTTTAAAACAAGTCCCCATCTACTTCAGTAGTTAAGGAGAACGCTTCATCAGGGTTTAACCGCGAAGCTCCAAAAATGTTTACTCGACTAGAAAACTTTTCATCAGCAGGAGGGCGAGTGGATGATGCCTGTACTTTAATTTTGAATGAACTTATCCTTTAAAACGTTGACACATGTTTTGAGTGGATATACAAAACAAATACAGTTCACAGAGCCTCAACTGAGCAGCAACAACAACATGCTGTATATCCTGACCAGCCCCCCTGCTCCTGGTGTTCCAGCTCAAACCAAAATCTGACACTCTTAAGGATTGCGTGATAAAGTGGTAGATGACGATCGGGTCATCATCTGATGTGTGCTGCTTTGCCCAGTATCATGCAATTAGGCGAAGGGCACTCCCTATTTTTGGCTCCCTAATCTGCTCATCACATTCTTTGCACAGGTAATAAGATTATCCAGCAGCGTTTGCCCTTCCAGGCGTCTTCTCTCACAGTTGTTCCTTTCTGCAAACCAAACTGTCGCCATGTCTGGAACAGATCCGAGCCCCTTTAACAGTCAGGCTGAAAAATGTCAGGATCGTAGAAGGTGATCGTGCAGCGCACTGCAGAGGCCGAAGCCAAGATTAGACGGAGTGCACATGAGGACGGAGCCGACACCACCAGCTGTGTGATCCGTCACACCAGCCGGAGCTCTCCTCGTCCACGTGCCGCCTCAAACATCCACAGGAAACAGCGCTGCCTGTCATTAATCTTTACATGTGCCATGCTCCTCACCATGTCATCGTCCTTCACATGCTGTTCACCTCCCCCATAACATACTGGCTTCATTAATAACCTTTAACGTGTGACCTCACCTGGCATGCAGTTCAGTAGCTGAGCCTGAGGTGGCGGCGGAGGCGGCAGCGACGTTGACAGGATCGTCGGGATGATGGAGGGGAGTCGTGTGGGTGAGTCAGCAGATTCACAGTCACAGGTGCAGGCTTTCATGTTCCGCGTCAGCGTCTCCATCACCTGCTGGTCTTCCTCCTGCAGCTCCTCATCCTGGACAACCTCCTGGACAACCTCCTGGGCGGCCTCCTCCTCCTCCTGAAGGACAAGCAGGGGAAGAGTAAATCCAGAGTTTGCTCCCAAACGAGATCACATTTTAAACTTTTAATGTAGGGGGTTTATTTTGGGGCTCTCACCTCCTGGGAGTGGACGGTGATCAGGGCTGTGCCACATCAACAGGTGCATGAAACGTAGAAGCAGATTAAATTAAACGTCAAAGCTAAAGTTTGCAGGACTGGAAAAGAATTAACCAAAAATGGAGATGATTGACAATTTAATTTATGAATCGCTTGCAGGTGTTTTATTGTGATAAACACAACTAAAAACTATCTCAGATTATTCTGCATGATTTGCGTGTAAGTAACCAGAATATAGTTACAAAAAAGACACAATAAACAAGGCAGAACAGTGAGAATACTCCTGATTTTGCATTATGATTTGATAATGTCCTCCTCACAGGTGCACAGTGACTTACCCTGAGATAGAAGCAGGAGGAGCAGCACAGCAGCACATCGAACAGTAGCTTCCATCTTCATCTTCAGCTGTGCTGGAATGAGTGTGTGATGCCCAACGCTGGTGGATAGGATTAGAGTAATCCACGTGCCCGTGATGGCCTTTTCTAATACTCTTTATTGGCCCAGACACCTCCATCAGGCTCGTCTTATTGTACTGCACCTGTGTTGAACACTATCACCTGATAAATCAAGAGTGAACTGTCAACGTTACAACCTACCGGTGTGTTTGAATACCTGGATGACATGTTAGACGTCTCAGTTTACACCAGTGACCGCTGATCTGTTACTATTTAATAAACTTTAATAAAGTTTGGTTTGATTAATACCATTACTTCTCCAGATGTCAGTGCCGTGGTCTTCAGCACCCCAGGTGTTCAATTCTCTTGAATTGGGAATGAGCCCATTGGCTGGTGGATCACAGGGGTTCTGTGCAATGTAAAGCTGGAAATACTGAAGTTTTCTCTTAGAAGTTCTTTAAAGAACTAATATAAAAAACATTTTTATCTCTCATAGACTGTCTAGATATTATGCCTGAGGACAGATGATTGAGTCCTTTTGAATTATGTTATTTTATTACTTTTCTCCCCTCCATTAATTTCATTTTTCCATTAATGTGTGCTTTGTTTCTTTTTCTGTTTTGTTTGTTGCCAGTGGTTGAGGTCGGTCAGGTGCGACGGTTGTCTTTTCTATGTTTTCATATTTTTATTGACGCAAAATAAAGATATATTACCAAACAAAAATTATTTTCTCGCCCAGAAATGAAAAGATAGAAACAACATTTGTATTTGTACATTAAATATGAGCCAAAAGATCGCAGTTAGGGTTATTTTATATTGGCTAGCTTAGCTTAGCTTAGTTTAGCTTAGCATAACATATTCTGTCCAAAGGTACCAAATTAGTCGTAACATTGTTTGAAATGCTGGTAAGAATATTTCTGAGCTTTTTTTTCTTCTTTTTTTTTAAAGCAAGGATAAGTTTTCCCCCATTTCAAGTCTTTATGCTATGCTAAGCTAACAGGCTCGCTGTACACAAAGGATATCAAGGTGTGCAACCTCTCATCGAGCTCTGGGCAGGAAAAGAATGAGTTTATGTTGAGTCAAACTATTGCTTTAAGAAACAGGGTGTTTGATCACTTAAATCAACTGAGAAATAACTTGGTTCTCAATTTGCTGTGATGCACACTTATGATTAGTTAGTGAATGCAGGAGTAAATCAGTAAATCAAATCTGTGCTTTTCTTTGCATTTTGACAGGACAAATAATTGCATAGATGAAAATTGGACACAAAATCCGACAATAGAAGAGGAAGAAGATCAAAGACAAATATGGCCAGTTTTGACTTAAATTGATCAAACTTATTTAAACTATGTTATATGCTAAAAATGAACTGTTAAGAAAAATGCATTATTAAAAAGATAGATTGCTAGATGCTCCAAAATATACAAAATAAGAGCATGATGGGTAACACTTAATAATAACCATCAGTAATAAGCTTCTACTGTGAAGAAACAATGAAATGGTTAAAAACATCAGTTGCAACTCATCCAGATAATGTTTATAAATGAACCACACAGTATTTATCATTATGAGCATCAATTTCAACTTTCTAATAAACAATTGCTAATAAGTGGTTTATAAAGCATCCTGTTGCTTGTAAACAGTGAATGAATTGTTAAATAAAGTTTAATTAACTATAAATTTGCTGTTTTTAATGATGTATAGTTGTTTATTGTAGTATTATAAATACTATAAAGTCTTACAAATACATCTATGTATAAATATATGAAACACCCAGAAGAAAATACAGAGGACATTACCTGCTACAGCTCTGCCTCGAGCTATGATAAAACTATAAGTAACTCTTGGTTTGTACACCTATACTTAAACTTTGTTACTGACAGAAGGATAATATACAAAAACACAGTAAAACACATGTTAATCAAATATAAACACATGAAGCACACACAGCTTGTACTGTAACATTCAGCTGAACATGTTTTAATGGGCGTAACCAGCCGGCAGCATGTGGTTTGATTGACGTAAAGGCAAGCCAATCACATCCGCGGTATTCAGTTAAAGGGTTGGATGGGCGGGGACTAACAAAAAAACGTTGTCCAACTGACAGCGTCTCGAGCGCCTGATTGACCAATCAGCGGCTGGATGCCAAGTGGCCGTGTGTGCTTCAGGGGTGGCGTTGTGAGGCTCATTTCTTCAGAGGAGAATTCAGTGTTGTTTCCAAGGTAAGTAGTTCAGAGTGTGTATAATGTCATGTTTTACATTACAACGTACGGATATTCTCGGTCGCACGTCGTGTTTTAAAACAGGCTCGTCGGCGGCTCGACAGGCTAATGCTAAGCGCTAAATAACGGTTGTTGGGGGTAACGGTACTTCCGTTGGGCTGTGTTGATAACGGTGAAGAAGAGGGAATCATTTTAGTCGTGTTGTTGGTTCAAATGGGGAGAACCGGCTTTTTGAATTGGTTATTAAAATGGCACGCGTGTTTTTATGTTTTATTTTGGTTTTAAAGTGTCTTGAATTTCAGACGTGGGATGTGTTGTCTCTATTAAACAGGCTGAATTTGAACATGAAGTAAAAAAATAAAAATAAAATAGTGCGCTGTTTACGTTGGACACATGGCAGCAGACCACACAGAGCCTCACAACCAACTTACTACTCCATATCCACCTGACATTCAGTTATCACATAGAGGGATGTCCTGTTATTAATGTCCTGAGATTGATTCAGCTGATAAACATGTAAATTGTCTTCAGCCCCTCCCACACAAGTAATTTACTCAATTTGGCTGAAGTTGTCTGAATCAGTCAAACTCTTGATATCTCCACAGTAAAAGTGATGAGATGTATTCTTTTTCCTGCGGATGCCTTCAGCCACCCACTTCTTCCTCAGCTCATATGTTTCCTCTCATCGCCTAATTCCAGATGCAGTTCATGCTCCTGTTCAGTCGACAAGGCAAGCTCAGGCTCCAGAAGTGGTACGTGCCTTTGTGTGATAAGGAGAAAAAGAAGATCACCAGAGAGTTGGTGCAGACGGTTTTGGCTCGGAAGCCCAAAATGTGCAGCTTTCTGGAGTGGAGAGACCTCAAGATTGTATATAAGAGGTGGGTAGGAATGGTTATGAATCAAATGTTTTTTTCTGGTTGAACGCTCGCAGAAAATAATTTTTCACTCTTCTCTGGGCAATTCATAGACCCACCATTCAGAGACATGACCCGGTTAGTGGATCCAGAGAGTGTTGTCAAAGAGACAACGACATCATGACTATGACAAGAAAGAGCATTAATTTTGCCTCATTATATCCTGTTGCTGTGCCAACGGACAGGCAGGCAGACTATGTGTGAACCCTTGTGACCCAATAGGGACAGACAAACACTGCAAGCACACAAAGTGCAGACAAGACAGCGATGTTGCACCATTGCCTAACCACACTAATGTTTCTTTACCTTTAGTAGTTGAAAGTAATTACTTTGCCATTTTCACAAATATTTATATGTCTTTGTGTGTGTTTTGTTGCCTGCAACAATTCAGTGTACTTATTGCATCCTATTAAGGCATAACAGTGTAATTAAATAAGCAATTAGAGTTGCCGCCTCAGGATCTTGTTGTGCTGCAGTAATCAGAAAACATCTCTTTGCGCCGCAGCTTTGTGCAGCTTCCAGCTTTCTAACTGTCACTCACATGCCAAGCAAGCAGGAGCTCTTGGATACAGCTGTGTGAGAGCTGATACAATAAGTCTTGGCTAAAAAAATGTACAAAACCTTTGCTGAAGGTGAGAAGAAAGAGGTCCAAGAGAACATGATTTATAATGGTTGACACATTATGATTTTAAGTAGGCGAGAGAGGCCACAAATCCTACTTCTTTATTGTTTATTTTTTGGACATGTTAACTCTAGTGAGAAGAAATGAAAATGATAAGCTGTCAGGTTAGATCCACGGGTACAGGCTCTGACCCGGAGCCAGCTGAGTCACATGACACCCAGTGGAAGCAGTTTTTAATACAACAAAGACAATAACTGTTGCTGCTGTTTGATGTTAAGACTGTTGAAGACTGAAATGGGATCTGGAGATATGAGATCCGGAGCACATAGTTACAGTAAAGAGTAACATAACTTGCGTTCGTTGAAAGGAAACACACAGTTACGGTATGGGGCTTTTAATAATGTGCAGCTGTCTCATGTTTCAACATGCAGCCTGTCCTCTTGATGGCATACAGCACGTCTAGAGCTGCAACTAACAGTAGTTTTCATTACCAGTACATTTGCATCTTTTTTGTTAATTGATGAATCATTTAGTCAAGGTAATGTCATAAAAAAGTAAAAACTGCTTGTTGTACTTTCCCACAGCTCGAGGTGATGTATACGAATGACTTGTTTTATTTCACAGTAAGTCCAAAGCCCAAATATATTCATTATACTCTCCAATCTGACAAAGAAAAGCAGGAAATCCTCACATTTGAGAAGCTGGAAGCAGTGAATGTTTGGCATATTTAATCATTCGACTAATCAATTAATCATCTTAATGTTTCAGCTCAAAGCATGTCTGCATGACGACAGGTTATAGCAATTCAAGTCCTCATAATGTGTATCTTATCTGGCTGTGTGTCAGAATCATTCTGGGATCAGAGAAAAGGCTGAATCCATATACAGTCGAGCCAAATCAGACTGCTTTAGTATTTGAAAACAGAGAATTTCCCTCCCATTAAGGCTCCGAGCTCTCTGCCATTAACAAAAATTATATAACCTCCAAAAAGTCATAAACAGCATTATGAAAAAAGAGACAGTGCTGAATGCATCATGGAGAAGTAAATGATATCAGGGACTTTCTCTCCATGCGTTTGCTTTGAAGGGTTTGATCCTGAACGCCCTCTTGCCGTATGATTCAGCTCCAGTAAAAGTGCTGTATCATTTCTCTCTGCCACAACAGCTAAACATCTGAACTGAACCCTTTGTGTTTCCTGAGCTTGGCTGTGCCTTGCATTCGCTCGCACACAGCAGACAGTGATGGAGTGGATCAGGAAACGATTCAAGAATCTAAAAGAGACATCACTATCGAATGACGGGAATCGATAACGCCAACAAGTTCAAGTCCCGTCTGGTTTGAGACTTGTTACTTTTCTGTTTGAAATCTCCAGCCTTGTCCATTGTGCCCTCCTGCCCTGCTGGCTCTGTGGGGATCAACTGACCAGCTCCTTTATTAGCCAATCATCACATGCTTAAAGAGTGCCTTAAGGATTATCAGGGATAAGGGACCATGGCAGAATGAGGCTTAACTCATGCAGCCTTCTGCATCCGGCTTCTGGCTTTTAAATGAATACCCTGTGCACAGTAAACAGTGATTTTTAATAATAACACAGAAGTGCCATCTCAGCACCATCGCAGCCAGCTTGGAGACACTGTGTATTACTTCTAGATCCTGTCTAAGTGATAAAAATGCACAAAGTCAGCTCTTCTTTAACTTAAAACTGATTCTAAAAAGAGCTGTGACACTGTGTAAAACATAAATAAAAATAGAATACAGTGATTTGCAAATCACTTTTGAGCTATTTTTAACTGAATAGAATACAAAGACACAATAGTTAATGTCCAGACTCATAAGCTTTATTGTTTTTTATAAATAAACACTCATTTTTTATTTGATATCTGCAACAGATTCCTAAAGAGTAGGGACAGGGGCATGTTTGCCACCCGTGTCTTTCAGCAACACTCAGTTTGCATCTGGGCACTGAGGACACTAATAGTTGATTTCCCATTCTTGGTTGATTTTTGACTTTTGACATTGTGTTGCAGATACGCCAGCCTTTACTTCTGCTGTGCCATAGAGGACCAGGACAACGAGCTCATCACACTGGAGATCATCCACAGATACGTGGAGCTGCTGGATAAATACTTTGGCAGTGTAGGTTTCTGCTTGTTCTTTCAAGTGCGTTGTATCCATGATGACATAGTTAATCATATGTTTTTACCCAATGTTGAAACCAGACGTAAGACGCTAGTCATTCTTAATGAGTGTTTGTTCATTTTCATTTCAACAGGTTTGTGAGCTGGACATTATTTTCAACTTTGAGAAGGCTTACTTCATCCTGGATGAGTTCCTGCTGGGTGGGGAAGCTCAGGAGACGTCCAAAAAGAACGTGTTGAAGGCCATTGAGCAGGCTGACTTGCTACAGGAGGTAAGTCACCTTATGAAATTAATTAATATATATTACTGCTACTGTTACTTTATTAATCTTCCCTTACTTTCCATGGTAAGTATGTCGACATTTGTGACTTTTCCCATCAAAGTCAGGTGGAATAGAATCAGTTAGAGGAGTGAATCAAAGTATTTTACACCGGTAGTCCTTTGCTACCTAAAGTTGGAAAGATTTCAGTCGTAGTTGTTTCAGGAACTGGTGGTATCATCAAGAACAGTTAAATACTTTTATTGTGCTTTGTTTTTATCCATTTAAACAACAACTTGGCCAGACATGAACCTTTTTTAGTACATTTGTTGGGTTTTTGGACTTTTTCTTTTTTTTTAAATCTCTTAATTGTACATGATTTAATTTGCAAATTAAAAATTCACAAATAATAGGTTGCTGGGAGCACATCTAAATGATGCTGCTCCCTCTTCTTCCAATACTTGATGCAATATTTATAATTAATGATAAAACCGTTCTTGTTTGACATATGTTTTGGGGTTTTTTTGGCCTATGATGGCTTTATTGACAGGGCAGATTGAGATGTGACAGGAAACAGGATGAAAGAGAGGGGGAGTGACACGCAGCAAAGGGCATCGGGCCGAGCTTTGATATGCTTGTAAAAGAGTGAACAGTGAGGCTGACATCACATAGATAAAACAGTGGAAAACTGAAAAACGTGCTGAATCATTTGTGAATCCCTCTTGCATCCGAGGGTTATCCGAATCTAGCAAAGTAATGTCAGACTCCACCACTAACGATGAAAATGAATATTTAGAGATGTAATCAATTAGTTCCAATGCATTGGGTGGCTATTGCAGAAAAAAAGGAAGTCCACAAATGGTATAAAAAATGTTCATAAAAATATTTTTATTATTTTTCAATGAAATCCTTAATAAAGAATAATACTTAGGTTAAATGTGCAATATGTAAGAATTGGCCACCTGTTGAATTCATATCAACTGCTGCTAACTGTAGCTGCGTACCGTAGCTAGTAAGCTCAGTTAACTTAGCTTGTTGCCGTATTAGCTGTCTGTACCTGGGGAGATTAGGTGTTGTTTACTATAATCACCTCTTGCGGTGATAGTCATATAGTAAACTGGCTGGAGGCTAAAACAAAACTTAGACAGTTTTAATGTTTTGTAATTAGAACTGTTGTTTCTTCAGTCTGTTGATGATTTTACGTAATTTTTCAATGTTTTGTACTAAAATTCGTTCATGTTGCACCTTTAAGTCAGTAAGTCACTTGAAGAAATGTGGACCTTGTTACTATAAATGAACTTCACCACCTTAACTAGAGTAGCTATAATTACTTTACCTTCTGCTTACAGGCAGTCTTGGCTGTTGAATTTATCCTTCTTACCTGCCTTACGGCTCTATTGAGTGGAGGGAGGTCACCTGGCACTGCCACTGCACTATGTGTTCCTTTCTTGTAGTTATTTATTTCCCTGGTCAATGGTATCTTTAATTTCATTTTCTTCGATGCATGAATTCTCTTGATTTATGCAGCCTTTTTTCACCAATGTTTGACATTTTATTTCTTCAGATCCTCCTTTCATTGGCTTCACGATGCTTAACTGTTTATCTTGATTTCAGCTGACATATTTTCTCTCTTTGCCTGTGTGTTCTTTACTATTGTAATTTGCAGAATATAGACTTTCAGATGCGCCTGTTTGCAGGTACAGTTAAAAACCAAGATAACCCTTGCTGTAGTGTTAGACTAGTAGCCATAGATGTAGATTCACCAACACAACTCTAAAACCAGCAGAAACAACATACGTGCAACATTTCAAGTGTCATTGTAGATTTAAAGTTGCTGGTGTGTTTTTTCTGCTTTTGTACTGACTTCAACCATGATTCCTCTGATTACTTTTCAGTGTCACTAAAACGTTTGATTTTGATTCTCCACTCTGAAATTTCCAACATTCTTCACAGTCTTTTCTGAGTGGATTGATGGTTGGAGTGAGGGTAGCTCAAGTTCCTGCCCACAAACAAAGCCTCATTGTCTGCACAGCTGAGACCACACAAACACGTCTGGCCTACATTAGCATTTCATATGGAGGGAGCGTAATTACAGTTGCAAAAAAACCCAAAACACAATGTCACTGCAATTATGATGCTGACCGGAATCATTCTCGGGAGTGCACCAATAAACACAGTTCACAACACTGCAGCTGTGTTTCAGCTTCAGTACACCGGCAGCTCTCTGTCCCTTAATGACATATATCAAAAGTAAAAGCTTAAACATATCATATTCAGCAATTTTTACTTTGTGTTTCTAGAGGAATCTGTTCCAGTAGGCATGTTTAAGTGAATTTAATTCTTAAACACACTGTGAAAAAGATCTAGTAAAGGCAGTTTTGAGTCTTGAATACACATTAAATAGGCAGAAACACATAGTCTTGTACACACAGACCTAATCTGTTTCACCAGGCTGATTGGTTTGTTTGATTTTTTTTTTGCTCAACATTTCGTGTTTATAGAGCCAAAAGGCCACTGCTAATGAGTTCTGGGAAGCAAAATCAGGCCACTGATGACAAACCATTAACATCCATTGAGGAAAAATGCTATGAACTGTGGAGAACCACCAATACTGGATATCTGATTTTTTACATTCAACACTGTTACGACCAGGGCCTAGGGGAAACCCTGGCACAACAAGAAAATGACACTCCCCTCTTCCTGTTCCCCAAAAACCACCAGCAGCAAGCATTTTTAACATGGTTTTACTCAAAACAAACACATTTTCGACAATCACGCATGCTGGCAGTCTGGGTCAATGGAGGAGAGTCCACAGGAACTGGGGAGGAGCTGGCTTTTAAACCCATGGCTCCAGGAAAGCAGCCAATCAGCTCCACAGGGCAACCTGCAATCAGACACACCTGCAACCAATCTCACACACACTCATACTCACAGGTAAAAGAAGGTATTTAAAAACGGACAAATAGAAACATTTATGACCTCTAGGGTCGTAACAAACACAAAAGACTCGGCAGAGATTCTTCAGACTTTGTGGTAAAGATACAAACAAACGCAGGATATTTTGCAGGTTAAAAACAAACAAACAAAAAAAAATAGATCAAATGTTCCTAAAAATATATCATTTTGCACATTTGATCATATATACACAGATGCAGACATTCTTAGCCCCATGATATCTTGCACATAATAACTTAACGAGACCTGCACTTGCCATGTTAACAGGACACGAGTCCACATTCCTAAAACAACTGGTAAGGTTTATCATTTATTCATGAAGATTAAGGTTAGCAACTTAATCCAGTGAATGTCAAAAACACTATTAGAATTGCGTAGCTCATTTAGCTTTTGCTTCTAAAGCCGTGAAAGTGCAGTTGGTGAGTCAGTAATTATCATAGTTTGTTACTTACGCTAGTTCTGCTGAGCACTGGAAGTACCGCCCATTATCGTTTCTCCCGTGACCTTCCCAAATAACTAGTGAATATATCCCCAGTAGTATTCTGTTGTTTTGTTTAGGGAACTGTGTATGAATCTAAATATAAATTTAACCTTTGAAAACAGTATTTGGCAACATACCTCTTCCACTGCAGAGAGTTTAATTTTACAGAACTCCACCGTAAGTCCCATCAGTTTGCTACATTTTTATGTTCAATCATAAAACTATTACTTTGTCTTTCTCATTTCTTAATGTGTGATAAAATCTCTCTCTGCTATTACCTTTGGTAGCCAATGCAGTACTTATTGGAAATAAGTCATATTTGAGCTTAATGACCCTCATGACCTTGAAATTTTACTCATGTTACCAAACCTGGAACACAAGCAACCCCAAAGTAAGTAATGAAATACGGCAATAAAGTGAGAGAGCAGAAGGATATCCAAGTGTGGCCCATTAACTGTGAGGCAGCTGCTGCCCGGCCAAGTCCATAATCTCTGAGGACAAACTGTGAAGCTTTTCGCTGATTCACAGTCAACAGGAGCATCAGGTAGATGTACTTTCCAGAACATACTGTACTGTGATCCTAAAAGGCTTATGGTAAGTTCCTAATGTAGCTTTTCAGTCTCCGAATGTGTGCAGTTATGAAGTGAGGAGCCATTTTAGTTGATGTTCTCACTTTAAAGAAGTGAGGTCAAAACCCTCAAGAGTGCCAACCCACGTTTACCCTGAGATAGAGAAAGAAAAGGGTCTCTGATTGGCTCAATTCTGTATTTGTAGAGCCAGAATGAAGACTGGGGGAGTTTGCCAAATGAGGAGATCTTGTAATGGGCCTAGAGTCCATCCGTGCCTCCGTCCAGGCAATTGGTAACTACTAGACTGGTGCCGTCAGTCAGTCGGCATGGGTTGCCAGTTCTGCGTGCCGTGGACTTCTACCTGCATGTGTTACCGCCAGTGTTACTCTCTCTTAACTCTGAGTGAAAAATACATGACACCATGTAAAGGGTCATCACAGGCATGAACTCAAACTTGAATGTTGAGAACATGTCTGAATATGCTCATTTTCACTAACAGGTGGTATAATCCAACACTTTTTATTTACATTATACTACATTAAAACATATATTTGAATTATCATTTTTGAATCACAGAGGTCCAGTGTGTAGTTTTTAGGGGGGTCTATTTTTCAGAAACATATTTTGTTATTCTTAATTGTGATGTCACTAGTGTGTAATCACCTGAAATTCAGAGTTGTTGTGTTTTCATCACCTTGGAACGAGCCTTTGTACTGTATCCACAGAGGAGTCCGCCATGTTGCACCACCATGTTTCTACAGCAGCTCAGAACAGACAAACTTAACACTGGTTTGAGAGAGCGACTTCTGCGTTTCTTGAAAGCCATCGTAGGTTCTCTTGCACACTTGGAAAGGGGAGGATGAGCTGAGGGGTATTTAGTTGGTTTCAGCCTGCAACCTCACCACAAGATGCTGCTAAATTCTACACACTGGTCCTTTAATTGGAATTTTACATACATTTTCAAATAAAAAATTCAAATTTATATTGTAATTGTTTTCATGTTTAAGTAAAAGAGCTATGCCGCCTGTGTGAAGACGAGCCTGTTGTTTTACTAACAGCACTGAATGAAAAAAGATTCATTATTCTCTATGTTGGATTGAAATGGTGTAAACTTTTTAATGAATGATAACATGTTGAATCAATATTTTGCATGTATTAATATTTATTTTGCAGGTTTTTGTACTTGGTACATTGTTTGACCAAAAACGTCAATTTCACAAAACTATCACCGTCTATTAAGATGTTGAAGAAGAAGGGAAGTGTTGATCGACATTTTTCACATTCTCAAAAATGCCGATTTAAACAACCAAACAAAGAATGCGTTAATCTGCCTCTCAGTACTCTCCCACTTCACTTTCCTGTCTTTGGCCCTGACATGCCCCTAGTGAAGATGTAAATATTTTAAAAACACCTCACAAATATGTATTTACATTTTTTAAAATGGCTCAGTCCTTTACTTAAAAAGGCATTAAATTACGTTTACAAACAAAGGTAAATAGTGCTTTTGTTTGGGACTACTTTCTGTCATTTTATAACCAACAATCAAATTAAATTTTAAAAATGCCTACATGTGACACAGGGATAAAACCATGTGGTAAATTATTTGAACTTTTAAACACAACAATACAATGGTAAGATGTTGAATTTCCACATGTGCAGTCAATTCGACATGTGTGAAAGACGTATACTGTACGAACACACAAACACACATATTACCTGATTTTTAGCATCAGAGTCAAAGGTTGTCATCCTTTAAAAGAGCTAAACATAATGTACATATAAGTTAGAGGAGAATAGGTTGAGTCGGGGCGCATTTGGAATGAGGGCCTCTGTCTTGAAGGCATTAGTCGGTGCATACTGCTGTGATTACATGGAAAACATGCCACAAGGGATTTGGGCCAAGTTATTTTAATAAGCCTTTTAATGAAACACTTCTCAGGAGCCGGCCATTACTTTGGTGCCAGTAAGCCAATCTCCTTTTAGAGTAATGATGCCTCTGAAGACCTCCTGCTCAGCTCATCTCAGCAGAAATCATCAATTGAACATAGACGTCCCAATGAAGAGGGCTTTGTGTTATTGTGTCGGTGCACAGCTAACCTCCTGCTCCCCGAGCACATACTGTAGATGTATAGATGCTGTAGGCTCCTGAGAGATTTCCCCTTCCTCCAAGTTGACCACCAGTGATTTGCTCTTTTTATTGTTGTCCTTATAAAATTGTTTACCTCACAGGTGTCATGGTCCCAAATATGGTCTCTGAGTCCTCTGGTCTTTTCCAGAACTAGGCCAGCTGAGGTGATTACTCTGTTTCTGTGGATTTAGGCCATTCATACCACTAGAGCCCTTTAGTCAGAACTAGTCTCAGTCCTCTAACTGTATATAACAGTCTGTCTGTTTCTCAGTTCCTGCTGGTTACGCCAGTTTTCCTGGTGTCGTGTCACTAGTTAGTCTCTCCGCAGCTGACGATACATGTTTGTGTTGAAAACAAAGCCTGTCGTAGTCTGTTTGTCTTTGTTTTCCATTTATGTGTCACATTTCATCGACATCGTCCGTTACCAGATATTTATATGTTTGGATAGTTGACACTTTGACTGTGTGCCTGCAGGTAAACTGAATTAGCAGCGAACATTAAACTGTATCCATGTCTGTTTAATTGTTCATACAGTCATTTGAGACATTTAAGATATGAGCTTAAATCACTGTGAGTTTGTTTGACTTGTTGTTAGGCGGAAACAGCAGCTTAAAGAAATAGTTTGACATTTTGCGATATATGTTTATTCTCCTTCTTGCTGGGTGGAAGTCAAGAAGAAGATACCACTCTCATGTCTGAATGCTAAATATGAACCTACAGCCAGGAGACGGTTAATAAAGCTTTATCATAAATTCTGTAAACCGGGAGAAGTAGCTAGTCTGGCTCTGTCCAGAGGTGAAGAAGCTCACAAATTTACATATAGACCATATTCACATGGCGGCCATTTTCACGCTCAGGGTGGGAAGCTCAAATGCTGGTAAATTGTTCTGCTGCTATGTTACATGTTCTTAGTTGTATGTTTGTAGGGAATCTGACAAATTGTTCTCATTTAACCACAGCGTGATTGATCAGCAACTGAAAATATGATGGACAGTGAAAATATGGAGTGTCATCGGGCCACATATCAAACGTTATTACGTAGCATCTTGCCACTCTAGCTAACGATACTTTTTGATTACATCCAGTGTGTTTCACTCCCAGGATTAAATAAAATGTACCTTAGATGTAAGTCAATATTTTAGAATGATACTTTAATCTTGTTTTCGTGTAACATAATGAAATTGTGATGTTAGAAAGAAAGTGGTTGGATTTTAATGTTAGCTGATGTCTAATGGAAGCTGATTTATCAGATAAGTTGTTTTATCTTGAAATACTGACCGGTGTCCCTTCAGAATTATAATAAACATAGTTTTTTTCAGTTGCTGATCAGTCAGGAAGTGTTAACAATTTGTCAAATTCCCCACGTTTATACAACCTGCAGCCTGGAAGACAACAGTACGACATTATCCCATCATTTGAGTGTTTTTAGTCCACGTTAAAATTAAACAGAAAATCAGCAATTCATGGTTTTGAAGGGGGTTATGTGGGGAAAGTATTTCTCGGCTAGGCTAATGACTCTGCGGAGGCACATTCCAGCAAATTAAAAATGCCTCTTTATGATTTTTTAAAATATATATATTTTTGCCCATTTACAGAATTAATGAACAAGATGTAACATGTTAATTAGTGAGCTTTAGAGGTGCTAATGGGTCTTTTTTCCATCTTTAGACAGAGCCAGGCTAGCTGTTTCCCCCTATTTCCACTCTGTATGACCTCCTGGCACTAGGTCCATATTTCTCATACAGACATGAGAATGATATGTATCTTCTCGTCTAACTCTTTGGCAAGAAAGTGAATAAGTGTATCCCCACCTGAAATGACTCCCCTGATAGATAAAGGCGGAACAGTGGTGAGAATAGTTTGTCAGAAGTCCCTCCAGCTTGTCGCACTGTCTCCTGCATGTCCTGTGAACGTCTGTATGAGGTGGCTGTTACGACTCAATGTTGCCTTGTTTTCTAAGCTGTATGCGTTTCTCTCCCTCAGCCCCGACATGAGTACTTTACTGTGCCTGTGTACTGAATGGCTGCCATCGCTGCTGCTGCTGCTCCTGCTGCTGCTGCTATCCACCCTGCATGCTGAGCTCCTCAGTGCTGCCTGACACCTTTCTTTCTGCCCTCTGAGCACCTGCCATTGTCATTGTTCACGGGTTGTAACTGTACTCTCAGCTCACTATTCAATGCGATAAATGACAGTCATGATATGATATTGTCACAATATTGAAAATAAACTGCGGTAAAGGATGATAACAACTAGGCTTGATTAGACATTTAGACAGTGATTTAAATTGAACTGAAATTCGTCATCAACATGTTTATTTGTAATATATTATTGATTTAATGGTGATATATTGTTACATGCCTGTCATTCATCCACTTATTGTTGGTTTCAATGCACCAGTTGAACACCTCTTCATTATTACCACTGTAAGGAAGCAAGTTTGCATCAGTGCCATCATGAAAATCCTTCACTCAAGGTCCACCACTTATTAGGGAAGGGACATGATGTTCGTACAAAATCCCTTCTTCTTTGTGTCCGACTGTCTGACTATTTAAGTGTAAACACTAGAAACAACACGAAGTATGGATTCTTGTGTTACTTAAAACACAGATTCCAGGCACATTACCTCCACGTGTTTTAAGTAATTATGTCCAAGAGGTGTTCATCCAGTCATTTATGTTTTATGTCTTTATTATATCACTGGTCTTGTTTGTGTGACTGAATTCCCATTACGTCAGCCATGGGTGGGACGTGAATTCATTTGAAGTCGTGTGTTTCCTGTTCTGGTGGATTTGTTTTTTTGTTTTTTTATATCTTTGCAATTCAAATAACAGTAACATATAACAACACATGTATTTGAATCTTAGGTGTTGCTGTGATTTCTAGGAGTTGTTGTTAAAGTCTTAAAACTAGAACTAACCCGTGTTCAGACCATAGCACAAACTAGAAGACCTTATAGATTTTCAATATTTTAAATGTTTGGGTTTTTTTTATTTAGAGATCCTGGTTATTTCCTTTTTAAAAATAAATAAATAGCAAAAACCCTGCTCCCAAGGTAAGTGGTGTTCGAGGGATTAATGATGAATAAATATTAGTTTTGGCATTGAATAACTAAGGGCTCTGATTATGGGCCTTTAAACTCCCTTTAAATAATTAGCCTTACAAATTCTTTATGTATTTTAAATGCACACTGAGCACTTAAAATGTTTTATATGATCCGTCACTGTTTTTCTGTGTCTTACTAAGAAATACACACCGTTCTAAAAAATAGAGGATATTTTTATCAATGTATATAATAGATACAATAAATAAACTGTTTGTGATTCTTTGTCAATCAAGCACACTGGTGTTTCTTCTTTACTATAACTGATGGATTATTGTGTTTGTCCCACGTGACACCTTCGAGGTTAAACTGACGTGTACTCATTTAGTTTTTACTGCGGCTGTTTTCTTCCATGTTGCAATCAACCCGTCGCCACCGAATGGTGCCAAGCTCCATTTGCTTTGCAGATGAAGACGTTAAGACCACATAAACAGGCGACAAGGGATTCAGCAAAATGTACCCCGAGAGCGAAAAGTCTATAATTGGTGAATAATACATAGTTTATATTTTAAGACTGGGGCTGAACATCTTGCACTAGAAATGAAATGACACTTCAGGAGCTACTGTGTGGATGTGGGTTGTTTTTCTCCTCTTACATAAAACAAGATTTCTGTCTCACTGCTCTGATGCAACTCCTCTCTTTACTTTGTGCTCAACCTTGTTTTAGGATGCCAAAGTAAGTGCTTCTCTTTCCTTTCTGCCACATGCCACCTGCCCGGATGCTTGCTTGTATGATGTTTTTTTTATGATTTGTGACACACTAGCTAAGTGCACCATGAACAAAAAATAATTTATCAAATAATAGGAAAAGCACAAAAGACACTTTCTCACATCTGACACTGTGACATTAATGATGGCTGCATTCCGTTCCAGTGACCCCGTTCCAGGCCTCTGGTATTGTACATGCTCCATCACTGATAATGGGTAGCTAGGGTTAAATGGATGATGCCATCATTAATATCATTACAGGATTAAGTTAAGGGAACACTTAATTGTCACAGTATAACACCATCACAGTTAGACTTCAGAGATATCAAGTGATTGTGAATCAATTCCAGCTGCTTTGGTGCAATGAAAGCACTGCAATGAAAGTTTTTGCATATGGGGCTCTCTCCTCATCCTTCCTGACTGATTCTTCGCTCGTTTTATGTTCAGCTATTGTTCTCGTCACTACTAGTAGCATGAGGCCGTACCTGCAGCCCAGTCAGGTTTCACAGGTAGTCCAGCTCCTCCAGACGGGCACATTCATTCTCGCAAGGGCATCGACCCAGCAGCAAGACCTGTAACTGCTCCTTTGAGCAAGAAGGATCAATGTTTTTGTTTTAATCTGATCGCTGATAAAATAAATTAATTTACAAATGCACCACTTTGGCTCTAGAGCAGTGTGCAATCTGAAAAATTAACAGATAAATGTAGGGGAGTAAAAGTACAATATTTGTGTGTGTGTGACTGCATATTTAAGTAATGCTGTCATTGTTGAAATCTGCTGTAATCGGTGTGTAGCTCGCTGAGCACTTCACTGGAGCTGTGGTTCCTCTCTCTCCAGGATGCAGAGACCCCGCGCAGTGTGCTGGAGGAAATTGGACTGACATAAACATACTTCTCCTCCTCCTCCTCCTCCTCCTCATCATCATCATCATCATCATCATCTTCCACTTGCCACAAACTCCTTCATCTGCCAGCTACTCTGCTGTAGCTGATAAAAAGTCCAGTTCACCTTTGAGCACACTCAATCTCACAATCGTACACACACACACACATACACACACTGTGTTACACAACTCTGCCTTTGTTTTGTACTTTCTTTCTGAGACAAACAATGTAGCACTGTATTTCCTACCGAGTTATTTATTTATTCGTGTGTGATGACGTCAACTGTTACCAAGGAAAACAGGAAGACTGCATCATTATTAAGGTTTTTTTCTTTATGTTTTTGACGCTTTCCAGTCCACACAAAGATGCTGAACTGAGTGAACTGCTTGTTTTTTCGAATTGACCAAAGCTGATGAGATCACACTATTCTGTGAAATATATTTAGTGAACTTTAATGAACTGTATTACAAATGTGTTCTACAAGCGTTACAGAATAGAATATATTATAAAGGGAAGTCAAAAGTATTACATTAATAACACCAAAGAGGTTAATGGCAGGATCCCACTTAACGTTGAATGCCTTAAATGCTGGAGGATGTCCACTTATTTTAAATGTAGTGGGTAAATACACTGGGTCTGTTCTATTTATGTAGTGTTTGGAAGAACTAAATCATTTTTTTCTCTTTGTGTGAACTACTGTGCTTCTTTATAAATGTATTTGGGATTGAAGTGTTTTACTAAAACAAAGATAATCCAGTCTTTTAAAACATAACATCAGTGCTGTCTAGGCTAAATTAAAGTTGTTAATGGTAACATGCTAATGTAGCATCTTATCTCCCCTCTTCCATTGTGTTCATGCCACAACAATGCTGTTGTTACAATCATCCGCTCCTCAAGAAGCTCCTCAAGTTTGTTGCACTACTTAACGTCACTAAGCCCAGCTGGCTAAAGTTGAATTGGCTAATGCTAGCTAGGTAATGCTAAGGCAGTACAAGAACCTGGAAGCAAAAAAACACACAGATAGACAAAACAATCCCAAAAAAGCTCTGTGGATGTTTTATTTTTAAAGCCTGATTTGTCTACATAAAAATGTTGTCAGTATGACCCTTAAAGAGGCAGGATGTTTCACCTGAAGCTGCACAGCTGTTCACAAAATGGCAGAAAAACTGACGAACACACTGCCATTAAAATTTATCGCATAGTTATGAACACCACGTTAGCAAACAGTCAACTCCTCACGCATCATTATCATCTCATCTCCACCTGCAGAAGCGCACTATTCCCTCCTACTTTGGCTGCGGTTGTGATCTCCATCGACACCTGAGAAACATCTGGATCTTAGCCTGCTAAATGTGTGAAGTCACGCCTTTCAATTAATCTGGTATAAAAATTATAGCTGCAGTATGTAAGAATTGGCCATTTGCTGAATTCCTACTCAAAACAAACGGAGTAACCGCTAACTGCTGCTTACTGTAGCTACCGTTACCTATTTAGCTCAGTTAGCAATGCAGCTAGTGGTCAGTAATGTAAGCTGAGGACCAGGACTGTCTTGGCCAGCTGGTTAGCATGCTAACTTTTTGAAATATCTCTGCAACACACTACATGGACATCATGTAACAAAACTATAATTCCTTCACATTGTGTTAGTAATTACATATTTTAAATGTTTTCATCTTAAATTCTTACATATTGCACCTTTGAAAATTACAGATAAATGGAGCTTTAACTATAGATTAGAGATATTGAAATGCATTGTAATATGTGTGATTTGATTTGAGAATGAAGGTGATGTGAAATTGTTTTGGAGACAGATAAAGCAGGAGCACTTTCTTTCTTTGTATATAGTCTGTAGTAAACAGTGTTCATATCTAGTAACAAACCAGCGCTAATCAGTGTGACAATTTAGACCTGAGGCACTTCCACCAGAGTATTTACAGCAACAGTCTCCTCTTTTAAAGCCGGCTCACTGTCTAACCCACACTGATGGTGTTTTGATATTAAAAAGACAAAAACAAGGAAGATTTGGCCTTTGTAAACTTCCTATTTACTACTGTGACTGGAAAAAAAGACTAAATAGCAAGTGTCATAAACCGTAGCAGAGTCCAGACTGACGTGTAAAATGCCTTTGACACAGGACTGTACAAACCCCATAAAATGGCATTCTTATGTGTATTTTTAATTTCATGTTGGATATTTTTTCGCAATTACTCAATTTTTTTTGTGGATTTTCATTTTTGTAACTACTTCTATTTACCACTGTTGTTTACCATGTTGAAATCTGTTCCTATTAACATTTTTATATAACTTAAAATACGCTTTTTTCATGTTTTATTTATTCTGTATGATATACTGTGACTCAGAGGTGTGACTGATGGAATCGATGGAACACTGCCGTGTATTTGGTGGGTACAGTACTGCTGCAGTGTCTGAAGAATTAAAAAAGGAAGGTTATGTTTTCCTGTTAAGTTAAGCAATAAAGAGTACTCTAGTGGCAGAGAGGCTGTACTGTCACAAACAACTTGTTTCCTCTCCATCTTTTCTCTGCTGGTCACACAAAGCACAGGAGGAGCGATCTGCCCAGTTCCAGTGATGTGAAGAGTAAATGTGTCTCCAGATGTTGTTACACATTGACTGGGACATGTTTTAAAAAAAAAATCAGTGTGCATGACAGGTCAACAGAAACTCATATTCAACCTTAACAGAATCAACAGAAAAATGAGAAGACAACACGTTTTTAGATAATAAATGTTCAGGTTTAATAAAAATGTAGACACACCACACGGAAGTTCTGCGACAAGTAGAAAAACAAAGACGCTGGATTTTTGGGTCGAGTTTCGAATCATTCCTGGTGCAAACAGGAAGAGCACCAGGTTGGTTCGGACTGGCACGTCTCCTCAAACTACTACACAGGGTCAGCATCTACAGTATATGTTTGCATGTGGAGACAATGCATTAGAAATTATACATATATATGTTCAGTCATCCATTTTATCATCTAACTAAAAATGAAGTAATCTCAATCGAGCAATCCTGCAGGAAGTCATTCGAATGAACGGTTCTCAAGAAAGCCGCAGGCAGCATTACTGGAGGTATTTATGTCTATTACATGTACGAAAAATACACTTTTTATTACAGATTAAGATTCTATTCCAAAATGCACTGTTAACAGATTTTTCAAAGTTGTATTAAAACAGGCAATCACATGTCTGCAGGACACACAGCATCATTTCCATGTATTAAAAAAAGGTTTGGCTCAGTCGTAGGATAGATTTTCATCAGAAATATACTTTTCTGTCATGAAATCCTCCCCTGAAGGAAAAACATCACCTGACTTGGTTCAGACAACTGACGCTTCTGGTCTGTGACCTCATACTTCATACTGAACCTTTGATTTTAAAAGCATTTGATGATTCACTACACTGACACTTTAATGTGGATAAAATTAAAATGATCATAATGGTATTCGTGCCTAAAATGTCTCTCTTTAAAGCGAGTGTATGTAACTTTTTAAAGAAGACACTGCACATTCTTAAACGCATGATTGCGATGTAACATATCTGTATATTTACATTATTGCAAATGTTTCAGACAATGTTTCGCCAACCTGACTACACATAACAAGAATAAAACTTTAACACATCGGCTCCTCTGTAAATATTTCTGCACATATATTTTGGTTGTTTATCTATGAGGATAACAGTTCTCATGATCCCACACTACTTCACGACGTGAAACTACAGACTTTGTTTTCATTGATTTTAAATTTAATTTACAACACAGTCCACCCTCACTCAGTTCTGTACTTTCACTGGTTTTTCTGCTACAGTCCATTTCAGTCTGGTGTGCTGAGAGGTTAATGGTGGCCGATGTTAGTTTACTGTCACAAAATTAAGGTTGTTACTGGTGTGTAGCAGACAAAGCTAAACTTGTGACACTTGTCCACTTATGCTACTATTGTGCTTTAGCTTGACTGTGTTTTAGGCATTTACTATCATGTAATTTCCACTTTTGGCAACAGAGGCAGTCATTCAGCAAAAAATAGTCTCACTTTAATGCTTGAGGCCCGTGTCTGATGCTACTTTACCGGTTTTTGTGGACATGTTCACATTATCATGATCTGAGCTTGAGATGCAGGACGACATCTCCTTCTCCTTTCACCCGCTGGTGACATTACTAAATATTTACTCATAAAACTTTAAAACAGAAACAGCTCACTGAAATGTAAATGATTATCAGCGGTATTTCACTGTCTTGAGAGTTCCTCGAGGAGCAGTTTTGTAGTGAATCGCACCAGTGGGAGCATTTTAAACTGTAGTCGTGCTGTTTCTGACCTTCAAACAGTTAAAGCTGATGTAGGTGCGTCCTAACTGTCCTCCTTTAGCATCTCTTCAATCTCCTTGTCCCAGTTGTCATCGCGGTTCTCATTATCATCCAACACGTCGTACTCCTGAAGTTCCTCCTGCAGCTCTCTCTCCCAGTCAGGAGTCTCCTCTGAAAAACACAATGTTGAGTCACTCAGTGAACTCCACTCATTACATAACAACCCAGTTGAATCAAAAGACTTACCCTGGTGTGTGTTGGGATCTTCCCTCTTCTTGTCCAGCACCAGCTGTTCCATTTCTTTGCGTAGGTCGTCCTCATTTATCTTGCATGAGTCAAAAGCATCACTCACAAATTCAGACACAGGCGGGCTGGTGGAGATCTCCTCCTCATCCTTTCATAACAGGAACAGAAGCAGGTCAGACTGTAACTATGCCCATTTTAGTGGGATTACTGCTTTACGATGAATTTATTATGATTTTTTAATTTATTTATGGATTTTATTCTTTAAGTGCAAAGACTTACCTCACTTGTCTTTGGTTTGGTGCTGCAGATGGCTGGGGGAGTTTTCTGTTTCACTACATCTGCAGAAATAATTTCATTATATATATATATTCAAAAGAACATTGGTCAATTATACATTGGTGGTATATTTGGAAGCTCCAGGAAGAGATTTGAGAAATATAAAATCCCTCATTCTCATTTGTTCCGTTATTTCCGGGGAAGACATTCCCAGGTGCTACTTTGCCAAATATCCCGACAAAATCAAAAGTGGTTAATAGCCCAAATATACCTAATTATAATCTTAATAGCTGAAACTACCATTACCAAAATCAAAGCTGACTGGGAAAAATAACTTAATTTAAACATACTAGATTTACTTTGGAGTCAGGCCTCAATTAGGATCAATAAAAGTTAATGTTGCGCCAGATGAAGTCCATTACAATTCAAGGTTATTACATCGTACAATGTATCTGGATGTATTGAACAGCTGTTACAGATGTCACAACGCGCCAGCAGATCTTACACACGTTGAAAGAGAGAAAAATAACAAAAAATCATCTGTATGTTGCATGATTGTGCTTTCCTTGCTTTTTGAGAATAAATATCACATACCAGAAGTATATTAAAAGGAGAAAGTAAGGTGATATTCACACTCTTTAATAGTGCAGATTAATCCCAATATTTTTCTGACTCTTGGTATTAATTCTGCTATCAATAGGAATTAACTGATACACATACTTCATATTAACAATTTGATTGATAGCCTATATGATTCTTTTGTTTTGGTTGTTTTTGTACCAGAGAAACAAAGAAATCTTAATTCAAAACGCAAATAGCTGAACTGCACGATCATACAAATGTGTAACACGGCCCACTATTTATGAATGCTTTTGTGTGTGACATTAAAATAAAAAACTTGAAGTAATAATTGAAATGCTTTTGAATTCTTTGTTTTCTCACTGACAATAACATTATAAATAAAAACACAGGCATCGTAGTCGTACCCTTTTGGTGAACACCCTCAGGACTGGTGCCAGTTTTCTCCCTGTCTCTCCGCTCAGCAGCCTGCTGTGCTGCCAGAGCTGTGAGCTGAGCCGACTGTTTTATTAAGGACACGCGGTAGAAGTAATTCTTCCAGAAAACTTCTTCTTTCACCCTAAAAATTAATGACACAGAGAAACAGTCAGTCGCATCTGCGGTGGAATAAAACATTTCTGTTTTTTAATAAACCCACTCTCGTGCGGGGAAGCTCGTGATGAAATCACAGGACGAAGTATTATGTGAGTGTCAAAAACAGTCTCACTGTTTGGGGACCAGATGGAAGCGCATCTTCCGAAGGAGCTCATCTTCCTCCAACATCACCATGGCGACTGGATACATTTGCTCGCAGTCAAATTGAAATTGCACCCCAGCAGGAGGATCTCGCAAAAAATTTCTCTTGTCCTGGCGCCAAATAAAGCAAAACAATAAAGCCACATTTGTCATGAAAAAAAAAAATATTATTGATGCACGCTATCTTTCTAAATAAAGAGAAACATTTTTACAGAAGGAGCCAAACTCACAGCTGAGAGAGCTAAAATCTGTTGCTGTATGGTCTCCTCTCCGTTGTATCCGACCCATGGAGGCACAGCAGCACCTACAAACAATGCAAAACCAGCCTGTAGTTACTGTATTGTACTTACATACCATGCTAAATACATTTTTTAATAGCACACTACTCAGTGCTTACCAGGCTTTCTCGCTTTGTTC
Organism: Diplodus puntazzo; assembly: GCA_963678695.2. Taxonomy (NCBI): domain Eukaryota; kingdom Metazoa; phylum Chordata; class Actinopteri; order Spariformes; family Sparidae; genus Diplodus; species Diplodus puntazzo. Next base: position 6,919,547 of record OZ023163.1, on the reverse strand, counting down.
TCCTGAACAAATCTTTCTTGCTCTTTCTGGAAATCACCCAAAATGGTCTGAAGGAAGAAAACACATCAACAAACTTTGGTGGAACTAAGAAGAAGGTGAAAACAAGTCAATTAAGACAGACATCAGCATATATAATATATACCTTATCAATAATTCCATTTATCTTGCCCTCCTCCACAGTTTTCTTCAGGGTTTGTGCTGTTTCAACGACGGACTCGGACAGTTTCTTCGAGGCACTGCTGGCGAAATTATAGATGTAACCTGCAGAGAAGAAAGTATAACAAAGATTACTGATGTTACATCATACAGCTGCAGTAAAGCGTCTAAACAGAGTCCTTCATGACAACTACAAGTGCTTCAACGACTTCATCAACTTTTACTGGACTCACCACTGAAGCCCTTAGCTTTTAGAAGAAGCTGAGTCGGTTGAGCATCTCCCTCAGCAGCCTGTTCACTCTCACCACCGGCAGTCTGTTTGTTTATGTCTTGATTCTGGTCTTCAACAACAGCAGCCTCGCCTTCCTGTTTAACTTGGCCATTTTCGTTTTCTTTCCCAAGCCAGGTGCCCCAGTTCTTGAACATACTTCGAATATTTTGCTCACAAAAACTCACAAAAACGTATTTAACATGCTCTAATCGTGACTTGCTTCGCTTTGTTTGTCAGTTTTCAGAGAGTTTGAAACTAAAAAACTAACACGGGCAGCTGGTGACGTTTCAACATTAAACTACTTCCGCGAATCGGTTAAGTTTGACCCTCTCGAACCCCCGTCTAACCCTAACGATTGTCATGGAAACGCACGCGCTCCCCCCGCCTCGAAATTTCAGTTAGCCATATTAATAGTTAGCTTACTAAATAGCGAATAACTTTGGTTAAGCTATGTCTACCGCTCCACATAATATTGTTAAAGTGTCACCGATGAGGTTAGGATACATAACTCTCAGCAGGTAGTTAGAAGTTTATTTTTTAGAAGGAAGGATTACTTTACTGGCAAGCTAACGGTAGGTGGCGCGCTTGCGCTGTGTTTTCCTCCACTTGTTATCCCTGTTGTTCATGGATGGAGCTAGGTTAGCTTAGCTAATTTAAACTCTCCAGAGTGTGTCAGTGTGTCGTTCTCGGCTTGTGTCATGAAGTAGGATACGGACAGAAGTGCTGCGTTGGAAACAGTGGAGACTCTCAGTTATTTCCCCCACGAAGCCGCTCGCACAAATAGCGAATTATTAAAAAGTGTTTAATTGGAAGAAGAAACGGTTTCAAAAAGATGAAGTATGTGTAACGTAAACCTGGGATATAGCTGCGTGCCACCCGGACGAAGCTCACTTGTTCACCGGTTTATCCAGAAGTTGGATTCCCAGGTAAGGTCGGTCTTTTAAGATGAGTTTGTAATTATTTTTATAGAAAGCTAAGGCTTTCACGGAGTTAAGCAGTTAATTTCAAGTTAAAGTGCTGGTTTTACACGACGATTCGGTCACCTATTTAAACCAGCAAGTCTGTTGAACTGAGCTCTGTTTTGCTTACTTGTTGGTTTAGGCGAAGATGGTTTCCATTGTGCTGCTCGACATTGTTTGTGTGTTTAATTCTCTCTGACACATAAGAGCATTAAGTTTAAGTCAGCTTGTCTGGAGTATGACAACAGGTGCTTATGCATCGTTATAGATTTTCCAAATTGGTGACACAAGGAGGCAAAACAGCTTTCACGACCAGCGAACTTACTGTTCACTTGCTACTCATTTCGTGTTCCTTTCAAATTAAGAGCACATATGTAATTTCAGTCTCAGTCTGCTAAAATAATTCATTATAACCACGAATACAAATCAGAAATCTATGGAAAGGTTCAATCATAAATGTAAGCCCTCGTAATGTTGCTTCACGAATTTATCTCGAGCTTTAAAACGTTAGATTAATGCAGAAATCTTAAGATGACAGACATGTGTCCTTAAATAATATTTGATAAATGCTGGTTGAATGTTTTAAAAGTATAAAATCATATTTTTCAAGTGAAAAACGAATTTATTTCATCAGTATCTCCAAATAATATACACTTTGCATATTTGATCCGAAAGGATAACTGTCAAGAAGCTTATTTGAATGCTGCTTGGGTCCCAATGACATCATGTACTGGAGTTTGGAGGTTATTGGCAAAATAAATGTACAGTCAGGGATATAGCAATACGGTACAAAATTGGCGCAATCATTTAGCTATTTAGCCAATTTTTTTGTTTATTTTAATGGTGGTGCCGTGTTTGAATGTGAACTTGGTGTACTACTCAGGACATACATGCTGTAATCACTCTGCTTTTGTCCTGCCTTTTTTGATTACAATCATTATTGTCAGAGATGCCAGTTAAATCCCACACAGTGTAAAAGACAAAAGGCCACCAATGAGCCAGCAACAAGTGTGTTACACAAGAAGGTTTTTATGTATTTCTATTTTTGTAATTGTGTTTAACTTTAAAGGTTAAAGGCTTTGCATCAAGCAACTACACAATAGTCTGTCGCAGTACTGTTTGATAATGAAATGGTTTGGTCTAAAGCAGCCGTTACAATATATAAAAAATGTAGGGAATTGAAACAAGTACATACAAATAACGAATGCGGTCCAAAAAAAAGTCAGCTGTAAAAAATATTTAAATTTAAATTTGAATAAAATTAAACTTTTAAAGAGAAACCAATCAGCAGTGTAAAAGAGAATATTTTAAATTAAATATTTTCTGAGTCATGACATTTTTTTTAGCTTCTCTAGCCACCAGCAAATGCTCAGTTAGCTTTATTCAACAATCATGATTGTAGACCATTCAGTAGTCTTTTCCGGTCACACTCAGGTTCAGGAAGGCTTAAAAGATCAGCAGTGTAGCAGCAGTATATATGTGGCCAGACAATGCTGAGCTGTGAAAGTGATCAGTAAATTTTTGATCATATCTAGAAATGCTCTGTCAACCAGAGTAAAGATGATGAAATTGGGATAATATTGTTTTGTTATTCACCAGAACCAGTAAAGATCTAGTTTAAACTTTCTGTTCTTGCAAGGCTATTTGGACAGGGTTTATCATCAGCATAGATGGGACTGGGACAAAGCATGGCTGCAGATGATTTGCATGATAGTTTTATGAATGGTAGATTGGGATCAAAATTGAGCCTTTGTAAATATGTTAATGTGTTTTAGAAAAAGATCTCCTTGTTTATTTTTTTGGATGTGCTTTCATGCTGTCTTTACTTTATAACAGTACCATGGATACTGAGGGATACAAAAATGATCCACACTACACAGAAGCAGAGAGCCTTTGGCATGTGATGCAGAAATCAGGAGATCTGGATCCAAGGAGCAGAGATGGTGAGGGCTGGAAGCTGGTGGAAGTATATCTGTCAGGAGGAGCACCATGGGGATTTACACTCAGAGGGGGATTGGAGCATCGAGAACCTCTGCTCATAACCAAGGTAAAGACTCCTATAAAATAACTCTTTTGATGTCAAAGACAGCTGTTCACTGAAAGACAAAGTCGTTCATTTAAAAGATTCATTTCTCTGCGGTGGCAGTAAACACAACACAGGGGCCCACTGATAACTGTGCTATATTCAGAGCTTATCAACATGTTTAGGGCTGACGAACAATAGAGTTAACTGCGATAACCAGCAGGGCTGTGACTGTGCAGTGACACTCCCTCAAGGACACACTCACTGAAGAGCCTCTTGTAGCAGAGATGCTAAATTGGCTAAATCATAGGTACCTGAACAGTAACTCCGTCAGAGGCCATAAATGACCCTCTAATAACTGTTGAAGCTCCACCAGACTCTCCTTCACACAGAAAATCTGATATTAGCTCGGCTGGTTAGCTCAAAACCACCAGCTGTGTTGCTCTCCATGCTAAACTAAGTGGAGGTCACTTACTGTGGCCATTTTCCCCTGATCCTCCATGTAACACACTGTAGCCACAAAGCTACACCTCTGACAGTCTCTGCACTGTGTCCTGTGTTGTTTTTTTTTTCTTCATTTATCTTGTCTGATACTAGAGACTAAAATGAAATGTAGAGGAGGACAGGGGATGATATGAGACAAAGTATAATATTGGGAATACACAGTACTGTCTGTCTTGTTTGTAACTATGCTATTTGCGTACTGTGTTGGTTTGTTGAATGGTTGGTCAGCTTGGTCTAGCCTGAACAGACTGAAATATCTCAGCAACTGTTGGATAGATTGTCATGAAATCCAGAGGATGAATCCTACCTTTCGTCATGATTATCTAACTTTTCCTCCAGTGTCAACAGCAGGTCTAATCTTTCACTTACTCAGGGAAAATATGCTAATAGGAACATGCTGACATTTATGTGCTAAGATTGTAAACATGGCAAATACAGTATTAAACCTACTTAACATTCATATGATAGCATTGTCCCTTTGAGCTTATTAGCATGCTGATGTTGCTGATGTTTATAAACATTCAAAACACGAACTGTAGCTGCCATGACTTTGTTAAACAGATGTATGAGCCACAATATGCCAACGGTGCTCATGAGAGGGAGAGTATCCAAACATGGCCAAGCAGCTCAGAAATCACACCGTTACCTCACTTCTCTGTTGACTGTGTAATGATTTACTACAAAAGACCTTGCTCGTTAATTTGACATGGTACAATACCAGCACCTGTTTGCCGGGAGCCGTGTCCCTGCCTGATTTTCATCTGTTGTTTCAGTATTTACCCAAAGGGGGTCCAAAGTCCAACTCAGACGGATGAAACTCAGGATCTCAGGCACCACATGGGCTTGGAGCGATACAGTTAGGATCATCTCCACCCTATTAACGCAGATTTTACAAGAATGTAATTCTGATGACTAGAATTCAGAGCATTTTAAGTCTTTAAGCTGTAAGAATAAATGGCATGGTCACATTGCTGAAGTGTGGCTGAACCATTACCCAGTTGGACTGCCGTTCTTTGGTTTGATAGTGACAGCATTTCATCGTTAATGTTTTGTGACTCAACGCCACATCTTCACTGCAAGGATCAACGAAAAACAGGACCTGTTTGCCACTGATGGTGAGATTCCTTAAAAACTGTTTAAAAGCTTTTGCTTTTATCCTTTTGTCTATATAATCACAACCCAGAGTCTACCTGGCTGACACAAAGAAATGTTTCAGTAACCTCATAAAGTAAATTGGCCACAGAGTAGACTTAACACGTTTGTCAAGCTGTCTTGAAATGCGTCAGAGTTTAGCTCACTGTCACTTAGGCCCTGGTGTGTGTTATTAGATCCCACCTGGACCTTTGCTTTTTTCATATTTTTGCGCTGGGTTGAATTTCAGTTCGGAGGGTAGCCATGTGGTACCAGGAGCAGGGGAGGAATGTTGGAGCTTTGTTTGATTTTCTAAATACGGTGAATTATCTGTGACAGCCTGAAGCCTGTTGGAATGGCACGATGGGATAAGTGAAGTCAGGATTAGTGATTTGTTCTCTTTTGGAGTGGCTCTCAGATTATAGCCAATGCTTTACAAAGGTATTTTGGTGAATTATGTCTGTTCACTAGATAAAGGTGCAAGTAAACCCTTACAAAATAGCAACATTGCATTGTAGCCTATAGAAAGGTCTACATTGTGTCTACAAACCACTGTCTGCTTAAATGAAAAAAATGTTTGAAGCCTCTTTTACCCAACATTCATCTGTCTAATGATATAAATATGTGGAGATACGGCAGACATAGTATGCACATAAGCCTTTATGCACTACCTGAAGCACTTTGCTCTATTTCTGGCACATTTTTTTAACATGATGATTTCAGTTAAACAATATTGTTGGCTGTGGCTTTCACACACATGTTGCAGTTTTAAAATAACAGATCCTGCCTGAACAGGTACGGATTGCAGTGTTGCAGGAGCTAAGCCCTGGTCACAAATGGTTGTCAGACTTGATCTAATCTGTAAAAATACAACCATTTTGTATTATGCAATTAAACACTGTGTTAACTCTGTTCTTCTGGGAAAAAATGTAATGTAAGAAAATGCAGTGGGCAAGTCAGGCCACTTAAAAATGTTGAAATCGGTCCCCCCTCTAATTGTGAAATCTTAAGTCATGTAACACAACTGCGCCCATATGGATTTGTGTGTTAAGTTTCCAACAGCTACCTACGTATACTTCAGCCACAATCCACCTTGTTCGTCAGACTATACATCTTTTTAGTACTCATCAGAGATGGAATCTAACTAATAGTAATAGAAGTACCAGATTCTGCTAATTTGCATTTCCACCCAACAACATTTTGGAGGCAAATATTGTGCTTTTGCTCAGCTACATTTATTTCAGACCTTTAGTTACTAGTTATTTAGATTTAGATGCCTTAGAAGAAATGCCTTACTTTGGCTCTATATGTTTTTATCTGTATTCAGGATATACAAAAACCCACTGTATCCATTAATTAGAAAAATCCTGAATTTCAGGTCCAGTAAGCGGCCCATGATACGCAATATGTGTTTACATACATGTATATATGTGTACAAATTTATATTTGCTTGTGTTTTTGTGCTTTTTACCAGAAAATGTTGATGGGGGCCCTGTGGAAATCCTGTGTTGTGCTGGAAGTCGGTCATTAGTTGATGTTAGCCGACTCCATTTCTAAACTATCGTTAGCTACTCTTGCCCTCTGTTCGCAGAGCAGCGGGAAGCACTGAGACGAGGCACTGGAGAACGTGCATAAAGTCACATCCTTTGGACTGTCGTTGAAAATAAGACCCAAGTCCTTCACAAAGAAATGCACAGTTCAGCAAAATTAAACAACTTAAATCGCCCGCATGCTTGTAAAGACAACTGAGAGAGAATGAGAAGGTCTTATTTTTCACATCACATTACAATCTGCTCACATATGGCCAATAAAAAAGTTATTAACACATGTAAATTACTACAAACTAGTAGCAACATATAGCCTTTTGCTCAAGTTCTTCTCACATGTCACTTTTATTAAAGTAATATTTTAATGATATATTTACTTGTATTTACTTACTTATATTGACTTTTTGTTTACTCACTAGTAATCATAAAATCCACTTGGCATTGACTTTTGTTTTTTTTTGTTACATCTTATTTTTGGTTTCACGTCTTTGTGCTTGATTTTAGTAGGCATGTCTGCATATTATTTATTAGCCTGAAATACACAGTGTAAAAAAGCCTAGATTAATGGATTTTGTTGGCAGTTTTCTCATCTAAGTGCATTCTCACTAATTGCTAAAATGAAAGATAGATTTTGAAAAGGGCCCACAGTTTGATGAGAGGTCCAAAGTATCTTAGTAAGTAAGTAAAAAAAAAAAAAGAAAGAAAAAGAATGTCCTGGATCTAATTAAAATTCTTAACATTCCACTCATAACTCAGGTTATGCTCGAGGTCTTCGTGGACTTAAAGTCCTTAGTCTCAATAAACTTATATAATCCTGTTTTACACAACACAGCTGGGCATGCACCTCATACATATGTTTCCTCTGCCAGGATCACATTTTATATGGATGAAAATATTGTTTGCTCTTAAAGAACCGCTGCCAGTAACAGTGCAAAGATCTCTCTGTTCTTACACGCTGTGATAAATCGCCTCCAGGTAAACAGGTTTTACCAATTATTGAATCCTTTTGTGTGACAAAACTGTGGGCTTGATTTGACTATTTTAGGATTGCCCAACCACTGGAGCCTAGATGATTTATGACAGAGTAGGGCTATGGCTGTTGGATGGAAAAAGGTTTCAGGGTCCAGATAGTTTTCTATTTGTAGAAGTCAGGATTTTGGAGGTAGGAAAGTGGAATGCTAGAATGATTATTGATCAGGCAGAGGAGAAGGATGGGTCACTGTGTCCTCTTGTATCTACTGTAAATGCCTCATATTTACATAAGATATTGAATGTATGTATCTAAGATATTGAATGTATGTATGTAATGTTCTGCAGCCTTATCTTAATGTTAGGATGCTCACAGTTATTTCCATATATATCTCATCTGGAATTTAGGAAACAGAGGGTCACTGTCTTTTGTGAAGAACAAATAGCACCATTTTCTGCTACCGTACAAAAATGTTTTTAACTATGTTTGACAGTTTGCACAATCTCTACAACATGGTTGTCTGCTATGAAACAGGTTAGTTGTTTTTGCACTTTCTATCTTTGTGACTGAACAGGCTATACTGGGGACACACCGGTGCTTTGGGCTTATTGCTAGCTTGCTCACAATGATGTGCTAAAGTTTAGCAGGTAGGTGTTTATTGTTGCACTGGGTGCTCAGCATCTTAATATAGCATGTTAGCAGGCTTATATTTGCTAACTAGCCATAACAAAAAGTATGTATAACTGAGGCAGATGGGGATGTTGTCAGTTTTGCAGCTATTTGGTTATAAATAAAAAATATCGGACACATTGAAATTCACCTGTCCATTGTGCTACATGAAAAGTTAAGGGAAGGCATCAGATCGCCCTGGTGATAGAGAAAAAGTCAGAAGATCACTAAGATCAGCAGAATTCTTCCTCTGGACTTTATGGATATCTGGACAAAATCTCATGGAAATATATCAAATAGTTGTTGAAATATTTGAATCTTAACCACAAAGGGAAAAGTTGTTATATTTCAGTCTTGGCCAAGGTGATGGACAGATCAACATTGTTAAGCCACAACACTAGCATGGCTATAAATTGTCATGTCTTGGGAATGATGCTTAAACTTCAACTCCACAGAATTGGCAACATTATTATTGCTTGCCACAAACAATGTAGGGAGCAGCAAGAAGTTCTTCAAAGTGCACAGATGCTTAAAACATCTGTCTCACTTAGAGAGACACATTAAACTAAGAGCAAAAACAACTGCGCAGAGGTCAAATTTGGGTGAGTTTGTTTATGTGGTTGCTGGGGCCTTGTCAAACAGCAATGAACATTGTCAGTGATGTGTGCAGGCAGTGCGTAAAACCATGCAAGGGGTCTGAGTTCAGTGCCCTGTCAGCTCGCTGCACAGGACATCTGTCAGCAGAAAAGACGCATTCTTTACCCTCATCGCCACCACATCCTTCCCTCCCTGTCCCGCTGAGGGACATGAGGCTATTTTTGAGGATACTCAGGCATCCAGGATGGCTGCAGTTTGACTGATTATAGCCTGGAGGAAGATGGTAAACAAAGGACATGGTATGGCTCATGTTGATTGGGTTGACAAGGTGAAAAAAGTTTGGAAAAGGAGTATGAATCTTCTGCCTTGATGTTGTGTGAACTCTGAACACGGTTTATTGTTTTATTTACATTCCTAAGATATTTTTTTTTTTATTGTGGAGCAAGGTTTCATTACAGGTTGTATTGAATAAAAGCCACACTATCACCACCTATAATGGGAGATTTATACAAAGTGGTACTGAGGGGGAAAATAATTTCCTATTCCTCATTACTAAAGAAGTGCAAACAGGAAAGCTCAATACTTTATACAGCCAACTTAAAACATTACAAAGACATCATAAAGACAGAGCAGAACCAAATAGAGGAGTAGCAATTTAAAAGTGCAAAATTAGATAGATGAGATCTGTTCAGAGGAAGTTAAAAAGAAATTGGAATTTCTAAAACGGGGATGTTATGAGGCAGGAAGTAAGATGGTGTATTTAATGGCATATAAATTGAGGAAACAGCAGACAGATAATAAAAATAAGATGCTCTCGAACAAAGCAAATACAATATAAACTAGAAGGGATCCAACATAGTTTTGAAGAATATGATAATGGACTATACTCACAACAAAAACTACATATCGAAAATGATTTAGAAAAGTGTCTTGAACCTTTGAACCTACAATCAAACCAGAACAAAATGAATCCCTGGTTACTGACGTCACTGATAACGAAGTGAAGGCGGCAGAATCCAGACTGGAGCCACATAAGAGCCCAGGCCCAGACCGCTTCACGGCCAAATGGTATAAATCTTTTAGTGAACAGATAACTCTGACACTAAAGAATAGAAAAAAAGAAGAAAAGACACACTACTGTGTAGGCTCGGGCTGTGACACAGATGTCCTGGCAAGTTGTCATCATTTATTTTTATGAACAACAATTTGTAGGAAAGGAAGAAAACATACTGTACTGTCGTCAGACAATCAGTCTTTGGCCTGACCATTGTTGACATTCTTAGGCCTAGATAAATGTGATTAAAACCAGTTTTGTTTTTTGCTTTCCCTGTACAGTTAAGTTTTTTCTCCCTTGTGGACCTGAACTGTTGTTGACCTTCTCTGGTTCTTTGGAACCACAGTTTACCATTCCTCACCGCTTAGTCTGAACTCCTGACATGCTCTCCTGCCTGGTCTGGTCCCAAATACTGTCTAATAAAATGTATTGTAGAGTTTTCAGCTGCCTAAAAAGGGTATTTTAGAACTGTATATCTGTTTATATGTCACACAGTTTGTAGTTGCAAAGTTTAATTTTCCCCAATATGCCTTAAAGGATAATTTCACCAAAAAATGAAAATTCACTCCTTACCTTCTCACCCCCATGCTGATGTTGGGTGAAGTTTCATAGTCCATGAAACATTTCTTGAGCTTCCCAGCAAAACAACATTGTAGCCCTTAACAACTGAAGTAGATGGGGAATTAACATTAAATGGCACCAAGCAGCTTGTTCAGCGTGATCCAAGTCACCAGAAACCCAAAGATTCCAAATTGGACCAAAGTACGTTATCAACACGCTTAATGTGCAGTAGAGCTTGGGCACCCACTTCAGACAGGGTGCACGCTAACATTTTAGTTCTGCAGCTACAGAGAAGATTTCGTCTTTTAAAGAATGTAAATAATGTCTTTTAAAATCAAGTTCATGTCTCAGTGCCTTCCGGAGACTTCAATAAGGCCAGATGAACTGAATGGAGCTATTAAGATTTTACCTTTTTATGGCATTTAGCAAACGCTTTTGTCCAAAGCGACTTGGCGGTGGCTACCGTGCAAGGTGCCAATCAGCACATCAGGAGCAGTTTGGGGTTCAGTATCTTGCCCAAGGACGCTTCGACATGCAGACCAGGGGAATCGAACCAGCAACCTGCAAATAGCAAGACACTTGCTCTACCCCTTTGTTTTGTTATTTGTTGTTGCTGGTGTTGTTTTCAGTTGTTTTTTGACATCTTAAAACATGCCCTTACTTAAAGTCTGGTGTTATTCTATATTTTTCTTATTGGCAAGAATTTCCATGAAAAGACCAGAACTAGCAATTGATACATCCTATTTATGCAGCTTACATTCTAATAAATCCAAGAATTGTTTGTGTAGCCAAACCCTGATAAATCTCTTTCCTCTGTGCCACAGAGCTCTATTGTTCTCCAAAACCTATAACGACACATCAATTAGCCCCACCATTGCACTGTGTGACGCGTTCCGCATTTCCCTGAACATAAGTCAAGAAGTCATTTTAGGTCAATCTCCCATACACCATCCTGTCGCAAAAATAGTCCAGAATAAATGCACTGTTTTTAGAAGCGTTTGCTAAAATTTGATTTCCTAACCGTTTTCGGAAGTTGCTTACCTTTTTTTTTTTTTCTAGAATTGTCAGATTAATGTCTTCAGTGTGAACCGATGGCTCTTGTCATTGGTCAAAACGTCAAAAAAGCTGCTGTATCTGTGATTGTCATTTTAGCAAACTTCTGTCCGTTGATTGCAGTTAGCATTCCTCTCCCCTCCTCTCTACGTCACCACACTTGCAAAACTCCTTTCTATTCATCAAGCATTTTTCATTGCATGGACTGTTTGGTAGTACAAGCTGTCACCGGGAGCACTTGAATGGGTAGCTTGCCCTGTTACGCCATTGCCAGTGAACAGGAGGATCCTGTCTCTCTGCATGTTTACAAGCAGAATCCTGATTGGATAAAATCAGCAGGGACACCAGGAAATTGCATGTCTCTTTTAGTACATAAGCAGGGGAAATAAAGACATGGGTTACTAACCAAACACTCTGTAACAGTGACTCTGAACATACAGTACTGCCTGATTAATCCTATAATACAGTTTTACGACCTGGCCTCCAACACCTCCTAGACCATACTTTAATCTTGTGTAACCCATAACCACTATTTTTCCCTTGTGAAAGACGACCAGTTTGCCTATGTGATGTTCCTTTTATGCTTGTGGACCTCAGTAAATATATTCTAGTGTTACCTCATGAGAATGACCTTCCAGCTTCTTTGGAACGGGGGTGTTCCGTGTCCATTTTAAACATTTTAAGTTACTGTAAATGCATCAGCCAGTGATTCATTTTCTCTAGAAAACATGACCATATCAGGAGCAGCTCAGGAATCCAGCCAGCCATCATAAAAACACTCTCAGTCCACCCTGCCTTAACCCTGCCTTCAAATCGGTATTATAGAAAAATGAAACAAGGGCTTTGATCGGATCTCTCTGGGCTCTGGTTTTCTGTTTTGAGGATAAATGCCATATAACACGTAATGGTCTGTAAATGTACACATACCTCTGTAGTTGAGTCATATAACCCCCTCTCACAGGTTGAGGGGAGAACTGATAATCAGCTTCAGAGCTTGGCTTTTGTGTGTTAATGTGCCAACTGCCAAGCACGTTCTCCCTGCTTTTTTTCTTTGCACACTGAGACGTGCTGTCTCACTGACTTTTATCAGACTTTCTGCGTCAGTGTGGGGACAGCGCTGACCTTAACACTGCGTACATCTGACACTTCAGAGACCTTGGCTATAGCCGTGGTTCTGTTAAACTAATGTCTTTTATTTGGTAGGTCTTCCCTGGAGGTATCGGTAGACTGTACTCTGTTCACTATATTTCCCTTTGACATATAGTTTGTGTTATTGCAGGTGTCTGCTCTCAAACAAACACAGGACCGTTTGTTTTTACATCATCTGCTTCAGCCGCTTTTTGAAGTATTTTTATAGCCTTTGATCCTTTTCTTTAGAGACCGGCCTACCTGCTGTTAACTTTGATAAACACTGTGTTTCTTCCGTCACTGTCACCCTATAACATACCTCGAGAATGTAAACAAGAGACTGGTGGCTTTTAGTGCATTTCTCTCATGAGTCCCCGAAGCATTTTTCTTTGTAGTTATGCAGCCCTCGGTTGTGATAACTCGACTGCCATAAACATTTGCTCAGATCATAATTGCATGTCATAGTTTCTCCTAATAGTCCACACATTAGAGAATATTTAGCTGTCAGATCCAAATTTAGCATTTGTGACTCACATGGAAAGGGCCATAGTTGACAATACACGAAGTGAGAAAAGATGTTCTTGTTCACCATGGTACCTTACCATGCAGATATTTTCGGCTTTATTTCTCCAGGTCCCCTAATATTTCTTTTGTCAAATGTTGCCATGATTAAGGAGCCAAGTTTCAGTTTCATTTTCATAAATTCAACTAAAAATAAATAAATTGATATACAAGCTTATCGTCTGCCAATGACTTTCAAGGACCGGAACTGCCAAAATCAAAACTAAATGAAGGATAAGTAAATATCCCATTTGACATTAAACAATTTATAAAATGTGACATAGACTGATACTTTTGCTTTGATCTGTCTCTGGCATCGGCCCTTTCGTAGTTCATACCTACCTAGTTCCAGCACCCTTGCTCGGACCAGAGACATTTTCAAATTCAGCCTTCAAACTCAGCCAAATAAAAAACAGGCAGGATACTCAAAATCGCTTCTGTGTTAGTTTTAGCTACAGAATGTGTCTCCAGGAGTATGTTATCCCATGATGACACACACACACACACACACACACACACACACACACACACACACACACACACACACACACACACACACACACACACACACACACACACACAGACTCCCAAACAAAATACAACTTTACTGGCTGCCGCTGTCGTGTCTGGTAAACACAGTATGGAAGCTGCTACATAAGGTCTAATCAGATCTGCACCACTGTAAGGTTTAAACATTTGGGGTTTTGCTTATCACAAGTTCTTAAGTGCTGAGAAACAGTAAGTAGCACCAAGGTCAGGTCATTTGAGGTTACTTAATGTCTTTCAGAACACTGTAGTGGTAAGCCAATGGACATATGAAGTCTTTTGGTTATGCAAATACAGGTATTCAAAATTTGGCCGATAGTTGATAATTGAACCATATGTTTTTTTTATTTGTATTTACTGCACCAATTGTACCAAGAAAACATACAATTTCAAAAACGGTAACCGAACTGTCTTTCGGACCTTTGTTAAACATCTTTGAAAAAGCGCAAATTTATGAAATGGCCTATAATTTGACTTTCTTACAACTATCTCCTCAATAAGAACAATTTTCAGTAATAACATAGTCTTACAAACTGAGGGAACTAGCTAATAAAATGGAGCTTGTGGATTGTATGCTTCTTTTCAATGGTGGCTTTCTTGATAAATGCAAATGTTTTGCACAGGGCACATTGCAGCACCTGCTCTGCCCCAAGTTCACATTGTGGTCATGTCCACATTCCAATTGCATTCATAAAGACGGTTTAATGTCTAGGCGAGGTCTAAGCCTGAGTTGCCTCTAAACTTCCACACGTATCTCTCAGATTGCAAAATGCATGTTATATCCTTAGTAAACTCTTTCTTAGAGCTTCCTAAGTGCAATTCAGAGGCCCGATATATTCTTGCCATAGAAACAGATTGGCTGGTGGAAGCTTCGTTGCTACAGTGTCCTCTGTCATGCCTACTCTAATTAGCAAACTTGGCAGCAGGAGTTGGCTTCCTTAAAATATTTTTGGTGTCCCTGTAAAAGATTGTGTTCAATTCTCAATTTTCCATCTGTTGTGTTTATGTTCCAGGTGGAGGAGGGCAGCAAGGCAGCAGCTGTGAGTCTCCAGGTGGGAGACGAGCTTGTCAACATCAACGAGATTCCCCTGAGTGGCTTCAGACAGGAGGCGATCTGCCTAGTGAAAGGCTCCCATAAGACCCTCAGTCTGGTGGTGAAAAGGTAGGAAACCAATCCCCAGTCCCCTCCTCTGCCCTCTCCTGCTACATCTGCCACTGTCACAAGTGCACCACCCCCTCAGCGTAACAGATCACCATGGTAACATTTCCAACAAACCAAGGTGACAGAGGAGTGGAGACCGCGGAGTGTTGCCCTCGCAGCTGTTTGGCTACGTAATGTGTCTCTAGACCAGCCTGTACTTTCTGGTACTGTTGGTAGCTGGATGGTCCTGTTTAGCCAGGTTGTTCTGGGTTGTAGTCAGCAGGAGTTCATGGTTTGCGACACAGTTTTTCATGATCAAGGTGAAAGAAGGAAGTGCCACTGAAGGTGACATCATTTAGATGCCACACAGGCAGTTGTAGGAAGGACAAACAAGGGGAAGTTTTGATGCATGATACTATTAGTCACTGAGATTCTTTTTTTATCAGTCAGTTGGTTTCACACCCTCTGTGATAAGTCATTTCTAGTTTGCATTGTTTTTTTGTAGAGCACTTTTCGTACTGACCAAAGAAGACACTTGATGATCAGTACAACCACAAAAGATGGATACATAGACTCTTGTTGTCATAAGCCAGTCACTGTGACCTATTGACTCCAGGGTTTTGTTAAGGCTTCATATCTTGTTTAACTGGGGAATCATTTGTCAGCATAGTGCTGGAGGCCGTCTTACAAATGGCCTTGTTGTGTATGAAACACTGCTCCCATTGTCTCTCTTAGCCATCCGCATTTCTGTCTGTATTGTATCATATCATAACGTAATCCCTGAACAAATCCCGCTGTACAAGGAAGTTCACTCACCATTTATCCTTCCACAAGGAAGAATAAATGGTGAGTCTCCCTCATTGTTATGTATTCTCAATAGACGTGTCTATTATAGGATCTGGGAACAAGGATGCATACTGTCTATAACAATCTGTGTCTATTTGATTACTTATGCTATTGTTGGACAATTTAAAGGCGCTAAAAAAACCTACCTGCTTAATCAGCCTCTTAATAAGACTAATACAGTCCTACATTAACAGCAATTTACTGCCAAAGTAAACAATTTTGGTCACAACACGTGTAAGATTTCTTTATATCTGATTGTGTCATTGCTTTTCTCATTGGTCTGAAGTGAGATGGCTTGGTTGGAAAAATATGACGTGATTTTCTTCTGTGCACCATTCACAATCTAGCAAGCGTTTGAATCACAATCTGATGACTGTGAAGTGGACTTATGCTTTAAGATATGAATGAGACTGTGGGACTGTTTGCTCAGATTGCCACAGCCACCGTCAGTCAAATTCAATCACACCACACCACACTCATACAGAATATCCGAAATCACTCATACAGAACCATACAATCATTTTATATTTGGATATTTAAGGAGGTTCTGTCCTTGACTTTCCTTGCAAGCAATAGAGTTGTAGAGAATGAGAACTATTTTTCACACCTCCCTTTAAAATTGTCCATTTAACCTTCATGAACGTAAGATTTACTGCAGGACTGTTGTCTCAGACTGCGTTAGTGCTAACTATATGTACCTAATACTCTGACAACTGAACTTACTTTAAGTTAAATTACTCCACGCTGATTCCATCATGGATGCCAAGATTGGAAATATGAATTAATGTATCAGGTCATTTCGAAGCCTTGCTAGCTTACTTGCACAGCCACTACGACAGAGAAACATCCCAGCTCACAGCAGTGTCTTTAAAATGGAGAAAACAGAAGGAGAAAGGAAGTAAATACTGGGTAGATGAAACCACAGGAGGATAACTAAAGGATCTGGCCATTGTCATTTCAGTATGTTTGTAATTGTAAATGGAGAAAGACATTTCCTTACAAGGACAGATCCTATTGTTCATATTGCATTTTACGCAGACTTTCAGTCCCATAGGACACTCTTTTCCTTCTGCTTGTCTGTGTTGAAGAATTTAGTTTGCTCTGACTGTCTCAAATAGCATCTCCAGTCAGTCATTTAGCAGGGCTACAATAACAAGTCTGTGTCTGATTTAGAACACAGCATAGTGATAGTGGTTCATTACAGAACCCCAGAGCTTTAACTGCAGTCTTGTTCTCTTCCTGTGTGCTGTGTGCAGAAAGCTCTGGTGTCAGGGATTTGAAGCGTTTCACACAGTAGCATCACACCTCGCTACCTTTACCCACACTGAGCCCTTGTGTTTGACTGTAGCTGAATCTGTGCCCAAGCATGTGAGGTGTCAACTGTAAAACACCTTTCTTTTTATCTCGGGGATAATGTTGGATAGTTGAACGAGGATCAGGAAGCTGTCAGAACCTGCTCCGGTTTACAGGTGTGGTCTCTTTACAGACAGCACAAGGGAGGAGCTTGATTTTTTTTGCATGCAGTGACTAATGTGAGATCGTAGGTGTAATGTCATTTGGGAGAGGGGAAGGGGAGAGGCTTGTCACACTGCACACAGAGAGAACAGAAAGGTGTGGTTAACTGTGGGAAAGCATCTCGACCTCTTTGCACATGCCTCGACAAAACTACAGCACACTCTTGAGTCTCTTCTTCAGTCTGTCAGATAAGGGAATCTTAAAAGTTGTACAGACATTTTTACATTTTAAATATCACTTTATCAAACTGATTCAAAATATCTCAGTACTAAAACAAAACCAGGGTGTAGGCTAAAGTGAAATTGCACGTTTTATGCAAAATTTGTTTAACACTTGCCAACACTAACTACTGCATACAGTCAAACACTACAATTGTCCCACATCTACACATTGTATTTTCATGCATTCCAGCTTGCTATTGTTACCCTTGCTCACTATAAATTCCAAAAGCTGTAATTTGGCTAACTGCGGCAAATCTTAAATTGAATCCTAGTTAGCAATATGTAATTTTGAAAGCAACTTTACTGAAAACAAAGAAACGAACAGCACAACACATATTTTGACCCGTTCAACTATAAATCACAAAAACACAGAGAACTTGAAACACCAACAAGAGCTATATCTGTCAGCGGAGCTATACTCTTAAGTCTAGCTCTTGATTTTAGCGCAGGTTGGATTTTATTTAGCATCAGGACACCCATAGTCTGGTTTAACTTCCTTTCCTTTACAACATAAAACTTGAATTGTGTTGTAGCGTTTGGTTTCCCCCTTCTGGCATTGTTACAGAAGTACCACACTTACTAACATAACTTCATTATTCTGCAATGGAAGAGACATCCACTGCAGCAGATGGCTTCTGTGTGTCTATGTTTTACTTGTTGCAGCATCAAAAACACTGTTGCAATTACCATAACGCATCCATTTAGCTATTTTGGATGAGTTAGGCCTGCACAGAGGTTTGCTGCAAAATCCAATTATGCCTGGAAAAGCTTATTGGCCTAACTTACAGAGTAAGCATTCAGCAGGGGTTGCAGAGCAGCGGCTTACATTTACCGGCCTTTGTTTTTCTAAATAAGCCTACGTAGTATGTTTGGAATGCAGTGCACCGAATTCTTGTCGTAAGTAGATTTCTTAAAATTGTTTTGGACTCAGCTGAGGAAATCATTGTTTAGAGATTTCATTGTAGCCCTGTCTTAACTGCACCCCCCCCCAATCTGTTTCTTTTTGGTTTGTTCCATTGCCAAAGTTGACAGAGAGTCACTGAAGTAGCTGTCACTACAGGAAGAAGATATCATTCAAATCTTTTTGTTTTTTAGGAAACTATGCAGTCTAATCAAAGAAAAAGTACACTTGTTTAGAGCTTTGGTGGTTTTTCCCAGAACGTGACATGAAAAATGTTTGTTCTTAATTTTAACCAACATTTCATGAGGTACATATGTGAGTCTGGGGGAATTAATTATTGTTGGCCATTTTTTTTTTTTTGCCAGTATTATTTTACTTCGTAGGCCAGGCTTTACAGTGTACATGAGCATGTTTTGTCTTACCATGGCAGGGATCAGGTTTGTTGTTTTAGGGGTGTATAATCAGATTAGTGCTGCACAAATAATCTATATATTATGGAAATTCAATATCCAAATTGCTGAAACTGCAAAAGATGTTTGAAAATACTGCTGCAAGGTTTCTCCAGCATGCAAATCTTGTTCTTCAGATGTGAGAAAACATGTTTGTTTGGTAAAGACGCCAACAAATGTCACATCATCATAATTTTAATTTAATTATGTTGCAAAAGTAATCAAATCCAGTAATCATGAATCATATTGCAATGATGGTGTCAAAATATCTGTGACATGTTTGTTTTTGTTTCAATCATGGCTGACATTACATAGACATATAATCTTTGAATCAACTCACAACAGGTTTGAATGTCAGGTGCAGGTTTGCTTGTGCAATTATATTGCAATAGTTGCAGTATGTCCTTGTGAGGGACTACAGCTAATCCCCTAATTATTTGTTGTTATTGCTCGGCTTGTGTTCTGGTATATTTCATACTTAAGATGTGATAGTGTTACAACA
Source organism: Diplodus puntazzo (assembly GCA_963678695.2). Taxonomy (NCBI): domain Eukaryota; kingdom Metazoa; phylum Chordata; class Actinopteri; order Spariformes; family Sparidae; genus Diplodus; species Diplodus puntazzo. The sequence continues at coordinate 6,900,242 of OZ023163.1, read as the reverse complement.
GGTAACAGACAGGCCTGACAGACAGGTTGTTGATTTGCTCATGAACTGAAATGAACGACAGTGTTTAAGACAGAGAACTTGGAAGACTTGGTTATGGTGATGCTGTTCAGACGTTCTCCGTCAGACAAAAGCTTTCCAGGTGTTTTGTGCTGTGGGTCAGTGCAGACAGCCGGTGACTTGACAGCTGGTATGCCACTCAGCCCAGGAATGTGCTGGTCATTACATGCAGCTCACGGTTCACCTCTCTCACCCGAAACATGACTGGTTTGATTGTAGGGTCTGCTGAAGAGGGCCTTTGTCAGACCCTAAGGGACCAAATGGAATCCACCGGCTCACCTGCAAAGTGCAGGTTGGGAGTGCATACAACCTCAGCATCTTTCTGCCCTGTACTGTACAGGATGCTACATCACATTTAGCCAGATATCATATAATAGAAAATGCATCTACCTGTTGAAGTCACACATGTCTTTTCATTCAAAAAACTCACACTTTGGTCAAATCAAAACTTATCAGATATGGTTAACATTCCATACTATGTGGGATGGATTAGTTAATCTAGTAAATATTGCTCAAGTTGAAAACAATGAAAACCTTGTTTGGGCTGAATGCTTGATTGCTTCCCTCACAATAGATCACTGTGAATTTTATTGCCTTCCTATCAGCTTTAGGTTGCAACCATTCGTTACTAATCTTCTTGCCCGTCACCAGACCTCTTGCTGGTGTGCCAGAGCACGTTTTTAATAAGAACAGAACACTTGTTTGTCACTCAAATAGGAGAGTTTTCTTCCATTTATGCCACTTGCATGGTCATTATCAAAAGCAGCTGTTGATACAACTGCATTGCATTTGGATTACTTTGATTTCCATATTGCAAAGATGTAGTTTTAACATAAGAAATGTGTTGCAGACAGCTTTACTTTATATTACATTCTGGTGTATTAAGTTCCTGAAAATGTTGAAATTAAAGTGCCTCTTGGGCCATTTAATTCAAACTGCCCAGCACCTGGCACACCTCTATCTTCAATGATTTCCTAAACGAAACCAGATCTGTGATACATTTTTATTATAGAAGTCATTTTGGGCATGAGTATCCAGACTGTACTGTAAAATCCCAGGCACCTGGTGTCAACTTGTTTGACAAGAAAAGGGAGTTAAAAAAGGATTGCACACAATTATATATTCGACTACCCAATATAAGGCACTTATCTGCAAGAGGGGGCACGGTCTGTTAATGTTGTCACTTTATATCTTAACTTTTCACTGTATCAGTTTTCCAAATATCTCACTTAACAACAGAAGTTGAAATTCAGCCCCCCTGGCAAACATTGGTACATTTACGCAAATGCTGATAAATGTTTATATGCCTAGCTAAAGGACATAATTTAGGCCATTTATAAAAGGAAAGAGGAAAATCACACTGCTAATTGAGGTGTAATATAAAATACACTTTTATTTAAAAGATTCAAAAATTATGTTTATTAAACATACCAATTTAAAGCACCTTTAAAATAAGCAGAGCCAATTTAGTCTTAACGTTGAGTCACAATGCATTTTGTTGTCTCAGTGTACTTCGTGCAATCACAGTAAAGTTGAATCTAACCTTTTAATCTTTTCAATCTAATCACTTACTCAAATATAATATTGACATTGTATTAACAGCTCTTTAAATGAAAAGAATGCTATTGAAGGAATCTAAGCCCACTGAGCATGCAGCTTAATTATTAGGTATTAATGTATGTTCTCACTCATTGAACCACAGCTAAGAAGCCTAACTAACCATAACCTGAATTAATGAGTACAGCCAAAATGTTTGAATGCTAAGTTGTATCTGCCATGTGTTGCTGACATCCCTCCTTGGGCAGTTCCAATTCTCATTACCCAGGGCTCTCAAAAAATGGGGTGCCCTTCCAGCCTAAAGAGCAACCTGTTGCCATAGTAATGGTGGAAATGCATGTCTGCCGCACAAGAGGGGAGATGGGAAGAGAAGAGTCCGGCATTTCATCCCATGATTAGCATATTAGCCCCTTAGAGCCAATGAGACATGGCAGGTTGCGGGAATACTCCAAAGGGACTGGCTGTGGCGATGGCCCTCCTCCTTCTCTTACACTCTTCCACCCCCCTCTCCCCCGTAATCCTGAAGGAAATCTCCCCTCTGGTCAAACTAATTCTACCCAGAGAACTTTTTAGCCAGGCCCTCTGTGTTGAATGTTGTGTTTTGGCGTTGTGGGTTTGGTGGTGGTGGATCAGTGTTGTGCGATGATGCTCAGCGGCCTGCATGTCTCTTTATTTTGGCTTGTCTTTGAAGTGTCTGTGGAATGTGGTGCCTGACCAGCATGCGGGTACAACTGGTCTCACCTCCAGTCTAATATCGTTGTATGATCTTTTGGATTACATATTTCTTCTTTGTGTACATTTTGAGTTCCTTCATCCAGATGTTTGGTGAGTCAAAATGAACATTATTTTATGTTTTTATCACTTTTTTGGATTTTAAACCTTTGACTTCTGTGTTTGAAGGCCGTCATACCTGCTGCCTTTTGTCAGTGAATCACTGTGGGACATATTGGGGCCTTCTTTGGTTGGTTTTATGACCTTAATACTCTGTTATTGTTCCGATTGTTTTTGTCTTATCATTCAGTATGAGGTCAGCCATCATTTAGGTTAAGCCATGATCAGCGAGACTTAGCATTGCAGAACTAAATGCAAATTAATCTTTTTGGGAAAAGGCTTATAGGTAAAACAAAATCATCAGTGAATATATTAACCTAAAGTATTATTATTGAATTACCTGTGAATTTGTCCTGAAGTTTCACAGGTCTAGTACACATATGCGAGCTGTTTATTTTTGAACGTGGACTGGTTGGTACCGGATACATTTGAAATGAAATGGGGCTCCAAAGTGATCACTCAGAAAACAGTCTCTCCCCCTGCCCCCATTCCAGCCAACTGATTCACTTTCCTAGCATATCTGTGCCGGCCCAGCTGTAGCCCTGACGATAGGCCTAATAAAACCAGCTTCATTTGCATACCAATAGCAGGCGCCATGTGTGGCTAGCTCGCAGTGCCCTAGAAACACGGACTGTGAGGGGACAAGGAAGACTGAGCTCCATGTTGGCTTTTCTTTGTCCTCTAAATAGGCCTTAACTTTAATCCACAATTAATTTTGTGGAATCGTCCCACTTTATCGAGTTTAACCAAATCTCTGTCTCAATCTGAAAATTCTCAATCTATTAAATTAGTGTCGGGTGCGAAAAAGTGGAAGAGCTCATGTTATTTGTGTCACCCGGTAGTTTGTTTTCAGGTTCTCATCTGAAGGAAGCTGTTGTTCGGACCTCATGTCATCAGATCATTGAAGGCCTTTAGACAAGGTGACTAAAGGGGCAAGACCTCATGACCTCATGGCTTTGTAAGGCAAGTCCTGAGCCCAATGAGAACGTAAGCAAGCAAAGCTTTGTCTCAAATTCTTGACCAGTATAAAGCTAAAACTATGATGAAGGATTAATTGTTTAAGTCATTTTCAAGCATTAATGTAAGACGTTACTGTTCTACTTCGTTATTTATGATAGTAAATGAAGAGTCTTTGAGTTTTGGACTATTGGTTGGACAACAGAATTTATTTAAAGATGAAATGTTGCATATTTCAGACAATTTGTGACTTAATGATTTATTGTTTACTTGTAACAATCTGCAGATTGAACGACAGTCAAAATAATCATTAGTTGCAGTCCTAGACCAATATAACGGCAATATTTTTCAGGTATCTGTCAGTAAACCAGTTACCGATGTCTAACATACAATGCAATATAAAGGGTATAAATGTTAAGGATGAATTTTTTTTAAATGTCTTTTTAGATTAGTTTCTTTGATAGATGTCAGAAGCTGATGCCTAAAATCTTACCAAAGGTCTAAAGAGAAATCATCAAGTAATATAAACTCATTTTAAATCGGCACTTTGTAGTTTTGTAGTAGACATTTTTGCACTAATAATGAGGTAATGGTATAAACTCAGATTTTTTTTTTCTATAACTAAATAAACAAGTTCTCAGAGGAAAATAAAGTCCCCAGAACACTGTTTGAAGCTAGAAAAAAGGCAGGGTCCGCCACATATAAACAAAGTAAAACAGGATGAAATTGTTTTGTCCTTTAATATCACTTTGTTTATTCAGTTTATTCAGTCATGAAAACAAAGAGTTTGTTTTTTTTAGTGATCTTTTACTGATTAAAATGCCCTCCCCAAAACTGCATAGGGCACCTTTAAACACAGTCAAAGCTGACTCATTTAAGACGAGTAGAAAATGTATAAATATAACCCTCCCCGCTGAAAAATCCTACACATGAAATTACATCAATGTCACTACAGGTTGATGATGTTAGTTTTGCGCCCCGTAGAGGATAGAAAGGTTGTCTGGGTGGCAGACGACAGCTTGGATCGAGGGGTGATGTGGCTGATCTGATTGTGTAAGAGATTCTCTGTTCTGTTAAGCCCTCTGCCCCATGCTGGGCTTCTGTTCCCCCTGGGACCATATGGCAAAGTCTGAGCACGAGCATTTCACCTCAGCTACGTACTGTTTAGATAATGAGCCTAATGACAGATGAGTCAAACTGTGTCTGTTTCCCTGTGGTATTGTCTTTGGTGTTGTCAGTCATACAGGAGTTTTCTAGTCCTCCATGACACTAAAAAAACTGTATGACATCATGATCATTTGTCAGTTTGACCAGAAGAGGGAGCTATAACCCCATGTGTCAGCAGAGAGATACATGTCTATAGACTGCATATTTGTGTCCTGTGAATTAGACCTCTGTTATAATTCAATTAGGATCAGAGGGGATTTAGAGAACCTTTGTCCTAGTGCGTTCTTGAGTTTTTCACTAGATCTACAGTGTGCACAAACTAAATGTCAGTCGGTCTTTGTCCTATCTTCTACTGTGAATCCGATCAATTGTTGGTGAGCTCTTAGTGTGTGTGTTCCTCCCCCTGCTGCCCAGGAATATGAAAATGGATATTGTAACTCAGAAAATGCCCTCAGAGAATGACGTGCATGTGGCAAGAAGCTTTCTTACGAAGATTTTGCGAAGTTCCATGAGGTACGCTCCCGTCTGTGGTTTCATCGTAATGAGTAGTACCTCTCCCCTTTGTTCCACTCCCTGTGCCCATAATCATGTTAATCATTCGTCTAGAAATGATATCATCTTCATTCCTCTCAAAGCAACTGTCCCTCTTCCATGGTTTATCACCTGTGCTCATTGGCATGTCTCTTTTTGGATTGTCTTGTGGTTTATGTCGTTAGATGAATGATATGCATCCCATTGTACTGCATGCAATACACTGCCTGTTCATGACATGCATACACATGTTTTTGTGGCTACATTGTGAAAGGAAATGAATTATGTGATCTCTTCTGATGTGTTCTGTTCACCCTTTCCTGTCATGCAATTCAGAAAGAATCACTTTAAAGGGTATGTTGCATAATGCATAACTGATACCTGCACAAAGTTTATGATTAAACACAGGCATAGATACAAACCATCAGAAACAGTTTCCATCTGTGAATGCATGACTAAAACAAAACTGTTGAAAATCACGGCCTAGAAGTAGCAAAACAAGTAAATGTCCTGGGTGAGTTGTAGCAGAAAACAGTATGTGCAATAGCATACTGTTTTCCATAAGGGGCTGGTCTCTAACCCAGTCTGTGCTTTTTGCCCTCTCTGCAGGCGGAATGAACCCATAAGCAGGCCTCACTCCTGGCACTCCACCAAGTTCAACGAAAGCCAATCAGAGACTGCCAAAACGCAGTCTCCACCCATGCCAGTCTGGCAGACCAGATATGATGCAAGGTAACTCTTGGATCTTGAATTTCACCTCTTGAGTTTCACTGTTGTATAACAAGAACTTCACGTTAAAAGTACTGATTAGGATTATGGTTAAGCTTAGCTAATTCAACATTACTATCGACCTTAACCCTCGAACAGCTTTGATCCTAGTTGTTCTACTATAGATACTGTACACATTTCTTGAGTCTATTCTGTCTGTGGGAAAGCCAAGAACAGATATTGTATTTTGTTGTTTTCTTTGTAATTTTTTTTTTGTTTTCCTTGTAAAATGACTTATTTTGTATGTTGAGTTGTCCAACAAACGTCATCAAAAAAGGTATTATGGATTTGAATTTGAAGGTAAAAAAAAGATGTCTTTGCAATTGTTGCTGTATTTTCTGGTGGCCAAAAAGCTGATAATAAATTGGATTTAAATGCAATAAATCGGCCATGAGACAGTCCAAAACCCAAAGACTCTTTATGTACCGTCATAAATGACAATGAAAGGCAGCAAATCCTTACGTGTATTAAGGTGAAACCAACCTAAATCCAACATTTATGCTTGAAAAATGACTTCAGTTATCAACTGATTATCAAAAAACTGGTAGTTAATTTTCTTAAAACTGGATAATCAACCAATTGTTTTAGCTCTTTGGATGAATTACTAATTTTGCTGACCTAAAGGTTAAAGGTTGGATTTTCACACTTGGTCCTTTGCTTTATTCTCCAGCTCATCCTCGACTGACCTCTCCTCTGGCTGGGAGCAGACAAACCTGCGCAGAGTGTCTGACCAGTTCAGCTCTCACGGCAGTATGGACAGTCTAGAACATGTCTCACACCCGTACTCTGCCGGTCAGCTTTCACCTGCCAAGTCCAACAACAGCATGGAGCATCTCGGAGGAGGGAAACGTGACTCGGCCTACAGCTCCTTCTCCACCAGCTCTGGCACCCCAGACTATACCCTCTCAAAGAGCAACGCTGCCTCGACAGAGAACATGCTCTATAAATTTAGTCAGTGGGATGCCGGAGGAAAGCACAACAATGGCAGAAACAGCCAGAGTGTGAATGAGGGAGTCAAACAGGATGACAGGGTGGCGTACTTCCAGATGCCAGGAGTTGGTACAGGCTGTGAGGGCCCACAGACTGAGGATTTGGCTGGCTCCCGCCATTCCACTTCAAGCAGAATCAGCTATGGACCTGTTTGGCATGTCCCTGAAAAAAAGAAGACAGCTTCCCCCTCTCCTCCCCCACCGCCTCCACCTGCACGCAGTGACAGTTTTGCTGCAACTAAGGTACATGAAAGGGGGCTCGTTATAGCTCAGCCTGAAGGACCTGAAGCACATGTTTCCAATAAGGCTTCCACTGACAGTCGCCGCAGCCACAACTTATCCCCGAAAAGTGACAGTGATGGGTTTCATGCTTCATCCGATAAATCAAACCATAACCAGTTCAACTCAAACAAGCAGTTCTCCTTGTCCAGCAGTGATGTTCGGCAAGGGCAGCCCTCCCATCAGAGACACCATAGTGACAAAGGCACTTTTTATTCTCAGCCCTGGGCTACATCTGTACCAAAGCCACAGAATGTAGGTGGCTACTATTGTAGCATGCAGGAACTGCCTACTAACGGTTCTGGACAACACTTTGGTCAGAACCAGAGAAAGAACTTCAGCACCTCCCTGTCTACCGCTGCCAGTGACCAAAACACTGACAGCAGTGGACATAACCGATACTACTGTGTCACGACATGTCAGCCTAACCCGCAGCCCATGTCAGGAAAATCCGAGGACAGGAGGAGTGTCACTGGTGTAGACTTGGCACAGACTGGGACTGAGCAGAACTCTCTGAGCCCACAGACAGTCAACAAAGTGAAGTATCATCTGCCCCAACCGCAGCAACACTCCTCACACATCAAAGACAGCAATGGATACAGCAAGCACCAAGTCACAACTGTACTAGAAACCCATGTAACTAAATCCAGTTCTGATGATAGGGGAAACCAGAGAGGACACAACACACAAAATCCAGAAGCCCACTTCATGAGTTATCCCTCTAACAGACAGTCTGAACAGCGGAGGTCACTGCCACTCCAACATAGAGAATTACCCCAAGATATCAGACATTACAGCCAAGTGAGCAACAAGATCTGTCCCCAGGCGACCCCCATGCTTCACTCTCTATCTATGGACGCTGCAGGCCAGGAGGCGAGAGGCCCAAACTCAGAGGAGTCCATCGAAAGCAAGCAGGCGAGACGCAGCGACCGCTTTGCCACCACGTTAAGGAATGAAATCCAGATGAGAAAAGCCAAGCTGCAGAAAAGTAAGAGTGCAGCAGCCCTTCCTGGTAGTGAAGGTGAAACTGAGGACGATCAGGATATCTGGAAGTCCACTGAAAACGCCACCCCTACCTCTGCGGATGGCTCCTTCACCAACACCTACAAGGTTAATCTGAAGGAAGCACAAGCAAGGGTGCTCAAGGCGACTTCTTTCAGAAGAAAAGACCTCGAGCCAGTCTTACTTGAGCATCCTGCGGCTGAGGCCTTGCCTAACTACCCTTCCTCAGCACTGACCCGTAAAGATGTCACCCCTCTGCCAACTGTCTCAGAGTCTGTAATGAGTAAATCAGGGCCTGCCGCGGGTCAAGTGACTCGCATTGGTGGTCGAAAGCGTTTTCCTGCCGAAAAGAAGGGAAGGTCTTTCTCTGAACCAGACAAAATCCATGAAGTTGGGGTGAAGGAAGATCTCCCTCACAATGAAAGTGCAAGCTCCTCACTAGACAAACAGAGGCGGGTAAAGCAAAGGGGGAAGCCCTCTTTTCCCAGTCCGATTCCCCCTCAGAGCTACACTGAGAACCCCACAGAGACGAGGGCCAGAGGTCTTTCCACAACCAGTGAAACAGAGGACACAATAACAGGCAGAGAATACACTGAAGAGGTCCAGGGAGGTCCTTACTCAGCACATAAACTGTCCATCTTAGACCAGCAAAGACTGGGCACCTTCGCTGAGTATGAGGCAAAGTGGAATATACAGAAGAAAAACCCAGAAACAAGAGCCTCTGGGCGGTACCGGTCAGCTGATAACATCCTGGATCCAGGACCAGAGAGGACCAAAACCGCCTGTTTCCACGAGAGATCCCGATCGTCTCCTTCAGCTGACATCTATGGACAGGTGAGGCACAAAGACTGTTTATGACTTTACAATTATCAAAGAAAGTATATAGATGGACGCTCCACTTCCTCCCACTGTAAATAAAATTAAGCCAAAATATTATACGGGTCTGCCATCTTGTGCTGGTGATATCTTTATGATATCGTCGCATTCCTACACATACACAAGTCTAATTTAATCGTGAGCTGGATTTATCTGTCAATCATGATGTCATGACCCTTTTACAGCATCAAATAACTAATTAAAACCAAACTTGGCAGAAAAAATTAACAACCTAAAATGGCAGTAGCCATCTTTGGGAAAGATTTATTTCATGCGTGCTGGGATTTCTTTTTGTTTGGCCCATATACCATCCACTTACATGGAGGGGGCAGGGTTTATGACCCTGCAGCCAGTCACTTGGGGAGCTGTCATGTTGTCCATCTTTATATACAGCCAATGACGTTAACAAAGATTTTATTTGAAGGACAGATCTCTTGGTTGTAACTTTACTTCAGTTACATAAATGTCGCAACTCTACCAAGCCCTCGAGGCGGCTTCATGTCTCATTAAGACAAACATACTGGCTGAAGTGAAAGGAACAAAGGAAAAGTCAAATATTAATCCATGTTTGTTCATGTGACACACCCTCAGCTTAAAGAAAAGAGAGGGGCATCAACCCGCTGATATCTTTTTTCACTGGTGTAAAACCAGGAAGCAGCAACATGCGTTGGTTGAGATAATTAACAATGTACTAGAATTTCGCTTTGGATAAACTGGACGGCTCTTTTCTGTGGATTGTTCGGATGCTTTTGCATTAAATACATTGTGTTTGTTTAACTCTATTTACAGAAGATTCAAGTTCCTGCAAGAAAGTCTGAGACAGAATATTCCCAGACGGAGAAACCTGCTGAACCGCTCAACGCTGCCACAGGGTAAGAACATTTCCTTTGATGTAACCTGCTAGTACACGAGTGTCGGGCTTGTCTTTTAGGAAGTATTAAGTGATCTGAACGAGTATTATTATTTGACAGCAACAGTGATATTCTAACTGAATGCCAGCGCAACAGTGCTCTATTTGACCGTATTATTTATTATTTTTGCACTGGTGTCTGTATGTCGGTATCATATTATCAGCATGTTTAGGGTGATATGTTATTGTCTTTCTGCTTCTAAACCTTATCAGTGAAAGAGGGCAGTAATCTTATAGAGGAACAGTGAAGTCTTTATAATCTGTCAAGGCATACCAGCGGTGCTGCCTTGGTGCAGCTGTGACAACATAAGTCGTCTGTCTGGCTGGGCTTTGTGTCATTTAGTGGAGGTTTGCTGCTGTAGGCGAGGCATCTGACCATGTGTGACAGTGAGGAAGTGTTTCTTCAGCCCTCTATCAGAGTGTAATGGGGACCTGAGTTCATGGGGCCAGCCCCAAGGCATGAATTTATCATCAGTAAGATCTGTTGCTTTGCATAATTAGATTTTGTATCCATGCTAGCACTGTGGCATTATTGGATGGCAACGTCACTCTGCTGATGGGTACGGACTAAAATATCTCAACAACTATTTCATGAATTGTCAAGAAATGTTTTGCAGATATTCACGGTGGATGAAAGCTTTTTATTGTCCTTTGACTTTTCTTCGAACAATATCTCAACTACGGAATCGTTTGTCATAGAATTTAGTGCAGAAGTTCATGTTCCTCGGATGATGATCCTAAGTGAACCCATAGCTTTTTTTCTAGTGCCATCGTAAGATCAATATTTGTCATCAAAATGTAATTTTGGTTCATAATCAAATCACCTCCCAAAATGACATTCCTAACAAGCCTTAGCCCTTCAGCTAATTAGTAAATATTAGCATACCAACATGCTAAACTAAGATGGTCAACACGGTGAACCTATCTGCTAGACATCTGGATTTCGGCCTTGTCATTGTGAGCAAGTTATAACGATGACGTAACGGGTAGCGCAAATTAAACACATTTTACCCATTAAAGTGTGTTTACAGGTCTTGGGGAGTACTACTGGATATGTGGGGGAAAAAGTAATATAAAGCCTTTTGTGGCTCCAGAGGAAGCTGGATGTAATCTGATTAATTGCCTCCAGTGATGTCACTCAGTGGCTAAATTGCATTTTAGGTGATTTAAGCACCAAGATTTGAAAAGGAAGAGATGGAATAAAAGATGTGATATATCTGCTGCTGCTGAATGATCAACAAATGTTGATCATTTGTTTTTAGACTGTCCACAACAAGTCTAACAGTGTTACGGCAGTTGACTAGTTTTCATAACCTGCAGCCTACATTAACCATAATACAATTTATACTGTTTTTCCACTAGCACTTTATTTTATCAGATAACTTTGTGCTTTCTTTGGAGCAACAATGTGGATTTAAACTACTTTTTTCCCCCACAGTAGGAGGAACTAAATAGCTTACCTATTACGATATCTTGTAAAATAAACTTATTCTTACTTATTCTTAATTTGCTGGGGAAAAGTGTGGAAATATTCACTCACATCTTTGTCAGGAATTGTCTACGAGCCTGGAAGATGGTTTAAATAACCCTCATTATTATATGAAGCTGTCTGTGTACATGAAGTGGTTTAAACCTCCCTCCTCAGTGACTATTTGTTTTATGGGCAGGATAGAAGTGTTTACAGGTAATGTGAATAATTTCATGTGATCCTTTGATGATCCCGTATGAGCTCCTGTTTTATGATAACATTGTGATCTTGTTGTTCCTGTCCACCTCTCTTATGTTCCGTTATCTAAAAATGCTGTCGCTGAAATTATGCAGATTAATTCCAGTGTTGCCAGCTGTGTCCGGCCTTCTGTTGGAAGGGCAGTCCACCACTTTTACACATGAAGTTTGGTTCATTCCTCATTGAGAGTACTTCTCCAGGCTGAGAAAATAGAAAATAGTTGTGTCACTGTGGACGAGCTTTTCAAATTTGAGATTTAATTTTTCAAGCTTGAGCTACAAATTTGAGTAGAGCAGTTTGAAATAAGTGGGTATCTACCAGACAGGGAGCGTTATAATGAAATATGCTTCAGCTTTGCGTTGTGGGAAGTGAAGCATCCAGCATTTTTGGGGCTTGACCTATATCCAAAGCCAGGATGTCTTGCCCTCTTTAACTTGGATTTGGACCCTCATTTTTTATTCTGTTTCTTGTTGGTCCCCTAAATTTAAGGGATTTTCATGCTTTGAAATGCAGGTTTACACAGTAATAGATTATATGTACTTGATCTTTGTGTTGTGAGTGTATTTTCCTGATTTCAGTTTTGAAAGAACAATAATATTATTTTCTTTTGTGCCAATTACTCAGAATCATCCTTGAAACTATGTACAGTGACGTGGTCAAGATGACTTCATGGTCTGTAACCAGTCATTCAGGAGTCTTTGTGCATTATCTAAACTTCCCAAAGGTGAAACTCTTTCAGGGGTGTAGAGTATCTCATCTTGAGCAATCTCATTGTAGGAGGCGGATCACCATCTGACACCCACATTTGCATTACAACGACAATACGGAGGATGTTATTGTCTGAAAAGTCGGGGAGATGAGCTAAGTGAGGGCCTGCTCCACCCAGTTAGGGTTATATTGATACAAGTGTAAAGAGATACCAACAGGTGGCTTCTGTCACAGAGAACCAGCAGACACACAGCAGCAGACACACTATTACACACACTTCTATGGAAATGACACTAGTGAAACATCTCAGAGGGTGAGTTCATACATTGATTACTTTTTCATAACTCTTCCAACTTAACCCATATTAAAGCTAGTTTGAAAAAAAAAAAAAAGCTTAGAGACAAAAGCTGTTGAATGCCTCAGAAATGCTGTATCATAACGCACACAGGTAACTGTGTTTCTTCTGTGTTCTGTATTTTTGTTGATAAATAAATAGTCTCTTCTTACATTTATATATGTTGTTTGTTAAATGCCTACATCATGTTAACATTACTCATATCCGCCTATCCGACACTGAAGTCATATCCCTGGCATCCTATTTCACGTCTCCATGAGGTAACATTGTCTATGTAGAGTTGAGGCTGAGGCACGAGGGAGGGTGCAAGCTGCAGCAACAGTTGTTCATTGGGTGCCTTGTCACAGCTTGTAAGAATTCCAATTGGGAGTTTTGGGTTTTGGCATCTGTCTGTCACATCGCTGTATCTCGTGACTGCAGAGTCGGTACAGTTCTGCCCTGTGTGATTTATGTTTTAATGTTCTCTCAGCACTCTTAATTGAATTTGTATGTGAGCATGCCTGGAAATGTAATCTGTGTGTGTGAAACCACAGTTTGGCAGATTGTCATTAGATCCAGACAAAAGCATGCAAGTCAACATTCCACTGTGTTGTTTTGTAATGTTAAAATTATGCCAAGACACAGCGCATACACTGCTTCAAGTCTTTGTACCAGAGAAAATGCCACTTCAAAAGTAAGTTAAAAAACAAAAACAATGAATACAAGGTTTTTCTCTTTGTAATACATAAAGCTGATGTGATTGATTTTTTGTTTTTAAATAAGTGTTAAATAGCTCTGTATTGCAATAGTAATCACTGTTGTAGAGTATTTGGTCAGTAACGCATCCCGTCCTGCTCGTGTGGTCAAGGAGAAAATAGATTTTCTGGTATCCCTCCCCACTCAAATCAGGACAGAGAACAAATAGGTGGTCCTGTCTGCTCGTTAAGACGTAGAGAGCAGGATTCTCCGGTTTGCTGCCGATTTCGGTGGTAACTGCTGCACGTTCCTGGTCATGTTCGTCATGTTCACGTAGAGAAGAGAGTTGGGATTTGTAGCCACAAAACAAAAGTTAGCTAAAACAACAACAAAACTTACAGCAGCTTTAAAATATCTGCCAATGAAACCAGTGGAAAGTTCCCTTATCTCACTGAAATGTTTGTTTCTAGGTGTTTGTGCCTTATATTAAAGGTGCAATGTGTAATATGTATAGTTTAAAAAACATTCAAAATTAGTGAAAATGATGTTAAGTTAAATTTAGGTATTGTGTTGCAGAGATGTCGACTGAAGTTGGCATGTTAAGCAGCAATACCGTGCCTGAAAAAAACTGGTCCAAAGGTCATGCGCTAGCGACAAAAACACCAATACTACTACTAGCTGCACGGCTAATTGAGCTAACAAGCTAAGAGTGGCAGCAGTCATAAAAAGAATACAGTCTGAGCAGTTAACTACTCTGCTGATATGTTGCCCCTATTTTTGGGGGACATGAGTTCGACAGACTGGCTGAGACGGAGACACCATTCACCCTGACACTGTACCAACATGATGTTGAAGCTGTTATTTTAACATCAAAAAGTTACATAATGTTACTTTAAACTCTTGTTCCCCTTCAGTGTCAAACTTGCCTACAAACAGTTAAAAGCATAGATGTGAATCAGGCAGGAAAAAGTGATCCAGTCTTGATGCTTTGCACTGGAGGATTATTTATTCCTCTTTGCTGACTTGTGGGAACTGAAATATGCCTCTTCAGGCTGCCAGCTGAACAGTTACCAGGGAGGAGGCCTGCAGCAGCAGAGAGGGAGACGTGTGTCTTGTCATGCTGGCATAATCATAGTGGCTGCTGCAGAGACGAGCAGGGCCTCTGCAACAGTGTGTTATTTGATTGAGCTGCAGATGATAGTTCCTGCTGCCTGGCTGTCGCTCAGTGTGTAATTAAAAGCTTTCTATTGTGTTCCTCAGGTTCTCTGACAGAGGGCCCGCTGACTGTAAAGTGAGAGAAAAGCCTGTGGAGTTCGAACATTACTCAGCGCCACCCCCTCCGCCCATGACAGGAGCCAACCCTGACAGCAGAGACAGAGCTGCCCCGGCCACCGTGAACCACAGACCCACATTTATCTCCCACAGTGTCACAGAGTCAGTTGGACCTCAGCCCGAGGGCCACACCGAGACTCCATCTGGGCTGAGGAGGAAGCCCCCTGTGCTGGAGAACCCACCCAGATGCCCAGAGGTCGGCACTGGTTCCCAGAGCGAAATCTTCACCCACAGCTCTCCTAACTCCGCCTCTGCCCCCTCCCACGCTGCAAAGGGAGATTCTGAGCAGGGCAAAGGACTTGTGGACAAAGGACAAGGGGCAGTACATCATCTGTCAACATCCAATCCTCAGCCTGCCTCCTCTCCCCCAGCTTCCTCCCACAGACACTCAGGGACGGCAACTATGGAGAGACAGCGCTCTCCATCTCCACAGTTTTCCCCTCAGAGACTCAGTGACAAGCCGCCGGTCTCCCTTCAGGATGAAGATACAAACGGGTAAACTTTTTTTCTTTACTCAAAATGTGTTTAGCATTGCACTGAGTTAAGTCAGAGTACAGTGACTGAAACTCTTCCACTGATCGTGCCTTTATGCTGCCTTTACAAAGGAGCTTATTCAGAGTCTGTGTATTTGTAGAATAAGCATGTGAGTGCTATCAAGCCGCAGTAAATTAGAGGGATTCTCTACATTTTTATAAAAGCCACTGGTGGTTTGGGGATAATTGAGCTAACTGCTGAAAATGTAAAATGTAGTCTAAATACCCCTGTTGTGAAGCTGCTTATTCATCCTCTTGATCCAGAACTAATTGATATCATCTGTAGTGAACTTATGACTGTGCAGAAGGATCATTACAGCTAGCAGAAACCAAAGCGGTGGGAGGAGTCCACATGTCTGGGATATTCCAGCGTGCTGGCCATGGAAAAAATCCCAGTTGCCATCATGCAGTGAAACTTTAAAACAGCCTTTTTTTAATCCTTTTTAGAGAGAAATTCTTGGTGCTTCTGTTTGTAAGTTTCTCTCTCTTTATCTGACATTTCAGGATGGAGCATGTGATAGAAAACCAGACTTCTGCTGTGAAGAAAGTGCCCATCAGGATTGTCCACTCAGAAGGAGTCACAGAGAAGGAGAAGAGCCCGTTTTTGCAGCACACCGACACTCCTGCTGTTGACGCTGAGGGTCCTGGTGGAACCAGGCTGGGGAGTCTGGGAGCTGCAGGGCAGGACTCGGTCTTCTGTGCCTTTACTCGCCAGAAGGAGCCCGACAGTACGCCGGCCGCTCAGACGGACCCAAAGCATCAGGCAGAGACATACATGAGCACCGTTAGAGATCACATCAACTCTACCGGTCAGCAGCCCGCAGACGAGCCCAGCAGGGTGACGGTAATCTCAGGACTGTCTGAGGATCAGAAGAGAGAGGAGCTGGCCAGGGACATCATGGGGAAGGATAAATCACTGGCTGATATTCTGGACCAGAGCAAGATGAAGACCACCATGGACTTGATGGAGGGGATCTTCCCTCAGGAGGAGCAGCTCTTGGAAGGAGCTCACCAGCGGAGGAAGGTGTCCCCGAAGCAGTCGGTCCCCCGGCCTGCTGAGGAAAGGTCAGCCTCACGCTTAAGCTTTATATCTGTTTATGTCTGTGATCTTGAATTGTTTCTTACATGCATCCAAGTTCCTTGTTCAAAAGGCACTTAATTTGTCCGTATAGCAGCTCACCTGCTTGCCTTCGCTTGTTTTACCTATGGTGTGTGTATTCACTCTCAGCATGTGCAGTTAGTACATGCAAAGCTAACGTATGAAGTGACTCCTGGAAAATCAAATCGTAAAGCTCTTTTAGTCATCTGTGTGTGTCTGAGGTAGGGCTGCGCAATGTTGGAAAAAAATGACATTGCAATAACAGATGAGTTGAATTGCTCTATTTGGAAGGAATGAAACATTTCAGAATGATTAGGAGGGATTCTGGAGGGCAGTGTATTTTTGCAACCAAATTAGGGCCTGTTTTGATGGAAGAATTCATACAGTGTGCTTTGTATCAATCATACTCAGTTAGATTGAATTAGCAAACTCATTTAGTAAATTAGTGATGAAAAATGAGAACCTTGCAAGTTCTGCTTTTTTATCAAGCAGCAGAAAAGAAGTAGCATGACAACTTTAAGTTTAATTGCCTCACATGACTTTGCACGTCCTGCGATCTGACTATTGCGCAGGCGCACATTGCAGTGACGATGCTGAAACGACATACTTTGCAGCCCTAGTATGAGGTGAAAGTCAGTCAAAGGCATTCATAGACTTGTGTAATATTTTAAGGGCAGTCCTGACAAAGTCTTCAGACCTCGTGTGAGAACTTTTTAAATTCTTCCTAAATCTCTTTTTACTGACCTGAAGTCAGGTTCACCACATTCTTTAACTGCACAAACATAATTAAATCACTTGTTCTAACCAGATGAATACCACGTCCTCATGAGTATGGACATGATCATGACATTTATTTTATTTTCTTCATTTAATTTACAAAAATGTTGCCAATGAGTATAATTTCACACTGCTGCTGTCTTAAGTCAGCATACAAATGCAACAGTGTCAGTAGTCGTTTTAGTTGAATCGAAAATACTGAATAATATCGCTACAGCTGCAATTTACATGTTATCAAAGTAGCAGCACCACATGATAGCAAAAATATAGGCAGAAGGGAGTGACAAGAATAAACTTTTTTTTTTAAATCAAAGTGATTGTTAATGGCGATATGACAGTCGGTATAATATGGAGATGGATGATGGGATATCATACAAGATGTGATTCACAACCAAACTTCTCATGTTGCCAGGGGGATCATGTAAGAGGAGATTTGATCAACAATAAATGTAAAAATGGTCGATATTTGGTGTGTTCACGAGCGTGCATGAAAACTAGTTGGCAGAAAATTTGAAATATTTATCTTAAAGTAATGGTTGTAATGTGTCTTATGAAAAACATATAAAACTTCAGATAATGAAGGGTAAGGACACTGCATTGGGTTCTTAAGAGAAAGACCGAGAACATCGTAAATGCCACTGAAGAACAAATCTGTTTGTATATGAGGGGATCTTGCATAAGGCCCATTATATATTTTGTGTTTTTTATTTTTTATTTAAATCGTTGACAACTACTCGATTAACTGTTGCAGCTCTACCTGTGTGTCTCTTATTTGGTTTGCTAATGTAAAAACATTTTTTGTCATTTGTATTTCAGGGAAAAGGAGGACAGTATGGCGGCAGCTGTCACCATGGTGACCAGCTCTACATATTACAGCACATCTGCTCCCAAAGCTGAGCTCCTTCTTCAGATGAAGGACATGCAGGAGCAGGAGGAGGAAGACTCTGAAGACGAACTAGACATTGACCTGGCTAACAAGAAGGTACCACACACTCACAGAAGGAACTCATTCGTATTTAGTGTTGCTCACGACGTGAAAACAGATGAGAGTGATTAGATTACAGGCCTGTTTCATGGGAGTTTCGTTTTTGTATTCTGTTTTCTCAGCAAGAGCTGATCGACAGCCTGAGCAAGAAGCTTCAAGTGTTGCGGGAGGCACGGGAGAGCCTTCAGGAGGACATCCTCGACAACAACGCTCTGGGAGACGAGGTGGAGGCCCGAGTCCAGGAGGTCTGCAAACCCAACGAGCTGGACAAGTTCAGGATGTTTGTCGGGGACTTGGACAAGGTGGTGAGCCTGCTGCTGTCCCTGTCGGGCCGCCTGGCCAGAGTGGAGAACGCCCTGAACAGTCTGGAGGAGGACGCGACTGCTGAGGAGAGGGTGAGTAAATAAAGAAGATCATCAGAAGAAGAAGAAGCTTTTTTTCATCCCACAGAAATCTTAATATGTTTCTTTCATCCGCAGCGTACATTGGTTGAGAAGAGGAAGCTGCTGATTCGACAGCACGAGGACGCAAAGGAGCTGAAGGAGAACCTGGACCGGCGAGAACGTGCGGTTTACGAGATCCTGGGCAACTGCCTGCAGGAGGACAGACTTACGGACTACGAGCACTTTGTCAAGATGAAGTCTGCGCTCATCATCGAGCAGCGCAAGCTTGAGGATAAAATCAAACTGGGCGAGGAGCAGCTCAAGTGTCTGATGGACAGTCTGCCCATAGAGCAGAGGCTGGCCTTTTGAAGCAATGGACACTGATGAACTCTGATTAATAAGACTGGTCACGTTGCTCCGAGTTGTCCAGCAGAGGGAGACAGAGATGAGGAATCTGCAGAGACAACCTGTTGGGAGTTGTTTTTTTAGTTCTGTGAAGCCTCGTCTGAGCATATCTTACTACTTCATGGACTTCTATAACATCACCTGGGCTGGCAGCATCCTTAGGTGCTGCTCTTCCTGGCATCAACCAACCACTGTATCTAAAGTCTTTCACGCCATTTTTGCTTTGTTTTTATTTTTACGATTTTGTTTTTTTGTGGTTTTTTTTTTTAGTAATTTATTGTAGCCTTTTGAATCCGCGCAGGAGGGGACAGTATTTTATCTTCAACTGATTTGCAGCAGTGCTACCAGAAGTGTGTTACACGCTGAGCAACTAGGAGTATTTATCATGTTTCATGTTTAATTTCTAAAAAAAAACCATAATCCATAAAATCTGGCCGAATAATTCAATAAACACAAAGGTTTCTTGTTAACATTTATATATAAACTAGTGGCCTTTTTACTAAGAATTTCATGCCCACTGAAGAACCTTTTCCTCGGTGGGATGTAAAGTGAATGTACTCGAAGGAAAGGTGTGCAGATACATTTTAAAGAGCACTTGTTCAGCCTCACTAAACAGAAGAAGAAGAATGGTAGCACTTCACATCCAGACTTTAACTCAAGTGAAATCCACATTTGAAGTGCCTGGAGAGTCACTGCCAACACTGTCCGGTCTTTTCATCCACTTCTGCACATCGCATCCGTTAGTGCTGCTCTGAAAATACATTTGTTTAGATGATGATATCGCCACGTATAAGTTGACCAAGTGTTTCTGTATTTTGTTTTATTATTTCACTGTGTTTTTTTGTTATTCACGGTGCAGGTGGTGAATGCATAGTTACCACAGTTGTTACTAAAAAAAAAAATTGCTCTGGTTGATGAATCATTGCATTTTGACCAGCTTGAACTTCAGTTATCAAATGTCTAAATTTCAGGCTGTAAGGATTAAATAAGTCTCCCTATTGGAGGATGTTTGTTCTGCACATTTGAGAATATGACTTTCACACGCTTCATGCACTGCTACAGCCCGACTCTTAACACTTTATCAGCTGTGCTCCTTTATATCAAATAAAGAGTCTGCTGGAATCACGCGGTAGTCGTGTTTGATTGATTTCTGTTCAGCGAATCGGCTCATTCGTCCTCGTCATTCATTAACCCCACCACACCCTGCTCTCTCCTGATTGTGTGGAAGCCGAAGACTTTGACATGAAAAGGATTATCTTTAACAGTCAGGTGTGACAGTCTTCCTCTCACACAACCAAAGCAACATGTGAACCGTGCGTTAGAATCGTTTCTCCTGTGGCTAATCCGGCGTCTGTGGAAGCATCCAGTGGATACTGACATCAAGAAATCTGAACCTGAGACGCATCAAAGTGAGTGAAATGACAAGACTTTACACAGGGTTGTTTTATTTTACTGCAGAGATTTAAATGGACAATCATTGACGACAGTGTGCTACAGTAAAGCTCGAGCGCGGGTGCAGCTGCAGTTACAATAAAACCAGCTTTCTCAACACTTTCAGTGCAGGAGATTTATTCGCTACATGACTGATCAACACTTGAATCTTCATCCAAAAGGTGATTTCGTCTTCAATTGTTAGACTATTTGTTTGCATCCTCGATAATGTAGGAGAAACTTGGAACATAAGGGCTGCAGGTACAGATTAGTATGATGTTTCTAGAGTTATCACTATATTGAAATTTCAAACTTCAACACAATACCGTGAAAAATATTGACATTCCAATATTATTTTTGATACCACAGGAAAAAATGTGCTCAACTTTGACAGCTTAAAATGTAAAATTTTTGGTAAAAGGTAAATATAACATAACAACAAGGCAGGACTGTGCTTGGCTGGTAGCAGAGAACAGCAGGAAGACTGGAGTTAATATTTAATATCACTTTTTTCTGAAGACCCAAAACCCCAGCGAGTGTCATTGGGGGTTGCTAGTTTTATCAGCTGTAATCGACTTTACTTGACTAAAGTTCGCTTAATTCATCTCGTGGGACTATTGCAGACATTTGTAGAGCAGCTTGAGTGTCTAAATGTAGTTCTAAAGCCTTGTTTTTGTTTACAGTCTGCTCACATGACACATATTCCCAAATAGAGTTGTGTTTAATCAACCTGAAACTGACACTCTGAAAGCCAGGCTCACATAAGCTTATGTATTTGATTATGTATTAGATGTTTTGGGGGGTGTTGTGTCAGTGGGCGGCTCTACAATATCCTGTTGCTGCCTGGTAATATTTCCTATCTTGTTTTTTTTTTTTATTGGTCTAGAGGCGAGATGTCTGAGGTAGTTATCTCAAATCCTCAGCTGATAGAATTATCTACATTCCAAGATGCCACTAGCGGTGTGTGTCTAAGTGAGGAACTCTGTATTATTTATTTATTTTGCCCTTTCGAGTTTCCTCCTGATGTGTACCACCTTTGGCACAAGGCACCATCACATGTTGGAAGTATGCAGCTATCCTTTTATCATCTTCTAAGTTTCTCATCATCACTTACGCAGTGAATTTTAGACAGAAAACATTGTTAAAAAGAGTTAAAGGTCTGGTGTGAAGGGTTCAGTGGCAGCGTTAGCGAGAACTGAACACCCAACGATTCTTACACGTTATACACTAATGAAAACAAAAATGTGAGTGTTTTGTTTCGTTTCTGCCCCTTAATTCCTTCAAAGTCTACACACTGTACTGACTGAAAATGATACCACAATAATAATTTTGGAGTTTCATCCATTTTAACACAGTGGTGTTCCTTCAGCAGGTGTGATGGGGGTCAGGCACGTTGTCCGAGCTCACCAGTGATTGAGGCATCCATCAGTCTCTGAGCATTAGACGTCACACCGACAGGATGATCTACCTGGTTCACACAGCTCACCGGCAGTTCCTGGGCCTGGTCGCCGGGTTTGTGGCATGGATCCTCATCATGGCCACGGCCGGCCTCAACGAGTGGCGGCTGTGGCAAGTGGAAGATGAGTCAGTCGTCACCGCGGGCGTGGCCTGGGTGGGTATCTGGAGGGCCTGTTTCTACAGTCAGGTCCTTCCCCAGTTCGAGAACTGTCGGCGCATCAGCATCTCGGACGACTTCCTTCCTACAGAGATCCTCGTGGCTCAGGTGCTGATCATGCTGGCTGCGATCTGCGGCCTGGCAGCGAACATCATCGCTGCGTTGGCGATGAGGATGGCCTACTTCTCTGTGGAGAATCGTAGGAACATACGCCCACTGTTTTTGCTGGCAGGGACCCTGTATGTGCTGACGGGGACGTTGTGCTTGGTGCCGTTGGTGTGGAACATGATCTCTGTGCTGAACAACAGCGCCATAAACTTTCCTCTTGAGTACAACCTCCCCGCAGTTCCTGTCAGGCAGCAAATCGGCTCAGCCATCGCGTTGGGCATCATCGCCTCCATATTCGTGCTCATCAGCGGGCTGCTTTTCCTTTCCTATCGCTACGCTTGGAAGGCCCTGAGCTCAGAGGCCCCCAGAGACACCGGGGACCCCCTCCATGGTCCCTGGACAGAAACGACACTGGCACAGAGGAATAGTTTGCCGAATGGAGACAGCCATGGCATGGATAATCCTGCATTTCACAGCGAAGAAGCCTCATGATGGCAGAACAGAACAAAATACTAAATTATAATCTGAATTTTTCATTTGTTTCATCCATGAGAAAGAGACTCGGACCATTCCAGAGAATAAAATTACATTTAAGGAACACTGCTGCTGAATCACAAAATTTGAAATGGACATATGAGCTTAACATGAATCCAGGAAGCTGTCAATAAAACACAGCATCATCCAGAACAGTCAAGAATTCACTGTCACCGAATCACAATCTGACAAACAAAATCTGATTTAACTAGTTTCTGCCACTGTATCATATTGATGATCTTCTATTAATTCCTGAAGGGAGTTATTTAGCTCCAGTTAGCTCTTTAGCTGCTGAATGTGCCAATATGTTCTGTCATTGCCGCCATTAGTTTTGGGAAACTAAAGCATTGTGGAGCAACATCAGCATTATTTTGAGTTTTGTTTATGTCCACCTGATGAATGTAACTTCAGCTCTGTTTTGGTTTTTTTAACTATTTAACTACTAAATGCTCCACAATGTTAACAAGCTTGTTGTCGTCAGTCTGCCATTTGTGCTGGGAAGCTAACGTACAGTACAGGGGGATACACAGATATACAGCAAAATTATCATTTATTTGGAGTATTTTTACTTCCACTTAATTTAACTCTCATTTCAGCCCTGCTTTGGTTTGCACTAACTCCTGAAGGAATTTGTTTGGTTTAAGTTAGCATTTAGCTGCTATGTGCTCCTACATGATCAATGTATTCTGTCTGCCACTTGTGCTGGGAAGTTAACAAACAGCTGGTTTGGTTTTTACTAATTCCTGCAGGAAGTTTCTTGTAGATTAAAATGTTGCTAACAAGCACGTTATCACATTTTTTTTTCTGAGAAGCTAACGTTAGCATTTATTCTGAGCTTTGTTTGTGTCCACCTGATGAAAAAAAATACTCTGAATACTTTCAGCTCTGTTTTGGTTTTCACTCCTGACAGGAAGCATTTAGCTTATGTTAACTCTTAGGCTACTGTATCTCTGTCATCCATTTTGTGCCGGCTTTTTCAGTGAAAATAAATGCCCGGCCTCAAACAATGCTGTGACTGCGGTGAAAGTGAACAAGAAATCAGGAAGGCTGTGGGCCAGAAAACCAAAACAATGAGCTGAAAGAAGCCAAAACTGTCTGCTGACAGAGTTGGTGATGATATTTGTGTTTTTCACTATAAGCGACATGTCATCCAAATATGTTTTGTTGTTTTATTAATAAAAGCTACGCAGCTAGACTCTATTTTAACGTCATGTGGCTGCTGTGAGGTGATTACAGCTGTAATAGATTTATGTTGCCAAAGTTCAAGGACAGGTCTTATAATATCAAAGTTTATCTCTCCGGTGTTATCCAATAGTGTTGTATAGAGTGAGCAATCTCAGGATTTCCTTCAATGACTGATCAGCATTATCACCCCACAGGCCGGGGGAGGAGACACGACACGCCAAGGTGTGGGCTTCTAACGGGCCCCATGTAAGGAGGGCTCTCAGCAGGTCAGGTTGACTGGGGGCCCTGCTCATGTGACCCGGGTAGGAGGCTGACGAGAGCAGGCATGTGAGCATGGAGAGGGGGCCGCCTCACAGTGGTGATTGTTGCCAGGGAGCTGGACACACACATGCATGCACACACACACACACACACACACACACACACACACACACACTCTGTAGCCAAGTGGCCCGCTGCACCTCTCTGGAGGCGGAACAAAAGGCCCTCTTCAGCCGAGTGCAGCTCTCTGTCAAAAACACACGGCCCAGAAGTGGATGAAAGGTAGACCTGCTCGGACTGCAAGACTGTTTATCACACACAGACAGAAACTGCACACTCGGTGCCAGTGATCTGTAGCAGGGGAACCACTGCTATTAATTAGCTGAGTATAACTGAATATTATTAAAAAAACATTCTTCCAGATAAGACTTTTGGGGAAGGTATTTAATTTTAAAATAATTCTCGGAGCGTCCTTCATGTCTGTCTTCGTCTCCCTCCCACTCGTTTGCACATTCCCCTCTACAGATAAGCCTGATGGTTACTTTTTATCTAATCTGTCGTGCTAAGTCGTTTTACTCTATCAGCTATAATGTCAAACGTAGCAGCACTGATAAGACTGCTCCGAGAAGTTGATCGTCATAATTTAATAAAGGTGACATTTATACCTCAACTGATGACATTTTTAATTTTATTTCCCGCTAGATTTAAGAGATGCTGATTGGTGGTGAGTTCCCAACAGATTAGCTTTATTGCAGCATGTATATTCTATTATCTTCTTCGGAGATTCCTGCAATCAATCGCAGACATTAAGATCAGATACAAATTGTACACAGTCGGTGCCATCTCCATGTGTAGCCAGGGGTGGAGAGCAACTACACCTGCTCAGGTACTGTACTTAAAGAGTAAGTCCGCCAATCATACACATGGGGAGTGCTGATGCATATGTGAAAAATTCTATTAAAAGCTTTTTGTGGCTCCAGAGGAAGCTCCATGTTTTCTGATGAATTATCTCCTGTGATGTCACTCAGTTGCATTGTGGGTAATGTAGGTGCCAGGTGTTGAAAAGAACTCCACTAATACAGAAATGCACGTCAATAACACTGTTGGACTCATTATGGACAGTCGCCCACATTTCCCACAATGCAACTTTGCCACTGAGTGACATCACTTGAGGCAGTTTATGAGACTACATGCAGCTTTTTCTGGAGCCACAAAAGGCTTAATACCATTTTTTTAGTACTCACCAAGACCTGTAAACACACATTATATATGTGTAAAATTGGTGGAGTTACCCTTTAAATACAATTTACTTACTTACTTACTACTATTTACTTCCTTTTTTACACTACTTTATACTGGAACTATACTACATTTTAGTCTGGAAACCATCACTTTCCAGACTAAGATTTAAAAATAATGCAACCTTTTTAAATTGTGACTCCTTACAGGTACAAAAGAACAGGACTGTCTACTTGCCTCCCCCTGTTTTATGTGTGTATGGGTTATTATAAGTTTCCTCAAACATACATTTAGTTAAAAATAAAAAGTATAAAGCCTTTTGTGACTCCAGAGGAGCTTCAGCATTTCTGACAAACCACCTCAAGTGATGTCACTCACTTACCAAACCTCTGCAGCCCGCTCCTTATCTGTACTTGAGGCTAGACCTTCAAGGCTACATTAGCAGCTACTAGCACAGCACACCTGAATCACCAGCTGTTGAACTGAGTTGCATTGTGGGTAATGTAGGTGCAAAAGAAGAAGAAATCATAGGATAAAAAGATGATATTTCTGGTACTGCTGCATCAATTTTGATGCCTTTTTTTAAAATGTCCAATCATCCTCAAAAAGTAAGGATTAAAATAGGAGAGAGCAGAAACCTGAACCCTTGGTTGGACACCTCAGGACTTTACTATCTTATTGGAGATAAAGTGGTTCAGACACAGTACATTCAGTCATGTTCACTGACTTTTGATGCTTTCGCTGCATTTTGCTGATAATAATTTGAGAGCAGTGCAGTATTTTTACATTGTTGTATTGGTGTTACTCTCACTATGTTCTCGTCCTTGCCGGTCAGATAAGACAGATAAGGGGATGTGGTCAACATGTGGCATTTGTTATCGTGTTGCCTTATCTTCGATGGTTTATCAGTTATGAGGGTGATGAGCAGTGGAAGATGTATTACACAAAACTATCATTCCCATCATGTTGTGTGTCTTATCAAAATCCAAACTCAGGATTGGATCACGTCCATCGGTGTGGAGGAGGGTCATATAATTACAGTCAGTCGTTTCTCAAAGACAGTAAATCATCAGCAGTTAACTCATCAACCCCTCAGAGAGAGCAGGTCTGTTTGTTTTTAATCGGATGCATTTAAAACATGATTTTCTCATTAGAAGACAACGTCCCATTTCCCCTTGTGCTGCCACATTTCCTGGACTCACAGCACTCGGAGTCTTACGGTAATCAGACAGAACATCTCTGCGGTTGTTTTCACTGCCTCCCCTGCTGAGAGACGCCCTCACACTGAGAGACACCGGGCCGCCCCTGGCAGAGCCTCCGATCTGTGAGGCCTGACAGAACCACTTTTTATACCCTCAAAGGCGAAATCTGTCATGTCTCGGGCCTCTCAGGCAACATATGCTCCTGTGGCAACATCATTATCTCTCATTAACTTCATTCTATAAGCGCTGCACACAGTATCATCATTAGGATGTGGAGGTTTAGAAGTCATCCTCCTCCCATGCAATAACGCGTTCATGTCACTGTACCCGTGTCTTTGTAAATGATGCAGACAGTTTTGGAGTGCAGAGAGCAGCAGCGCCCTCTGACCTTGGCAAATTTGTGTAATTATTGTCAAAGCGAGAGCCGCGAGGGCAACCTGTTCTACATTCTTCACAGTGCACGCTGCCCATTAGAGCATTCATTAAACACAGCTTAGCTCAGCAAGTGACCAGGAAATCTGATGGAATTAGTCTCAAGCTGTGTTTCCACCGCCGCACACACCCGATGGACCAAGACGGCGGTTTTCAGTCCGCCCTCCACCCCTGCTCAGCTTGACGTTTGGTTACAGAGCGACCAGGGACCACTTCAGACCAAAATAGGCTTCTAGGTTTATGTGGGGAAAGAGTAAAAAAGAGCGGACATGTTTCCACCTCTGACATAACTGAGTAAAAACACGCTCATTGTTTCATACGGATTCATGCCACGGCTTCTTATTTTATCACCATGAATGATCATATTCAGGATACTCCGACACAGAAACAAAGAGACAACGTTTGAATAGAATTTCAATATAATTCTTTATGTGAATCATCTGGATGTGCTGCACAATACAGCGCAGGAGTAAACATGATCAGGCACACAATAGCTTGTGCTTTTCTATGCTTTAGTCTCAAGAATAACTTACAATCACAGCATTGTAAAAGCTAACGTAAAAACAGACTCCAAAACAGTGTTTTCTTCTCTGTTGGCACTGATGAAAGAAAGATTCTGAAGTCACCCCAGAAAACAGAATATAAAGCATTTTTATAAAACGTCTCTTTAAAAAAAATATTCATTTCTACTGGTCACAGCTGGTTCCTTAAAATGTTCACTATGTAGTTTTGGGGAATATGTTTTAATCAGAAGAGAAAAATTCATCATTGACTGATTTATGTATGACTAAACAAACTAAATGAACTGTTTTCGTTTTCATGAATGAATAAACTGAATAAACAAACTGACCTTAAAGTTCGACACAACCTGGCGGACCCTGCCACCTTTCTAGCTTCAAACAGTGTTCCCCGGTGTTTCTTATTTTCCTCTGAGAACAGCTTGTTTATTCAGTTATGGAGGGGGGAAAAAAACTACATAGTGCCCCTTTAAATTGAAGTGTTGGATTGTGCAGTTGAATCATGTAAAAACAGTTGCAACACAAACTAACTGAGGGTTCGGTGTGTGTTTCTGTGCTGTAGAAAGTCTCGTTTTCACCGTTGTACAAGATCTATGAATGACAAAGCAACCGAGACACAGAATGTCGTCTTTGATATAAAACCGCATATTTACATCATTATGTCAAAGCAGTTTGCAGTGCAATTCTACATGTGATTGTGTTGTGCTGTCAGTCTATATGCAGGTACTTATTTTATGATGGGTCCCTTAAACGTACTCGGAGCGCTTCCTGAAGGACACGTCTGTACTCATGACCTGGTATCTCCGCTGCAGCACCGGCTGAGGCTCCACCTGTGAACACAAGCAGGAGGTGACCAGCAGGAGCCCGGCCACTATGAGAAGAAATCCTCCGGCCCAGCCGCAGAACAGGGCATCGCCAAACTCCCACCGTGGCACAACATCAGGTACTTTATCATCAAAGAAATGAATCACGGCTAGGTGGGCCATGTAGGACACGGGGATCAGACACAGCACTCCAGAAATCATCCCCAGCACCCCTCCCATGGTGGTCAAAGTCCTCTTGGTGCGAAAGCCTCCGTGACAGCTGTTCACCAGGTAAAGTCCAGGTATGGCCACCAGCATTCCCAGCATCCCCACAGCAAGGGAGGCGCACATGAGGATGCGGGCCAGCTTGAGGTCACTGGAAAGACCCAGCAGGCTGTCGTAAGCTCTGCACTCCATGCCCCCGACGTCCTGGACCACGCACGTCTCCCACAGGCCCAGCTCATAGCTCTCCACCGGCAGCAGGGCGGTGGACATGGTCAGCCACTGCGGCGAGATGGTGGTGGCTAAGGCGCACAGCCACGCTCCCAGAAACACCAGCATCCCCAGCAGCTCCAAAGCGCAGGCGCACGTGTCCATCTCTCTCCCTCTCTCTCTCTTTCTGGCCTCCACGCTTGACAGAGCCACAAGAGTTCTTCTTCGGATGGAGAGGGCCCAGCGGACGTCCAGAGCTGCACGCAACACCTGATAATTGGACTTGACCGCTCAGGCTTTGGACTCTGAGCTCCTTCACAAACAGTTGCCACTCAGAGGAGCACACATCTTCAGCTGCAGGGAGGAGAGGGGGGCCCGCTCGGCCCTCCCCTTTGCAGCCCTCCTGCTCCGGCTGCTGTGCCAATGGGCAGCGGGGGCAGAGGCAGAGATGATCGGCCACATGGGATCACGTTCAATGTCGAAAGCATATCATATGGTGCATTTTTACGGAAGACGTTAACTCCCTCATGCCCATGTTTGTGCACCCTGTGTGGGATCAGAGAGACGATGGTGTCACTGGATAAATAAGCAAACGAATGAGTGCGGGCCAACCCAAAAGAGCACCGCCAAGATATTATGTAGAAGAGCCAAACAAAGATAAGTTTAACATAAACTGAGCTGCCTTTGTAGATAAAATCTCCAGTTTTAAATCTGTGGGATTAAGACTATAACTTCCTTCTACAGCACTCACAGCGGTCCACTGCGTTCGTCTCAATAACTTATGAGTTTGCAGTCATAAAAACACAATTATTAATGTATCTTAGAGGCTGTCTCTCTTAATTTATTGTCCGTATAATAAGATCTTCCAAGGGAAATAAACTCTGCTCCCTGAACAGTGAGATGCATTCACAAGGGTTCATATTTCTACATGATAAAAGTGCATCACATTTTTTTGAATTCATGATAATCATAAGTGTGTGACAGCTGGTGTCACAGTCAGGCTCTTTAAACTGCATGTGACTGAAACAGAAAAACAACAGTGGCACTTATTGTGCGCTCCCTTATGAACACTACACGGCCTGTGGGAAATGATCGTAGGAGGCGACGGATCAAAGCTGTGATGCGAGTGAAATGTTTCCCAGCCGTAAATGCACACAGCGCAGAAACAAACACGCAAACAAAAATGCACAGATAAGATCCCCAGGCTGCTAAACTCCTCCTCCCCTGGAGAACAAAACGCTCAGCTGACTGCAGTGACGTCTGCGACAGAGTGCGCCTCTGCTCGGCTGAGCACACACACACACACACACACACACACACACACACACACACACACACACACACACACACACACACAGTCAGGTGTACGGCACTACCAAACCCCAAGTGTTAAAGACAATATTTTCTTTCACAGTCTCAGAAACACAACATTACATTACTTTCCTCTCAATGAAAAATATTAAACTGTGTGGAGAACACACTCATCCTAATGACGACCTGTTGACCTGGCAACAGAAAATTCCCTCTCACAGGAAAATCCCCTGAATTTCATGCCACTGAACTAAAAACCTGAAGAAAACTATGAAGAAATACGTTTTTATTAGTGTTGTTGTAGTTGCTGCTGGTCACTGATAGAGGTCAGCAAAGTTCCCAAATTACCTGAAAAACAAAAAACTTAATCCAACTCAAACTCACACACACAAATACCATCATCCATTATCCAACTCCATCATCCAAACCAGGACGATTGAAATACCTTTTTATATAATTGTCTTATATCTTATTTAAAGCTCTTCTTCTCATCAGTTAGTGAGCATGATGATAAAGACCACTGTGGCACTAGCAGGTCAGCCCTGCTCTATCAAGTTGTATTTATTCAGTTTAAACTGGAAGAAAGAGAAAAGATACACAACATCAACAACCACCAACACACACCTCAGGGACGGATTTGCCAACTTTGTCACTTGAGTTGAGTTGTCGGCACAATATACGATGGTGGCAATTGATTACATTACCACTCAATGAACCTGGAGCCTATAGGCAGCTCAGGATCTGGGGTCCTGGGACAGCTGTCTGGTTTGATAATTAGATAATTAGATAATTTGATAACTGCTCATCAGGAGCCAAATTGCTCCTGATGAGCAGTTGGCGCCTTGCATGGCAGCCTCCGTCATCAGTGTATGAATGTGTGTGTGAATGGGTGAATGTGGCATGTATTGTACAGCACTTTGAGCTGTTGTTAGACTGGAAAAGCGCTATAAAAATGCAGACCATTTACCATTTTTCCACAGCAGACAGGTTGACTTGTCATAGCAGGAAAAACACATGAGAAACAACATTTTGTTCATGATGGCTCAGTGCTATTAAGTGTCCCAGAGCGAGAGAGAGAGAGAGAGAAGCGCTGGTCATAACAAGTAGCAGAAAAATAAATAATTGAGTACCTTTTGAACTGTAACTGTTTTTAAAGAAGTGCTGTCCTGTATGGTTGTTTGCCATTTATCTTTTATGCACCTGTTTTATAATTTCCAGCACTTTTTAAAAAATTTGTATTCTGTCATATTGCTTCTTATCTGTTACCATTCTGTTTACTGGCTCTGTGATTTCTCTCTCTCTCTCTCTCTCTATCTCTCTGAGGGCTTTGTCTTCAATTAATTTTGAATTAATTCCATTGTACTTAAATCCAGTGCTTGAGTAAATGAGTGACACTGCTCTCTTGCAGCAGGCTGCAGTGACAGTAACCTGCCACTCACCCTCCGGACAGCAGGGGGCGCTGCTGCACCACTTAAATCCGCCCGCAGCCAACAACAAACTTGTCTCTGTGCTCGGAGGGGGAGTTGTCCACGGATTTAAATGACAGTTAAACTCCTGTTAACTATTTACCTTATTTCTGTAACAACTTTTTTAAAAAAAAAAATTATTTTATTGCATTAAATCATAATTATGTCACGCGAATCCACAGGTCGTTGTTCGTAAATTTAAGCTAACTTTCTTTAGCTAACTTTAACTGATCCACCAACGGCTGACTTAACCGAATCAACATGGCGCTAAAATGTTAAATTGATTCTATAAACGTTGTTGTCACAGCAGCGGACTTTAACGAACGTGTTGAAGTTTCCCCATTGGACGGAGGAGTCGCTCAGTCGTACGTCCGACCGTTTATGCAAATCCGCTCAGCCCGAATATGGACACGGAGGAATGAAATATGGTGGAGGAGGCGAACATGGAGGACCGAGGACCGTGAGAGCGCTGCGGTAGTGTTTTTTTTTTTTTTTTTTTAGGGGGGGTAGCAAGAAGAAACGTGGATGTACCTCCAGCGGGACGTTTTCTGCGGACAACCTCGGTGGAAAGTTTTGTATTTGCGTCTCCATTCTGTGCGCCGACAAGTGCGTCGAGGTCGAGTTTGTTGTAATGCAGTGAGGAGCGACTTTTTCGGGGGGATAAAAAGCAGGGCAGAGGGCTTCAGCCCTCTCACCATCCCGACGCTATGCCGTGGGTCAGCGGCGGTAAGCGGAGAGAGAGCTCGGAGCTGCCGCTGCCCGCGGGCTGGGAGGAAGCCCGGGATTACGATGGCAGAGTGTTTTTTATCGACCACAACACCCGGCAAACTTCATGGATTGACCCCAGAGATAGGTATGCTGAAGGCCTGGAAGCACACACACTCACACAGAAGTAGTTTTAATTCAACAAGTCGTCCTAACAAACTATCTGATGTTTCTGGAGGAGATGCCAGGGCGGCCGGACGGACGGAGGAGGGGGGGGGGAGAACAGACTAGAAGTGAAGGCAGTTTGTGTTTTTGTTTTTGGCTGTAAATTCCCTCCATTCCCTTTAATGTGACATAAGGCTGCGGTGGATATTGTCGCCACGACCGATGAATCGGATGAGATTTGGCAGCAGTTGTGGCCTCCCCTCCTCTTAAACAAGTTCCCATGCAAACACGGGATGTAAACGCCCATGGTCACCCACTGTGCAGCTGCTCACATTAGTGCTTCTCCAGTAATATGTATGTTTTTAAAGTCTGACAGGTCTTTGACATGGAGTTAGACAGCAGCTCAGTCTTTCCGGTTCGGTGTGTTTCGCAGGAGTTGGGTCTCAGCAGACAGCAGAAGCTGTAACTTGCAGCACTTAAAGCCTGTCTGTCTGACTGACTGTTTACCAATCAGGCTCTTCTTCTCTGAGGATGATGTCTGTCTCAAACTTCAATCATTCAGAGTCAGCTCAGTAGATTTATGACTTCCAGTGACCTGAAACATTCCTGCTTCACACACCTCACACAGTCAGCTATTGTTATACAGACCCCCTTTTCCCTTTCCTGCAAAGGCACCACAAGCCCTGCACAGTCTAAACTATAATGCTGTAGTCCAGCATAGAAACGACCCTTAATGTTGTGTGTCTCACTGTATTTGAGAATGGAGCGTAGTACAGCAGGAGCTTTAAACTCCAACTCCCAGAAATCTTTGTGAAAATATGTGAGGAATGCTAGCTGGGCCACTGGGAAAGCTGCAAGGATGTGCTTTTGTGGGGACTGGGATTTCACCAGCCCAGAAACAGGCTCAATCAGGCATTCAAAGCAGACTTTGTGAGATTACTGGGAATTATAGCAAGTATTTTAACTCTGCTGCATTATGAGGGGAAAGGCAGAAATTCACAGCGCCTGACAAAAACAACACTCCAAGCACGGCCGGAGACACACTCAGGGATTTTTGATTTTGCCGTCTTTCTTTGTAACATTTCAAAGCAGATTTGTTGCAGCTGATTTGAACAGTGGGAATGCAGTAGCTGCATGTAATCTAGATAAGAGAAACCTGATTTCCTCCAAGCCCCCCCCCCTTCCCCTCCCTGCCAGTTGATTAACCATTGTTGTGTGAAGCTGATAGCAGCCTCACAAGATCTTCTAGTCGTCAGCATTTGAAGGAGGGGATCTGGGGTTTTACGTTTGCATGACTAAAGAATGTTTTCTGCATTTGTTCTGGTGCTGCTCAGTGATTTATGGGTTATCTCGGCCAGAGGAATGTCTTCTGTCACCACCTGATACAGACTTTCCAATAAATCACATCACTGTGTAGCCCTAAAGCTGACTTTCTGCTAACATGCAACAGATACAAAAAGGTGTCAGCTATTCTGTCGGTGTTGCCGCTCTTTAAAAAATGTAGCTCTGTCTTTCCCTTAGCGGCAGATAAAAAAAAAAGGGCTGTTTGCATGCCGCTCACACATGATGTGTACGGCAGCAGCACAGAGAAGAATGCAGCAATGATAAGCGTTTCATATTTTTCCTTGTGTTTGACAGCTGCTCTGTTTTAAGTACAACTAAAATCAAAGGCTGATAGTTGAGTACTATTGTCAGGTATGTAACACATTTTGTTATAGGCCTTCATCAGCATGACTTACTGGCTTAAACTGAGTTTGACAAACTGATATGTGAGCTGTTGTACAAGCCAGACTTGAAAGACAAAGTGATTGTGATCAGATTGAGAAAGAGTGATGGTATTTGCGCAGTGAACAATGCTCATGGAATTGTTGTCTGACAGCAGTTTCGGGATGGTCATATTAATGACTGGTATTGGCTGAAGTTTAAATGATATGAAGTGAATATGTCAATACAAGCTGGATCTGTTCACATTTTTTTTTTTTTTGAAAAGTCAGAGCCCTGTTTCTTAGTTTTAGTAAGATGGTTATAGGTGATTATTTTAAAGAGTTCAGACATTGTGTCAAAGACATCTATTTGTTTTGTTGCAGAGATATCTACTGAAGGTAGCAGCTAGCCTCAGCCTGTCCTATCTCATACAGTAATACCACCTCAAGCTCCCAGTCTGGACTGGTAACTGCATGGCTAGCCAAGCTCACTAGCAAACCGCAGCCACAGCTAGCAGTAGTTAGCGATTACTGTGGTGATACCCTGCACCAATTTGTTTGGAGTGACCTTGCTCCAATAGGTGGCCAGTTCTTGTGCATTGTAAGTATCAAATAATCTGTTGGCAAGATTTTTGGGATCAAAATGTATCGTGGAAAATGCCTGTTATCATTCCCCAACAGCCCAAAACCCAAAACTCTTCTATTTCGGTTCATAAAAGACACAGAAAACTATTAAAATATATAGTGAATTGTTTGGGTTTTTGCTTAAAACCTGAAAAGTATCAATAATCAAACTTGTTGGCATTCAGTTTTTGTCAGTTAACAATTATTGGTAAATTAATTGACAACTTATAAATAAATTGCCAACTATTTGGACAAGTGATTTATCGGTTTGAGAAATCTTGTCAAAGTCCTCTGATAACAGCTTTTAAAATGTGAATATTTTCTTCTTACTTTCCTTGTCTAAGACCGTGAACTGAATATCTTTGAGTTGAGGGCATAAGAAATTTGAAGATGTCGTCTTGGACACACTGACTTTCATCACCATTTTCTGACATTTTATAGGCCAAACAACTTATCAGTTCATCGAGAAAATAGCCAACACTCCTAGAATCTTTTGCTGTGGACTGATTGAAACATGGTACCCAGTCTGAGGGGGTCAGTATTTGTTGGAGCATGGTAGGTTTAGTCAGACACTGACAGAACAGAGGTGACGTTTAGGGAAATGAAACTCTCCTTATTCCACTTGATCAAGACCTTTTTACATATTTGGGGCATAATATGATCTGTGTTTGAAAGTATAACAAAGGCCTCAGGAGCTTCTTCCAAACTCCTGATGCTCCAACCAACAAAAAGCTCAGTATAACTGTTTACCAAGTCCAACTTCAGGTTCTGTGATCTGGTAAATGGTACAGCCTGCAGCGAGGGTCGTACGATGTGTGCCAGCCTTGAGTCTGCTGACCCGCAGAGAGAGTGTGTCGACATCGAATTATCGCCTAATCACTAAAACACAAGAGCCATTGAGCTCAAACATAATTGTCAATGATGATCATGATGTGCTGTGACGGAACTGCGTATCAGCCAGAGTTCATGTTTGTTCCTGCTGGTACATTGGGCGTCTGGATTGGAGCTGTCTCGGTTAGCTGACGGCGTGTAGTGAAAAATAAGATGGATGTGTGAACGCAGTGCACAGATACCTGGGAAACTGACGGAGCATCTGTCAACACAAGAGCAAACTCTGGTGTTGGGCCAAATGAAAACCTGTGAACTACATCTCCATCCCTGGGTAGTCACTGCCTTCGCTCTTGATGATTATTAAGAGGACGGTGGATACCTCGAGCAACTCGGGGCGGCCGTGCCAGCTCCTGCAGATAAGCCGAGCAGTTCTGTGGGGCTTTTTTGTTACTTTGGTATGAGCGTTATGTCAGGCATGCCTACACTAATGCCCAGGGGCTCTGCTTGCTCGCGGCCCCAGACAAAGCAGCAGAACAGAGGCAGTTCCCACGTGTCTGCCTCCTCCTCTCCATCCTGGGCCCTGTTGGCCCCCTTTATTAGCTCTGTTATGCAACAGCCATGGCCGGCCTGCCGCTCAGCAAAGGGAGGCCTTTATACTTGGTCACAAAGCACACCAAATTCAATTATTCTGGAAAGGGTGAGCTGTGTTTCCAGCACCGAAAGGTTATTCACATGCGCTGAACCCCGCTGTTATTTTGCTTCCCCCAGTGTTTTCATTATGATGGCTCTTTTTTGTCTTTGGGTGGGGGGAGGTTACGAACATGCCATTGCTTGATCCAGTGTCATTTTGCCCTATGTGTTATCTGTGTTCTTTTTCATCGGCACACAATATGTCTGTCTTCAGCTTTCACCTCACTCCTTGTCCTGGAAGTTCAGACTCATTTTCTTCCAGTTAGTGTGACAGGCTTTTATCCCTTTGATGCTTTGCTCTCCCAACTCATTACGTACACTTTGGATGATTTACAACTCTTACAAATTACGTAGCTGTTGTACTGCATCAGCTCTGAGGCAGTGGGTTGATTGCCTACATTCTGCAGTCAGGCTGTAGGTTGTGTGTGTGTTTTTATGTGTATATTGTGAAGAATGCTACCTAAACAGGACATGCCAAACTCAGTGGACCAACCTCGAGCTCTGGGCCACCATTGTTTTTTTTCCTTCCACACATCTGCACAATTCTTATTCAGAAAGAAAGAAAAATGTCGTTGACAACAGTGGCTCTGCCTGTTTGGTGTGCACTCACAACTTCATAGCTTTTTTTTAAAGTCCCAACATTAAAATGCTCTCTTTTTTTGCTATAATTCAGCAGCTTTATATGTGCTAGTAGTAGATTAAGTGACTTGCAATTTCACTTTCTGGGCAACACCTCTACAAGCATTTATTAAGTTTATAACTCACTATAATGCAATTGAGAGCAGAGATTACGACATGTTACTGCGCAGTATTTGTCAACAGTAATAACGTCTCTGTGTTACATCATATTGTCATTATCTGTGTATACTCGAGCATTCCGTAACAGGGATTACAGTTGTTGACCAATGCTTTAATAAACACTTAAAAATGTCCTTATTTCAGCTCACAACTACATGTGTATTTATGTGGTGACTTTCAAAGGAATAGTTCAACATTTCAGGGGAATTAGATGAGATTTGACACCTCTCTCATGTCTACATAACAGATATGAAGCTATGAGAGGGCTTCATTTGCCTGCACAGGATTACTCTCTGTCTGAATGTGGCTTTAGTGGTGCCGGCTGGACAGAGCCAGGCTTCCCCGTTTTTCATTTTTTGTTTATGCTAAGCTAAGCTAACTGTCTGCTGATAGTAGCTTCATATTTACCCTACAGACACAAGAGTGTATTTCCAAAATCTCAAACTGTTATTTTAAACTAAAGTGTTCCCACTTTGTGTTGCGGTTTTGTGATCGACTTTTCTCAACAAAGACTAACATTCTGCAACTTTATATTTATTATGCAGCTTATGACACTCATTGTAGAAATGTCAATAATACACAAACAAAGGTGAATGTATTGGTGTTTAACTGTCAACATTTAATCCTGGCAACCGAGCTGCTCTTCTTCCAGTGTTTTAGTGTTTCGTCTTGGATGCTTTGAACCCCAATTTAAGCAGCAATAAAACTCTGAGAGAGCTTCCCTGTAAAGAGGAGATGCTCATTACATTGAAGAGCACTGCTTGATTGAATGCAACTGGATGCATGTCGAAATGATTATGGCCAGGATGTTACAGTGGTCCTTTAACAGTGACCATATGTTCTTTACTCAAAGTGGTCTTCAGAAGAGCTACTTTCACAGTTTTAATTAGGCAGTCCTCCTCCCGTCTCTGGGTGATAATGTGTTTCAGGAACAGCACTTCTAATAGAATATTCCTTCTAGCTCTGAGGCTGCCACTGATGATTGTATTTATTATTGATTAATCTGGCGCTTGATTTTCACTATTAAAATCATGAATCATTTAGTCAATAAAATGTCAAAGAATTGTGAGAAAAGCTCATCACAATTCCCCAGAACCCAAAGTTATATCTTGAATTAATTCTATTGTCCAACAAAAACTCCAAAACCCAAAGACTCTTCTTTTAGTATCATAAATGTCAGATGTTGGAACCAGCCAGTTTTTGACATATTTGCTTGAATACTGACTGAATTAATCGATTATTGAAATAGATGGCTATTAATTCACTTGATTGAGTAATTGATTAATCAACTTATCGTTGCAGCTCTAGACTATTTCACTTCTGTCACAGTCGATCTGACTCTGCTCCGCTCACAATAAGACAAGCTCCTCCATATGTCCAGACGCCGTCTAAATGTGTACAGAGACAGAGATGTCGGTCTACTTATAGGAGACCTATTTCTATAAGATTCAACACATTATGGGAGAAGCGGGTGTCTGTCTGTCAGCTGCTTCAGGCCTCCTCTGAAATGCTGCCACAGGCCCTCACAGAGGCTGGACGTAAATGACATTCCTCCCAAAGTTGTTTTCACATTTCTTTTTTAACACAGAAAGGAATTTGTGAACCCAACAAACACTTGTGGCTCTTTTTTTTTTCTCACGGACGGTGTCTGTCACCCCCTCCAGAGAAGAGCTAACAATATGAGAATGAAAGCAGGTGGTATTTGTGCTGCATATCGCAGTTAAACTGGGAACATGCAGAATTCTCTGTTATCGCCCTCAGGCCCATCTACGACGCTGCGTCAGTGTCATCACATTGTTTTTCTGGTCACATATGCAATGCTTGTCATCCAGAGGTCAAGCCTCAATTCTTATTTGTAGACTTCAGCAGCTGGCTCACTGGGACAATTAAAGACTTTCAGTTGGTGGACAAGTTTGTCATCGTGATTTCTTTAAGAGGCGTGCAGCTCCCTAAGGGTTAACTCTGGATATTTTATCACCCCAGTGTTTGGTTTATTTATGTGGTGAACCATCACACAATTTGACATCAGTTTCAAAAATCCACTCCTACACTGAGGCGACTACGCTGGGCTGTAGCGGCAATTGTCTAAATTAACACATTTGGTGGAGTAATAAACTAAACGTTTTTTAATTTTAAAATATGAACTGAACAAAAGACGGATGGCTGTATGAAAACAAGGCTCACTGTATGTTGTCAAGCTAAAAGATCCAAAGTCTTGATTAGAGGCTTTTTGCTTCCTAATAAAATCTTACAAGGAACTTCATGGTTTGTCCAATGTTTGGCATGTCTTAATTTGCACATTGTTGTAGCAGAGAAACAAAAGGTTGAGGAGCAGCTTGGGATGACCAGACGAGGTCCGGTCGCCCAGACTCCAGTTTCACATGCCTTTCCCATGCAGCAGCCCGTCGCCAGGCAAAGGCGAGCTGCTACAGATAGAAATATCCTCTGGGATGACCCAGGATGGCGCAGATTATTCTAGAATTAGCAAATGTCTTTGACAACTAAATATATTTTGCTGTTTTGAGAGGCGAGCAGCATTTCATTCCACCACAGCTGAACATGCTTGTCATTCTGTCAGTCGTTCTTTTTTCTATTTCAGATATCTGTATCATTTTCTGTTTCCGCTTGGATTGAAAGACGATCCTCGAGAATGTGTACAATTTTGCAACCAAAGTTTGGCCATTATTAATAATCATGAGTTTTTATTACAAATTATATATACATTATATTACTGCGGATCATTTTCACTGTGATGCTGTCCTGTTCTGGGTTCCTCTATTCATAAACCGAGTGACAGGTGCTTGAGACACTTATCGATAAGTCCATAAGTGCAGTGAACATTATCTCTGGTGTAGATTATTTTGTAATGTTACATATTTTTGCGTGAAAGAGCAACAAGATTGCTGCGGGCAGCTAAGTTTAAAATAAAATCAGGAACTTCTTAACCTCTCTGAATAAAACTTGTTCCTAAAATAAAAACTAAATGATGGAGAGAAAAACGACGGCCATGATAGAAGCTCCGTGAATGGAGTGAAATCCTAATAATGACAATGGTAACATGCCGTTGCTTAGCAGCTATAATTTTTCCCAATGTTCAGCGTCTTAAGCGCTGTCTTAGCATGCTATCATTTGCTAAATACAGTTTAATTATGGGGGTCTCATTAGTTCTGCAGGCATCAAACCAAAGAAATGGACACAATAACTTGATGATGGTGCAAAATGAAACATCACACAATCAAAGTTTGTTTTGGTGGCGTCTTTCCGCAATATGAATGTTCAGATTACTTACGGATGAACACGACTTTTAAATCCGGTGTTGATCGATAACAGCTAATAAATTAAATGATTTGTAGATGGGCACTTGACTTTGGCCAAGTAGATTTCTGGCCCACTGACCCAATTAGCATTTAATACTGTAACAGTTAAGATACTTTACTATAAACTAGAAATATTAACCCGCTGATGGTACGAGAGGAAAAGTCAGAGGATCACTAAAGTTTTTAGGATTCATATTCAGGTGGCTATGAATGTCTGAGAAAACTTGCATGACAAACCATCCAATAGTTGTTGAAGCATTTCTGTCTTGACCAAAGACTGACGGTAACAGTCGCTGCCAGAACACGCTGTAGAGTTCCAATTATCCTAAAAGGTCTCTATGATCATCTATAGTAATATACTTATTATATAAATCAGTGTTTTGCCTGACATACCTGAGCAGAGCCGTGGCAGACCTGCATTAAACTGTTGGGTAATCCGTGTTGTTGACTGACTGACAGTGTCAGCAAACAGGGGTTTACCCAGGGTCACTGTGTCAGCCTGACAGCAGAATAATGACACGGTTATTTCTCTCACACAGCCAGCCTGTCTGCGGGGAAAAGCTGATTGATGCAAACGTTCATATATATGTGTCATATTTTGCTAAGAGTGCAGATTTCATGCGGTTCAAAGTATCCTCATAGACCAGGCACAGCTACTTTTAGGACTTTTTGGCTGAGTCCTCCTCTAAACGTCTGTCACGGTGCCGCTCCTCTCCTGTGAGTGTGCTGTGCTGCGGTGGTTAGAGGCTCCCAAGACCCAAGACATGACTTGGAAAAACAGAGGCTGCTGTCACAAGACTGCGTAACAAACCAAACATTCAGATATTCAGATTCAGATCTGTGAGAGGACATGTTTTCCTTTCAGTCTCTCTCTCTGTGAGGAGGTCATAGTGCAGTTCGGGACTGAACTCTCTGTTACGTCACGTAGCTTCCCATCCGTCCCCTGTTTTAACAATCCCTTTGAGAATCAAAATATATTAAGAGTATTGATTTGATACGCTTTATATTATTTATATCCTTCTCCTCATGGTTCCTCCTCCATTCGTTCTTTCTGCCCGGTTTGAGTGTTTTTTAAGTATTTACAAGTGCAGTTAGTGTCTCAGCATTTGTTTACCTTTAACAAACACTTGAAGCAGGAGCAGGTGGGGAGTGTGCTCGTGTTTGCTTTGTCCTTGTGTTTGGCTGCATGCACAAGGCTCATGAGAATCCTTTTTACACGCTGTCAACAAGCTACCCACCGCAGTGTATATTTATTGAGGACGGATGGCTGCTTGTCTAGACAGTAATTATTGGGAATTTGTTGGATTCTTTTCTGAGCCCAAGGGGGGTCAGAAGGATAAATCTGAGGTGTCGGGAGAAGAGCAACAAGTTAAGAAAGAAGCGTAAAACCAGTCTGTTCCAGGAAGTTCTCTTAGCTTTTTTTTGCCTTTTCACGCTATGTCACCATGTCACACATTTGCATAGTTAATACGGAGTGACTAGTTTGGCACACAAGATTGGATTTAGCACAGCTCCTCTGCTGGCTCAGGCACGTGTGAGCTGACCAATCAGAGCAGACTGGGTATTCAGGAGGGGGTTTCTTAAAGAGACAGGAGCTTAAACAAAGCATTTCAGACAGAGGAGTAAATACAGAGCTGCAGCACCGGACAGTGTGAGAAAACTGATTTGTTTTTTGAGCATTGTAATGTGTTACTAATAGGGATGCAGATATTTATTGGGTAATAGTGATAATTTATCAGTTGGGTATTGGTAAATGTATTTTAGCGGTTATTAACTGGTATAGATGAAGTGATAGCTGATAACATGAAGCCTATTTGTTTCTGGTTTGCCACATAATAAATGCTTTGAGAAATGTTTTGAGAGAGTAGGAGCACCTCTGTGTTTCCTACTAATGCAGATCGTCAGCCTGTATTTCATTCAGTGTTGGTGGTGTTGTGCCTGAAAACCAAGTCACTTCAACCAAAGTGGAGTTAAGATCTAGTGCAGTGAGTTAGTCCTGCATGCCTGTTTGCACAGAGTAGAACTGCTGCCTCTGTCTCCTGAGGAATGTGGTGCAGAATGCCTCAGCTACCGTCCCTTCGCCGTGTGCATACCTCGCCGCAGAATCAGGCCTCATGCACTGTCTGCATTGTGAGCATACTGTGGTGGAAGGAGGTCAGTGCCACTGGACCCCCTTTTGTCCTCGCTGATTGATGGTAATCGGACAGTTACTGTATGTGCTGCTGTCATCAGACCCACTGGTTCACAACTCGCTGATATGTGTAGATTAGTGGAGTTAGTGTGTATCAGCCTGATGTCATTAGCTTTGCCCTGTTAAAGCCTGACACAGTGTGTCAAATTTAAAAGACTTTTCAAGAAATGCCTCATGAACATGAATAGCACAGCAAATTTCTTATCAAATAAAGAAATAGTTCAGCAATAAAGACTCACTTACCCAATTGGGAAAACAGTAAAAGAAATAAAGTGATAGTTGTAAAAAAAATTTTTTTTTTTCCCGGAGTTCGTTATGGAAGATGTTTAGGAGTCTCTCTGGAGAGTTGCACATGCCCTGTTACCGTCAGGCACTCAAGAAAAAAATGAAAACTTGAGTCTTTGTTGTTCTTTTATTACTGTTAATAAACAAAACAATTTCTACAGGGGCAAGTAAAAATTGACCAAGACTGAACGCTTGAGACTGTTACTGTCACTGCTGACCACCAACTTGTAAATCTGACAATCATCAACGTAAGAAGAACATTTTCAAGCCAAATAAAGCTCTACAATGATAATATTGATGTGCTTTCTCTGATAAATCAGTACATTAATGTGATTCTTAGGTTTCCCTCTTTGGAGAAAAATGACTTTTTTAAATCTTTAGCGTTTTTGGGATTGTCGAAACACAAATAATTAAAGTCCATTGTAGAAATGCATAAACATTATTTCCATGTATCACCACTTTAAAACTTCCTTCACTCTCTGTAGTTGTGCTGTGAAACAAAAGCTGTGTACTGGGATTGTGTTTTGCAACCAAATGGTTTAAAAATGATCCCTCTGGATAATTGTTCAGTTTTGACAGGATTCCTCTCCCGTGATCATGATTAGCATCTCAAAACTTGGATGGAAATAAGTGCTTCTACTCTGGTCAACTGATCTGGTGCAAGTCGAGATTCAGTTTTAATGCTGA
Organism: Diplodus puntazzo; assembly: GCA_963678695.2. Taxonomy (NCBI): domain Eukaryota; kingdom Metazoa; phylum Chordata; class Actinopteri; order Spariformes; family Sparidae; genus Diplodus; species Diplodus puntazzo. Next base: position 6,856,807 of record OZ023163.1, on the reverse strand, counting down.
GGGTCAGGGTGCGGAAAGAGGGAATATTCTTTTGAACAAATGTTGACTTTCTGCTTCTTTCCCCTCGATTAACCCTGAAACACCTGATAAATGGAGCGCAGCACCCTGTGGGCCACTTAATGCAAACAGGGAAAATTACTTAATGTGGGTGATCAGGTTTCTATGAAGCAATGTGAAATCCAGTTAACAAAGATATTGGCAAGGTCATTATTTCATGGGCTGATATTGGATTGCACAAGTGCATTCCTTGGGGTCACTGTTGCACTAAATAGATTTTAAATCATTTCAGGATCACCAAACCGCTGACGTTCGCCGACTGTGTTGGAGATGAACTGCCTCTCGGGTGGGAGGAAGTTTATGACCAGCAAGTGGGAGTTTACTACATCGACCACATCAACAGTGAGTACATCCCCACGTTTCTTCCAAGCACTGGAAATAACAAAACAAAAATAAATAGGTGTGAATGACAACAAAAACATGAACACAGATCTCGCTTCCTGCTTCTCTGATTGATGATATCTCTCGTCTTTATTAGATTATTTGCTTACATGTCACCTGCATTGTGTCCTGGTTTCAGAGACCACCCAGATTGAGAACCCGCGGACTCAATGGCGGCAGGAGCAGGAACGCATGCTGAAGGAGTACCTTGTGGTGGCCCAGGAGGCCCTCAAAGCCAAGAAGGAGATGTACCTGGTCAAGCAGCAGCGTCTGGAGCTGGCTCAGCAGGAAATGTTGCTCTTCCATGAGCTCTCTGAGGACAACCGCTCCATAACCAGCAGTAAGACGCACACTAATGTCCAGTTGTGTTTCATAATCAAACGAATAAGAGAAAAGATAGAAGGAAATATAAGAAATGTGTGAACTGGACGGCTTCATGACAACCAAAGTCTGACCTTGGCTGACCTCATTATCTAGCCAGGTGTTGCTATATTGTTGATGTCCCTTCAGGAGCTGGTGGGGGGGCAGATCTATAGAATATCTTCCAAATCCCCATTCCTGGTTCACCCCACCCTCCCTTTTATCCACCTCCACCCAGTTTACCCTCAGACTCCAGCCAGCTGTCAGACACAAAGCGTCCAAGGGGCATCCACAGAGAGCAAAGGCTGGGGGACGACACTGGATCCCCCTTCAGCTCTTACTTGTGAACTTAAAAATCATCACTATCAACTAACTGCTGTTCCCCCCCCCACCCCCCTTTGTCCTTTGTTTTTATGTCTTCACAGCGCTCTCCGGCTCATCCTCAAACGCGAAATACGACCCCGACCAAATCAAAGTGGAAATAGCTTGTAGAAGAGAACGGGTAAGTCATTATCGGAGGAGAACAATGGGCTGCAGCGAGGGGCCCTTTTGGGTAGCAAAGGGGGCTGGGGTGTGGCCCCTACAGGATACTGTGGCTCTGGCCCGGGGCCTCGAAAGGATGAGGATGAGATCATCATCAAAGGGTCAGGCAGAGGCTAGGTCACTGACTCACACTGCCAAGTCGGACATTTCTCTGAGATCGGTCACATGGGTCAGGGTGTTTCCTGGTTCAGGGTGATTTTTTTACTGAAAAGATGAATAGGACTTTATTTTGATGTTACTATAGAAATCCCAGTCACGGATAATAATCTAATTACTTTGTTAGATGAAAAGCTTCAAAGACAGATGTGTTTTTGAGGATTGGAGGAGACGTATGTTACTGTTGTCCCTCATGATATGATGATGAAGTGATTTAAAAATTTCAAATCACTGCTCATCATTTTTATTCCTGTAAATGTCAGTATGGACTTAGTAAATATTATAGCTGGTTGAAATCACTATGACGTTCATAGTCCCCAGAGGATCGTAATAACTCTGATCCTCTAAGATTTTGGCACGATAATTTCACTAAATAAAAAGTAAATTTATGACCATACACTTGTAAAATGAATGACATCATCATCATTGGTCTCTGCTGCACTTTGTGTGAAGTGCTTATTAGCAAATGTTAGCATATGAACATGCCAAACTAAGATGTTGACCATTGTAGCGTTACTTAAAGCTTTGTCAGTGTTAGCATGCTGATGTTAGCATTTACATCAAAGCACAGCTGTGCCTGAATTCGGCCTCACAGAGCTGCTAACATGGCTGCAGACAATTAGTCTTGTTCCTGATTTACTGATAGTGATATACTTTTATTATATGCTAAATTAAATTTAACAACAAGATGATGTTCAGTACTGTTTGTGCTGTTATGCATGAGATGAGACAAAGACCGTAGTTTCAAAGCAACAGATGCTGAGATCTCCTAACTTTTTGTCTGTAGTTTGGGTCAAAATCCTCAAACACTTGGTCCCTCATTTCCCATAATGCAACTCAGCAGCATCTTTCATCAGACATTCCCTGGTAATTGTTCATGTCTCTAATACTCGACATCCCCAGTTTGTATTGCAGGCTTCAAATGATATCACCCAAGCTGAAACAACATCGTCATGATTATTTTTTTTCAAAATTCAGACTTTTCCTTTCCAGTTACAGATCACAATCTTTTTCACAGGCTCAATGAAACTCATTCTGATGAGTATGTGTGTGTGTGTGCGTCTCTCTATAAACATAGCGGAGCGTTCGTGTATGTGAACAGTCATGACTAAGCAGTTTTGGCAGGCGGTGGTGAGAGAAGCCCATTGTTGAGCCATGTTAACCCGGTGCTCGGCCTTGTGTCCGCAGCTCTCCAGACTGAAGCAGGAGCTGGCCCAGGTGAAGCAGGAGCTGCAGTATAAGGAAATGGGAGTGGAGACCCTGCAGGAGTGAGTGTTCCTCTGCCTCTGTGTCCCAGGCCCACCCTTTCCTCCCGCGGCCACCCTTCTCCTTCCTAATACACTCGGCCCCTGCTGCTCCCCACCCAGCGGCCTTTTTCCTTTTTTATTCCCTATCTTTTATTAACACAAACTCTTTTTCTCATTTCCCTCTCTCTTTTCCTTTCCACATGTCTCCTTGTGTTCATACAAACTGTTTGATGTCGTTTAGAAACATGTTTCACATGCACAGGTACAGTTTGATTACATTATTAGACATTATTTTAGTGCATCTACATGGTAAATGGTGAGATTTCAAAGATGTGAGAAAGTAAGATTTTAAAAGAATAATCAGGTGATACTTTTCTCTAGCTTGTGTTTTAGAGGTAGTTTCCAAATTTCTTTCAGTTTATTTTGGTATTTAAACACATACACATAGTGTCTTTTGTGCTGGAAACATTTCTGAGCAGCTCCAAATTTCATGTTAGAATTAGAAGCTCCACCTCTCGCAGGGAAAAAAAAAGAAAAGAAAAGAGAGCGTTTGAGAAAAGGCAAATGGAGGGAGTTTTTGATGGAAAAGGGGACTCCACCTCAGGAAGAGGATGCACCAGTGGAGTGCAGGGAGCCAAGGCTCAGCCTGGAGAGGAAGTTGCTCCATGGAGAGGGGAGGGGAGGGGAGGTGTGGGCCCGAGAGCAAGTTTCAAAAACACAGAGATATCTGGCAGCAAATTCCTTTGCACTTCCTGAGTCCTGGCAAAGAGTCCCTTATCTCTTAGATAATACACAACTCGAGTGATTCCCAGAATAGCCAGGAGAATACACAGCTTGCAGAAAACATGGACGCATCCTCCCCTTGAGTGTTTTTTCTTCTTCTTTTATGTGCGTGTATACGTACTCGCATGTCTGTTTGTGCCTTTGTTTGCCGGTGTGTGCGCGCGTCCTATTGTTTCTTCTGGGATGGCTTTTGCCCAGGAGGGGTTGAGGCCAGGAGGGACCCTACGGCTGTTGTTTTTCCAATCTCAGCTGTTGTCAGCAATGAAGCTAATTGTTCTCCGTGCTCATGTCGCATCAGATAAAGCTAACCAACGTAGAACTGCCCCCCTCCCTTAATCTTCACTACTCCCCTGAAAGAATTCAGGAGTTGGAGTTCGGTGTTTATCTCTTTGGACAAGAATCTTTTCGGCTCATCTGTGATAATCATCTCAAATTTTCGAATGCTACACTTGTTTATTTAACTCCATATCAGTATCCAGTGTCTGAACTGGTGTTTTTATTGACTTAATCAACCTAAACCTGTTGCTTGTTAAGAAAATGTGTGCGTATTTGCTTCTTTACAGTATATACACAGGGTGGGGGGTTCAATACAGGCAGGCACTGAGGGGTGGGTAGTCCCTTTTTTTTTTTTTTTTTTTTTGCTAAGCATATAAACTCCCAGGCAGTGCCAATGGGGTGGGGGGAACAAAGCAGAGCTTGTTTTGGGAGGAAGAGGCAGGGTCGGGTGGATGAACAGTACCTGCTGTTGAAGGAGAGTGAAGGAAGCGGGCTGCGGTGAGAGCGGGGGCCACGTGCCAGGCCCAGTGATGGAGGAGGCACCATGCCGCACTCCCTCCTGCTCCCTGACCAACAGACCCACCAATCCCCCCTCCTCAGACCCACACTCAAGAGTACAAGACCAGTCACTTCAAAGCAGGAGAGCAGATTGGTCATGTTCATCATAAATTCTGTTTTTGTTAACCTACAGAATGATACATGAAATAGACCCTCAATATATCTTAATTTTCCGGTTGGGTCTTGACTCTCGTAGGGCAGATTTCCCCTCCAAAGCAGCATTTTAAAGACTAAAACTTTATGTAAGCATGTGAAAACAGATTAGTATTTTCATTGGCATGTCACATGTAGTGTTAGTATTTCATAACTGACCACACGCCCAGCCTGTTGCTAGATGAGTAAATGAGTGAATAATATTTGTAATGATGCCCATCAGGCACATTTTAGCTTTCAGATGTCGTGGCTAAGTAGACTTTTTTAACAAGGATTTGGATTATGTAAAAAACATTTTATTACTTGCGTAAAAAACTGAATCCCATGTCATATTAATATAATTCAAAGACTTTTAATCTTAACGGTAGAATCGTAAAGATCTCTCCAAACTGTTCTTAAACATACAAGAAAGATAATAATGTTTGGCTGTTGTAGTCAAGTTTAACACAAATTAATTTAATTCCTTATTATAACCAAATTATTCAGTTCTAATACTGATTTCTATAGAAGCCCAAAAATGTGCTTCACAGAAGAGGAAAGTAAAAAGGAAGAAAAACTGCAGTTAAAAAAAACAAAAATGTAGAGCAACAGTTTAAAAGGACGTTAAAAACACAACAAAAGAACAACATCTTGGGCAGAAAGAAATGATAAAACCTAGTAACAACATTCATACATGCTTTACGGAAGATTTAAAAGATACTAATGTATTCAGTTTTTCTTCATTATGTCAGATTTGAGGCTGTGTCGATCTTGGCTAATGAGAATAATGGGTAAAAAAGCCTAAATAATATTGCTTGATTGAACTGTATGTCCTCTTCAGGATCTCAGTCCAGTCCACCCTCTATTCTAAGAAATGAAAAATTTCAACAACCACTGATAATTTGTCTGTGTGACCATAGATTAGATTAGACATGTAAGCATTGTGAAACACTGTCAGAAAGATGAGACCACTCCAACTCTTAATGCGTGCGTTTGTGTTACAGGATCGACAGGAAGATGTCCTGCAGTCAGACGAATTACAAGCTGGACGAGGCTCAAGCCATCTTCAACGAGCTGCGGAGCATCAAGAAGGCCATCAGCACAGGCGAGAAGGAGAGGCAGGACCTCATCCAGGTAAAGATTCCCTCCGCATCCTGCTGTCTGTGATTCACTTCTGAAATGATTGTTGTTGGGACATTCTTTGCTGACCTCTAGTGTCTGTTGGCCTCTACTGTCTGATCTGCTGCTTCTCATCATTGTGTCTTAATAAAACACATTTCCAGACATGTGAATCACAGACCACGTCAGTGATTTTGCCAGCAAAGCAAAAGAAATGTAACTTGAGTAAGAAGTGTGTTATGAATAATAGACGGTGATTCAGTCAGATTGTTGGGCCACATTTGCAGAGGCATTTCCTGGACAGGTCACAGTCTATTTATGAACACATAAGGAAGCCAAATGACACAGTAAAAATGTTGTAATGGTGTCGAAATGAGGAACAGGAGAAGTCTTTTAAACTGATCAATTTAGCATTTTTTTGTTTTTTTTTACTAGAACTTCAGATCACATTATTATACAGATGATTCCTTTGTCAGTAATCACTTCTCGTCCCACAGAGCCTGGCCAAGCTGACGGTGAACTTCCAAAGCAGCTTGTCTATCGGCGACCCGGCCAGCGAGGTGGCAAACAGCACTGGAACCGCGGGTGACTCCTGCAATCTGCAGCAGTACTGTGACACTGGCTGTCAGACTGACATCATGGGAGAGGTGGGTGACTCTGCTACTCCTCCCCGTCTCCCCGAAAACAAAGGTTTCCACTCTGTGAGGTTGAGACGTGAGGCGTGTTGTACTCATTCTCTGAGTCATATAAGTTCAGTTTAGGGCTGCAACTCACAATTATTGACATTGTCGTTTTACCTGTTGATTATTTTCTTGATTAATCGATTAGTTGCTTGGTGCGGGAGATGTCACCATTGTTGTCAACAGTGATGATCCGTGTTTCCCGAAGCCCGAGATGATGTTTTCAAAAGTCACAATGCAAAAATAATCAGTTCACTGTCATAGAGGAGTGAAGAAACCAGAACATATTCACATTTAAAGAAGAATTAATTAATTGAACAATTAGAAACTATTTGATTATTCGATGGATTGTTGCAGCTCTAATGTAGTGTGACTCACATTTCTTCATGTGAACATCCATAATTCCTCTTCCAGGATGCTCCTTATAACTACAGAACTTGCCTGAGAGTCATCACATTTTAGTTTCCTTCAGCATCAGATTAATCCAATGCTAGTTGTCTGAACATCTATGGGGACATCGCAGACAGAACATGTATACAATAGCTAATTCAGCATACTTGTAATGGGTATTTTTCCATAAGCTGATAAATAAAACTAAGCTAAAAATACAGGTCTTGAGTTGTGCCCTGCCCTGAAATTGATATCAGCTGCCACAATGATGACTACATCAGTTGCAGGAAGCTCCCTACACTCCCCTCATACGTCTGTAATGACTATCCTGTAAGCTATGTCTCAAACAACCATTTGTGATGTAAACTGCTGTCATTTAAAGACAAGTTAAATCTTTCTGTTTTTGTTTTTTTTATGTTTCTTTTCAGTATGGTTCCCAAGATTCCTCGCATTTAGTGGACAAAGTGAAAGTCAACTGGCAATATGAGGAAGCCAAGAAAAAGTAAGTGTGTCTGCCTGTTGTGTTGTTTATCAGCTATAGTACTATGACACACCAGCATGCAGCACTGACTCACAGGCCTTGTCAGCCCCCTCTCGTTCCTCGGGGCCTGCTCGTAGTCCAGTGGGAGGGCGTGTTATGAATAGTATTTGCGCCCGGTGGCCGTGGCTGCTGAGCGATGTCTGGCCAGCGGAATGAGCTGGGTGGTCACATTCTTCCCTGGCCACGCTGCTGCTGACTGTGTGCTGCCTTTGTGTGCGCAGCCAGATAGAGCGCTGCCCACCGCCTGCCTCGGTGTGTCCACCCTGCTCCTCCACAAGGTGGTTTAATATACACACTGTTTGGTTAAATATATCCCAGCTGACCCTATAGTGCAGGAGAAATTATACGCTGGCAAAATCAACACTGAAAGAAGCCTGAGCGTCTGTTAATTTTAATGAGGAGAGTTTATGAACTCAGTACAGGTATGACATGAAGTTTGAATGATTGACACTCTCCTGGTTGGACAGTGTGTGTTCCAGCTGTGATGATAGCTGCAGCAGCAAGAGTGTCTATGTTATAACGCTGGCTCCATGCACACTTTTTTTTTTAATAAGATTCAAGAGCCCTGACATCAGGAAGGGAGGGAGAGCGAGTGAGTGAGAGGAGAGACCTGTGGAAACTTGCATGCTCTGTCACTGAGTCACCCTGTCTGAAATCCAGCATACATAAACACAGTCATTTCATCAGAGGAGAGAGAGGACTCGCTCCCTCAGATCCCACTTAACCCCGTCTGAATAAATGTGTGGCTGACACACACCTGTAAGACCACTGGCTGATGCAGCAGTAATGGCTCAGCTAAAAAATGACTACCCTGAATGCTGTCATTATAGTCGCAGCATCAAATATCTGCTTGGCTCAGATTATGTGGTCTTACGTTGAGCTGATTCTGCCATATTGCTGTAAACACTTGTGCAGAGTACACAGAGGCTGCACTTAATACTGCAGCTCACATTAACTCAGCAAACACATAAAAATATTGTTTGTATTAAGTAGTCAACATATTTTTATTGAAGTGTTGGAACATAATTCCAACGAAAAAAGGTCTGTCCTGTGCACATTCTACGTCTTGAGAAAGGTCTTGGTGACAGAAACGTGGCCTTTTATTTTTATCTTTTTAATAAGTCAATGCAGACAAAAAATGTGCGGCAAATACTATTTTTCGTTGGACTTTAAGTTTTGGGGGGATTTGATTCTGTGCACTATTTATTTAAAAAAAAAAAAAAAAGTTCAACAGCTCAAATCTAAAATCCTAATTTCTTTCCTGAAATGCTTACTAAACTCAACTAATATAAATAAATTGGATTACTGCCATAAATGTTACTTTGACAACAAATTATTGTTAAACCATCAACGAAAATCTTATGAAGCGTATTTGTATGTTAGTAAACAGCATGTCAATTTATTTTTTATGCAGCAGGCTTCAGTATGTTCTTATTAGACGCTGAACAAAAAGACATGACATAACTTTGTGATTCTGTGGCTTGTGAAACAGATCGTGGATCTGTTATCGCTGTGTTGGTGCTGTTGCCAGAACATTATAATTCATGTCTGTCCAGTCCGCATCTGGACTAAGCTGTTCTGCTTGAATGCGATAAGTGTCAGAATCAGGAGACCTGGATTATATTCTGTATCCCATTTCAAATATATTGTTATACTATTTACTTATAATCAGACTAAAATGGAATCTGCCGAATTTATTTTATTTTCTGTGGTGATCCAGAATGAAAATCTGCTGAATTCAGCAGTCTGTTTCTTTACTTGTAAACTGGTAGACAGCGTTCATTTAAGATAGCAAAGATTGATTATTGAGCGAACATATGCATACATATGGGAATGTTGAAATACATATTTTGTTCCTCAGCAGTAAATATAAGTTCGACATATCGCCACTCTGCACCACAAACTTTGATCGTAAAACTAACAGTAAGTTATGCAACACTAACACAGTGATATCAAATCACGCATGTAACCTATAACGATACATTGTTGGATTTACAATGAGGGAAATGTGTATCTCCACTATACAGATTTTAAAACAAATCTTGGGCTTCAGACTTAAGATTTAGTTGTTTTTCTTTAGTCTACATATTGTTGTACATACAGTTTCATACAGTTCTATGAGAGGAAATATGTTGTAATGGAATTAATGAATACAGTAAATGACATTGTGCATATGTTGAAAATGATGGATGATATTGTGAAGTGTGTGATCTGAGCTGAGAGAGAGGGCTGTGAGGAGAATGAGGGTGATGATTTTTCTGTTTTTGCCCTCTCAGGGTGCAGAGTATACAGCACCAGCTAGCACAGCTGGACAGTGAGAGCTGGTCGGGGCGGGCCGAGGCGGACCGCGACCGGGACTTCATGCAGCTCCTGCGCGAGAAGGAGGCCCTCCTGCAGGAGATCATCCTGGTCAGCAAGCAGCAGCACTCTGCAGAGACGCTACTGCAGCTGGAGGAGGAGCGATCCAGGCTGGAGGAGGAGGTGCAAAGGGCCCACAGCTCCCAGAGCCAGGGAGCCAATCAGAGGTGAGAGAGATGTCAGGGTTTAGGATTTTAGCACCTGCACACTGGACTTCTAGATAACACACTTATACTGCTTTTTGGGGGCGTTTTACATGAGTATAAATGTTATGAGGGTCATGACAAACAATGTAATAATTAGCCATGTGACTCACACACACACGTTGCTCTCATGTTTCTGTTTGTGCAAGTTTAAACTTGGTGATAACACAGTAAGAGTCATGAGATAGATATCGCTCACAATCAAATGTCCTTTAAATGAATTTTAGCCTTTGATTTTTGAGCTAAACAGAACAAGCTTGTGAACAAGATTGCAGGCTAAAAACATCAGCCTCACATCAGGTATCATAACGGTATTTTACTGCATGTTCAGTACACCGACAGACAGCCAGATGAGGCCTCCATGACACATGACAAGGGCTTGTTTGTTACTGACATGGTCGTCCTGGTGGGCCCTGTCAGTCAGACAGAGATCTCCACCACACACACAGCTTCATAATGTTTCTGACATGTGTGCAGCTTGAATATAGAAACCAGTTGGTTTCTCTTTTTATATCACATGGATTAATCATTGCATGCACATGTTGTATGTATTCAGTCACCGCGCTGTATTGATACGATGTAACCACAGTCCACTCTGATGTGACTCTAAGCAGATTTCTCTTCTTCTTCTTCTTCTTCTTCTTCTTCTTCTTCAATTCTTCTTCTTCTTCTTCACTTTTTCTTTTTTCTCTTCTATTTTTCTACTTTTCTCCTACTCCCTTTTCTTCTTTTGTTCCATCCTTTTCTTCCATTTTTCTTTTTCCTTTTCTTCTTCTCTTTCTTTTTCTGACTTTCCTTCTCTTTCTTTTTCCTTTTTTTCTCTTTTCTTTTTCCTTCTCTTTCTTTTTTCATCTTTTATCTTATTTTTCTTATTTTTTCTTTTTTCCTCCTGTTTCTACTTCTTCAGGTTTTGAGTATCTGATTTAGTAACAATGGAAAAAACTCAGATGCTATAATATATATAGATGCGTGATTTCTGACTGCTGTTCATGTAATGACATTTGGTTAAATCACAGTTTATTATGTTTACTGTGATTTATTTGTTGTACAGTTAGAACAGTGCAATACAAAGTTTAGCAAACAGTTCATGGAAATTCTTATCAAGTGCAAATGATTCTTCATTTTATCTTACATGTGTCATTGTGTGTTCAGTGTGAGGTTATCTGTTAGTGTCATGCTCCTGTGATTGGAGGGGTAATAAAGCTGCCATCGTAGCCCAGTTAATCCTTAAAATGAATGGTGTGCTTTCTGATGTGGACCTGCTGTCTGCTGGATTTTACAGTGGAATAAAGACACAAGACGGACATGATTATTTTTAGGGTAGACCAGACATATTTCTCTGCAGTATAACCCTTCCCTAAAATGACTCAGACCTCATTTAACTGAATAAACTTAACTGAACGTCTTCTGCATTTCATGTCAGGATCCTGCAGCAGGAGAAGAGGAACGCTCTGCTGAGGCAGCTGGAGGAGGCGACACGAATCACCACCTACCTTCACTCCCAGCTGAAGAGGTGCAGCACACACTCACTTTAGAATCTTTCCATTTAGGGATTGACCAGTATGGTTTCCTCAGGGCCGATACACATACAGATTATTAGTAATCAAGGAGACTGATTCACATTTGCAGGAAAAAAATACATTTTGATGTCAAAATTTAGTACGGTTTTGAAGCACTACATTACATTTTTGCTTCTTTATACTTAAACTCCACTACATTTATTTGACAACTTTGATTAGTAGTTACTTTCTAGATTCAGATTATGCAGTATTGCTGAATTTGGCCCCAATGATTGTTCTGATAACTGGTCTAACCTGTTGCAGTTGTTCCTCAGTGCACCTGTGTCTTCTCTCACTCCTATTTGTCTTCTGTGTCTCCAGCCTGTCGGCCAGTTCTCTGACAGTGTCGTCCAGCAGCAGCCGTGGCTCTCTCGCCTCTAGTCGTGGCTCGCTGGCGTCCAGCCGAGGCTCCCTCAGCTCCATCAGTTTCAGTGACATTTACGGCGTCCCCCAGTATGAGCGCCACGACGGGGCTGGGGAGCCGCTCGACCCCCACCTACGCTACCTGCTGCAACCTGAGACACTGTCCAGAGACTGCTCCATGTATACTCCTGATCCCCTGACCCAGAGCAAAACCAAACGCTCCCACGATACCCCGCAGTCCCTGGCCTCCCTCTCCTCCCGATCCTCGCTCTCCTCCCTGTCGCCACCCAGCTCTCCCATGGACACACCCTACCACTCCGCCCCTCAGGACTGCCCTCTCACCCAGATGACAGAGGAGTACATGGAGCAGGCGGGTCGCGGCCTGTTAGAGGGGCTGCGGGCGCAGTCTCAAACCCTGTCACACAGCGCCATGTTGAGTGGTGAGGACGCGGTGGGCCCAGCCGCTGTGCATCAACTGGACGGCAAGAGTCACAGAGAGAGCGGGGCTCAGGGGGCTTTCACCTCCACAGGCAAGTGTAAAACATCTGACCCTTCTCCCAAACAATGAAGAGTACCTGATATCTAACATGGTGTGTTTACCTCCACAGGAGTGACTCTGAGGGGAAACAGTGGCAACAGGAGTGGCCGAAGGGCTCGGAGAGTGTCTGCAGGCGTGTCGGAGGATGCTCTGGCAACTGACAGCGGTGTGTTCGAGGCCTGGGGCAGAAGGTGAGATGAGGTCCACTGTCACATGAACATCCAGCTGTCTGGAGCAACTGTGCCTCCTAGTGACAGAGGAGGCAACTGCAACACCCAAAATATATGCCATGTGTTGTGGGAATTAAATCATCTTGTTCAAGTCGGATTAGGTGTCATGCAAGCAAAGAAATCAGTCTTGTAAATCTTAGACATTAAGAAATGTCATCGTGTCATGTGTAAATATCACATTCGCACATAAATTACTTAAAATAGCCAAAAGCAATCAGCAAGTCCACAAATATGTCATGTGACATCGCCGGACAATCTTCATTTTGTCTCTGATGAAAGAGGAATCACGTTTGTTATTCCCTGCATTGTCGTTCCTCCAACAGGGCGGAGGAGTCTGACGAGATGTCCTACATGAAAGAGCTGACCTCTGTGAGCGAGCCCACCCAGATCCAGCTGGGACTTCTGTGAGTAAACTGTTAGTGTACACTGTAGGAGGGTGGTCTGGTTATTCTCTGTCCAACTTCATATTCTACTTTCTGCTATACAGGTGGGAGTCCAGTTCTCAGTCTCTCCGGCTACATCTGCTACAGCTCAAGAGTTTGAACAGGTCCACTGTGAGAGACGGCTATAAAGTGTGAGTACGATTAAAGCAACAGTTTGACGTTTTTGCAATGTGTTTATTTGGCTTCTTGTTGAGAGTTAGATGAGAACATTGGTACCACTTTCATGTCTGTATGGTCAGGATGAAGTGAGGCGATGATTAGCTTACCTGAGCACAACGACTGGAAACAAAAGGAAGCAGTTATCCTGTTCCTGTAAAACACTGACCAAATGATAGGTTCGGTCATTTTATTAGGCTGAAACTTTTAGACTCTGATCAAAAATATTATTTGGACACATGTTTGTGTTAATGATGAAGAAATTACACATGTTTGAGTAAAGATTTTGATATTTCAGCGTCACTACATTTTTATGAAAAAGAGGATGAGTTTGAGCGTGTGATTTTACAATTTGGTGCAGTGGAATCTGACCTCACTGCCTCTACAAGTTGTCATTTTAATACTTCCAACATTGTCCAGATGTAAGGAACAAGTTATAACATCTTAATTAGTGAGCAGTAGAAGTGCTGTGAGGTGTTACTTCCAAACAGAGCCAGGCTAGCTGGTTCAACTAGCTCGAGCTCAGTCATGAGTGCAGAATCAGTCTTCTCATCTGAGGTGAAAAAATGTATTTTCAGCTAAATGTCACAAAGAGCAGCGACAACATCCCTGTTTTATAATGCAGCAATTTTTAAATCACATGATGGAAGAAATACTTGACTGTTGGAACATACCTACATTAAGGGTAGACAACATTTAACACCTCATTGAATAATCAAATAAATACATAACAGATAAAGCTGTCTCTTCTAAGGAACTCTGGACTCATATGAAGGAATGAGGACAACTGTGTGGCTTATTTGATGATCATTTTACCAAATCTCCCAAATCAAGGCTAAATAGTTGTTGTTTTTAATTCATGGAAATCTCATGCTGTTGTGTTCATGTGCAGGTACGTGAAGGTGCACTTGATTCCACTGGACGCCGGCAGGGCCTGTGTGTTTTACTGTTGTACAGCGTTGGAGCCACAGTCCCAAATGAGCTTCAACGAAGGCTTCTGCATTCCTGTCCCTGCAAACGCCCTGGTGGTGTGTGCTCTGCAGCTGTCCGTCTGCTCGCTGGGACCTCAGGCCCAGGAGGAGCTACTGGTGGGTCTGACAGGCTGAGAAGCTCCATAGAGATTGTAATAGTCCCACTGATGATGACAATGAGTCATACAGCAGCGCTAATTTTGTTTTGATTTTTAAATGATACTCAGGCTTTGTTCTCCCTGTTGGAGATCACCGATCTGCCATTCTCTAAATTTAAATACTGACATGTTCTGTGTGTTCGTGCAGGGTACAGCCCAGGTGAGCCTCGCAGACTGTGAGGGAAGTGCAGAGATGGTTTACCACTGGCTGCGAGTGCAGATGTTGAGCGGGACTGAGTTGCCCAGGCCTGAACAAAAGAGCCTTAGCCACCGCAGACACCACGACAGCCAGGAGGACGAGCACAGGCCCAGAGCTATGGTAAACACACACACACATATTCTTGTTCTGTAAATAAAACCAGTGTCTAGTTAACAGAAAATGATGATGGCATCTGCCTCAGGGATATGAAGAGAAGCATGACAGGAGGTGTTAAAAGTGTTCACTATGTTCTTTACAGATACATTTAGAAATACATTAAAATCATTAAAGAGAAATGGGAAAGGCAAATGTGTTAACTATATATAAATTGACGATGTTATAGTGACCCTGTGTCATGTCTGCATGTCATCGGTGTGAATCAGCAGCAAGATAAAGAATATTGTATTTTCTAAGAACAGACCCAAGTGGGAACAAAAACGGTAGGAGCTAAAATAAAGCCATAGTAAAGTGTTTGTTTAGAAAACTGTGGTTTCCAACTGCTTTTGCTTGTGAACCCCTTAAAATGAAGGCATGCTTCTTTCTGACACCATCTCATACAGCCCACTGCCCAAAATATCAAAACTCTTGTTCCTGATCAGTTCGCTGTAAATTTCTTGAAGGAAGCAACGGAAATTCCAGCACAGATATCAGATTAACTGTCTTTGCTGCAAAGTCACCTATGGCGTTAACTAGCTTGATGTAGTTATCAGTACTATGATGCAGTCAACTTAATGATGTATAGATGTGAATTAAAACACAATGCAACCTTATATTTTCACCCGTGCTACAGTATGATTTATATCTTATGGATAAATTATATGGAATGATTAACACTGTAATTATTTAACACATGATTAACACGAGCACCGACACATAGACGAGTCACTGTGGATCACAACAGTGAGCTGACCAGCTGATCCCCAACACTGTGGACGAGAACTGATCTTACCAGTGTCATTGTGTAAATAGCAGCCAATGTTTGTCAGACTACTGAATGTCTCTCGCTGTCTTCAAGCTCTCAGTTCTTCCTGCTGTTCGTTACATTACACAAAGTGATCACAAGCAGCAGACGTCCAGCTGCTCAGAGCTAAAACACAAACAGTGACGGTTTCATTTGAGGGATTTTTCTTTACTGTTGCTTTTATCATCTTGTGACTGCTCCGAGCAGAATGACATGCGGAGGGCTTGGCTGTGTGCCTGCTTGTAGAGGGTTGGGAGATATTGTGCACCTGAGTCAGGGCATGGGAAAAGTTCATCTCGTGCCTTCTAGCTGTCACGGTACTGATGAGCAATCCTGAGGCATTACTAGGAAGAAATATGTAGATTGTCCCATTAAATGCATTGATGTGTAAATCCTGCCCGCCTTGCCTTTGGGAGAAGTCTTGGTTATACTGTTGTTGAGTAGTTTGCAGCCTACAGTGTTCAGGTGTGCAGCTCGTAAAAGTATATGATTGACAAGAATGTGTCTCGCGAGCCAAATGAGCCTTCACACTGCCAGAGCAGGGAGGAGGAATGTTGACAATTTGACCGATTGTTTTTCTCCGTGACATTACAGGACACTGTGTGCACTCTGCTGTCACGCACCACCAACACCACCAACACCAACACCTCCCATCTGGAGGAGCGTGAAGGAGAGCTGGAGCTGCAGAGGCTGGAGAAGAAGGACGAGCCGGGCGAGGTGGCGTCTGAGAGGTGTGGTGTTCTTTTGTTTCAGCTCGAACCAAGTTCTGTCATGTCGCGTACAAAATCACTAATGTTAATGTGACATGGGTGTACTTTTGCAGGAGTTGGCAGGCAGAGTCTGTGGACAGCGGCTGCAGCAACAGCACAGCGTTCACAGCCGCCTGCTCAGAGGGGCTGTGTGCAGAGGGCATCTGCATCACCACCGGAGGGCGCTGTGAACAGACGACCAGCAAACTCTCCACCATGAAGGTGAAGTCTGCAGCGGTGACGGTGTGGAGCTACATTCCAACGCCTACACTTATATGCTGTTTGATACGCCAAAAGCATGTTTAGTTTGTCAAATACAGTATGCAAAAAATACAAGAACATATAACTGCATCTGGTCCCATCGTAGTCCACATGCTTTTCTCGCAATGCTGACCCACAATCCTCTGCGTAGCTGCGGGTACGTCACATCGCCTGAAAGATGGCAGCTAATTGGCTGCAATCCAAATTGCGTAATTTTTCTTCTTACGCTTTTTCCCTCAAAACCTGGAGCTATGCATAGTATTCTGTGAACTTGAAGCTCATGTATCCCAAAAAAAACCCTCCAGAGTGCCAAACTCTGACGAGCGCGATTCTCAGCGGTGCTTCATGTCGAGATTCGGAGTCTTGTCTGTTTTAATCGAGACATGTGTGCTGTTCTCTGAAAAAACACACATGAAAATGACCTGCAGACATTCACATTGATGTCAAACTGTTAAGGAAAATAACATCATCGTATTTATTGACCACAGGCAAAACTCCTTGTAAACAGATTGGACAGACGGGCGCTACGCTGCAGCAGTGACGCTGCCTGTGTGGACACACACCACACGAGTGAGCAGCAGCAGCTCAGCAACGAAGACCTAAGCTGCCACGCACTTTAACAAAATCCCTCATTTAAAGGCTAATGGTTCATTTATTTGTCATTTTACAACACCAGGGTTCTTAAACAAAACTACTTTAAATTCCCTGTATGTTATGTAAGGGGAAAAAAAACTATTTTATACACTTGAGTGGGGAGAAATAGTCTCACTGCCTGAGGATATTTTTGTATCTCTTGTCAGGTGGCTGCAGGGTGAAGAAGACTGTGGCTGGGTTTGGTGTCGTCTTTAGTAACCTTTGGGCTCCGTGCAGACATCTCACGTCACCGATGTCACTGATGCTCTGTAGATCGGTACCAGTGATGTTCTGGGCGGTTTTAATCACCTGCTGAAGGGCCGTCCTGTCCCGGGCCGTGCACAAAACATACCAGTTTGTTTCCAGTCAGGATGCGTTCTGTTGCTCTTCTGTAAAAGTTGACCACAATTTGACTCACTTTGTTCAGCGGGAAAACACAGGTTTTTCAAAATGACATACCTTAATTACCATTTTGTCTCACCCACCTCTTCGCGCTTGTTCAAAGTGAAATTGGCCAAATACTTCAATCACCTGTCAGAGCATGAAAAAGGCCTCAGGTGACCTTATAATGTGTTGAGGAGGAAAAATGTCACGCCATGGAGAACTGATCGTAAAAGGAGGACGGGCGATATTTCTAAAACTTTTTGCGTTTTACACGACAAGTTTACAGTCTGGGTAAAGTCAAACGTGTATTGGAACCTATTTATGTGTCATATTCACAATATTTTATTACAACCGCACAGACAAACCCCCTGAAATGTTACAAAAGAAACGATGTATACTATATATTTAACCAACCCATGAAGTCAGAACATACTCATTAGAGTCATATTGTCACGTAAAGGAAATAATCAGAAAATAGAAGAATTCAGAAAGTTAATATAAGGTGTGTGTGACTTGTTATTGCAGGTGGAGAAGGCCACCATGACGGAGGGCGTGTTCCCGGAGCTAGTGCGAGTCCGGCCCAAAGAGAGGGGAGGTCGCTGGGGTCACGCCTCGCCATTCATGCGCGGCAGCACCATCGTTCGCTCTCAGACCTTCTCTCCTGGCGCTCGGAGTCAGTATGTCTGCAGGGTGAGTTTGTCCACACAGAACTACTACTTTTCAAACATTTGCATAGTCGGCTGTTCACTTACATTTACGACTCGGTTCTAACTCCTATCTACATTTAATGGTTCAGTTATATCGCAGCGACAGTGACAGCTCAACTCTACCAAAGAAATCGCCCTTCGTCAGGAACACGTTGGAAAGAAGGACACTGCGGTATAAACAGGTACAGTCATATTATAATGTCTCTAGTGTCCACATGTAACAGTGTGTAAGTATGTAGTTTCTGAGGGTGTGTGTGTGTGTGTGTGTGTAAGCAGCAGTCGTACCGCTCCTCCCTGGCCGAGCAGCCGACACGTACCTCCCTGGACCTGGAGCTGGATCTCCAGGCCTGCAGGACGCGTCAGAGGCAGCTGATGGAGGAGCTGAACGCACTGAGGGAGCTGAAGCTGCGACTGGAGGAACCGCAGGCCAGGGAGGACCCGGAGCTCCCCCACTGGGCCCTGAGGGACGAGCGCTTCCGCTGCCTGCTCAGAGAGGCCCAGAGACAGGTTGGACTGGAAGCACAGCACTAAAGTTACTTTACAAACCACGTGGCGGTGGGCCGCGGCCAGCAGCAGCCGCTGACTCTTCCTCGTTTTGTTGTGCTACAGGCCAGCCAAAGCAAGCAGGAGCAACGTCAGGAGGAGGCGGCAGAGAGGCGGCTGAGGAAGGCTTCCAAAGAGGTTCTGCAGATGAGGGGGCAGAGCCAGAAGGAGCCCCTGCCGGTGCAGACGTTCAGGTGGGGATTATGCTGACTCAGCTGTCACACTGTTACACCTCACACTGAAACAATCTGAGCGTCTTTGGCTTCAGAAATGTAATGTGAGATATTTTGGTGAAGCTGTGGTTTTACCATGTTGGGCCACATTTCAGACACTTCTGTTCCTTATGAGCTCCTCTCTGGCAATTCTCACAGTTCTAAAAAAAATTTTGTCGTGAGGACATCAGGAGAAACCTCGACTCATTTTCACCGATCAGGAAGTTACTTCAGTCGCAGTAAAAACACGTTATGAAAGCCGCCAGAATCTCCCGTACGTTGAACTGCGCTGCAGACTTGACCACTGGCCTCACAATTCGATTCTAGTAAGATTCAGCTGTCAACGATTCGAATGCAAAACGATTCTCGATGCTTCTCAGTGCGTCTATATTACTTTTTCATCATTTAAGTTCCCGTTTTTTTCAGAAAGTCCTTCCAATAATCAGACCACAGCAGCTGTCAAAAAGAAAAAGCTGCATCTATTCAAAAACAAAACATCCAGCCGCAGTGCTGAACACATTTGTTGTAATCTATAATAATATTTGTAGGTGCTGTATCGTAGGCAACATACGGTGATCTGGCTGACTGAGAACCTTCATCAACACGCCACAGTAATATTGTTTTCACATGGCAGCTTTAAAGATAAGGCATTTATTGATTCTGCTGCGGTACACCTCTCTCAGAGTTGGACGGTAAGGTTGTCAGCACCTCGGTTGATCTTGGCTGATTAGCTGGGCTTGCTGTAACAGTTATTATTTATGGCTGCAGATGTTAGCTTCAGGTGAAAATGGCCGACATGATTAGTAAATGTTGTGAGGCAGAATTCTTGTCCGTCCCAGCAAGTTCAGAAAATCAGACACGTGCCTCGAGATGTTGAGTTTTTTTTTAATCACTCTCAGGTGATCGCTGCCTCACTGCGACGTATCTCCTACATAAGTAACGTTATCCTCATGTCTGCTTACAATTCAAAGCATGGGAACAATGTTGTGATGTAAAGTTATTGTCCAGCAGACGGCTGACAATCAAAAATCAACATAAGCAGGAGACTCTGCGTTACGCTCTGTCTCTGCATCGACGCAGAATCTTCCACATGTACGTACTGGTGTGTTCGTCGGTCACATTCTTGTGAACGCTTTATCTCAACAATGCCTCGAGGGAATGTCTTCTGATTTGGTATAAATGTTCACTTGGACTCTGATGAACTGATTAGATGTTGCAGGTCAAAGTTCAAAGATCGCTGTGACCTCACAGAACACATTTTTGGCCATTCCTCAACAATTAATCTGATGATTACAACAAAATCTCACATAAATGTCTTATAGGATAAAATTATGTTTTATATCCAGAAGGTCAAAAACTTTAGTGTGATGTCAGAATAGTCTGCAAAACCTGGTTTGGCCGTAATTCAACGTCATGGCTCGGGACGAGCAGCTTGACTGCCGCCAGAGGCAAACAGCTGCATCATGGTCATTGTTCCTTAAATAAAGAGGCCTTTTTAAAACCTTATTTCCAAATTCTGTCTTCAAATCTAAAACTATACATTAGAAAATCCCCAGAGAATTGTGTTCATGAGGTTGTTACAGTCAGCAGCAGGTGGAGATCCACAGTATGTTTCTATCCAAGACATTTTCTGTTTACCAGTGTTGATGAACATGCTTTTATTTTGCAAAGTAAATCAGAATGTGTGTGTAAACATGTTTTGTTTTCTCTTCCTGCAGAGAGAAGATGGCTTTTTTTACTAGACCAAGGTTCAACATACCTCCTTTGCCAGCTGACGATGTATGAGAACTTGCCTCTGTATTATTATTATTATTATTATTATTATTATTATTATTATTATTATTATGTGACTAAACATGAAGTATTTGTCAAATTTTCTGAGCTCATGAAGTACAAAGTTCTTTCAACCAAGGATGTGGGCAGGATGACACGCAGATCATGTTGAAGATTAGAAGGTTTCACATTTTGAGAAGCGTTTGTGCGGCTATTATAAACATGAACACACTAGACACACACACACACACACACACACACACACACACACACACCGACAACAGCACGGCCGTTGATCTCCTCTCGGGGGAAGATGTCTCTCATGAGGAAACAGTATCTCTCTATTCCTGTATGAGTTACAGATCCTGTTGTTTGTGCTTACAAAAGGCTGGAAGACGGGAACAAAAGTCGGTTTGGACAAATTCACTGTACTGTAACTTATTTTATAGTACTTTTCCTTGAAGGAAATTAAAAAAAACGCTTCCTGCTTTTTAAGTG
Source organism: Diplodus puntazzo (assembly GCA_963678695.2). Taxonomy (NCBI): domain Eukaryota; kingdom Metazoa; phylum Chordata; class Actinopteri; order Spariformes; family Sparidae; genus Diplodus; species Diplodus puntazzo. Next base: position 6,835,685 of record OZ023163.1, on the reverse strand, counting down.
TATTTTGTAGCTTTGAACAAATAGCACTTCAATGTTTTTACATACGGTTAAATGGAACTGTCTGATTTTGTTTTCTGTTACCTAATTCTTAAGAGTTATTTACATAAAATGTCACTTTGTAATCCACTTTTATTACAGATGTCATTGTCCTTTTGTTGTTATGTTATTAAAATTAATATTATTTCATGTACTTTTCAATATATGGATGAATATATGACACATTATTCAGATTTTTTTTATGATGTCTGTATGAACATCTGCAGTGTTACCTCTTGTGAAGATAAAACCATTAAACCACATCGCGGCGCTCGGCTTTTTTAATCGGTTACCTTCCAGATGCAGCTAATAAGCAGGACTTACTGAACTGAACACACCGTATTCTGCACACACAAACGTTTTCTTTAAGTGTGTCACGGTGTTGCATGTGATTTCTCTCAAACCGCGAACAGGCAGCAATGACCCATTTGAGTCTGAAGTCGCCGATTCTTAAGAAGCCGTACCACACAGCAGGCAGGCAGCTGTGTCAGCTTCTCATCTTGATATGACATCCTGTTCGAGCCTTTCCACACGAGAAGCTAGAAAGTCACTCGAACACAGCAGTGAGGGCAGAACTGTAATTAATAGAAAAGGTGCTAAGACCTCCACATTCTCATGCCTCATTCCCAAACAGAAAAATGCAGCTCGCTGTTTGAAAGCATGCCCGCAGCCCTGCAGGCAAACAAGTCCCAGGTCTCTGCTTGCCTTCATTAACTGTCATGTCAGAGTAGGGACACGTCTTATCTAACCTGCAAACACACCGTGCACTTCTACACTTCTATTATTACAACCCAGATTATAGAAAAATAGGCCAGTGTGTGAAATGCAAATAAAAACAGAATGCAGCTATTTGCATACGGGCTTTGTTTACTGACAACAGGTATTGTAGTATTATCTTTTATACCATCATGTGTTTCATAAAGTGGTGAAACTCACTCCCGTCTTTGCTTGTGAACGACGCTGGAGGTCGTCCCTTTCATACCGTGACACTGTTACCGATGAACCCGTTCGCCTGTAAAATGTTCCAAACGGGTGTTTTTTTTTTAAGCATTCCACACGTTTCCCAGTCTTTAGAAGCTCCTGTCCCAACTTAAGTGTTGCTGGCATCAGAATGGAACGAGTGTATAATTGCAAATATCAATGAAGTCGGTGACCCACAGAGCAAAAACATCTCCAAAAGAAATGAAATTCAACATCAAAAAGCCTTGGAGAGCCAGAGTGAAAGGTTTTTAGACGTCTTTTCAACGTTTACTAGTGACGACCAAGTGAAATCCTTACAGGGTTCAGAATGTACGTTTTTATATTGTACTTTTAGATATCTAACTTTAATGACGGCCAAATTTTTATCCATGCAGCAAAATCTACTGGGTGACCTCAGCCTCAGCATGCACTTTAACAGGTCAGCTACTCATCTCATTTATTAACTTCCATGTTTTGTTCTTCAAACGTTGTAAAAACAGCCGACCCCACGAAGCACAGATCACCAAACAGACTAAAAAATGTTGCACCCTGTATGGATTTCACTAGTAAACGTTGAAATGACGTCGAAAGAACTTTGATTCTGGCTCTCCAGTTGATGAATTGACGTCTTTTGGATGTTTTCGCTCAGCGGGGAGGCAAAACATGAAATATCTTGTCTTTGTTTCACACACCGCCCTAACATTTTTGAATTCTTTTTGTTATTTTACTATTTTTTTAATCCACCAAGAATGATTTCAGCACAGAAACTTGCATCCCTGTTTTTGACTTTTCTATCATGGAAAATAGCAACTGATTAACTAAAATGCCTAGTAACGTCTTATTCACATAACTGAGTTGTTCTTGGTTGGTTTCAGTGGTTTTATTTGTTTCAGTTTGCAGTGTAAACCAACTTGGAGACACCGTAAACCTAAATCAGGTCATCTTTTGGTTCACATCAGCTGCTCTTTAGGTAATCCATCGGCTTGTAGTAAAAGAGCTCAAATGTCCAAAAACAATGTGGCCCCCCATAAGTATTCAGAAAGTCAAACGCTTTAAAAACACCTTTTTTTTTAATGAGAAAAATACATTTCAAATAATGCTGATAATATCTGCCATGTGTCATAAGAAAGCAGTAAATTCTGTTGTAGTTGCTCATCAAAATACAACAGTGACTCCCTCCAGCTGGCCGGCTGTTCGCATCAGAATGACGCCACGATGACAAAGAGAACATGGCTGCCAGGTAAGACGTGTCTGCGTTTGCTTGTCATAAATTAAATCTCTTGTGGGTCATTCTGCAAATATACAGTCATCAGACTATTAATTATGTCTGTGGTATATTTATTTACACGTCCACACATGGGTCCAAGTACAAATATGATTAATCTGTCTTTTTACAACCTGAGGTGTTAAATTCGGGGAACTGTGGATGTTAAATTGTGTTGTCAAAGACCTTGACAGGCTGTAAAGGTAATTACTGCGTAGCAGTAGCAGCAGTAAACATCAGGTGGAATACAAAGAGGTTAAAGCGTGCAGTGTGATGCACGTTTACAAGCTGCTCGTCCTCCTTTTCACATCAACACTGGCACTCTGTGCAGTTAGAGGAACTCTATTTTTACACTGTTTATCCCAGGAGTAACGTTCATGCAGCACCCTTAAAATGTAAATTGATGTAAAGTAAAACATCCAGCTCACATACTGTGTGTCCGTATGATCAGCAGTTCTCCAGTTTTTTTTTTTTTTCCAAACATTTCAGTCCAGTGTGTGTCTTCAGGGTGGAGGTCTCTATATGGGAATAGAAACGATGGTCGGTAACGGGCCGATTGGAGGAGGATTGTACTTCTCGACCCTCATCAGTCGCCGCAGGATGTCGTCCCGGTCGCGCGGCCAGCTGTAGACGTGTGTGTTTTGAAGCCAGTTGGGGACGTGACACTGTGAACACATGAAGAGAAAGAGTAATCAGACTGTTGAGGTTCATTAGAGGTTAGAGGTGGAGCACGAGTTGGTGTGGCTTCAGAAACAGCAGAAGAAGCAGGCCAACATGCACGGTCATAAAACTTACCTTTCTAGCTCCGGGGAACACGATGGGAATGAACCTGAAATTCTTGCTTCCATTCTGGATGAACTCATTCTGGAGCTACATGACACACAGGAAAAAAAAAACCCAACACATTGAAATAATAAAAAAGTTCAACATTAGGTGGATATTGGAGTCGTGATTTGGAGAAGCTGTGAACCTGTTTGTGTATGTAGACGGTGTTGAAGGTCCTCTCGTCGTTCTCCAGGCCAACAGGGGAGGCTGTCACCGTCTCATAGTACTTGGGACTGATGATGATGATGATCAGGTACTCTTTCTGGATGAGGGGACAACATAAACATGACCACTCATCAATCCTGTTTATGCTCTATTATTAAACATCTCTAGAAAAAAGTTCAGAATGGGGCAGATCTTTCTATCAAAAGTATTTTTAAGGCTACTTCCTCTTTTTATCCATTTTTATAAACTTAGAAAGACCAGGTTTTCACCTCGCTGAGGTACCGTTCCATGAAGTCTATCTTGCTTATACTCCTGAACTGCTGCTCAAAGATATCAATCTGAAACAAAGAAAGACATCAGTTAGAAAGTTTTCCTAAACAAATTACACCCCAACTGCCCTACAAAGCCTCAACACAGTAATACATATTTACCACACATGTATTTAAGACCAAAATCTGATTTATTTTGATGTATGAAAAAATGTATGCCTTGGAAATTAAACATGCAGTTACAGCTAAAAACCAAAACAAATGTGGGCGGGACTGCTAAAAAAAAAAAAAAAAAATCCTTAAGGTGCATTATTTAAGAATTCTAGTTGAAAACAATAACAAAATAACAATGGAACTAAAACTAAGAGTTTTGAAGTTATGGCCTTTATGTAAACCATGGTAAAGCACGTAACACCAACACAGCAACTGAGCCAACAAGCTAACAGCAGCTACAGTCGGCTGCAGTTGGTGGTTACTCTGGTGATGTGCTGATACATGTTTGTTTTGAGTTTGAATTTGACAAGTGGCCAATTCCTACATATTGTACCTTTAAAGCTAGCCAGAGGTAACCACGGCAAGCCTTAACATAAGACTGTTATGACAATTCATTCATCAAACTAACATCTTGGGAATTGGGTTGGTTGTGTGGCAATGAAGCAGAAACTAAACCCAGTCATGGAAATTAAAAACAGATACTTATCTTAACATTCGCTTAGCAGATCAGCTGACAGATCTGTTTTTGACTGGAATTTACAATTTGGTGTGAAATTAATGTGTTACATTAATTGTTGATAACAGGTTTATTATATATGTTAATATTTTATCACTGTATATAAGCAGAAGAGAAGTATTTTTTAACTGATACTGATGCCAAAGGCTCATACGAAAAATGTCCAAAGTCCTAAAAGACAACGATTTTAGGAATTCCTCCACACTCTGTTTATCTGTTACAGTTTTGTGATTTTATATCAACTTGTGCCAAAACATATCAAAAACCCGTACATACATGCGTATCAAAGCCGTTGTGTCGCAGCAGAGCAACGAAGTTGATGATCTCATTGACGTGCTTGTCGTTGTCCGCTTCATACGTGACAAACACTCTTCCTGTATTCAAAAGCAAATCAATTTATCAAAGTAAATCAATAAAGAAAGCAGCATACAGCAGCAGGTGATCAAATACTCTGATAATCTGCAGACCTGCCTGTCAACACTTACTCTGCTCCAGAGAGAGCGGTGTGCTACAAGGAGGGTTCTTGTCTTTCGCTGGAGTGTTGAGGTCGCTGCATGAAGTAAAAAGTTAATTTTTAATCACAGTTCAAAAACATGCAACATGAGTAAAGAGGCTGAAATGTGTCCAGCAACTCACACTTGTGTGTAACCAGCTCCAGGAAGTCTGCAGTCAACTGGAACTAAAGCAGTAAAGACAGAAGAAAGAAAAAAATCCATTACAGACTGACTGCCTTCTACTGTAAGAGCTATAATTAACTGCTCCTGTCAACCAGTATGTGCCTGTGCTGGGGTGATAAACAGTTTCAGACTTACAGTATGGGCCATAAGCTGGGTGGTGCAGAGGCCAGGGGGGGTTGTTGGGCACAGGCCCCCTGTTGAAGGCGTCCGCAGGACACTGAGCACAGCAGGCAGCGCCCTTCGGCGAGCACGAGTACGGAGGCAACGTATGGTGATACAAGTTGGCTGAAGGCGGGTTGGAGCACAGAGAAAACGGCTGCTCTAAACTGCTCATACTGGTGCTGTGTCCAGCAGGCAGGGACAGGGACTTGCACCCTGAAAGGCAGCTATCTCCAGTACAGCTGGAGAAATCTTTGTGGCTCAGAGAGGACGGCAGGCTGTTGGGATACCCCGACCAGCTGCTGGCAAAGCTCGGGTGAAGCCAGGCTCCGTTTGCCTGGCTTGGGAACGGCGTGGGCTGGCTGTACCCGGCAGGCAAGCTGCGAGGGGGATGATACGAGAAGTAGCTCAGGCCAGGGTGAGGGAAGGTGTGGTTGTATTTGTATTCCTGCTCTCTGTCCGACCTCTGTCCACTGAACAGGGGGTCATCGGGGAAGGTGGCATGCTCTGGAGGAGCGCGGTGGCCATCGGGGTTAGTTGTGGAGTCCGGCTTGTGGACGACGCTGGCTTCTCGCTCCTCCGTACTCATGGTCTCATCGTCCTCTTCAGGCGTGTTCTGCTGGCTGTTGTGGTATCTGCTCAGCTGTCTGACGTGACTGTGTGCGAGAGGAACAACATTTATCAAGATGAAATAAGATGAATATTTGTCTGTCTTCCTGAGTTTTGTAACATCTGTAGTAACAGTGTATTTGTTGTCATGGTTACCTATTCAGAGCTGAGACGATGGAAGATGGCATCATCATTAGGCCTCCTCCCGACATCCATGTGTGACTGGTTTAGCTGCACCTGAAATTCTGTAGAGGACATGAGTCAAAACAAAACTAGCCTGGCGAAATATCTGATTGAAACTACAGCAGCTTCATTCTCATTCTTTTGCATATTAACACACACCTAAGTTAACATTTAATAGATTCAGATGCACATTTTGTATACCAGCCCACACTTCTGCTAGAGTTTTTTTCTATTCAAATGAGAACACACTTTAGTGTGTGTGACACAGTGTCTCCCACACAGGGGACTTTTCTCTAAATGTCTAGTGGTTCCTACTAAGGAGACCGATGAACTCACATGTGGGAATAAGGAAATGATGCCTCTCACCGACAGAAAAAAACAGACTCATGGCGGAAAAGTCACAAACCACAAAACTTCCAGATGATAAACATTTGTCTCTGGATTTCTGAGTAATGACAGGTTTGATTCACAGCTGTGTGACCACTTAAGAAATACACATTTCTCACCCACATTCTCAAAATCTTGTGGCCATTCATACTGTTTTTTCGTTGTTGTTTTTTTGTTGTTTTTATAGTAAAGTAATGGGAAATAAAAAGGTAAATTAGCCGACAGATGCCAATTTAGATTGAACATGTACTGTGAAATGTTTCTTTTCATAACAGACTCTCTGCTCAGCTCAACAACTACTTCACATCTGTTCAGGTGGGTTTACCTTCCATCACGCACCTGATGGTTCCTGTAAATGTAAATACACACTCATTTAAAGCCTCTGTGGTCACACACACACACACACACACACATTGTTGTGTGCGCTTTCCACTGAACCTGACCCAGATACGTCTCCGGCTAGCTTTTTATTTCGAGCTGAGAGGTTAAAATAAAAAAACAACCTCCCAGTCATGATCTGTACGAACTGTTGAGACTAGAATCGGGTGTTTTAATTAGCTTGAGTTTAGCAAAATTAAGCTAGTAGCATCTTTCCACGTCAGTCATCCCGAAGTTTGACGTTATTACGATGAAAAAAGCCTCTAAATTAATAAAGCTCACTGTAAACTAGTTTTATTAAAAGCGTTATAAACCGTACACACAAGTTTAAACAGAAGGTTTTTAGTTTTTTTTTTATCAAAGTACAGGAAAATAACCATGTTGTGCAAGTCAAGTGTAATTACGTGACGTGACGTTAACTTACCGTTGGTGCTTCAGGTTCACGAGCGCCCGACAGGTAACTCCTCCGCGTTCACTGATTAACCGTTAAAAGTTCATAAAAGTCATGAGAGCTGACAGTGAAACACATCGTTCACCAGAGACAGATGACAAATATTGACGCTCTCGATGGATTCGGTCTGAACTTTGCCGCTGAGCCGCACCGCCCCGCGGACTGACTCCACCCGCCGTGTGTGTGTTTGTGTGTGTGTGTGTGTGTGTATGTAGGGGAGTGCAGCACGCACGCACGCTCTGACGCAGACACACACACATACACTCATACTTGTACAACTGTAGTTGTGAGGACCCCCAATGACGTAATGACCATCCTATCTAATATTGGGGGTGACTTCTTACAAAGTCTTCCATTTTTACTTTTTTGTTGTAACGAGTAATGTAACGTGTTACTTCTGCAGTTCAAGTAATCCAAATGTAATAAATTACTGGTGCCGTCTTTTCCTTTTCTTTTGTTGCCACAAAAAAAGAGTCCCTATTTATTGTTTTGTTTTCATGTTAACAGCACAGTTGCCAAGTCCGCTTATTATAAGCGACTTTGGGCTTGTTTTTCTGTAAAGTCGCTTATAGATATTGGTAGTCGCGGGTTGCGGGTTTTTGGGCTTGTTGTTAAAATGTTCCACTTCCTATTGTATTGCATGTCATATTGTTTTGAAGTCATGGAACTAAAACAAAAAAGGATCATAACATATAAAAACGATAATAAATACAATGATATTTCTGGATGCAGGGTGATATTTGTGTGAGTGCAAAGTGTAGTAGTCTCTATCTTTTTTTCTTCTTTTTTTTTTTACCACGAACGGAGAAGTCGCTTGTTTTGGGCTTGTTTTCATAGGCCTGCTTGCTTGTTTCTCTCGCGATATCTGGCAACACTGGTTAACAGCTGTACCACATGTTGTACACTCCTGCCCATCTGTGGATGTTATATTGCGCTGTTGTTCCTATTATTAAGGCTGCGGAGTTACTGATTGTCAGCAGGAAAGAAGGCTGTGGAGTCAACACATTCAGATTTACATGTACAGTTGGCTTCATGCCATCTAGACTAAGGACCAACTACTACTGGACACAGCCTTTCCACTAGCATTCCAATGAAAGCTGCCCAGTAGTGCATAAAGCCCAAATCACTCGACCTCCAGCCGAGGCTCTTCCGCATATCTTCCACTGAGTGCGGACACTAGAGACTTCTGACAACCAAGCTGGGTAACTTTTAGTTTAGTTTTAACGTTTAGTCCCTGACTAACTTAAATGAGGATACAATATTTGATTGTGCAGCTCTTCTAGACTATCCAAATTTTATCGGGACTGTATAGCTCAAATTATGATAGTGAAACAAGTCATTACAGGTCAAACCTATACATCAATTTACATACACTTCTTTCACAACGTTAGCTTGTGGGAAAAAAGTATTTTTTTGCCTCAGTGCATCACGTGACGTTGTAATTATGGGGTTGGCCCCAAGCAAAAAAACTGGTTTCAAAGCTTTCAGCTCTTCCTTTGGGGTTTGGTCTGAACAATGTAACCCACATGACAGACGAGAATTACAGGGGTGTTAACATAATATTTGGTAACTCTAGAATATTTTTATGTACTACTTAATTACTTAATAACTCAAATGAATTCACAATATATTTCAAAGAAAATGCTAGCAATCAAACCCATCTTTAACATTGTTTAATGTGTATTTTGTCTCTTTTTTGGGTAAAAAAGTTACCGTCAAATTTCAAGTGGAGGTGAAGAGATTCTGTAACCGTAATAGTAAAAAAATAAAAATAGCAAAAAGAACAATTAATGTGAACAACTCAATTTATAAACAAAAGATGCACAAAGCTAAAAATCTTTGCTGGTTTGGTAATATATGGTTTGACAGTAACGTCTAACTGCTGCTGTCTACTAGTTAGCTAAGTTAGCTGAGCAGCTAGCAGTCCAGCTTAAGAGTGTTGGTGTTGCTGCTGGCACACGAGTTGTGGACGGGGATGTTAGCGTACTTAATATTCTTAGACATACATAGACATCATTCCTTCACATTTATTGATAATTTAAGTTAAGGTTTGAATGTTTTCAACAATAATTCTTACATATTGCACCTTTTACCTTCCATCAGCCCTTCGGAGTTCAGAGAATAATCCAAAAGTGTCCTCACCATCCTGAATGTCCTCACTATGAAGTTACAAACCTAAGGACCTCACTCCGTAGCAAACACAAGTACACACACACTTGGTTTGTGTTTTTTGAATTATCACACAAACCCTGTTTTTTCTACAGAAGCAAACTTTCAACACAGAAGTAGATACAAGTGTTTTCTTTATTATTATTATTAACTCCTTATGTCAGTTATATATCAATTTAAGCAAAGTTTTTTTTCAAATGAATTGACATTTAGTGCATTTGCAAGCAGCAACCCAAGTTCATTCAAGCTTCATAAAAAAATAATTAAAAAAATAATAATAATAATAATTAGAAATGGTGTTATCTGAGATCATGTGAGAACATCGCAGTGTTGACTTTTTGCTGTTTGGAGAAGCAGGACTCTAGCCAGTCTGTCCGGACAGGGACAGCCTGAGTGAACCGATCCACCAGATCCTGGAGCTCCTGTTCACACAGATCACAACAGTACGATTAAACATCAAATACAGTTGTTAGGTTGTTTCCCGGGCTTTGCTTTCTCCTCAGCCTCTGCTCTTTGATGAAGGTCTTGAAAGTCTTTGGCCCCTCTCTAAATTCATCATGGTTTAAATTTTCCTCTTCCAAAACAAAAAAAGGTCCCCGCTTTGAAATATGTATAATAATGGAAACATAGATGTAAGTTTGAGGTCAGATTACTATCAGTGAAGATCAGAGAGTCACTAACCTGTGTGTGGATGCTGTTCTCCACCTCTGCAACTATGTGGGTGACCTCCGGACTCATGATCTCCTCCTCTTCTCCATCATAAGTGCACTGCCGCTAAGGAGCAGTGACATTTTGACATCATAGTGCAATCATAACACATCTGTGTTTCCTGTGTTTTTTTTTTCTTTATCCTTTCACACATCCACACAAACTGCTGCGGGTGTTCACAAGCTATAATCTGGTGCTAATTACATGCCAACTGTTGCTCTTCACACGCTTAAACATGCTCATTAGTGGATGATTCAACACCTCACCTGGAAAGATGTTCAAATGTTAGAAATACATGTTTTGACATAACTCAGTGCCATTGATTATATCACAAGTATTAATAAATAGTTTGCAATGCTGCATGAAAGGATATGTGATAAGGTAGCGGGCCAGCCTCTTCCTCTCTGATGCAGGCAGGTTGTAGAAAAACACACGGACTCCTCTCATGAAACTTGGGAGCTCTGCAGGGCCGGTGCTCTGAGAAGGAGCTGAGGGGCCAGGGGTTTCTGCTTCTGTGTCGTCACTCGACCTGTCTGAGTTATGTACCTGTGGTTGAGGGGAGGATGTTGATGTCGCAGAGGTGGATGTCTGAGCTACAGCAGTTTTCTTCGCTGTTCTGCTGTGATAGTATCTGTGTCAGGCACGTTAAGGGAAAATGACTCCGACCTTTCTTTGAAAAAGACACCCTTTTTCAGATTTAATCTGCTGACAACTTTCAAAGATACATGAAAGTGGGGATGCCTCTGGAAGCCAGATGTTTCCTGATAAGCCTCTCTGTGCCGTACCAGTTGAAGCCTTTGGTGGAGTGTCCGATGCGCGGAAGGTGTACACTTGCTTTGTGGGGAAAAACACAAAGATAATTCAGAGAAACTGTCAGTGAGGGTTTGCATGACTACAGCATTTCCTATGTTTAAGATCTTCTCGAGCTGAACTTCAGGGGGAGCAGCTTTCACAGCAGTTGTATTTTGAGGTTTGGATCATGAACAAGACATTCTGCAAGGTGAACAAAGAAAGAATCAACCTATTTAAGCTTGAATCAATCAATCTATTGGGGAGAATAACTTTAGTTCTTCAGTAACTTGTCAACAAGAATTTGTCTGTGACAGCAGCCAGATAACGCACAGCACGTCAAGAATATCCTGTCAGTCAGGTCTAACAATAAGCACAAACATCACGCCCCTCCTTTCTTTGTCCTCACAGATGCTCAATTATCAGCGTGTGTTACTGGCATGGATAACGTGGGTCTTAAAATGTCCTGATTCACTACAAACATACTACATAAAAACAATGGTGCATTTAGTTTTTGTTGAAAGGTAACGTTCACACCCAAAACATAAATGCATTGTTTTGGAGATAGCAGCCGTAAAGATGTCTGCCTTCACTCAAATAAAATGGAGCAAGTCAGAATTTGCCTTTTTTTGCAATCAAAGCATCAAAACGCATTTGAAAAACTTAACCGCAATGTTTTTTTTCAGAAACCATGACCTGGTTACTCCAAGATAATGCACAGACCTTGTTGTAAGCGGTTTTATGTTGGAATTATTTTCTTTCCGTATCACCGCGCAGATGAACGTGTGCATCTACCCATGGATGGGAGGCTCACGCTCATGAAATCACAGAATGTAAACACGGATGGCATCCTCCATGGCTGAGTTTTAGCTACCTTTGTTAGCTGTCTTCCGCACGGATGCAGAAAGAAATTAGTTTTTACCTAAAACTGCTCATGATAGGGCATGAAAACTAACAGAGGTTGTTTATTTAGTTTGTTTAGGCATAAAATAATCAATCAATCTTAGGGACTTTGATATTTAGTGCTTTGCCGTACCCTTGTTTCTCTTGGCTGCAGTGTAAATCTTCTTCAGACCGTCATCCAGAGCCGTCAGAAAGATCCCTGACAGGTTGTTGGCTCGGTCTCGTTGCTGTGCCACTATCAGGGCCAACTGAGTTCACAGAAAAGAGATGGAAGCAGGTTAAAACTTTATCGTATTAGTTGTCACAGTCTTATCAGCTGTCACTCAGTCACACCTTCACAATTCTGTCGCCACACATAGACCACATATCACACTGCTGATCATTACTACTGCAAAGAAGCGACACATATCACGGAAGAAGCTTGCATTTCCAGGCAGCAGTTTCATTTCAACAGAACTTACTTGATCCTGGCCGTCTAATCTTGACTGTTTGTCATCGATGGGGAAGAGCAGCACATTTCCAAGGTCCAAATCTGAAAGAATTTATAGGTTCACACTTAATAGGGCTTCATTCTCTAGCAAACTTTACAGAATAAGGTGTTTTAAGGCATTAGCAATTATTTTCTTTGCAATCATGGTTAATCGTACCTTTCATCTTGCCAGCCAGCTCATACTGCTTCCGTGGTTCATCAGATCTCACCTCCAGAGCTGTAAACAAGCCTCCCCGGCCCCACCGGCCTGAGTCATCTACAAACAAACAGTTGTAGAAGATGTGCTTAAGAGTCAGAACCCCTCCCTTTATCTAGTCCATCAGACATGTCGCTAGGGTAATGACAAGGCGATACATGTTTCTTACCAACACAGTGGACAATGATAGCATCTCCCCGAGCGGTGTGAGGATGAGTAACATCACCCAGAACATAGTGGATGGCCGTACTGTCAGAGTCTGTGGAACACACACTGCGGTCATCATCCTCCTCTTCTTCTTCTTCATCTTCTTCTTCACTGTCAAGAGAGGGCAGGCTCCGAGATCTGTAGCCGCATGACTCCCACCACGCCATTCTGCATAAAGGAAACATATCAAATTAAAGGAAAACTAATCTCCGTTCCACAATCCCTCCTTACCTAAAGCCCTTAGAGATGGCATTACAAACCTATGGTTTACAAAAGGTATTACAACTTGAGAAATGGAACCCTTCAGACTTTTGAAGAGCTCTCATATCAGTATGGACTACCCCACACCCATTATTTCAAATACCTCCAGGTTAGGCACTTTGATACCCCCGAACAAGGTGGCCGTCTTCAACCATTAAAAGAGCCGCCTCTAGATAAACTTGTGCGTCGTAAACAGGGAGTGAGGGGGTTTATATCCTATTTGTACTCAGGAATTTCTCAGATCATAGGTTGGGAAAAGCTAAGAGTGAAATGTAAATGGGAGGAGGACTTGGAGTGTAATTTTGAAGAAGGGGATTGGGAATCATTGTGTACTAGTAGTCAGTCCTTTTCTTTTAACTCTAGACACAAAATTACACAATACAATCTTATTCATAGAACATACTAAACCCCTGACAGATTACATAAAATAAAGTCTCAGTACTCCCAGTTTTGCCCAAGATGCAAATCAGGAATAGGAACATTGGTACATATGTTTTGGACTTGCCCCTGTCTTAATTCATATTGGGTGTCTATACTTAAAGTGCTTAATGATATTACGGGACTAACCATTCCCACAGAGCCAAGACCAATTCTCCTGGGTGACTCATCCATGATGAAAGTTAATAAAAACCAACTCAAATTTATAAGAATTGCCCTTATTACAGCAAAGAAATGTATAGCTATGCATTGGAAAGATGTATCACCACCTACATTTGCTAGATGGATGAATGAACTAACATCATGCAAACCAAGTGAAAAGATTATGTATAAAAGGTAAACTTTGAGAGTTTCATAAGATCTGGGGTGGTTTTCTAACATGTGGACGCGGAATCGACAATATAGTAATTCTTTATATTTAAACAATGTGATGTGATTGCTAAACTTGCTTATTCAATATTTGGTGCTGTTTCTAGCTTTATTTTTTGTTGTTTTAATTTCCTTTTCTACCTCTCCCTATTATTTATTCCCTCTCTGCAACAGTTTGTTCTGGGTGATTTTTGTTTTTGTTTGTCTGTTTTATGATATACTGAAGGCTCGTATTTATTCTTACTAATTTGAGTTGGTACACACTCGGTAGGAATGTATAGTCGGACCTGTAGGGGTGGGTTGGGTGGGTTGAGTGGGAGGAAGGGAGGGCAGGAGGGCGGGATGGGCTGACATGGTACTTTTTTGATATATTGTTGTACATTGTCCCTTTATTCAGCTCTGGGGTTGTTATGTAAAAAATCCAATAAAGATATAGTATGAAAAAAATAAATAAATAAAGGAAAACTGTGAGTTCAAACAAGGAAGAACTGATTTAGAGATCTTTACTTTTTCTTGTATTTCTGCTCTTGTTGCTTCTTTTTCAGGTCCTCCTGCATCTTGGCTCTCTTGGCTGCAGCCTCCTCCCTCTTCTGGCGCCTCAGTTCAAGCTCAGCCTCAGTAAGATGTTTCCTCTTCCTGGTTGGAATCTGAAGGGCTGCCAACACTGAAACCTGGAAGCACACGGAGGAAATCACACAGTTAGTCCCAGAATATTCCACAACAATCATTACATATAGAGGGGTGGTGTCAACCTTTGATTATCTGTTAAATAGAAAGATATTATCGCCCTAATAACCATTTTAATGTCTGATCTGATCATCTCTCTCCAGCACGTCCGTCTCATGTGGCGGTAACATTAGGCGACGTGCCAGAAGACACAAAAAAGGTCTGTGGCTGATTAAACTTTTTTGCTGAGGATCTTAAAAGATTTGAGGATTGTTGAACGCAATGTTTACAACCGTAACTATAAAATGTATCTGCAAAAAAGTTTACAGAATTCCTTTATACACAAACAGCAATTAATGTGTAGTGACAGTTTATTTATGATTTATATTCCTTCATGATTCATTAATGCTAATTTCAATGCAAGGACACAACAAACAAATATGACAACAGTTTCTTTTTACATATCAAAAGATTTTCGGTTTAGATTAGTGACTGAGTAGATGAAAAACCCAGTTGTGTTGAAAATCAAGCACTTTCTAATGAGTGTATTTAAATTTAAGCATATCCCATGACCTTGAAAACGTATCGGTTAAAAACTAGGCGTTTTCCAAACATCCAAGACTTTGTACAAACCATGAATAAACAACAACAATATGGTTCTTTGTCAGCAAACCATAAACACAAACCAAAACTAAACAAAATGTATATGTCAATGGACCTAAACAACAGGAGTCCTGCAAGTCCTTTAAAAAGGTGATTAAACAATTAGTGATCTACAATAAAAATATAATGTGCCCACGTGTTTTTAAAGGATTTCATGGCCCATCCAGAACTTTCCCTGCAGCCCAAAGCTTTTACAAATAAATTCGATGTTTGAGCCCAATTTAAAAACATGTTCCTGTCAGTCTGGGGTGAAGGAGACAGTCTTACTCCAGCTTTGTGTCGTAGAGCTCGTCCTTCTCCTGCAGTTTTCTGGAACGCATCCAGCTGTTCCTCCAGCAATCGGTCGAAACTCTTCTGGTCTTCGGTGCTGGGATCCTTACTGTAATCTTTCCCCTCAAAGTAGTACATGTGGTCTGAGGATGGGACAACATGAGGGTGAGTAAGCAGAGTGAGTGCTGATGATGTTTGGAAAGATAAAGATGAAATCTGTTGTGTATTTTCATGTGTGGTTAAGCTTCTCACAGGGTGAAAACCAAAAGTAAAAGTGAGATCTTTCCAGTACATGCCAGAATAACCCGTTTGAGGTATAAACCTACTTTGTCCGTCCGAATCAGAGATGTTTTCTTCCTCCTCCACTTCCTCTTTGAGTGAGGTGAAGTCTTCATCAGCCACCCACTGACCGTCACGTGATGGACCGAGGATCTGCTCCAGTTTCACGTCCTGTACAGAGCTCTCTTCTGATGATAAAAGCTTATCCACCCCAAACTTTAAGACGTCACTCAGCTGTCAGGAAACATGAGAGGTGACTGGTGACAGTGAGCGCAAAGAGGGTTGAAAGGGTTTTGTATTAAAAGTGGAGCGGGACACTGGGGACTGCAGGATTCAGAGAAGACAGATAATGGCATGGTGTTTCAGAGCGAGTTGACAAACCTGCAGTCCTGCAGCAGCTGACTGAGCCTGGTCCAGCAAAGAGAAGCGTCCCTCCTCAATAACAGTGTTGGTGAGGTGCAACTTGGATACAGCACGGGAGTACATTATCTCCTCCACAGTGTCTCTAGCCAGAAGGCGGACTACTTTCACAGGCCTGTAATGAGTCACAGTCAATCAGAGATCAAAGGTCTTCATCACCTTTTTAATATCATACTTCCATTAAGCTGAGAGAGATTTTAATAAGCAGGGTCAATATCAGTTCAGCAGAGGGTGAGATTTAGTCCCTGATACAGCATCTGCGTCAAGCTTTAAAGCCTTTAATGCAGCTAAATCGCGTCTTTCATTACACTGTGTCAGCCTTTTAAATGCCTTCTCTTTCAAACAGCCTTCACTCAGTTTACACCCGGATTCCCAAAAAGTTGGAAAGCTGTGTTAGACGTCAATACAAATAACTAAATGTAATCATTTGTGAATTCACTTCTCAAGTTGCCAAACAGATGTTTTTTGAGAATTCCACAACTTTACAAGTTTTTTGTTGGCCGTGTCCCAACGTGTTTAAACATATTGGCATCAAATTAAAATAAGCATATATTTACAAATAACGATGAAGTTGATAATAAAATTCAATGCATTGATTTTCCTCCTTTTTTTCCTCCAAGGATTTCAAGTTCCATGAGAACCCTGAGTATAACAGCTCAAGGCTACATTAGCTGCTACTCGTTGAACACACCCAAACCCCGACTGACTGCCTGCAGTTGAACTGCATCGGGTAATGCTGGCACAAAGTTTTGACTGACAGTTCTGACAGTTACAGGAGTGAAAGGCTCAAGTAGTGGGGTACTCTTAATGGTACTGTCAGGATATTCTCCATGCTGAGTAAAGTTGTGGCACACCCCTTTAATTAAGGTGCAATAACCGGCTGGGAATAATTATTCACACACCTATTCTGACCAATCCGGTGGCAACGTGCAGCAGCTTGCAGGTCATTTTGAGGGTTGAAGTCACTGTCCATGAAAATGACCGTGTCAGCAGCTGTGAGGTTCAAGCCCACTCCCCCTACAAAGACAGATAATCAGGATGCCGAAGCACAATGTCTGAAAACTCTGCACTTTGAATTTACAATCTTATTATCTACGTGCTTATTTACTTACACAGCTTCAAGCTTTACACACAAAAAGCGACAATCTGTGACAGGAAATTAGGTTTCTCTCATCTTACTTTCACAGTGCGTATGAGACATGCTAAGACAAGCTGCTGGCCTTATTTACGACAGTGTCATCCTGCCGCAGCTCTTATCTCTGTGCCATCACCCCCCTTTTCTCTCTCAGCTACTTCTAGGAAGCCACCTATAGATTTTTATATGTGGGAGCGCTTGCAATTGCAGCTCAGTCACCGTTGACTTACCAAATTACTCTGTTATCTGCAAACTAGCCACAATGTTATTTAGAGGGTTGTAAGTAATCACTTAATGCATTTTAAATGATTACTCTTACCACACACTCATGTTTATGAGCCATTTATGTGACAAAAGAGGCTCCAAAATTAAACGTCTCAACGTGTTTCTGATGAATAGGAGAAAAGAATAATACAAATTCTGCATCTCTGATATGTTAAAAAGGACAATATGAACATTACTGAAACTTGATCATGTTCAGTTTGATCCTACACATGACACAATTGTCCTTCCTGTTCATGGTTTAGGTTATAGGTTTCAGTCACCTGCTTTAGTGCTGAGAAGAAACACAAAGACGTCTTTGCTGCTGAAGTTCTTCACCGCTAGATTCCGTTCCTCTCCTCGGACGGACCCATCCAGACGTTCATAGCTATAACCTGATGAGAAAAGCTCAATTTAGCACTTATATTTGTGGAGAAAAACAAAAACACATACAGCTAAATGAGTTGAAACAGACAGTTAAGTCAGTCAAAGTAAGGTTCTCCCCCTGTTTACCTCTATACTCCATGTAATCCTGAAGTATGTCCAGCATCCTCGTCATCTGAGAGAACAGCAGGACCCGATGACCCCTTCACCACAAACATAAAGACAGAAATAAAGTTAAACACTGTTTATGGAAGAGTAACTGACTTCAAAAACATTTGCAGGCACAATGTGCCTAAGCTGCCACCAGGTGGAGCCCAAAGACAAGTAGTCTGACTGACCCTTTGTGAAGGTAAGTCAGCATGCTGTCCAAAAGGCACAGTTTCCCACTGGCTTCAATGAGATGCTCCCCCATCTCAAAAGGCTCCGGTTCCACCCCTACACAACAAACAGGAAACAACTTCTGAGTATGACATACTGTATGCTTCCACAGTAGGTACATCTCATCTACCATTACTGACATCAGTCTTGTTCAGCCTTCATTTATCAGTGAGCACATCTCACCATCGAACAGGTACGGGTGGTCAACACACTTTCTGAGGTTCATCAAGATGTTCAGCAGCCGCGTCTTCTGATCATTTCCAAAAGCCTCTGAAAGCAGAGAGTCATGAGAAGTGAGTTTATGATGATTTAGGCATCAGAAAAGTGGATTCTGCAAAGGTTTAGCACCATAGTAGAACTAAACCGACAGTATATGGGAAGCTACTTTGAAAGCAGTAGAGAAGCAATGGCAAGGTAAATTATGATAAAACATCCCTTCCTCTCTGGCCCAAACTGTTGGTAGCTACAACAAAAAAAAAAGTAGTTTAACTATCTGAATCACTACGCAAATATGAATGTAACTGAACCACCAGTAAGCTACTGTAACATGTAGTTTAATAACTGGCTTTAATTACATGTAGTTCACTCGACCTGACCCCCGAAGTCGGACTAATGCAATAATAGTGGATATTAGAAGTTTCTGCTGGGCCTTGGTCCTGAGAGGACAGTTGCAGATCTGTATCAGTTCAGGCCACTGATGGGGACTTGATGAAAAAGTTCAGGGAAGAGTGGATGGACAGTGTTTTAAGAAGATTTTACTCAGTCCAAAAACGCTGATTAGCGCTGTACTAATGGTGCAGAAGCTAAAGCTTTCAACATTAAAATGAACCATTCTTTAGCAAGTAAAAAAACCAATAACTAGATGCTGGCTTCTTAGAGAACCTCCCACCCTGAACCAATAGAAAAATATAATAAATGACATATACAGCATGGAACGTATAACTTTCATTTTGAGATTACAGAAAAAAAAAGGGGAAAGAATACTGGGCTAAATGGGTTACATATTTAGCCGATGCAGAGTGTGACGGATTAAATGGTTGTAAACACAGCTGCAAACGAAAGTGTATCATTCTGTGGCAAGCACTTACTGTAAGTGCATCACTCAATGTGAATGGATGCATGTACATGACCTCATGTTTGTGTTATGAAAAAGAAAAAAAATAAAGTATAACATTTTTTTTTTTTTTAAAATGAACCATTCTTTGTGTATTTTGGTTAGAACTCTTGAAATTAATAAAGATCGTTTGTTATGTTAAGAGTTTCTACTTACAAGACAAATGAGTATTGACTTATATATATAAGAATCTTTAAACTTTTCAAATGTCGATACTTTTATCGGTCTGAAAAAAACAAAACAGAAAAGACAGCATGATTGGACTTTAGACCACAGTGCACACGTCTCACCCAGATCCTTCATCAGAACAGCTTTGTAGTATTTCTTCTGCAGAGCCGACATGCCGTGGTACATCACCAGCTCTGTCTTCTTCGGCAGATCTACGGCCACTTCCGACTTGACTCTACGGAGCAGGAAGGGCTCCAGGACGCTCTGCAGCTCAGCAGCTGCAAACAGAGGAACAGCACGAGGGACTCAGCGTGAGCAGTTACCATGACTACCTGCTTAAAGTCCAATACCTGAAATAAATCACAAATTGTATAGTCATATTTGACAGGACCTTATCTTTCAAAATTGCCTTGAATAGGATGCATGTTTGGATACACGTCACTTGAAACCTAAATAACTGCTAAATGTTATCTATACTTTGTCCTGTGATGATCATGTTACATCATTTAGTAAAACAGAGACTCGTCATACCAAGAGCTGGTTGACTCTGCACGCTGGAGTAAGTGTCGAGGAAGCTGTCCACGTCATCAGGTGTGAAGATGCTGGGCTGAATGAAGCTCAGCAGGGAGTAGAGCTCCTGCAGGTTGTTCTGGATGGGGGTTCCTGTCAGCAGGACTCTGAAGCCAACTGAGAACTACACAAATAAAGTATTGGGGGGGGAGTTAAAAACAATCCTAATAGTAAGAAAAATGAAGAAACACATGTGTTACAACTCAAACCAGGTGAAACTCTATACCTGTGTCAAGGTTTTGTGCAATAGTGAATTCTGATTCTTTAGTCGGTGAGCTTCGTCCACCACAAGCACCTTCCACTTCCACCTGAGGAGCAGAGTGACTCTCTGATTACATGGAAACATTATTAATGACATTATGAGATTACTTCTCCTTATGATGAGGTCCATAATGTCAATCTGAGAACACACTCACCGTCTCAAGAATGAAACATCTTTGAGACACAGCTGTAAATAACAGAACAATAAAAACCATGTCAGTTTCAACCAAGATAAAAGTTTAGATCATGTCGTTCTCACAGATTGTCCACAGACCTCATATGTAGTGAGCAGAACATGAAAGTCCTGCGTGTTTGTTTCCCTCTGCAGCTCAGCCCGTCTCTCTTTGTCTCCCTTGTAACACAGCACAGTCAGAGAGGGGGCAAAGCTGTAACCACGTAAAACACAAGTGCAGGATTTTATACATGGACGGTTTTAAGGGTAAACAATCAACTTACATATGCAGTATGTACGTTTATTTGTGATCATACCCTTCCAGCTCCGTTCTCCAGTTCTCCATGACAGAGAGCGGGCTCAGCACCAAGAACGGGCCTTTCTTCCCGAGAGCTCCTGACATGTACACGAGCAGAGAGATCGTCTGAAGGGACAAATTATCATCATGAATTCTTTACATAGAGTTAGATGATATATACAGACTGATGTGATTTATGTTCAATGCAAAATAGGGGTAGGATACAGTAGGTTTAAAAGAACAGACAAAGTAAACACAGAGTCATTTAATTATACAAATAATAATAACAATTCAACTGCGTAGCTTCCATCTTTCACTATCCAACAACTGGCCCAACAAAACCCAACTAGTCAAATAATCAGTGTTAATTCAATTTGATGGATTTCTGCCCATCTCTGATTGTCAGTTAATACATTTTTAATCATTTCAATTCTTCACGGCGATTAACCGATCGATGATTAATCATTAACATCCCAAGCTGCCCCAAAGCCAAAGGTGATCAATTTGTCATATGGCTTGTAGTGGCAGATTAGTTCTAAATAATAATGCACTTTGTCCAAAATAAAAAACATTATCAACAAAATCAAAATCAAATAAAGAGCGAATCTTGCGCAGGGTTGTGACAAAACAATTCTCCAGTCATTTTTATACGGTTTTGCGGTTTATTTTCCTTTTTGAGTAGCAACAATTGACAATGGCGTCTGCGTCTCTCTTGTCCTGTCACCCTGGTAAAAAACCATAAACCCTTCCCACTACCTGCCTCGTCATATATATAGATTCACCTGTGCCAGTACCTTCAAAACAAAAGCCTAATCAAATATTAAAAATCACAAAAACAATGCTACCAATATTGTAATCAAACTAATTAACTAACTTGTACTAACAAAATAAATAAATAAATGTTGAAATTATACTACAAAACAATTCCAAACCTAAAGATACTGCATTTACATAAGAGAATAAAAGGATCAAATAAATTACTCTACCCAGTAAAATTGTAATGTAACATATTACTTTAAAAAGAAGGAAACTGATAATATGCAATATACTGCATTTTTCAAAAGTAACTTGCCCAGCACTGGTTATAAAGGGAGATTGATGGATCTCATACCTGGCAGGTTTTTCCCAAACCCATCTCATCTCCCAGGATGCATCCCTGCTGGTTCTTCAGGCACTGAGTTAACCACTGCACACCATCCAGCTGATAAGGTCTCAGCTGGATCCCTGCGAGCAGAGCCAGCGCAACAGTTCATCACCCATTTACACATCATTTGATAACAGCAGGTCGATAAACTCCCATCACAAGTAATTTCAAAGTTAAACATTGTGTAAAGTAGCAGCTAGCTAGTTCGTGTTAGCTTAACTGTGAATGGAACTTTAAGCTAACAAAACTTTCCGTTGGTTCAGTTAAAAGCCTCCGTTACCTCTCAAACCCCATTTCCGTACGTCTCTTTGACCCACAGACGTCTTCTTCTTCTCCGCCACGCTGTTTTGTATTTTCAGTAAAATGTCCGACATGTTTCCGTAGCGGCAGGGTTGACATGTACACTAAACTCGCCCCAGGACAGACATGTTCAGACGAGTGACCGCTCGGTGTTGTCATCCAGTCCAGCTGCACTTCCGGGATTGGGGTCACGTGGGGCTGGGAGAAATAAAAAGGCGCGTCATGGAACCGCGCGCTTATGATTAATGTAAACATGAATGAAAACACGCAGGATTACGTCATATACATTTGTTGTAAAACATCTTTATTTCTTAAAAATACTGTCACTTACATCACCTAGATCAGCAGTCAGCAACCTTTATGATGATTATATATTTTTTTTTAAAAGTTGTGATTTATAATGAAGGTAAAACAGCCTAAAAAGTCTAAATAAGCCTATCAAGATTATTAATATACTAAATGAGCATTAATTAATATGTTCATAGTGCTTATAAGGTACTTTGCATTTCCATTTCAATGATGCATTTATGAAATATATAACTAGCTTACAATATATAGAAATAGAGTAACAATACAGAACTATATAATACAGTCTTCTTAAGTCCTCCCTGTGTTTGTGAAAATGTACAAAATAAAAAGTATTGATTATAAATAAAACATTTTTAATTGTTTATTTTATTATTTTTTTTTTTTTACTAAAGTCCTTTTCAGTGTGATGTAATCCTTCTTCTATCCTCAGTCACATGCAGCAATCAACCCTCAGGCTTGAGACTAAAACACAATGATAACAGCTCAGGATCTCGCAATTAATTGACAAAATCATAACATAATAGAACAGATTCAATTCTGTGTGAATAAGGCTAAACATTTTTACTGTCAGCCTAAAACGGTGATGATCATAAAAAAAAATTAAAACAAAAAACAAAAAACATATCCATGTAAAAATGTCAATGCCAAATGGAGCCAATGTAGACGGTCCACCTGGAAATAAATTCACACAGATCAGACAGCCAGATGGTATGAATGATGTTTTCATTCTGAACATTTTAGCAGCTAATTTTTGTAAACTGTGCTCAAAGGACAAACCTCAGTAACATGATGTAAGAGACTGTCGCTCTACCTGCAAACAAAACACATTTTGTGTCACAATTTAATATTTTTACTGTATTTCAGACTTAAAACCATGAGGACAAATTGTGACTCACCAGAGAATCAACACGATTGTCAGGATGTAAAATAAAAGAGCAAGTCCAGCCCTCTTCCACTGCAAGAAAAGGGATGGATCTTAATCAATACTGCGTCATATTCTTTAATTAATTTATAATTTGTACGCTAACCCAGAGTTGGCATCACTCTGGTCCCCTTGATTAGAAACCTATGAAATTTTTGAATCGGATTTTGGACCATCGGCGAAAGAAAGCTCTGTGGCAAACACACGTTTATGACGTTGATGAAGGTTCTCATTCATCCAAGATGTGTTTCAGTGTGTTGAAGACGTTTCACCTCGCACCCAAGAGGCGTCTTCAGTTCTAACTAACTGGAGGAGGAGTAGCAGGCTTTTAAACTCCGTGTTCAGGTTTGTTCAGAGTCGTTAACCCAACAAGTCAGCGACCCACACGTGTCCTTAACGACTCTGTAAGGACACTCAGGGTTTAAAAGCCTGTAACTTCTCTCCAGTAAGAACTGAGGAAGTCTCTTGGATGAGAGCTGAAACATCTTCAAGAAACTGAAACCAGTCCAGTTGCTACAATACAGCACTTACAACAAGTTTATGATACTTAAATGTTTTGTTCAGCAAGATAATCTTCACAGATGAACACCACTTTTGTGATTTTCAAAGCATAAATTAAATTGCTAGAAGTAAAAAGCTAATGTTAGCCTGTAAACAGACTACACTGCAAGTCATACTACACAATTACTATACATGTTTTCTGTAAATTGACCAACTTACATGTTGTAAAGTAGGAGTTAGAATAGCCATTTTTTTTAAAAGATGCAAGCACTTTTAATACAATTGTGGGACATTTAGTGATGTATTTTATATCATAGAACAAGACGTGTAAATACTTTAAGCCTGTGAAAACCACCACAGACCTTATTTCAGGCATTTAAGTCAAAACCCATTCAAAAAAACTAGACTTTGAGACGAGGGAATCTGAAGTGCAGACATGCTAAATGATTTCTGGGTCTTAGGACTCGTCAGAAGTAAATCTCTTTAAGCTCACTCACCCAGAAGACTGCGAGGAGAGTCAACAGAAGACATATCTAGAGTGATGAAGGGACAAATGTCAATAAGACATGGATTCGTGTTTTTTAAAAGATTGTTTTATAGACGTGAAACAGTAAAAGGAAAACTCAGCAGTTTGTTTTGTGCACTTACAATGATGGCCAGCGGTCTTGCTTTGTCCCACATCCACGTCAGCTGCTTCAGTGGTCCCATCAGAAAATCAGACAGGAACCTAGAATAAAAAACATGTTAAAATGTAAATTAGTTTAAGAGACTGTACTCAGTTTGTCTACGCTGCCCACATCGATGCTAACTACTGGCTTTTTAATACAAAGAGAGAAAATCGCCTCAGTTCCATCATTAGCTGCTTGAATCTGATTAGTCTTTACTTTGGTGGGCACTGACCTGCAGAGCACGTTTCCGATTAATCAGTTATCAGCTTTTTTCTACAGCAAACTGTTGTTATTATAACAGCCTTTAAAATCCACTATCTCTAATCGTTTTCTACCTTTACTTAACAAAACCTCTCAAATGGGATGAATAACGGATGGCACCAGCAGACAAAACACATCTTATGTCATAAAGTGTTTTTTTCTATTTTTTTTATTACTAACCAGTAAAACAAAAAGCCTCCAAGGATGCCAAATAACAACGCGAGTCCAAAGCCTGACCCCTGTAAGAAAAAAAAACTGCTGTTAAAGAGAGATGAGACTTTTTAGTTTAGTCATAAATCTCTGTCTGCTAAACTCACTCACCAAGAAGGCTGCACAGAGAGTCAACAAGAGGCCCGTCTAGAGAAATGAAGTGAGACAAACATGTCAGTGTCAGTCAGTTAATGTTTGGCCCTCATGTTTTATCGATGATGACAGAAAAGTAAGATTCTGTGTTTACCCTTTAGAAGTCTGTAGACTGAAGGTTAATCAGGCCGTACAGACATGAAACAGTAAAAGGAAAACTCATTTTGTGCACTCACAATGACGGCCAGCGCTGTCGATACGGCACAAATGCTTTTCACCAGCTGCAGTAGTCCCATCGGAAACTTGGAGCGGTTAGACACAATCCTAAAAAAACACGTTAAAATGTAAATTCTTTCAAGAGTCTGTATTCGGTTTGTATACGCTGCCCACACAGTACAAAGTACTCCTTGAGAGGAAATCGCCACAGTTCCATCGCCAGCCGCTTGAATCTGATCAGTCTTTATTTTTGTGGGCAGTGACCTGCAGAGCACGTTTCCAAAAGTGTTTACGGGCCGATGAATCAGTTATCAGGTTTTTCTTGCTAAAAACTGTCGTTATTATAACAGCCTTTAAAATCCACTATCTGTTGACCTCTAATCGTTATCTACCTTTGCACAGGTGGTGATGGGCTGGAATGAGCCAGAGACATGAGACTTTTTGTGTGTGTGATATGTTACATCAACGTAATCATACAAAAGAAAAACAGCACATTTTGTTATTATTTTAACAGTCTGAGAAGTTTATACTACTGGTTCAATCATTTCTGCACGAAAGTTCCATTTCACCAGGTTCATTTTATATCATTAGTTAAGTTTCTAATTAATTCATTTGATATTTTGTATATAATATATAATACAACTGCATTTTCCTCACATTTTACATACTTAACATTTATTATTTTCATGTAGGAAACAATTTGTAGTTGACTGATAGTTGACCAAACTTTCCTTATTAAAATAGTTAATTTGTTTTCAGTAAATGTATGCAAATGTTACTTTCCAGCTCACCAGTTAGCCATGATAATAGTTGTGTTAGACGTACAATGGTTACAATATAGTTAATACAGGCGGCGGGGAGGTCGGTGGTACGTTTAGTTGGGGGCGCCAGATCAAATTCTGCTTAGGGCCCCATAAAGTGTTCGTCTAGATCTGCATTATGATGATGAAATAAGTGTGTGCTTGGTTTTCACTCCTTCTTTAAGCTTTGAGAAGCCTGAAACCTGTTTGTGAAGTTTTATTATGTTTTATGAATCTAATGCTACTGTCCTGCGTTCATTTACGCATTAATTCATCTTTGTGTTGTATTGCAAACCAAACCCGTACTGAGTGGGCATAATCAATATGTACACAACTCAATCGGCTCAGTGAATGAAGCATAAAGAGGAAAAGTAAACATTTTTGGAGATGAAGTGTGAAGCATGTGTGTGTGTGTGCAGCAGGAAGAGTGTGAAGCAGAGACAAGGCCTCACTTTTTGCAGGTCTCCATCATCTTCTTCATGGCCTCCCTGGAAGGTAATTCACATAGATCAGACTTCCAGACAGGAAACAAAAGACATTTTGACTCTGAACATTCCAGCTCGCTTTGAATAAAATGGTGTTTAGGTGACAAACCTCACAGATGGAATGGACGACTGACTGATCCTGCAGACAAAACACATTTTATGTCATTATTTTCTCATTTTTAAAATTAAAATCCATTAAATCAAATTGTGACTCACCCGGTACACAACAAGCCTCCAAGGATGCCAGATAACAAAAGTCCAAGTCCAAACGTCGACCACTATAAAAAAAATACAACAGCTGAGAGATGAGACGTCATCACAAATGTATTAGTCAGTTACAAATGATCATAAATCTCTGTCTGCTAAGCTCACTCACCAAGAAGGCTGCACAGAGAGTCGACACAGAGGCCCGTCTAGAGAAATGAAATCAGACAAATGGAAATAACATTATTTACATCAATTTATTTGAACATGTTGGTTAATGTTTGGTCCTCATGTTTTATCGACGATGACAGAAAGGTAAGAATCTGAATTCACCCTTTAGAAGTCTGCA
The DNA here is from genome assembly GCA_963678695.2 of Diplodus puntazzo. Taxonomy (NCBI): domain Eukaryota; kingdom Metazoa; phylum Chordata; class Actinopteri; order Spariformes; family Sparidae; genus Diplodus; species Diplodus puntazzo. The sequence continues at coordinate 6,808,561 of OZ023163.1, read as the reverse complement.
GACTGAAGGTTAATCAGGCCGTACAGAGATGAAACAGTAAAAGCAAAAATCAGCAGTTCATTTTGTGCACTCACACTGACGGCCAGCGCTGCCGATTCCTCATACATTGCTTTCCCCTGGTTCACTAGCTTTATCAGAGGCTGAATGCTGTTTGACAGGATCCTAGAAGAAAAAATGTGTTAAAATGTAAATTCTCTCAAGAGTCTGTATTCAGTATTTCAGGGTCGCTGTCATCAGAAGTTGCTGAGGAAGTCAGATTCTCAGCAGCAAGGCGACAGAGTGCCAGAGATTCGTCCTGAGATGCTGAAGGCTGCGGACATTGTTGGGCCGTCTCGGTCAACACGCCTCTTCATTTTGGGACAGAATTTTCTTTAGGCGTGCTCCAATGATTCTACGTCGCCTCTTTAGGAAAGTTTATGCCAGAGTGCTGGAAAGGAGGCTCCAACTTTTAATTCAGGAGGAACAAAACGGATTCTATCCTGATTCAGTCTTTTGCAACCATAAAGAAGAAAAGACACAAAGACAAGGTCTTACTCTGAGCAGGTCTCCGCCATCTCCATCATGGTGTCCCTGGAAAGTAATTCACATAGATCAGACATCCAGACAAACGACATCTTGATTCTGAACTTTTCAGCCAAATAAATGGTGTTTAAATGACAAACCTCCGATTCGGGATGTATGTCAATAGGTACCTACGGACAAAACACATTTTATGTCACAATGCGATATTTATTTCAGATTAAATTCCATTAAGACTCATTATGACTCACCAGATGAATGACAAGACTTGCAAGATGCAGAATAACAAAGCAAGTCCAGCACTCTTCATCTGTAAAAAGAAAATACAACTTCTGTCAAAGAGAGATGGAACTTCATCACAAATGTATTAGTCACTTGTCAATGATCATGAATCTCTTCTTCTGCTAAACTCACTCACCCAGAAGGCTGCGCAGAGAGTCGACACGAGGCACGTCTAGAGCAATGAATGGAACAAATGTAAATAACATCCTTTATCAATGATAACAGAATCAGTAGGATTCAGATTTCAGGTTGTGAATTCAGACACAAGTCACTTAATCCCATTTAAAGATCGATATTCATTGTTTTCTTTTGTGAAGGAACAATGACGATGAAGTCCTCCATCATACCTCCTCATATTTTCCTTATTAATTTCCCTTTAGCAGTTTGAGGTCAAATACACATGAAACAGAGCAACAGGAAAAATAAGTGATTAGTTCCATTAACTCACCATCACTGCTGCCGTGGCGTAAACTCTTGTTTCGTCAAACATCAGTGCCAGCTGCCTCTCTGGCTCCATCAGAAACACGGTGCTGTGTGAGAGGATCATAACAAATGTGTACAAATATAAAATCTTTAAAAAGTCTGTATTCCTAATATGTAAACACTGCTCACAATGATTCTAAGTAATGGTCATATTGTTTTAAAACCATCCCAATTTCCCCATCAGCTGCTTGGTTGTCACTGCTGTGGACACTGACCTGCAGACGGCACATGTGTTTCCAATAGTGTAAAACACAGTGAAGAGACTGAGCCCAATCAGAGGGAGACACAGCATGTACACTCCCTGCAACACAGACATGGAGACAGGTGACGTGTGGCTTTCTGACAGAAACTGCAGGTGTAAAACAGAGCTGGCTGCTGCTGACAACATGATGCTGAACATCACATCGGGACACATCAGCTCTCCCTGTGCATGTGTGTTGCAGCTGTGTTGCCCTCTCTGGACTTTGCCTTTGATAGTAATCAATAAATATGACTAAGTGGTTTTCTTTATTTGGCAGGAGAGGGAGCCTGGCAGAGACAGTGTAAGTGATGGAAACTGCCCCTCACATGTTGTGCGTATGCTCTTCGTGTATGTGACATAATCTAGGCATACAGACATTTAAACTGTAGTGAAGTGCCGGTGTGATGCGGATGTGAATGTCTAAAGGTCGTTTTCAGGTCGACTTTAGCGCGTGTCGCGGTAGAAACAGGCCAGACTCTGAATCTCTAGATGACGCGTCTCATGCATCCAGTGTGAACGAGTCTGACCTCCTCACATGGAAATCAAAAAGCCAGAGGTAAGGCCAAACATCCAGCCTGTCCAGCCTGTTTCCGTTCATAACAAGTTAGACGTTCACAAGACGTGCTGCGTCACGTCAAAAATCAGTAAAGCCAAACTGATGTGCCACATGCGTAATTGCGCACAGCCCTGTTAGCGGGGAGGCGCACTTGGATCGTTTCTTAAAGTGCAGGTGATGTGATGTGTTCCTCAGTAATGACACGTATTATTTCACCCCACCAGCAGCTCATCTGATATTAATCACAATGTTTAGTTTTATGACCCGGACCGCTCGATCCACAGATTTTCCGCGGTGTCCATGGAACACCTGTGATCCGCGCATATAGTGTAAACCTCCACCTGGAAATTAGATTGTGATGAACCGGATGGCTTAAAATAAAATTATTATTTATTTTGCAGTTATTCTCAGTACTCTGCGTTATTTCTCCTGCTGTCTGTGCCCCCACTTTATAACCGATCCTGCCTTTTCTAGCTGTTCGAATATCTTATAACAGTTTTGCTGGATGATCACTTTATTTTCCTCAAAGTCTGATCTCTGGAGAAACTCTGAACAGCTGGATCTGCATCTGCTTTGCTGTCTGGTTTTGCGGTTTTTGTGAGTTCAGTTCCTGTTTTATTCTGCCAGTCGTATCTCTCACTGGACATGTCGGGATGCGATGATGCACCTGCTGCTATCCTGAATATTATTTTTTGTGCAAATGAAGCTTCTGTTATACACATTAAATTTCTTCACAACCCTTAAAGTTCAAACTGTGGCTGTGATTTTCTGTCTGCTACCTGTTTAACACACAGATGCCTATGAAGAACAAGCTGCAGCCTGTATTTATACTGTGTACTGTGTATTTATACTGTGTACTGTGTATTTATACTGTAGATAGTGTCGGCTCAAAGGCACAGGAACCATTTCAAGTGACAGAAAACGTGTTCACACTCCACAAGTGTTTTTTTTTATGTCACCTCCATGAGGACCAGTTTCCTTCTTGTGCTCTGATGTTGTTTCACTTTCTCTCTTGCTCCCCCTCAGACCCACCACCCTCCTTTACTCGATCTTTCAGGTAAAATCATGTATAATAAAAAATAAACATGTTTATCTGTTGTTATCAAAGTCAAACTCCATGTAAAGTGATGCAACAACAGTCTGTGTAAACACCAACTCGTGGATGAGCCTCAGCATCTCAGTGACGCAGTACACAGCCATCCTGTTACAGCCTGGAGCACAAACTTATAGATTTACATTTAGATTACCGCTGACATTTTGTATCGATCCTTACCAAGACTAAGCACACAGCCGCCACCACGGAGCAGGAGATGAATCCCGTCATACGTTTACCCCATCCTAAAGTGGAGGCTTCATTAGCAGTCTGCAAAAAAAAACGCAGATTGATCACTATTTATTATTAGCACTGAAGATATTTTTCAAAGTTTGTGTTTAGTTTTTACCGATTTTAATTTGTCCATAGCTGAAGATCCTGTATGAGTTCGGCTGGGGTGCTGGAAGAATCTGTTTCTGTTTCTAGCTGAGTGAGAACATGTGTAAGTTTCCTCAGATCTGAGAAGATTGATAACTACGTCACACGGCTGCTGGCACACCCACTAAATAACTGTATGAGTGTATTTGCTGCTGGCGTGTCAAGATATAAACCCCCCAAATTAACAGCCAAAAACTCAATGGCCTGGTCTGTGACTGACAGTTTGGGTAGAAGCAACAAAAACATTTTGCTGCAAAAAGACACATAAAGTCAGTGAGGTATTGTTGATGATTAATTGTAGAGTATCACAGCCAAGTTGATTGTCAGAGAAACATTGTTTCAAATAAAATGTCAGTGAAGTTAATCAAATCATTTTCTCAGTTTATTTTTCAATGCACACGTTTAATCAGCTTCTATTTGGAGTTCATTCTTTCATACCAGCTGCGACAGTCTGGAGTCATCAATTAAAGCAGGAACTACCAGAGAAGTGGTTTAAGGTTGTTGTTACCTTTTATTCTTAGTCAAACAACGCCTCCATCTTTGCAGTACTTCTCTAGAAGTACTGCGTCAAAATTGAGTCCTCCAGCTGCTCAGGAGCAGACAGCAGTCACCTTTACTTCTGACTGCAAGTGAATTTGAAATGGACAATATGTACACTATACACACACACACACACACACACACACACACACACACACACACAGAGAGAGAGAGATATACATCAATATCATTCCTTTAGTGCTAATTATTTCATCTGTGTACTGATTTAAAGGTTCAGTGTGTAGGATCTGAGGGCAGAAATGGAATATAATATTCCTAATCATGATTTCATTAACGTATGAAACTGAGTATCGTTGTGTTTTCTTTACCAAAGAATGAGCCTTTTATATCCACAGAAGGAGCCAGATGTTGCACCACCATGTTTCTACAGTGGCCTCTCATGTCTGTGTGCAAAATATAAGCCTACAGCCAGCTAGTTTAAAGGGTGACTCCACCAATTTATATATGAAAGTATGTTTAAAGGTTTTGGAGACTACTACTACATAGGTGAAAAAAACCCCAGTATAAATCCTTTTGTGGCTCCAGAGGAAGCTGAATGTAATCTGATAAACTTCCTCCAGTGATATCACTCAATTGCTATGTTGAATTGTGGATAATGTTGGCGCCAGGTTTTGAAAAGGTAGAAACATTGCATGGAATACAAGAGGTGATATATCTGCTTCTGCTGATTTTTATCATTCCATTCAGTGTGTCTACTTTAGATGCCTAACTGCAGGGCCAAGTGGACAGGCAGTGACCCGTGGGCCCCCCAGGAATGACTACTGGTTGTGGGGAACCAGCCTCCCATCACTCCTTGTGTTTCTCCAGTGGACTAACAGGGGCGCAAGTGATGTAGAATTAAACTTCCTCTGGATCAAAAACAACTTATAGGCATCAAATCTTTTTTTAAATTCTTTTATTATGCAGGAAAACTGCAGTTTTATATTATGAATTTTACAACCTCTATTAAAAGAAATTCACACAGATCAGACATCCTGGCAGGTTAGAATTTACATTTTGAATCTGATCATTTTTGCAGCCGATTTGTATACATTAACCCCACAAACAGAATGTGAGACTGTTGGCCTGCCTGCAGAAAAAAACACATTTCGTGTCACACTTTTCATTTCAGACTAAAATCCATGGAGACAAATTGTGACTCACCAGATAAACAACAAGACATCCAGCGTACAAAATAACAGAGTAGGTCCAACTGTTGACGCACCATTTGTTTGGTTAGTAATGTATGTGTGGCTCTTTGTATCAGCTGCTGTGATTAAAAAATGATCAAGTTGCCAAGAAAATATGGTTGGATATGTTCAATCCATTTATTTCACATTATACCAAAAAAACAAAGAACATTTCTCAAAATAAACACCAACTTCACCACCAAAACCACTGACCCTCACTGTGCCCCACGACTGTTACACTTACGACCTTTATTGATTGGACAGATTGAGATATGACAGGAAACAGGATGAGAGAGTTGGAGAGTGACACGCAGCAAAGGGCCCCAGGCTGGGACTCGAACCAGCCTCTGTACATGTGACGCCCGCTCCACAAACTGAGCTAAATGGCACCCAGACTTAATCCTTAATCCTATCCTAGGAAGACTAACATGACTCCAGACAGCGCCAACCTGGTCATCATTAAAATGGTTCGAACACCAACGTCCATCCACTGTAACAAAAAACAAACAATTGCTGTCCAAGAGAGATGGAACTTCATCACCACGGCATCATGTTCTTAGTTAGTAAGAAGCGATTATAAATGTATCATCAGCTGAGCTCACTCACCCAGAAGGCTGCGCAGAGAGTCAACAGAAGACATATCTAGAGTGATGAGAGGAGAAAAGTAAACAACATGGATGATTGTTAAGCCTGGGGGTTCACCAGGCTGTACAGACATGAATCAGTGAAAAGAAAAATCAACAGTTGCTTTTTGTGCACTCACGATGATGGCCAGCAGTCTCGTCCGTGTCAGCTGCTTCAGTTGTCCCGTCAGAACATCGATGCAGTTAGAGAGGATCCTAGAAGAAAAAATATGGTAAAATGAAAAGTCTTTTAAGAGTCTGTATTCAATATTTTTACGCTGCCCACATCGATGGCAACTAATTACAAAGTACTCCTTAAGAGAAGATCATGACAGTTCCATCATCAGCTGCTGGACTCTGATTCGTCCTCGTTTTTGAGGCCCTTGACCTTCACAGAGCACGTGGTTCCAAAAGTGTTTGTGGGCTGATATCGGCCGATTAATCAGTTATCAACTTCTTCCAGCTACAAACTGTCGTTTTAAATCCAGCCTTTAAAATCCACTATCGCTTGACCTCTAATCGATATCTACCTTTAATCCAGTTGCGGTGAGCCATGAAAATTGGTGCCATCGCTACAATTGATGTACAAAGGCTCCACAAGAAATATGATCCCAATCAGCCCAATTGTGGATTTTTTGCATAATGTGAAAAACAGTTATATGTTGTCTTCTTTTTGGACTCTGTCTCGACACCAAATTTGGTTTACAGTTTTGCGGCATTGAGAAACATGAGTGTGTTATAAATGGACATCTATAAAAAAAAAACCCTTCATCCATCCAGAACCTTCAGCACAAAGACAAGGTCTTACTCTGAGCAGGTCTCCACCATCTTCGAAATGGCTTTCCTGGAAAGTAATTCACATAGATCAGACATCCAGAATGGATACAAACGACAGCTTGATTTTGAACATTTCAGCCGAATAAATGGTGTATAAACGACAAACCTCACAAATGGAACGTATGCTGGACTGCACCTGCAGGGAAAAACACATTTTATCTCATAATTCAATGTTTATTTCAGATCAAAATTTCAGATCAAAGATAAATTATGACTCACCAGGAAAACAACAAGTGTCCAACGATGCTGAAGGAGAAGACAAGTCCAAGTTTCGACCACTGTAAGAAAAAAATACAACTTCTGTCAAAGTGAGATGGAACTTCATCACAAATGTATTAGTCACTTGTCAATGATCATAAATCTCTTCTTCTGCTAAACTCACTCACCCAGAAGGCTGCGAAGAGAGTCAACACACGGCACGTCTAGAGGAATGAATGGAACAAATATTAATAACATCATGGATGTTTTTTGGTTTGACCCTCATCCTTTATCAATGATAACAGAATCAGTAGGATTCGAATTTCAGGTTGTGAATTCAGACACAGGTCACTTAGTCCCATTTAAAGATGGATTTTCATTTTCATTAACGTTTTCTCTCCAAACTCGTAATTGGGCTTGAGTACATTTTAAAGGAACAAGGAACAAGGAAGATAAAGTCCTCCGTTATACCTCCTCATATTTTCTTTACTAATTTCCCTTTGGCGTTCTATAGACGTTGGGTACGATTAGTCACAGACTTGAAACAGAACAGGAAAAGTAAGCGATTAGTTTCGTGAACCCACAATCATTATTGTCGTTGCCAACTCTTGTTTTGTCACACATCATTGTCAGCTGCTTCAGTTTTTAGCATTCTTGCTTATATATAGTTTTTATTCTCGTGATTTTTGATTGGGAGCAGCTGTAACGCGAGCAATTTCCCCTCAGGGATCAATTAAGTATTTCTGATTCTGATGTGTGGCTGTCTGACACAAACTCCAGATTTGTTGCTGCCAAATGATCAAACATCACAGTTACAACAGTCCTCAGAGCGAGAACAACCAGTGAGGACACATCAGCTCTCCCTGTATTATTCCTTGTAGTTTGAAGCACAAACAAAGATTAATATTGAATTCTTTGAAGATCCTTACCAAAATTAAGCACACAACCCCCGCCATGGAGCAGGTGATGAATCCCAGCCGTGTACCCGATCCTAACGTAGATGCGTCACTGGCAACCTGCAAGAAGTTTGATCATTATCAATACTGCAGTTAAGGTTACGGTAGTTTAAACAGTGTAGGCTAAAGTTTGTGTTCAGTTTTTACCTGTGTAGCCGATTTTAATTTGTCCATAGCTGAAGATCCTGTAAGAGACGACTAAGTTGATGAAGGAATCTGTTTCTGTTTCTGCAGTGAGGGAGAAAATCTGCAAGTTTCCTCATACATACATGCATATATACATACATAGCCACTGTCACGTGGCTGCTGGCACGCCCACTAAATAACTGGATGAGATTTTGATTTGCTGTCAAGATGTCAGCTCACAAATTAAAAACGTGATCAGTAACTCGGAGGGTTTGGTCTATGATTGACACTTTGGGCGGAAGTAACAAAAAAATGCTTGCTGTAAAAGACACGTCAGTGTCACAGCCAAGTTGATTCTCAGAGCAACATTGTTTCAAATAAAATGCCAACAAAGCCACACTGGAGCAAACAGCAGTCTAAAAGTGAACCCCAACTGTAACCCTAATATCTCACTGCACGTGATTTTGACTTTATATACCTTATAAATCAGTCTGTGCCCTTCAACACCGCAGAGCCTTTCACAAGTCTTATTTTGCAAATCCGCATGTGCCATACCCACCATACACGAAACCGCATCCGACCTGTTTTCCGAGGGAAATTGTTGAAAAACGCACGCTAAAGTGTTCTCTTGGGAGCCAAAACACTAAAGTGCCCCTTTGGCTGGTTAAAACATGACAAACTGCCCTCTTGGGAGGCAAAAACCCATGCTAAAGTGCCCTGCTTCTTAACGGCAACGCGGAACTTTAGCCCTCTTCCTTGGCGAGAAAACGCTGTATGTGCCCTTTTTTTTTTCTTTTCGGCCCTGCCCTGCATTGCAGGCTGTAAATAATAAGGATAATTAAATGTCATATACTTTGCAGTGTGTGCAGGAGTATAAATACATATAGAGAGAGAGAGATAGAAAAGACAGATCTTTGTTAATAAAATGTTCTTTAAAAAAATTGATCAACACTGACTGTGTACTTAGATCTATTATAACATATCAACATACCAACAATACCTTAGCTCAATGGATTATAACAAACCAATATTTACACTGCAAATTCTAGCATATCAACATTTATCAATAATAATCAATTAACAAATCACTATCAGTACAATATAATTTGAAACTAATTACAAGAAGAAGAAAACTTGACTTTGTACATTTATTTATTTTTAACAATAGTCATGTTCTCGAAGAACGGGAGGAGTGTAATCCGCTGCAGACAGAGCAGCAGCAACACGCCCGCGCAGCTGTTCCCTAGAATGCAGGTCCTGCTGAGGCTCTTCACCTCCGTCATCTGGAGCCTCTTCCACAGGCTCCAGTACGTCCCCATCACTAATACAGAGGTTGTGCAAAATAGCACAACAGGCAATCACCTCGAGAGACTTGAAGAAGACCGATCGCCATCTGGTCTTCATGATGAGGCCCGTTCTATGACTGAATGGGCCTTTGCATGGCGCCCACACCCCTCACAGGCTCTCTGTGGGGGGCTACAAGGGCAACTGGTTGGGACATGCAGGAGTATCCACCATCCCCTAGAGTGCAATAGCCCTCAGGTGGATACAGGCTCCAGACATAAAGAGCTGTTTTTCAGGCACTGAGCCTGGATAGCCAACAAATATGTCCAAAAATTGGCATTGGTGGTCGCACACAGCTTGCAATTGGATGGAATAGAACAATTTGCGATTGTAGTAACACTTAGCATCTGCACTGGGTGGCTTTATGTGAACATGGCAGCCATCAATGCTGCCCACAACCCTGGTGAATGCTGGTGATCCAGCCAAGTGTGCAAAGCCAGCATCAATTTGTTGCAGGTCATCAGGGTACAGAAAGCAGATGACACTGTTCTTTATTTTTATTAATTTGTCAGCAACCCTGTGAATGACATCGTATACTGTGGACCGTGGGATGCCAAATGCTTTGGACACAACATGATAGGACGTCGCTCTCGCCAGCCAGTACAAGAATACAAGAACCTCGAGGTCATAACCCCAGCCGTGGTTGAACGGACAGCGAAGAATGAGGACAAGATAGGCCACTGTCGGTCTGGAGAGGCGGAAGTCCAGGCGGAGGTCTCCCAAAACAGGGAGCTGGTTGTTCAAGTCTACAGTGGTGAGTTGGTTGTTCACGCTGTAAAAAAATAAATACAGCTGATAATATAGTGTCATAAAATGAAATGTGCAATAATTATTCTTAACTTATTTATTCATGTATGTTTTTATGAGCTACAGGACACCTGAATTTCCTCCAATTGATGAATAAAGTATCTATCTATTTATCCATCCAGAACAAAGTTGTGCTATGTCTTTTTCCACAGGAGGGGGCATAGTCTCACAATACGAGTGAATTATTGACAATGACAATACATTAATAATTTAGATGTCTAAAATCCTTCATCTTTATACTTACAATCTGACAACGCCTTGCTAGATAAGCAAGAGCTGCAAATCTCACTCTTCTTCTTGTTTGCTCTATTCTTAATCTTCTTCTGATCAAAATCATCTGGATGCTGGTAAGTCAGAATACAGATAAATTTAGGCTTGGTGGCATTTTGGGGAGCTCTTTGCAAATGCAAACTATAGCTCTTTGATCGGTACAAGAAAAAGATCAAAGAGACAAAAGATGTGGTGCGGATCGTGTGTATATAAGCATGTATATTTTGTATATAATCGGATATACATTAAAATGCTTGTGTTTTAACTCAATATTAACTGTAAATCTTAAAAATACTCATTATATAATTAAGTATTTATTATGGATAGTCCACAACCAGCGTTGATGTATTTTGATGTTACAACTGTCCGAAAGTGCTTTTTTATTTCTTGCAGATGAGCTCCCTATATAGTCCACTATGATGGATTCCCTATGTAGTGACTGGGGAGTAACTGTTAGGGAATGAGTGAGTGATTTCAGACACAGCCATAGACAATGATGCGCCAACCTATGAAGAAATAAATTTGACGTAAGGTCAAAGGTCAGGATACTGTAAAAATAGAGTTTATTCATTTTGAAGGTGATTTTGAGGTTTAATTTCTCCACATTGCTGCAGTGAAATGTAACTGAATGTGTACCTGAGATACAGTAAGACACCAGGAAGAAGATGGAATGATAATGAAGAACTAAAATATGAAGGAATTAGTTTGGTAACAGGTCAAAGTCAGAATAACGTACAGATCTTTTTACCCAGTTTTGACCATAAAGTCAAAATTCAAGAGATTCATGTAACTGTTATACTATTTCCGGATTTCATGTAAGAGGAGATGCTATTAGGAGATACCGACCACAACAACTATCAGAAAATCAGACAGTGACTCACTTTACTTTACCTCAGTGGGTTTTTGGAGTGTTTCAGTCGGTAGCAGTGATGGCGCCCATTCTGGAGCTCATATAGAAACCCATGTTGAAACCGTTGGTCAGGAGACTCACTCAGGATGCTAACCGCTAGCAACTGTCCCATCCTGGTCTTCAGTTTGCACCAGTAAGGAGCCCCACTTCTAAAAACACGCTCGGTTACACTCCTAACAAAATAAGCAAACACCCGCATAAACTCCCGGTTAAATAATACAATTTTTCATTAAGTTATTTGAAGGTTTGCTCGGACTTAATGTCTTTCCGCTTCTCTCCACTGCTCTCCTTCTCCTCATTTCCCGGGCTTTCCTTGTAAGTCCCGCCCCTCTAACAATCCGACAATGATTGACACCTGCCTAAACAAATGAGAACCCAAATAGGAGAAACCTGAGGTGTTCAAAGGCCTTACAAAACATAGGACATTTTGACATCATTCGCCGGATAAACCATACAAACATTAACAAAATAAATGAAATAAACTAATACAAACAAGTTAGCAGGACGCTAAATAAGTAATCTGAAGCTTTCATATCAGCTCATGTTCAAACTGTGCCACTTGCATTTACTCCTCTCAGTAATGGGAAACAAATGACGCCGTCTTGTGTTAATTTACATAAGTAACATTTATTTATTACAAATATTTACACATATTAACAAAGTCCCTGCTGATTAAAATTGGTATAAGAAGTAATCCATACATAAAAATCAATCAGCTCAATGAATGAAGCATTAAGGAGAAAAGGGAGATAAAAGGAGATAAAACATGCGAGTGTGTGCAGCAGGAAGAGTCACAGACTCTGACGTAAAAACGCGAGGAGGCTGTTTCAGTAACTTCAGTAAGAGATCCGCTTCTTTCTGAAAACCTCTTGTCCAGCTTCAGACGCTCCACAGACGGGTCTCACTTTATGCAGACCGACACCAGCTTCAGTATGGCCTCCCTGAAAAGAAATTCACACAGATCAGACATCCCAACATTTTAGAAATGAATGAATGAATCATTTCTGCAGCTAATGTGAATAAATGGTGTATAAGTGACAAACCTCACAAACGGGATGTATGACAGACTGTACCTGCAAACAAAGCACAACATTTTGTGTCACAATTCAACATTAACTTCAGTCTAAAATCCACAAAGAGAAGTCGTGACTCACCAGGTAAACGACAAGACTTGCAGAATAACAAATAGCAAAGCAAGGCCGAAGTTCTTCCACTGTAAGAGAAAAACACAACTGCCGTCTGAGAGATTTAATCACAAGCTGCATTATGTTCTTAGTTAGAAGTTATCATGAATCTCTTTCATCTGTTAAGCTCACTCACCCAGAAGGCTGCACAGAGAGTCAACACAAGGCACGTCTGGAACAACGAATGGGAAAAATGTAAATAACAACATGGATTTTCTTTTAACATGCTACTTTTGTTTGTGTTTGGCCCTCATTCTTTATCAATGACGACAGGAAATGTAAAATTCTGAATTTCAGGTTGTGTTTTCAGATAAAGTTCACTTAATTGCATTTAAAGATGAAGTTGAATTTATCTTCTCTGACTTTTTCCCTTCGACAACTTTCATCACATTTTCTTTCCACACCTGTGATTGTGCTTGAGTACAAATTTAAACAAGGAACAAGGAACACAAAGTCCTCAGTTTCTATCCAAGCTACTGTCATCGTAATTTCCCAAATAATTCCCCTTTAAATGTCTGAGACTGAGGGTAAATGTGTCAGAAAATCCAACACCCAACTCCCTGACAACAGCCCAGTGTCATTTTCTTGTTTTATATTGTGCACAACTCTGATTCTTTCAAGTTTTCAGGGTTGCACGGAATATTTAGATTTTAAGATATGTGGAAACATAAAGAGAATAAGGTCATGTCCTTTGGTAAGTATTCCCTCAGGATTTCAATCTCCTCCTTTAAGACTAAGTTTAACATTTGTGCTTGGACGCTGCTGAGAATAGTTCACAAAACAAACAGGAAATTACATTGAAATGTCTCCAGGGAAACAGGAAGTGCTCATATTCATCCTGTCTTGTGTTTTGACCCTTGGGGGCCACCGCAGTACAGATATTAAACTGGGTAAAATTAATCTCGTGCACTCACGATCATTATTGCCGTCGCCAGCGCTCTTGTTTTGTCACACATCCTCTTCAGCTGCTTCAGCGGCCCCATCAGAAACATGGTGCTGTGAGACAGGATCATACAATAAAACATAAATGTCTTATATTACACAATGCCTTTTCATCCTCAGCTGCTTGGTTGTCATGGTTGTGGACACTGACCTGCACAGAGCACATATGTTTCCAAAAGTGTAAAACACAATGAAGAGCGTGAGCCCAATCCTGGGGAGGAAGAGCATGCACACCCCCTGCAACACAGACAGGAGGACAGGTGAGGTGAGGTGTGGCTGTTTGTTTGTTTTTATTCTTTCACTCTTTAAAACTTCAGGATTCATGTCTGAGCTGCAGCTGGTTCAGTACTGCCAGATGAAACGAGCATCATCACATCTACAACATTCCTCAGGGCCAGAAGAACCAGTAAAACCACATCTGCTCTCTCTGCGCTCTTCCTTATTGAGTCTCACTCCAAACAACACAACCAGATTTTTTTATTTTTTAAATAGAAATCATTACAGATTCTTACCAGAATTGTGCACGCGCCCCCCACCACGAAGCACGCGACGAAGCCCTTCACACGTGTGCCCCAGCCCAACGTGGAGGCTTCATTGACGGTCTGCGTTAACGAGAGTTTCATTCATTAACACCTCAGATGATGTCGGTTCTCACAGTGCAGGTTTAAAGCTGCTGTTTGGTTTTTACCTCTAACACCGTCCTGTCGTCTCTGCGCGCCTCCTCACCGCTCAGCACCGACTTTAGTTTATCCATGGCCGAAGATCCTTCAGGGTCAGCTGCTGCTGCTGCTGCTGGGCTGCTCAAGAAATTCGGTTGCTTCCTGGATCGATAGAGAAAATTCGCCGGTTTCCTCAAATCTGGGGAGGATGAACAACTTCCGTCACGTGGCTGCTGCCAGCTTGAGGAGCTGTCAGGTTACTCACCTGGCCAGCTGGATGACTACAGGTGAGTCACGTCTCTGAGGAGAAGCAGCGGGGAGGTCTCACTCTGATCTTTATTCTGCCAACCACGCGAATCAAGTTTAGAGAACAACAGGGAGAAGTTCACCAACGTTTGCCAGATTAATCGATTATAAAATAGATTTATTACTCATATAATATAATATGATAATAGTTTGATATGCATATTGTAACCATAGAGCTGGGCTGATTGATCGATTAGAAAGTAAAAAAATAATTATGATTTTGATTATGGATGAGGCCAATCGTTCAAGTAATTGTTCATGCAATAATACCTTAATAAACAGAATTAATAATAAACCTTCCTAAAATGTATATTTGTGTGGATTTCCCTTTTTATCTCCTTTTGTGTGATAATTATCTGAATGTATTGGACATTTCTGGACTGTTGATCAGATAAAACACATGTGATTTATATTTGTTCAGCTATTTTCTGACATTTTATATCTCATTTGTTTGTCAAGTAATCACGAACATACCAATGCTAGATTGACCAATAATGAAAATAATTGTTAGTTGCAGGTCTAATTCGTATGGCCTTACAGTTGTTTCAGGTTTAGCACACCAAAGGAAATTTGCAGGAATGTGTCCCTGTCAGACATGGGTGATGTTTATAAGAACTGAGTGACTGGTCTTCTTCAACGCAGACAATCTTTGTTGAGGCCTGTTGATATACAGTATCTGCTGGGATCAATAAGTGATGCCTTCCTCATCATTTGTTGTTAATGTGAAACACTGTGATTTAACTGATATAATGCGAAATGGGAAATAACAATAATAGTGAGACATGTAAGATTTCTGTTCATCGTGCCTCACAAAAGAATACATTCTGTGAACGTCCTATTAAAAGTTTTAAATTAGGAATTTCTTATAAACTCTGTGAAAGAGTTAGCCACCCTGAATAAATCCTGGAAAAAAGAAGACGTGCATAAAAAGCCACATCTAAACATTAAACCGTTTAATAAAGGTCTTACGTTTTGTTGATGTTTGATTCAAATGTCTGACAAAACTTCATAACATCATAAAACAAATAATACATAAAGTACTTAAGACATGCTTTCCTATATGCTGTACTGATGATGATGATGATGATGATGATGATGATGACGATGACAATGATGAGTTTTCACCACTGGATGGAGCTACCGAACACCAAAAAGTCTGACAAGAGAATTTTGGCCGAGTCAAATGAAAAAGCATGCAATCCATAAAAAAAGTGTTCCCTTACGACTTTGTGTTCACTCAAGCTGTGTGTGCAAAATGAAAACATGATATGAGAGAGCATTATGTAAAATGTTAGGCCACCGTAAAATAAATAGCAATTAACAGTAAGAGTAAGGCTTAAAGGGTTTACAGTTGATTAAATAAGGCAGAGGTAGAGACATATTTGTAAAGTAAAGCATCCAGAAACCGTGTCCGTCTCCCTTTTCTGTCCGCATGCTTTGCCTCTAGTCGTCCTGCTGCTGGAACATCATATCCCTGATTTAATTGTGATATACGTGAGTCACAACGTCGGCATTCGTCAGTCCTTTCTCATAAAATCTCATCCTCTGACTCCGGGTCCCTCTCTCGAGGCTTCAGAAGTCCCATTTCCATCGGAGGAGTCCTCTTCAATCTGGAGCGAACCACGCTGCAGGGAAAGCAAAAATAAACAGGGTCACACATAACATAAACTGTTTTTGAGAGCGTTACTCCCAGTGTGGAGAACTCTGCGAGACGTCCAGCACGTGTAAACAAGCAGCAGGTTATGGGGTTGTCTGGTGTGGAGAGGGTTCCTACCAGCTGACGGTGCAATAGAGCACGCTCACGACGAGCATGGCGAAGGCGAGGTGCCAGGAGTAACACATGGTGATGAACATCATGTTGCTGTGATCCATCAGGTCCCACTCAGGGCCGTGAGGAGGGTACAGCACAAAGCCGATCTGCAGCCAAACAGAAAGCAATCTCAGGAATTATTAAGCACCGACACAAACTTTGTTTTTCTTGTTTCACACATTCCAGATTTACCTGCCAGAACCAGCTGCCCTGCAGGATGGTGAGGGTGCAGCGCAGCAGCTCCAGAAGGATGTTGCCGCGGTGGAAGACCTCCAGGAAGGCAACAAGAGCGTCACCAAAGATGGCGTAGAGAAGGAGCTGATGGACATGGACGTCCAGCATGCTCCTGCCATGGAGGTGGTAGAGGAAAAGAAACCCTGCCGAAAACAGATGAACAGCCATAAATGGAAAAACTGATGCGAAAAGTGGAGCAAGGTAATGTTTTTAAACCAGTTATCACTTCTTGGTTACATGATGGAATTTTGTCTAGCGATGTACAATGTAATAATTAGCTAAAAGTAAGGGATAATAGTTGAAATAGGCTAGTTGGCTTAAAGTAATGGGTTGAAGAGTAGAGTAGTAAATGCTGACCAAACCAAAATAAACACTTGCAGTCTAACTGAATGATATTATACTGTAAAAATATTGTAACAACTGTTTTAATTGTAACAAGGAGAAATAAATATGATCCAGTTTCTGATGTTTTCGAACGGACACAGTACATCTGAGGGAGCTGTGTTGACGTGCATCTAACAGGTTTTAACAGGCGTCAACACATCACTCCAATTTTAGCTTCCCTCCATTGGCTCCCTGCCTGTTTTGGAATTGATTTTAAGATTTTTTAAGCTTGCCTAGGTCTGGCTCCGAGCTATATTACAGATATTTTAATTCCCTATGAGCCAGCTCGCAGCCTTAGATGCTCAGCCCTCCTAACCGTTCCAAAGTCGAGACTATAAACTAAAGGGGACCGTGCCTTCGCCATAAGGGCCCCTCGACTTTGGAATGCCCTGCCTGAGGAGATAAGGCTCGCAAGATCGGTAAATTCTTTTAAATCACTTCTTAAAACTCACTTTTATAGACTTGCCTGTATGTGATGTGGTCCTTGTATGTTTATTTTTACTCCAATTGTCTTTGAGTTTTGTTTTTGGGTTATTTTATTTATTTTATTTATTATATTTCTGTTATTTTGCCTACTTTATTTACTTTCATCTCTTTTATCTCACCCACTTTACCAATTTTGAATCATTACCTCTGTAACTTCAACCATTTCAGGCGAGCGATTTTATCGTCCTTTGTATTTGTAAATTGTATTCTTGCTTTGTCTGTCAAAGCACTTTGTAAACCTTGTTTTTAAAAGTGCTATAGAAATAAAGTTTATTATTATTATTATTATTATTATCTTCAGGTCAAAGCAAAGGCTGGATGATACATTTTTCTCCTACCTTCGTTAAAGAACGCGATCGCCAGCATCAACCTATCCAGTGCCAGCGGAGCAGCCTCTGTGGTGTGGATGATCAGACACACGGTCCCGGCCAGGCCGAAGAACAGATACATGGTGGCGTGCTGCCAGTTCATCAGATCTTCCCAGTGCTTCTCTGCTAAGTTGTACAGCTGCAATCTCGGCCCATTTGCCGCAAACTGCTCTAACAGCATCCCTGGAGGGCAGAGCAGAGCAAACCTCAGATCTACTTAACTGAAGAGTGAACGCCTATTTGCTGCCTTTACATACAAGCGTGTACATGAATTAAAGATTAACCATTTCAAATTGCTCCTCCAGTTTCTGTCTTTTCATAGAAATGTTTTGTAAGTTGAGAACAGAATGACATACGCACCCATAAAAGAGAAGAAGACGACGACGGAGCTCTCGATGATCTCCAGGCGGCGCTGCGAGGCTCTGCTGGCCAGCCGGGTGGAACCTATATTCTTGTTCCTGCGGGTGGCGTACCAGAGGGAGTGCTTCGCTGTCCACCAGATCCCGGCGACCAGGAAGAAGCTTCCGGGGAGCGCGTGGCCCTTGAAGCTTCCCATGACTCACGACACCTGAATCGCAGAAGGAAACAAATCCATTAGCGGCTGGCGGATAACTCCTCCTCGCATGAATCAGGCTTTTATTAACATTCTACTACAATACTCGATTACATCAGCAAGTGGAATATCTTGGTTTCCTTTAAATGCAGGCAGAAAAATGTGTCACATTATAATTTGGCGTTCATTTCAGGCAAAGTGTTCTTGAGGTAGCATGGAGATATATTTTTAGCTTGGCTGCCATAAGTGAGGGAATAAGACATGAGAGGGGATAAGTGTAGGAGTGCCTGCAATTTCGCTCAACAGCATAATCAGACATAATTAGTGTGTGTGCTGGCAGCAGCCCTTCAGCTGACCTCGGTAGAAGAGTCTCTCGAAGGGAAAGGAACCTGTTGTCACCTTTCGACATGCACTCCTAAGTTTTTCTCTGATGGGGTTATACGAATGCTCGTCCCCATTAATGGACAGCGATTCCACGTTGTCCTTGGTGATGACAAGCCATCATTTCCTTCTCAATTAAATCTGCGCCGGATTGATGTGTGCTGGTGTGTGTTGGTGTGTGTGTGTGTTGGTGTGTGTGTGTGTGTGTGTGTGTGTGTGTGGGTGCAGACCAGGCTGTCATCACCTGCTATTCACTGAGACGTGTTTATTCTCTCGGGGGGAACAAAACACGCGCCCGATAAAAGAAAAAACTGATCAAAAACAAACAGTCATGTGCAGCTGTGCTCTCTTTTCATCCATTGTGTGCCTCGTCACGGCTCCACTGTAAATATTAAAAACTTTAAAGGGCATGAAGAAGCTTTTCTCAAACCTTGTTTGACTCTCGCAGTAAATAAAGCTTTGTAAAAACTCCTGAGAGCGAAAGACAGGAGCAACACGAAAGAGGTGCACGGCTGCTCTCTCCCCTTTTGTGATGGAGATGACGATATTCTCCCCCTCCTCCGGCAACAAAAGGGGAACCTTTTGAAGGAGGGCTCTAAATAAAACACCGCTCGTTTGAGATGGTAAACTGAGCTCATCTGTGTCCGACGGCCCTCTTCGCCGGCGTGACCTCTCCAGACTGAGGGAAAACACTTCGGTCGCCATGGCAACCACCCTCCCTCAGGTCGCTCGAGTGTTTTTGGCCGATTCAGTCACACTATCACCGAACAACATCTGTGTCCAGATTCAGTGGTTCCTACACGTCTTCGTGTCGAGGACTTCAGTGAATAAATAAACCGTGTGTTATAAACTGAGTGGTGGAAAGTAAATAAGCACTGGAGGCTACTTGAGTACAATTTTGTGCTTTACATGTATGTTTTCATTCCATGCTACTTTATTAGCAAGTTAAACAGAGTATCAAGATGCTGGTCTAAGGACACTTTGACATGTGAGGAGCTGAGGATCAAACCAGATACTCGGACAGACAAATACACCAGGGACTTCCATGGATGGATGGTGATTGTTTTAATAGCAGTAGACCGATTATTGGCCATTTTCTTATCACTGGTATCAGAGATTTTTCTGTCAGATTCCCAATAAAATAAAGAAATTTAAAAATGTGTTACCTTAGCTCTGACGTAACATCCTCTCACACAGTGTCCCACTGACAAAACTATCTGATCAGATACACGTCACAATTAATAGCCTAAAAGCAATTAATAATCTGAATCTGCAAAGTAAATAAATGTATCAAATAAATGCAGAGGAGAGGAAGTGCAAAGCCGCACCTTGACCAAAGCTCAGAGAGGCATCGTGTCCGATCAAGGCTGCGGGGCGCGTGCTCATTGGTGAAAATCTGTGGCTCGTTTGTTGGTTTGTGAGCAGGATTAAGCAAATACTACTGAACACACCTCGACAAGCTTTGGATGGAGGGTGAGTCTCTGCCCAGAATAGAACCCATTAACTTTTGGTGCGGATCCAGATGAAGGAAAGGGCGTTGTTTGACATTTCTCAATGGAATCATTCATGGAGTACAGTTTGATGTTAAAGAATTAAAGAAATCCGGATGCGGCAAATTTCAATTTAGGCAGGATCGAATGAAAGGAGACTGTTGGTCTTTGGTGTATGAACTCTACTAAATGCTAATCTAGTTATCTGTGCTCTCTAAATCAATTTGCATAATGGATGTCGCAATTTTAATCTTCTTGTATGTCCCTTTAAATTTTAGGGGGGCGTAAACAGACAAGACGTAGCTTTTTTTTTTTCAGGAAAAGTGTCAGCAGTGTAGAAGCTAATGTACATTTCTTATAACCATGACAACACAATGATTGACATGAGCACATTTACAGTAAGTCAGCAGGAAATAACCACATCAAAAAAACTGGGTGAGGTTTTAAAAGTCTTTGAATATAACTCAGTCCCCCTCCGCCAACTATTTTATTAAAGTACTGCTTACATGTTAAACCATCAAGAATAACTAGGTCACTCTACAGGATGAGCACTTTACAGCTACTGATACTTTTACTTGAGTACAATATTGGATGGAGGACTTTTGCTTGTAATTGTAGAGTGTGATTGTTACTTTACTTAATCAAATCTGAATCCTCCGTCAACTTTACTTTAGTTTGATTTAGTATATAGGTATGAGACATCTCTTGCATTAGACAGACAGTCCTTCATATTGTTTTTACAGTCCTGCATTTGATTTTCATGTTGAGATAAGCTGAATTTAGTGGAATAATTGTTAATGCAAGCACACATTTGTATTTATAGGAGATCTTTCATGGAGGGATGAAGGATCTGGGAGCTTTTCTGGGATTCAAGACGTAGAGACTATAGAAATAAAAGACCTGAAGTGTTTCTGATAGTAGCCGGGATTTAAAACCAGGAGAACATGTATTTTAAAAACATTTTAATGTGACTTTCCTGAACCTGCCACAAAACCCTCACTTGGTTATTTGTATTTTGGCACAGCAGCTGTAAAACCTTACGAATAAAGGCTATAAAACCCACAAAATAGATAAAAAACATAAAGGAGGCCATCTGTGTTTCAGTGAGATGACTGAGCAAACGGTGAGATCAATGAGGGCAAAGACATAAAGATGTGTGAAGTGTCCAGGACACAAGATCCAGAAAAGCTTTAATAGGAGAAGGAGAAAAAAAGGAAGGGGGGTCTCTTACCCAAGTGTGTTTGTTCCTGGAGATGAAAAGTTGCCAAGTTATATTCAACCGAAGAAAATCACTACATCCTCATTGTCTCATCCCACAGATGATTTCCCTCGTGCTGAATCAGAGAGATGTCCCTCTCTGTCTCTCGACGAGACACGAAGTAAACATCGGCTGTCTCCTCCAGTCCAGACTCGTTTCACAACCTCTTTTTTTTTTTTTCTCCCCTAAATTTTCCGACTCTTAAACTGTTTATGCTGTAAACTCTCCCATTGGACGACTGAGGGAGCTGTCGTCATCAGAACGTGCCGCCATTGGCTGGAGCTCACGTCGGTCTCAGGTGTCCACGTGTGCACTTTCACTCCGCCCGCTCGTGCCCGCCTCGGTCCCTCCCTGCTGCTTCGGAGGAAACCGCTACTTTCCATCCCGGGAGGACAAGTCCGGGTCCGGGACGAGAGCCCCGGCACGTAGACTGCAGCTGGGAAACCTCCTTATCTCCAGACAGGAGGTTTGGTCTCTTACTGCAGCAGCTCAGTCACTTTATGATGAATCCTGCAGCCTGTGATTTACTGGGAAACTTACTGCAATGTGATTTAATGTACTTATCAAAGTACAAGTCAGGGGCGGACTCAGGATGTCTGAGGAGGAGGGGGCGGAAATAAAAAGGGCACCAGGTGTATGTGGTGGAGCGCCAGAGCACTAATATCTGTTTTCCATTACTTCTGCTGGAGTGACTCAGCAGGGTGGCTGTAGCTCAGGAGGTAGAGCAGGTCGTCTAGTAATCAGAAGATCGCTGGTTTGAATCCCGGCTCCCTCTAGCGGCATGTCGAAGTGTCCTTGAGCAAAACACTAAACCTTAAATTGCTCCTGATGAGCATCAGTGTATGAATTTGTAAGTCATTTTGGGCAAAAGTCTGCTAAATGCCCTGAAATGTGAATGTAAACTCGGCGCCACAGATGGGCTACCTGCTGAAGGTGTGTCCTAAATTCCTGGGACCCGCTTGTCCCGATTCCAGCAGTACTATTGAAGAATCAGGAGTACACACTCCTCTAGCAAAGTGTCTCCAGTTGCAAACTCATTTAAATTTGCTATAACTTCTTCACAAGCATCGACACTGAGGACAGTAAGCTACTGTTGCTTTTATCGTGTTTTGAAGTGTAAGTATTTCGCCGGCTAGAATGAATTATCACAGTCATCGAGTCAACAATTAGTTCATATAAGACACGTTGTTGGGTGTCACTAACACTTAATAGGCGAACAGTTTCTTTATGAGCAAGCTATCTAAGCTAACAGATGAATGTAACATCAAACTGTGAGCTAACGTTACTCAGACTTCTAATATTAACTTTTGAATTGATTTTGATTGATTAGTTTGTTTTCAGCGTTTTAATGTCACTAAACACTATGTGGGGTGCGGCTGTGGCTCAGGGGTAGAGCCAGCGTCTTGCTATCAGGAGGTTGCTGGTCGATTCCCCTGGTCTGCACGTTGAAGTGTCCTTGGTGTAGATACTGAACCCCAAATTGCTCCTGATGTCCAGGTGGGCACCTTGCATGGCAACCTCCGCCATCAGTGTATGTATGTGTGAATTACTGTAAGTTGCTTTGGACCAAAACGTCTGCCATGTCCCATAAATTTAAATACTACGGTGGTCGTCCATTTAGGCCGGCTAGGTGGCGCAGTCCCAAAAAACTAATGCTGCAGTTCAATACTATTGTCTGTTATAAAGTCACCACGAGGAGTCTTGTGACACTTGTGTAGTGGAGTAATGCTTTTTATGAGTGGGACGTCTACACACAGTACACGAGCGTCTATCCTATATAATGTAATCCCATATCAGTAATTTACGTACAAAACGTCAGAGAAGGTCTGAAGACAGGAAGTATAGTTAAAGTTAGAGAGGGGACTAGATGTAGCACCGTCTCGGACACTCACACTGGACATTACAATCAACCCAAAAGCTACATTTATACTTTTTACACACAGGTGTATTTGATGACATGATTCCAGTTACGTGTGTCAGTGAAAATGCTTTCATGTTGTGCCTGCTGACTCACTGACACACCCAGATGGAATTGAGCCATCAGTAATATTATTAAGTTCCACCTGTGTTGCAGCTGTTAAATCAAAATATCTGCCTTGAAGACAATCTGTGTTTCCATTGTGATTATGGGATTTGAACACCTTTGAATGCTTATTATTACTGGCCTTGTTGCAGGCTGCTGTGTTATAATCTGAACAATGAAAGCGTGATGAAGTAACTACTGTAAATTATATATTAAGACGCGGAAAAGTGTATGTTTGTTGACAGAAAACCACATGAAGGGAGGGAGTGTCGTGTCAGCAGGTTTTTATTTGAGAGCGCGAGACCACAACAATGGGAAACAGAGCGGTGTGAACGCTGAACGTAGCAGCTGAAGGATTGTTGTGAGTCGATCGAGAGTCTTGTTAGGCCACACTTAGCTTCACGCAGCTGTTCTGTATTTTGGGTTCTCAGTGAAAAGCTTTTAAATGAAGAACAGCAGCACAATATTTTTCGTGTCACGTATGAAAAAAAAATAATCCAAAAAACAAATGTATAACTCTCAGGGAGGACAGTAAAGACAGCTTACGATTTAATTCCCTCTTTTAAGAGATTTATTGCCTTCCAGTTATAATTATACTGATGCGAACAAACATGATCTGTGCTGCAGAGGGCAAATACGTTCAGTTTGGTTGGACATGATCCAAGAAAGCAGCACATTTCCCAGCAGATTACCAGAGTTTACACAGATAAAATAGAAGTAGAAGTAATAAAAATGCTATACATTAAAGGGGCACAATGTTGTTGTGGAGAACAAGTTCAAACTCCTCTGAGTACAAGCTGTTCTCAGAGGAAAATAAGGTCCCAGAGCACTGTTTGAAGTTAGAAAAGGTGGCAGGGTCCGCCACATATAAACAAAGTAAAACAAGTTGTGATTTCCTTTAAGGTCAGTTTGTTTATTCAGTTTATTTAGTCATGAAAACAAAGATAGTTTGTTTATTTAGATGATTCAGGCAAAAAAAAAAAAATCAGTCGATGAAGTTCTATTCTGATTTAAATGTCTTCCCCCAAAACTACAGACTGCATCTTTAAAACGGAACTATATGTCAGTAACTAGAAGTTAAATCACATTTATATGGATACATTTATATACAGACAGCCCGATCTGGTTGGACTTTAAGCATGCGGTGTAGAGATGACAGCAGATTTGACCTCACATGCAAAGTATGTGACAGTATGCAAAGTAAGACAGGAAGTCTGACATGGTGGAAAATGAGGCGCAGTGCGACAGAGAAGCTCGCCGACTTGCAGGAGGAGTTCACTTTCATATCTTCAGAGTAAATATTAACACTGGTGTGTAACAGCTGGGCGCATTCGCTCACTCTCATGATTAAAGCCGGTCGTCATGAAGCTGTCATCGGGATTATTTCTGTCCGTGCCGTAATCAGATGCTTCCACAGGTCGTCAACACTGAGTCAACAATACATTAAAACAATACTGAAGTTTAAATAAGCAAAAACTTTGTGTCTGTGTCTGTGTCTGTGTGTGTGTGTGTGTGTGTGTGTGTGTGTGACTTTGTCCTTCTCAGACAACAGAGATATTTTATAATATCTTTATATTATTATACAAAAATAATTAATTTTATCAGTTAATAGAATTTGTTTTGAGATTATTATTTTTTTCAAAGTTACGGGAAACCTCACTAACTGAACTAAACTGATCAACACTTGATTTAAAGGAATAGCTTTGATATTTTGGGAAACACGTTTATTTGCCTTCTAGCTAAGAATTAGACGAGAAGATGGACGCTGCTCATACGTCTGTATATATGAGGGTAAAGCCATGTAGATGGTTAGCTCAGCTTAGCACAACGATTAGAAATACAGGAAAACAACTAGCAGTGCTCCGTCCAAGTAAAATCAAAATCCGCCTCCTGATCATGTTTTCAGCCATGCACGAATAGTGGGACATGAACGATGAAGCTTTCTGTCTGTGCTGCTGACTCGACTGTGTTAATTAACACTCCTGTGATGTGGCGGCTCACCACTCTGTAGAATAAAGATGTTGTGTGCTTGTGTGTGGTGTTTAATCACAAAGTTATAGCGCCACCTACTGGCCCGGCATGCATACTACAGTTTTTACAATCATTTGTACAGATCTGATTTTCAAAACGTTGTCAAATGAACGCAGAAATGCAAAATAAAAACTCAAAGCTGTCGTCATGTAAACCTGTCAAGTGTAAAAGATAGCCGATTTGAGGAGCTAGTTGCCAGGCAAACAAACGGAGAAACCTTTTTGCTAAGCTAGCTTTAGCTTCATAGTTGAAGGATTTGCTGGACTTTTGTAAAACACAATGTATAGACTCACAAAAAAAAAAAATCATCTGTGCTGTGATCAGAACTGTTCTGGCCATCAACGATTCTGGAGAACGATTGTCGATTGCTGAGTCTCATTTCCAGGTCATCAGCAGCCCGAAGCATATTTGAATAGTGTGTTGACAAACAGTAAATCCTGCATAGTGTGGCTTTAACAGACTGGCATGAGAGGAGTATCGACCTCCTTTTCAAACTCTCTGCAAAAAAAAAGGCAAATCAACATACTGCCCAAAATATCAAATTATAGCCGAAGGTAAATGAGACGTGCAAAAATGCAAAAGAAAGAGTAGCAAAAATCTTTAAGGAGAAATTGATCATTAGAAAAATATAATAATATAATAATAATAATATTCTTCATAACACTGTAGGTTCAGTAAAGTGTTTTTGAGTGTCTTTTTTAAACAAAAATGACAAAAAGACTAAATAGCTCACATTAGGGAAGTGATTACAGAACATCCTAATCTTATGTAAATAAACAGTATGAGACCTCCACCCTTCTCTGATTGAGGGAGTCTCAAACAGTGTCCATGATTCTCCCACATCTGAAGATGATCTTCTGTTTTTTTTTAGTAAACCCTCACGTGTTGATCAAGGAACAGCAGGTGTTCATGCAGAAGGACTGAGGTGTGGTGGAGGTCTGGGGGTCATGCAGACATGGCAGGTGCAGGTACAGGAGCGTTATGGGACTTTGGTGCGGGATGAAGGACAGTAGAGGGGCTTCAGCATGGACACGTGGTCGCGGCATGTGGGACACATCTGTTTACTCCACAGCCACTGCTCCATGCACTGAAACACAGTTTGAAACGCATTATTACATCTGTTGTTGTCCGTTAGGCTGGATGTTTATGATCTGTGCAGGTATTGATTTAGCTCATCGGTGCCAGGAGGTAATTTCCAACATGCTGACCTACAGTAAGCATGCACACGACACATTATTGTCACACTGTTTACTGCACTGTACATTCACTGTGTTGTTAAAGCAGTGCAGTTCTTAAAGACTTTGAACAGTTTTCTCTGTTTAAAAAGTTACGGAGCAGGTAGATACTGTAACGCGAGAATTTATTCCATTGGTTATTTATTGACAGGAAACGCAAACACTGAAAAAAAAAACATTTTACAACAGCAACTTTCATGCAAGTAGTCCTACAAGTCCTCAATCTCTACAGTATACAAGATAACTGGAAACAGGAAAAGGAAAGACGCAGCTAAACCACCCGAGACAAATTAATTACATCGGTTGTTATGTGCCATATTAAAGGAGACCTATTATGCTTTTTTATTGTTTTTATATACGCATGTTCTTGTGCATGCAAAAGGTCTTCAAAGTTAAAAAGGTCAAAGTCCACACGACTCTCTCGCACAGAAAACACTGCTCCTTAAACGCCTTGTCAGTAGTCCCGCCTTTAAATACATGACTTTGTGACATCACAGATACATTTATTCCCTAGCGGCTGGTCTGGCACGTGATATTGGTTTAGCACAGCTGCTCTGTTGTTGTTAGCGGTGTTGGGTCAGGTGTGTATTTCTTAAAGAGACAGGAGCTAAAATAGAGCGTTTCAAACAGAGGGTGAAGAAAATGCTGCAGCACTGGACAGTACGAGAAAACTGATGTGTTTTTGGAGCATTAAAGCATGTAAACCTGTTCTAGTAATGGCCCAAAATGAAATTATGAAGCTGAAAACCAGCATAATATGTCTCCTTTAAATATTAATGTAGCATTTTTACTTCACCCAGTAGCGAGCACTGCGAGGCGTAAAGTTACTTTACTGAACACAAAGTACCGTTACATGACATCCTAACATGTTCACAAGCTTCATATACGACTATGAAGACAATATCTTCTACATCTCATTTATAAAAGTAGTATTATATAGAGGCACATGTCTTTCGCCAGTGTTAAAGTAGTATAGTATTTCAGTATGGTGGCTATAATTCGAGTAGTAAACTGCAAATTCTGCTAATTTCTTTAACAAATAGTTATACTCAGGTTTTTCCTAATAAGAATATTCATAGTTTCAATATCAAAGATTCCCTTTTGGAAGATTTGGATTTTAGAATTATTTTTAAAACTATCAATGATGAGTTCTGGATCCTCCTAAATTGGCTTTTAACTCTGCGGAGAAAGTGTTGTAAAACCTCCAAATGGGCCCACAGGACAGGTTTTCAGGTACAGTCAAGCTCCTGAGATTTAATCACTTGAACGTCAAGCCATGTAGTAATAAAAGTTCAGGAATCCTGATGCCCGTGAGTGCAGGTCTTCCATTTTTTCCACCGATGAGTCGCCTCCTTTCAAAGAATCTTATCAGCGATGTTTCCGCAGGGAAAGTTTACGGTGGGGTGTGTGCTGCTCTTCTCTCTTCTCCATGTAGATGGGCTCGTCTGCAGACCTCCTCCTCTCATCCGAGAGCCTCCTCACCTGACAAGCCACCGCTTCACTGCCGCTGCGGGGCCGACACTGCTCTAACCTCCTGGCCGCCTTCAGCACCCACCAAACGAGAGACATCATGATCAGTAAGCGTCAAGGCCTCAGACCAGGCGGGAAAGCTTTCAGAGGGCTCCATGCTTCCACAGAGATTAGTTTCAGGTGGAGGCAGATTGTTTTCCTCCCAGTGCACATCATGCATATCCAGGAATGAGCTGCCTTCATGCACAGCGTGATGATATCTGGCATGCTGGGATTTGAGTAAACAAGTGGAAACTTCTTTGCAAGAGGAGGATCAGGGACGTGTAAACACAGAGGAGACATGCAATGCATCTGACTTGTATTACTTGTCTCACCTCTTTATGGAAGCGGTGCGTACAGTGCAGCTCTTGAACGCCTCCTCCGCTCTGCCGCATGTCCTCATGACAGATCAGGCACAACTTGTCGTCTTCATTCTGTAAAACAGCAAAGAATCACCTAAATGATTTACGTTGGATTATTTATAGTATTAGTGCTGTCTGGTTGCACTGTGCTCCTACTACTCCAGTGTACTGTTAAAGGTTCCCTGTGGAGGTTTTAGTCACTAGAAGCACCGTCTCAATGTTGTCCTGTTTGTATCATGCACGATGCAAACAGTACAAAACACTCCAAAAAGTCTGTTTAAAATAAATAAAATTTATATAAAGATACATTTTCCAAAAATGGATAGTTCTGAAGTTTGAAGATGAAATTGTGACAACAAACAGACAAACTACAATCTGACTTCTGTTTTGAAAGCTTTGTTGGACACAATACACATTTAGCCCCAGATTATAAATAAACTGTGTTATAAAAAAGTAAATATATACAATATTTATTATATAAATGTTGTGATGAAGCCCTCTGGTGCTTTGTTGAGCTTTCAAGACTGCAGCTCTTTTTATTTAATCATTTTTTGCTGTCATATTGAATCACAGAAACATACCTTGTTTATTTATTTCACAATTTCGTAACTTTAGATAGCTTTGGAAGGTAGGAGCTCATCTATGATGCTTCCCTCTCTGCACAGTGATAAGGTTAGAAGGTATAGGTCGGTAAAATGAAAGGAAGTTTCTTAGTAACTACATGAAACTGCTCACAACAAGGTCTGTGGAGTAACCGGATCATGATTTCTGGAAAGATACATTGCAGGTTTATTTTTGGCAGACATCCCTTCTGCTGATGTCTCCAAAGTTCTGTAACTTTCCGTCTAGATGAACGATCAGCACTACAGACAAGAGTAAAAATATGTATTTGATTTTGAGGTGAAATGTCACTTTGATAAAGGTTAAGAAGTTAAAACAATGTGACAAATACAACATGTAGAAGTGTTTCAGCCCTTTCCAGCCCATTTTACAATCTTGAGATGCTGTTTATGTCACATGCTGGGCAGTTTAAACCTGTCTGTGATCCCGTCAGCACATTAGATAATTCACCTCTTAGCGTTATCTAAGAACTCTTTAATCCTTAAGGATCCATATGATTAACACAGTGAACAGCAGAGTGCACCAAAACTCATTGACCCTGCATTTAATCTGCTAATCTACAACATGCTGAGCAACTAAAATAAACTGCTTAGATTCTCATAAACTTTGCAATACTTCTGCTCACCAGAGACATGATCTTCTTGTCGCTGAAACACATTCTCCTCTCGAAGGACTCGGTGAGCTCTGGGATGGGGGCGATGCGGTTCTCCATGGCTGACTTGGGGCGGCTGTTGTCATCTGAGGAGGAGCGACGGGCTCTCTGGTGGGGCCTGACCTCCCCCTTGTCCTCTCGGGTTTTGATGTGGCTCGGGGTCGGTGCCATTGTTGCCACATGGAGCTTGTTTAACTTCATGGCGTCTAATTGTGACTGTGGACCACACAGAGAGGGAAAAGATGTAAAAACAGATATGCAGACAAATTTCAGCTTGAAGGAAAACAATAGTGTGATTTTTACTTGTTTCCCATAACAGCTGTAATGAATTAAAGGAATGTTAAACCAGACAGACGATCATGCTGTTAATCACTTCTAATATTCTTAAACAACATGTCCAAGCACCTGATTATAGTTTGTGTCTCAACTCAGGCCACCAGGTTGAAGGATTATTTACACAATGGCAATAATCAGATTATTGCACTGATGTGTTATGCAACAGGTCTATTGAGGATACAGATAAGATACAAAGTGAGTTTAAGGTTTTTGTTGGTTTGAAGTGAGTATTCAAATTTTGATGAGGTCCACTACCTCAAAAATAAAACTAATTCTTATGATAGAGTGCAGAGATTGATTGATTGATTCTGTATCTTTTGTCAGTCGGCAGCAGGGTGAACAGACATATATCACTGATGCTGGGTAGATGGCAATGATGTTCTCGGGAGGTTTTAATCTCTCCAAAACTTCAGCGCTACTGAGACAGACATAATCAACAATTCAGAGTAGTCACACTTTACACCAAGAGGCCAGAGTGGACTGTGTCAAACGCTAAAGTTTGGGTGCTCACGACAGACAGAAGGCAGCAGAGCCAGAAATAATCCCGACTTTAAGTACTGAATTTTGCCCACGCTCCAAAACGCTCAAACTCGAACCACTCTTCCTAGTATGGTCACCTCTTTACCTTATTTCTAACAAAGGTTTTATTCTATAAAGTAAATTTCCAAACTAAAGCTGAGATGTGTAAAATCAGTGAAGTGACCAAGAACAAGATAAAGCTTAGTGGTTTTGAAGCATCTAGCAATCCATCTACTAATGGATTGATAAGTGAGTTATTTGGCTAATTTCCAGTCTGGTTCTAATGCTCAACTCAGTCTTTGTTGGCAAGCAATGACAGACTTTCACATTTAAAAAAAAAAATCTATTTTTCAGCTGAGCTGCAGCCGTCAGTGCTTCGTTTGACACCGCTGAGAGGCCGATCTTTATGAGTGTGTGTGTGTGTTACCATGTCTCTCATTCACCTGCGAACAAACTCAGAGGATTTTTCTTTGGTTAAAAAAAAGACCAAAGACAATAAAAGATCTCAGAATGGAAACACAATATCAGTGAAAATCTAATCAGATGATGAAGCACCACTTCAGTGATTAATGTTAACATTTTAAGTTACACACTTACTATGTTACCCTCTTGTGCATACAAAGTGTATGTCTACAGTTTAATAAAACATCCGCCTCACTAAACTGAGTATCTACTGTATGAGCCACACCTGAGCTGCTGTGCAGCTGCCATTGACCTCTGACCTCTCTGTGACAGGAGGCAAGCGACAGGTCGGCTTACTCACGGCAATGAACCGAGCACAACACTGTTCTATAGATCGCGTGTTCTCTGTTTGTTTAAGAGCTCCTACATGACTTAAAAACATTAAATATTTTTCATAAAACTCCCTTTGCGTCACACACTATTGATGTGAGACTGGTTAGGGGAAAATTAAAGGTCCCAACCAGGATCTCTTCTGCAGTTGCCAAAGGATAATTGGAAAGGTTTAAGCGAAGCTCATCTTATTTTTGTGAATATATTCATTTACTGTAACACCAGAACATTATACAGCTAGAAAGTAAGCAGAGAAGTCTTTAGATAAGACTAGTCATGTGAAATGGTTCAATAAGTTCGCTTGAAGTAATAAGGAAATGTTAGCTGATTATCTACACGCTGTATTTATTCATCCTGATAGATTAAACTAATAAATAATTGATTAAATTGCTATCTTGAAGTAACAGATAAATGGTCGAAAATAGACATAGACAAGAAACTACAGAGATAGATAAAGTATTATTAAAAAATATTTAAGGGCTTATGTTGTGAAATGGATACAAACAAATGGAAACAAATGGATAAATGCTTAAAGCAGAAAGCTCAAAGTTACTGATAAATGGTTACAACAGATGGCATGAAGTGGTACATAAACAGCTCAAATATCAGCTAAAATTAAAGGATAAATAGCTGAAATGTAATAAATATTAAGAAGATCGTACTTCAGTTTTCAAACCTGTCACTTGAATATCCTCTGCATCATTTTTATGAAGTTTCTACACTGACATATTAGATTCTGACACAATAACTTATTTCTATATCAGTTTAAAAACATTTCTTCATGCTGTGGTCAGTCAGATATTTTCTTGAATGTGTGATGCAGCTATCTACATGTCAGTGCAGGTACATACACTGAACACAGTCACATGCATGCATCCGTCAATGCTGGCGGTCCTCACCACAGTCGGGAGTGAAGCTCTTCGGTCAGCTAGTGTTTTCGCAGGTCTTCTGAAACTGCGTTTTCTTTCTCTGGAGTGTCCGGATTCGGATCCGTGACCCCAATAACTGCTCATCCATTTTGTAAAGTTACCATCATCATCATCATCATTGTCCACAGTGAAAGCAGGCAGGAGCCTCAGAGACATGATGGAGCTGTGCAGAGAGCCTCTTGACGCGAGCAAGTCCCGGTGCAACAGATGAAAGTGAGATCCCGGCCGAGTGGCACAGAAGGGGAGGCTGACCTACTGAGCCTCTGACTGACTGGCTGCTCTACTGCACAGCTCTGTCCCACAAGGCAAAGGTAGCTTACTTCAATTAGATTCCTGTGGAGCCTATGGCACTGCAGCTGTAGTGGTATTCTTGGATGATCCAAAAATAAACCGGCAGAGCCTTTACTCAAGTCTTAAAATAAGTGAATCTTCTTTAATCTAGTTATCGCTGCTGGGAGAAAGTAAAAATGGAGGTGATGGGGATGAACAGAGAGGCGGGAGGCAGAGAGGAGCTGTTTCCATTACAGTCCGGGGCCTGGGGGCAGACAAGTGAAACTCCAATTTGCCCATACTTTCCACTCGCTGAGTACATCAAACCTGTCAATAATTATGGAGTGCAGGCTCCCCTGTCTGCTGTTGTGTGTGCTGACAGCCTGCGGCTTATTTAATACAGGACAGAGCGACCATTTGTTTTCATAGAAGTACTGAATCATATTTCTTGTGTTGTCGCCTTTATTTTTTTATCAAATACAATTCTGATATGAGGGAAAACCGGAAAAGCAACATTTACACAGGATGGAACCAAAAAACAAAACAAATAAAAAAGTATTCCATGTCACAAAAGCACATATGTTGAGTCCACTGTTGATTCAATACCGTCACTTGTATTATATGGGTTACAGTTTATAACCTGAATATGACTTGTGCAGAAAAATATTATAAAACATCATGTACTGAATCAGGAGAGATGACCAACATTAAACATGCAGGATGTTGCACAGTATAGTCCTGGTCCTATAGTCCTTTTAATATTTATACATTTAATGAGGTAACAATACAAACTCAGAAATATTTATTTTTCCCCATAACTGAATAAACGAGCTGTTCTCAGAGGAAAATAAGGTCCCAGGACGCTGTTTGAAGCTAGAAAGGTGGCAGGGTCCACCACATATAAACAAAGTTAAACAGTATGAAGTTGTGTTGTCCTTAAAGTCAGTTTGTTTATTCAGTTCGTTTAGGCAAAAAAAAAAAGTCAATGAAGATCTTAATATGTCTTTCCCATATCTACATAGTTTTACTCTGATGTTAAGTCAAATTTTATAACACTTTGTTTAATTTAAACATTTAAACTTGAACATGATCCTTATACCCAAACTGACAGGATCAAAAGGCTGCTAATCACCTCCGAGACACGACTCCCAAAGAGGAGGACTAATCTGAGGAGAGCACTGTTATGAGACCTTCATGCTGCTTTGTCATGTAACCGCAGAGCGCGGCTGAGGACAAGATTACAGTAATCTGTTGTTTTTCCAAAGATGGGAGCCAATAAAGGTTACACCTGAGCACCAATGACCTAAAAAAAACAAGTACTGTATATATGCCAACATGATCTTCCATGCAACCCAAATATTTTTTAGTTAATGGAATAATAATGTTGTAATCAGATTACACGTTAAGAGAAAAAAACGAACATCTTTTGGGATATTCTTAAAGCCGTTGCGGTGGTTTTAACAGAAACAAATTGCAGCCTGAAATGTAATAAATTGCAATAAATAAATAAATAAATAAATAAAAAGGAGGAAAACAGTGCCTATAATGTGTTTCAATTCTAGTTGAAGGATGGGGTATCAGACTTGTGAATACACCTGGTTTAACCCGCAGCACAATTAGCCAAAAAACAAAGAGATCAACAACAAACCGTAATTAAAAAAGTACCTGAATGAGCACCTGCAGCTAATCTGATTAAATGATCTAACTGGAAAATGTTGGTGTGTTTGCATGTTGGATTTGTAAAAGATTTAGATTTTTCACAGTACTTTCAGCTAAATACTTCCCGGCGTTATAGGTGTGTTGGCACGTGTCCAAACATCTATTGGCAGCGACTAAAACTAAGCCAGGCTGCGCTAACTATAGCAGGCACATTTTACAGGAATAACAAACAAGAGTCAGGAATAACCAGAAGATCAGTTATTCTTATTGTAACCTCTGTCAGTGGCCCTTTTTATCTTTCTACAGCAGCAAAATATGCCGGGTCACTGGAGAGAGTCTCATCACGTGTTTGATTTGATTTTAGTAGCAAAACTGAGAGTTATCCCATGAAAAGTCTATGCTGCTGCAAGGACAGAGCTCTTCGTCATAAAGGCTTGTAAATACAGTTGACTTTGAAAAGTGTGCAGCGCTGGTTGCTGTTGAGGACAGATGGCCGTGGGCACAACATTGACCAGTCAGGCTCCAGCAGTGTCCAGACAGGGCAGCACAAAGCTCTGAAGTGGGACAGAGTGGAGAATGAACTTGGCAAAGACACAAAAAACAAACACATGTGAACCATTATTAAATCCACATTGATCAGAATTTTAAAAATGTAGCGAATTGGTGCTAAAGATCGATGAGAATATTGCCTCAACTATGAGGGAAAAGTTGACTACATGGTGGTACGGTCTTTTGATGACAGCGATAAGCATCCACCACAATGTCTTTCTACAGAAATAATGTATAAATGCAGAAGTAAACATACGGCACTCAGGTGAATATTCCTGCACAAGTGTAGGCAATAGCAAGGTTTTATATATAAAGTCAGCTGCACTGCCGCCTGGTGGCTGCAGCCAACCTGCATACAGAGAATTATACATTTAAAAAAAGTCAGAAGCTAAAATAAAATAGAATTCAATCAGTCTACTGCAAACTAAATGGCAAACTTGGTTGGTGAAAGGCCTGCTAGTTTCTTTACAACTTCAGATACTGTGCAAACAGTTTGTTCCAGTAAATACACGATGACATAGGTTGTTGTGACAGTGAGGGGTCCATGGTCGATTTTACCCTGCAGCTCCCTGATGTAATAATTACATCTGCTAAACATGTTTCTTCTGTGCTATAGTGATCGAGCTATGAAAATTAAATGTATTATTATTATTTCAAACTACTTTTACACAGCCGTTCACTGCACAGCCCGACCATCACCCAGGCTCAGCTGCATCACTCATCCTAGAGAACCTACTGCTCTGAGGTTGCTTCAAGTCAACTCAATCCTTTATATTAATTGTTAGTGAAAATGATTGTTAATCAATGTCTCGTAATCTGTTTACCAATAAGAAATGCATTTGACAGATTTCTATTTATTCTGAAATATTCTCCTAAATAAAGTCTTTCACCCATTTAATTACTGAGTTATTTACTTTTGTTCTCTTATTCTGCCATTGCCATTTGATACTTTTGTCTTTTTTTTCTCTGTTCCTTACACATTGAACTGGTATGACTGATTATACTGAATAATAATATTGATATTGATATAATAATATTTTAATAAGACACAATAATAATAACAACAATAATAGTATAATATATAATAATAACAACAATAATTATTATGATGATGAGAATAATAATAACTAGAAACTATAAGAAAGAATGGTCAAGATTTTGCAGAAAAAGCTGTTTTTATTACATAATAATAATAATAATAATAATAATAATAATAATAATAATAATGTTAAATTCCAGAAGAACAATAGTGCTTGCAGCATTCACACTAATAATAGTGATAAGTTATAGAAATTTAAAAAACTGCTTATGTTGTTTGGACTACAAAATGGCACTTGCGAACTACAAGTACACACAGCCCCCGCCACTTGTCCGCCGGTATCCCATGATTCCTCGGTGTGTCAGTGACCTCACAGAACACGGGAAGAAGAAGAAGCGGCCGTTGCTCACGCTGTTTCGTGCTGCTGCTGCTGGCTGGCTAACTATCGCTCGGTTGTAGATCATGGCTGCTTCGAAGCCAGTCGAGCCGCAGTCGGGGACTGGACTACCCCGCTGGCAGCTGGCCCTGTTAGTCGGGACTCCCATAGTGCTGGGAGTGGGTGCGGTGTACCTGTGGAACCGGAGCAGGACGAAGGAGAGGAAAGATACCGGGGAGCGGAAAACACCAGAAGGCAGCGCCAGTCCCGTGCAGGGCCAAGACGGCGCAGCACGAGCCGGCCGGGAGCAGGAGAACATGGTAACGTTACACCGCTGACTCCTGTCTGCTCTGCTGCTAATGTGTTACAACACCACCTACGTTAGCACGAGTTGCCATGATATGGCGCGCACACCTCTCTGGGTACGCGTGTCATTGCCGATACGGCTCAGTCAAGGACACCTAACATTCCTGCCGCTGTCACTGACAGCTACCTTCACCAGAGCGAGGCCGATAGCAACCGGTTCACCGCTGCTGGATTAGCCGTTAGTAACTGCTAGCTAGCTGTCGCGTGAGCTAATGTTATCAGGGTAGCTAGCGTTAGCTTGGTTAATTAGCAAGGTTGTAAATGTGTTAACACGACAGGACCGTAAAGAAATTATCTTTGACTTGAAGTATATAAGCGCTGCTGGTAAATTACGCGCTAATGAGAACAATATGAGAACGTGTCGTTTTGATAGTTGCTAAGTTAGAGAAGCTATTCGTTTCGCTTTTGGTCATGCTAGCTAACATGATCTTCTCAGAAAGACGAGTGGGGCGGGGGAAGGCTGTCATTTGAATCAGTCTGATTAGGCAGAGCCGGTTTTATTAGACTATCACATTCATTCACTGTATTGTATCTCTCAGGGAAATGTGCAGCAACGCAGTCTGACTTGTGCAACTAGTGTGACTCGTTGATAGTCCATTCACGATGTAGAAACCAATAATGTGTCTATTTTAGCTGCAGGATTTTGTGAGGATGAGGGCATTAGCTCATTTTTGTGAGAATATCGAAATGTAGCTTAACAACCATTACCATGTGATAAACTGGGCAGGATTCATATGAGGTTTTAGGTTATATTTAATGTGTAGTCATGCAAAAGGAGTTAGCAATAGTAGGCAAGCATCTTTCTTCTGGTGCCAGCAAAACTATTGACGGTTTAGTATTACAGTTGTTTTCCTTAAATCAGTCTGAATGTAGACGTAGTTGTTGAAAATGAGCAGTTCACTTGCACGTTTGAAGATACTGAGGGATTCTTAATTATGTAGAAAAAAATCGTCTTCAGGGTCTTCAATCCTTAAAGCAGTCCACCGAGTCGCAAGGGAGACAACTCAATCAATATTTGTTTCCTTTTCTCTCTCTTTCATTTAGAGCCCTTTGGATCGGGCCCAAGCAGCAAAGAACAAGGGCAACAAGTACTTCAAAGCTGGGAAGTATGAGAACGCCATCCAGTGCTACACAGAGGCTATCGGACTGTGCCCCACAGAGCAGAAGACTGATTTATCAACGTTTTACCAGAACAGAGCGGCAGCGTACGAGCAGCTGGTTAGCAACACCTTCTTTTATTCTATGCACAGATTGTTGTTGATATGAATGACCCACCTGGTGTGTAATGTGCTACATTTTGAGACATCTTCTTTATTGATTGATTTGCAGAAGTGAACAGTAATTTGGTCATTTCTATCACAATCACACATGACTCTCTGTAGATTACCACTGCAAGTATCTATTGACGTTTGGCACATTTATATGCCTGTGGTGGCTTTCGTTCATGTCAAAGGAGCTTTGTTTTTCTTATGCCAGCCAGAAGACATGGCGTGCCTGTGAAGACAAGCTGTTGCTCCTGTTTGGTCAATGTGTTGCAGATTCTGTGCAAATCATTACAATCAAAAGTCAAAAGATTCCACCCTCATGTGTGACCGAAGGTTTACCCTCCTACCTTCTGCTCACAAAAGCTCTACAACTTGCTGTAATGTTGAAAGTTTGTTTAATCAGTAAAGAAAATCTCATTCCATTCTTCAGCAGTGAAATGTTGGTGGCTTATTCAGACTTGTTTTATCATTGAAGAAATGCTTTGAAAAGAGTTTCTCCTCCTTTTAGGCTGAAATGTGCTATGTTCTGACAGTGTTATTGTGATTTACCTCTGGTTACAGATGTTCTGTTTTGAAAGGTCCAGTTTGTAGGATGTAGGAAAATCTATTGGCAGAAATTGGATATAATGTTCAGATTTGTGTTTTTATTAGTGCATAATCACCTGAAACTGAGAAATTGTCGTTTTTACTTGACCTTAGAATGATTTTATATGTACAGAGGGAGCAGGTACTCTTCCACTGTGACCACCATGTTGGATGGACAAACTGAATGCCGGGTTCTAGAGAGGACCTTTGTGTGTTTATAGTGGCCACTGTAATAGAAAGTGAGGCGAGGGATGTTTAGTTGGTGGGATTCTACAACCTCGCTGCCTGATGCCACTAAATCCTACACACCGGACCTTTTTAAAGATTAGTTTCACTATTGGTTTTCAGATAACACTTATGCTGTAGGTCTCTCCATTCACACTGTGTATTCAGATAGAGATATGTTTTAGAAGAGTAACATCTTATAACTCGTATTTCAGATGAAGTGGACAGAGGTGGTACAGGACTGCTCTCAGGCTGTGGAACTGAATCCACGCTATATCAAGGCTCTGTTCAGAAGGGCCAAAGCTCTGGAAAAACTAGACAACAAGAAGGAGTGTCTAGAGGGTGAGACTCTCTCCTTTCTTCTAAAATAATATGTTCAAATTTAACTTGAATTGTGCATCTTATTTACTGTTGGTTTTGTTCCCTGCGTTCTTTCAGATGTCACAGCTGTGTGTATTCTTGAGGCCTTCCAGAACCAACAGAGCATGCTGTTAGCAGACAAGGTTCTGAAACAACTGGGGAAAGAGAAGGCTAAAGACAAGTATAAGGTATTTGTCCAATTTCGAGACGTATGTTTTAATTTAATTTCTCTCAAGTGTCACACTAATCGTATTTATTTTTTTAACCTCTCTTGTAGAACCGTGAACCGATGATGCCCTCTCCTCAGTTCATTAAATCCTACTTTAGCTCGTTCACCGATGACATCATCTCACAGCCCCTGCAGAAGGGGGAGAAGAAAGATGAAGACAAGGACAAGGAGGGCGAGGCAGCTGAGGTCACTGGAAGGTCAGACCATGTTTACTAAGTTACACCTTAGCTGGTAGCACGCAGGTTGTCACTGGTCGCAGGTGGGGAAGTGTAAGATTGCTGGGAATTTTTCTCAGGGATCTTTGTGACAGAATGGGGAAAAAAGCCTTCTGACTCTAAGCTCAGTGAGATGTATGACAGGATAATGGGTGTGAAACTGCCAAACTGAAAATTAGAGTTTAAGAATTAAAGATATGATGCAGAGAATGTTTGACCTGAAGTTGGTGCTGGAGAACAGTGCACTGATTAATCAAATCCCAAACATTGCATCCTGCTGAATGTCAGGTTTTTGGTGTGTATCTGGAAATTCTGTCCTGTTTTTGTCAAGAATTTCTACAGAACAGCTTATTGGACAAATAGAAGTATTGACCAACTGTTGATTCATGAACAAAGTCATTCAGATACATCAATCAAATTCAGTGTTTTACCAATAGACAGACGAAGGACCACAATCAGAAACCACTTTATTTGCCAAGTGTGGCTACACATACAAAGACATGTTTTTCCTCTATGGCGTCTCAACTCTGCTTTTTACAAACTGTGTATAGTTGAAAAAAACAACAAAAAACCTCTGCGATCCATTCCAGAAACAGTGGTAGCTTAAAATCTGGGTCAGTTACTGTGGTAACGTATTCTGTGAACCCAACCTGAATGCTGGCAGGTTTTTATTTTCGGTTTTACACATAGTGGCAACATTTAGGCAGCTGTCAGGTGGACAACCAGTCCTGAAGCTTTAAAAACAAAAGACACTAATCAA
This sequence comes from Diplodus puntazzo, assembly GCA_963678695.2. Taxonomy (NCBI): domain Eukaryota; kingdom Metazoa; phylum Chordata; class Actinopteri; order Spariformes; family Sparidae; genus Diplodus; species Diplodus puntazzo. The sequence goes on along the minus strand of OZ023163.1, from coordinate 6,768,246 downwards.
TGAACGATCATTTGTCATGTTGGGACATTGTTACCATGGTGAGCGTGTCATGTTGGAGAGAATGTGAATATTTCAGGTGACGACGATGGTCTAGTCAACCAAAGTCAAGATCCTAAAACATGAGTGAATGTAGTTTAAAAGTGAGTTTTTAATATAGGTTGTCATAATGTGGTTTATTCACACATGTTTATATGAAATAAATGCTGTTCAACAAGATTTGTATACACATCTCAAAACGTGCAGTCAGTTTGAACCTAGTCACGTTTACAACTTTCACTTATTGCTGGGTTGAACTCAGACTTTACATATCTTATCTGTTTGATCCATATTTACATCTTCAGTTGCTGCCACCTGCATTTAGTCACTGTCAGGTTTTACAGCTAAAGCTAATGAAGGCTAACATACAGTAGCATTCCAATACTTACTTCTATTAAGGAAGTTGAAGTCTGCTAAATTATGAATGTGGTTTTATGTTAAATAACATGAGGGTCTATTTGAGGAAGCTCATATTTGACTTTGGCTTATTGACTCATTTCTCTATTCCAGTTTTTAGATGAGATACTGAAAACTGGTCCACTTTTGATTTTGAGTTAGTGTGTTTATGCCATAACGTGATTGAAGTAATTCTAATCAGCGGCTCTGGAGCCAAAAAGTCTTCTGTTTTCCCTCTCAGGCCCCAGGTAGATTAAAAACTTTACCTCATTTATTTTTCACCTCCTCAGCTCTGGCTACCTGAAGGCAAAGCAGTACATGGAGGAGGAGAACTACGACAAAATCATCAGTGAATGCACCAAGGAGATCGAGTCAGGTGGTCGATACACTGCCGAGGCCCTCCTGCTGCGTGCCACATTCTACCTGCTGATTGGTAACGCGACTGCTGCTCAGCCCGATCTGGACCGGGTAATCAACATGCACGACGCTAATGTGAAGGTACGGACTGTTTTATTTGACAGCTTGATCTCAATTCAACTACTGGGATAGTGAATTTGCAGGACTTCAAGAAACTACAAACTCACGCTCTTGTATTGTCGTTTTAAATGTTGACAGCTTCGAGCCAACGCTTTGATCAAGCGTGGCAGCATGTACATGCAGCAGCAGCAGCCTATGCTGTCTACACAAGATTTCAACATGGCAGCCGAGATCGACACACGCAACCCTGATGTCTATCACCACAGGGGACAGGTAGGAGTGCGGCTCAACTGGTCTCTTCAAGTTTGTTGATTGGCTGTCTGCTCTATATATTACATCTTGCTCTATGCAATAGCTCTCAATAATGTCTCTATTTCCGCGCAGCTGAAAATCCTACTGGACCAGGTGGACGAGGCGGTGGGAGACTTTGATGAGTGCATCCTGCTCAGGCCTGACTCTGCTCTCGCACAGGCACAGAAGTGCTTTGCTCTGGTAAGTACCCAACTTAGGATTTGAAAAGCAATCTAGCTTCCAGCAAATAGATGAACTGAATTGTCTGTAGCAGTGATGAGTGCTATAAGAGATTAGCTGCTGAGTTTCTTGTGTTTTTTTTTTTCTTGTGTTCTTCAGTACAGACAAGCATATACTGGAAACAATCCGTCACAAGTGCAGACAGCCATGGACGGTTTTGAGGACGTTATCAGAAGGTTCCCCAAGTGTGCTGAGGGCTACGCTCTTTATGCTCAGGTACAGAATCAAAAACATGATTTTCTTTTTACACGTCAGTCGATGCTTTAGCAGTCATTTGTTCTGCTCATTTACAATATGTTAAAAAAACAAGTTAGAAGCCTTATTGATGTGCTCAATGTGTTCAACATGTTCAACACAACTGTGTATTTTTTCAGGCTCTGACAGATCAGCAGCAGTTTGGAAAAGCTGACGAAATGTATGACAAGTGTATTGAACTGGAACCAGACAACGCTACCACATATGTCCACAAGGGGTAGGTATTTTCCCTTTTTATTAAAATAACATGTGAAAACAAGTCATCTCTTGTTAAATGTTCAATCTTTGTCCAGTTTGTTACAGCTCCAGTGGAAACAAGACCTTGACTTGGGTCTAGAGCTCATAAGCAAGGCCATCGAAATTGACAACAAATGTGACTTCGCCTATGAAACCATGGGAACCATCGAAGTTCAAAGGTGAGATTAGCAACTTGTCTCAATCCATACATGAGAAGACTCGTTGAAGTGCTTGAAATAACCGGAGAACTTTCCTTTCAGGGGCAATCTGGACAAGGCGATAGAAATGTTCAACAAGGCAATTAACCTAGCCAAGTCAGAGATGGAGATGGCCCATTTGTATTCATTATGTGATGCAGCATACGCCCAGACCGAGGTGGCGAGGAAGTACGGGCTGAAACCTCCGACACTGTAACTCCTCCGCCAACCGATCGCCAATCTGTTCATCGCTCAACATAACTGTGTTTAAAAGTGCAACTGTCTGATTTAACTTTGATTTGTAAAAAGTCAGTACTGGATTATGTGAGAAATAATTAAGAGCCCTGGAAATATATATACACACCATGTTTACATCACACTCAAGGTGTTTGCTATCACAGAGAGAAGGATTTCTATTCACTATCAAAGCAGAGGCTGTAATCTGGGGTCTGACTTGGTGGGATGTTGGGTGTGGGAGGGTGGGGTCTTGATCAATGCTGACACTTTCAGTCGTCAAACCCTTTTATTGCTCAGTAAAGAGAAGGATTGTGTTTAGAAAACATACATGAACGGCCATGTATACCTGTCTTATTAGCAGTCGCTATGTAAAAGAAAGCGGGAGTTGAATTGTGCGCAGTCTGTTGAACCGATAACTGACTTCAAGGCTTTTGTGACACTTTCAAATCTACAGAAAATACTGTGAGAGCTTTATATAGTTCTAATGGACTGTTCACTTGTTAATTTATGCTGATCTAAAGTGGTTTTGTCCAGCTCCTTTCCTATTGTAACATACATTATCAGTTCTGAATGCAAGATTAAGATTATAGTCCAATGTGTAATGTCTGTGTTTGTAATGCTGGAGTTGATCCCATGGACACGGAGCAGCAGAGAAGATAGTTTAGCAGCCTGAGGTGTTTTTTTTTTGTTTTTTTTTTTTCAATTATGGGATTGCCTGTTTTATTTTTTTTATATACTTTGTGCAGCATGTTCACTTTATAAATAAATGTAAATGCAATGCTCGTGCTGTCTTGAACACTAGGAAAACTCTAACTATAAGAGACCTTGGGCAAAACACTTTTGATTAGATAAACTTAAACAGCTTTTGTGTCTTTAGTTTTTTTGAATTGCCTCGAGTGTCAGAAGATGTCACAAGGGATTGGATATTCAGTGTTTTTTCCTAGCTCACCTCGATTGATAAACATGATTTATTTTCTATTTTCTTGTAAAATGTTTATTTTTCTTGCGACATTTGGTTTCAACTGAAGACAGTCATTTTTTTTTCTCACATTTTCAAATTCTATTGTCACAAACCCGAGCCTTATTGCTTCCGACCCACATGCAGCCCTGAGAATCTCTTGGCACTTTGTATGATCTGGTTCAGTAGCTTCTGAACTTTGTAAGAAAATAAATATATATATAAAAATTAGCCATTGCTGCTGAATGTTCATATGTTTGGAGCATTTTACATTTTTAGAAAACTAAATTTAAGTACGTCTTGTTCTGTGACATTCATTCATGTAGCAGCAGTGATGGCTAAATTTTATTTAATATTGTAATACAAAGGAACCAGATCACGCATTCTGAGCTGCAGCTGGTGACGACTACTTCTCAACTAAAACCATCTTTCTTACACTTACAGAATCAAACAAGTAAACCTTTTGAGAAATTGATGTACATCCCTCAGCGGATAATTTGTGGGTATCCACATAACTTTGGCCGTTTGATAGTTGTTACGCAGACATTCTTCATCAGCGACATGTATGGTGACCAAAGTAAAAGAGAATATGAATCCTAATAAAGTTATAATTCCTGGAATGAATTTCACAGTTTTACGTCGCTTTATTGTGTAATTTTCTCTCTCGTCTGGGTTTCATCCTGGTTGTCTTTAACATTTATGCTCGTGCTGCCCAAAACTGACTTGTACAGATAATTGTACACTTGTGTGAAACAGCTAATGAAACTATGTAATTAAAATGTCATTTTAAAGGAAACATTCACCCAAAAATGAAAATTCACTCATTATCTACTCACCATCATGCTGATGGAAGTTGTTGAAGTCGATGGGGACTTCAAAGTTAAGAGAGAAAAAGCATAAATTCGCTCCGTGCGGCTCGTCTATTGTAATCCAAGTCTCCAGAACTGATTCGAAAAGACATTTATACCTTCGATATGAGGGCGAGCTCCTGTACTCTGTTCAGACTGGATGCACGCTGAGGCTTTTAGCTAAGCGGCTACAGTGAAGATTTTTGTTTTAAAGAGGGTGTAAGTAAGTAACGTCTTCTCAAATCAGTTTGGCATCTCTGCGCTTCTGGACACTTTGATCACACCTGATGTTTGGATGTATGGAGCCATTTTAGTGTTATATTAAAAGGTTTTGGGCTTTTTTTTTGGTAAACATCTTGAAACAAGTCAACATCTACTTCAGTTGTTTAGCAGTTTAGCATTTTGTGCAATTTGTCGCTCCCCCACAGTTTATAAGTGCAGCACCACTGTTAAAATATAAATCCAAGGGTTACAGAAAGAAAATGTATGTACATATATATACATCAAATATAGGTAAAGCTTTGAAAATGCCACTGAGAGACATTGGACTCCATCAAAAGACTCAACACGTGCTTTAAAAAATCTATAAAAACCACAATAGAGTGTAATTCAAAAAAAAGTTTTATTTTGTACATAACCAGCAAAGACAACAGTGCTCACTGTCTGAGCAGGTGAAACCAGAGGCAACAAACAACTGCAGGAGCTGAAGGAGTTTCATCAGAAGACGGATACTCAGTTTTCCTGCTTCAGGTCCTGTGGCGGCTCGTCATATTCGTCTTAGCTGCTCGTCCGTCACATGCAGGAAGAGAAAGAGGAGCAGTGGCAGTTTGATGTCTCTCTGTGGAGGTTTTGTGTTGTTTTATGTTTGTTTGTTTTTAGAGGTTTTTGTGTTGTTTTTAGAGGTTGTGTGTTTGTTTTTAGAGTTTTTTGTGTTGTTTTAGAGGTTTTGTATGTTTGTTTTTAGAGGTTTTGTGTTGTTTTATGTTTGTTTTTAGAGGTTTTGTGTTGTTTTATGTTTGTTTGGTTTTAGAGGTTTTTTTGTTGTTTTTGTTGTTGTGTGTTTGTTTTTAGAGTTTTTTGTGTTGTTTTAGAGGTTTTGTATGTTTGTTTTTAGAGGTTTTTGTGTTGTTTTAGAGGTTTTGTATGTTTGTTTTTAGAGGTTTTTGTTGGAAGAGGTTTTGTGTGTTTGTTTTTAGGGTTTTGTGTGTTGGTTTTTAGATGTTTTTGTTTGTTTTTAGAGGTTTTGTGTGTTTGTTTTTAGAGGTTTTGTGTGTTGGTTTTTAGATGTTTTTGTTTGTTTTTAGGGGTTTTGTGTGTTTGTTTTTAGAGGTTTTTGTTTGTTTTTAGTGGTTTTGTGTGTCAGTTTTTAGAGGTTTTGTGTGCCTGTGCAGGTTTTTATTGTTTTTAGAGGTTTTGTTTTTGTGGTAGTTGTTTGTCCTCCACAAAGAGACCTGGGTCTATTTTTGATGAGTTTTGAGTCTCCTTTGTGGAGGTTTGAGTCTCTAACTCAGTTGTATTTAACCTGAAATCACTTTTCATAATTTATTTACATGGAGTTTTAATTTAATTTAATTCGGAAGAAAATGTGAACATTTACAGGTTTTGTTTTACTGAGAGGAAATATAAACAAGTCTGGTTACAGTGCCTAAATGCATTTATTTGATCGAATTCATAAAGTATTTAAGATGTGTAAACACTGAGAGCCACATCATTAGAACTAGTGACAGGTGAAATAAATAACATGGATCATTGTGTTCCACTGCCATGTTTGGCTGTGAAACCGTGAGTCCTAGCATTCATGTGGACGCCTCTTTGACAAACACCAGTCACCCAAACACAGCTGCAGACCGAGTACACCCCTCATGGCAGCAGCACTCCTTGATGGCAGTGCCCCCCCAGCAGGACAACACGCCTGCAATACTGCAAAAACTGCTCAGGAACGACCCGAGGAACGTGGGAAAGAGCTAAAGGTGTCAACCTGGCCTCCAGATTCCCCAGATCTCAATCCAATCGAGCTTCCACTGGATGCAGTCTGAGCCAAGAACAATCCACGGGGGCTCCAACATGGATGGGAGCTTGTTCTGGTGCATCCAACAGATGCTCAACTGGATTGGGATCTGGAGAGTGAGGAGGCCAGTTTGACACCTTGGGTTCTTTGCCATGAGGGGGTGTAGTTGGTCTGAAAGGTGTTTGGGTGGGTGGTGTTTGTCAAAGAGGCTCCACAGAAATGACAGAACTCAAAGTTTCCCAGTAGAACATTTGATTGTAACAAGATGATCAATGCTCACTTCACTTGTCAGTTGTTTTTAATGCTGTGGCTGAACAGTGTAGATATACATGTTATATAAAATATGATTAAATAATTTATGTTATATATAAATGAGATCAAATAAATGCAGGCGTTCTAAACAGACAGACTGTTTATATTTCCTCTTAGTAAACAAAAACCATTTAAAATACTACTAAATTTAAAAAGTAGTGATTTACTTTAATTCACTTTACATTTACTGATCCTAGAGTATCAATGAACAGCAACTGACAAATCTCACACTTTCTGCCTTTAACTTTTGCATCTATACTGCACTGACCTTGTTGGACCGGGTGTCTCTCCTCTCCGGTGCTGATCACCATACAGGTCAGAACTGTTCCACCTGAAGCTGAAGACAAGTCCCACTCTTCACCTGGAGAGAGGAGGAAGAACTTTAGTATAACATAATGACTATAGGTATATGTGTGTATGTTTGCGTATATATATTCTGATTATAGCAGTAAAAAAGAAGATGTAATCAGATTATAGACACATCCGGCAAAAACAGGATTTCTAACAGGATTATCATTTCATAATAAAGAATTGTGGAGTCTCACATCACTGTGCACTATAAGATCTGCTATAATATGATTTAATAAATGTGTTTTTTACAGGTTAGCGAAAAGTAAACCAAATGTCTTAAATCCTGAGAACATTTAGTGCTTTATAGTGGAGCAATATGATTTTAAAGTCTATCATTTGAAACACAGGGAGTCAGTGCAATGATTTAAACCACATTAAAAACATTAAACCAGAACTGAGACAAACACACTGAATCCATTATGTGCCGGCTACAACGAGGCTGCATATTGTGTGTATAAACTACTTTAGCTGCTCAAAATGACCTTCTAGATGCTGACATACTAACATACTCAGACATAATTAAACACAGCACTTGGAGCCTGTTAGCTAACTGTGCTGTACTCAGATATTCAGCTGTAAAGATGCTAGTTTTAACAAGTTAACATCACACAGCAGGATAATGCCTTCAAGCTAACACTCTCCAACAGACACGGACATGTTAGCTAACATGCAAACCTGTCTGTACAAACACAACGATTAAATGACTCAGACGTCTTCATAACCTCGCTATAGTGTCAGGATCCGTTAATAAAGGCAGCTGAGCCGCTGCTAACGTGTTTCCCAAAACTGTTCAATATGAAAGGAGGCTCACACATCTTTCAAATTTATACTCCTGACTTCTTTCTCCACAACAGATCAGTCCTGTGATTTTCAGGCTGATATCATTAAATTTGACCATTTAAAACAGGGGGAACGCATCCTGACAGCTTGGAATACTGTCAGATACTGTTCCCTCTCCGTTCAATATGAAAGGAGGCTCACACATCTTTCAAATTCATACTCTAGACTTCTTTCCCCACAACAGATAAATCCTGTGATTTTCAGGCTGATATCATTCAATTTGACCGTTTAAAACAGGGGGAACGCATCCTGACAGCTTGGAATACTGTCAGATACTGTTCCCCCTCTGTTCAATATGAAAGGAGGCTCACACCTCTTTCAAATTCATACTCTAGACTTGTTTCCCCACAACAGATCAGTCCTGTGATTTTCAGGCTGAAATCATTCAATTTGATCAATTTGACTGTTTAAAACAGGGGGAACGCATCCTGACAGCTTGCAATACTGTCAGATACTGTTCCCCCTCTGTTCAATATGAAAGGAGGCTCACACATCTTTCAAATTCATACTCTAGACTTGTTTCACCACAACAGATAAATCCTGTGATTTTCAGGCTGATATTATTCAATTTGACCATTTAAACAGGGGGAACGCATCCTGACAGCTTGGAATACTGTCAGATACTGTTCCCTCTCCGTTCAATATGAAAGGAGGCTCACACCTCTTTCAAATTCATACTCCTGACTTCTTTCCCCACAACAGATCAGTCCTGTGAATTTCAGGCTGATATCATTAAATTTGACCATTTAAAACAGGGGGAACGCATCCTGACAGCTTGGAATACTGTCAGATACTGTTCCCCCTCCGTTCAATATGAAAGGAGGCTCACACATCTTTCAAATTCATAATCTAGACTTGTTTCCCCACAACAGATCAGTCCTGTGATTTTCAGGCTGATATCATTAAATTTGACGGTTTAAAACAGGGGGAACGCATCCTGACAGCTCGGAATACTGTCAGATACTGTTCCCCCTCTGTTCAATATGAAAGGAGGCTCACACATCTTTCAAATTCATACTCTAGACTTCTTTCCCCACAACAGATAAATCCTGTGATTTTCAGGCTGATATCATTCAATTTGACCGTTTAAAACAGGGGGAACGCATCCTGACAGCTTGGAATACTGTCAGATACTGTTCCCCCTCTGTTCAATATGAAAGGAGGCTCACACATCTTTCAAATTCATACTCCAGACTTGTTTCCCCACAACAGATCAGTCCTGTGAATTTCAGGCCGATATCATTAAATTTGACCGTTTAAAACAGGGGGAACGCATCCTGACAGCTTGGAATACTGTCAGATACTGTTCCCCCTCTGTTCAATATGAAAGGAGGCTCACACATCTTTCAAATTTATACTCCTGACTTCTTTCTCCACAACAGATAAATCCTGTCATTTTCAGGCTGATATCATTAAATTTGACCGTTTAAAACAGGGGGAACGCATCCTGACAGCTTGGAATACTGTCAGATACTGTTCCCTCTCCGTTCAATATGAAAGGAGGCTCACACATCTTTCAAATTCATACTCTAGACTTGTTTCCCCACAACAGATCAGTCCTGTGAATTTCAAGCTGATATTCAACTTGATCAATTTGACCGTTTAAAACAGGGGGAACGCATCCTGACAGCTTGGAATACTGTCAGATACTGTTCCCCCTCTGTTCAATATGAAAGGAGGCTCACACATCTTTCAAATTCATACTCCTGACTTCTTTCTCCACAACAGATCAGTCCTGTGAATTTCAGGCTGAAATCATTCAACTTGATCAATTTGACCGTTTAAAACAGGGGGAACGCATCCTGACAGCTTGGAATACTACTGTCAGATACTGTTCCCCCTCTGTTCAATATGAAAGGAGGCTCACACATCTTTCAAATTCATACTCTAGACTTGTTTCCCCACAACAGATCAGTCCTGTGATTTTCAGGCTGATATTCAACTTGATCAATTTGACCGTTTAAAACAGGGGGAACGCATCCTGACAGCTTGGAATACTGTCAGATACTGTTCCCCCTCTGTTCAATATGAAAGGAGGCTCACACATCTTTCAAATTCATACTCTAGACTTGTTTCCCCACAACAGATCAGTCCTGTGATTTTCAGGCTGATATTATTCAATTTGACCATTTAAAACAGGGGGAACGCATCCTGACAGCTTGGAATACTGTCAGATACTGTTCCCCCTCTGTTCAATATGAAAGGAGGCTCACACCTCTTTCAAATTCATACTCCTGACTTCTTTCTCCACAACAGATCAGTCCTGTGAATTTCAGGCTGAAATCATTCAATTTGATCAATTTGACCGTTTAAAACAGGGGGAACGCATCCTGACAGCTTGGAATACTGTCAGATACTGTTCCCCCTCTGTTCAATATGAAAGGAGGCTCACACATCTTTCAAATTCATACTCTAGACTTGTTTCCCCACAACAGATCAGTCCTGTGAATTTCAGGCTGATATTCAACTTGATCAATTTGACCGTTTAAAACAGGGGGAACGCATCCTGACAGCTTGGAATACTGTCAGATACTGTTCCCCCTCTGTTCAATATGAAAGGAGGCTCACACATCTTTCAAATTCATACTCTAGACTTGTTTCCCCACAACAGATCAGTCCTGTGATTTTCAGGCTGATATTCAACTTGATCAATTTGACCGTTTAAAACAGGGGGAACGCATCCTGACAGCTTGCAATACTGTCAGATACTGTTCCCTCTCCGTTCAGTATGAAAGGAGGCTCACACATCTTTCAAATTTATACTCCTGACTTCTTTCTCCACAACAGATAAATCCTGTCATTTTCAGGCTGATATCATTAAATTTGACCATTTAAAACAGGGGGAACGCATCCTGACAGCTTGGAATACTGTCAGATACTGTTCCCCCTCTGTTCAATATGAAAGGAGGCTCACACATCTTTCAAATTCATACTCTAGACTTGTTTCCCCACAACAGATCAGTCCTGTGATTTTCAGGCTGATATTATTCAATTTGACCATTTAAAACAGGGGAAACGCATGCTGACAGCTTGGAATACTGTCAGATACTGTTCCCCCTCTGTTCAATATGAAAGGAGGCTCACACCTCTTTCAAATTCATACTCCTGACTTCTTTCTCCACAACAGATCAGTCCTGTGAATTTCAGGCTGAAATCATTCAATTTGATCAATTTGACCGTTTAAAACAGGGGGAACGCATCCTGACAGCTTGGAATACTGTCAGATACTGTTCCCCCTCTGTTCAGTATGAAAGGAGGCTCACACATCTTTCAAATTCATACTCCTGACTTCTTTCCCCACAACAGATCAGTCCTGTGAATTTCAGGCCGACATCATTAAATTTGACCGTTTAAAACAGGGGGAACGCATCCTGACAGCTTGGAATACTGTCAGATACTGTTCCCCCTCTGTTCAATATGAAAGGAGGCTCACACATCTTTCAAATTCATACTCTAGACTTGTTTCCCCAAAACAGATCAGTCCTGTGAATTTCAGGCTGATATTCAACTTGATCAATTTGACCGTTTAAAACAGGGGGAACGCATCCTGACAGCTTGGAATACTGTCAGATACTGTTCCCCCTCTGTTCAATATGAAAGGAGGCTCACACATCTTTCAAATTCATACTCCTGACTTCTTTCTCCACAACAGATAAATCCTGTCATTTTCAGGCTGATATCATTAAATTTGACCATTTAAAACAGGGGGAACGCATCCTGACAGCTTGGAATACTGTCAGATACTGTTCCCCCTCTGTTCAATATGAAAGGAGGCTCACACATCTTTCAAATTCATACTCCTGACTTCTTTCTCCACAACAGATCAGTCCTGTGAATTTCAGGCTGAAATCATTCAATTTGATCAATTTGACGGTCTAAAACAGGGGGAACGCATCCTGACAGCTTGGAATACTGTCAGATACTGTTCCCCCTCTGTTCAGTATGAAAGGAGGCTCACACATCTTTCAAATTCATACTCTAGACTTCTTTCCCCACAACAGATAAATCCTGTGATTTTCAGGCTGATATCATTAAATTTGACCATTTAAAACAGGGGGAACGCATCCTGACAGCTTGGAATACTGTCAGATACTGTTCCCCCTCTGTTCAATATGAAAGGAGGCTCACACATCTTTCAAATTCATACTCTAGACTTGTTTCCCCACAACAGATCAGTCCTGTGAATTTCAGGCTGATATCATTAAATTTGACCGTTTAAAACAGGGGGAACGCATCCTGACAGCTTGGAATACTGTCAGATACTGTTCCCCCTCTGTTCAATATGAAAGGAGGCTCACACATCTTTCAAATTCATACTCTAGACTTGTTTCCCCACAACAGATCAGTCCTGTGATTTTCAGGCTGATATTCAACTTGATCAATTTGACCGTTTAAAACAGGGGGAACGCATCCTGACAGCTTGCAATACTGTCAGATACTGTTCCCTCTCCGTTCAGTATGAAAGGAGGCTCACACATCTTTCAAATTCATACTCCTGACTTCTTTCTCCACAACAGATAAATCCTGTCATTTTCAGGCTGATATCATTAAATTTGACCGTTTAAAACAGGGGGAACGCATCCTGACAGCTTGGAATACTGTCAGATACTGTTCCCCCTCTGTTCAATATGAAAGGAGGCTCACACATCTTTCAAATTCATACTCCAGACTTGTTTCCCCACAATAGATCAGTCCTGTGAATTTCAGGCTGATATTCAACTTGATCAATTTGACTGTTTAAAACAGGGGGAATGCATCCTGACGGCTTGGAATACTACTGTCAGATACTGTTCCCCCTCTGTTTTATATGAAAGGAGGCTCACACATCTTTCAAATTCATACTCCTGACTTGTTTCCCCACAACAGATCAGTCCTGTGATTTTCAGGCTGATATTATTCAATTTGACCATTTAAAACAGGGGGAACGTATCCTGACAGCTTGGAATACTGTCAGATACTGTTCCCCCTCTGTTCAATATGAAAGGAGGCTCACACATCTTTCAAATTCATACTCCTGACTTCTTTCCCCACAACAGATCAGTCCTGTGATTTTCAGGCTGATATTCAACTTGATCAATTTGACCGTTTAAAACAGGGGGAACGCATCCTGACAGCTTGGAATACTGTCAGATGCTGTTCCCCCTCTGTTCAATATGAAAGGAGGCTCACACATCTTTCAAATTCATACTCCAGACTTGTTTCCCCACAACAGATGAGGATGTGGTCGTATCCTTCTCACCTTTTTCACCCCTGACCCGTTTTCATGCCTGGTAATTGGCCTTCAAATGCTCCTCTGAAGGGTGCAGACCCTGAATTGAGACACAGCAGTAGTTGCTTTAAAGATGAAGACATGTTGATACTCCCACCTATAGGCAAAGAATGTAACAGCTGCCTCAAATCTAACACCGGTGTGAGAGTGTTACAACTTCATTTGTTATATATTTGATATATCTGTGCTTCTGTCATCACTTCATAAAACTGGAGCAACACATTTTCCCTCAACAAGTAAACCTACCTGTTATCAATTAAGGCAGTTTTGTCAGTCAGTATGAGAAGCACAGGTGTGACTGATAAATTAATAATGGCTGAATTCCATTTAGGGCCTCAAAGCCATTGTTAATGTTACTAGTGATAACAGGGATCATGAAGGACTTTAATGATGGATTGTGATGGTTTTTGTATTCATTGTTCATTTATTTTATTTTAGTTTTATTTATTTATTTTTGTTTACAGAAAACAAAGTGGGTATTTATATATATATGTATGTATCTCTGTGTTAAAATGTAGATGTGTATGGTGAGGGGTAAGTGGATGCTGGACATATTTAGTTATAAATTATATATATATCTTTAGACTATATTTATGTATGCATTTATTCATGTATTTATGTATTTATTAATACGTAATAATTAAATAAGGACGCCTATACTGTAATATTAGATACAGATTAATTAGAGGGGTAGGATTAGATACATTTACACTCCTTTTCGAACATATCATTAGAATTGCCTGTTTTCATCTGCACTACTCTTGATCACATCTGTTTATATAAATAAAAACAACTTTTCTCAATCAATTTGCAATTTTAAAATACATGTATAAAATACCCAAAACACATGTTATTAAATAAATACAATTAAAACACCTTTCCTGCATGGATGATGCTTTGAAATAACAAAACAGTGGTGTTGATGAAGTAGTATTAAAGGAACAATGATAGTTTAGTGTCAGTGAAGTCTTAATCCTGTCAACACCTTCAGGTTCATTAAGGCCTTTTTTACTGTAGCATCAGAAAATACGTGTCTTTCATCTTAACTGATGAAAAACTACAAAACTTCAACAAATATCACTCTCAGCTTTGTTAAAATCTCTGAACAGGAACAATAAGTTCGTCTCATCAGCTGATTGTCTTAAATCGCTCGTTAATCACCGGGCGGCGTTGCGCGACACCTCGGCCGTGTTGACGGCATTTGACGTGTCTCCGTCAACACAACAATGGCGGACGCCGTGGAGGAAGCTCTTCAGGGCGACTGGTGAGGCGATTTCTCTACGGACTAACATTATATGAGACGTGTTTTCGTTTGTCAAACAATTGCGTCGGTTTCATCTGACAGAATATCGATTCGTAGTCACTAAATTCCAGTTTGTGTGCTCAGTCTGTTCTGCTGACGGTGAATGCTAAGTGGGGAACCAGCTTTGTACCGTTACTGCTCGGCCACTAGCCAGCTAATGTTAACTAGCCAAGTTGGTTCTCATAAATGACCCGCTCAGCAATTAAGACGGACATATATCACTAAAAAGCTTAATTTAAAGAGTTTATATTTGTGTCTCTTTCTGTCTCGCGTTGACAAGTTTACAGGCTAAGCTTGTTAGCCAGCATGCTAACAATAACTAGCTTAGAGGTACCGGTGTTTGTCGAGTTCTGCTTCCCTTCAGTCACAAACATTAGCTTCAAACTAAGCTCCACTTTGATCCTCTTAAGTGGTATTTTTAAACTCGAATATAACCAGAATCATCGTAGACACATAAACGAACATTTTTAAAGTCATCGTGAAGTTGACAGTAAAGTGCTGGGCTTGTCAAAGTACTAGTTGAAGAGCTAACAATGGTGATTAACGTCATCATAAAAAACAGATTAGCCATATCTTTATAAGTCATGATATCAGCCTGCAATGAAAAACCTCTTGATGAATCACCAAGCTGAGTAGTAATAAAGAGACAAATTGAAAACCTTTCAAACTAAGTAATGTTTTTGTTGATGTAGTTTGTATAACAAGAATTACATGGAACACAAATAATGATCATTTTGTAATTTAATTGATCTGTCAATAAGCATTTTTAGTGTATTTTTGTTTATCACGTGTAATTATAAGCTGGTCCGGCCACAGGTGATGATTATTTTGTCAAAATTTTGACCAGAACATTGAAACCACTCAGTGTTTTGTCATTTACTTGAAAAGTGGCTCAGATAATTGATGATCATGAAAATCTTGTTGTTAATTAAGTATTCAAGTAAGCCAAAAAACATTTACATACAGCAAATGTTAATGTCATGATTAACAGTATAAATGAACATGATTACAAATTGTTTCTAACATTAAAATGTGTCATTTTATAAACATTGATTGAGCTTTTTATGAAGGAACTATTTGATACATGTTACACATAAGAGTTCTTCCTTGTTTCATGGTAAACCAAGATGAACTTTATTATTCACTTTTCTAACTCTGTGCTGTTTGCGCTTCCTCAGGGACCAGGATCTAGCCGAAGCTCTGGACTCTGGCGGCTCAGACATGGAGATGGAGCGAGGCATCGTCCAGGTCCAGGAGCAGTCGGCTCAACACCGGGCCAAGATGTGGAAGGTGAGAAGAGGCGTGACAGGAATCTGTCTATGCATACTGAAAGTGAAAGCAGTTTACCTGTTTAATGTGACTGTTTTGTAGTTTAAAACATGTCATTATGAAAGTAGATTTCTTTACACTGAAATATTCTGTATGCGTGTTACTTGAAGCACATACATGTGGACTCTATTATTAGAGTCCACATTCTTTGTGGGTGGGAGTTTATCACAGACAAAAGTCAACAGACAGGACGGACCAGCAGCTCAGTCTCAGCTGACGTAAAGGCTATCCCCTCTTTATGATGCAGACACACCCAGACTAATCCTTCATCTTTGTTTGAAACCACATACCTGCATCATATTTTATGTATGAAGCATTTCAGACAATCCATAAATGCCTGGGCTCATCTTGTCATCTATTAAACACCAACATTTTTAGGTTTATAAGCATCTCATATTTTTTTTCCATACAGATTATTGGCAGACACAAGTAGTAGACAGTTCACCTGTAGTAGGATTGTGTGAAATCATTCTCATCTGATCAATAACTAAAGCTGGTTGATTTTGTTAAAAAGACATGAATGGATTGCACAGATTGTTGGTGTTTGTCTCACAAGTTAATGGATCTTTTCATACAGCTGCAGCTCTGCAAATGAATTTGTCATAAGTGGACATTGTAGATCACTCTCAGTCTGACATGTGATTATCAAGTGTCCCTTAGTCACTCAGTAGCTGCATGTTTTGCAGTGATTCCTTGTTCTGTGTTGGCAGATCGCTTTAAATGTCTCTGGAAAAGGAGACAGCCTGTCTCCGTGGGATGGCGTCCTCGATTTACCAGAACAGACTCTCATTCACAACCGCAGTCAACAGCTGATTGGTGAGTAAATTCTCCAACACAATCCTTCATTTTGGATGTGCTGCAATAAAAGCATCGAGTCAGCACTTCAACATTAACGGGATGAATTTAGCCATCAGCTGTTTGTGCAGCTCCAAAATCTGAATCTCAGAATGAAAAGTAACGGTCTTATTTTTAACAAACCATGTCACAAGTGATGAGACAATGTCAGTAACGGCTGAAGTTTTTGAGTTTGAAAATGGAAAAAATAAAACAAAGTAAGGGCATGGAAAGACGTGGGCTTTGCATGAGAACCAACAGAAACAGGAAGTTGAGTGGTTTGCAGGGTTATTACACGACCACAAGTGCTTCCAAGGAACAACTCACAGCATAAACAAATAATTCATATGTATTACCTTGATGTCCTATCAAGGCGCTGTACACATATATATGTGTATATAGGTGAGGATGTTTCTCAGCATTATGATATAATGTATACATTATTGATATGTGTCCTCATTATCACCCTTTGTTTTTGGCACCTTATTACTCTGTATTCATATTAGGAATATTCATTTAATGCTAAATTTAAATGGTGTAATAATCTGTTCAGCTATCAAAAGCACACAGCTACAAAAAGTAGCGTTTCTAGCACCTTCTGGTGTGTGTGTGTGTTTCAAGTTGAGGCAGGAGATGGGACACACTCTCCAGGAAGCAGCAAGAGATAAGAAAGACAGGTCATGTTAATTTTGGGTCTGCCAGTCTGTGAAGAAGATCACCAGGTTTTCAGAGAAATAAATAACTTTTAATAGTCTGCTTTTCTGACAAGTTGACAACAAGATCAGATACAGCTCAAAATAGAAAGCCTCACATGAGAATGATGTCCAGAAAAACTCAGCAAACAGAAAAGGTGCTGTTTATCATGCTGATTATGTCGTTGTCTACATTTTTCTCCTGCTGGGCTGCAACTAACAATTATTTGATGTCTTCATATATGACAAAGAAACACAGCAAATACTTTTATTTAAGAAACTGGAATCAGCAAATGTTTGAACATTTTGCTTGAAAATGAGTGATTTATGAATTGATTAGGAGGATTAACTTTCTTTTAATCAACTAATTGCTGTAATTCTACTGTGCTTCTTGTTTTTGAATGTCAGATGTAGTGTTATGTAGTAGTAATGTTGAATGCCACATTTGTAAGATGTTTCTTTTGTTCCTGTGTGTTTTAGACCAGCTGGAAGTATCTGAGGAGGAGGAGGGGAGTGACATGGTGTCCGATGTTGAGTCGGTCATCACTTTCTACTGCAAGTCTCGCAACATCTCTTTCACCCCGGAGCTGAGCTGGCCCCACCTGCTCAAACCTCTACTAGGGCTCCAGCTTCCTCGCAGTGACCTCTACAACTGCTTCTACGCTTTCATGAACAAATACATCCCCAGGTCTGAACGCTGACTTCATCGTCCTTCACCTACAGCTCACAAAAATGATGTCATGAAATAGACTTGAATTGTAACAGGTGTCACATTTGTTCATTTCAGGGAGTGTGTACCGAAAGGCCGACCCTTCCACCTGTACAGACTACTGCTGCAGTACCACGAGCCGGAGCTCTGCTCCTTCTTGGACACCAAAAAGATCACACCCGACTCCTACGCCATCAACTGGGTATGTGTTTCTTCTTTTAAAAGGTCACTATTTGTCGGAATCATTCTGACATGTTTTTGTTGTTAGTATATATCTGTCTGTGTTCTTTATTTTCTCTATAGATGGGCAGTCTGTTCTCAAGCCACTGCCTACCAGATGTTACTCAGGCTTTGTGGGACTTCTACTTGCAACAGGCTGACCCCTTCCTCATCTTCTTCCTCATGCTCATCATCCTCGTCAACGCCAAGTAAGCAGCCGCTAGTGGACTCAGTACAGACACATGATCACGCTAAAGAGACTTAAATGTAAATTTGGTTTGTCTTTGTTTGTTTTTGTTCTTAGAGAGGGCATCCTTTCACAAGAGGGAGAAAGCAAAGAGGACATCATCAGTAAGTTTGACTCATTTTACTTGCGGTTTGTTTAGAATCATGTTAAACTCTTGACTTAAACAAGGCTTTCTCTGTCACAGAAACGCTGGAATCGTCTCCTTCTCTCCTGGAAGCTGAGGACATAGAGGATTTGATTTCTCTGGCCCAATATTACCAGAGCAAGACCCCTTTGTCACTCAGAAAGGTAAAGTGAACTGAATGCATGAAAAATCCATTTGATACTGAGCAGAACCAAGAATGCTACCAAAGAGCTGAAGGCAACTGCACAATAGAACTCATTGTTTGTTTTTTCTGCCCTGCTAGATGAACCAGAATCTGTTTGGTAGCAGCCTGGTGGCTCTCAAAGAAGAGGACACTGACCTGAGTCAGGCCCTGTGTCTCCCTGTGTCGGTCCCTGAGATCCTGCAGGCCAACCAGCTGCAGCAGGTCAGCAACACTGAGGTTATTCTCAACTAAAGATTAAATTATTAAGCTTTTGGAAGTTAACCCTGTAAGAAGTAAGAATGTGCAACCTGATAATATTGGGTTTTACTTTCAGGATGGGGTCCGTTTCTTTGTGGTGGACTGTCGGCCTGCCGAGCAGTACAACTCTGGGCACCTGTCTACAGCTTTCCACCTGGACTCCGACCTGGTGAGAGCGGTATTGTTTCTGTGTTAAGGTTAGCCCATGATGTTTATGAAGTATATGGACTAATACACATATTATCCTTTCTTCTCACAGATGCTCCAGAACCCCTCTGAATTTGCCCTTTCTGTGAAGTCCCTCTTGGAGGCTCAGAAACAGTCTCTAGAGTCCGGCTCCATCGCCAGCGGAGAGCACCTGTGCTTCATGGGCAGCGGGCGGGAGGAGGAGGACATGTACATGAACATGGTGCTGGCCCATTTCCTGCAGGTAAGTGACGAGAAGGTCGCTACAGGGAACACAAATTGCAACATGAATTGCTGACATCTTTGCTAATTAAAGCATTTCTGTTACAGAAAAACAAAGAATATGTCAGCATCGCTAAAGGAGGTTTTATGGGTGAGTAGATGATTATCTGACTCTAGAAAACATTTATGCCAGAGATTAAATGTACAAGTTCTTACCTTACTTTTCTTCTGTCAGAAATATCCGGTTTATGTTTGAGTAAATGCTGTATGAATTGTTTCAATGTCTAGCCCCCGATCACATCTGCAGTACAGATATTTGTGAAAACTCACTGAGATTTGTGTGATTCCAGCTCTCCAAAAACATCTGGTCGACATGAATGTGGAGGGTCTTGACTCTTCGTACGTCCACTGGATCGTCAGCACGTCAGGATCTCACAGCAGCCTCAGCTCTGCTGATGTAAGTGGCCAAAACATTTATGAACACACACATTAGCAGTTTGACCTCGTGAAAGTGACCTC
The DNA here is from genome assembly GCA_963678695.2 of Diplodus puntazzo. NCBI lineage: Eukaryota > Metazoa > Chordata > Actinopteri > Spariformes > Sparidae > Diplodus > Diplodus puntazzo. The sequence continues at coordinate 6,748,468 of OZ023163.1, read as the reverse complement.
GTCGTTTTTTACTTCTTCAAACAGATCATCCTCTTGTCTTTTTGATACAGGGAGAATCACTCAGTAGCCCAGGAGACAGCAAAGGCGTCAAGTCTTTGGTCAACAAAATGACGTTCGCTCTCAAGTCGAAGTCGGTTAATGTGAAGGAGAAGATGATCAGCTTCATTGAGAATACGTCCACCCCTGTAGAAAGGTGAGGGCTGAATTCCTTCTCTAAATCCTTCACTATGAAAACCATCGCCACTGAAACTGACATGACTAAATACTCGTGCTTGCTACAATTTCAACTGTATGATTCCTCTCAAACAAACACGAAACAATTGAATCAATTTGTCAAGAAAACAAAATTTACTTTGTTTTTCAATCTGCATTGAACTCCAACATAAAATAAGGTTTGTAGCAAACATTTATTAGGCACTCCTGCTACTTTGTCATTTGTTTACTACACATTTACACAGAAGTGTGGACTGATGGAGGCTCTAGAAATGACTGCAGTGACATGCACATCAGTGGACTGTGAAACCAGAGAACTGTTAGTTTAGCAGTTTTTTTGTATCTTAAGTTCACCAAACCTTGTGCCTTATCCCACGCTAGAATGTCTTTCAATCTGCCCTGGCCAGAGAAGGTGACTCCAGATCGGTAAGAGCTCCCTGACATCGAGCTGTTTGTCACCAGCATGCCCCACTGGCTGTTGACCCGCAGCAGTCCGCTGGGTTATAGGAGAGTTAGTCTGTCACATCACGCATGCTTAGTATGCCCACACCGCTCACTCATGTTACAACACCACGCGTTCCCCATACGGTGTGGGCAGGCTGAGATGTTTAGGGTCTGTCCTCATGCTTTCACTAACAACGTTCAGCACCACTGAAGCTGATGCGGCTTTTCAGGAAGCATTGAGTCATTTTTACATCCACAACTCACTCCTGAATCAGTGAGCGAGAACTTCCGCTTCACTGCTGTTTGCTTGGAGATGCTCCTAACAGTCTGTCTTTCCATTTCATTATAGTTCTATTAGATGATAGCCAGGGCTATGCAGAAACACGCACAATAAAAGATAAAAACAACACAATGATTTGCTGCAAATAGCCCTGAATATCATAAACTGACTAATCTGTAGCTCTTCTGTAGCTTTAAATGTCTCATTTAACCTCTTTCTTTGTTTTTAACAGCATAACCTAGCAGTATTGGGCTAACACTGTTGTACTGCAGCCTGGAGCTCGTCATGCCATTTCTATATGTGTGAAAATGTGCTGTTTGTGAATTAAACGTCATTTTTCATCACATCCTTCGCTGGTGCTGATGCTGATGCTGCCCTGTTCCATCTGTAGGCACGTGAGCAGCAGCGACCGTGTAGGCAAACCTTACCGCGGGGTGAAGCCTGTGTTCAGTATTGGTGATGAAGAGGAGTATGATACAGGTAAACCCTCCTGAGTGTAGCTGCGGTAGAAATCAATCATATTTAGATAATGTGAGAACTTTTACTAAGAGGAGATCGACTTTTATTTTGAAAACTAAAATTCTAACTTGTATCTTATGCCCCTCAGATGAGATCGACAGCTCCTCCATGTCAGACGACGACAGAAAGGAGATTGTCAACATTCAGACCTGGATAAACAAACCAGATGTAAAGCATCACATTCCGTGTAATGAGGTGAAAGAAACCGGTCACATGTTCCCCAGGTGAGTAAAACTACTCGTCACCTGACATCCTGACACTCATCTTCCCTGTGGAGGGTTGGATTGGGAAATAAATTGCATTGCAACATGACTAATCTTCACTTCCTCAAACATGAATCAACACGGGGTGTTGTCATAACTCAGCAATCCCTGAATCACGACACTGACTTTGTTAATCTTTTGTCTTTTCCAGCCACTTGTTGATCACAGCGACTCACATGTACTGCCTGCGGGAGATCGCCTCGAGGAAAGGATTCGCCTACATCCAGTCCAGACAAGCTCTGAACTCTGTGGTGAAGATCACATCCAAAAAAAAGCACCCAGAACTGATCACGTTCAAGTTTGGCACTAACAACTCAGCCGGAGTGGAGATATCGGCAGTTGAGAGGTGACTGATTAAAGATGCAGATTTAAGATTGAAAATTCTGATTGAAAAGGCCAAAAATTAGTGTTGTTTTAAGGGCCCTCAGAGCCATTAGGTAAGTTATCCAGTAAGATTACAGGATTTTATCGAGGTAGTGGTTGTTTTTTTGTGGGAAAAGAAAATACAAATGTGTCATTGACACGTGATGCATGAGAAGCTAAATTCCAATTATCTTAGCTTAGCATAAAGAAAGAGGAATGGCTGTTGTGGCTCTCTCCAAAAAATATTCCTCCCAACACATCCCAGGATAACTAATTTAACGCATTTTTATGTCATGTGTTTAACCAATAGCGAACTGAAACAACAAGAAAACCAAATACTTGTGTTTTTAAACTCTTTACAGAAGTTTGAGGTTAAAGTTACATTATTGTCTCTCTGGGGGGAAACTTGGATAAGGGAAGTGCTTCGTCAAACCAGATATTACAGTGAAAAAAACGTGAGAAGAAGAATATTGTGACAGAAAATGTTTTGTGTTTTGTTTGCGGTTATGTGTTCATTCACTGTTTTCTTTGATTTCTTCTCAGATATTTAATACCCAACGCAGGCGACGCCACAAAGGTCATTAAGCAGCAGATCATGAAAGTCCTCGATGCTCTGGAGAGCTCGTAAAGGGAGACGAAAGAGTCGTGACGGCAAGCCGTGACACAAACTGTAAGAAGTATCTCTGCCAAGAGTGAAACCTCCTCCCGCTCTCCCTCCTGGACAGATCCGGTGCAGTGTTGACTGTGAAGCCCTGTGTTGTCTGTGTTTGGGACATGGGGGGGGGGGGATACACTGCTGACTTCAAGCCTGGGACAGGCTGTGTGATGAAATACTTAGGTGCTCCGCAGTCGTCCAACCATTCTCTTACAGTAATTTAAACAATATTGGTTACACTGTATGTTTTTCTTTATTATCGATAAAAACAGATCTCATTACAGTGCGATTCCACTTTGGTAACCTCCCTCTGGCCTTAACGTAGCGTACTGACCGACCTGTCGAATCACTACACGACTGATTTTTTTCCTTCCACGTAATTCTGACCCACTTGTGTTTGTAGTGAACATTACTGCAGCCCAGTCATTTCATTTTCAGATGCTTTGGGAGTTGATTTAATCCTTGTTCATCGCTCTGGTGAGGAAGTGAGCACGAGTCAGCCAGCTCGAACATTAAGACGCACGCGAGGCAGGTTTCCTACCGCAACAACTGTTTTTGATAACTTTTATTTTCCAGCAGGCAGCCTTAAATAGGAATTATTTGAGGATGTTTATAAACGTGTGATGTGTATATATTGTGTAAACTGCTCTATATCAGCACAGACCTTTGCAATGTCATTTTGAGAGCATATCCTGATAGTTAGAATATGCAGTGAAACTTCAGCTGGCTCCTGGAACCAGCTTCCCTTTTCTTCATAGAGCAAGAAATAAGCCTTTTACAGAGTTTTTGGGGATGAATTGTTTTCTGCTTTTACATATATTAATGAAGTGAACCTCATCTCATAGCAGTGTGATGTAGCTCTGAGAAAACGGCGCTCGCAGCCCCTCTGGACTACATTAGTATTACAACAGAAGGTCCTGTGATTGTAGTTGTTAAGAGCCTGAGCACCTCAGTATTTTCCCATCCTATTCAGATTCAGTATGTGAGTTATCTTCCCCAGTTAATCAAACAAAAATATCCAGTTGATAATTTTAGCATCTGGAAAGTCTATTACCGTAATTGAATGCTAACTTCTACATATTTAGAAAGAAAAGATGGCTGTAACGAGGACTGTGCCTGCACTTTTAGGCACAGCTTTGAAAGGAATGAAAAGATGAATCGTTATAAGAAAAGTCATTATATATATCTGTGTTTTCAAATCAGTCTGTCTTCTCCATCGTATTAGTGGAAACGAATCAGTTTAATTTTTGCTTGCCACTGTTGCCTTCGGCCTCATGCCTGTGATGTGTGATATTGGCACCAGCAGTGGCAACATATCACAGTATATTGCTGCTTCTCCTCTAATCTTAAACTCTGTTTTGGACTTTTTCCTCGCTTTGTTCTCGCTTACTCATTCATGTGTGTTGAAGTCTAGTTGTGTAGGCAGCCTCAAAAAGCCTCTGACGTGATGCAGCACCTTCCTGACCGTTGAGACTGACCGAGTCCAGAGAGGGTTTTATTCTGTTACATCTTTTGAAATGAGGGGAGAGGACAACTTAATACAATATGGCACATTTAAGACACGGGCGACAAAAACCAAAACTTGAATTAAAGACTCATAAATCTGGTCTTTCTTCACTCCGGTCTTTCATAGCATTCCTGTGTGATCCATGCATTGTGTTGTAATTTTGTGATATTCTTCAGTATTGACTGGAATCATCCTTGATTGGGAGTCTTGACATTACTCTGTAACATCACTGGCAAAGGATGTCACCACTAGTTGAAATGCAACATGTCTCAACTGTAATTTGCACCTTAACGTACTGCTATTATTTTCTAAGCATTTCTGTTTTTAATAAATGGAGATTATTTGACTGCACCTGTGTAAGTATAGTCATTCTTACAGCGTTGCTTTGTGGTTGTAGAAGTTGTAAAGCTGCTGTTGTGTTCAAATACTCGAACAAAGAAAAGCTTTACACTGGTGTCTAATTTCAGAGTAGTGTAAACAAATCATAGTGGAGCAGGAATATCATGTTATCCACCTGCTTCACCACATCTTAATTTTTCCTACATGGTGACTGTGTTGAACGACAGACCAGTAAACGAACAAAAACAACCAGTGGAAATAAGAGGACTCTGCTCTCTCTGTCTTTACCTTAAAATTCAACATCCAAAATGTTCATTCAGAGGCAATTGCATTTAATATAAACATACATTGTAATTATGTTATGAAAAATAAACCCTGCAAGTGTCATATATGTACATTTTGAATATAGACACTTGTTCATTTACTCCGCTCTTACTGGTTTTACGTCGCCTTTTTAGCTTCAGTGGCTCTGAATGCAAATCTCAGTTCAGGTCAAAATGTTAATTCAGAGACAGTTTTATTTAATATAAACATTTATTATAGTTACAGTTAGCACCTGTCATGACTTGAATAACCCCTGTGAGTGTCATACATGGACATTTTTTATTACAATATAATGCAGTGTAATATAATATAATATAATATCATATAATAAATGATAGCAATAACTAATCTTTATAGTTGGCTCAGTTGACCAATGAGTGAAGAGTTTTTCTGAAGCTGGATTGGCAGCTGAACACCCACCCCCTTACTGACGTCACTTCGCCTTTAAACTTCACAATAAAGGTTCGGACCTTTAAATAAGCTCTAGCATTCCTCGTAAAGTGACTTTAAGTTAGAAAAACAGTCAATTAGCATATCCAGGCGTCCATTTTAGTTGTTTTGTACCCTTGTATGTTGTTTTAAGCGGACTTACTGGTGGTTATAAAGCCGTGGCAGGAGTATAGACTCTTATTTTGAAAGCGAAAAGCTCACCGGAATCACATGCCCTGTCTTGTCCGCCTGCTCTGGACTACAGGTCCGTGGTTCTGGACTGGTGAACCAAACAGTACCGTTCTACATACATGTCAACTCTAGCTAAAGCGATGTCCAGTAAGTACACAGTTAACTGTTGTTTATTCTGGAGTTTCAGCTAATTAACTATACAACTGAATACATTACGTTTAATAACATCGCCCGCAGGCTGTGTTGACACCGCTCGGTTATAAAGTTCTGTTGTCCTGTCAGAGTTCCGGCTGGCTGTGGTCCAGCTGCAGGTGACCAGCGTCAAGGCGGACAACCTGAGCCGAGCCCGGAGGCTGGTGAAGGAGGCTGCGGGACAGGGCAGCCAGGTGGTGCTGCTGCCGGTGAGGAGGCTCTCTGCTGTGGGGAGGCTGGGGCCGGTTGTCCCGCTGATTTTACAACCTTATCCCCCTTTTCCAACGGTCAAAAATCAGGATTAAACACAAGAGAAGCTAACTATGTTGTTTTTGGTTTTAAAGGTACGCTATGTAAGAATTGGCAGCCTAATGAAAACATACTCCAGGGGGCAGCATTTCACCAGAGTACCTAGCTAGCTAGCTGCTAGCTAGCTCAGTTAGCCGTGCAGCTAGCGTTGCAGACAGGGAGCTTAGCGTGGTGGCTAGCTGGTTTAGCATGCTAATACAATATGTAGACGTCGCTGACATAACATAAAAACAATTATTTCTTCACTCTCTGTTTATAATTTTAGTCAGTCTTTGACCAAAACAACCCCACAATTCTTCCGGACTGCACCTTTAACATTTTATATTTATTTAATATTGTGTTTCCTATATTATCACAGCTGCAGGTTATACACCACACTAACCCAGGAAGAGTTTTCATAACAGCCAAGCTATTGTTGCATCATCACGTGATGTACTGGGGCCCAAAAACACTTTTTCCTATAAGTTATATACTTTTGAGCAACAAGCCTGTGTGTTAGTGTTTTACTTATTACTAGTGGACTGGTTCACAGTGTCCCATTAAAACTTTTGAACGGGTGAATGTGTATCTTAACTTGCCAGTGTTTTTACATCTGTGTTGTCACCGTAACGATTAACGTGTCAGAATCAGAGAGCGCCACACAGAGATGAATGTTTTCAGCATTTGCTAGCGTTTAGTCTATTTCCTGCTGCAGAGCACCGAACTCTCTTGTACCAAACAGTAAGTGAACAAATATTTTGGTGTTTATTGATACAGGAATGCTTCAATTCTCCATATGGAACCGGCTTCTTCGCTTCGTATGCTGAGAGGATCCCAGGAGAGTCGACTCAGGTGCTGTCAGAGGCAGCGAAGGAGAATAAGGTGTATCTAGTGGGAGGTAGGGGATCTTGTAGGGGTTTTCTTATATTTATTATTTTATATAGCTTTAATGTAGGTATTTTGCCAGTATTCCAGGCTCTCTTGAATATTTGTGGGGTCAGTTTTGGTATCTGTGCCACAGATTTAAGGCAGCAGAGTTAATAAATGGTCTCAGTTAAAGTGTGTTTACAGGTGTTGGGCAGTACTACTGCATAAGTGAAAAAGTAGAATAAAGCCTTTTGTGGCTTCAGAGGAAGCTGCATGTAATCTGATAAATTACCTGAAGTGATTTCACTCAGTATCTAAATTGCATTGTGGGTAATGTAGGCACCACTTTTTGATAAGGAGTCAACTGGCCAAACGTGACACTCCAGAAATATCAACCAGAGATATCAACTTTTTTCGATGCATTCTTCTTCTTATTCAAAAACCTGGTGCCCACATTACCCACAATGCAACTTAGCCACTGTCATCACTGAAGGACACACAGTAAGACTGCAGGAAGTGTACTGAACTTTAAAGGAAAAAAGGCTTGTTGCCATTGGTTCTTATCCGTCAGATGGTTAGATTAAGCTGGTGTTAGTTAAAAAGATTGTGAATTACAGAAAAATAACCATAGAATTGTACTAAAATTAAGCAATGAGACTTGTTCTCACAGGATCCATCCCTGAGGAGGATGGCGGGAAGTTGTATAACAGCTGTACAGTGTTCGGGCCTGATGGAGAGATGATTCTTAAGCACAGGAAGGTACGGAGGCAAACTAATATCCATAATACTCCCTCCTGAAGCAACTGCAAATATTTGTTCAAACTACTTAATGACCTGTTTCTCTTCACGTTTTCAAGATTCACCTCTTTGACATCGACGTTCCGGGGAAAATCCGCTTCCAGGAGTCTGAGACACTGAGCCCAGGCGACGGTTTGTCAGTGTTCGAAACACGTAAGCGGCATCACCAGAGTCCTGTTGTCTTTACTGCAGCTGGTCTGAACGAGCATCACTGTAATGTGTCTCCTCTGTACTTTCCTCCCACAGCGTTTTGTAAAGTGGGTGTGGGGATCTGCTACGACATGAGGTTTGCGGAGCTCGCACAGCTCTACAGCAGGAGAGGTGGGTGAGCCTGTGCAGACAACATCCATGTTTTCTAAATGGCGTGCAGGACGGCTGATCAGGTTGTGTTGTTGTCTTCAGGCTGTCAGCTGCTGGTCTACCCGGGAGCCTTCAACATGACGACTGGTCCAGCCCACTGGGAGCTCCTGCAGAGGGGGAGGTGAGACTAAAGAGTCCTAAAAATAGTTATCAGAGTGAACCAAACATCTTTTAAAGGGGTCGATTCATGTCAACCTTCAGATAACATGATATTCCAAACCGCACGTGTAATATGAAGACAAAAAGACTGTGGTCTTATTTATGACTCTGTCGATGGCAATGATGTGATCACATCCATAGTAGGGTTTTATACGCTACAGTTTACTTGTACGTAATTCTACGTATATAATGTGGTTGTTTCCTTCGCAGGGCGCTCGATAACCAAGTGTACGTGGCCACAGCGTCTCCTGCCAGAGATGAAACCGCTTCATACGTCGCCTGGGGTCACAGCACTGTCGTCAGCCCATGGTACATAATAATAAGATATACTCTGTGTTTAAGTCCAGGTTCTTGTAGTTTAAATTATTTTATTTTCATGTTTGACTCACACTCAAGCAAAGCACAACAACCTAATAACTGCATGAGGCAGTAGTAGTTTATTAAATGTACTTGTGAGCACATTTTTCTTCTCCTGGTTGGACTTGTGATTGTTACAATCTGTGGTTACAGGGGAGAAGTGATCTCAAAGGCCGGACCAGAGGAGGCCATTATTTACGCTGACATCGGTGAGTGAGAAGAGCGGTTTGGTAAAGAGGTGATGTCCTTTCTCTGTATGTTGAGTCTGTGCTGAACCTCTCCTCTCCACATGTGACCCACATCCAGACCTGCAGTATTTAGCCGACATCCGGCAGCAGATCCCGATCACAGCTCAGCGTCGGGACGACCTCTACACGGTAACAACTGTGAAAGAAGGATCGAGCTGATCGCTGCGACCTCGAGAGAAAGAAGGTTTGAAGGAAACCGACACTAACTGTGCAGCCGAGTCTCCCTGAAGCACGAGACTTAATTGTTTGAATTGTGGGAAACAGAGATGCAGCTCGAGTGGTCGTTAATTCACTGATGTCAACATTGTTTGGGCAACACGACACCGCTCACCTCCTGAGGACGGCACTGTGATTTGTTCAGTGTAACGTCTCAATCACTGATCAGTAGAGTTTATTACAATTTTGGTAAGCAGTTAATTTTTTACATAATTTTTGAAGTAAAAATAAACATTTTTTGGTTCGAGCTTCTCGAATGGGACAATCAGCATTGAATCTTTAATGTTTCTTGAAAAAATAATGCTCCATTCAAAGAAACTTTTTGGCAAATGAAAGATTGAACTGAATGTGGCTCGAGATGTTTCAAATGTAGAAAGTATCGTGGTCGTCACTACTGCGATGGAAACAATTAACAGATCTGTAAATAAATGAAATAAAACAGCTCTGTGAATGTTTGTACATGTTTATTACAGCGTGAAACAACACAAAGTGCAGTAAACTTGACAGAACATGAAGAGGTCAGAGCCTTTGTTAACTTACAGTGTGCATTTTAAAAACCCTCCACTTCTACTGAATATTGAAGTGGTCCCAACAAATACATATTTACAGATCAGTGCTCTGTTGTCTGAGGTCAGTGAAAGTGTTGACTCGTCCACTCAGACTTTCACACGTCAGTCTCCTTTGGCTTCATCGCCTCGGTCTCCTCCTTGTACTCTCTTCTCCTTTTGTATCCTGATGACGGCAAACATGGATTTCAATAAGAGTTCAAGGTAAGTCAACGAATAACAGCCATGTTTTAGGTTATTAATACTATTCATGAGCACGACTCTGATTGGCTGAACCTTTCAAAAATAGTTTTATACTGACTATAGTTTTTGTAATATAACATCATAATGAACATTAGGATACTTGAGTATGGTTTGTTCGGACTGTGCTTCAGATAGCATGATAGTAAAATGTATCCCAGGACAAAACAATATCTATAATACTCCCTCCTAAAAACAACACAGGTCCAGTCCAACACAAACTGAAGGTAGCAGCGTCTGCACTGAGGGTCAAGGCTCCTCCAGGGGTCCCAAACAGACTGAGGAAACCCTCTCAGTGACTGTTTTGGTTCAGTTATTTTTTTTGATCAAGGTCTTTTTTATTTTCCAAATATAACAAACAAAGGATATACATTTCACATGTAAAGTGGTCAAGTCAAGTTCCTGTCCACAGAAACAAACAAACCAACCAAATTCCCAGTGCCCCCACCCACAAGTACTGGACCCCAATCAAATTGCCATACATCCCATCATATTCAAATATCAGTCTGCAGTTTCATACAAATAATATAAAATATCTAGGCAAATAAAAAAGAAAACAACATAAATAAATAAATACAAAAATAATATACATACATACATACACATAAGTACACACACACAATTGGGTTACATAGATATGTTAGTAGCTGCTGTGCCTTCTACAAAGGAAATAAATGGCTGCCAAATGACATACAATTTTCTAGTGGACCCTCTTACAGTGTATCTAATCCATTGGCCATGTGTTGGGGGGAGAGCATCTTTCCATTTAAACAGGATAAGCCTCCTAGCCAACAAAGAGCAGAAGGCCATCATGCTTAGGTGGCCCCCAGAGAAAGTGGCATCCACTGGAGCCACACCGAACAATGAGATCAGAGGAGATGGGTGTACTGTTTTCCCACATATTCCAGAGAATGCCTCAAAGATGGACTGCCAAAAATTGTGTAGCTTGGGGCACAACCAAAACATGTGCAGCAGTGTGGCAGGAGCCTGCCTGCACCGATCACACGTAGGGTCAATATCCGTCTTGATCTTAGACAACCTATCCTTGGTCCAATGAAGACGGTGCACTATTTTAAACTGAACCACAGTGTGTCTGAGGCAAATAGAGGAAGAGTAGATTCGTTGTATAATTTTTTGCCATATTTCTTCTGTAATCATTTCATCTAGGTCTGTTTCCCATTTGATTCTAAGGCTGTCGAGACTGTTCATGTTATTGAGCATTGTATAAATTCTGCCTATTACTTGTTTTATGTTAACTTTACATTTTAAAATAGTTTCAAGCAGAGATTCAACAGGCCTCAGTGGGAAAAAGTCAGATTTAGAAGCCACAAAACCTCTAAGCTGTAAATACCTGTAGAAATGTGATTTATGGAGACCATATTTCTGTTGCAATTGTATAAAAGTGGCAAACCTATTTTCAATGTAGAGATCATATGGTTCAGTTATTTTTAATAAATCTCTGCTCTGGGTGTTTGCGTTGACCTACGCTGCTGGGTTAGTTGCTGAACGACAGTCTCTAGGCTGTCCATCAGGGAAGGAGGTGGGTGTGCAGTCAGTGTCGTTATAGCTCACAGCCGTTTACCCCACGCCCTCTCCATGTCACCACACTCGCACGACAACTGTTTTTGTTTTGTTTTTGTCTCTATCTTTTCATTGCTCTATAAGCCGTCACTGGGAGCACTGGAGTGGCAGCTTTCTGTTCCACCACTGACAGTAAACAGGAGGATCCAGCTTTCAGTATCACCTCAAAATGTGTTTTATCTTTTCCTTTCTCTTCTACTGAGCAAACACTATGACAGTGATTACTGTTGGAATGTAGAGCTATTAAACAGCCATATGGGAGAAACTCTTAACTCTCTGTAAAGTATGTTGAAGTGAACCCAGCAGTGATGATGTGTAAGCAGGTGCTTACCTCTGTCAGCTTTCATGCTTTGGAATTCGAGCTTCTTCCTCTTACTGACTCGGTCCAGGTGAATCTGGTAGGCGACTCCGACCACCACCATGACCCCAACCACGGCACAGAGACCCGTGCTGAACATCCACAGGGCGTCTGATGCTCGAACCACCACCGGGCTGCCCTTCACTCCATCTTAGCACCAACGAGAACCAGAGATTAGTGAAGAAGAGGCGACCAGCTGCATCATGGCTGAATGATCGAACACTCACAGCTTGTTGAAGTGGTTGTCTGGTTCAGGGTCGGGTGCTCTACGATGCACGTCACGGAGGACTCTTTGGAAATGTTGGCCGTCAGGCGGCTGGTGATGTTGTACAGATAGGAGTCTGGGAGTAATGTTGCCTCCGTCCGTACGGAGCCTTCTGGGGGATCCTGGGTGAAGTTGATGAGCCAGTAAACTTCAGGTTCAGGGAAACCACCACTGGCCCGGCAGAGGAAGGACGTCTCTTCTCCTTCTGCTCCTTGTTCTCTCTCCAGCAGCGGTGAGATGAAACTGGCTGCAGGCGGCCATCAAAGACAAGACATTAGTTCTTAGTACTTTAAAGTCCACCGACAAGGTTTTTTTGTTTTTGTCCCTTTGATTCAGTGTTATTTATGTTCTTGTGCATAAAAAAATGTCAAAATCCAATTAACGGAAGCTCCTCTTTCCCACAGAAAACACTGCTCCTGAAACGCCTCGTCAGTAGTCCCGCCTTTCATTCCGTGGCTTTGTGACATCACAATAATTCACCATCTCACACATTTGCCCAGCGACTAGTTTGGCATCTAGGAATTAATTTAACATAGCTGCTTTGATATTGTTAGCACTGCCGGCTCAGGCGTGTGTGAGCTGACCAATCAGAGGAGACCTGGCATTGGGGGGAGTGTCCTTAAAGAGACAGGAGTATTTCAGACAGAGGGGGAATATAAAGCTGCAGCACTGGACAGTGCGGGAAAACTTGAGCTAAAATAAAATTATGAACCTGAGAATGAGCATAATACGTCTCCTTGAATACATGTGTGGAGGATCTTGTGTGTTTGGCACTGACCTGCGACTCTGAGGCACACGGTGCACAGCGCAGCACTCTGATTCTCTCTTGAAATGACGAACAGACTGAACGTGGTTCTGTGTTGGTTCGGCCGAACTGTGGGCAGCTCCAGAGAGAAGTTTCCGGTCAGTGCAGCATCAGCTGGCAGCGTGGCGCTGTTAACGCCCAGCTCCTCCAAGTTTTTGTTCCTTTCCCACACTGACCTGAGCACCACTTCCTCTCCTCCCCTCCACTCGATGGAAAAGTTCTCAAAGCTCAACAGCTGCGGGTACAAGCAGGGCAGTGAGACGGGCCGGCCGACCACGCCGAGGACGCACTCCTCATCTGTGGAGACAGAGGGAAGGTGAGCGACAGGTAAAGCTTCAGCACAGGTAGTAATCTCAGTGTGGATCATACATGACCAGACAGAGAGTCATCTCACCCAGACAGGCGCAGAAAGTGAGGAAGCAGAGCAGCAGTCCAGCGCGCCACAGCGCCGCCGGCCTCCCCCGCTGAGGGCACCTTTGCGCACCAAAACAGTCCCAAAATCTGGTCCTCTTCAAACTGGAGCACAAAGACTGGTCCATCACTAACTCACATACCGGTGTAACTCTACTCCCCCTGTCTTCTTCTCCGTCTCTCTAACAACTCCGAGTCATATACACACACCTTTCCTCCTCACCCTCAATGAAATCACTGAGTCATGTCGCGGCTTGTTGAGCCATACCTGCTCCGTGTCTCACTCACTTCTCCCTCCTGATGTTGAGCTGGTGGTTGTGAAGCTTTTCTGAGCAGAAGTAAGTTAAAATGTGTCGCCTCAGCGGCCATCAGCACACATCCTGTTTGGAGCCATGTTCTGGAGATCCGTCCGACCTGTTGGACTTCTTTTCAGGTCACACACCCACAAGCTGTGACGCAGGCAGAAGGCTTCCACACCTGAAGGAAACTAAAAATGAAAGAAGACACGAGTGTGGTAGATGGTTAATATTCACTTCACCTGGTAAAAAGCAAAATAAATCCATTTAAAACAAGCAACCAATTATGTTCACGTAGGCCGATTAATACCTCTCCAAAGGTTGAAAAATTAAGTGTAAAAATGATATTTAATCGTATAGAAAACATTTTCTAAAGCTGTAGATTTACATCAGGGTTTTTTTGTGCTCTAATTACAGAGTTTTGACAAGTAATAACAGATTTATACAGGACAAAGAGGTTGGATCCTAAAAACTTTATTTATACAAATTATTTTATTAAAGCTGTTTTAAATTGTTATAGTATAGTAATATAGTAGTTTTCCACGCAGACAATAAAAGCTTTTACAAACAATTCTTATTAAAGTCCAACTTAAAAAGTCATCAAAATCACTTA